>CM069136.1:27275528-28609835 GCA_035221665.1 Okamejei kenojei
CATAGAGAGATAGTAGTGGTATGATGGAACTGCCCTGACTGGATCGTCTCCCTACCTCAAAGATAGGAGTTTGGAGTGTACCTAACTACTTGGTGTATTACATGAAGATCAGTCAGGCCTCATGCCGCGTCATGCGTTCAAAGCACGCTGTATGAAATCACAAAATAACAAACACCGAAGTGACATAGTAAAATGCGTGACTTCAAGACATTACCAAGATCTTTTATGATAGAGGTTGGGCCGTGGCGCACGTAATCACCACGTAACTCCTCATAAAATCAAATCAAAACTTCAAACTGGTAAGTTCTCATTTAATCTACTATTTTACTTCGTAAGTTCCACCTTGAGTGATTCCTGGAAGACTTCAAAACTTGTGATTTCATCCGCAATCGAAATCACGGCGTCTCACTGCATCGATTGACTCTAGGATAATGAATAATCAAAATGCATTAGATATATTGAGTTCACATGTATTAATGAGTTACGTTAATAAAGAAATCAACAAGCAACCCCTGTAACTCAGGGAAGCTAAAGTGATCAAACAGCATGGGCAAAACTCCAGTCAGGTAACCGCGGCTACCATCTCGCGGTCAGCGAGGATATGGTCCGCTGGAGCGCATTTACCAATTACCCCTGTGCCGCTGACGTAGATGCTGAGATACCTGGTGCAATGAGATATACAATCAGTCATGTTAATACCCTGCATAACCCAGAAACCTGCATGCAGCCACCATGGAAATTGTCGACTGAGAAATGACCTTCCTTTGTGTAGTTGTTTGTTGATTACTAAACAATGCTGATTCCACACTTCTTAGGATTCTGTGGCCTTATTAACAACATAGACATGAACCGTGGGTATCCGAAAAAATGATCTTAAATCATGCCACCCCAGGTCTGCTCTGTTTGTGAGACCAGAATGTAAAATGTAATGCACTTACGGCCAATTCCATCCTATCTAGCCACAGCGTTTGCAATGTTTGCCATCGTATGTGCTGATATTATGTCATGACTAAGGATGTACCTGAACCCCCTGGTGAAGTAAATGGTTCACACACATTTTCAATAACCACGCCTGCAAATCTTGTAATGAGAGAACCTGTGTCAAGATCTTTTTAACAACTCGATAAATCACCGGGGTTGAACCCGACAGAGTAGTTCCCTTTTGTTGCAGCTGAAGTGTCTCTATAACTGAATTATTGGTCAACTACCATTTAAGAATGAACTGTAAAATGTCAGTAATCTGTACCGTATTAAAAGTAACATTAACATTTAAACTAAATTACTTCTGATCCTCCTCAATAGGAATGTACTGCTCTTTTGGGTGCTATCCCTGCACTCTGCAGTGAGCACATTCATGGCTTGATGTGACAACATGAGACATAAGTCAATCACTTCAAATGTGTAAGTCAATAATTGTTTTATTGTGCAAAGGCTGGTCTCCTGAACCACAGTTTGAACCAGCAAGTTTTTGTTTTTTGGAATAACCGTATACCGTTGTGACATTATGTCTGATGAAGCAGGCAACATGGCTGCTTAGCCAGTCCGACTGTATGAACCCAAGTGAGGTCTTGCTGACTGTTTTATGACCCGACTAATGAGGCAAAAAATGGAGGAAAACATAAAAGAACATTCCTCCTTTTGTAGCGAGAATGTTGATTTCTCCGCACTGTTGTGCCACACATAAATTTTTGCAATCAGTGAATAAACATGCACCAACATGTCGATATTCGATGTAGTATTCAACCATACTTTCATAATACTTTGAGATCCAATACCTATTCTGTGTTGTCATCGAACGGAACAGGCGATGATACACCAGAGGCAAAGGAGATTTAGGTAATTATTACAGGATACTTTTACTTGATTACCATGTGAGTAACATATGTTCACCACATAGATGCAGCAACTTGAGATTTGAGCATGTAGAATATGTATATTCGCTCAATTGTCCTTACCACATGGGGGTGCAATCAGTGTATATATTTAAGTTGATACAACAATTGAAGAATGGGAGTAACTCATGCAACCTCCAATACCTCCAATAGAGATGGTATTTTCGAACTTCTCATCTTAGAGTCCTTAGCATCATTTGTAATAACTGAATTTGACTGAACCACACTACTGTAGCGAGTTTCAAGTTCAAGTTTAAAATGAGTGATATTGACATGTTCAGCAATGCTGAATACTACTGTTTTTTTCATCATTGTGACTGTAGGTAGCTCAGCTGACAATAGCATAAGATTGTTAACATATGGTCTAATTATCCTTTGAGAAGTTGGTACTTACACGATATCAGTTTCCTTAATTTGCTCGCTGAAAGACAGCTGCTAATGCCAATTACTCTTGATGAAAATACAACTCATTTAATAACAGATTGCTATTAAACCCAATCTCTTGCCCACAGGGCGGAGTCAAGGCTAATAATATCATAAAGAGTAAATCCCAATGACCAAGCAACGAACAGTTTATCCCATTCCAGCAAAGCTTTACTGTTTATTAGTACAGTTAGCTATTGTCTTAGCTTTCTTGAATAACCTCTGTAAATGGGATTTGCATAGCATGGATCTTTGACCCTTATGAATCTGTTGTTAGTCAGGAAAAATATGTTTTCATATTTGGAAAGTTCATATGCCCGACACTCTCCATTCTTCATAATAACATGCCACTCCTGCCTTATTCCATGGATAGTTTGCATGAGAACTTCTGCCCAATTTCCGAACCTAACTTTTTAAAAAAATAACCCTGGCCATAATCCAAAGTTGCTTTGAATGCTACGACTAAGCCTCAACCAGATATTTTTACCCTTTGTGTGTTGTACAAAACAAATATAAATATTACAACTTGTGAACAGTACACTACCCATATTTTGGAAGTGCTAGACCCATTTTGTTGAATAGGATTGGTAAGGTGCATGGAATTTCTGAGCTATCATGCTGCCCCCAGCTCCAGTGAACCGCTTACTGCCGATGAGCGCCTAGGTTGCGTTCTGAAACGATTACTTTTGCCCGCCGTTGGCCTAATTGATTCGTCTGCCAGGTTTTCTTCTCCTGTTGAATAGGCCTACCCGAATAACAGGCTGGCTCTCACGTCCCCCTGTTAGCGTTGTTCACTGCCGGCACATATGTGCTTTAGTATGTTCTATTGACTTCTTTAGAACCTGGAGTCAGTTATATCTTGACCTTTTGTTCTTCCCTCCTCAGAGAGGGTGATCGTAGGCAGCCCTAAACAGGCGCCGCCACAGGCCGCAGGATACCGATACTGAAAAGAACCCATTGGACCTAACCCAAGTAGAATATTCTGCTGGGATGGCAACTTTGTTGTCAGGAAAAAGGTACCTCTGACACGTGCCCTTCATCCCTTGGGGTATGCCCCACAGCCATACCCTGAGACTCAGTGTCAACAGGATACTGACCCATCTTGGTCTCTGCCTCCAAGAGGGAGACCTCTGTAGCACTGTATTTGGTTGTAGTTGCTGTATCTGGGATAGTCGTTTCAAACGCACTATCCAGCCCCGGTGAGGAATTCATCCCCTGACTCCGTGGGCCTTGCTATCCAGCCCCGGTGGAGAATCATCTCCCGACTCCATGGGCATAGCAGATTATGTGTGAACTTGAACAACCCTGTCCCAGGCGTTGCTGGCGCCGCCTTTCGTAAAGGCTGGCGCTTTTTGACATGAAACAGCCCTGTACCAGGTGCTGCTAGCACGGCTCTCTCGTAGGCTGGT
This sequence comes from Okamejei kenojei, assembly GCA_035221665.1. NCBI lineage: Eukaryota > Metazoa > Chordata > Chondrichthyes > Rajiformes > Rajidae > Okamejei > Okamejei kenojei. The sequence continues at coordinate 27,279,253 of CM069136.1, forward strand.
AATGTCACAAATGAAACAGCCCTGTATCAGGTGCTGCTGGCACGGCTCTCCCATAGGCCGGCACTTTCATACATGAAGCAGCCCTGTCAGGCGCTGCTGGCGCGGCCTGTCCCATAGGCCCGCACTATTACACATGAAGCAGCCCTATCCCAGGCGCTGCTGGCGCGGCCTGTCCCGTAGGCCCGCACTATTACACATGAAACAGCCCTATTCCAGGCGCTGCTGGCGCAGCCTGTCACATAGGCCCGCGCTATTATAGTGTAAGCTCACTAAATCAACATTTTTAGGGTACAACTTTACCTGTGACGGGTTAAAACAATTCACAGCAACTTGTGCTAAACAACAAGGATTACATTGTCAGAGACATATAACAATAACTTTTTATGATTTTAACTTTGCCTTCAGCTTTTAACTTTAAGAAAAACACTATAACATACATAAATTTTATTATTAAGAGAAACCCTTTGTTACCTGACTTCAAATAGGGCTGAATGAGTCCCATTTAATTCCTTGCCTGGGGACCAACGTCTGTGAGCCACTGACCCCACTGTCAGTGGCTCTAACGTTACTTCCTTGCTGTTCCAACGGCATCCCCACAGGCTGGGAGCCACTGTCTGCACTGTCAGCGATTCTGTCTGGAATTTCTTGCCGTTCCACGGCATCCCAGCAGGCTGGGAGCCACTAAATACACTGTCAGCGACTCTGGCTTGAATTTCTTGCCAATTCACGGCATCCCCGCAGGTTGGGAACTGCTGACTGCCTTGTTAGCGGATCCTTATCTCGCAACCCGACCTATTTGCCGGTTATCCGCTTCCGCGGTCGGACTGGGTTTCTCCTCAGTCCATAACCGGCGCACACGTCGGGCTGTGAAACTGGCAGGAAAACCTCTGTGAAAAGAGGCTCCTGCCTGAAAAAACCTGGTAAGTAAAAACGAACTTACCTTCTAGGTTTAACTTACTGCTGGCAGGAGCTCTGTCCTGCCAGTCTGGTGCTTGCGCCAGTGCGGCTGACGTACTGACGCGCATGCAGCCTGATGGGTCTTCACGGAATCACTCACGTGACTCCGAAGTAGAATTGTTTTTAAATGTGCTATAGGAATAAAATTGACTCGACTTGACTTGACTCTCTCTCCCTCTCTCATCCGCTCCCTTCCCCTGCCCTCCTCTCCTCTCCTCTCCTCTCTTTTCTCTACCTTTCTTTCTCCCCCACTCTCCCTGCCCCTCTCTCCTCTCATCCCCTCTCCTCTCGTCCACTCTCTCCTCTCCTCCCCTCCCCTTTCCTCTCCTCTCCTGTCCCCCTCCACCACTCTACTCTCCTCCCCTCTGCTCTCCTCCCCTCTCCATTTCCATCCTCTCGTCTCTTCTCATCCTCTCCGCTTCACTCCTCTCCTTCCCTCTGCTCGCCCCTCCTCTCCTCTCCCCTCTACTCTTATCTCTCCCTTTCCTATCCTCCCTTCTCTCACCTCCTCTCCTGTTCTCCTCTCTTCTCCTAGCCTCCTCTCTCCACACCTCTCCTTCCCACCCCTCTCATCTACTTCCCTCTCCTCACTTCTTCCCTCCCTCAAATACAGCTACAAAGATAACTAATGATGTGGTGAGAGATTGTCATCTTTCCGATACTCTCCTCTTTTCCTCTTCACCTCTCCTCTCCTTATGCATCCTCTCCCCTTATCCGCTCCTCTCCTCTCTTCTCCCCTCACCTCTCCTTGCCTCTCAACCCCTCTCCTTTCCACTCCCAGTCCACCCCCCTCATCCTCACCTCCCCTCCCCTCTCCTCTCATTATAATATTTTAATATTAATATAATTTTATTTTATTATAATATAATAAATTAAATTTTATAATATATCTCTCCCCTCCTCTTCTCCTTCCCTCCTCTCTTCTCCTATCCCCTCCTCTCCTCCCCTCTCATCCCTCTCAACTCCCCTCCTCCCACCTCCCCTCCTCGTATCCTCCATCCTCCTCACCCCTCCTTTACCCTCCTCTCCTCCCCTCTCCTCCCATCTCCTCTTCTCCCCCCTCCTCTCCTTTCCCCTCCTCTCCCTTCCCCTCCTCTCCTCTCCTCTCCTCTCCTATCCTCCACCTCTCCTCCCATCCCCCCCCTCTCCCCTCCCCCCTCTCCGCTCCCCCCTCTCCTACCCTGCCCCTCTCCTCCATCTCCCTCCCATCCGTCTCTTCACATTCTCCGCTATACTCCGCTCACATCCCCCGACCTCCCCTTAACTCTCCCCTCCCCTCCCCCCTCCTCTCCTCTCCTCTCCCCACAGCTCAAATCCAGCACCAAAGATAATTGTAATGTGGAGTGATAGTTTGTCTCCTCTCCTCCCCTCCCACTTCCTTCCTCCTCTCCTCTCCCCTCCCCTCCCCTCACCTCCTTCCCTCCCCTCTCCTTCCCTCTCCCCTCCTCTTCCCTCCTCTTCCCTTCCTCACCTACTCTCCCCCTCTCTTCTCCTCTCTAACCCCTCCCCTCTACTCTCCTCTCCTTGTTTCCAACCCCTTCTCCCCTCTTCTCTCGCTCTCTCTCTCTCTCTCTCTCTCCCCTCGCTCCTCAGTTCCTCTCCTATCTTCTACTATCCTACCTTCTACTATCTTCTCCTTCCTGCTCCTCTCCTCTGCTCTTCTCTTCCTCTTCTCCCATTTCCCCGTCTCTCCCCCTCCTCCCCTCCTCCTCTCTCCTTCCCTCACCTCTCCCCTCCTCCCCATGCCCTCCACACCTTTCCTCAACCTCTGCTCCCCACTCCACTCCTACCCCTCTCCTATCCACTCATCTCCTCTCCTCCCCTCTCATCCCTCTCCTTCTTTCTCCTTCTCCTCTCCTATCCACTCCCCTCTCTCTCCTCTCCTCTCCTCCCCTCTCTTCTTCTCTCCTTTCCTCTGCTCTCCTCTCCTATCCTCCTCCCTCCTCTGCTATCAACTCCCCCGCCTGTCCTCACCTCCCCCTATTTCCCCTCTCAATCTGCTCTCCTTCCCCTCCTCCCTTCTCCTCACCTCTCCCCCTCTCTTCTCCTCTCCCCTTCTTCCCTCTTCTCTCCTAAATCTCTCCCATCCCCTCCTCCTCTCTACTCCCTTCTCCTCTGCTCTTCTTCCCCTCCTCCCCTCTCCTCCACCCTCTTCTCCTCCTCCCCTCACCTATTCCCTCCCCTCACCGACCCTCCTCCCCTCCTGCTCTCCTCTCCGCTCCCTCTACCACCCTCGTCTTCCCACATCTCACCTCCCTCATCACACTTCCTCTCCTCTCCTCCTCCCTTTCCCTTCCTCCCCTCTCCTCTCCTCTCTTCCTCTCATCCGCTCTCCCCCTCTCCTCCCCTCCCCGTCCCTTTCCCTCTGACCTCCTGTCATCTCCCTCTCCCCTCCTCTCGTCCCCTCCCCTCTCCCCTCTTCTCCTTTATTTTCCTATCCTTTCTCCCCCTCCTGCCCTCCCTTCTGCTCTCCTCTCCTCCACTCTTCCCTCCACATCCTCTCTTCTCCTTTATTTTCCTCCCCTCTCTCCCCTCCTTCCCTACCCTCTCCTTCCCTCCCCTCTTTCCCCTGCTCTCTTTTATTATCCTGCTCTCTCCACTCCTCTCCTCCCCTCTTATCTCCGCTCCTCGTTCCTCCACTCCTCTCTCTTACCCTCTCCTCTCCTCACTACATCCCTCCTCTTCACTCCTCTCCATTCCCTCTCTTCTCCCCTCACCTCTACTATCCTGTCCTCCCCTCCCCATTCCCCCTCCTCTCCCATCCTCTCCTTTTCCTTTCCCTCCCCTTCCTCCTCTCCTCTACTCCCCCCTCATCTCCCCTCCTCTCCTCTCTTCTCCCCTCCTCTGCTCCCCTCTAGTCTCCTGTCCCTCGTCCCTCTCCCATCTCTCTTCTCTCGCCTCTCCTCTCTCCTTTCCCCTCTCCTCACCTCTCCCCTCCTCCTCTCCCCCCCTCCCTTCTTTTCTTCATCCTCGTGCCATCCCTCTCACCCCTCCCCCTGTTCTTGGTCCTCCTGTTCTTTACTTTCCTCTCATCTCCTCTCATGCCTTCCCATCTCCTCTCCTCTCCTTTATATACCTCTCCTCTTCCCCACCCTGCCCCTTCCCCTCCCCCTCTCCCACACACCCTCCCCTCTCCTCCCTTCTAAACTCCCCCATCCCCTCTCCTCTCCCTCTCCCCCTTCCCATCTCCTCATTCCTCCCCCGCCCCGCCCCGCCCCTCGCCTTCTGTCCTCCCCTCACCTCTCCTCTCCACACTGCCTCTCTCTTCTCCCTTCCTCCTCTCCTCCCTTCTCCTCTTCTCCTCTCCTCTCCCTCTCCCCTCTTCTCTCCTCTCACCTCCACTACCCTCCTCCCAATCCTCACCTACATTCTCCCCTCCCCTCCCCTCTCCCCTGTCACCTCTCTCCCCCTCTCTTGCCCTCCTCTCCTCACTTCTACCCTCTCCTACCCTCCCTTCCTCCCTCCCATCTTCTCTCCTCCCTCTTATTCCTCTCCACCTACCCTCCTCAACTCTCCTCCTTTCTCCCCCTCCTCTCTCCTCTCCTCCACCCTTCTCCATCCTCTCTCCTCTCCCCTATTCTGACTCCCTCACCTTCCTTTTCTCCTCTCACCCCACCCCCCTCCACTCCTATACTTTCCATTCTTCTCTCCCCCTCCCCTACTCTTCTCTTCCTCTCCTCTCCTCTCCTCTCCCTCTCCTCTCCTCTCCTCTCCTCCCTTCTCCACCCCCTCCTCTCCTCCCCTCCCTTCTCCTCCACATCCTTATATTCTCCTCCTTTACTTTCCTCTCCTCTCTACCCCCTCCCCTCCTCCCCCCTCCTCCACTCTTCTCCCCTCCCTCCCCTCCACTCCTCTCCTCCGCCCCCATTCACTCCTTCCTTCTCCTCCCCTCACCCCTCCTCCCCTTCCCCTCCCCTGCACTCCTCACCTCACCTCTCTTCACCCCTTCTCTCTGCTCCCCTCTCCTCTCCTTCCTGCTTCTCTCTCCCCCTCCCTTCAAATCCAGCACCAAAGATAATATAGTGGAGGTGAGAGATTGTTCTCTCCTCTCCTATCCTATCCTATCCTCTCCTCTTCCCTCTCCTCTCCTCTCTTCTTTTGCCCTCCCCTCGCCTCTCCCCTCGACCCCATCATCTACTCCCCACATCTCCTCTCTTTTCTTCCCCTCTCCTCCCCTCCTCCTCGCCTCCCCCTCCTCTCTGCTACCTCTCCCTCATCCTTTTCTCCTCTCCCCTTCTCCCCTCTCCCCTCACTCTCTCCTCTTGCCCCTCCCCTCTGCTCTTCTCTCCCCTCCCTCTCTCCACCCTCTCCTCTTTCTTCCTACCCGCACCTCCTCCTCTCCACCCCCTCTCCACTTATCCCATTGTCTCTCCTCCCCTCTCTCCTTCCCGTCCCCTCAAAACCAGCACCAAAGATAATTGCAATATGGACTAGGTGAGAGATTGTCTCCTCTGCTCTCCCCTCCTCTCCCCTCTCATCTTCACCCTTCCCCTCTCCTCTCCTCTCTCTTCTCCTCTCCTCCCCCGCTCCTCCCCTCTCCTCCCCTCTCCTCGCCTCCACTCCCCTCTTTTCTCCCCTCCTCTCCATTCCTCTCCTCTTCTCTCCTCTTCTCTCCCCCCCTTTCCTCTCCTCCCCTCTCCTCTTTTTTGTTCCTTTCCAAAACTTTATTCAGCACAAACACATGATACATCACATCAAAAACACAATCAGAAGTTACAATGTACCAAATAATCATTATAGTGCAATGATGCATTCATTATTTACGATACTCTCAACCCCACGTGGTGACCAGCGCCCACAGAAGGCCTCCAGAGTCCCCAAGTACACCGCGTGTTCCTCTCCAGGGACACGCGAGCATGGACGTAGGCCCGGAAGAGGGGCAGGCAGCCGACTCTAGCCTGACCATCGACCGCCTGCTGCCTGGACCCACGAATGGCCATCTTGGCCAGGCCCAGGTACAAACCGACAGGGAGGTCCCACCCCGATTGGCACTCCTCACTCCCTGCCTTGTGTCCAAACACAAGAGTCGTGGGACTAAAATGCAACCAGAACTTGAGGAACAACCCCTTTAGATATTGGTACAGGGGCAGTAACCTCTCACACCATATACGCGTGGAACACGATCTCTTGCTCACCGCAGAAAACACAGTTGGCCGACGAGCCCATGAACTGACTCAAAAGTTTATTACACGCCACCACTCTGTGAACACTCTCCACCCCAGGAAGTTCAGAGATTCAGAGAAGCTTCCTCAACCGCCCTCTGAGGCAGAGAATTCCACAGACTCACCACTCTCTGTGCGAAAAAGTGTTTCCTCGTCTCCATTCTAAATTGCTTACTCCTTATTCTTAAACTGTGGCCCCTGGTTCTGGACTCCCCCAACATCGGGAACATGTTTCCTGCCTCTAGCGTGTCTAAACCCTTAACAAACTTATATGGTTCAATGAGATCCCCTCTCATCCTTCTAAGCTCCAGAGTGTACAAGCCCAGCTGCTCCATTCTCTCAGCATATGACAGTCCTGCCATCCCGGGAATTAACCTTGTAAACCCACACTGCACTCCCTCAATAGCATGAATATCCTTCCTCAAATTAGGAATGCCCTTCCTCAAAACTGCACACAATACTACAGGTGTGGTCTCACAGGGGCTCTGTACAACTGCAGAAGGACCTCTTTGCTGCTATATTCGATTCCTCTTGTTATAATGGCCAACATGCCATTCACTTTCTTCACTCCCTGCTGTACCTGCATCCTTAAGTTCATAGACTGATGTACAAGGACCCCCAGATCACGTTGTACTTCCCCTTTTCCCAACTTGACGCCATTTAGAGAGTAATCTGCCTTCCTGTTTTTGCTACCAAAGTGGATAACCTCACATTTATCCACATTAAACTTCATCTGCCATGCATCTGCCCACTCCCCCAACCTGTCCAAGTCACCCTACATTCTCATAGCATCCTCCTCACAGTTCACACTGCCACCCAGCTTTGTGTCATCTGCAAATTTACTAATGTTACTTTGAATCCCTTCATCCAAATCATTGATGTATATTGTAAATAGCTGCGGTCCCAGCACCGAGCCTTGCGGTACCCCACTAGTCACTGCCTGCCACTTCTCGATCCATGTCAGCACTCTACCCCCAATACCATGTGCCCTAATTTTGCCCACTAATCTCCTATGTGGGACCTTATCAAATGCTTTCAGAAAGTCCATCCACTGGCCCTCCCTTATCCATTTTCCTAGTTACTTCTTCAAAAAATTCAAGAAGATTAGTCAAGCATGATTTCCCCTTTGTAAATCCATGCTGACTTGGACCGATCCTGTTACTGCTATCCAAATGTTCAGCTATCTTTTATAATTGACTCCAGCATCTCCCCCACCACCTATGTCAGGCTAACTGGTCTATAATTCCCTGTTTTCTCTCTCCCACCTTTCTTAAAAAGAATCAAGGGATATGGGGAGATGACAGGAACGGGGTATTGATTGTGGATGATCAGCCATGATCACATTGAATGGCGGTGCTGGCTCTAAGGGCCAAATGGCCTACTCCTGCACCTATTGTCTATTGTCTCCCTCCTACCCTCTCCTCTCCCCTCCACTCATACCCTCTCTTCCACTCGCCTCACCTCTCCACGACTCTCCTCCCCCCTCCTCCCCTCTCTTCACCTCTCCTCCCATCTCCTCCCCTCCCCTCTTCTCTCCTCTCCTCTTCCCTCTCCCCTCCTCTACCTCCCTCTCCACCCCCGTCCAGGAAGGGGGGGGGGTGCCGAGAGGAGGGGAGGAGAAGAGAGGGGAGAGATGGGAGGAGGGACGAGGAGAGCAAAGGAGGTCAGTGGAGGAGTGGAAAGGAGAGGGGAGGAGAGGAGTGGAGAGGGTGGTACGGGAGAGGAGAGGAGACAATGTCTCACATCCAGCATATTACAATTATCTTTGGTGCTGGATTTGAGGGAAGGGGGAGAGAGAGGAGGGGGGGGGGGGAGAGGGAGGGGGGGGGAGAGAGAGGGAGGGGGGGAGAGGAGGGGGGGGGGGAAGAGAGGAGGGGGATGTAAGGGGAGGGGGGGGCAGTTGTGGGAGTTAGATGTGGGGAGGAGGAGAGTAGTGGTGAGGAGAGGCTAGGGTAGTAAGAAAGATGAGAGGGGAGAGGAGAGAAAAGGGAGAGGAGGAAAGGAGATGACCGGGAGGAGGGGATATGAGAAAGGAGCAGAGGAGTGGAGAGGAGTGGAGAGGAGTGGAGGGTGAAGAGGAGAGTAGAGTGGCAAGAGGATAGGGGAGGAATGGAGAGGTGAGGAGTGGAAACAATCTCTCCTCCACCAATTTGGTGCTGGATTTGAGGGGAGGGGAGAGTAGAGTAGAGGAGTGGTGGGAATTGGAGGGTAGGAGGGGGGATGAGAGTAATGGAGGAAAGGAGAGGAGATGGGAGGGAGAGGGAGTGGATGAGATGAGAGGGGGGAATGCAAAACAGAAGAGAGGGAGGGGAGGAGAGGAGGAGGGGAGGAGTAGAGAAGGAAATAGAGGAGAGGAGAGGGAAGGAGAGAATGGAGAGGAGGGGAGAGAAGAGGGGAGAGGAGAGAAGAGGGGAGGGGAGAAACGAGCAGAAGGGAGGGGCGAGAGGAGAGGGGTGGGAGGAGAGGACGAGAGGAGAGGTGAGAGGAGGTGAGGGGGATATGGAGAGGGAGGGGGAGCAGAGAGGAGGGGAAATGGGGAGAAGAGGGAGCAGAGATGAGGTGAGAAGAGGAGGGGGAAGGGAGGAGAGGCGATGGGCGAGGAAAGGGGGGTGTAGAGGAGACAGGGCCGGCCTTATGAGGTGCGGGGCACAATTGGGAACACTTGCATCGCATAAAGGATGCCGTTATTAAAAACAATGCAAAAGGGAATCAATACTCCTGCACATTCAACAACAGTCCAAGCAACCGCAGGCCGCAATATAGTCTTCTCCAGGTGAAGATTAGCGGTACTAGCACAAAAGGTGGGCCCCCCTTAGACACGGGACCCAATTGGGAGCAATTGGTCCAATTAGCTTAAGGCCGGCCCTGGTTCGTATAGTAAAAGGTAGTCAAAGATGGTCGTCGTCACTCTCCACTAGTATCCAATTTTCCCGAGAGCATCGGCGGGTAAATTCATACATAGTCGAAGGAGGTTCAAGGAGGTCTTCTACATGGTCGTAGGAGGTCTTCTACATATTTGTAGGTTCTCTACATAGTCGAAGGAGGTCGTAGGAGGTGTTCTACTTTGACGATACAACAAAACAATGACACTCTCCTAAACTCGCAAATTAGGTCCGCACAGTGGGACAGGCACTTCACATTTTCCATTTATTTTATATTGATATCCACCTTTTAATTGAAGTTGGTCCATGATGTGTTGGATGTTGGCAAATTCAGAGATTGCAGAATGTATTGAGAACAAAGGAGCGTGTGATGAAGAAATTTCCCAAGTACAAAATTACATAGCAGCAGTTGCTCAATAGCAGTGGCGTACTTGCATGTTTGTGGACACAGAGCAGGCTGAATATTTGTTCAACGCCTTTGCACGCAGGAACACAAAAGCTACATTCCTGAACTCATGAGCGGTCATGACCATGAGTCTGTTGTGACAAGAATAAATGGATTCTGAAGCAGCTGATACTGCCACAAAGCATTAAATCATCCCATGAGATGGTAATCCTGGAGATACAATTCTGGTGATATTTATCATGAATGTTATTCACTAGCAACACTAGATGTAAAGATAACTCGGGGAAGCTGCTGTATCAATTTTGAATTCAATAACCATTATCCTGACTTATCCTTGCTGATTGTTTGCGTGGTTTCTTGTTGCTTCCTTGTGACACTGTGGTGCCTCATGGATACCAAAATAATTTCCATTTATTCTACTTGAACCACAGTTATAGCTTTGGAAATAAATGAAGGCTTGTAAGTTTCGACACAGAGTTTCTCTATAAATGCGTGTGAATCCATCAACAAGTAACTCCCCTCTTTAAACATGGCTGTTCAGAGCAAGAAAAATAATTAGCTTGCAGTCTAATGGAGAGCATTTCTTAACTGCCTGGCTGTTGGAGTGGCTGTTACAGCTTCTTCTTCTTTCGTGTTGCGTGCACAGACTAAAGTTGTTGGACAACTTGTTCTATTTGATCTTCCGTTTGTGCACGTCGAGTTGATTGCATTAGTCGAAACAGGGCGGACCACGTGAAGCAGCCGTTGCTACCCAATAAATGAACAGGGTCATTGGCTTGCCTCAACACACAGCTGCTGTAATTAGAGAAGTGTGTGTCAAAATCCTTTTCCACGTATTGTAATCAATGACAGATCTAATGATGGAAGATAGCAACTTTAAACATTTCAAAGCATAATTTTTATTAGATTTAATTGCTTGTGTGCTCATATAGTTTATGGAACCCTGTATTTGACCTCAGTGTTTTTGTTTTTTCTCCTTTTACACTTTCAATTTTGTATTTTATATTTTTATATAAATCTGTGCTTTTTATGCTATGAACTGTCTATGTCCTTACTGTTTTTTAATTTGTATTTTTATTTAGACGTGTTTTTGTGGAAAGCACTTTGGGTTGCATTCAATTGTATGAAAAGTGCTGTACAAATCAAGTTGTTAAAGTTATTATTAAATAAAGTTATTATTATATTTATTTAACAGCAACTGGTTTCAAAATGAACATGTTGGCCAAAGCTGATTTGTTCAAAAATTCACTTCTCTTACTCTTGAGAGTGAGCTGAGATTGTTGCTTCAGTCCCCATGCATGTTAAGACTGTTCTTCAGTGGTCACACATTTCAACCCACTTTCCATTAGGGTGTTTTTAATTGTTAAAGTAAGATGCACTGTACAATTTTATTGACTAACAAATTAGGTTATAGAATCATAGCATGGAAACAGGCCCTTGGGTCCAATTTTACTTCGGAGTCACGTGAGTGACTACGTGAAGAAGCCCCGCCAGGCGCATGCGCGTCATTACATCTGCACATGTCGCACTGAACGGGCTGGAGGACGCAGCTCCACCAGCGGGTAAGAACGAACTTCTAAGGTAAGTGTTTTTACAAACTTTCCTTAGAAGTATTTCCACTCCGTAAAGCTGGCTCGAGCAGTCAGTAGGAGTGGGCAGTTGGAGCTGTTATTTCTCAAGATCCGTCTTAGCGTGGGTCCAGGGATTCACCAATTTGATCGGGTAGGGAGATAAGCGCGGCAACGCTGGCTCCGATGCCGGGTGCCGTTTTTACCGGCAGCAGTTCAAATAGCGCGCTAATTTTCCACTCTAGCTCCATTCACAAAAGGCAGGCCAACTGGAATTTTATTCAGAATGAGCCTGGTCCATCTATTTATATCCAAGGGTATTAAGCAGACTGAGGCTGCTCCTAGCCATGAAAAGGCAAATATAAAGTAACAGACCTGGGTTCTCTGACAACAATAGTTACTCTTCCCCATATCATACAAGACTGTGGGGGAGGTTGGGAACATGCAGCTGATGCTCCAACCTTCATTACATAAGGGCCAAGGGCCAGTAATGTCCAAGAGGGCCATACCAAGACCAACATATGCTGGGTCCATTATTGGGGTTCCTTCCAGCACCTTGTTTAGGACTGGAGGATGCCTCCCTACTATATGATGGGAGAAGCGGGCAGATTGCAGCTGACCCTGATGCTGGTGTCCCTGCTTATGTGCAAACACCAGCGAGCACAAGAGCCACGCTCCGGGTGTCTCGGAAATGGCACTGAGTTGCTATTCCGGAGGGGACTGGTGAGTCAATGGAACAATCCCTTCCCAGCAGTATCAATTATGTAGTACCTCACCAGTTCCAGCAAGATATGATGCAAGTGACTGCAAACAAATATGAGACACCTGTTTAATATGCATTACTGAAAGTGCCTATGGGTCCTTCTTTGACGGGACAGGAAGTTCGGTGTTAACACGTCCTCCAACTGGTGGCTGCAGCAATTACTGCATTTGGCACTATGGTCCAAGGGACAATCATTCCTCAAACTCACAACAGATATGTTGGGTATTTTATGCAATGCATTTTTCAGGAAATTGCATCAGGGAATATCGCCATCAGGCCAACACTAAACCAAAAATTTGGTACTCTATCTAGGGCGACTGCTGTACAAACGCCTGAAATATGGTTTGGAACGGACCTTGTCATGAACATTTGAGAAATTCATGATGAGGCCAAAGCAATTGGCTTCATGTAGTCAAGCATTTCGAGGCCACCTATTCGCATCCCTGGGTTAATACTGAAGGTCAGATCCAGGTGCTGGGCTCAGCAGGGGCAGGCCAGTGGGGCAACGAGGGTACCCACCGAGACAGACCGGCTACAATCCCAATATGAGCAGACAACAGCTTTACAGGTCAACTGTAGAGGTACAGGGACTTTTCTTAACGATAAAGTTCTGGTGGCCAATCTCCTATTGGAGGTTGATTACAACTGTTTTCTAATGATGATGCTGTATAATGTATGATATGTTTATACTAAATACTGTCTCAAGTCTCCCATTGAGTTTATCTCAGGGATAGATCCACCTCAACAGCACAAGCCTAATAGAATGTGGGTGTTTTCTGCTCCAGAGTCTGAACATATAGATAATGGTCATTCATAAAGCCATTACTCATCCTCCACAATTGTTTCTAAAATTTCCCCAGATCTCAAAAAGATGGGTGTTGTAGAGTAATTCTCGTCTTCAATCACTTAAATTCGTTACTGCTTAACACCTGCTATCACAGGGTTGTTATGTGGCAACTATTTGTTTGCAACATGTGTATTATTCACTGCCAATTCTTGCTCATTATCGCAGGTACTTGAAATTTAATTGGATGGCACAGCTGTGGCAATACAAAGCATTGACTCCTGGATTAAGTTCAGCACCCAGGCTGTTTATTAAATTATTAAAACCTGTGCTGGGGCTATTCAGCCCATCATCACATTGTAATGGGTTATTTAGCTGCTATCTTAATTATCAGCAACACTAATGCGTCAGCTGAAGAATCGGTGCTTGAGTCATTAGGGGTTGCTCCATCCAACTAAGTTCAAGTTACAGCCAACCCAAAATATTGAGTATTTGGGGTTTCTAATTAATTCCGTTGCTATAACAGTAACATTACCAACAGCCAAGGTTGTCGATGATGATGATGTCTGTACTTGCCTTCCACAAATCTTTATCCTTCCATCTGAGAAGACGCTAAGGACATTGGTAAATGGGGAGCAGGTTCCTGCAGTACATTCGGGCCTTTGCACTATCAACATTTGCAGAGAGCACGTGAACTAGCACTAAAATCGAATGCAGGCCATTTTCACAGGTTACCAACCACAGCTCTCGCAAAATCCAGTGGTGCTTTGTTATTGTTAATGTTACTCTAGCTACCAATAACATCTTGGGTACTAGACCCCTAACTAATCTTCCAGACTTATGTCAGCACTTTCGGATGGGGGGGCTACGGACACCGAGTCTAGCTGTGGGGGTCGCTGGCATGGCCACGAAGGGTTGATTCGCCTCACACATGGGATAAATTCTTTCGCATTCTTGGGGCATTTTATGGGTAAAGGCATAGTGTTCCTCAATGAAGGATTTACACATTCAACTCCAGATTGATAACACTACAGCAGTGCAATATATTACTCATATGGGAGGAGCACGGTCATTACCATGTGTTAACTGGGTACCGTCATGTGGCATTGGGGTATGTCAAGGCATATCTGCGTTTCAGCCATTTATTCACCACCTATAACTAATGTGGTGGCCGACCATAGGTCGAGTATGTTTCATGCCAATATAGAGTGGATGTCGAATTCTAAACTTTGTCACACAATTGTCACTCGATTTGGATTGCCAGCCATTGAGCTATTCCATCCAGATTACATCACCAGTTGCCTAAATATGTTTCATGGGAGCCAGATCCAGGTGCAGTTGCCGTGGATGCAGTCTCGTTACATTGGGAGCACTAACATTTTATGCAATTCCTCCATTTTTTCATCCCGAACTGTCTCACCACAATAGAGCGAGACTCCGCCACAGGTGTTTTGGTGGTCCCAGATTGGCCAACACGACCATGGTTCCCATTAGTGTTTCAATGATGGTTCAGTCATTGATGATGATTCCCAGCTGCAGTAATTTGTTGGTGCATCCGGTTACAGGAGAAAGTCACCCTTTCCATGACCGTATTAATTGATGGTCTGCAGGTTCTGACCAGACAATTCCAAGGACTTGGATGGTTGAACAGGGCCATGGTGGTTCTCACTGCAGGCTAGCGAAATAGCACTCAAAAAACAATATATGGTTCACATAAAGAAATGGGAACTGTTTCTGTGTTCAATCCAATATGTCTTATCATAATACAAGCATATGTGATATGTTGGAGTTCCTTGCTAAGTTGCATTTTGATGAGCACCTGCGTTACAGTGGCATTACCAGCGCTCGGAGTGCGTTGTCCTCTTATTGCGGGCAGTCTTCAGAACAACATCCTATCGGGTCTCATACGTTAATATCCCGATTTATGAGGAATTTTTAATAAAAACCCTCCGAAACCTCGCTATACAGAACTCTGGGACATCACTCCTGTTCTCACAATGCTTCGGCAATGGGCTCCAATTACTTCAATATTTACGCAGAGATTAACTCTTGCTGTGGTTATGCTAATAGCGCTGGTTTCAGCACAACGTGTACAAACATTACAAATCTTACGAATACCTTGCATGCATTTGTCTGTCATTAACTTCTATGTTTATGATTTAATCAAACAAAGCAGGCCCAGTCTGGCTGGAATCAAGGTGACGTTTAAAGCCTATCTTGTTGACCAAATGTTATATGTAGTTACGCCATATAACTTAAGCCAATATATTAAGGTAACAAGGAGTCTCAGAGGTTCTGAGACAGGACTGATCATTTGTCACAAAAAGACATATAAAAGAGTGTCAGCACAAACTATTTCTACATGGTTGAAACAGGTTCTCAATTATGCTGGAGTCGACATTCCTGTCTTTAACTTTCACTCCACCAGGGCGGCATCAATCTCCATGGCGAAGGCTCAGGGCGTGCCGCTAGACCAAATCTTCGAGGCCGCAGGATGGTCTAGAGAAGCAACATTTTCTCAATTTTTTGACAAACCTGTATAGACCGTGCCACGGTTTGGGCATGCTGTTTTGGGTCACATTTAATTCATTTGCTTTGTTTTCTATCATTGTTTGTAATTTTCCCTGAGACAGAGGGCTTATTCCTGTGTTTGTTCTTGTTCACAATAATTATTGAATAATTCGAAGCAATGTTTAATATATTATTTATTCCCTACTGTGTCAACCGAAGCAGATTGTCGTATGGAGTGCATCTACGGCATGAAAATACAGAGCTTTGAAATCTTCACGTAGTCACTCACGTGACTCCGAAGTAAAATAGTAAGATTAAACGAGAACTTACCAGTTCGAAGTTTGATCCTTATTTTATGAGGAGTGACATTGAGGGATTACGTGCCCTCCGCTCCTACCCTCATAGTCTAAGAGATCATCTGGTAGTTCTAGTCTTCTACGAGCCTTACCATGTTATTTCGGGTATTTGGTTTCTGTGTTTTCATGCCGCTGCTTTGAAGTATGACGCGCATGCGCCTGGCGGGGCTTCTTCACATAATCCCTCAACGTCACTCCTCATAAAATAAGGATCAAACTTCGAACTGGTAAGTTCTCATTTAATCTTACTAGTTATTCATACTAATCAAGATGCCCCTTCTTAGTTTGCCTTTTTTCCCCACATTTGGTCCCTATTTCTTGAAAGCATTCCTATCCATGTCTATTTCGTTTCCTGTCCAAATGTCTTTTAAATATATGTTATTGTACCTGTCAAATTCCTCTGGCAGCTCATTCCAAAACAAAGTGTGGCTTCTGCTTTACATAGTTAATCTTTCAGAGGTCAAAGCCAATTTGCTAATACAACTTACTTAAACCGAGTAGCAAATGAATAACTAGTATAAATAGAACTGCTGCCTCACAAAACTACTGAGAACATGCTTTCTGGACTTTAATCGAATGTAAATATAAAGCAACAAGAAAGAGTAAAAAAGAGATTGTAATATAAAAACAAAGAACTGCAAATGCTGGTTAATACACAAATGGACTCAAAGTGGTGATTAACTCAGCAGGTCAGGCAGCATTTCCGGAGAACATGGATAGGTGATGTTTTGGGTTGGGACCATTCTTCAGACGTTCAGGTCAGGTCAAGATCTTAGATTAGTTTAGTTCAGTTTAGAGTCATGTGTACTGAGGTACAGTGCAAAGCTTTTGTTCAAAGCCTTCTTCAGAGATTGTAATATAATCCACAATAAGTATTACAAACATATGTACTCCTACTGGCAAATGTTAAATTGTAATCTTATTTTACTTCTACATAATCAAAAGCGTAAGCAGCTCAAAATATCCTCCTCTTTTTCGATTCTGGGCAGAACAGTTAAACTGCAGATAGAGTGCAGCTGTCTCACAGCTTCAGGGAGTGTCTGGGTTTCATTCGAACCTGTGGTGTGATCTGTACAGAGTTTGCATGTTCTCCCAGGAAATACAAGGATATCCCCTCGTGACAAACACCTGCTTGTTAACTGACCATTTCAAATTGCCAAAGGCAAATCAGTGAAGGTGCGAATGGAAAATAGGGCACATAAATATGGTGTAATGACATTGATAAGTTTTGACTGAAAGATGGCATGGACACGATGAGCCTTCTGTTCAGTTCAGTTTATTGCAATGTCCACAGAGGTACAGTGAAAAGCTTTTGTTGCATCCTAACCAGTCAGCAGAAAAATAATACATGATTACAATCGATCTATTTACATGGTACATGATAAAGGAATAATGTTTAGTGCAAGGTAAAGCCAGCAAAGATCAAGGGTAGTTCGAAGAGATAGATAGTGGATCAGGACTGCTCTCTGGTTGTGGTAGGATGATTCAGGTTCCTGATAACAGCTGGGAATAAACTGTCCGTGAATCTGATGCTGTTGGTTTTTACACTTCTGTACTTGTTGCCTAAGGAAAAACTCATTTTGTTGGTGACTAGTTCCTCTACAATTATCACCTTGTGTGTTTTTCTTATTTGGGCTTTTGCAAATATAGCTGAAACATTGTTACATATCTGTATATTTGTTCATACTACAATATTCCCAGTCAATATAGGGAAAGTTAAAATCCCATACCACAGCCTCTTTATTAGTCCTGCAGCTGCCTGCAATCTCTTGCACATTTGCTCTTCTAATTCCCGTTGACTCGTTGGGGATCTGTAGTACACCCCCAACACAATTTATGGAATTCCCTGCCACAGAGGGCAGTGAAGGCCAAATCACTGGATGGATTTAAGAGAGAGTTGGATAGAGCACTAGGGGGCTAGTGGAGTCAAGGGATATGGGGAGAAGGCAGGCACGGGTTATTGATGGCGGACGATCAGCCATGATCATATTGAATGGCGGTGCTGGCTCGAAGGGCCGAATGGCCTCCTCCTGCACCTATTTTTTATGTTTTTGTTTCTAACACAGTGATCATCCCTTTCTCGTTAGATAAAAATGCTGGAGAAACTCAGCGGGTGAGGCAGCATCTATGGAGCGAAGGAATAGGTGATGTTTCAGGTTGAGACCCTTCTTCAGACTGATCTGGGGGTAGGGCGGGGGGGGCAGGGTTGAATAAAGTAAGTGGCGGAGACAGTGGGCTGTGGGAGAGCTGGGAAGGGGAGGGAAAAAGAGAGAGAGAGCAAGGACTACCTGAAATTCGAGGTCAATGTTCATACCGCTGGGGTGTAAACTACCCAAGCAAAATATGAGGTGCTGCTCCTCCAATTTACGGTGGGACTCACTCTGGCCCGGGAGAAGTCCCAGGACAGAAAGGTCGGATTCGGAATGGGAGGAGTTGAAGTGCTGAGCCACCGGGAGGTCAGGTTGGTTAACGCGAACTGAGAGAAGGTGTTGGGCGAAGCGATCGCCAGGGGATGCAATAGATGAGGTTGGAGGAGGTGCAGGTGAACATCTGCCGCACCTGGAAAGACTGCTTAGGTCCTTGGGTGGAGTCAAGGTGGGAGGTAAAGCGACAAGTGTAGCATTTCCTGCGGTTGCAAGGGAAAGTGCCACGGGAGGGGGTGGGAAGTGTGGGAAGGGACGAATTGACAACGGAGTTACGGAGGGAGCGGTCTCTGTGGAAAGTGGAAAGCCGAAAGAGGAGGAGATGGGAAGATGTGGCTTCAGATGGTTCCTCAGCTCCACCTATAGAGCCTCACAAGACGACCACTACCGTGACATCCTCCTTAACCAATAATGCAACACCCTCTGCTCTTTTACCCTCACCTCTGTCTCTCCTGATGTTCCTGTACCCCAGAACATTGAGCTGCGTCCTGCCCCTTTCTTAACAAGGTTTCAGTAATAACTGCTACGTTCCAGACGCACATACCTATCCATGCTCTAGGTTCCTCTGCCTTACCCGTCAAGCCCCTTGCATTAAAATACGTGAAATGTAAACCAACCCTCCTTCCTCGCTCTCCGCCTTTCACCTGCCTATTCTGTCCACTAACTTCCACCCTCCATACATCACCCTACATACCAACTCACCTGCCTCTGTCCTGTATGAGATCTTTCCCCCTTCCAATCTAGTTTAAACCCACCCATGTAGCATTAGCCAACCTGCCTGCGAGGATATTGATTCCCCCTCCAGTTAAGGTGTAACCCATCCCTCGTATGTCACCTATGCCCCAGAGGAGATCCCGATGGTCTATAAATCTGAATTCCTGCCCCCTGCACTAACTCCTCAGTCAGGCAGTTATCTCCCTTATCTTCCTGTTCTTACCTTCACTAGCACGTGGCACTGGAAGCAATTCTGACATTACTAATCTGAAGGTCCTGCTTTTTAGCCTTTGACCTAACTCCCTAAACTCATGTTGCAGTACCTCCTTCCTGTTCCTACCTAGATCATTTGTGCCAACATGCGCAACAACTTCCGGCTGTTCCGCCTCCCCCTTGAAGATGTCATGCAGCCACTCCGAGACGTCCTGGACCCTGGCACCAAGGGAGGCAGCACACCATCCTGGAGTCTCACCTGTTACTATAGAATCTCCTGTCCACGCCGATAACTATGGCTCTGCCTGACGTCACCCTTCGCTACTGAGCCTCAGCACCAGGGTTGGAGTCACAGCCCTGCCTGCTACTGCTTCTCTACCTTGATGTGTTGTTCGCCACAACTGCTCCCAAGAGGGTGTACCTGTCTTGAAGAGGTACGCCAATTGGAGTCTTATATATTCCATTTCTAATTCCATTCCTTGTAGTCACCCAGCTTCTCTCTTCCTGGACCTTCCATATGATGACCTCGCTATTTGTCCTGTCCAGGAAGCTCTCATTTTCCCGGATGGTCCTGAGGTCATCCAGCTGCTGCTCCAGTTCCCTAACGTGGTCCTTCAGGAGCCCGCACCTGGGCGCAAGTCGCACAGGTGTCGTGGTCAGGGGTGGCAGCAGTTTCCCTAACTTCCCACATCCTGCAGGAGGGACATTGTACCAGCTCACCTGCCATCACCACTGTAACTAAAACAATAACTAAATAACCACTCACCCAAAAGAGTGGATTGAACTGATCCCCCTTGCCCCAGCCTTCTCACTGAAGACACCTGAGCCAAAGACTGACACTTAACCTCCCCACAGCAACATATGCCACAGGAACTTCTACCCACAGCAACATTTGCCCACAGCAACATCTGCCCACAGCAACATCTGTTCACAGCAACATCTCCAAATAGCCTCCATGGCTGCTCCCAATAGGCCACTCCACTATACCTTGCCTAATTTGTATTTGTTATTCAATTAACCTGCTCCATGCAATCCAAGGATTTGTGGATCAAAACTGCTGCTCCTGCTCCAACCTCTGATTTACAGTAAGTGTTGCAATAACTTTTCAGGGCAAAGTACTAGAATCAAGTAAATTACCACAATCGATACACCATGTCTGAAATACCTCAGAAAGGGAAGTTTACAACATGTTATTACAAACTACTTTTTCGATCGCCCTGACTGCGAATGGTTCAATTGCCCCGACCGTGGGAGAATAAAAGAGGAAGAAGTTTAGACTTTATTGCCTTCTATCACAGAGAGGAATGTGGGGAATCTGTTGTGGTGGATGGTGGGTGGCAAATGTTGTTCCTCTATTCAAGAAGGGCTGCAAGGAAAAGGCTGGGAACAATGATGTTAATATCTGTGGTCGGAATGTTACTGGAGAGTATTCTGAAGGAAGGGATATACATGCACTTAGATGAACAAGGGTCGATTAGGGAATAGTCAACATGTTAGGTGATTCTAATTCAGTAGCTATGCTACATTCCATTGCCTTCCATGTGCCATCACAAAAACCTTTCGTTAACAGTCTAGTTGATATGATTAATGGTGCCAAATCAAACGGAAACATTATTTGACAAACCCAGGAAAAGTTATTGCCCACAGTATGAATTAGCATTCTAGTAAAAGCAAGCTGGAAGATCATCAACTAAGTGAAGGAAACTCTTTGGTCTGCCTGAAATGTGATGGCCTCCCAGCACAAGATGTCCTTCAGGGAATGTTGACAATTGTCTTCTTCCAAATCCCAGGAGGATGATACAACTCCAATGAGGCACCAAATGAAATACTTTATTGTTACACGTGACAAGGCCCAATGAAATTCTTTGCTTGCATACCCAAGGTGTACAAATAGTCACCACATATGGTGCTGACAAAGTTACAAAGTACGCCAGCTCCTCCTTTGTCCCCCTCCCCCCCCCCCCCCACCCCAGCGGCTCCCCCAGGCCGGGTCCCCATTGCCTATTGTTCCCATCCCCATTGTCCATTGTCATCCCCCTCCCTCACGACATTTCCCCCACGCTCTCATCGACTGCCGACCACGGGTGAACCCGCGAGGCTTCACAGCCGCCACGAGGCTTCACCACCGCCGTGGCCCCATCGCAGCCAATGCTTCAGCACCACCGGCAATGAGTCCCATTGTCCATACTCGTTCTCACCAAACACCCAGCTAACAGGCACAGGTTCTCTCCGAAGCCTGGTACACCCAATGGCAAGACTCTGTGCGTGAGGACCACCGTCTTGGGGCTAGGGTCCTTCTGCTGAGGGATATTGAGGGGCAAGGTCTGATGGGGACACCCTCAAACAAGGGAATGAATATCACCCCAGGGACCACGTGTGGTAAGGGTGTTTGTATAAAGATTGGTGTGAACTGAACCATCCTACCACAACTAGAGAGCAGTCCTGAACTACTATCTACCTCATGGGTGACCCACGGACTATCTTTGATTGGACATTACTGGCTTTACCTTCCACTAAATGTTATTCCCTTATCATGTATCTGGACACTGTAAATGGCTCAATTGTAATCATGTATTGTCTTTGTGCTGACTGGACAGCACACAATAAAAGATTTTCACTGTACCTCGGTACACGTGACAATAAACTGAACTGATAAACTGAACACGACTGTACATGACACCAATGAATGTATAGAGGCTTGGTTTATCCCAAGGATTTTTTCACCGTTTTTGGTTTGTATATATTTTTTATTCTGAATAACATTTAAGTCTTAAAAAAAATTTTGGTGGCTGTAGGATGACTGAATGCTCAATGATTTGTTGAGTCCAGGAGTAGTGTTTTTAAACTTTTTATTCATGCACAATGTTATACGGCATCAGACAAATGCATTAAAATATTTGCAAACCTTAACTAAAAACTGAACGTATCATAGCTAGCAAAACATGGAAACTATGGAACTGTAACTAAAGGACTGAAGACTGAACATAACTAGAGACTAAAGACACTGGACTAACACTCTTACAGTGTGCAGGAAGGAACTGCAGATGCTGGTTTAAACTGAAGATAGACACAATAAGCTGGAGTAACTCAGCAGGACAGGCAGCATCTCGGGAGAAAAGGAATAGGTGATGTTTCGGGTCGAGACCCTTCTTCAGACTGAGTCAGGGAAAGGGAACTGAGAGATATAGAACAAATGTAGAATTCAATGTTGTCTTGTTGAGTCTGTACTCGTTCTCACCTAACAAACAGCTAACTGTTTCCTTTATCATCGTTACTTTATTTGCATAGCTTTCATTCATTTGTTCTACATCTCTCTACATCACCGTCTACTACCAGTGCCAGATTTACCTGTAGGGTTGGTAGGCTGATGCCTAGGGCCTCAAAATCTAGGGGGCCTCCGGCCAAGGTGTATAATATTTTTGACACTATCATAGATTACATCTCTCATTTCCCTTTCCCCTCAATCTCAGACCGAAGAAGGGTCTTGACCCAAAACGTCACCTATTCCTCTTCTAAAGAGATGTTGTCTGACCCGCTGACCTACGAGAGTGTTTTGTGTCTACACTCTGACAGAACAGACACAGAATATACTGCTGAAAACCAAGCTTCCTTATCTATATGTTGGATGATTGCTGCCCTTTGAATACAGCCATCCAGGATGAAAGCCACATCATTTAAATTGCCTGTGGCCACTCACGCCTCTGTGTACTCCAAAGAGACACAGCTTTTGCAGCCCCCTGTCCTATCAGGAGCAACAATCCTGGGAGTCTCACATCGTGTAACATACAAGCTCTCACAGTGGCAGATACAAATAGTGACACTTCAGAGGCATTCATACGCAAACAGGCAGAGGATGGAGGGATATGGATATAGATCAAGTGCAGGCAAATGTGACTTCAAATTGCCAGAGATATAATGGGCCAAAGGGTCTGTAGGTGTGCTGTACAGTTCTGTGGAGGTCGTTGTGGCCTTCATGAGTTACAGAGCAGGAAGCAAACAGGCAGAGACAGGAGTTGGATGCAGGCACTAGTGTGTGGGTGCGTGAAGCTGCTGCAGTGAGACGCCACTGGTGTGAAGGGGCAGGGGCTGGGGTTCCCTGTGGGACTCCAGCTCAGTTGTGGTAGGAACACCCTGCTCTTTCAACGCCATAGGATGTGGCCTCAGCTCAGGTGCCTCTCTTCCGCCTCCTCTCTGGGTTCACATGGATGTCAAGGACACTGTTTCCTGGGATGGATGACAGCAGGGAATTAATCTGTGGATGACAGGAGCAAAGCAGATTTATTTACACAGTTCATTCACTCTCAATCGTTCCCAATGTCCCACGGGGGATATAGACATGGAATGGGTCACAGTCTGCACGGATTAAAAACACTCACCGTGTCTCAGTGTCCCACAGAGAGAGTGAGTGAGAGAGGGACAGAGTGAGCGAGAGAGACTACTAAAGAGACAGGGAGAAAGAGAGTGAGAGACAGTGAGAGCCAGAGAGAGAGTGGTAGAGGGCGATAGAGAGTCAGGAGGTGAGAGTGTGAGACAGCGAGAGAGACAGCGAGAGAGAGAGAGCGAGTCAGAGGGGTGCGTGAGAGTCAGAGAAGGTGAGAGTCAGAGAGAGAGAGAGAGAGAGAGACAGGGAGAGAGAGTCAGAGGGGGTGTTTGAGAGTCAGTGGGGTGAGAGAGAGTCAGAGGGACAGAGAGAGAGTCAGAGAGAGAGAGTAAGAGGGAGGGAGAGAGAGAGAGAGAGAGCTAGAGGGAGAGAGAGAGAGTTTTGAAAGACTGAGATACATGGAGCGGGTCACTGTTAGGGGACAGATTAATATTAATCACTGTGTCCCAGAGAGAGAGAGCGGCGGGCGACTGAGAGACAGGAGTGGAGCACTTTGGCACAGATTGATAACACTCAGTGACCCAGTGTCCCACAGACACAGAAGCTGTGAGGGAGAGGGGGACATGGCATGGGTCACTGTTGGGACAGGTTAGTAACACTCTGTGTCCCAGAGAGGGAGAAGGGAGAGAGAGAGAGAGTAAGTAAGTAAGTAAGTAAGTAAGTAAGTAAGTAAGTAAGTAAGTAAGTAAGTAAGTAAGTTTATTGGCCAAGTATTCACATACAAGGAATTTGCCTTGGTGCTCCGCCCACGAGTAACAACATGACATACAGTGACAGTTACGAGATAGAGAGACTGCGAGTGGGACGTGGAGGCAGCAACAGTAGGGAAGTTTCTCACCAGCTTCTCCAACGCCTCGGTGACCTCTGGATCCAATGGATAGAGCTCACTGCCAACCAGGGTGAACTCGATCATTCCAGCGACCCGTGTTTTCTGCAGGTCTGAGCAGACGGAAAGGATTTGTCGTCACGGATTCTCCCAGCGCCCGTCACTTGCAACTCTATCTCTCCCCCTCTTCCATCTTGCCCAGTCCCATCACTCCGCGGCTTGGGGAAGCATTGCCCCAGCTGTTTGCCTGGCCCATTCCACATCATAGCACCTACCTCCCCCTCCCCCACTCTCTGCCGTCCGCCGCCTTCCCTCCCTCCCCACCTATTTTATGCAAGGGTCCCGTTTCATCCTGGACTCTGCCATTGTAGCACAATTCCCCAGCTCCCTCCCCCTGCACCTTTCGTACTGAACCAAATGTTGGGAGGTTCTTGCGCTCAAACCCCCTTGTTCAAACCTTTCATACAGAACAGGTTCAGTCTGAAGATGGGACCCGGCCCAAAATGTCACCTATCCTTTTTCTCCAGATGTTGCGCGATCCGGTGAGTTGCTCCAGCACTTTGTATTCATCTTTGGTATAAACCAACAACTGTATTTCTTTGTTTCGACTTCAAATGCAGCCCGACCAGCTTGCCCCATTTACACTGATCCCACCTGCCCACGCGCGCTTGGCCCATAAGTCTCTAAACCCATCCTATCCATGTACGGTTATCCAGAGGGTGGACAAACGTGGATTGTTTTCTCTGGAACGTTGGAGATTGAGGGGAGACTTGATAGACTAAAAAAATGATAGGCCTAGATAGGGTCGGCAGTCAGAACCTTTTTCGCAGGATGGAAATGTCCAGCATTAGATGGCATTGCTATAAGGTGAGAGGGCTAAAGTTTATTGGAGATGTGCGGGGCAGATGTTTTACACAGAGGGTGGTGGGGGCCTGGAAGAGGAGATAGCGGTGTTCAAGAGGCTTTCCGATAGGCACATGGAGGGGCAGGGAAGTCAGAGATGTGGATCATGTACAGGAAAAGTGGATCAGCATAACTTGGCATCGTGCTCGACCCAAACATTGTGGGTCAAAAGGCCAGTTCTTGTGCTGAACTCTTCTATATTCTATGTGTTTTTCCCACCTACCTGTGTCCGTGAGGCAGCTTTTCTGAGCCAAGTTCCTGATGCGTCCTGAAAGGAAGAGAGAGGAGAGTCATCAGAATCGCGTCCGTGGCCTTTCGCAGCGTCTGTCCCAGGCTGAGGTCGAGGGGCAGCACCTTGCCCCACGCTGGGCAATTTCAGATAATCTGCTGCTCCAGTCTGTGTCGGAATCAGCTGGTCACGAGGGGAATAGATAGGTTGAATGTACAAGAAAGAACTGCAGATGCTGGTTTAAATCAAAGATAGACACCAAATGCTGGAGTAACTCAGCGGGACAGGCAGCATCCCTGGAGACCCTTCTACAGACTGAGAGTCAGGGGAGTCTCTGTACCACCCAATCCCTGAGATTAGTCTGAAGAAGGGTCTCAACCCGAAACGTCACCCTTTCCTTCTCTCCAGAGATGCTGCCTGGCCCGCTGAGTTACTCCAGCATTTTGTGTCTATCTTGGGGTGAATGTACAAAGTCTTTTTCCC
Organism: Okamejei kenojei; assembly: GCA_035221665.1. NCBI lineage: Eukaryota > Metazoa > Chordata > Chondrichthyes > Rajiformes > Rajidae > Okamejei > Okamejei kenojei. Next base: position 27,304,814 of record CM069136.1, read on the forward strand.
AGGATATGTGAATCAAGGGCATAGATTTGAGTTCATAAATTCATAAATTCTAGGAGCAGAACTAGGCCTCTCAGCCCATCAAGTGAACTCTGCCATTAAATTATGGCTGATCAATTTTTCTCTCTCAACCCCATTCTCCTGCATTCTCCCCTTAACCCCAGATATCCTCACTAATAAAGAATCTGTCAAATTCTGCCTTAAAAATATCCTCGGACTTGTCCTCCACAGCGGTCTGCGGCAATGAATTCCACAGATTCCCCACCATCTGACCAAAGAAATTCTTCCTCATTTATGTTGAAAAGGGAAAGATTTAATACCAACCTGAAAGGCAACTTTCACATATCTACGTGTGGGGTTTATGGAGGATGCTGCCAGAGGAAGTGTTTGAGGCAGGCACAATAACAACATTAAAAAGGCACTGGGACAGAAACGGGTATAAACAGATTAGAGGGATTGGGGCCAATTGCAGTCAAATGGCACTAACTTAGATGAGACACCTTATTCAGCATGGCCAAGATGGGCAACGGGGCTGTTCCTGTGCTTTGGTACTCTAATGTTCTTGAGAGTTGTCCATTTAGGACCTTGCCCACGTAAGGTTATGTGATAGAAGCAGAATTAGGCCATTCGGCCCTTCAAGTCTACTCTGCCATTCAATCATGGCTGAGCTATCTCTCCCTCTCAATCCCATTCTCCTCCCTTCACCCCATAACCCCTAACACCCGTATTAATCAATAGTCCATCTATCTCTACATTAAAAATATCCATTGACTTGGCCTCCACTGCCTTCTGTGACAAAGAATTTCACAGTTTCACCATCTTCTGACTAAAGAAATTCCTCCTCAACTGACCACTATTCCGAGACTCTCCGGCTAATGGAATCAACCTCTCCACATCCGCTCTATCCAAGCCTTTCACTATTCAGTAAGTTTCAATGAGGTCCTCACTCATCCTTCTAAACTCCAGTGAGTACTGGTCCAGTGCCATTAAATGCTCATCGCTGGTTCCACGCATAAATCACCCTTTTGGTTCCTAAGGGCACAGAACCTTTTCCAGCTGCCCTCTGGTTCCTGAAATGGAAATTATTGGTATACTCCTTTAACTTGTGAAGGATATTTCATGGCCTAGCACTCCTAATTGCTATTTTAAGTTCTCTCTTAAGTACCACTTCAATGTTCCTCCAGAGACTTCCTTGATTCGAGTTGCCAGTACATGGACTGATAGGTACAGTCAGAGAAACAAGCAAGAATAAGCCTGAGATAAGTCACAGAAAGTACTGAGTGGAAGGGGAGGGTGAGACTGTGTGGAATGATGTGGTGCCAGGAGTGAGAGAGGAGTGGATTAGACAGGGTGGGATACCAATTGTTGAGAAAATTTCACATTGCTCCACTTTGTCACCCCTCAGCATCTGCGCTTTGGAGAAAACACTCCACATTCATCCACAATTTCCATGTAGCGAATACTCTTCATTGGAGGCAACATCCTCAACAAGCTCTTGTTAACCTATGCTATCTCTGTACATCAATGCCCCTGAAGGTCCTGCCATTTACTGTGTACTTCCCGGGTGCATTTGGTCTCTGGCAATGCATCACTTCGTTCTTGTACATTTAAGCTCCATCTGCCATTTCTCTGCTCTAATACCCATCTAATCTATATCCCGCAGCATCCATTCACAACCTCCCTCACTGCACACAACTTCATCTCACTTTCATGTTGTCGTTATTTATGGATAACAACTCTTTCTGTTTCAAGTTAAAATTCCTGACACGAGCATGGTAACCCACTCCTCAAAGAGGGACCAGCCCCACCCACACTCACCTGAGCAGGAGACTCCAGCGCACTCTCCGTGTGTGCAGTTATTCACCCCCCATGGGCTGGCAGGACACTGGTCGAGGGCAGGCTCTGTCCCTTTACACTGCACCCCATCCAGCCAGATGTTCCCAGTGGCCTCTCTGTTGGAGACATCTGTTGTAACTGACTTGGCCGTCCCACAGTTCAACACCTTGCAGACCACGTTCCCCGCATTCATATCCCAGCTCCTGCCACTGATGGTGCCCCAGGTGGAGTTATGATAGACCTCCACTCTCCCGGAGCACACGTTGCCCCCATTCACCAGACGGACGGGCACTGGACCTGCAACAGAAGGGGTGAAAGAGCTAAATAGTCAAGTCTAATAGTCAAATCTAAAATGGAGTCGGTCTTCTACAAAAGCATGGACTACTAGAACAAAAGAATGGCTCGGTGCCAAGTCTGAATGACATTGCAAATTATATGGAACACAATATGGAGGACAGGTTGTTTTTTCAATAAAGGCATTAAGATGGCAGCCTGTGTAATAACATTTGCTTCTTTTCAAGGCCATAAAGAAGCCAAGATTGAAAAAAATAGCTGACGCTCCAGAGATAAGTAATAACTTGTTATTGGATGAGCTTGATGTTGAGCTAGCTTTCCTATGTTCTGAAAGGTTGCAGAATCTTTCAGTCATGCCATATTCAGATTTGGTAGGAGTGTCTTACTGATAAGAAAAATGTATAATTATGCTAACTTTCCTTCGTTCTGTGAGTGGAGCCCAAGAAGCACTGAGCAACGTTTGTGCTCATTGTAATCTTTGCCACTCCCGTCTGACGAATCAATTAAAGATTGCCATGGTTTACCTTTAACAGTTTTTGTTGCTATCTGCTTTTTAAGAAACAAACTTTGACAATTGCCTTAATCGTCAGGATCTCGTTGGGACCAGCCACAGATGACTGAGTAAGAGGGTGCAGTTGACCGGGATCTGAAGGGGAGAAAACTGAGCTCTAGTCAGACCCTTTGAGTCTGGCCTCCCGAAAAAGCTCCCAGTAAAAAACTAAGATCTCTCAGTCTGAGTTTGATCTGGTTCCACAAGTTAATCTAGAAGCAGACAGCAAAGGTAAGACCACTTGTATAAAGGATTGGCTTGTGTATTAGAATTTAATAATGGATTGGGCACGGCAGACTACAACGTTTTTGTCACTAATGTGTATTGGAAAGACTAGGCGTCTTGAAAAAAAGTGTATTGAAAAGGCAATGTTTCTTGAAGAGACAGTGTTTTGAAAATACTCTGTGAATTTGCTTCCAGAGAGAGAGAGAGAGAGAGTAGCCAGATTGGGTTTAACAGACTGCAAAGGTTTGTTACTAATATAAAGGATTGGGCTTAACAGGCTGAAAAAGTTTGTTACAATTTGTGTACTAAGAAGTGATTTGGAGATTGGATAGACATGGAAATAATTTGGATAACAGTGACGGAAAGACGGCTGTACAACACATGTGTTATTTGTTTCATAAGAACAACAAGGATTATAGAATATTGAATTATAAATTGACCAAACGCTTGAGTAATGTGTCTTGGCCAGTAGAGGGATATGGAAAGTGTAAACTATTGAAGGCAGAAAGAGTGAGAGAGAGGCAGAAAAGTAGTGGGTGGAGACGCAAGATAGTAGTTGGATGGATTACGCCTGTAAAAGAGGGATTGAATTGTGGAATAAAGACAGAACTATTAAAAGGATTGAAAGTACTTTGGATGGAATGCCAGTGGGCAGAGGAATATGAGATCAGGTGTAAGGCAGAGAAAGAAAGCACTGATAAGAGTTCGGAGAACAAACCCGGTACCGGTAAGTCCTCTTAAGGTCCTCTCGAGACCCTCTCGAGACCCTCTCGAGACCCTATGTCTGGCAATGGCGACCCTGTCTATAGAAGAGAGGGGAAGTGGCCATTCACAATCTGGATCACTGTCCAATCACAGCTTGGACAACTCCCATTTTGAACATTAGCCCGCCCACCGTTACATTAAACTACTCCCTTTGTTCATTTTAAATTCCCACTCCAACAAGACGACTTTTGCAATTTAAAGGCACTGCAAGCCTTAAACCTCCCAGTCCTAGTTCACAAATACTTCAAATTGGTCCCCACAGAAACAAAGCTTCTATTAAACAAAACGGCTTTTGTTAGACAAGAGAGGTGAATGTAAATTAATACAGAGAGACGTCTCTAATGTTTTGCATGATTTTTTGGAAACGAGGGGGCTGCGCCGCTCTGGCCCATTACTCTCGGAAAAATCTGATGAATATTTTGCCTGTTTTTTGTACTAGTTTTCTTTCAATGTTCGAAGGAAAGTATTTGTTATAAACCAAAAGCTTTTTAAAAAGCATTTTAGGATGTTATTTCAAACTCACACATCCAAGTTCTGGTACTTATCAGATTAGACAGATCTTCATGTTCTTTCAAGTTGTCACTCATCCAAGTTCTGTTCCTTATCTGACTAGAGAGCTCAGTGTTCCTTTCAAGGCTATGCTGCCAAGTTAATGGCAGCTCTATACTACTGTGTTCAGGAGTTCGCTATGTCTGTTTCATTTCGCCCAAAGCCTATCGGGATACTTGATATCCAGCCCCAGGGTTATATATTCATATATATGATCCTTTTGATGAAATGGTCCATGTCAGATGAAATAGGTTGTCATTGAATGCTTGCAATCTATGAACATTAATTGTTTATTCTTTGTTTTCTCTTAACATTAAGATTATTTTATTCCTAGTTCTTACCTTTTGAATTGAGTTCAAATAGAGACCTGAATTCCACAATGGCCACGTGGCATTCAGGTAGATGTGTTAGATGAGATTGGAGATGCCTTTATCTCAGAACAAAATCTGTTAATTTGAAATTGTAAATTGAGGAGATTGGAACAATTGGGAATATTTTTTTATTGTTTTTTTTAAAATAATGATCTATTTTTAAAGGGTCTGCCTTATAGATAGTTAAAGAATGATCTCACATGACCCATCACCCATAGAACTCTGGATTAGTGGAGGGAATGGATAGGATACCAAAGAGTGTGGAAGTTAGTTATGACCTACAGGCCCACTGCAATGAATTAATTACATACGCACAGCAATTAAGCTGAACCTTGTCAGTCTTGCATTCACAGGGGTTGAAAACGGAGAAGCTACTGCCAGTTGAACAGACACAGCCCATACTACTGGGAGACTACGTATTGATAAGGTAGAGGGATCAGATAAAATTGGGACTGTGTGGGAGGGGACTATACCAGGTGCTGCTTTGACACCAACCGTCTTGAAGATTGAAGATTTCCCTGTTGGAGATAGCTGATACAGTAATTGGAGGAGAACCAAGAAAGGACAATAGGGCTATTGACCATTTTTCCTGAGTTTGGCCCAGATGGGCTGGACTTGGGGAAACACCCCTGCACCAAGACGTCCTGAATAAGGCTGACAACTATCCTTACGTTTATAACACTGACCAAGATGGATCCATTACCACAGGTTCTTGAAGTAACCAGAAAAAGGTGGCAGCTTATCCCGGAGCTACAGACCGAGCTGAAACAGATGAGAAATGTGCTCACCAAGTCTGAAAATGACCATCTCGCTTACATCACTCAGCAGCTGAAGGAGAGCAAGCAGGTTGTGGAGTTGAAAAGCCTTGAGTTTGGAGTGCAACTAAGTAACAGAACTGGACTGAGGTAAATCCCAGCCGGGATCAAAGTGAGGAGCTGAGTTGGGATGGATCAGACAGCCAGTTGGCATTGATGGAGAAGGAAGAGAATGCTGGTTTCACATGCTGATCGACAACTTGGGAGAAAGAACGACTCGATTTGTGAAACAAAACTACATTTGTGATGAATGTGGACAGACTTTCAAACAGCCGAAACACCTGTCAGTTCACCAAATGCATCATACTGGAGCAAAACCTTTGCAGTGTGAAGTTTGTGGTTTTCAATGCAGACAAAGAGCATCCTTGAAATACTATATGACCAAGCACAAGACAGAAGCTGAACTTGAATTTGCTTGTGACCTATGTGAGAAGCGGTTCGAGAAGGCTCACTATTTGAATGTTCATATGTCCAAGGTTCATCCCTTGACCCAGAATACAGATAAAAACCTATTGAAATGGAATCGTCAGCTAAGTATAGAAACATTAATTAAGCAGGAACCCAGTTAATAGTTATTCAACAGCTAAATGATGAGAATTAAGAATATTGCACCCTTTTTCAGTGTCAGCAAGACACAAAGGATTAACATGAATAAATGCAATCAAGCCAGGCTCACCTAAAATAGGTAGAGCAAAGGAAAGGTTAGTGTGGAGAATATAGTCTGAGCATTATAGCGCATCAGTTCCAGAGCCAAAGTCCAATGTCTGCAATGGGGTAGAGGTGAATCATGCAGAATCCTAGCAATTGGAAGGACTGTTCAGAACTCTGATAACAGAGGGCCACAGTTACATCCTGGACATGCATTCAAGTCGCAGCATTGTTTTGAATGAGGGTCAGTGCCCATCCAGTAGAAATAAGGACACAATGGAGGAAGTTCTGGATGGTTCAATAACCCTTTCACCTCGGAATGGAACAATGACTGAAAATGATGAGGGTGATAATATTGCGAAGCATCACCCTGTCCCAGTGTTAGCAGACTTTCAGCCTTGTACATACCCATTGAAGAATAATATGTTCTTGCGCTCAGATCCTGAATATACAGAGTGCTCTTGGGAAAAAGTTCAGGTGCAAGATGCAACAACCATTAAATGTGAAAAAAACAGTTAACTGCAATGAAGCATCTTGTTCTATAAGAAATGATGTTGTGGATGGATTGGAGTCCAGTGATCTTTCTGAAAGATATTTATCAAATAAAGCTGACAGAAAAATAAAAGCTAAGAATGGTTCTTCAGATTAGTCTTTTCAACCACATTGGAAGAAGAAGAGTAAGTTACCAGGTAAGAAGTGCAATATTAAGGATGTGAAGAAACAATCAGGACAAAAAGGTGGCCGGAAACCAAAGTCAAACTAGGAAAAGGAAGATTTCCCCACCATGTATCAATGTCAGTATAAGAGTTGCTGTGTACAGAGAAGTTGATGGACTTAAGAAACGTATGAAAGAGCAGCTTGAAGACATGCGTCAAAAGATCTTACCCCCACCATGGATATAACAAGGTGTTTCTGATTGATCGCTACCTGCAGCGCCATGTAAAGCTAATCCATACAGAAGAAAGAACATCTTTACAGATCAGGAGGAAGTGCAAAGCCTTTGGTCAAATCTTCGGAAAGACAAACCACATTTGATCAACAATCTTGAAGCATTTTGAGCTCTATCCTATGACCAAGGGTCTAGAAAGAAAGAAACTGAACATTTTGAAACAGGTGGACCTCTTGAAAGAGATTATGCATAACCCTATCCAGGAAGACAATGACTCAGACCTGCTGGGTAATCAGTCTGATGACAATCAGGACATTGATGAGGATGGCAATGATGGCGTTTCTGATGAGAGGGACAATTGCCGTTTTGTTCCCAATCCTGACCAGATCAATGTGATGGTAACTGCAGAGGAGACAACAACATCCCAGATATCTATGATGTGTGCCCCGAGCACAGCGCCATCAGTGAAACTGACCTGAGGAAGTTCCAAAGGGGATGATGCAGATTTTCCCTAACTGGGTAATGCGCAACAAGGGCAGGGAATTACTGCAGACCGCAAACTCTGACCCTGGCCTTGCTGACGGATTTGATGCGTTCAACGCCATCAACTTCAGTGGCACCTTCTACATCAACACAGACTGCAATCTACGCTGGCTTTGTCTTTGGCTTCCAGTCCAGCAGCCGCTTCTACGTGGTGATGTGAAAGCAGGCCACCCAAACGTACTGAGAGGAGAAACTGTCCAAACCCACAGATACGCTAGTGTCTCGCTCAAGATGGTGAACCCCACCAAAGGCCGCTGGGGGGGGGGGGGGGGGGGGGGGGGGAGCACCTGTGCAACAATCTATGAAGAGACTGGCAACACCCTCAGACAGGTGTGAACTTTATGGCACAACCCCAATATCGGCTGAAAGGATTACACCGCCTACAGGTGGCACCTAATCCATCGACCCTAAACAAGCTTCATCAGGATGGTTGTCAATGCAGAGTGAGAACTGGTTGTCATACCATTGGTCTGAAGGTTTTTGGGATACTATTGAACTGGTAGCCAGACCTTTGGTTTGGTGGAACTCAGAGCTTCCATGGAATTTGAAGAGACAGCAACAAAGAGAAGCAGGAAAAAGCAGTGACTGGCAGTAGCCCGAGTGGGAGGAGAGGGGGAAAACAGCTTAAAAAGAGAGGCAAAGCAGACAGACTTAACTCAGAGCTCCCGTGGATTTTGAAAAGACAGCAGCAAAGAGAAGCAGGAAAAAGCAGTGATTGGCTGTAGCCCAAGTGGGAGGAGAGTTGGAAGTGAGTCAGATGGGGAAAGCAGTTTAAAACTGAGGAATTTGGTTTGTAAATTGGTAAATTAGGCAATTTATCAGTCAATATAAGCAAGACGGCTCTTAGGGAACGGCAGTGGCAGTGAGGGAGTGGCCTTGTGAGTAAAGTGTGAGTCTTTGGCTCAAGAGTTTTAGGAGAGGAGGCTATGCATAAAGCTCGAGAGGACAGAACGCGAGGAACACATGGCGGGGCAGATGAGACAGTGTGAAGTTTGCAGAATGTGGGAGCCCAGGGACACAGATGGAGCCTCTGTCAGCTACAACTATGGCAAGTGCGTCCAGCTTCAGCTCCTAAAGGACCTTGTGGGACACTGGAGAAGCAGCTGGATGACCTCAGGGCCATCTGGGAAAACAAGTTTCCTGGACAGGACCTACAGTGAAGTAGTCACGCCGAGGGTACGGGAAGAACCAAGGTGTGTGACGGAGAGAAAGGGTGGAAATTGTGGAGTGCAGAAGACCCAGGTGGCCGTGCCTAATGAAAACAGGTACGCCCTCTTGGGAACTGTCGGGGGAGACGATGCTTCCAGTCCGAGCGGCGGACACGTCGGTGACTCCAATCCTTGAGATGGGTCACGACTGGCGAGACCGACGCCGGGCAGAGCCCAAGTGGTGGGTGACTCCATTGTCCGAGGAGCGGACTGGAGATTCTGTGGCGGCAAACGAGATGCGAGGATGTTGCCTCTCTGGTGCCAGGGTTCAGGGTGTCATGAACCGAATTTGGAACATCCTTGAGAGAGAGAAGGTGAACAGCCGCAGTAGTCGTGCACGTAGGCACAAATGACATTGGGAAGAAGAGGAAGGAGGTTCTCCAACATGAGTTCAGAGAGTTGGGAAGTAGACTGAAATACCAGACTTCTAGGATGGTTATCTCTGGATTGCTTCCGGTACCTTGTGCTTGTGAGGACAGGAACAGGGAGATAGAGTGGCTGAATGTGTGGCTGAGGGGCTGGTGCAGGGAGCAAGGATTTAGATTTATAGACCACTGGGATCTCTTCTGGGGTAGGGGTGACCTGTACAAAAGGGACGGGTTACACCTAAACTGGAGGGGGGCCGCCATTCTGGCAGGCAGGTTTGCTAGGGCTACACGTGCGGATTTAAACTAAATAGTGGGGGGGGAGGGATTGACAAACTGGGAGTATAAAGATGGAGTTGTAGAGGAAGTGAGTACAGGAAAAATTACAAAAGATTCTCAAATTAATGTGAAGGAAAGCTCGAGAATGGGTCAGAGTAAGGTCAGGACCAATTGCGAGCGGTGCGAGGGGGGGGAAGTGAATACGTGCTCAAAGTGCTGTATATGAATGCGCAAACTATAAGGAATAAAGTGGATGAGCTTGAGGCTCAATTAGAAAGTGGAAAGTATGATGTTGTGGGAATTACTGAGACATGGCTGCAAGAGGGCCAGGGCTGGGAACTGAATATTCAAGGGTATACCTCCTATCGAAAAGACAGACAGGTGGGCAGAGGCGGTGGGGTTGCCCTGTTGGTGAGGAATGAAATTCAGTCCCTTGCAAGGGGTGACATTGAAACAGGAGAAGTGGAGTCAGTATGGATAGAACTAAGGAATTGTAAGGGTAAAAAGACTATTGGGACTAATCTACAGGCCCCCAAACAGGAGCCTGGACAAAGGGTGCAAGTTGAATCAGGAGTTAAATTTGGCATGTAGCAAATGCAATGCTGGGGTTGTTATGGGAGATTTCAACATGCAGGTAGACTGGGAAAATCAGGTTGGTACTGGACCCCACGAAAGGAACTTTGTAGAGTGCTTTTGTGATGTAATCTTAGAACAGCTTGTATTGGGGCTTACCAGGGAAAAGGCAATTCTGGATTTAGTGTTATGTAATGAACCGGATTTGATAAAGGACCTCGAGGTTAATGAACCATTAGGAGGCAGTGCCATAAAATGGTACGGTTTAATCTACAATTGGAGAGGAAGACGGGTATCAGGGGTCTCAGTGTTGCAGTTGAATAAAGGGGACTATGGGGCCATGGGGGAGGAGCTGGCCAAAGCTGACTGGAAAGATACACTAGCAGGGATGACAGTGAAACAAAAATGGCAGGTGTTTCTATGAATAATACAAAAGGTGCAGGATCAGTTCATTCCTAGGAGGAAGAAAGATTCCAAGGGGAGAAAGGGATGACCATGGCTGACAAGGGACATCAGGGACAGTATAAAAATTAAAGCGAGAAGTACAACGTAGCAAAGATGAGCGGAAAGCAAGAGGATTGGGTAATGTTTAAAGAACAGAAGATAACCAAAAAGACAATAGGGGGAGTAAAGATGAGGTACGAAGGTAAGCTAGCCAAGAATATAAAGCAGAATAGTAAAAGTTTCTTTAGGTATGTGAAGAGGAAAAAATTAGTTAAGACCAAAGTTGGACCCTTGAAGACAAAAAAGATGAATTTATTATGGGGGACAACGAAACAGCACATGAGTTGAACAGGTACTTCGGATCCGTCTTCACAAAGGAGGACAGAAACAATCTTCCTGATAAAGTAGTGGCCAGAGGATTGGGGTGGCGGAGGAACTGAAGGAAATCCACATTAGGCAGGAAATGGTGTTGGATAGACTGATGGGACTGAAGGCTGATAAATCCCCAGGGCCTGATGGCCTGCATCCCAGGGTACTTAAGGAAGTGGCTCTAGAAATCGTGGATGCATTGGTGATAATTTCCCAATGTTCTATGGACTTGGGATCAGTTCCTGTGGATTGGAGGGTAGCTAATGTTATCCCACTTTTTAAGAAAGGCGGAAGAGAGAAAACAGGGAATTATAGACCAGTTAGCCTGACATCGGTGGTGGGGAAGATGATGGAGTCAATTATAAAATATGAGATAGCCGAACATTTGGTTAACAGGCTCAGTCCGTGTCAGCATGGATTTACGAAGGGGAAATCATGCTTGACAAATCTTCTAGAATTTTTTGAAGTAGCTAGGAAAATGGACATGGGAGAGCCAGTGGATGTAGTATACCTGGAATTTCAGAAAGCATTTGATAAGATCCCACATAGGAGATTAGTGGGCAAAATTAGGGCACATGGTATTGGGGGTAGAGTGCTGACATGGATAGAGAAGTGGTTGGCAGACAGGAAACAAAGAGTAGGGATAAACGGGTCCCTTTCAGAATGGCAGGCTGTGACTAGTGGGGTACCGCAAGGCTCGGTGCTGGGACAGCAGCTATTTACAATATACATCAATGACTTGGATGAAGGGATTGAAAGTAACATTAGCAAATTGGCAGATGACACAAAGTTGGGTGGCAGTGTGAACTGTGAGGAGGATGCTATGAGAATGCAGGGTGACTTGGACAGGTTGGGGGAGTGGGAAGATGCAAGGCAGATGAAGTTTCATGCGGATAAATGTGAGGTTATCCACTTTGGTAGCAAAAACAGGAAGTTGGATTACTATCCAAATGGCATCAAGTTGGGGAAAAAAGGAAGTATAATGTGATCTGGGGGTCCTTGTACATCAGTCTATGAAGGTTAGTATGCAGGTACAGCAGGCAGTGAAGAAAGTGAATGGCATGTTGGCTTTCAAAACAAGAGGAATCGAATATAGGAGCAAAGAGGTCCTTCTGCAGTTGTACAGAGCCCTAGTGAGACCACACCTGGAGTATTGTGTACAGTTTTGGTCCCCTAATTTGAGGAAGGACATTCTTGCTATTGAGGGAGTGCAGCGTAGGTTTACAAGGTTAATTCCCGGGATGGCAGAACTGTCATATGCTGAGATAATGGAGCAGTGGGCTTGTACACTCTGGAGTTTAGAAGAATGAGAGGGGATCTCATTGAAACATATATGATTGTTAAGGGTTTGGACACACTAGAGGCAGGAAACATGTTCCCGATGTTGGGGGCGTCCAGAACCAGGGGCCACAGTTTAAGAATAAGGAGTAAGCAATGTAGAACGGAGACGAGGAAACACTTTTTTCTCACAGAGAGTGGTAAGTCTATGGAATTATCTGCCTCAGAGGGCGGTGGAGCGGGTTCTCTGTATGCTTTCAAGAGAGAGCTAGAAATGGCTCTTAAAAATAGCGGAGTCAGATATATGGGGAGAAGGCAGGAACGGGGTATTGATTGGGGATGATCAGCCATGATCACATTGAATGGTGGTGCCGGCTCGAAGGGCCGAATGGGTCTACTCCTGCACCTATTGTCTATTGTCTATTGTGGACTTTGGGGTACTGTGATACATTATGGCTCTGTCATTCTGTTAATCATTACTCTAATGCTTGGGAACATTGTGTGTACCTACCCTGGACTGTGAATGTTATCATGTTTGATAAAAAGGAGGGAATGAAAGAGCTAATAGTCAAATCTAATAGTGAAATATAAAATGGAGTCTGTCTACAAAAGCATGGACGACTAGAACAAAAGAATGGCTCGGTGCCGAGTTTGAATGTCATTGCAAATTATATGGAACACAATATGGAGGACAGGTTGTCTTTTCAATAAAGACATTAAGGTGTCAGCCTGCGTAATAACATGTGCTTCTTTTCAAGGCCATAAAGAAGCCAAGATTGAAAAAAAATAGCTGACGCTCCAGAGATAAGGAATAAGTTGTTATTGGATGAGTTTAATGTTGACACAGCTTTCCTATATTCTGAAATGTTGCAGAATGGTTCAGTCATGCGATATTCAGACTTGGTAGGAGTGTTTTACTGATAAGAAAAATATATAATTGTGCTAACTTTCCTTTGTTCTGTGAGTGGAGCCCGAGAAGCACTGAGCAACGTTTGTGCTCATTGCAATCTTTGCCACTCCCATCTGACGAATCAATTAAAGATTGCCCTGGTTTACCTTTAACAGTTTTTGTTGCTTTCTGCTTTTTAAGAAACAAAATTTGACAGAGGATGAGGTTAAATCTGCTGCGGGATTGCATGTGATTTTCAGCAGGGTAGCCAACAGGTCGCTCTCCGCTCCTCACAGCGCAGGTGACAGGAGGATGCTGCACAGCCACTCAAGAGCAAGACCACCATACAAAACCTGACTCTTCCACAAACCTCGACTCCCACCCCAACAGACTCTGTGTCACACTGCACAGGAGAAGGCCCTTCAGCTCAAGTCATCCAAGCGGAACAAGATGCTCCCTCTTCCTGCATTCATTTTGCTGCATTCTGTCCATATCCCTGCAAATCTTTCCAATCCATTTATCTGACCAGATGTCTTTTAAATGTTGCTGTTGTTGCACCTGCCTCAACCACTTCCTCTGGCAGCTCTTCCCATAATGCACCAGTTTGCACTTGTCACAAAACTCCATCTGCCGGTACTTGGCCCACTTTCCCAATGTAGTTTTAATTTTTAGTTTTAAGGATACGGTGTGGAAAAAGGCCCTTCAGCCCACCAGGTCCATACCAACTAGCAATCACCTCTATAATTGTCGAATTCTACACACTAGGAGCCAATTAACCTACAAATCTGCGCGTCTTTGGAGTGTGTGAGGAAAACTCGCAGAAAACCCATGCGATCACAAGGAGAATGTGCAAACTCCGTACAGACAGCACCCGTAGTCCTATCACTGCAAACAACAATGTACGGGGCTTGTTCTTTTTCACACAGAGGGTGATGGGTGCCTTGCACGCAATGCCAGATGTGGTGGTGGAGGGAGATGCTAAAATGACATTTAAAAGAATTTTTAAAAAACGTTGCTTTTAAACCTTTTTTCTGATTTATTTTAATAAAGATAGCTGTTTGAAATCTGAAGTGTTCTTCGTCATTCATGGATCTGAATCCTTAAACATGCCTATATTTCATTGGAGGCGCACATGAAATAGACAAATGTAATCCCCTGCATTCTGCAGTTCTATAGTCACAGAAAGACAGTGAACCAAGCTGCAAACCAAGATGATGAGACTGGAGGGATGAGGGCACAAATATACAACCAAAGTTCAGTAGAAGGTTTGCAACCTTGCCTCACCACCCTCACTCACCTGAGCAGGAGACTCCAGCGTCCTCATTGTGGTTGCAGTTATTCACCCCCCATGGGCTGGAAGGACATTGGTCGAGGGCAGGCTCTGTCCCGTTACACTTCACTCCATCCAGCCAGATGTGCCCAGTAGCAGTTTCGTAGAATGCACCTGTTATTAGTGACTTGGCCGTCCCACAGTTCAACACCCTGCAGACCACGTTCCCCGCATTGATATCCCAGCTCCTGCCGCAGATAGTGCCCCAGGTGGAGTTATGATAGACCTCCACTCTCCCGGAGCACATGTTGTTCCCATTCACCAGACGGACAGGCACTGGACCTGTAACACAAGGGGGATGAAGTTAAAATTAGATTAAAGTTCTCAAAACTCACGTCGTAAATCTCCTTTAAACCTTCTCCTTCTCACCTTAAACCTGCGCCCTCTTGTATTGGACAAATCCATCCCAGGAATAAAGATCTGACTGCCTTGTAAATCTCCGTTAAACCTTCCCTGTCTTACCTGGGCCAGATAGGGAATGAGGTTAGATTCAGAATCGAGCCATCAAAAGCTTCTGAGACCGGTAGGTATAGTCGGAGAAACAAGCAAAAACAAGCCAGAGATAAGTCACAGAAAGTACTGAGTTCTTCTTCCTCGTGTCCGGCCATCTTCTATATCACGTCTTTCCGTTCGGTCAGTGACGGTTGACGGTCGGTGGTTGCAGAATTAGCTACTTCAGTCAGTCACTGTGGTACAGTTTCTGTCGTCAGCATTGCCCGGGTTGGCGAGGGTGAGACTGTGTAATATGACGTGGTGCTAGGAATGGGAGGGGAGTGGATTAGACAGGGTGGGATATTAATAGTTGAGGAAATTTCATATTGACCCACCCAGTCACCAAACAGCATCTGCGCTTCGGAGAAAACATTCCACATTCATCCATAATCTCCATGTAACAAATACTCTTCATTGGAGGCAACATCCTCAACAAGCTCTTGTTAACCTACACTATCCCTGTACATCACTGCTCTTGAGGGCCCTGCCATTAACTGTGTACTTCTCAGGTACATTTGGTCTCTTGCAATGCATCACTTCGTTTTTGTACATTTAAGCTCCATCCGCCATTTCTCTGCTCTAATACCCAACTAATCCTTATCCCACTACATCCATTCACAAACTCCCTCACTGCCCACAACTTCATCTCATTTTCATGTTGTCCTTATATATGGATAACATCACTTACTGTTTTAATGTAAAATTTCTGACCCGAGCATGGAAACCCACTCCTCAAGGAGGGACCAGCACCACCCACATTCACCTGAGCAGAAGACTTCAGCGTACTCTCCGTGTGTGCAGTTATTCACCCCCCACGGTCTGGCAGGACACTGGTCGAGGGCAGGTTCTGTCCCGTTACACTTCACTCCATCCAGCCAGATGTTCCCAGTGGCCTCTCCGTAGGAGGCAGCTGTTGTTACTGACCGGGCCGTCCCACAGTTCAACACCCTGCAGACCACATTCCCCGCATTGATATTCCAGCTGCCGCAGATGGTGCCCCAGGTGAGTTATGATAGACCTCCACTCTCCCAGAGCACATGTTGTTCCCATTCACCAGACGGATGGGCACCGGACCTGCAACAGAGGAGGGATGAGGTTAAATCTGCTGCGGGATTACATGTGATTTTCAGCAGGGTAGCCAGCACATATGTTGTGGTGTCCATGTTATCTGTGCCCCTTGTGATTTTATGAACCTCTTTCAGACCCCGGTCCCTTTGCTCAAGCTTTTCCGGACTTTCATCTCCCTCTAATCTGCAAGAATTTCCCCCCGGATGCACCAATTCTCTCTCATATCTCAGCTAATTGAGTTAATCGTCTTGCGTTAATTTCCCCGAGTGTGTCAGTAAGGGTGGGAGTATGGGGAGTTGACGGAAATGTGTAGAGAGTGATCTGAGATTAGTATTAGCGAATGGGCGATGATCAGTGTGGAGTCGGTGGGCTGATGGGCCAGTTTCCCTGCTCTATCCTCCTGTTTGCCGTCTATTAATTTCTCTTATTTTATCGAGTGGCTCCCAATAACTTAAACCCATCACTCCTGGTAAAATCCTCCTGAATCTTTTCTGCACCCTTTGAACTACCAGACCACACACAATACACCACGTGCATCGGAACAGGTCCATGGGCCCACAATGCCTGTGCCCAAATGTGATGTCAAGATAAGCTATTCTCCGCTGCCTGCACATGGTTCATATTCTTATTCCCTCCATATCCATCTGCCTCTGGTGAACTTCTGCACCCTCTCCAAAGCTTCCAAGTCCTTCCTGTAATGGAGCGAACCGGAATATAACAGAATACTCAAAAGTGATCAAACTAAATCCTTATAGAGCTGCATTCAGACCTCCCACCTTCTCTACTCAAAGCCCTGACCGATGAAGTAAATTGTGCCAAATGCTTTCTTCGCCACCCTGTCTGTCTGTGTTGCTACTTTCAAGAAATAGAGTACTTGTAGCCCTAGGTCTCTCTGTCTACAAACTTTCCCAAGGAGCTACAATTAACTCTGTAAATTGTTCTCTGCTTCCCATAATGCATCAGTTTGCACTTGTCACAATTAAACTCCATCTGTCGGACCTTGACCCACTTTCCCAATGTAGTTTTAGTATTAATTTTAGAGATACAGTGTGGAAAAAGGTCCTTCAGCCCACCGAGTCCTTGCCAACCCAGCGATTGCCTATACAATAGTCCTATTCTACACACTAGAAGCCAACTAACGTACAAACCTGCATGTCTTTGGAGTGTGTGAGGAAACCGGAGCAACCGGAGAAAACCCACGTGATCACAAGGAGAACGTGCAAACTCCGTACAGACAGCACTTATAGTCATATCACTGAAAACAACAATGTACGGGGCTTGTTCTTTTTGGTGATTAGTGCCTGGCACGCAATGCCAGATGTGGTGGAGATGCTAAAGTGACATTTAAAAGACATAAACCGTTGCTTTTAAACTTTTTTTCTGATTTACATTAATAAAGATAGCTGTTTGTAATCTGATGTGTTCTTCTTCATTCACTGATCTGAATCCTTAAACATGCCTACATTTCATTAGAAGCGCACAAGAGCATCCGGAGAAAACCCCCATGATCACAGGGGAACGTGCAAACTCCATACAGACAGCATTTGTACTAATATCACTGAAAACAACAATGTACAGGGCTTGTTTTTTTTTTCACACAGAGCGTGATGGGTGCCTTGCACGCAATGCCAGATGTGGTGGTGGAGGCTGATGCTAAAGTGACATTTAAAATAATTTAAAAAAACCTTGCTTTTAAACCTTTTTTCTGAATTATTTTAATAAAGATAGCTGTTTGAAATCTGAAGCGTTCTTCTTCATTCACGGAACTGAATCCTTAAACATGCCTATATTTCATTAGAGGCGCACATGAAATAAACAAATGTAATCCCCTGTATTCTGCAGTTCTATAGTCACAGAAAGACAGTGAACCAAGCTGCAAACCAAGATGATAAGACTGGAGGGATGAGGGCACAAATATACAACCAAAGTTCAGTAGAAGGTTTGCAACCTAGCTTCACCACCCTCACTCACCTGAGCAGGAGACTCCAGCGTCCTCACTGTGGCTGCAGTTATTCACCCCCCATGGGCTGGCAGCACACTGGTCGAGGGCAGGCTCTGTCCCGTTACACTCCACCCCATCCAGCCAGATGTTCCCAGTGGTCTCTCCGTAGAATGCATCTGTTGTCACTGACCGAGCCATCCCACAGTTCAACACCCTACAGACCACGTTCCCCGCATTGAAATCCCAGCTCCTGCCGCAGACCGTGCCCCAGGTCGAGTTATGATAGACCTCCACTCTCCCGGAGCACATGTTGTTCCCATTTACCAGACGGACGGGCACCGGACCTGCAACAGAGGGAGGATGAAATTAAAATTAGATTAAAGTTCTCAAAACTCACGTCGTAAATTTCCTTTAAACCTTCTCCTTCTCACATTAAACCTGCGCCCTCTAGTATTGGACAAATCCATCCCAGGAATAAAGATCTGACTGCCTTGTAAATCTCCTTTAAACCTTCCCTGTCTTACCTGGGCCAGATAGGGAATGAGGTTAGCTTCAGAATCAAGCCATCAAAAGCTTCTGAGACTGGTAGGTATAGTCGGAGAAACAAGCAAGAACAAGCCAGAAATAAGTAACAGAAAGTACTGAGTTCTTCTTCCTCGTGTCCGGCCATCTTCTATATCATGTTTTCCGTTCGGTCAGTGACGGTTGACGGTCGGTGGTTGCAGAATTGGCTACTTCAGTCAGTCACTGTGGTACAGTTTCTGTTGTCAGCATTGCCCGGGATGGCGAGGGTGAGACTGTGTAATATGACATGGTGCCAGGAGTGAGAGGGGAGTGGATTAGACAGGGTGGGATATTAATTGTTGAGGTAATTTCATATTGACCCACCCAGTCACCAAACAGCATCTGTGCTTCGGAGAAAACATTCCACATTCATCCACAATCTCCATGTAACAAATACTCTTCATTGGAGGCAACATCCTCAACAAGCTCTTGTTAACCTACACTATCCCTGTACATCACTGCCCCTGAGGGTCCTGCCATTAACTGTGTACTTCTCAGGTTCATTTGGTCCCTTGCAATGCATCACTTCCTGCTTGTACATTTAAGCCCCAGTCCCACTTAGGAAACCAGAAAGAAAACCTCTGGAGACTGTGTGCCCCACCCAAGGTTTCCGTGAGGTTCCCGTGAGGTTTCCAGAGGTTCCCGGGGGTTCCGGTCACTCTCCATGAGTCACCAGAGGTTCTGGTCAATTGCCTGGAGAGCCTCAACCGAAGCGTGAGCTGCATCTACTGACCAAAGATCGTATAGTATTTTTGCTGCCGACCGCGCACACACACACACAAACACATCGCGAAGGTGGGGGCCAGGGAAAGCTTAGGATCGCTTTCTGCGTGTTGATGAAGAAAGTAAACAGGTGCCACAGAGCATGGTAAGTCCTTTAGAGAGCGCGGGAGGGAGGGAGAGAAGGACGGAGCAGGGGAGAGAGAAGGGGGCAGAAGGGCGTAGAAGTGGGGAGAAGGGGGTAGAAGGGTAGAGAACGGGGGAGAGAAGGAGTGGAGACAGTTTTAATAAGTTTAATAGAGTTAGCGGGCATTTTACCTTCCGGCGGATCTTCCCACTTAGAAAACCTGAACCGAAACCTCTGGAGACCTTGCGCCCCACCCAAGGTTTCCATGAAGTTCCCGGAGGTTCCTGGAGGTTCCAGTCACTCTTCCTAATTGTCGAAAGTGGTTTCCACGTAATCGCGGCTTCTGCTATGTTCCTGCAATTATTTAAAAAAAACCAAAACCGGCCGCAACTAAAAATAGGTTGCCATTTGGTCGATGCCAGTGGTGGGGTCGCATTTTTACTTACAGCCAGTCGAAGGCCTTCACTGACCGGCCATTCTGATTGGCTCATTGGAGTTTTCAGCAAATAAATCTTATTTGGTTTTCAGGACCTAGAAGATCCGCCGGAAGGTAAAATGCCCGCTAACTTTATTAAACTTCCTAAAACTGTCTCCACTCCTTCTCTGTTAAAGAAGGAACTGCGGATGCTGGAGAATCGAGGGTGCACAAAAGGCTGGAGAAACTCAGCGGGTGCAGCAGCATCTAAGGAGCGAAGGAGATAGGCGACGTTTCGGGTCGAGACCCTTCTTCAGACTGGTCAGGGATCAGGGAAACGAGAGATATAGACGGTGATGAGGAGAGATAAAGAACAATGAATGAAAGATATGCAAAAAAGTATTGATGATAAAGGGAACAAGCCATTGTAAGCTGTTTGTGGTGTGAAAATGAGAAGCTAGTGCGACTAGGGTGGGGGAGAGAGATAGAGAGAGAGGGAATGCCAGGGCCCGAGGGCTGAGGGAGAGGTGGGAGGAGACAGCAAGGCATGGGCCCTAGCTACGCTTGCCTCTTTGTCGGGTACGTCGAACAATCCTTGTTCTCGGCGTACAAGGGCCCCATCCCCGACCTCTACCTCCGTTACATCGACGACTGCTTTGGTGTCACCTCCTGCACCCACACACAACTGACTGACTTCATCCATTTCACCACCGACTTCCATCCGGCACTCAAATACACTTGGACCATTTCCGACATTTCCCTACTATTCCTTGACCTCACCATCTCACCATTGCAGGTGATACACTCCTGACCGACATTCACTACAAACCAACTGACTCCCACAGCTACCTGGACTACTCTTCCTCCCACCCTGCTTCCTGTAAGAACTCCATCCCCTATTCCCAATTCCTCCGTCTACGCCGCATCTGCTCCCAGGATGAGGTGTTCCACACCAGGTCATCACAAATGGCCTAATTCTTCAGAGAACGGGGATTCCCCTCCCCCACTATAGATGAGGCTCGAACCAGGGTCTCCTCCATACCCCGCAACACTGCCCTCTCTCCCCATTCCCCCACTTGCAACAAGGGCAGAATCCCCCTGGTCCTCACCTTTCACCCCACCAGCCGGCAAATATAACACATAGTCCTCCGCCAGTTTGGCCACCTCCAACATGACCCCTCCACTCGCCACATCTTCCCATCTCACCCCCTGTCTGCCTTCCGCAAAGACCACTCCCTCCGCAACTCTCTTGTCAATTCTTCCCTTCCCTCCCTCTCTACCCCTTCCCCGGGCACTTTCCCTTGCAACCGCAAGAAATGCTACACTTGTCCCTTCACCTCCCCCCTCCACTCCTTTCAGGGACCCAAGCAGTCCTTCCAGGTCCGACAGAGGTTCACTGCACCTCCTCCAACCTCATCCACTGCATCCGCTGCTCCAGATGCCAGATGATCAATATCGGTGAGACCAAGCGGAGGCTTGGCGATCGTTTCGCCGAACACCTCCGCTCGGTCCGCAATAACCAACCCGACCTCCCGGTGGCTCAGCACTTCAACTCCCCCTCCCATTCCATATGCGACCTCTCGGTCCTGGGCCTCCTCCAGGGCCAGAGTGAGCAACACCGCAAGTTGGAGGAACAGCACCTCATATTCCGCTTGGGGAGTCTGCATCCTCTGGGCTTGAACATTGAATTTTCTCAATTCTGTTAACCCTTGCTGTCTCCTTCCCTTCCCACCTCTCCCTCAGCCCTCGGGCCCTGGCATTCCCTCTCTTCTATCTCTCTCCCCCACCCTAGTCGCACTAGCTTCTCATTTTCACACTACAAACAGCTTACAATGGCTTGTCCCCTTTATCATCGATACTTTTTTGCATATCTTTCATTCATTGTTCTTTATCTCTCCACATCACCGTCTATATCTCTCGTTTCCCTGATCCCTGACCAGTCTGAAGAAAGGTCTCAACCCAAAACATCGCCTATCTCCTTCGCTCCTTAGATGCTGCTGCACCCGCTGAGTTTCTCCAGCCTTTTGTGTACCCTCCACTCCTTCTCTCCATTCTCTCTCCCCTTCTCTCTCCTTCTCTCTCCCGTTCTCTCTCCCCTTCTCTCCCCCCTTCTCTGTCCTTCTCTCCCCTTCTCTCCCTCCCTCCCGCGTTCTCTAAAGGACTTACCGTGCTCTGTGGCAGCCATTTACTTTCTTCTTCACATGCAGAAAACGCTCCTCCAACGCTGTCCGTGGCCCCCACCTTCGCGATGTGTTTGTGTGTGTGTGCGCGCGGTCGGCTTTGGTCAGTAGATGCAGCTCACGCTTCGGTTGAGGCTTTCAAGGGCATTGACCAGAACCTCTGATGACTCATGGAGAGTGACCGGAACCCCCGGGAACTTCACGGGAACCTCTGGGAACCTCACGGAAACCTTGGGCGGTGCACACGGTCTCCAGAGGTTTCCGTTCAGGTTTCCTAAGTGGGACAGGGGCTTTAAGCTCCATCTGCCATTTCTCTGCTCAAATACCCAACTAATCCTTATCCCACTACATCCATTCACAATGTCCCTCTCTGCCCATAACTTCATCTCATTTTTATGTTGTCCTTATATATGGATAACATCACTTACTGTTTCAATGTAAAATTCCAGACCCGAGCATGGAAACCCACTCCTCAAGGAGGGACCAGCCTCACCCACACTCACCTGAGCAGGAGACTCCAGCGTACTCTCCGTGTGTGCAGTTATTCGCCCCCCATGGGCTGGCAGGACACTGGTCGAGGGCAGGCTCTGTCCCGGTACACTTCACTCCATCCAGCCAGATGTTCCCAGTGGCCACTCCGTAGGAGACAGCTGTTGTTACTGACTGCGCCGTCCCACAGTTCAACACCCTGCAGACCACGTTCCCCGCATTGATATCCCAGCTCCTGCCACAGACGGTGCCCCAGTTGGCGTTATGATAGACCTCCACTCTCCCGGAGCACATATTGTTCCCCTTCACCAGACGGACAGGCACCGGACCTGCAACAGAGGGGGGGATGAGGTTAAATCTGCTGCGGGATTACATGTGATTTTTAGCAGGGTAACCAGCACATATGTTGTGATGTCCATGTTATCTGCCCCCCTTGTGATTTTATGAACCTCTTTCAGACCCTGGTCCCTTCACTCCAGCTTATCCGGACTTTCCTCTTCCTCTGATGTGCAGGAATTTCCCCCCGGATGCACCAATTCTCTCTCATATCTCAGCTAATTGAGTTAATCATCTTGCATTAATTTCCCCGAGTGTGTCAGTAAGGGTGGGAGTCTGGGGAGTTGATGGAAATGTGTGGAGAGTGATCTGAGATTAGTATTAGCGAATGGGTGATGATCAGTGCGGAGTCGGTGGGCTGAAGGGCCAGTTTCCCTGCTCTATCCTTATGTTTGCCATCTATTAACTTCTCTTACTTTATCGAGTGTCTCCCTATAACTGAAACCCATCACTCCTGGTAAATCCTCCTGAATCTTTTCTGCACCCTTGGAACTACCAGACTACACACAATACATCACGTGCATCGGAACAGGTCCATCAGCCCACAATGCCTGTGCCCAAATGTGATGTCAAGATAAGCTATTCTCCTCTGCCTGCACATGGTCCATATTCTTATTCCCTCCATATCCATCTGCCTATCCAAAAGCCTCTCGATGAACTTTTGCACCCTCTCCAAAGCTTCCACGTCCTTCCTGTAATGGAGCGAACCAGAATTTAACAGAATACTACAAAAGTGGTCAAACTAAAGCCTTATAGACCCGCATTCAGACCTCCCACCTTCTCGAGTCAAAGCCCTGACCGATGAAGGCAATTGTGCCAAATGCTTTCTGCCCTACCCTGTCTGTGTTGCTATTTTCACGGAATCGAGTACTTGTAGCCCTAGGTCTCTCTGTCTACAAACTTTCCCAAGGCGCTACCATTTACTCTGTAAATTGCTCTCTGCTTCCCATAATGCATCAGTTTGCACTTGTCACAATTAAACTCCATCTGCTGGTCCTTAGCCCACTTTCCCAATGTAGTTTTAGTTTTTTGTTTTAAAGATACAGTGTGGAAAAACGCCCTTCAGCCCACCAGGTCCATGGCAACCAACAATCGCCTATACAATAGTCCTATTCTACAGACTAGAAGCCAACTAACGTACAAACCTGCATATCTTTGGAGTGTGTGAGGAAACCGGAGCAACTGGAGAAAACCCACGTGATCACAAGGAGAACGTGCAAACTCCGTACAGACAGAACTTATAGTCAAATCACTGAAAACAACAATGTACGGGGCTTGTTATTTTGTTGATGGGTCCCTGGCACGCAATGCCAGATGTGGTGGTGGAGGTAGATGCTAAAGTGACATTTAAAAGACATAAACCGTTGCTTTTAAACTTTTTTTCTGATTTACATTAATAGAGATAGCTGTTTGTAATCTGATGTGTTCTTCTTCATTCACTGATCTGAATCCTTAAACATGCCTACATTTCATTAGAAGCGCACATGAAATAGACAAAGGTAATCCCCTGCATTCTGGAGTTCTATAGTCACAGCAAGACAGTGAACCAAGCTGCAAACCAAGATGATAAGACTGGAGGGATGAGAGCACAAATATACAACCAAAGTTCAGGAGAAGGTTTGCAACCTTGCCTCACCACCCTCACTCACCTGAGCAGGAGACTCCAGCGTCCTCGCTGTGGAAGCAGTTATTCACCCCCCATGGGCTGGCAGCACACTGGTCGAGGGCAGGCTCTGTCCCGTTACACTTCAACCCATCCAGCCAGATGTTCCCAGTGGCCTCTCCATAGGAGGCAGCTGTAGTTACTGACCGGGCCATCCCACAGTTCAACACCCTGCAGACCACGTTCCCCGCATTGATATCCCAGATCCTGCCGCAGACGGTGCCCCAGGTGGAGTTATGATAGACCTCCACTCTCCCGGAGCACATGTTGTTCCCATTCACCAGACGGACAGGCACCGGACCTGCAAAAGAGGAGGGATGAGGTTAAAATTAGATTCAGGTTTTCAAAACCCACCTTGTAAACCTTTGCCTTCTCACCTTAAACCTGTGACCTCTGGAATTTGACAAATCCATGCCAGGAATAAAGATCTGACTGCCTCGTAAATCTCCTTTAAAACATCCTTATCTTACCTGCGCCAGATATGGAATGAAGTTAGATTCAGAATCAAGTCAACAAAAGCTTCTGAGACTGGTGAAAGGGGTGAGACTGCGTAATATGACGTGTTGCCAGGAGTGAGAGGGGAGTGGATTAGACAGAGTGGTATATCAATAGTTGAGCAAATTTCATAATGTTCCACCTAGTTACCCTTCAGCATCTGCGCTTTGGAGAAAACACCCCACATTCACCCACAATCTCCATGTACAAATACTCTTCATTGGAGGCAACATCCTCAACAAGCTCTTGTTAACCTATGTTATCCCTGTACATCAATGCCCATTGAAGGTCCTGCCATTAACTGTGTACTTCCCGAGTGCATTTGATCTCTTGCAAAGCATAATTTCGTTCTTGAACATTTAATCTGCCATTTCTCTGCTCTATTACCCAACAAATCTATATCGCGCAGCATCCATTCACAACCTCCCTCACTGCCCACAACTTCATCTCATTTTCATGTTGTCTTTATTTATGGATAACATCACTTTCTGTTTCAAGTTACATTTCCTGACCCAAGCATGGAAACCCACTCCTCAAGGAGAGACCAGCCCCACCCACACTCACCTGAGCAGGAGACTCCAGCGTACTCTCCGTGTGTGCAGTCATTCCTCCTCCATGGGCTGGCAGGACACGGTCGAGGGCGGGCTCAGTCCCATTACACTTCACTCCGTCCAGCCAGATGATCCCAGTGGCCTCTCCGTCGGAGACAGCTGTTGTTACTGACCGGGCCGTCCCACAGTTCAACACCCTGCAGACCACGTTCCCCGCATTGATATCCCAGCTCCTGCCACAGACGGTGCCCCAGGTGGAGTTATGATAGACCTCCACTGTCCCGGAGCACATGTTGTTCCCATTCACCAGACGGACGGGCACCGGACCTGCAACAGAGGGGGGATGTGGTTAAAATTAGATTTAGCTTCTCAAAACTTCCTTCGTAAATCTTCTTTAAATAGTCTGTTTCTCATCTTAAACATATGCCCTCTGTTATTTGACATTTCCATCTCAGGAAAAAAAGATCTGCCTGCCTACCTTGTCCATGTTTCCCATTCATTTATAAACTTTTATCAGGTTGAATCAGCCTCAAGCCCACACAATTCAAGTTCATCCAACCTCTCCTTAGAGCTTACTCCTTGGAGCACAAGAGGCTAAGGTTATAATCATGTGATGGGAGTGGAATTAGTCCATTCGCCCCATCAAGTCTCCTCTGCCATTCAATCATGGCTGATCTATCTCTCCCTGCTAACCCCATTGTCCTGCCTTTTCCCCTTAATAGGGCTCAAAATTAGCAATTGCCCAGGTACCACTGCCCACCCAAAGTCCCGCGGGGTAACCTAAACGCCGACTCATTTTGCCCGGCTTGGCACACAGATACTGGTTTATACCGATAGTCACAAAAAACTGGAATAACTCCGCGGGTCAGGCAGCATCTCTGGAGAATAGGAACGTGACGTTTCGTGTTGGCGGCGGCTGTATTCCTCTAGTATCTTTGATTGTGGGGCAAAGATACTAGGTACGTGGTGACGAAGGGTCGCAGCGAATGACGGGCCCCGAACAGCGGCAGCAGCGGCCGCGACAGCGGTTCCACCGCCTCCTCCTCCCGCTCCCCGCCCGGCGGAAGGAGACCTTCCTCTCCCTCTCCCTCTCCCTCTCCCTCCCCCTCCCTCCCTCCTCCCATCCTCGGCATGCGAGAGGGGTTGTTTTGAAAGCGCCGTTGACGGATTTGGAAAGCAGTGGCCGCTATTGCCCTGATTGGCGGCGGCACTTTCGCTTTGGACAGGGATGGCCAAGGCAGCGGGCGATGTTGTCCGAGGAACGCTGACCTTCCTTCCTCCCCATCTCCTCTGCCCCTTCCCCCCACGCCCTCTCTCTCTCTCTCTCTCTCTCTCTCTCTTGTATGCCCCCCTCCACCCCTCTTATCCTGGGACCTCTCCTCTCCATCCCGCACTGACCTCCATTCCCTCCTCTATTCAGTCCTCAGTGACATCCCCTGTGCTCCCTCCCCATCTACCCCCCCCCCCCCACAATCTATTCATGACCCTACCCACCTCACATTGATTTTCCTGCCACCCCCCCCCCCATTCCCATCCATCCTACACTGGTCCCCCAATTCATTCTGTACTGACCCCCCTTCCCATCCATCCTGCACCTCTCCCCCATTCATACTGCACTGAACCACGCATTCATCCCATACTGACCCACCCTCCATTTACCCTGCACCAATCCCTCCATCCATCCTGTAGTGATCTCCCCATTCATCTTTTACTGATCCCCATTCATCCTGTACTGATCCCCTCATGCATCCTGTACTGATCCCCTCATTCATCCCGTACTGATCACCCATTCTGATCCCATCATCCATCTTGTAGTGATCCTCCATTCATCATGCACAGACCCTCCGATCCACACTGAACTGACCACCCCCCCATTCATCCTGTACTGATCCCTCCCATTCATCCTGTGCTGATCCTCCCCCCCCCATCCATCCTGTACTGATCCCCCCCATTCAAGAAGAATGGGTGGAACAGTCTGAAGAAGGGTATCGACCCGAAACTTTGTCTATTTCCTTAGCTCCATAGATGCTGCCTCAACCGCTGAATTTCTCCAGCATTTTTGTCTACTCCCTGACCCTATTGTGCTTCATGGTCTTCAGAGCGAACATTGACTATGTTTGATAACGGAATGCAATCAAATGTGGTTTAATTCCCAATGTTATTATTTCTTTTGACACTTTTAAACATATTATCAAAGGAAGATTTGCTGCAGTTATGTCCTTTGGCCATCTCTTGTCAGTTAGTGTAATGCTTAACCTGTCAGATGGGCAGTTTTAACAGCTATTCCCATAAAATGTCTTTAGAAATTTCCTTGCACCCTGTATATTTTGTTATGGATAAATTATGTGGGAAGCCAGAGTGTTTCTGTGCCAATAGCAATAGCGACCCATGCTATGGCCATGTCATGGTAATTTTCAGTCCTTCACAGAAAACATACTTGCATCAATCTGTCTACGATGCTCTACCAAGTCCAGCAAACCTCCACGTCTGGGGCAAGAGTGAGACACCTTCCTGCCCACTTTGCTCTGGAAGAGGATCATTAGAACATCTCCTCAGCAGCTGCCCAAAGTCTCTTGGGGAAGGTCGCTATCGGTGGCGGCATGACCAGGAGCTCAAGGTGGTTGCTGAGAGCATAGCCACTGCCATCGGTAACAGCAAACACCACCACGCCCCAAAGAAATCAATCACTTTTGTCAAAGCTGGAAAGAAGCCCTGACCACAACCAAAAACAAGGACGGGCCTCCTCTACACAGCCACTGACTGGCAGCTGCACATCGATCTGGGCAAACAGCTGAAATTTCCACAGCACATCACAGCAACATCACACCGGCCAGACATGATCATCACCTCCGAAGTGACAAAACAGCTGATCATTCTGGAACTGACAGTGCCCTGGGAAGAGCGTGTTGAAGAGGCTAATGAGAGGAAAGTACCAGGAACTGGTGGAGATGTGCCAGGACAGAGGCTGGAGGACATACTATGAGCCCATAGAAGTGGGCTGTAGAGGCTTTGCAGGACGATCACTCTGCAAAGTCCCCAACCAGTTGGCCATTACGGGGCTGGCAAAGAAGAGGGCCATTCAATCCGCAAGTGAAGCCGCAGAGAAAGCCACTAGGTGGCTTTGGATTAAGAGGGCTGATCCGTGGGCGGTTGCTGCTGGGACGCAAGTCGGGGCTTGATCAACCCCGGCTGGGTCGCCTAGGCGAGGGTGTCTGATGTTGTGAGACTCGAAACACCGGATGACCCCAGGTCACATCACTGAGGATGTGTCCCAGCGCATCTAGAAGATGTATCTTTCACACTGGAGTCTGGCTCAGCCAGTGACACCTAGGAATAGACTGGGTGACAACCAAGAATAGTTTGGTAACTACTGGAGAGACAGTTGACGGCACGGAAAGACGGCACCCGGGACAGGCTGTGTTAGCACCCCAGTCTGTGTCTTTCATGAGAAAGACACCCAACAATCGCTACAGAAAGGCCTAATGAAAAATACCCCCAGGAAATCCCGAGAGGGAGGTGGGAAGGGGAGGATGAGATCTCCAATAGGACGGACCAAAGGTTATTGACCCATTCAAACGAACTGACTGCGATTATAAGATGCATTTGCGGAAAGCTGTGTAAGAACCACCATGGCCTAAGAATCCATCAGGCAAGAATGAAATGCTCGAAGAAGAAAAAAGAGGTGCAGCGCACAGGCCTTGAACCTGGTGAGACGCAGGAGGAGCCCGGCCAGGACTCACCCCACAGAGCCCAGTCCCTCCACGCACTAGAGTCTCCCAACCCCTGCAGAGTAGTTCCGCAGCAACAGATTGAGTGGCCCCCAGCCAGCAACCGGAATGAATGGCTGCAGTTTGACAAAGACGTGACCAACATCATTCAAGCCACAGCCAAAGGAGATGTAGATCGCCGACTCCAAACAATGACTGCCATCATAGTCAGTTATGCCTCGGAAAGATTCAGCCATCGCGAGAAAGGTATCACCAAGCCCACCGCCTACACCATGAACTGCAGGGTCCACCAACATACATCAACTGCGGCTGGAGCTTCGAACCCTCAAAAACCTGTACAAGAAATCTACCGATGAGGAGAAGTAAGCCTTGGCCGAACTACGAAACATCCTAAGTAAAAGCTTATGACCCTCCGCAGAGCAGAGTGGCATAGGAGAAGAGGAAGAGAGAGAGCTAGGAAGCGAGCTGCGTTCATTTCCAATCCCTTTGGCTTTACCAGGCGATTACTTGGGGCCAAGTGCAGTGGTCGCCTCATGTGCTCAACAGATGAAGTAAATCGCTTCCTCCATGACACCCTGAGCGATCCAATGAGGGAACTGGAGCTAGAACCCAACAAAGCTCTCATCATCCCAGCCCCCCCCAACAACAGAGTTCAATCTGAGGGGGCCGAGTCTGAAGGAGGTTGAGGAGGTCATCAAGGCGACACGTTCAGCCTCTGCTCCAGGCCCTAGTGGCGTACCATACATAGGGGATATGCGCTGCCCTGAGCTCCTTCGACACCTATGGAAGATCTTGAAGGTGGTATGGCGAAGGGGGAGAGTTGCTGACCAGTGGAGGGACGCTGAGGGAGTTTGGATCCCGAAAGAGGAAAACTCAAAGAACATCAATCAGTTTCGGTCAATCTCGCTGCTGAGCGTTGAAGGGAAGGTGTTTTTCAGCATTGTCTCCCGAAGATTAACTGAGTTTCTCCTCAAAAACAGCTACATCGACCCCTCAGTGCAGAAGGTTGGGATTCCGGGAGTTCACGGCTGCTTGGAGCCCACTGGAGTAGTTGCGCAGCTCATTAGAGAAGCCCATAAAAACAGAGGCAACCTAGTTGTTCTGTGGTTGGACCTCGCCAATGCCTATGGGTCCATACCGCACAAACTGGTTGAGCTTGCACTACACCGACACCATGTTCCCAGCAAGATCAAGGACCTGTTCCTGGATTATTACCATAATTTCAGGCTGATGGTGACTTCTGGGTCAGAAACATCAGACTGGCATCGGCTTGGAAAAGGAATAATTACGGGATGCACCATTTCTGTTATTCTTTTTGCTCTTGCCATGAACATGGTGGCCAAGTCAGCCGAGGTGGAATGCAGAGGCCCCCTAACCAAAGTCTGGTGTACGACAGCCCCCAATAAGAGCTTTTATGGACGACCTTACCATCACCACAACATCGGTCCCAGGAAGTAGGTGGATCCTACAAGGTCTTGAGAAATTTATCACCTGGGCAAGGATGAGTTTCAAGCCAACAAAGTCAAGGTCCATGGTGCTGAAGAAGGGGAAGGTGACTGACAGATTCCACTTCTTACTATCCGGAGCTGCCATTCCCTCCATCACTGAGCAACCTGTCAAGAGCTTGGGGAAGGTTTTTGACGCAACCCCGAAAGACTCTGCCGCCATTCAAATGTCCATCAAAGATCTTGAAGCCTGGCTCACCAAAGTCGACAAGTCAGGTCTGCCATGCAGATTCAAGGCCTGGATCTATCCAGCATTCCATCCTGCCCCGAGTCTTGTGGCCTCTGCTGGTTTACGCTGTTCCATTGACCACAGTTGAGTTCCTCGAGAGGAAGATCAGTGGCATTCTCCGCAGCCTCAACAGTGTTGCACTGTATGGGACCAGTAACATCTTGCAGTTCCCATTCAGTGGCCTCACGGAAGAGTTTATGGTGGCGCGAACAAGAGAGGCACTGCAGTACAGGGACTCCAGGGACCAGAAGGTGTCATCGGCTGGCATTGAGGTGAGAACAGGGAGGAAATGGAGGGCGGCGAAAGCAGTGGAGGTGGCAAAGTCACGCCTAAGGCAAAAGGTATTGGTGGGAGTCATGGCAACTGGCAGAGCGGGTTTGGGATACTTCCCTAAGACACCGGTTGGCAAGGCCCAGGGCAAGGAGAGACACCATCTAATCCAGGAAGAGGTCCGAGCAGGTGTGGAGGAAGAGCGTGTGAGCAGGACAGTGGGGCTCAGGCAGCAGGGAGCGTGGACAAGGTGGGAGAGTATACCGCAACGCAGGATTACCTGGTCAAACATCATGCAGGCAGACTTCCAGCGCGTCCGGTTCCTTGTCCAAATTGTCTAAGATGCCCTACCAAGTCCAGCAAACCTCCATGTCTGGGGCAAGAGCGAGACACCCTCCTGCCCACTTTGCTCTGGAAGAGGATCATTAGAACATCTCCTCAGCAGCTGCCCAAAGTCTCTTTGGGAAGGTTGCTTTCGGTGGCGGCATGACCAGGTGCTCAAGGTGGTTTGCACGTGATCACAAGGAGAACGTGCAAACTCCGTACAGACAGCACTTATAGTCATATCACTGAAAACAACAATGTACGGGGCTTGTTATTTTGGTGATGGGTCCCTGGCACGCAATGCCAGATGTAGTGGTGGAGGTAGATGCTAAAGTGACATTTAAAAGACATAAACCGTTGCTTTTAAACTTTTTTCCTGATTTACATTAATAAAGATAGCTGTTTGTAATCTGATGTGTTTCTTCTTCATTCACTGATCTGAATCCTTAAACATGCCTACAATTTCATTAGAAGCGCACATGAAATAGACAAAGGTAATCCCCTGCATTCTGGAGTTCTATAGTCACAGCAAGACAGTGAACCAAGCTGCAAACCAAGATGATAAGACTGGAGGGATGAGAGCACAAATATACAACCAAAGTTCAGGAGAAGGTTTGCAACCTTGCCTCACCACCCTCACTCACCTGAGCAGGAGACTCCAGCGTCCTCGCTGTGGAAGCAGTTATTCACCCCCCATGGGCTGGCAGCACACTGGTCGAGGGCAGGCTCTGTCCCGTTACACTTCACCCCATCCAGCCAGATGTTCCCAGTGGCCTCTCCATAGGAGGCAGCTGTAGTTACTGACCGGGCCATCCCACAGTTCAACACCCTGCAGACCACGTTCCCCGCATTGATATCCCAGATCCTGCCGCAGACAGTGCCCCAGGTGGAGTTATGATAGACCTCCACTCTCCCGGAGCACATGTTGTTCCCATTCACCAGACGGACAGGCACCGGACCTGCAAAAGAGGAGGGATGAGGTTAAAATTAGATTCAAGTTTTCAAAACCCACCTTGTAAACCTTTGCCTTCTCACCTTAAACCTGTGACCTCTGGAATTTGACAAATCCATCCCAGGAATAAAGATCTGACTGCCTCGTAAATCTCCTTTAAAACATCCTTATCTTACCTGCGCCAGATATGGAATGAGGTTAGATTCAGAATCAAGTCAACAAAAGCTTCTGAGACTGGTGAAAGGGGTGAGACTGCGTAATATGACGTGTTGCCAGGAGTGAGAGGGGAGTGGATTAGACAGAGTGGCATATCAATAGTTGAGCAAATTTCATAATGTTCCACCTAGTCACCCTTCAGCCTCTGCGCTTTGGAGAAAACACCCCACATTCACCCACAATCTCCATGTACAAATACTCTTCATTGGAGGCAACATCCCTCAACAAGCTCTTGTTAACCTATGTTATCCCTGTACATCAATGCCCATTGAAGGTCCTGCCATTAACTGTGTACTTCCCGAGTGCATTTGATCTCTTGCAAAGCATAATTTCGTTCTTGAACATTTAATCTGCCATTTCTCTGCTCTAATACCCAACAAATCTATATCGCGCAGCATCCATTCACAACCTCCCTCACTGCCCACAACTTCATCTCATTTTCATGTTGTCTTTATTTATGGATAACATCACTTTCTGTTTCAAGTTACATTTCCTGACCCAAGCATGGAAACTCACTCCTCAAGGAGAGACCAGCCCCACCCACACTCACCTGAGCAGGAGACTCCAGCGTACTCTCCGTGTGTGCAGTCATTCCTCCTCCATGGGCTGGCAGGACACTGGTCGAGGGCGGGCTCAGTCCCATTACACTTCACTCCGTCCAGCCAGATGATCCCAGTGGCCTCTCCGTCGGAGACAGCTGTTGTTACTGACCGGGCCGTCCCACAGTTCAACACCCTGCAGACCACGTTCCCCGCATTGATATCCCAGCTCCTGCCACAGACGGTGCCCCAGGTGGAGTTATGATAGACCTCCACTGTCCCGGAGCACATGTTGTTCCCATTCACCAGACGGACGGGCACCGGACCTGCAACAGAGGGGGGATGTGGTTAAAATTAGATTTAGCTTCTCAAAACTTCCTTCGTAAATCTTCTTTAAATAGTCTGTTTCTCATCTTAAACATATGCCCTCTGTTATTTGACATTTCCATCTCAGGAAAAAAAGATCTGCCTGCCTACCTTGTCCATGTTTCCCATTCATTTATAAACTTTTATCAGGTTGAATCAGCCTCAAGCCCACACAATTCAAGTTCATCCAACCTCTCCTTAGAGCTTACTCCTTGGAGCACAAGAGGCTAAGGTTATAATCATGTGATGGGAGTGGAATTAGGCCATTCGCCCCATCAAGTCTCCTCTGCCATTCAATCATGGCTGATCTATCTCTCCCTGCTAACCCCATTGTCCTGCCTTTTCCCCTTAATAGGGCTCAAAATTAGCAATTGCCCAGGTACCACTGCCCACCCAAAGTCCCGCGGGGTAACCTAAACGCCGACTCATTTTGCCCGGCTTGGCACACAGATACTGGTTTATACCGATAGACACAAAAAACTGGAATAACTCCACGGGTCAGGCAGCATATCTGGAGAATAGGAACGTGACGTTTCGTGTTGGCGGCGGCTGTATTCCTCTAGTATCTTTGATTGTGGGGCAAAGATACTAGGTACGTGGTGACGAAGGGTCGCAGCGAATGACGGACCCCGAACAGCGGCAGCAGCGGCCGCGACAGCGGTTCCACCGCCTCCTCCTCCCGCTCCCCGCCCGGCGGAAGGAGACCTTCCTCTCCCTCTCCCTCCCCCTCCCTCCCTCCTCCCATCCTCGGCATGCGAGAGGGGTTGTTTTGAAAGCGCCGTTGACGGATTTGGAAAGCAGTGGCCGCTATTGCCCTGATTGGCGGCGGCACTTTCGCTTTGGACAGGGATGGCCAAGGCAGCGGGCGATGTTGTCCGAGGAACGCTGACCTTCCTTCCTCCCCATCTCCTCTGCCCCTTCCCCCCACGCCCTCTCTCTCTCTCTCTCTCTCTCTCTCTCTCTTGTATGCCCCCCTCCACCCCTCTTATCCTGGGACCTCTCCTCTCCATCCCGCACTGACCTCCATTCCCTCCTCTATTCAGTCCTCAGTGACATCCCCTGTGCTCCACTCCCCATCTACCCCCCCCCCCACAATCTATTCATCACCCTACCCACCTCACATTGATTTTCCTGCCACCCCCCCCCCCCCCATTCCCATCCATCCTACACTGGTCCCCCAATTCATTCTGTACTGACCCCCCTTCCCATCCATCCTGCACCTCTCCCCCATTCATACTGCACTGATCCACCCATTCATCCCATACTGACCCACCCTCCATTTACCCTGCACCAATCCCCCCATCCATCCTGTAGTGATCTCCCCATTCATCTTTTACTGATCCCCATTCATCCTGTACTGATCCCCTCATGCATCCTGTACTGATCCCCTCATTCATCCCGTACTGATCACCCATTCTGATCCCATCATCCATCTTGTAGTGATCCTCCATTCATCATGCACAGACCCTCCGATCCACACTGAACTGACCACCCCCCCATTCATCCTGTACTGATCCCTCCCATCCATCCTGTACTGATCCCCCCCATTCAAGAAGAATGGGTGGAACAGTCTGAAGAAGGGTATCGACCCGAAACTTTGTCTATTTCCTTAGCTCCATAGATGCTGCCTCAACCGCTGAATTTCTCCAGCATTTTTGTCTACTCCCTGACCCTATTGTGCTTCATGGTCTTCAGAGCGAACATTGACTATGTTTGATAACGGAATGCAATCAAATGTGGTTTAATTCCCAATGTTATTATTTCTTTTGACACCTTTAAACATATTATCAAAGGAAGATTTGCTGCAGTTATGTCCTTTGGCCATCTCTTGTCAGTTAGTGTAATGCTTAACCTGTCAGATGGGCAGTTTTAACAGCTATTCCCATAAAATGTCTTTAGAAATTTCCTTGCACCCTGTACATTTTGTTATGGATAAATTATGTGGGAAGCCAGAGTGTTTCTGTGCCAATAGCAATAACGACCCATGCTATGGCCATGTCATGGTAATTTTCAGTCCTTCACAGAAAACATACTTGCATCAATCTGTCTACGATGCTCTACCAAGTCCAGCAAACCTCCACGTCTGGGGCAAGAGTGAGACACCTTCCTGCCCACTTTGCTCTGGAAGAGGATCATTAGAACATCTCCTCAGCAGCTGCCCAAAGTCTCTTGGGGAAGGTCGCTATCGGTGGCAGCATGACCAGGAGCTCAAGGTGGTTGCTGAGAGCATAGCCACTGCCATCGGTAACAGCAAACACCACCACGCCCCAAAGAAATCAATCACTTTTGTCAAAGCTGGCAAGAAGCCCTGACCACAACCAAAAACAAGGACGGGCCTCCTCTACACAGCCACTGACTGGCAGCTGCACATCGATCTGGGCAAACAGCTGAAATTTCCACAGCACATCACAGCAACATCACACCGGCCAGACATGATCATCACCTCCGAAGTGACAAAACAGCTGATCATTCTGGAACTGACAGTGCCCTGGGAAGAGCGTATTGAAGAGGCTAATGAGAGGCAAGTACCAGGAACTGGTGGAGATGTGCCAGGTCAGAGGCTGGAGGGCATACCATAAGCCCATAGAAGTGGGCTGTAGAGGCTTTGCAGGACGATCACTCTGCAAAGTCCTCAACCAGTTGGCCATTACGGGGCTGGCGAAGAAGAGGGCCATTCAATCCGCAAGTGAAGCCGCAGAGAAAGCCACTAGGTGGCTTTGGATTAAGAGGGCTGATCCGTGGGCGGTTGCTGCTGGGACGCAAGTCGGGGCTTGATCAACCCCGGCTGGGTCGCCTAGGCGAGGGTGTCTGATGTTGTGAGACTCGAAACACCGGATGACCCCAGGTCACATCACTGAGGATGTGTCCCAGCGCATCTAGAAGATGTATCTTTCACACTGGAGTCTGGCTCAGCCAGTGACACCTAGGAATAGACTGGGTGACAACCAAGAATAGTTTGGTAACTACTGGAGAGACAGTTGACGGCACGGAAAGACGGCACCCGGGACAGGCTGTGTTAGCACCCCAGTCTGTGTCTTTCATGAGAAAGACACCCAACAATCGCTACAGAAAGGCCTAATGAAAAATACCCCCAGGAAATCCCGAGAGGGGGGTGGGAAGGGGAGGATGAGATCTCCAATAGGACGGACCAAAGGTTATTGACCCATTCAAACGAACTGACTACGATTATAAGATGCATTTGCGGAAAGCTGTGTAAGAACCACCGTGGCCTAAGAATCCATCAGGCAAGAATGAAATGCTCGAAGAAGGCCTTGAACCTGGTGAGACGCAGGAGGAGCCCGGCCAGGACTCACCCCACAGAGCCCAGTCCCTCCACGCACTAGAGTCTCCCAACCCCTGCAGAGTAGTTCCGCAGCAACAGATTGAGTGGCCCCCAGCCAGCAACCGGAATGAATGGATGCAGTTTGACAAAGACGTGACCAACATCATTCAAGCCACAGCCAAAGGAGATGTAGATCGCCGACTCCAAACAATGACTGCCATCATAGTCAGTTATGCCTCGGAAAGATTCAGCCATCGCGAGAAAGGTAACACCAAGCCCACCGCCTACACCATGAACTGCAGGGCCACCAAAATACATCAACTGCGGCTGGAGCTTCGAACCCTCAAAAACCTGTACAAGAAATCTACCAATGAGGAGAAGTAAGCCTTGGCCAAACTACGAAACATCCTAAGTAAAAGCTTATGACCCTCCGCAGAGCAGAGTGGCATAGGAGAAGAGGAAGAGAGAGAGCTAGGAAGCGAGCTGCGTTCATTTCCAATCCCTTTGGCTTTACCAGGCGATTACTTGGGGCCAAGTGCAGTGGTCGCCTCATGTGCTCAACAGATGAAGTAAATCGCTTCCTCCATGACACCCTGAGCGATCCAATGAGGGAACTGGAGCTAGAACCCAACAAAGCTCTCATCATCCCAGCCCCCCCCAACAACAGAGTTCAATCTGAGGAGGCCGAGTCTGAAGGAGGTTGAGGAGGTCATCAAGGCGACACATTCAGCCTCTGCTCCAGGCCCTAGTGGCGTACCATACATAGTGGATAAGCGCTGCCCAGAGCTCCTTCGACACCTATGGAAGATCTTGAAGGTGGTATGGCGAAGGGGGAGAGTTGCTGACCAGTGGAGGGACGCTGAGGGAGTTTGGATCCCGAAAGAGGAAAACTCAAAGAACATCAATCAGTTTCGGTCAATCTCGCTGCTGAGCGTTGAAGGGAAGGTGTTTTTCAGCATTGTCTCCCGAAGATTAACTGAGTTTCTCCTCAAAAACAGCTACATCGACCCCTCAGTGCAGAAGGTTGGGATTCCGGGAGTTCACGGCTGCTTGGAGCCCACTGGAGTAGTTACGCAGCTCATTAGAGAAGCCCATGAAAACAGAGGCAACCTAGTTGTTCTGTGGTTGGACCTCGCCAATGCCTATGGGTCCATACCACACAAACTGGTTGAGCTTGCACTACACCGACACCATGTTCCCAGCAAGATCAAGGACCTGTTCCTGGATTATTACCATAATTTCAGGCTGAGGGTGACTTCTGGGTCAGAAACATCAGACTGGCATCGGCTTGGAAAAGGAATAATAACGGGATGCACCATTTCTGTTATTCTTTTTGCTCTTGCCATGAACATGGTGGCCAAGTCAGCCGAGGTGGAATGCAGAGGCCCCCTAACCAAGTCTGGTGTACGACAGTCCCCAATTAGAGCATTTATGGATGACCTTACCATCACCACAACATCGGTCCCAGGAAGTAGGTGGATCCTACAAGGTCTTGAGAAATTTATCACCTGGGCAAGGATGAGTTTCAAGCCAACAAAGTCAAGGTCCATGGTGCTGAAGAAGGGGAAGGTGACTGACAGATTCCACTTCTTACTATCCGGAGCTGACATTCCCTCCATCACTGAGCAACCTGTCAAGAGCTTGGGGAAGGTTTTTGACGCAACCCCGAAAGACTCTGCCGCCATTCAAATGTCCATCAAAGATCTTGAAGCCTGGCTCACCAAAGTCGACAAGTCAGGTCTGCCATGCAGATTCAAGGCCTGGATCTATCAGCATTCCATCCTGCCCCGAGTCTTGTGGCCTCTGCTGGTTTACGCTGTTCCATTGACCACAGTTGAGTTCCTCGAGAGGAAGATCAGTGGCATTCTCCGCAGCCTCAACAGTGTTGCACTGTATGGGACCAGTAACATCTTGCAGTTCCCATTCAGTGGCCTCACGGAAGAGTTTATGGTGGCGCGAACAAGAGAGGCACTGCAGTACAGGGACTCCAGGGACCAGAAGGTGTCATCGGCTGGCATTAAGGTGAGAACAGGGAGGAAATGGAGGGCGGCGAAAGCAGTGGAGGTGGCAAAGTCACGTCTTAGGCAAAAGGTATTGGTGGGAGTCATGGCAACTGGCAGAGCGGGTTTGGGATACTTCCCTAAGACACCGGTTGGCAAGGCCCAGGGCAAGGAGAGACACCATCTAATCCAGGAAGAGGTCCGAGCAGGTGTGGAGGAAGAGCGTGTGAGCAGGACAGTGGGGCTCAGGCAGCAGGGAGCGTGAACAAGGTGGGAGAGCATACCGCAACGCAGGATTACCTGGTCAAACATCATGCAGGCAGACTTCCAGCGCGTCCGGTTCCTTGTCCAAATTGTCTAAGATGCCCTACCAAGTCCAGCAAACCTCCATGTCTGGGGCAAGAGCGGGACACCCTCCTGCCCACTTTGCTCTGGAAGAGGATCATTAGAACATCTCCTCAGCAGCTGCCCAAAGTCTCTTGGGGAAGGTCGCTTTCGGTGGCGGCATGACCAGGTGCTCAAGGTGGTTTGCACGTGATCACAAGGAGAACGTGCAAACTCCGTACAGACAGCACTTATAGTCATATCACTGAAAACAACAATGTACGGGCTTGTT
This sequence comes from Okamejei kenojei, assembly GCA_035221665.1. Classification (NCBI taxonomy): domain Eukaryota; kingdom Metazoa; phylum Chordata; class Chondrichthyes; order Rajiformes; family Rajidae; genus Okamejei; species Okamejei kenojei. The sequence continues at coordinate 27,344,101 of CM069136.1, forward strand.
ATTTTGGTGATGGGTCCCTGGCACGCAATGCCAGATGTAGTGGTGGAGGTAGATGCTAAAGTGACATTTAAAAGACATAAACCGTTGCTTTTAAACTTTTTTTCTGATTTACATTAATAAAGATAGCTGTTTGTAATCTGATGTGTTCTTCTTCATTCACTGATCTGAATCCTTAAACATGCTTACATTTCATTAGAAGCGCACATGAAATAGACAAAGGTAATCCCCTGCATTCTGGAGTTCTATAGTCACAGCAAGACAGTGAACCAAGCTGCAAACCAAGATGATAAGACTGGAGGGATGAGAGCACAAATATACAACCAAAGTTCAGGAGAAGGTTTGCAACCTTGCCTCACCACCCTCACTCACCTGAGCAGGAGACTCCAGCGTCCTCGCTGTGGAAGCAGTTATTCACCCCCCATGGGCTGGCAGCACACTGGTCGAGGGCAGACTCTGTCCCGTTACACTTCACCCCATCCAGCCAGATGTTCCCAGTTGCCTCTCCATAGGAGGCAGCTGTAGTTACTGACCGGGCCATCCCACAGTTCAACACCCTGCAGACCACGTTCCCCGCATTGATATCCCAGATCCTGCCGCAGACGGTGCCCCAGGTGGAGTTATGATAGACCTCCACTCTCCCGGAGCACATGTTGTTCCCATTCACCAGACGGACAGGCACCGGACCTGCAAAAGAGGAGGGATGAGGTTAAAATTAGATTCAAGTTTTCAAAACCCACCTTGTAAACCTTTGCCTTCTCACCTTAAACCTGTGACCTCTGGAATTTGACAAATCCATCCCAGGAATAAAGATCTGACTGCCTCGTAAATCTCCTTTAAAACATCCTTATCTTACCTGCGCCAGATATGGAATGAGGTTAGATTCAGAATCAAGTCAACAAAAGCTTCTGAGACTGGTGAAAGGGGTGAGACTGCGTAATATGACGTGTTGCCAGGAGTGAGAGGGGAGTGGATTAGACAGAGTGGCATATCAATAGTTGAGCAAATTTCATAATGTTCCACCTAGTCACCCTTCAGCATCTGCGCTTTGGAGAAAACACCCCACATTCACCCACAATCTCCATGTACAAATACTCTTCATTGGAGGCAACATCCTCAACAAGCTCTTGTTAACCTATGTTATCCCTGTACATCAATGCCCATTGAAGGTCCTGCCATTAACTGTGTACTTCCCGAGTGCATTTGATCTCTTGCAAAGCATAATTTCGTTCTTGAACATTTAATCTGCCATTTCTCTGCTCTAATACCCAACAAATCTATATCGCACAGCATCCATTTACAACCTCCCTCACTGCCCACAACTTCATCTCATTTTCATGTTGTCTTTATTTATGGATAACATCACTTTCTGTTTCAAGTTACAATTCCTGACCCAAGCATGGAAACCCACTCCTCAAGGAGAGACCAGCCCCACCCACACTCACCTGAGCAGGAGACTCCAGCGTACTCTCCGTGTGTGCAGTCATTCCTCCTCCATGGGCTGGCAGGACACTGGTCGAGGGCGGGCTCAGTCCCATTACACTTCACTCCGTCCAGCCAGATGATCCCAGTGGCCTCTCCGTCGGAGACAGCTGTTGTTACTGACCGGGCCGTCCCACAGTTCAACACCCTGCAGACCACGTTCCCCGCATTGATATCCCAGCTCCTGCCACAGACGGTGCCCCAGGTGGAGTTATGATAGACCTCCACTGTCCCGGAGCACATGTTGTTCCCATTCACCAGACGGACGGGCACCGGACCTGCAACAGAGGGGGGATGTGGTTAAAATTAGATTTAGCTTCTCAAAACTTCCTTCGTAAATTTTCTTTAAATAGTCTGTTTTTCATCTTAAACATATGCCCTCTGTTATTTGACATTTCCATCTCAGGAAAAAAAGATCTGTCTGCCTACCTTGTCCATGTTTCCCATTCATTTATAAACTTTTATCAGGTTGAATCAGCCTCAAGCCCACACAATTCAAGTTCATCCAACCTCTCCTTAGAGCTTACTCCTTGGAGCACAAGAGGCTAAGGTTATAATCATGTGATGGGAGTGGAATTAGGCCATTCGCCCCATCAAGTCTCCTCTGCCATTCAATAATGGTAATTTTCGGTCCTTCACAGAAAACATACTTGCATCAATCTGTCTACGAGTTTCCAACCGCCACCACCTTTGACGGCGGCACTTTGGCTTTGGACAGGGACGGCCAAGGCAGCGGGCGATGTTGTCCGAGGAACGCTGACCTACCTTCCTCCCCATCTCCTCTGCCCCTCCACCCCTTTTATCCAGGGACCCCTCCTCTCCATCCCGCACTGATCTCCATTCCCTCCTCTATTCAGTCCTCAGTGACATCCCCTGTGCTCCCCTCCCCATCCACCCACCCCACCCCCCAATCTATTCATCACCCTACCCACCTCGCATTCATTTTCCTGCCACCCCCCCCCCCTTCCCATCCATCCTACACTGGTCCCCAATTCATTCTGTACTGACCCCCCTTCCCATCCATCCTGCACTTCTCCCCCATTCATACTGCACTGAACCACCCATTCATCCCATACTGACCCACCCTCCATTTACCCTGCACCAATTCCCCCATCCATCCTGTAGTGATCTGCCCATTCATCTTTTACTGATCCCCATTCATCCTGTACTGAATCCCTCATGCATTCTTTAATGATCACCTCATTCATCCCGTACTGATCTCCCATCCATCCTATACTGATCCCGTCATCCATCTTGTAGTGATCCCCCATTCATCATGCACAGACCCTCCGATCCACACTGAACTGACCACCCCCCATTCATCCTGTACTGATCCCTCCCATTCATCCTGTGCTGATCCCCTCCCCCCATCCATCCTGTACTGATCCCCCCCATTCAAGAAGAATGGGGGGAACAGTCTGAAGAAGGGTATCGACCCGAAATTTTGCCTATTTCCTTAGCTCCATAGATGCTGCCTCAACCGCTGAATTTCTCCAGCTTTTTTGCCTACTCCCATTCATCCTGTACTGTTCCCCCATTCATCCTATACTGATCCCCCCTCCCCATCCATCCCATACTGAACCTTCCATTCAACACCACTGACATCCCCCATGCTCTCCCCTCACAATTTTACATACTCCAACCAACACGTACTAATTCACCTGCCTCAATCCATCCATTCCGCACCAATTGCCTTCTCACCCCCCCCCCCCCCCCGCCCGCCATCCATCCACCTCGCACTGATTCACACACCCCCTGACCCTATTGTGCTTCATGGTCTTCAGAGCGAACATTGACTATGTTTGATAACGGAATGCGATCAAATGTGTTTTAATTCCCAATGTTATTATTTCTTTTGACACCTTTAAACATATTATCAAAAGAAGATTTGCTGCAGTTATGTCCTTTGGCCATCTCTTGTCAGTTAGTGTCATGTTTAACCTGTCAGATGGGCATAGTCGGTTTTAACAGCTATTACCATAAAATGTCTTTAGAAATTTCCTTGCACCCTGTGTATTTTGTTATGGATAAATTATGTGGGAAGCCAGAGTGTTTCTGTGCCAATAGCAATAACGACCCATGCTATGGCCATGTCATGGTAATTTTCGGTCCTTCACAGAAAATATACTTGCATCAATCTGTCTACGATGCCCTACGAAGTCCAGCAAACCTCCACGTCTGGGGCAAGAGTGAGACACCTTCCTGCCCACTTTGCTCTGGAAGAGGATCATTAGAACATCTCCTCAGCAGCTGCCCAAAGTCTCTTGGGGAAGGTCGCTAATGGTGGCGGCATGACCAGGTGCTCAAGGTGGTTGCTGAGAGCATAGCCACTGCCATCGGTAACAGCAAACACCACCACGCCCCAAAGAAATCAATCACTTTTGTCAAAGCTGGAAAGAAGCCCTGACCACAACCAAAAACAAGGACGTGCCTCCTCTACACAGCCACTGACTGGCAGCTGCACATCGATCTGGGCAAACAGCTGAAATTTCCACAGCACATCACAGCAACATCACACCGGCCAGACATGATCATCACCTCCGAAGTGACAAAACAGCTGATCATTCTGGAACTGACAGTGCCCTGGGAAGAGCGTATTGAAGAAGCTAATGAGAGGAAGCGCGCAAAGTACCAGGAATTGGTGGAGATGTGCCAGGACACAGGCTGGAAGACATACTATGAGCCCATAGAGGTGGGCTGTAGAGGCTTTGCAGGACGATCACTCTGCAAAGTCCTCAACCAGTTGGCCATTACGGGGCTGGCAAAGAAGAGGGCCATTCAATCCGCAAGTGAAGCCGCAGAGAAAGCCACTAGGTGGCTTTGGATTAAGAGGGCTGATCCGTGGGCGGTTGCTGCTGGGACGCAAGTCGGGGCTTGATCAACCCCGGCTGGGTCGCCTGGGTGAGGATGTCTGATGTTGTGAGTCCCAAAACACCCGATGACCCCAGGTCACATCACTGAGAATGTGTCCCAGCGCATCTAGAAGATGTATCTTTCACACTGTAGTGTGCATGGTTAAGCATATATGTTACCATGGTCCAGGATTTGTTGACACAGGTTGATCATATGCTGAATAATCCAACCATATTTTTGATTGGAAGTGGAAAGAACTAATAGAAATTGCATTAATTGCAATGTGTAAAAAGAGTTGAGATATTGTATTATAATTTTGCTGCATGTCATTGTGGTATATATCATGATGGTGAATATGTTTAGTTTGTGAGTTATTTGAAGCAGAAATAATATGTGAATGTAAATAAAAGTGCTGGAGAATCTCAGCGGATGCGGCAGCATCTATGGAGTGAAGGAAATAGGCAACGTTTAGGGCCGACACCCTTCTTCAGACTGATGGGTTTCGGTCTTAAACTTTGCCTATTTCCTTCGCTCCATAGATGCTGCTGCACCAGCTGAGTTTCTCCAGCAATTTTGTCTACCTTCGATTTTCCAGCATCTGCAGTTCCTTCTTGAACATAATATGTGAATGCTTTATTAAGCATAATTCCGACTGATAACTACACATTTCGTCCGAGCACATTATCGCACGTGTCATGCAAACCGTCTTAAATGACCACCTAAACTGTCATTTGGCAACCTAAAAAGCTGTCAAGGTTGCTTGGCTGGCAACAGGGAAAAAAAGGTAAGTGAGAGCCCTGCTTAACCTCTGACACCTGTACTAATCAAAAATCTATCTACCTCTGCCTTAAAAATATCCACTGACGGCATCTACAGCCTTCTGTGGCAAATAATTCCACATAATCACCACCCTTTGACTAAATAAATTTCTCTTCATCTCCTTCCAAAAGAACGTCATTTATTTCTGAGGCTATAACCCCCTAGTTCTCGACTCTCCCATTAATGGAAACATCCTCTCTATCCAAGCCTTTCACTATTCTGTATGTTTCAATGAAGTCCCCCCTCATTCTTTCAAACTCCAGCGAGTATAGGCCCAGTGTTGACAAACGCTCATCATAGATTATCCCACTCATTCCTGGAATCCTTCTTGTAATCCTCCTCTGGACCCTCTCCAGAGCCAGCACATCCTTCCTCAGATATGGTGCCCAAAATTGTTCATAATATTCCAAATGCGACCCGACCTGCGCCTTTTAGAGCCTTAGCATTATATCTCTGTTTTTGTATACAAGCCCACTTGAAATAAATGTTAGCATTGAGTTTGCTTTCTTTATTACTGATTTGACTTGCTGAATAATTTTTTGGGACTCCTGCACCAACATTCCGATTTCTGGATTCTCTCTATGCTTTTACTCTTGTTACCAAAATGCACGACTCCACACTTTGCTACACTATATGCCATCTGCCACTTCTCTGTCCACTCTCCCAACCTGTTTAAGTCATTCCGCAGAGTCCCTGCTTTCTCGACACTACCTACTCCTCCACCTATTTTCGTATCATCCTCAAACTTGGAGGATCTTGAAGGAAATTGATAGGGTGAATGCACACCATCTTTTCCCCAGTATAGGGGAATCCAGAATCGGAGGACACAGGTTTAAGTTGGACAGACGAAGATTTAATTAGAACTCGAGGGGCATCCCTTTCAAGCAGAAAATGATTGGTACATGGACTGAGTTACAAGAGGGCATAGTTGCTGCAAGTACAATAACAACATTTAAAGCGCTGATCCTCTTGTGCTGACACGTTCAGGGTCCCTGTGGTCCCCAAGATCTCCGTGTACATCAGTTTTCTGAAGAATAATACTATTCATTGTCTAACATTTGTATAACAACAAAACTCATAAAATGCATCACCACACACTTCTCTGCATTAATCTACACGTGCAATTTCTCTGCCCAAGTTTACAACAAATCTATATCCCACTGTATCCATTAACAACCATCTTCACTGTCCACAACTCACAACTTTCCCGTCATCCAGAAACATTGTCTGGGTACATGCGCAACAACCAATGGAACATTTGTTTCAGGTTTAAACCCCCAACACCGGTACAAAGCCCACTCTGCTGAGAAAGTACCAGCCCCACCCACACTCACCTGAGCAGGAGACTCCAGCGTACTCTCCGTGTGTGCAGTTATTCACACCCCATGGGCTGGCAGGGCACTGGTCGAGGGCAGGCTCTGTACCGTTACACTCCACCCCATCCAGCCAGATGTTGCCAGTGACCTCTCCGTAGGAGGCAGCTGTTGTTACTGACCGGGCCGTCCCACAGTTCAACACACTGCAGACCACATTCCCCGCATTGATATTCCAGCTCCTGCCGCAGACGGTGCCCCAGGTGGAGTTATGATAGACCTCCACTCTCCCGGAGCACATGTTGTTCCCATTCACCAGACGGATGGGCACCGGACCTGCAACAGATGGGGGATGTGGTTAAAATTTAACATAACGTCTCAAATGGTGCCGAGAATTATGGAAGGGAAAGCTTAGACTGTGTAATATGACGGTGCTGGTAGTGAGGAAGAGTGGAATAGATTGAGCAGGACAGTAATGGTCGAGGTCATTTCATACACTTGTATCTGGTAACACCTTAGTCTTCGACGATATGGAAAAAAACACTCTCGAGTTTACCTACAATATCCCAGTAGCTAATATTATCTAATCAAGTCAACATCTTGAAACTCTTGTTAACTCTCTCCAACGACTTCACATCTGTCCAGTAATGGGACAAACTGGACACAATACTCCTCAGGTCATCTCACCAAAGTTTTCTACGACTGTCAATGACGTCCCGTCATTTATACTCATTGTCCCAACCCATGAAGGCAAACACATCATACGTTTTCCTAACATCCTATCTACTTCTGTGTCGCTTTCAGCCAAGATCTCACTGTACAGCAATACCCCCAAATGTCATCCCATTCATTGTGTACTTCCCTCTTGTGCGAGGTAGAAAACAGGGAATTATGGACCAGTTGTCCTGACATCGGTGGTGGGGAAGATGCTGGAGTCAATTATTAAATAAGTAATACGGTGCATTTGGATAGCAGTAAAAGGATTGGTCCAAGTCAGCATGGATTTATGAAGGGGAAATCCTACTTGAATAAATATTCTGGAATTTTTTGTGAATGTGACAAGTAAACCGGATGAAGGAGAACCAGTGGACATCGGATATCTGGACTTTCAGAACGCTTTTGCTAAGGTCCTACACAGGAGATTAGTGTATAAATTAGAGCACATGGTATTGGGGGTAGTGTATTGACATGGATAGTGAATTGGTTGGCAGACAGGAAACAAAGAGTAGGAATTAACCGGTCCCTGTTAGAATTGCAGGCAGCGGCGAGTGGAGTGCCGCAAGGCTCACTGCTGGGGCCGCAACTATTTACTATATACTAGACCAAGTGCAGACCCATTGGGTCTGCTCCCCCAACGCACCCGTTCCCTACCCGTAGCCCCCATGGGAGGCGTGGTCCTGCAACTCAAACCATTCCCGAACGTAAGATTCCAGCACTCCCCTTGCCTCCCTTAGCAGTGCTCTTTAAAAATAGTTTTACTTCGGAGTCACGTGAGTGACTACGTGAATAGAAGCCCGTACAGCCGTTGGTGCGTCATGACGTCAGACGTTGGTGCAGTCGGCCGGTTGGAGCAGCAGCGCTCTTCCAAGCGGTAAGTTTAAAAACGGAGGTACGTTTTTAAAAATTTTCCAGAGCTCATTTTCTGCGACGGTTGGAGTTCTTGTAGATATGTTGCAGAAAGTGAAGAAGGTGTCGGCGAGGCGCTCCGGAGGTAGGAAGGAAAGTGACCAGGAGAGTGTTGTTGATGGAGGCCCGTCTGGTACACCTGGTCCGGTGCTGGCTACACAGCCAGTGGTTGCGGACCCACTGCCTGTGAGCAGTGGAGGCTTGCCAGTAGGGCGGAAGGCCACTGGCAAGTCTGATAGGCCCATAGACCCTGAGTCGGGCCTGGAGGTTATACCCTCCATAGGAGAGTCCGTTTGCTCACGGCTCTCCCAGGTCGAGATTTTATTACAAAGAATGCTCGACAGGGACCAGCTCCATGAGGAGGAGTGGTGCCCAAGCCAGGCTGATGGAGAGCTTGTGCTAGCAGCACCTGTTACAGGGCTGCAGGACTATCCTGCCTGTGAGGAGGTTGTTCCATCAGTGCAGTTCGCTGACACTGATTCTATGCTGGGGGAGAGCAGTAAAGGAGTTCGGTTGGAGGTAATCCCGAACATTGCTGGGAAGTTTGCTGAGCCTAGACAGGCAGGAGAGGCGATTGATGTAGAATTGGCCGAAGCAATTCAGTATATGCTCTCCCACCAGTAACAGGAGCTAGCTATGGATGAAGCAGCAAAAAACTATAAAGCTCCTGTTAATTGTGATCTCCTGAAGGTACCGGTGGTTAATCACCAAATTTGGTCACAGATGGGTATGCCTGCTAGGGCCCAGGAGATGAAGTTTCAAAAAGTGCTTAAACTGTTGTCAGCAGGTATTACAGCTGTGGTGAAAGTTATTGATACAAGCAATATGGTTGAAGCACACCAGGACGCACTGGGATTCCTTTGTAATGCATTTTTTGAAATTAATAATATCAGGAGGGCCGCTATTAGGCCAGTGCTTAATCCGAATTTGGCGAGTTTGTGCAAACCGACCAGTGTACCACCACGAAATCTGTTGTTTGGAGGTAACCTTGCAAAAAGGGTCAAAGACTGTCATGACGATGTTAAAACCATGGCCCTCATTAAGCCGGCTGGCAAGCAAGGCAAAAGGTTTTATCCGTATCGGAAAGGCACTAATGTGGATGCAGGAGAAGGAACGAGCCGTTCAGGTTTTCCATATCAGAATTGGCAGGCTGCCAGCATGAAGGGGAAGGTGCCTTTCTCTACAAGAGGTCGAGGACAACAAGGTCCACAAGGAAAGATGCAGGTAAGGAATATAACATTGACAGACGATGAATTAACTGATGTTCCTGTTCAAATTGGGGGAAGGTTAAAATTGTTTCTCAAACAATGGCAGCAGTTGAAATCCGATTTGTTCAAACTTAATAGTATTGAAGGGGTGAAAATTGAATTTTACTCTAAGGACAGTCTACCTAATCAACATTTTCCTAGTCGTAAACTTATTTTTTCAGATGAGGAAAATGTGCTTGTTCAAGCAGAGATTCAGTCGTTATATAAGAAAGGAGTAATTGAGCCTTCCGTCTATCGAAGTTAACAATTTGTGTCAAGTATATTTCCTAGATCTAAAAAGACTGGGAGGTGTAGAATTATTCTGGATTTATCGAGTTTGAACAAATTTGTTTGTTATAGGCATTTCAATATGGAAACCTTTACCACGGCCAAACATCTAGTGTCCAAAGGGTGTTACATGGCAACCATTGATTTAAAGGATGCGTATTACTCAGTGTCTATTCATGGTGATGATAGAAGATATTTGAAATTGATTTGGATGACTCAGCTGTGGCAATTCAGGGCATTGCCGAATGGATTAACTTCAGCTCCTAGATCATTTACTAAATTGGTAAAACCTGTGTTAGCATTACTTAGAGCTCAGGGGCATGTGGTAATGGCCTATTTAGATGATATTCTGATTGTTGGAAAGACATGCTGAAACTCAATCATCAGTTTCAGTTGTTAAAATCACTTTTGAACAAATGGGATTTGTTATTCACCCAGATAAATCTAAATTATCACCAGTCCAAATTATTGATTATCTGGGATTTACCATTAATTCCAATCACAGTTTACATTAATTCCAATCACAGTGATTATCTGGGATTTACAATTAATTCCAACTTTGCCCAGGGATAAATTGAATCAGTTAATTGAGGACTGTGTTAATCTCGTTGAAGAACAACGGCCTTCGATTAGACAAGTAGCCAGGTTAATTGGGAAGTTTGTTGCAGCATTTTCAGCTGTGCAGTATGCATTATCAACAATTACAACAATCAAAGGAACAGGCACTGAGAATACAAAGGGGCCATTTTGATAGGCCTATGCAGTTGTAAGCTGGGGCGATTGCTGACATACAATGGTGGATAGTACATGTTTCAAAAAGTTTTAGGAAGGTTTTGGTGGAACCACCGTCACTGATTGCCATAGAGGGAGTGCAGAGAAGGTTCACCAGACTGATTCCTGGGATGTCAGGACTGTCTTATGAAGAAAGACTGGATAGACTCGGTTTATACTCTCTGGAATTTAGGAGATTGAGAGGGGATCTTATAGAAACTTACAAAATCCTTAAGGGGTTGGACAGGCTAGATGCAGGAAGATTGTTCCCGATGTTGGGGAAGTCCAGGACAAGGGGTCACAGCTTAAGGATAAGGGGGAAATCCTTTAAGACCGAGATGAGAAAGACTTTTTTCACACAGAGAGTGGTGAGTCTCTGGAACTCTCTGCCACAGAGGGTAGTTGAGGCCAGTTCATTGGCTATATTTAAGAGTGAGTTGGATGTGGCCCTTGTGGCTAAGGGGATCAGAGGGTATGGAGAGAAGGCAGGTACGGGATACTGAGTTGGATGATCAGCCATGATCATATTGAATGGCGGTGCAGGCTCGAAGGGCTGAATGGCCTACTCCTGCACCTAATTTCTATGTTTCTATGATATTACAGACTGATGTAAGTGCACTGGGTTGGGGTGCAACAGATATGTCTTCTAGTTGTGGAGGCAGATGGAATGTGGATGAGACATCGCTTCTTCAATAAAGAGGGATTAATTATTTAGAGTTGTTGGGCACCTGGTATGGGCTCAAAGCCTATTGTTCTTGGAGGAGGGACTTGCATGTGCAGGTTCAGATTGACAACACCACAGCAGTGGCATATGTAAACCACATGGGTGGAGTTAAGTCACAGTCTTGTGATAGACTGGCTAACCAGATTTGGAGCTGGTGTATTGGCCAAAATATCTGGCTTTCAGCACTTTATTTGCCAGGAAGATTCAACACTGTAGCTGACACTAGGTCATGTCAGTTTAATGACAACATTGAATGGATGTTAAATCAGGATGTATTTAACCAAGTGATTGTTCAGTATGGATTGCCAGATATTGACTTGTTTGCATCTCAATTAAATCATCAGTTACCTAGATATGTTTCGTGGGAACCAGATCCTGGGGCAGTAGCAGTGGATTGCTTTTCGCTGCATCGGGGAGGAATGTTTGTGTATGTATTTCCTCCATTCTGTCTCATCAGCAGATGTTTGCAAAAGATCAAGGAGGACTCCGCTTCAGGGGTATTGGTAGTGCCAGATTGGCCTACACAAGCATGGTTTCCTGTTGTATTACAAACGGCTAGGGAGCCTTACATGATTATTCCCAAGAATAAAAATCTACTGGTAAATCCAGTCACTGGGGATCAACATCCTTTACATGATCGTATTGATCTGTTAATTTGCAGATTTTAAGGAGGCCATACCTGGGGAGAGGACTGTCTCATCGGACTGTGGATGTTCTCACGTCGGCCTGCAGGGATAGTACACAGCAGCAATATATCACCTACATAAGGAAGTGGGAGCAATTCTGCCTACAGCAGAATATTGTATATCACTCTGCAGGGATCACGGCCGTATTGGAGTTTTTGCCAACTCTTTATTTCGACCAAAAATTAAGTTACAGTGCGATCAATTCAGCCAGAAGTGCTCTGTCTTCTTATTTACCCATGTATGCAGAATTGCATACAGTAGGGACACATCCGTTAGTTTCACGATTCATGAAGGGAGTTTTCAATTCTAATCCTCCTAAACCCAGGTATGCCGGTATTTGGAATGTGAGTGAGGTTCTTATGGTTCTTCGCCAGTGGGCTCCGGTTACAAGCCTATCTATAGCCAAATTAACTATTAAGGTGGTCATGCTTATGGCGTTGGTTTCAGCTCAACGTATACAAACGTTGCAAAAGCTACGGCTAGATAGAATGCATGTGTCGGCAGATGCCATTATATTTTATGTCTATGATTTGCTTAAACATAATAGAAGAGGCATGACAGGATGTAAGATTGTGTTTTCAGCATACCCCACAGATGATTGCTTGTGTGTAGTCTCACATTTATCTTGTTACATTGAGATTACTAAACCTCTGAGAGGAACAGAGTCGGCTTTGTTTATTAGTCACAAAAAACCACACAGTAAGGTGTCGGTGGAAAGAATTTCAAGGTGGCTAAAGCAGGTCCTGGCAAGTGCTGGAATTGATACTGATAAATTCAAATCTCATTCCACCAGGGCGGCATCAACTTCCGCGGCAAGGGCGATAGACGTGCCAATAGACCATATCCTCGCGGCCGCAGGATGGTCCAGTGAGCTAACTTTTCAGAGGTTTTATCACAAGCCGATTTCAAGGCTCGGGGTGTTTGCTGATTTTGTTTTGAGTACTGTTATAGTTTCCCCCTGAGTTAGAGGGGTTTGTTATGATTTTGTTTGTAAATAAACTGGTATTCATTTAACAAATGTTATTATTGATGCATGATTGATTGCTAACGACTTTTGAGTCAATCGAGGCAGTGTGAAGGTCGGATTTGGGTCTGCGGCGTGAATTCACAGTGCTTTGAAGTCTTCACGTAGTCACTCACGTGACTCCGAAGTAAAATAGTAAGATTAAACGAGAACTTACCAGTTTGAAGTTTGATCTTTATTTTATGAGGCGTCGAGTTGAGGGACTACGTGCCCTCCGCTCCCACCCTCATAGATCTCATCTGGAGTTCTAGTTTTATCATCTTACCATTATACTTCAGTCATTGTTAGCTGTGAATTCACTCCGCTGCTTTGAAGATTGATGCACCAACGGCTGTACGGGCTTCTATTCACGTAGTCCCTCAACTCGACTCCTCATAAAATAAAGATCAAACTTCAAACTGGTAAGTTCTCGTTTAATCTTACTATTCCAATTGCTTTACTCAACGTGTTGCAATAGCAATTTGCCCTCCCCCCGCTAGTCTATCCATTGTGATTTCATCAGTTGAAGCTGTCATTTTGACATCATCAATTGAAGCTGGTCGGTTTGAAATTCAATTAAAATTGATTTTTTTAAACCTTAATCTGTTATGTCAAGAAATAAAGCATAAAATGTTCAGTGAAAGTGTTCTGCGTAGAGGGCAAATATGTGAATCAGAATATGTATAAATCTTGTGAATGTTGGCATTTTTAAAGCTATATTCGTGAATAACGTGTCAAAAATAGGATGAAATCTTCATTGTGAGCTGAGCCACTGCAATCAATGCGAGATGAGCCATTGTGACGTCATCATTTGAAGCTGGTGGTTTTCATTTCAAAGTCCTTTGACTTTTTTTACTTTTAATCAGTAGTGATTTGAGAATGTCGAGAAATAAAGCATAAAATGTTCAGAAAAGGTGTTCCCGACCGTGACGGGAAAAATGTCAATCGGAAGGGAACGGAAGCTGGCCAGGAACATAAAGAAGGACAGTAAAAGCTTATTTAGATATGTTAGGGGAAAAAGAGTAGCAAAGTCAAATGTGGGTTCCTTGAAGGCAGACATGGGTGAAATTATTATGGGCAAAAAGGAAATGGCAGAAGAGTTGAATAGGCACTTTGGATCTGTCTTCACTAAGGAAGACACAACCAATCTCCCAGATGGACTTGAGGACAGAGGGTGTAGAGGAACTGAAAGAAATGTTCATTAGGCGAGAAATAATATTGGGTAGGCTAATGGGACTGAAGGATGATAAATCCCCTGGGCCTGATGGTCTGCATCCCAGGATCTTCAGGGAGGTGGCTCATGAAATAGTGGACGCATTGGTGATCATTTTCCAATGTTCAATAGATTCAGGATCAGTTCCTGTGGATTGGAGGATAGATAATGTTATCCCACTTTTCAAGAAAGGAGCGAGAGAGAAAACGGGGAATTACAGACCAGTTAGCCTGACTTCGGTGCTGGGAAAGATGCTGGAGTCAATTTTTAAAGAGGTAATAATGGGGCATTTGGATAGCAGTAAAAGGATTAGTCCAAGTCAACATGGATTTATGAAAGGTGAAATCATGCTTGACTAATCTTCTGAGTGCTTTTGAGGATGTGACAAGCAAAATGGATGAAGGGGGTCCAGTGGATGTAGTAGACTTTCAGAAAGCCTTTGATAAGATCCCGCACAGGAGACTGGTGACTAAAATTAGAGCACATGGTATTGGGGGTAGGGTGTTGACATGGATAGAAAATTTTGGTTGGCAGACCGGAAGCAAAGTGTAGGAGTGAACGGGTCCTTTTCAGAACGGCAGGTAGTGGCGACTGGAGTGCCGCAAGGCTTGGTGTTGGGGCCGCAACGGTTTACCATATACATTAATGATTTGGAAGAGGGAATTAGGAGCAACACTAGCAGGTTTGCAGATGACACAAAGCTGGGTGGCAGTGTGAACTGTGAAGGGGATGTTAGGAGGTTGCAGGGTGACCTGGACAGGTTGAGTGAGTGGGCAGATGCGTGGCAGATGAAGTATAATATAGATACATGTGAGGTAATCCACTTTGGCGGCAAAAACAAGGGGGCATATTATTATCTCAATGGCGTTAGGGGGCATATTATTATCTCAAAGGGGGAGGTGCAGCGAGACCTGGGCATCCTTGTACACCGGTTGGCTTCCAGATACAGCAGGCAGTAAAGAAAGCTAATAGAATGTTGGACTTCAAAGCAAGAGGATTTCAGTATAGGAGTAAAGAGGTTCTTCTGCAGTTGTATAGGGCTCTGGTGAGAGCACATCTGGAGTATTGTGTACAGTTTTGGTCTCCTAATTTGAGGAAGGACATCCTTCTTATTGAGGTTGTCTAGCGTAGGTTCACGAGATTGATCCCTGGGATGGCAGGACTGTCATATGAGGAAAGATTGAAAAGACTAGGCTTGTATTCACCAAGGGCCAGGCTTGGACAGCTAGAGGCAGCCCGGGATTGGCAGATGCTGGTGGATGTGGACCAACGGCTTACAGTTCCATCAGAGATAGCCATCATCAACTTGAGGCCTGAACTCTGGTCGAACTCTCGGCGCATGGTGTACTTTGTGGAGCTCACAGTCCCTTGGAAGGATGCTGTGCAAGAAGCCTTCAAAAGAAATAAACTGCGATGTACAGAGCTTGCAGCAGAGGCAGAACAGCGGGGCTGGAGAGCTAAGATCTGCCCGAATAAGAAGTTGGATGTCGAGGATTTGTGGCAACATCTACCTTAATACTGATGAAGGACCTGGGGATCAGCGGACAAGCCCTGCGCCAGGCCATCAAAGAAACATCACGGGTAGCTGAGCGGAGTAGCCAGTGTCTCTGCCTGAAGAGGAAAGACCCCATTTGGTCTCCCAAATAACCGAATGGACAATGCAGAGGGGGGTGGTTCTGGGACGCCAGAATGCACCGCTGAGCCTACTAGAGACGTCATGGGTTCAATCAGCGAAACGTTGATGAAAGTAGGTGCCCACTTGATAACCCCAATGACGTGTCTGCCTAGCCTTTCTCAACATCAGAGGAGCATAGGTGAGTGCAGAAGGCTCCCATCACCATCGGGAGTAAATTGATATTTGGCACATTGGATTTTTAACATCTAGTCCTGTGTATTTGTAAAGACCGGACTTTAGAAGGATGAGGGGGATCTTATAGAAACGTATAAAATTATAAAAGGACTGGACAAGCTAGATGCAGGAAAAATGTTCCCAATGTTGGGCGTGTCCAGAACCAGTCTTAGAATAAAGGGGTGGTCATTTAAGACTGAGGTGAGAAAAAACTTTTTCACCCAGAGAGTTGTGAATTTATGGAATTCCCGGCCACAGAGGGCAATGGAGGCCATGTCACTGGATAGATTTAAGAGAGAGTTAGATAGAGCTCTAGGGAGTAGTGGATATGGGGAGAAGGCAGGCACGGGTTATTGATAGGGTAAGATCAGCCATGATCACAATGAATGGCGGTGCTGGCTCAAAGGAATGAATGGCCTCCCCGTGCACCTATTTTTTATGTTTCTATGAATATGTAAAAATGTAATTGTTACCCCGTAGTGTTTTTGCTAAGATGAAAAGACAACCACATATACACGCACACAACACACATATACACGCACATATACCCATGTACAAGATCAGACTATTAATATGATATTAATTATTTAAATGGTGATTAAAAGTAACACTAGCAAATTTGCAGATGACACAAAGCTGGGTGGCAGTGTGAACTGCAAAGAGGATGCTAGGAGGTTGCAGGGTGACTTTGACAGGTTGAGTGAGTGGGCAGATGCATGGCAGATGCAGTATAATGCAGATAAATGTGAGGTTACCCACTTTGGGGGCAAGAACAAGGAGGCAGATTATTATCTCAATGGTGTTAGATTAGGAAAAAGGGAAATGCAATAAGACCTGGGTGTCCTTGTACACCAGTCACTGAAAGTAAACATGCAGGCACAGCAGGTAGTGAAGAAATCTAATGGCATGTTGGAGTGAAGAGGTCCTTCTGCAGTTGTACAGGGTCCTGGTGAGACCACATCTGGAGCATTGTGTGCAGTTTTGGTCACCTAATTTGAGGAAGGGCATCCTTGCTATTGAGGCAGTGCAGCGTAGGCTCATGAGATTAATCCCCAGGATAGCGGGACTGTCATATGAGGAAAGATTGGAAAGTCTGGGCTTGTATTCACTGGAATTTAGAAGGATGAGAGGGGATCTTATAGAAATGTATAAAATGATTTAAAAAAAGGACTGGACAAGCTAGATAGAAGACATGTTCCCAATGATGGGGGAGTCCAGAACCAGGGGCCACAGTCTAAGAATAAAGGAAAGGCCATTTAAAACTGAGATGAGAAAAAGCGTTTTCACCCAGAGAATTGTGAATTTGTGGATGAATTTAAAAGAGAGTTAGATAGAGCTCTAGGGACTAGCAGAATCAAGGGATATGGGGAGAAGGCAAGCAAGGGTTACTGATTGTGGATGATCAGCCATGATCATAATGAATGGTGGTGCAGGGTCGCAGGGACAAATGGCCTCCTCCTGCACCTACGGTGGCTTGCAAAAGTTTTCATACCCCTTGAACTTTTCCACATTTTGTCATGTTAAAACCACAAACGTAAATGTATTTTATTGGGATTTTATGTGATAGACCAACACAAAGTGGCGCATAATTGTGAAGTGGAAGGAAAATTATACATGCTTTTCAAATTTTTTTACAAATAAAAAACTGAAAAGTGTGGCGTGCAAAAGTATTCAGCCCCCTTTACTCTGATACCCCTAAATAAAATCCAGTGCAACCAATTGCCTTCAGAAGTCACCTAATTAGTAAATAAGAGTCCACTTGTGTGTAATCTAATCTCAGTATAAATACAGCTGTTCTGTGAAGGCCTCAGAGGTTTGTTAGAGAACATTACTGAACAAACAGCATCATTAAGCCCAAGGAACACACCAGACAGGTCAGGGATAAAGTTGTGGAGAAGTTTAAAGCAGGGTTAGGTTATAAAAAATATCCCAAGCTTTGAACATCTCACGGATTCAATCCATCATCCGAAAATGGAAAGAGTATGGCACAACTGCAAACCTACCAAGACATGGCCGTCCACCTAAACTGACAGGCCGGGCAAGGAGAGTATTGATCAGAGAAGCAGCCAAGAGGCCCATGGTAATTCTGGCGGAGCTACAGAGATCCACAGCTCAGGTGGGAGAATCTGTCCACAGGACAACTATTAGTCATGCACTCCACAAATCGGGCCTTTATGGAAGAGTGGCAAGAAAAAATCCATTGTTGAAACAAAGCCATAAGAAGTCCCGTTTGCAGTTTGCCACAAGCCATGTGGGGGACACAGCAAACTTGTGGAGGAAGGTGCTCTGGTCTGATGAGACCAAAATTAATGTTTTTGCCCTAAATGCAAAATGCTATGTGTGGCGGAAAACTAACACTGCACATCACCCTGAACACACCATCCCCACTGTGAAACATGGTGGTGGCAGCATCATGCTGTGGGGATGCTTTTCTTCAGCAGGGACAGAGTTGATGGGAAGATGGATGGAGTTCATCAGCTGGTCAGAGTTGATGGGAAGATGGATGGAGCCAAATACAGGGCAATCTTGGAAGAAAACCTGTTAGAGTCTGCAAAAGACTCGAGACTGGGGCGGAGGTTCACCTTCCAGCAGGACAACGACCGTAAACATACAGCCAGAGCTACAATGGAATGGTTTAGATCAAAGCATATTCATGTGTTAGCATGGCCCAGTCAAAGTCCAGACCTAAATCCAATTGAGAATCCCTGGCAAGACTTGAAAATTGCTGTTCACAGATGCTCTCGATCCAATCTGACTGAGGAGCTATTTTGCAAAGAAGAATGGGCAAAAATGTCAGTCTCTAGATGTGCAAAGCTGGTAGAGACATACCCCAAAAGACTTGCGGCTGTAATTGCAGCGAAAGGTGGATCCACAAAGTATTGACTCGGGGGGGCTGAATAATTTTGCACGCCACACTTTTCAGTTTTTTATTTGTAATAAAATTTGTAAACCATGTGCCATTTTCCTTCCACTTCACAATTATGCACCACTTTGTGTTGGTCTATCACATAAAATCCCAATAAAATACATTTACGTTTATGGTTGTAACGTGACAAAATGTGGAAAAGTTCAAGGGCTATGAAAACTTTTGCAAGCCACTGTATTTTCTATGTTTCTATTAGACTGCGTAATATGACTGGTAGTGAGGAAGAGAGGAATAGATTGAGCGGGACAGTATTGGTCGAGGACATTTTATGCACGTCTATCTGGTAACCTCCCAGCCTCCAGCGATCTGGAGAAAACACTCTTGAATTTACCCACAATATCGCAGTAGCTAATATTCTCTAATCAAGTCAACATCTTGACACTCTTTGTTTAAGAAGGAACTGCAGATGCTAGAAAATCAAAGGTAGACAAAAATGTTGGAGAAACTCAGCGGGTGAGGCAACATCTATGGAGCGAAGGAAATGTGACGTTTCGGGTTGAGACCCTTCTTCAGACTGATGTGAGGGTGGGGGGGAGGGGGCAGGAAGAAGAAAGTAAGAGGCAGAGACAGTGGACTGAGGGAGAGCTGGGAAGGGGAGGAGAAAGCAGCGACTATATGAAATTGGAGAAGTCAATGTTCATACCGCTGGGGTGTAAACTGCCCAAGCGAAATATGAGGTGCTGCTCCTCCAATTTACGTTAGGCCTCACTCTGGCCATGGAGGAGGCCCAGGACACAAACATCGGATATGCAATGGGAGGGCGAGTTGAGCCACCGGGAAATCAGGTTGGTCATTGCGAACTGAGCGGAGGTGTTGGCGAAGCAATTGCCAAGCCCACACTTGGTTTCACCGATGTAGAGAAGATGACACCTAGAGCAGCGGATGCAATTGATGAGGTTGGAGGAGGTGCACGTGAAACTCTGACGCACCTGGAAAGACTGCATGGATCCTTGAATGGAGTCAAGGGGGGAGGTAAAGCGACAAGTGTAGCATTTATTGCGGTTGCAAGGGAAAGTGCCACGAGAGGGAGTAGTTTGGAGGGGAAGGAAGAAATTGACCAGGGAGTTAGGGAGGGAGCGGTCTCTGCAGTCAGGGGAGGAGATGGGAAGATGTGGCCAGAGGTGGGATCCCGTTGGAGGTGGCGAAAATGTCGGAAGATTATTTGTTGTATGTGACGGCTGGTAGCATGGAAGGTGAGGACAAGGGGGACTCTGCCCCTGTTGCGAGTGGGGTGATGGGGATTGAGAGCAGAGTTACAGGGTAGAGAAGAGACCCTGGTGAGAGCCTCATCTGTAGTAGAAGAGGGGAACCCCCGTTCCCTGAAGAATGAGGACTTCTCCGATTCCCTGGTTTGAAACACCTCAAGCTGGGTGCAGATGCGACGTTGATGGAGGAATTGGGAATAGGGGATGGAGTTCTTACAGGACGCAAGAAGAAGTGTTGCAAATGCTTGACACTCTTGTTAACTCTCTCCAACGACTCCAAATTTGTCCAGTAATGGGACAAACAACAGACAATACTCCTAAGGTCATCTCACCAAAGTTTTCTACAACTGTCAATGACGTCCCGTCATTTACACTCATTGTCTCGACCCATGAAGGTAAACATATCGAATGCTTTCCATAACATCCTATCTACATCTGTGTCACTTTCAGCGAGGTATAGACTTTCCACCAAGATCTCACTGTACCTCAATGACCCCAAATGTCATCCCATTCATTGTGTACTTCACTCTTGCATTAGAAATGTTGCAACATCTCACCTCACACTTGTCTAAATTAAACTCTATCTGCCTTTTCCCATTTTGCCCTAACTTAAACTTATCTATGATCCATTGCTTCCTCACTGTCCACAACCACACTCATTCCCCCCTTGTCCTAAACCATTTAAGGAAAACACTCAAGAAACAATGGAACATTAGTTTCAGGTTTAAATCCACAATATTGGCACAAAGCCAACTCTGCTGAGAGAGTACCAGCCCCACCCACACTCACCTGAGCAGGAGACTCCAGCATACTCTCCGTGTGTGCAGTTATTCACCCCCCATGGGCTGGCAGGACACTGGTCGAGGGCAGGCTCTGTCCCGCTACACTTCACCCCATCCAGCCAGATGTTCCCAGTCGCCTCTCCATAGGAGGCAGCTGTTGTTACTGATCGGGCCGTCCCACAGTTCAATAACCTGCAGATCACGTTCCCCACATTGATATCCCAGCTCCTGCCGCAGACGGTGCCCCAGGTGGAGTTATAATAGACCTCCACTCTCCCGGAGCACATGTTGTTCCCATTCACCAGACGGACGGGCACCGGACCTGCAACAGAGGGGGATGAGGTTAAAATGAGACATAACTTCTCAAATGGTGCCGAGAATTAACAAAGTGACACTTTACACTGTGTAATATGACGGTGTTGGCAGTGGGAGGTGAGTGGGACAGATAATGGTCGAGGAAACTTCATACACGTCTATCTGGTAACACCTCAGCCTCCGGTGATCTGGAGAAAACTCTATGAATTTCCCCACAGTATACTAATAGCAAATATTCTCTATACAAGTCAACATCTTGAAACGTCTGTTAACCCTACATACGACTCCGTATCTATCCTGTAATGGGACGAACTGCAGACAATTCTCCAAATGTCATCTCACCAAAGTTATATACAGCTGCCAATGATGTCCCATCATTTAAACCCATTGTCCCGATCCATGAAGGCAAGCACATCGTACGCTTTCCATAACATCCTATCTACTTCTGTATCACTTTCAATGAAGTATGGACTTTCCACCAAGATCGCACTGTACATCAATGCCCCCAATTGTCATCCCATTCATTGTGTACTTCCCGCTTGCATTTGAAATGCTGGAACACCTCACTTCACTCTTGTCTGAATTAAACTCTATCTGTCTTTTCCCTTCGCTAATTTAGACTTATGAATGCTCCATTGTATCCTTTCCCAACCTCCCTCACAGTCCACAGCTACACTCATTACCCCGTTATCTTGAAACAGTTTGTAGGAAAGTACTCAGAAAACAATGGCACTTCTCATGTTAAAACCCCCAACACCGGCCCAAAACCCACTGCTGAGAGAGTACCAGCCCCACCCACACTCACCTGAGCAGGAGACTCCAGCGTACTCTCTGTGTGTGCAGTTATTCAACCCCCATGGATTGGCAGGACACTGGTCGAGGGCAGGCTCTGTCCCGTTACACCTCACCCCATCCAGCCAGATGATCCCAGTGGCCTCTCCGTAGGAAGCATCTGTAGTTACTGACCGGGCCATCCCACAGTTCAACACCCTGCAGACCACGTTCCCCGCATTGATATCCCAGCTCCTGCCACAGACGGTGCCCCAGGTGGAGTTATGATAGACCTCCACTCTCCCGGAGCACATGTTGTTCCCATTCACCAGACGGACGGGCACCAGACCTGCAACAGAGGGGGATGAGTTTCAATTCAGACATAAGTTCGCAAATGGTGCCGAGAATTATGGAAGGGAAAGCTTAGACTGTGTAATATGATGATGCTGGTAGTGAGGAAGAGTGGAATAGATTGAGCGGGACAGTAATGGTCGAGGACATTTCATTCACTTCTATCTGGTAACCCCTCAGCCTCCGGCGATCTGGAAAAAAGCACTCTTGAGTTTACCCACAATATCCCAGTAGCTAATATTCTCTAATCAAGTCAACATCTTGAAACTCTTGTTATTTCTCTCCAACGACTCCGCATTCAAAGGGGGATGAGGTTAAAATTAGACATAACTTCTCAAATGGTGCCAAGTATGGAAGGGAAAGAATCCCAGTGACCTCTCCATAGGAAAAGTTTAAAAAGATACCAGAATTAAATGGACAGGAAGCTCACAAAGGGATAGGAGAGTATGGCCAAGTGAAATAGGAAGCGATGTGAAAGGCGAGGTGTAAAATGGATTAAAAGTGTTATATTTGAATGCACAAGGCATAAGAAGTAAAGAGGATGAGCTTGAAGCTCAGTTAGAGATTGGTCGATATGACATTGTGAGGATTACAGAGACATGGCTGCAGGAGGATCGGGACTGGGAACTGAATATTCAGGGTTTGTACGTCTTATAGAAAGGAATGGCAGAGGAGCAGAGGTGGGGTAGCTCTTTTGGTGAGGGATGGATTTCAGTCCCTTGTGAGGGGTGACATAGGTACTGACGATGTAGTCACTGTGGATAGAAGTGAGGAATTGTAAAGGTAAGAAGAGACTAATGGGAGTTATCTACAGGCTCCAAAACAGTATCCTGCGTTTAGGGTGCAAGATGCAGCAGGAGTTAAAATTGGCATGCAACAAAGGTAATGCCACTATGGTTATGGGAGATTTCAATATGCGGGTAGACTGGGAAAATCAGGTTGGTTCTGGACCAAGAAAGGGAGTTAGTAGAGTGCCTCCGAGATGAATTCTTACTTAGAGCAGCTTGTACTGGAGCATATCAGATAGAAGGCAATTCTGGATTTAGTGGTGTCTAATGACCAGATTTAACAAGGGAACTCAAGGTAAAGGAACCGCTCGGAGGTAGTGACCAAAATATGAAACGTTTTAATCTGCAATTTGACAGGGAATAGGTTGAAGCAGAAATGTCAGTGTTGCACTTGAAAAAAGGGGACTATGAAGGCATGAGAGAGGAGCTAACCAAGGTCGACTGGAAAATGGTCCTAGCAAGAATGACGGTTGAACAGTAATGGCAGGAATTTCTCGGCATAATCCAGAAAATGCAGGATCATTTCATTTCAAAAAGGAAGAAAGATTTTAAGTGGAGTAGGAGGCAACCGCGGCTGACAAGGGAAGTTAGGGATGGAAAAAACTAAAAGAAAAGGTGAAAAACATTGGAAAGAGTAACGGGAAGCCAGAGGATTGGGAAACTTTCAAAGGACAACAGAAGGTAAGAAAAAGGGCAATAGGGGTGAAAAGATGAAGTACGAGGGTACGCTTGGGGAGTCTGCATCCTTTGGGCTTGAATATTGAATTTTCTCAATTCTGTTAACCCTTGCTGTCTCCTCCCCTTCCCACCTCTCCCTCAGCCCTCGGGCCCTGGCATTCCCTCTATCTCTATCTCCCTCCCCCACCCCAGTCGCACCAGCTTCTCATTTTCACACCACAAACAGCTTACAATGGATTGTTCCCTTCATCACCGATACTTTTTTGCATATCTTTCACTCATTGTTCCTTATCTCTCCACATCACCGTCTATATCTCTCGTTTCCCTGATCCCTGACCAGTCTGAAGAAGGGACTCGACCCGAAACGTCGCTTATCTCCTTCGCTCCTTAGATGCTGCTGCACCCGCTGAGTTTCTCCAGCTTTTTGTGTACCCTCGATTCTCCAGCATCTGCAGTTCCTTCTTTAAAAAAAAAAGTACGAGGGTAAGCTGGCCAAGAATATAAAGAAGGAAAGTAAAAGCTTCTTTAGGTATGTTAAGAGAACAAGCTTATTAAAGACAAATGTGGGTTCCATTGAAGGCAGAAACTGGTGAAATTATTATGGATGACAAGGAAATGGCAGAAGAGTTGAACAGGTACTTTGGTTCTGTCTTCACTGAGGAAGACACAAGCAATCTCCCAGAAGTACAAGAGGACAGAGGATCTAGGGAAACAGAGAAACTGAAAGAAACTTGCATTAGGCGAGAAATAGTATTGGGTAAACTGATGGGACTGAAGGCTGATAAATCCCCACTGATGGTTTGCATTCCAGGGTACTCGAGGAGGTGGCAATAGAAATCGTGGATGCATTGGTGATCATTTTCCAATCTTCTATAGATTCAGGATCATATAATGTGGATTGGAGGGTAGCTAATGTTATCCCACTTTTCAAGAAAGGAGCGAGAGAAAACGGGGAATTTTACTTCGGAGTCACGTGAGTGACTACGTGAAGAACCCGCCTCACGCTGGCAACGGCATGACGTCAACGCTGACGGCGCGAGGAGGAGCTGCAGTAAGGAGCAGCTCCTCGGCAGCGGTCGGAACGGCCCGCAGGTAAGTGCAGTTAGACCGGGGCGTTTTTTAGGTTACGCTGGGTGGCTCCAGCAAACGAAACCAAAAGTAAAATTTAGAGCCACGTTAACATGCTGATTGAGCACTGATTATTAAAGAAAAATGGAGAAATCGGGAAAGAAGTTTTCGCGGGCAAAAAGATGTTCCCGGGGTGAAAGTAAAAATACGGGACGCGAAGTTAGTGCGGACCCGGTTCCGATACCGTTGGCCGCCGATTTACCCGATAGTGAGTTTCCAGATTCTCCAGAAATAATAACCACGGAGGAAAATGTTCCTAAGAAATGCAAAAAGAAATCTGAGAGGCCCGTGGTTTCTGATGACTCTGATATTGAAAGACCTCCAGACAATAAAACTATGTGGCTAAAAATGGAGCATATGGAGAAAGTTCTCCAAACAATAATGAGACAAGGGTCAGAGTACCCAGATGAATCCCAAAAAATCCCTGAGGGGTTTGAATATGATGAATATGGCTGTGGGCCAAGTTGGGAATATGATACTCCGGACCCAGGATTTGGGCTGGAAGAAGTCTCATGGGATGATATCCCAATTGATTTAGGGCTGCAGAAGGCAGACCCTGCTGGTGGCTATATGGCTTTTGAAAGCACACCACAAAGTAAAAAGAAAAGGCCTAATGTGCCTGGGATAGCACAAGATTTTGCTATACCTGAAGGAAGTGGTGAGGCTATGGAAGAAATCCTAGCTGCAAACATAAATTATATGGTATCTCACCAACTTCACAATTCTGTGATGAATGAAACATCAGAATTATATAAAGCTCCAAGAAATTGTGCCTCATTGGAAGTACCTACGGTGAATCCGATGATATGGACGTCTATGACTCCAAGTATGAGAGCCCTAGAAGTGAAGTTTCAAAAGGTGCTCAAATTAATTTCTGCTGCCATTACGGCCTATGGCAGGCAAATGGAGAATCTGGAAATGGAAAAGATTCAAAAGGATACTTTGGGCTTATTATGTAATTCATTCTATGAAATTAATTGCATGAGGAAAATGGCGATTCGGCCCATATTTCACCCTAGATTTGCAAGCCTGTGTCAAGAAAGTGGAGTTCAAGCTCCTGGGTATTTGTTTGGAGAAAATCTGCCGAAACAGCTGAAAGAGTTGGATGAAGAAGCTAAATATTTTAGCAATGTTAAACCTTTTGTTTTTGGACAAAGAAGGGGTTTTTCGACCCGAAGGGGTTTCAATTTCCGTTATAGAAGCAGAAGTTTGTCACGAAAATACTATCGTGCTGTGCAGGCAAGTGCTTCCCTGTATTCGGGAAGAAGGAGACCACCACGCTCATACGGAGAGGTACTTCTGATCGATATGTATTACAAGCAGTTTCGGGAGCCATTATTATTTTTAAAGAAGGGGTTAATCCTCCTGTACAGAATAGACCTGCTTATGCTTATGTGTTTTCTGCAGAGGAAAGAATGGAGATTAATGTGGAAATTGACAAATTATTCTGGAAAAGGCGTAATTGAAAAGACTTATGAACATAAGCATCAATTTGTCTCTAATATATTTCGAAGAGATAAAAAAGATGGTGGTTGCAGAATTATTCTGGACCTTACAGATCTGAATAAGTTTGTAGAATACAAACATTTTAAGATGGAGACATTCAGTACTGCAAAATATCTTATCTCAGCAGGGTGTAATATGGCTAAGATTGATTTGAAGGATGCCTATTATTCTGTAGCAATTCATCAATGCTTCAGGAGGTATTTAAAATTTAATTGGCTGGGACAATTATGGCAGTTTAAAGCTTTACCAAATGGATTGAGTTCGGCTCCTAGACTCTTTACAAAACTGTTGAAACCAGTTTTAGCCCAATTAAGAGCACAGAAACACATTGTTATGGCTTATCTGGATGATATTCTGATCATTAGTGATACTCAAGAGTCAGCTGAGCACTCAGTTTCAGTTACTAAAGCTTTGTTTGAAAAGCTAGGGGTTTTGATTCATCCAATTAAGTCCCAGCTGCAGCCAGCACAATCAATTAACTTTTTGCGGTTTGTAATTAACTCAGTGACTATGTTAGTTACTTTGCCAACAGAGAAGGCCAATGACATCTTGATGACTTGTAATTACCTCATTCACAAACCTTATCCCTCCATCCGAGAAGTGGCGAAAACCATTGGGAAACTGGTAGCAGCATTTCCGGCAGTGGAATTTGGTCCATTACATTATCAAAATCTTCAAAGGGACAAAATAAGGGCTCTTAAAGAGAAGGCAGGTCACTTTGACAGGCCTATGCAATTAACAAAAGAAGCCGTGTTGGAATTACAATGGTGGGTTGAAAATGTCCCACAAGCTGCTAAGAATATCATGATTAAACAACCTGAAATGGTTTTACAACCGGATGCTAGTGCTCTCGGATGGGGGGCTACAGATTCGTCCTCCAGTTGTGGAGGTAGATGGAAAGCTCAAGAAGAAGCGTTTCTTCAAGTTTATGGTATTAACTATTTGGAGTTATTGGGTGCTTTTTATGGACTTAAAGCGTATTGTTGTGCTAAACAAGGTCTACATGTGTTAATACAGTTAGACAATAAAACGGCTGTTGCATACATTAATCACATGGGGGGAGTTAGGTCAGTATCATGTGATTGTCTGGCCAATGAGATATGGCAATGGTGTATTGGTCGCCAAATATGGATTTCAGCAAGCTACATTCCGGGTAAGGACAATGTGGTAGCAGATGAAAGGTCCAGGATTTTTAAAGATAATACGGAATGGATGCTTAAGCCAGCAATATTTGAGAATATTGTAAACCAATTTGGGTTGCCAGAAATAGATTTGTTTGCATCTAGGCTTAATCATCAGTTGCCTACTTATGTGTCTTGGGAACACGATCCAGATGCAGTAGCAGTAGATGCTTTTTCATTACACTGGGGAAAGATGTTCTTTTATGTTTTTCCACCATTTGCTTTGATTCAGAGATGCCTGAAGAAGATAGAACAAGATTCTGCTTCTGGATTGTTGGTAGTTCCAAATTGGCCAACTCAACCTTGGTTCCCAGTAATGCTGAATATGATTAAAGAACCATATATGTCGATTCCTAACTGTAGTGATATCTTGACTAATCCAGTAACTAAAGAGATTTACCCATTGTATGCATATATGAATTTGTTAATCTGCAGGTTTTGACCAGACCACTACAGGAGCTGGGATTGTCGGACCAAACTATGGAAGTTATGGTTGCATCATGGCGCAATAGCACACAAAAGCAATATATGACACATATTAAGAAATGGGAAGACTTTTGCACACAGTCAAATATTTCTTATGATACTGTAAATATTGCAAATGTTTTGGAATTCCTTGCAATTTGCATTTTCAGCAACATTTAAGTTACAGTGCCATTAACACTGCACGCAGTGCCTTGTCGTCCTATTTAGGGCTTATGACTGATCAGAGATCAATTGGGTCGCATCCATTAATATCTGGATTCATGAAAGGAATCTTTAATATTAATCCACCCAAACCAAGATACACAAAGATTTGGGATGTGAGCATTGTACTTACGCTACTTAGACAATGGACTCCAATTGAAGGGTTGACATTGGAAAGATTGACATTGAAATTAGTCATGTTAATGTCACTGGTCTCAGCTCAAAGAGTGCAAACTTTACAAATGTTGCGTTTAGACTGTATGCATGTGACTACAGATAATGTTGTGTTCTATGTTTACGAGTTGATCAAACAAAGCAGACCAGGGAGATCTGGAACAAAGGTAACCTTTCAAGCTTATCATATTGATCCTACTTTGTGTGTGGTTAAACATTTGAACGAATATATTAAAGTTACTGACACCCTTAGAGGAAATGAAAAAGCGTTAATGGTTACGCACAAAAAACCACACACAAAAGCTTCAGTTCAAACTATCTCAAAATGGTTGAAACAGGTGTTGGTTTTAGCGGGAGTAGACACTGATGTGTTCAAATCTCACTCCACCAGGGCGGCAGCTACGTCCGCGGCGAAGGGGCGGGACGTACCTCTTCGAGCATATTTTAAAAGTCGCAGGGTGGAGTAAAGAAGAAACTTTTTCAAAGTTCTACAATAAACCTGTTCACACTATGACAAGCTTTGGACACGCGGTGTTTGGAGCACTATAATCACCTGCTTTGTTTACTATTAATTGCTATAATCAATGGTGTAGTCACTTCTATCTTTTATCACTTGTAATCATTTTCCCTCAGATATAAGGAGGGTTATTATATGGTCTTTAAACCATTAAAAAGTTAATTGTGAAATGATCTAACATTAGTCTGGTTTCTCATGTATGTGTTTACTTAGCCGGACTGTCGTACGGATTGATTCTACGACATAAAAAACACAGAAAGCTTTAAAATCTTCACGTAGTCACTCACGTGACTCCGAAGTAAAATAGTAAGATTAAACAAGAACTTATCAGTTCGAAGTTTGATCGTTATTTTATGAGGAGTTACGATGAGGGATTACGTGCCCTCCGCTCCCACCCTCATAAAATAAATGATCAAATGGTAGTTCTAAGTCTTTTATGAGCCTTACTATGTTACTCCGGCTTTTGGTGTTCTGTGTTTTTCATGCCGCTGCTTTGAAGTATGCCGTTGCCAGCGTGAGGCGGGTTCTTCACGTAATCCCTCATCGTAACTCCTCATAAAATAACGATCAAACTTCGAACTGGTAAGTTCTTGTTTAATCTTACTATTATAGACCAGTTACCCTGACATCGGTGGTAGGGAAGATGATGGAATCAATTATTAAATAAGTAATAACGGCGCATTTGGATAGCAGTAAAAGGATTTGTTCAACACAGCATGAATTTACGAAAGGAAAAGGTTAGAAAAATGTGTAATATTATGGTGCTGGTAGTGATGAAGAGTGGAATAGATTGAGCGGGACAGTAATGGTTGAGGATATTTCATACATCTCTATCTGGTAACCCCTCAGCCTCCGGCGATCTGGAGAAAACACTCTGAATTTACCCACAATATCCCAGTAGCTAATATTTTCTAATCAAGTCAACATCTTGAAACTCATGTTAATTCCCTCCAAGTCCAACGACTCTGCATTCATCCAGCAATGGGACAAACTGGAGGCAATACTCCTAAGGTCATCTCACCAAAGTTTTCTACAACTGTCAATAACGTCACGTCATTTACACTCATTGTCCCGACACATGAAGGTAAATACATCGAACGCTTTCCATAATATCCTATCTACTTCTGTGTCACTTTCAGCGAGGTATAGACTTTCCACCAAGATCTCACTGTCCATCAATGACCCCAAATGTCATCCCTTTCATTGTGTACTTCCCTCTTGCATTAGAAATGTTGAAACATCTCACCTCACACTTGTCCAAATTAAACTTTATCTGCCTTTTCCCATTTTGCCCTAATTTAAACTTATCTATGATCCATTGCTTCCTATCACAACCTTCTTCACTGCCCACAACCACACTCATTTCCCCCTTGTCCTAAACCATTTAAGGAAAACACTCAAGAACTAATGGAACGTTAGTTTCAGGGTTAAACTCCCAACACTGGCACAAAGCCCACTCTGCTGAGAGAGTACCAGCCCAACCCACACTCACCTGAGCAGGAGACTCCAGCATACTCTCCGTGTGTGCAGTTATTCACCCCCCATGGGCTGGCAGGACACTGGTCGAGGGCGGGCTCTGTCCCGTTACACTTCACCCCATCATGCCAGATGTTCCCAGTGGCCTCTCCGTAGGAGGCAGCTGTTGTTACTGATCGGGCCGTCCCACAGTTCAACACCCTGCAGACCACGTTCCCCGCGTTGATATCCCAGATCCTGCCGCAGACCGTGCCCCAGGTGGAGTTATGATAGACCTCCACTCTCCCGGAGCACATGTTGTTCCCATTCACCAGACGGACGGGCACCGGACCTACAACAGAGGAGGATGAGGTTAAAATTAGACATAACTTCTCAAATGGTGCCAAGAATGAACAAAGTGACAGTTTAGACTGTGTAATATGACAGTGCTGGCAGTGAGAGATGAGTGGGATAGATAATGGTCGAGGAAACTTCATACACTTCTATCTCGTAATGCCTCAGCCTACGGTGATCTGGAGAAAACACTCTGAATTTCCTGATAGCTAATATTCTCTCTTCAAGTCAACATCTTGAATCTTTTATTAACCCTACATACGACTACAAATCTATCCTGTAATCGGACAAATTGCAGACAATTCTCCAAATGTTATCTCACCAAAGTTTTATACAACTGTCAATGACGTCCCGTCATTTATACTTATTGCCCCGACCCATGAAGGAAAGCACACTGCGCTTTACATAACATCCTATCTACTTTTGTGTCACTTTCAATGAAGTATGGACTTTCCACCAAGATCGCACTGTACATCAATGCCCCCAATTGTCATCCCATTCATTGTGTACTTCCCTCTTGCATTTGAAATGCTGGAACATCTCACCTCATTCTTGTCTGAATTAAACTATCTGTCTTTTCCCTTCGCTAATTTAGACATATCGATGCTCCATTGCATCCTTTCCCAACCTCCCTCACAGTCCACAGCTACACTCATTACCCCGTTGTCTTGAAACAGATTGTAGGGAAGCACTCAGAAAACAATGGAACATATCATGTTTGAACCACCAACACCGGCACAAAGCCCACTCTGCTGAGAGAGTACAGCCCCACCCACACTCACCTGAGCAGTAGACTCCAGCGTACTCTCCGTGTGTGCAGTTATTCACCCCCCATGGGCTGGCAGGACACTGGTCGAGGGCAGGCTCTGTCCCGCTGCACTTCACCCCATCTAGCCAGATGTTCCTAGTGGCCTCTCCGTAGGAGACAGCTGTAGTTACTGACCGGGCCGTCCCACAGTTCAACACCCTGCAGACCACGTTCCCCGCATTGATATCCCAGCTCCTGCCGCAGACGGTGCCCCAAGTGGAGTTATGATAGACCTCCACTCTCCCGGAGCACATGTTGTTCCCATTCACCAGACGGACGGGCACCGGACCTGCAACAGAGAGAGATGAGGTTCAAATTAGACATAACTTCTCAAATGGTGCCGAGAATTATGGAAGGAAAAGCTAAGACTGTGTAACATGACGGTGCTGGTATTGAGGAAGAGTGGAATAGATTGAGTGGGACAGTAACGGTCAAGGACATTTCATACACTTCTCTCTGGTAACCCCTCTGGAAAAAACACACCCTGAATTTACCCACAATATCCCAGTAGCTAATATTCTCTAATCAAGTCAACATCTTAAAACTCTTGTTAATTCTCTCCAACGACTCCACATTCAAAGGGGGTTGAGGTTAAAATTAGACATAACTTCTCAAATGGTGCCAAGTATGGAAGGGAAAGATTCCCAGTGACATCTCTGTTGGAGACAAATTCGAAATACATGGCTGGAGTTAATGGGAAAAAGAGTATAGGAAAGGTTGAGAAAGATACCAGAATAGTAAGATTAAACGAGAACTTACCAGTTCGAAGTTTGCTCGTTATTTTATGAGGAGTAACGATGAGGGATTACGTGAAGAAGCCCCGCCTGGCATACTTCAGCATACTTCAAAGCAGTGGCATGAAAATCACAGAACATAATAGCCGGAGTAAGATAGTAAGGCTCAACATAGATTTAGAACTACCAGATGATCATTTATTTTATGAGGGTCAGGAGTGGAGGGCACGTAATCCTTCATCGTTACTCCGCATAAAATAACGATCAAACTTCGAACTGGTAAGTTCTCGTTTAATCTTACTATTTTACTTCGGAGTCACGTGAGTGACTACGTGAAGATTTTGTAGCTCTGTGTTTTTTATGTCGTAGACTCATTCCATTCGACACTGGCTCAATCAACACAGTAATGAGCAAATAACACATTTTTCCCAAACATTGCTTCAGTTTATGTGATAAGTTTTTTCATTATAAAAGAATGAAAGCAATGCCCTTTCTATTGAAAGGCAAATTTATCACCAAAATATCAATTGATAATATAATTTGATAATATAGTTTGATAATATAAACAAAGCAACAATTACAGAGAACCCAACACTCTGTGTCCAATCATGACACCATGACTGGTTCCTTGTAACTTTAATATTTATTTTACATCCTCCTACGGCCTTGAATCTTTGCTCGAGCGGCCCATCCTGTGCCATTCCTGTGAATGTATCTACCTCCTTAATGGAGTGATTTTCCACATCTCAATGTCTAGCTCCACTGAGTCTTAAACATGTTTTAACCATCTAGAATGTAATTATCTAGAACCATCAGTTTTTACTGATACTTAATGTGGTTTTTGTGTGTAATAAGTAGTGCTGTCTCACCACTACAGAGACTCTTACCTACTTTAACATATTGAGTCAATGCTGACCCACACACAATTTTTGGCCGACAGGATATGCTTAAATTTTTACCTTGGTTCCAGCTCTACTTGGTCTGCTTTGTTTGGTAAATTCATAAACATATAAGATAATGTAATCTGTAGCCACATGCAATTAAATAACGTAACCTTTGCAATGTTTGCACTCTTATGCTGATAGTAGTCATGAGCATTATTACTTTCAATGTTAATTTTTTGAATCATTGATAGAATTGGAGTCCATTGCCTAAGGCAAGTCAGGACTATGCTGATTTCCCAACTTCTGTATTTCAACTTTGGACATATATATATATATATATTCCTTTTACATATCGGGATATTACGGATGAGCCCGATAAATTCTTGGTCAGCAATTTGTCCTAAATAGGACGATAAACACTATGAGCCCCATTATTGGCCCTGTCACTTAGATGCTGAGAAAAAATGCAATCCACAAGGAACTCCCATATATCTAATATGATAAAATAACTTTTACTGTCTGCAAAAGACTTCCAATTTATTATAAAAACAAAATATTGTTTGTTAATACTATTTCTCCAAATTGCAGGTATAACATTCCTTTTGTACATAATTGTTATATTGTTATATTGCTTAAACATTCATAGATCTCTTTGACCGTCAAACTGTTATAATGGTCTGGTCAAACCTGCAGATAGCCAAATTTATATCTTCATGCCATGGATGAATTTGTACAACAATAAATTACTGCAACTATGAGTCATCATAACTGGTTCAAACATCACTCTCAACATTAATGAGAACCATGACAGTCCGGTTTGGGTCACCAAAACGCCCCTGGCAGCGTCCTGTTACATTTTCATCAGACACTGCCCTATCAGACAGAATGAGGAACATAAAAGAACATCTTTCCTCATGTAATTTAGCGAAAAGCATCCACCGCTCCTGCTCCCGGTTTTCCCACGAGAAACATTTGAGCAATCGGTGATTTAATCTGGACACAAACAGATTAATGGTAAGTAATCCATATTACTGACAATGTTTTTTCCCATGATTTGTTGCCTGCGACAACATTGTCTCTTCCTTAGAGATAAACAGCTGAACTAAAACATTTTTAGAATACGCCACATCTGGTTACCCAGATAATCACTTGATAATGATCTTACTTGACCCATGTGATTGATATATGCCACAGCCGTGGTATTGTTCACATGCACACTTTCATAGTAGAACAATAGGCATTTAACCCATAAAAAGCTCCTGATACTCCAATAATTAATACAAATGTTTGGAGAAAAAAGTTTCTTAGGACAATCCATTTGTAATTCCCTGGTGTTATTGTCCGTAGTTCCCTAAACAAGGGACGTATCAAATATTAACTTGATAAGAATAGATATTATACTTATCTTAGCCCAAATAATCACAAAAGCTATCCATCATCCGAGAATACTTGCTTCAGTTTGCAACGGCTGCTAAGCTTATATGTTTAAAGTAGCTTGTGGAACCTTTTCTATCCACCACTTTAATTCTGATAAAGTATCCTTTGGTAATTGCATAATGTTTTACTTGTTTTACATAAGTAGTGATGCCACGCACCAGCTTGAAATTCTTTGAAGTCGTATTTCCTTATGTCTCCGTATAATTGAGACATGGGTACCATAATCAGATTCACCGTTGGTACCTTAATAAAACATAAATGTTTTATCAATAACTCTGCTGTTTCAACCATAACAGCTTTATGAAACTGGTGAGAGACCGATTAATATTGGTTACCATGGTTTCCTTCCATGGCCTCACTCCTTCATTCAGGTATCGTACTTAGTACACCTGTATGTATATTTGTGCTGTGGTGGGTACTTATGACCAGCCACCACTATCAATGCACCTTCAGGGTCAGTTTTTTCATTTTCTTTTACTGCCCTGGTACTCCTGAGATTTTTCTCAAGGAGACTACCTCCAAATCAATCTGATATTCCCACATGGTAAATCCCACCATATATATTAGTATATGGAAACCCCTCAAGGTCTGTTTTTGGGAATATTCTGGGCCTTTTTTAAACCCTTTTGGTTAAATTTTTTGTTTTTTTTTTAATTTGGAGTCTTTCTCCATTAATTTATTCTAAGCCATAAAGCTTTTTTGTCTGGAGGGCTTTTTTTTCTTTCTTTTTTTTTAGAACTTATAAATCATGGCCTCTCTAACTTCTTAAAATTTCTCCTCACTGGAGTTTTTCTCATAGCCAAAAGTTTGTGGAGCAACTGACGTCTTCCTAACGGTAACTTTAACGGCCACCGGTATCGGAACCGGCTCCGCACTAATCTGCCGTCCCGATCACTGAGTTTTCCCCCGGGACGCTTTTTAAACTCCGTTTTTTTTCCCCGGAGTATTTTCTTTTCTTTTTAGCTTTTAAACTCCATTTTTTTTCCCCCGGAGTATTTTTATCCCTTTTGACTCCTGGTGGCTCTATACACCAGCCACGGAGTTTGGATATGCCCTGTAAGTAATTCAACTGTACTTACCTGCGGGCCCGTACCTACCGCTGAGAGGAGCTGCGCTCTGCAGCTATTGCTCTGCCGTCAGCGTCGACGTAATGCCGATCATGCGCCAGGCGGGGCTTCTTCACGTAGTCACTCACGTGACTCCGAAGTAAAATTAAATGGACAGGAAGCTCACAAAGGGATAGGAGAGTATGGCCAAGTGAAATAGGAAGCGATGTGAAAGGTGAATAATGGATTAAAAGTATTATATGAATGCACAAAGTATAAGAAGTAAAGAGGATGAGCTTGAAGCTCAGTTAGAGATTGATAGATATGACATTATGAGGATTACAGAGGCATGGTTGCAGGAGGATCGGGACTGGGAACTGAATATTCAGGGTTATACGTCTTATAGAAAGGACAGGCAGAGGAGCAGAGGTGGGCATAATCCAGAAGATGCAGGATCATTTCATTCCAAAGAGAAAGAAAGATTCTAAAGGGAGTAGGAGACAACAGTGGCTGACAAGGGAAGTTAGGGATGGAAAAAATTAAAAGAAAAGGTAAGAAACACAGGAAAGAGTAGCGGGAAGCCAGAGGATTGGGAAACGTTTAAATGACAACAGAAGGTAACAAAAAAGGCAATAGGGGTGGAAAAGATGAAGCACGAGAGTAAGCTAGCCAATAATATAAAGAAGGATAGTAAAAGCTTCTTTGGGGATGTTAAGAGAAAACGATTAAAGACAAATGTGAAATTATTATGGAGAACAACGAAACGGCAGAAGAGTTGAACAGGTACTTTGGTTCTGTCTTCACTGAGGAAGACACAAGCAGTCTCCCAGATGTACAAGAGGACAGAGGATCTAGGGAGATGGAGGAACTGAAATAAATTTGCATTAGGTGAGAAATAATATTGGGTAAACTAATGGGACTGAAGGCTGATAATTCCCCAGGGCCTGATGATCTGTATCCCAGGGTACTCAAGGAGGTGGCTATAGAAATCGTGGATGCATTGGTGATCATTTTCCAATGTTTTATAGATTCAGGATCAGTTACTGTGGATTGGAGGGTAGCTAACATTATCCCACTTTTCAAGAAAGGAGCGAGAGCAGAAACTGGGAATTATAGACCAGTTAAAGAAGTGATAACAGCGCATTTGGATTGCAGAAAAAGGATTGGTACAAGACAGCATGGATTTATGGAAGGGAAAGAGTGTGTAATATGACAGTGCTGGTAGTGAGGAAGTGTGGAATAGATTAAGCGGGACAATATTGGTCGAGGACATTTCATTTACCTCTATCTGGTAACCCCTCAGCCTCCGGCAATCTGGAGAAAACACCCTGAATTTACCCACAATATCCCAGTAGCTAATATTCTCTAATCGTCAACATTTTGAAACTCTTGCTAATTCTCTCCAACGACTCCACATTCGTCCAGCAATGGGACAAACTGGAGACAATACTCCTAAGGTCATCTCACCAAAGTTTTCTACAACTTTCAATGGCGTCCCATCATTTGCACTCACTGCCCCAACCCATGAAGGGATGCACATCGTACGCTTTCCATAACATCCTATCTACTTCTATGTCATTTTCAGTAAGGTATAGACTTTCCACCAAGATCTCATTGTACATCAATGTCCCCAAATGTCATCCCATTCATTGTGTACTTCCCTCTTGCATTAGAAATGTTGAAACATCTCTCCTCACACTTGTCTGAATGCATTTTCCCATTTTGCCCTAATTTAAACATTGCATTAGTAATGTGAAACATCTCACCTCACACTCGTCTGAATTAAACTCAATCTGCCTTTTCCCATTTTGCCCTAATTTAAACATATCTATGATCCATTGCTTCCTTTCACAACCTTCCTCACTGTCCACAACTACACTCATTTCCCCCTTGTCGTAAACAATTTGAGGAAAACACTCAAGAACCAATGAACATTAGTTTCAGGTTTAAACCCCCAACATTGGCACAAAGCACACTCTGCTGAGAGCGTACCAGCCCCACCCACACTCACCTGAGCAGGAGACTCCAGCGTAATCTCCGTGTGTGCAGTTATTCACCCCCCATGGGCTGGCAGGACACTGGTCAAGGGCAGGCTCTGTCCCATTACACTTCACCCCATCTAGCCAGATGTTCCCAGTGGCCTCTCCATAGGAGGCAGCTGTTGTTACTGACCGGGCCATCCCACAGTTCAACACCCTGCAGACCACGTTCCCCGCATTGATATCCCAGCTCCTGCCACAGATGGTGCCCCAGGTGGAGTTATGATAGACCTCCACTCTCCCGGAGCACATGTTGTTCCCATTCACCAGACGGACGGGCACCGGACCTGCATCAGAGGGAAGATGAGGTTGAAATTAGACATAACTTCTCAAATGGTGCCAAGAATGAACAAAGTGACAGTTTAGACTGTGTAATATGACGGTGCTGGCAGTGAGTGGGACAGATAATGGTCGAGGAAACTTCATACACTTCTATCTTGTAACTACTCAGCCTCAGTGATCTGGTGAAAACACTCTGAATTTCCCCACAATAAAGAGCTCAGACTCACATAGGTTGAAACACAAGCATCTTTATTGTTCAGGTCATTAACTACTAAGCAGTTCATCAAACGTTCACACTACTACTGGTACTGGTCGACAGTGGGTTGGATCTTACACTATGAATGCTATAATTAGGCGGGGTTATAATTACTAGGTATTCTAATTGGCTGATATTCTATAGCCAAGACCAAGATGGCAGCGCGACCAGTGTTTGCAGCGGCCTCTCTCAGTGAAAATACAGTGCTTTCGTGTGTTATTGGAGCGAGTGGTGTGACTGCAGAATGTGTGGAAGGAGAGCGTATGTATGTGCGACAGTATGAGCAACAGTTTCTGTTGGACACTCACAGCAAAGTGTCTTGTTACGACAAACACTTACTGAGCGTATTTGGCGAGCTTGGACATCTGCGTCGTATAGGCCCAAGGAAAGCCGCGGCTGCACCCGGAGCCACACTCGTGAGGAATCATCGTAAGCGATGTAGCAGAATGCGGAAGCGGGGGAAGCAGGGGAAGCGCGGAGGAGTCAACGCTAGGCTAATCGCTAATCCACACAAACCAGCAGTGCCTACAGTCATGTTGGCAAATGTCTGCTCCCTCGACAACAAGATGTAGGTATGTTACAAAACTTACCTTGAGCAGCGCTGCAGTTCTGCCGCTCCCCGTGTGAGTGACTTTGGTGCCTTTCAGAGGGGGGCATGTTTAAAATGCCGTTTTTCCACAGACTGGGCAAATCAATCCATGTTGGGCGATTTCGTTGCTGAAGAAAAATCGCTCCGACATTTCATTCATGAAGGTATTTTTAAACTACTCTAGATTATTTATTAACTAGAGTAATTCAAAAATCATCTTCTAAAGCCGTAAGCGCCGACAACGGGAAGGATTTTACGTAGGGGAGAAAATAAAGTGCAGAGTTTATTTTTACATTAGAACTTGGTTTTTAGGAAGCCTTTAATCACATTTTCATGTTGCGAAATGGGGACCAAAAAAAGTGTATTTCACATTCAACATACAAATATTGAAGCATTCTATATGAAGCATATAGAATGCTTCAATATATAATAACTGAAAATTTCATTGAGCTCTTAATTTTTAAGAAAGTTATGGGCTTTTGACTGTCCTAGATCACAGCTTTTGCGTTAAGTCAATGGAAAGGCAATGGGGAACAAGATGCTAATTTCTGAGTATGAAAATGGCCATAACCTTTTTAATACTGAAGATATGAAAGTGAATTAGGTGTCAAATTAAACTTCTTTTTATGCTTTATCTGATGGGATAAATTGCAGACTTGATTTTTTAAATCTCAAAATTTTGTAACAGATACTGGAACGGCTGGAACAGCGATCACTTTAAAGTTGAGTGGAAGTGCAGGTTTCAATGACATTCCCTCTCATCCTTCTAAACTCCAGAGTGTACAAGCCCAGCTGCTCCATTCTCTCAGCATATGACAGTCCCGCCATCCCGGGAATTAACCTTGTAAACCTATGCTGCACTCCCTCAATAGCAAGAATGTCCTTCCTCAAATTAGGTAACCAAAACTGCGCACAATACTCCAGGTGTGGTCTCATTAGGGCTCTGTACAACTGCAGAAGGACCTCTTTGCTCCTATATCCGATTCATCTTGTTTTAAAGGCCAACATGCCATTCGCTTTCTTCACTGCCTGCTGTACCTGCATGTTTATTTTCATAGACTAGTGTACAAGGACCCCCAGATCCCGTTGTACTTCCCCTTTTCCCAACTTGATGCCATTTAGAAAGTAATCTGCCTTCCTGTTTTTGCTACCAAAGTGGATAACCTCATATTTATCCACATTAAACTTCATCTGCCATGTATCTGGCCACTCCCACAACCTGTCCAAGTCACCCTGCATTCTCATAGCATCCTCCTCACAGTTCACACTGCCACCCAACTGTAAATTTGCTAATGTTACTTTGAATTCTTTCATCCAAATCATTGATGTATATTGCAAATAGCTGCGGTCCAGGAACCGAGCCTTGCGGTACCCTACTAGCCACTGTCTGCCATTCTGTAAGGGACCCGTTAATCCCTACTCTTTGTTTCCTGTCAGCCAACTACTTCTCTATCCATGTCAGCACTCTACCCCCAATACCATGTGCCCTAATTTTTCCCACTAATGTCCTTTGTGGGACCTTATCAAATGCTTTCTGAAAGTCCAGGTACACTACATCCACTGGCTCTCCCTTGTCCATTTTCCTAGTAACATGTTCAAAAAATTCCAGAAGATTAGTCAAGTATGATTTCCCCTTAATAAATCCATGCTGATTCGGACCGATCCTGCTACTGCTAACCAAATGTGCGGCTATTTCATCTTTTATAATTGACTCCAGCATCTTCCCCACCACCGATGTCAGGCTAACTGGTCTATAATTCCCCGTTTTCTCTCTCCTGCCTTTCTTAAAAAGTGAGATAACATTAGCTACCCTCCAATCCACAGGAACTGATCCTGAGTCGAAAGAACATTGAAAAATTATCACCAATGCATTCGCGATTTCTAGAGCCACTTCCTTAAGTACCCTGGGATGCAGACCATCAGGCCCTGGGGATTTATCAGCCTTCAGTCCCATCAGTCCATCCAACACCATTTCCTGCCTAATGTGGATTTCCTTCAGTTCCTCTGTCACCCCAGATCCTCTGGCCACTACTATATCAGGAAGATTGTTTGTGTCCTCCTTAGTGAAGACAGATCCAAATTATCTGTTCAACTCATCTGCCATTTCCTTGTTCCCCATAATAAATTCACCTTTTTCGGTCTTCAAAGGTCCAACTTTTTCCTCTTCACATGCCTAAAGAAGCTTTTACTATCCTGCTTTGTATTCTTGGCTAGCTTACCTTCGTACCTCACCTTTTCTCCCCGTATTGTCTTTTTGGTTATCTTCTGTTGTTCTTTAAACATTCCTCTTGCTTCCTGCTCACCTTTGCTACGTTGTACTTCTCGCTTTAATTTTTATACTGTCCCTGACGTCCCTTGTCAGCCATGGTCATCCCTTTCTCCCCATGGAATCTTTCTTCCTCCTAGGAATGAACTGATCCTGCACCTTCTGTATTATTCCTAGAAACACCTGCCATTTTTGTTCCACTGTCATCCCTGCTAGTGTATCTTTCCAGTCAACTTTGGCCAGCTCCTCCCTCATGGCCCCATAGTTCCCTTTATTCAACTGCAACACTGACACCTCCGATCTACTCTTCTCCCGCTCCAATTGTAGATTAAACCTGACCATGTTATGGTCACTGCCCCCTATTGGCTCATTAACCTCGAGGTCCTTTATCAATGTTCGAATGGGTGTTGTTCGAATGGGTATTGTTTGCTGGTGGTGCGTGGAGCTCGAGATAGAGTATCTGTGATGTGCATGTCTTTACCTTTTTTGTAGACATAGCGAAAGTCAAACCGTAGTAGCTGCAGCATCATGCGTTGAAGTCTTGCTGGGGCAGCATGGATCGGTTTGCTCAGAATGGTGACTAGCGGCTGGTGATCAATCTCTACCGTGAAAGTTTTGCCAAAAATAAAGTCTTTAAATTTAGAGCATGCAAAAACCACAGCAATCTATCTGTGCATAGCGTTGTTCAGTATCCGTTAGGGTGCGCGAGGCGTAGGATACCGGCATCACGTCGCCGTTGAAGAAAGTCTGCAGGCACGCTGCACCGTCCATATTGGGATGCATCGCAGGTGATTGTGACTGGCAGGTTGGTGTTGCAGTAAGACAGGGTGGGTGCACTGGCGAGCTTAAAGTCTCGAAGGCTCGCTGGTGGTTTAGGTACCAGGATCAGGTGTTGACCTTGTGGCTTAGTTGACGCAGAGGGGCTGACAATTCGCTAAGATTGGGAATGAATTTGCCCAGGTAGTTGACCATACCTAAAAACCATTGTAAGCTGGTGACGTCAGTTGGTACTGGCAGCTCGTTGATTGCTGCAGTCTTCAACGGATCAGGTTTAAACCCATTGCTGATGAACACGTGACCTAGGTAGGTGACTTCAGGAACTCTGAAGTGCAAGTTCAGTTTTAAATTAATGTCTCTGGCACGGTCCAGCACCTTACGGCTCGGTCGCATCTCAGCCGTAACCTAGGATGTCGTCAACAATGATGGCACAAGGAAATTCTGCAAACAGGTGTTCCATTGCATGCTGGAAGACTTTACTAGCAGAGTTGATACCAAAGGGCATTCTTAAGAATCGATAACGGCCAAACGGGGTGGTGATGGTTGTTAATGCCAATGAGGCACGGTCTAACAGGATTTGCCAGAATGAGCTTTTGGCATCCAAAACTGAGAACACCATTGCGTTACCAATTTGTGCCGCTACATCCTCAGTAGTTCTCATTGGGTAGTGTTGGCATTTGATTGCTGTGTTCAAATCTTTAGGATTGATGCAGATAACCATATAACCATATAACAATTACAGCACAGAAACAGGCCCTCTCGGCCCTTCCAGTCCGTGCCGACCATTTGTTTTCCCCTAGTCCCATCTACCTGCACTCAGACCATACCCCTCCATTCCCTTCACGTCCATATACCTATCCACTTTACTCTTAAATGTTGAAATCGATCCTGCCTCCACTACTTCTGCTGGAAGCTGATTCCACACAGCCACCACCCTCTGAGTAAAGAAGTTCCCCCTCATGTTACCCCGAAACCTCTGTCCCTTAATTCTCATGTCATACCCTCTTGTTTGAATCTTCCCTACCCTCAATGGGAAAAACGTATCCACATCAACTCTGTCTATCCCTTTCATCATTTTAAAGACCTCAATCAAGTCCCCCCTTAACCTTCTGCGCTCCAAAGAATAAAGACCTAACTTGTTCAACCTTTCTCTGTAACATAGTTGCTGGAACCCTGGCAACATTCTAGTAAATCTCCTCTGTACTCTCTCTATTTTGTTGACATCCTTCCTATAACTAGGCGACCAAAATTGTACACCATACTCCAGAATTGGTCTTACCAATGCCTTGTACAATTTTAACATTACTTCCCTACTCCTATATTCAATGCTCTGATTTATAAAGGCCAGCACACCAAAGGCTTTCTTTACCACCCTATCTACATGCGATTCCACCTTCAGGGAACTATGCACAGTTATTCCTAGATCCCTCTGTTCCACAGCATTCCTCAATTCCCTACCATTTACTATGTACGTCCTATTTTGATTTGTCCTGCCAAGATGTAGCACTTCACACTTATCAGCATTAAACTCCATCTGCCATCTTTCAGCCCACTTTTCCAAATGGCCCAAATCTCTGTAGACTTTGAAAATCTACTTCATTATCCACAACACCACCTATCTTAGTATTATCTGCATATTACTTATCCAATTTTTCCACCCCATCATCCAGATCATTGATGTACATGACAAACAACAGTGGACCCAACACAGATCCCTGAGGCACCCCACTGGTCACCGGCTTCCAACCTGACAAACAGCCATCCACCATTACTCTCTGACATCTCCCATTCAGCCACTGTTGAATCCATCTTGCTACTCCGCCATTAACACCCAAAGATTGAACCTTCTTAACCAACCTTCCATGGGGAACCTTGTCAAAGGCCTTACTGAAATCCATATAGACAACATCCACTGCTTTACCCTCATCAATTTCCCTAGTTACCGCTTCAAAAAATTCAAGAAGGTTTGTCAAACATGACCTTCCAGGCAGAAATCCATGTTGACTGTTCCTGATCAGACCCTGTTTATCCTGATGCTTATATATATTATCTCTGTACCCTTTCCATTAATTTGCCCACCACTGACGTCAAACTAATAGGTCTATAATTGCTAGGTTTATTCTTTGAACCCTTTTTAAACAATGGAACAACATGCGCAGTACGCCAATCCTCCGGCACTATTCCTGTTTCTAATTTGAAATATTTCTGTCATAGCTCCTGCTATTTCTACACTAACTTCCCTCAATGTCCTAGGGAATATCCTGTCAGGACCTGGAG
This sequence comes from Okamejei kenojei, assembly GCA_035221665.1. Classification (NCBI taxonomy): domain Eukaryota; kingdom Metazoa; phylum Chordata; class Chondrichthyes; order Rajiformes; family Rajidae; genus Okamejei; species Okamejei kenojei. Next base: position 27,388,185 of record CM069136.1, read on the forward strand.
ACTTATCCACTTTTATATTTTTCAAAAGTGTCAGTACTTCCTCCTCTTTGAATCTCATAGTTTCCATAGCTACTCTACTTTTTCCCCTTAACTCACCGAGTTCAATATCCTTCTCCTTGGTGAATACCGAAGAAAATAAATTGTTCAATATCTCGCGTAACTCCTTCTTGTCTTTAATTGTGGCATGGTGGAAACCCAGTCAGAGGGTTCGCAGACTCTGGCAATGACTCCGATAGAGACCATATGTTTTTGTTCATCATGTATTTTATCACGCATGCCATGCAGGACCCGTTGAGGAGCACGTACGATCGGGGCGACCGTATGGTCAACAATGATCTTGTATATTGTCGGTAGTTTGCCGAGTTTGTCGTCAAACAAGTCTTTATAGTTGGATAGCATCTGTTTCGTTGGCTCCTCTGTCAGACAGAGTTTGAGGACAGCACCCCCGAAATAGACCAGACCCAGTTCATGGCACGCATTGGTGCATAGCAGGGTCTCGGAACTTGGTTGGACGATGTAGAAGAGTAAGTTCTTGGTCTGTTCATTGATGGTATGTTTGAGATCAGCTTTACCCAGCGGGTGAAGAATTTCCCCTCCGTAAGCATGTAGAGTGGAGGGGTCTTTTTTCATGAGCTCAGTGGTTCTTATCTTGTTGAACACTTTGAGTGACATGACGTTTACTCTGGCGCCGGTATCGACTTTGGCGATCAGAGGTTTGTTATTGATTTTCATGGTCACCGCAGGATCAGTCATTTTGTCTGGGGTGTGCAGGTTTAAGGAAAGTATGGTAGACTCAGTGTCTGTGTTATCAGAGTCTAATAATCTTCCGTGGGAAGATTCGTCCTGTTCATGGGAATCATAATCGGACGGATCTTGTTGAATCAGGTGCAGCTTCGTCCTTGAAGCTGTACTCCCACTGTACTCCCAACAATTAGCAAAGTGGTTGAGTTTCTTGCAATTATGACATACTTTCCCACGGGCTACACAAAATTGGTGCCCCCTGGGGTGGAAATAGTTACAGTTAGTGCACCTCATGCCAGGCACATTCTGATAATTGCGGGACGCATTGAGAAATTTTTCTGGAGAATAGCTAGCCAGATTTACATTCAGTTGTTGATTAGCATTCACACTATCAAAATCAGCAAGTGGTGCTACGGTCTCAGCCTTCCGACACACATGAATCGCTTCAAAGTCAGTTCAGCATTCCGCAGCAGTTCGGCTCGTAGCTTGCGGTCGCTCATTCCTCCCACAATTTTATCACGAACTAGCTCATATGTCAACTCACCAAATCTGCATAGAGAGCTGATAAATCGTTCCACAGGTTCATCAGCCTGTTGCTTCGAGCAAAAAATCTTGTTCTCTCGAGGATTCTGTAAGGCGGCAGGTCACACAGTTCTCTAAACCTCCTCAGCAAAACCATCGAGTTGTCAATAGATTAAGCTGGCACCACTACTAGACCATTCCCATCTAGTTGAGCTGGTGCAAATTCAAAAGAGTCAGCGCGGATCATAGCTTCCAGACCCGCTAAATTCAACAGCAGAGATGCTTTCAAATCGTCGGGATCGTTTCGGTGAACGATGCGGATATAATGAGTAGTCCTTATCAAACATTCGCCATCGCTCGGCAATATCGGAATCAAACACGAGCTTGCTAGGCTTTCGACATGAGTTAGTCATGTCCTCAAAATCACACCAAAACTCACAAATAAAAACTGTTAAACAAAATAAATCGTGGTAGACAGACGTGGGGTAGACCCGATTTTCTGACATCATGTAAAGGGCTCAGACTCACACAGGTTGAAACACAAGCATCTTTATTGTTAACTTCTAAGCAGGTCATCACATGTTCACACTGCTACTGGTACTGATAGACTGTGGGTCAGATCTTACACTATGAACACTATAATTAGGCAGGGTTATAATTACTAAGCATTATAATTGGCTAACATGCTATAGCCAGTCTACAATCCTAATAGCTAATATTCTCTAATCGTCAACATCTTGAAACTTGTGTTAACCCTACATACGACTATGAATCTATCCTGTAATGGGACAAACTGCAGACAATTCGCCAAATGTCATCTCACCAAATTTTTCTACAACTGCCAATGATGTCCCGTCATTGATGCTCATTACCCCGACCAATGGAGGAAAGCACACTGTACGCTTTCCATAACATCCTATCTACTTCTGTTTCGCTTTCAATGAAATATGGACTTTCCACCAAGATCTCACTGTACAACAATGCCGCCAATTGTCATCTCATTCATTGTGCACTTCCCTCTTGCATTTGAAATGCTTAAAAATCTCACCTCATTCTTGTCTGACTCTATCTGTCTTTTCCTTTTGCTAATTTAGACTTATCAGTGCTCCATTGCATCCTTTCCCAACCTCCCTCACAGTCCACAACTACAATCATTACCCCAGTTTATAGACAATAGACAATAGAAAATAGATGCTGGAGTAGGTCATTCGGCCCTTCGAGCCAGCACCGCTATTTAATGAGATCATGGCTGATCATCCCCAATCAGTACCCCGTTCCTGCCTTCTCCCCATATCCCCATAGTTTGCAGGATCGCACTCAGAAAATAATGGAACATCTCATGTTTAAACCCCAACACTAGCACAAAGCACATTCTGCTGAGAGAGTAACAGCCCCGCCCACACTCACCTGAGCAGGAGACTCCAGCGTACTCTTCGTGTGTGCAGTTATTCGCCCCCCATGGACTGGCAGAACACTGGTCGAGGGCAGGCTCTGTCCCGTTACACTTCACCCCATCTAGCCAGATGATCCCAGTGGCCTCTCCGTAGGAGACAGCTGTTGTTACTGACCGGGCCGTCCCACAGTTCAACACCCTGCAGACCACATTCCCCGCATTGATATCCCAGCTCCTGCCGCAGACGGTGCCCCAGGTGGAGTTATGATAGACCTCCACTCTCCCGGAGCACATGTTGTTCCCATTCACCAGACGGACGGGCACCGGACCTGCAACAGAGGGAGGATGAGGGTGAAATTAGACATAACTTCTCAAATGGGGCAGAGAATTAACAAAGTGACAGTTCAGACTGTGTAATATGACGGTGCTGGTAGTAAGACGTGAGTAGGACAGATAATAGTCGAGGAAACTTCATACACTTCTATCTGGTAACTCCTCAGCATCCGGTGATCTGGAGAAAACACTTCCCCACAATATCCTGATAGCTAATATTCTCTACTCAAGTCAACATCTTGAAACTTTTGTAACCCTACGTAAGACTCTGTATCTATCCTGTAATGGGACAAACTGCAGACAATTCTCCAAATGTCATCTCACCAAAGTTTTATACAACTACCAATGACGTCCCGTCATTTATACTCATTGCCCCGACCCATGAAGGCAAGCACACTGTACGCTTTCCATAACATCCTATCTACTTCTGTGTCAATTTCAATGAAGTATGGACTTTCTAACAAGATCTCACTGTACATCAATGCTGCCAATTGTCATCTCATTCATTGTGCACTTCCCTCTGGAATTTGAAATGCTGGAATATCTCACCTCAATCTTGTCTGAATTAAAATCTATCGGTCTTTTCCTTTCGCTAATTTAGACTTATCGATGCTCATTGCATCCTTTCCCAACCTCCCTCACAGTCCACAGGTACACTCATTACCCCGTCGTCTTGAAACAGTTTGCAGGAAAGCATTCAGAAAACAATGGAACATGTCATGCTTCAACCCCCAACAAAGCCCACTCTGCTGAGAGAGTACCAGCACATGTTGTGCCCATTCACGAGACGGACGGGCACTGGACCTGCAACAGAGGGGGATGAGGTTCAATTTAAACATAACTTCTCAAAGTGTGCCGAGAATTATGGAAGTGAAAGCTTAGACTGTGTGATATGACGGTGCTGGTGGTGAGGAAGAGTGGAATAGATTGAGCGGGACAGTAATGGTCGTGGACATTTCATACACTTCTAACTAGTAACCCCTCAGCCTTCTGCGATCTGGAAAAAAACACTCTTGAGTTTCCCCACAATATCCCAGCAGCTAACCTTCTCTAATGAAGTCTACATCTTGAAACTCTTGTTAACTCTCTCCACTTGTCTCTAATGGGACAAACTGGAGACAATACTTCTAAGGTCATCTCACTAAAGTTTCCTACTATTGTCAATGACATCTGTCATTTACACTCATTGTCCCGACCCATGAAGGCAAGCACATCGTACGCTTTCCATAACATCCTATCTACCACTGTGTTGCTTTCAGCAAGGTATAGACTTTCCACCAAAATCTTCTGCAGTTGTATAGGGCTCTGGTGAGACCACATCTGGAGTATTGTGTCCAGTATTGGTCTCCTAATTTGAGGAAGGACATCCTTGTGATTGAGGCAGTGCAGCGTAGGTTCACGAGATTGATCCCTGGGATGGCGGGACTCTCATATGAGGAAAGATTGAAAAGATTAGGCTTGTATTCACTGGAGTTTAGAAGGATGAGGGGGGATCTTATAGAAACATATACAATTATAAAAGGACTGGACAAGCTAGATGCAGGAAAAATGTTCCCAATGTTGGGCGAGTCCAGAACCAAGGGCCACAGTCTTAGAATACTGGGGAAGCCATTTAAGACTGAGGTGAGAAAAAGCTTTTTCACCCAGAGAGTTGTGAATTTGTGGAATTCCCTGCCACAGAGGGCAGTGGAGGGCAAGTCACTGGATGGATTTATGAGAGATATAGATGGAGCTCTAGGGGCTAGTATGATCAAAGGATATGGGGAGAAGGCAGGCACGGTTTATTGATTGGGGCGATCAGCCATGATTACAATGAATGGCGGACCTGGCTCAACGGAACAAATGGCCTCTTCATGCACCTATTTTTTATGTTTCTATGTTTCTATATCACTGTACATCAATGCCCCCAATTGTCATCCCTTTCATTGTGTACTTTCTGTTTGCATTAGAAATGCTGGAACATCTCACCTCACACTTGTCTAAATTAAAGTCTATCTGCCTTTTCCCATTTTGCCCTAATTTAAACTTATGTATGATCCATTGCTTCCTATCACAACCTTTCTCACTGTCCACAACCACACTCATTTCCCCCTTGTCCTAAACCATAGGAGGAAAACACTCAAGAGCCAATGGAACGTTAGTTTCAGTTTTAAACCCCCAACATTGGCACAAAGCACATTCTGCTGAGAGAGTACCAGCTACACCCACACTCACCTGAGCAGGAGACTCCAGCGTACTCTCCGTTTGTGCAGCTATTCACCCCCCACGGGCTGGCAGGACACTGGTCGAGGGCAGGCTCTGTCCCGTTACACTTCACCCCATCCAGCCAGATGATCCCAGTGGCCTCTCCGTAGGAGACAGCTGTTGTTACTGACCGGGCCATCCCACAGTTCAACACCTTGCAGACCACGTTCCCCGCATTCATATCCCAGCTCCTGCCGCAGACGGTGCCCCAGGTGGAGTTATGATAGACCTCCACTCGCCCGGAGCACATGTTGTTACCATTCACCAGACGGACGGGCACCGGACCTGCAACAGAGGGAGGATGAGGTTGAAATTAGACATAACTTCTCAAATGGTGCCGAGAATTATGGAAGGGAAAGCTTAGACTGTGTAATATGATGGTGCTGGTAGTGAGAGGTGAGTGGGACAGATAATGGTCGAGGAAACTTCATACATTTCTAGTAATGCCACAGCCTCCGGTGATCTGGAGAAAACACTCTGAATTTCCCCACAATATCCGAATAGCTAATAATCTCTACTCAAGTCAACATCTTGAAACTTTTGTTAACCATACGAATCTATCCTGTAACTTGACAACTACAGACAATTGTCCTAATGGCATCTCACCAAAGTTTTCTACAACTGCCAATGACGTCCCGTCATTTATACTCATTGTCCCGACCCATGATGGCAAGCACACTGTATGCTTTCCATAACATCCTATCTACTTGTCACTTTCAATGAAGTATGGACTTTCCACCAAGATCGCGCTGTACAGCAAAGCCGTCAATTGTCATCTCATTCATTGTGTACTTCCCTCTTGCATTTGAAATCCTGGAATATCTCACCTCGTTCTTGTCTGAATTAAACTCTATCTGTCTTTTCCCTTTGCTAATTTAAACTTATCGATGCTCCATTGCATCCTTTCCCAACCTCCCTCACAGTCCACAGCTACACTGCTTACCCCGTTGCCTTGAAACAGATTGTAGGGAAGCAATCAGAAAACAATGGAACATCTCATATTTAAACCCCGAACACTGGCACAAAGCCCACTGCTGAGAGAGTACCAGTCCCACCCACACTCACCTGAGCAGGAGACTCCAGCGTAATCTCCGTGTGTACAGTTATTCACCCCCCATGGGCTGGCAGGACACTGGTCGAGGGCAGGCTCTGTCCCGTTACACTTCACCCCATCCAGCCAGATGATCCCAGTGGCCTCTCCGTAGGAGACAGCTGTTGTTACTGACCGAGCCGTCCCACAGTTCAACACCCTGCAGACAACGTTCCCCACATTGATATCCCAGCTGCTGCCGCAGACAGTGCCCCAGGTGGAGTTATGATAGACCTCCACTCTGCCGGAGCACATGTTGTTCCCATTCACCAGACGGACGGACACAGGACCTGCAACAGAGGGGGATGAGGTTCAATTTAGACATTACTTCTCAAATGGTGCCGAATATTATGGAAGGCAAAGCTTAGACAGTGTAATATGATGGTGCTGGTAGTGTGGAAGAGTAGAATAGATTGAGCGGGACAGTAATGGTCGAAGACATTTCATACACTTCTATCATACACTCAGCCTCCGGCATTCTGGTAAAAAACACTCTTGAGCTTACCCACAATATCCCAGTAGCTAACATTCTCTAATCAAGTCAACATCTTGAAACTCTTGTTAACTCTCTCGAACGATTCCACATTCAGAGGGGGGTGATGTTAAAATTAGACATGACTTCTCAAATGGTGCCAAATATGGAAGGGAAAGATTCTCAATGACCTCTCAATAGGAGACAAATTGGAAATACAAGGCTGGAGTTAAAGGGAAAAAAAGTATAGGAAAGGTTGAGAAAGACACCAGAATTAAATGGACAGGAAGCTCACAAAGGGATAGGAGAGTATGGCCAATTGAAATAGGAAGCGATGTGAAGGCGAGGTGTGTAATGGATTAAAAGTATTATATATGAATGCACAAAGTATAAGGATGAGCTTGAAGCTCAGTTAGAGATTGGTAGATATGACATTATGAGGATTACAGAGACATGGCTGTTGGAGGATCGGGACTGGGAACTGAATATTCAGGGTTATACGTCTTATAGAAAGGACTGGCAGGTGGGCAGAGGAGGTGGGGTAGCTCTGTTGGTGAGGGATGAAATTCAGTCCCTTGCGAGGGGTGACATAGGGACTGACAATGTAGAATCACTCTGAATAGAATTGAGGAATTGTAAAGGTAAGAAGAGACTAATGGGAGTTATCTACAGTCCCCCAAAGAGTAGCCCGCATATAGGGTGCAAGTTGCAGCAGGAGTTAAAATTGGCGGGCAACAAAGGTAATGCCACTGTGGTTATGGGAGATTTCAATATACAGGAAGACTGGGAAACTCAGGTTGGTTCCGGACCTCAAGAAAGGGAGTTTGAAGAGTGCCTCCGAAATGGATTCTTACTCAGAGGAGCATGTACTGGAGCATAGCAGATCAAAGGCAATTCTGGATTTAGTGTTGTCTATTAACCGGATTTAATAAGGGAACTCACGGTAAAGGAACTGCTAGGAGGTAGTGACCATAATATGATAAGTTTTAATCTGCAATTTGTGAGGGAGAAGGTTAAATCAAAAGTGTCAGTGTTGCACCTGAACAAAGGGGACTATGAAGGCATGAGAGAGGAGCTGACCAAGTTCGACTGGAAAATGATCCTAGCAAGAATGACGGTGGAACAGCAATGGCAGGAATTTCTGGGAATAATCCAGAAGATGCAGGGTCATTTCATTCCAAAGAGAAAGAAAGATTCTAAGGGGAGTAGGAGACAACAGTAGCTGACAAGGGAGTTAGGGATGGAATAAACTAAAAGAAAAGGTAAAAAACATTGGAAAGTAGCGGGAAGCCAGAGGATTGGGAAACTTCCAAAGGACAACAGAAGGTAACAAAAAGAGTAATAGGGGTGAAAAGATGCAGTACGAGGGTAAACTGGCCAAGAATATAAAAAAGGATAGTAAAAGCTTATTTGGGGATGTTAAGAGAAAAAGATTATTAAAGACAAATGTGTGTCCCTTGAAGGCGGAAACAGGTGAAATTATTATGGAGAACAACGAAATAGCAGAAGAGTTCAACAGGTACTTTGGTTCCATCTTCACTGAGGAAGACACAAGCAATGTCCCAGATGCACAAGAGGCCAGAGGATCTAGGGAGTCAGAGGAACAGAAAGAAATTTGCATTAGGTGAGAAATAATATTGGGTAGACTTAAAGCTGATAAATCCCCAGGGCCTGATGATCTGCATCCCAGGGTACTCAATGAGGTGGCGATGGAAATCGTGGACACATTGGTGATCATTTCCCAATGTTCTATAGATTCAGGATCAGTTACTGTGGATTGGAGGGTAGCTAATGTTATCCCACTTTTCAAGAAAGGAGCGAGATAGAAAATGGGGAATTATAGACTAGTCAGCCTGACATCGGTGATCGGGAAGATAATGGAATCAATTATTAAAGAAATAATAACGGCGCATTTGGATAACAATAAAAGGATTGGTCCAAGTCAACATGGATTTATGGAAGGGAAAGATTAGACTGTGAAATATAATGGTGCTGGCAGTGATTGAGCGGGAAAGTAATGGTAGAGGACATTTCATACACCTCTATCTGGTAACCCACCGGCAATCTGGAGAAAACACTCTGAGTTTACCCACAATATCCCAGTAGTTAATATTCTCTAATCAAGTCAACATCTTGAAACTCTTGTTAATTCTCTCCAACAACTTCGCATTCGTCCAGCAATGGGACAAACTGGAAACAATACTCCTAAGGTCATCACACCAAAGTTTTCTACAACTGCCAATGACGTCCCATCATTTACACTCATTGTCCCGACCTATGAAGGCAAGTACATCGTACGCTTTCCATACCATCCTATCTACTACTGTGTCGCTTTCAGCAAGGTATAGACTTTCCACCAAGATCTCACTGTACATCAATGCCCCCAAATGTTATCCCATTCATTGTGTACTTACCTCTTGCATTAGAAATGTTGAAACATCTCTCCTCACACTTGTCTGAATGCATTTTCCCATTTTGCCCTAATTTAAACTTATCTATGATCCATTGCTTCGTATCACAACCTTCCTCACTGTCCACAACCACACTTATGTCCCCCTTGTCCTCAACAATTTAAGGAAAACACTCAAGAATCAACGGAACATTAGTTTCAGGTTTAAACCCCAAACTCTCGCACAAAGCACACTTGCTGAGAGAGTACCAGCTCCACCCACACTCACCTGAGCAGGAGACTCCAGCGTACTCTCCGTGTGTGCAGTTATTCACCCCCCATGGGCTGGCAGGACACTGGTCGAGGGCAGGCTCTGTCCCGTTACACTTCACCCCATCTAGCCAGATGTTCCCAGTGGCCTCTCCATAGAAGGCAGCTGTTGTTACTGACCAGGCTGTCCCACAGTTCAACACCCTGCAGACCACGTTCCCCGCATTGATATCCCAGCTGCTGCCGCAGACTGTGCCCCAGGTGGAGTTATGATAGACCTCCACTCTCCCGGAGCACATGTTGTTCCCATTCACCAGACGGACGGGCACCGGACCTGCAACAGAGGGAGGATACGGGTGAAATTAGACATAACTTCTCAAATGGTGCCGAGAATTAACAAAGTGACAGTTTATACTGTGTAATATGACGGTGCTGGCAGTGAGAGGTGAGTAGGACAGATAATGGTAGAGGAAACTTCATACACTTCTATCTGGGAATGCCTCAGCCTCCGGTGATCTGGAGAAAACACTCTGAATTTCCCCACAATATCCTAATAGTTAATATTCTCTACTCAAGTCAACATCTTGAAACTTTTGTTAACCCTACATACAACTCCGTATCGATCCTGTAATGGGAGAAACTTCAGACAATTCTCCCAATGTCATCTCATCAGAGTTTTATACAACTACCAATGACGCCCGGCATTTATACTTATTGCCCCGATCCATGCCGAAAGCACACTGTACGCTTTACATAACACCCTATCTACTTCTGTGTCCCTTTCAATGAAGTATGGTGTTTCCACCAAGATCGCACTGTACATCAATGCCGCCAATAGTCATCTCATTCATTGTGTACTTCCCTCTTGCATTTGAAATGCTGAAACATCTCATCTCATTGTCTGAATTAAACTCTATCTTTCTTTTCCCTTCGCTAATTGAGACTTATCGATGCTCCATTGCATCCTTTCCCAACCTCCCTCACAGTTCACAGCTACAGTCATTTCCCCGTTGCCTTGAAACACTTTGTAGGAAAGCACTCAGAGAACAATGGAACATCGGCACAAACCTCCAACACTGGCACATAGCACACTCTGCTGAGAGAGTACAAGCCCCACCCACACTCACCTGCGCAGGAGACTCCAGCGTACTCTCCGTGTGTGCAGTTATTCACCCCCCATGGGCTGGCAGGACATTGATCGAGGGCGGGCTCTGTCCCGTTACACTTCACTCCATCCAGCCAGATGTTCCCTGTGGCCTCTCCATAAGAGACAGTTGTTGTTACTGACCGGGCCGTCCCACAGTTCAACACCCTGCAGACCACGTTCCCCGCATTGATATCCCAGCTCCTGCCACAGACGGTGCCCCAGGTGGAGTTATGATAGACCTCCACTCTCCCGGAGCACATGTTGTTCCCATTCACCAGACGGACGGGCACAGGACCTGCATGTGAAATTGTTGAAATTATGAAAGTGAAAGCTTAGACTGTGTAATATAACGGTGCTGGTAGTGAGGAAGAGTGGAATAGATTGAGCGGGACGGTAATGGTCGAGGACATTTCATACACTTCTATCTGATAACCCCTCATCCTCCGGCGATCTGGAAAAAAACACTCTTTTCTTTCTTTTAAAATCTTTTTCTTAGTTTTTTTCAAAAGCAAAAACAAAACAACAAATGATAAACATAACAGTGATATTGATACACAGGGATCAGAGTTGCATTAATAGCAGGTATAACCTAAATATGAGTCCACTGTCAAAATACACATTGAATATAGACCTCCCGGTCTCTATGTAAATATAGTTAAGTGTTGAAAAGAGAACATATGTATAAAAACAAAAAGATAAAAAGGGAAAAAAAGAGAAAAACCAAAAAAACAAAACCCCCCTAAACTAAAGGGAAAAAAAGCAAAAAAGATTCTGGGCTGTAAAGAGTTTCAACAATTTAAGTCCCTGTTTGTCATCAAGTCCGTTCCACAGTATAACAGTAAAAAAACATATTATAACAGTTGGAGAGGGGACAATTTATGTTGTGTGAAAATGTTGAATAAATCTTCCTCAAGTCCTATCAATTTACCCAAGGGTTCAACAATATCACTCCTACGTTTTTCTAAATTTAAACACGATATTGTTTCAGAGTACCAATGGACTGTGGTCGGAGGATTAGAATCTTTCCACTTAAATAAAATAGATCTTCAGGCAATAAATGTGGTAAAAGCAATCAGATGATGGGCGGAACGGGACAGATGAATAGAATCTAACATTGGTAGCCCAAAAATTGCAGTAATAGGATGAGGTTTTAAATCAATACCTAAAACTACAGAAATAGTATCAAAAATATATTTCCAATATTTTTCCAAAAGTGGGCAGGACCAAAACATATGAGTCAATGCGGCCACTTCAGAATTACATCTGTCACAGGTAGGATTTATATGACCTTAAAAACGAGCTAACTTATCTTTTGACATATGAGCTCTGTGAACCACCTTGAATTGTATCAAAGCGAGTCTTGCACACATTGAGGAAGTATTAACTAATTGAAGAATCCTCTCCCATTTCTCTATAGATAAAAAAAATTGAAGTTCTCTTTCCCAGCCATTCTTAATTTTATCAAATGTATCTTTTTTTAATTTCAAAATCAACTAATAAATAGTCGTTATTAAGCCCTTCTGATAAGGGTTCAAATGTAATTTTTTTCCAAGATATCGGTTTGATGTGGTAACGGAAAAAAGGGTAGAGTAGCCCTCAAAAAATGTCTAATTTGTAAATAACTAAAAAAAATGTGAGTTAGGTAAACTATATTTATTGGAGAGTTGTTCAAAATACACAATACAACCACCCGAAAACAAATCACAAAAAGCTACTCCCTTCCTCTTCCATAACAGAAAGGCTTAGATCAGTGCTAGAAGGTTGGAAGAAAAAATTAGATATGATGGGACTCGATAAAATAAAATCATTCAATCCAAAAAACTTACAAAATTGAAACCATATTCGAAGTGTATGTCTTAATATTGGGTTAGTCGTATATTTATTCAGTCTCGTAATTGTGAAAGGTAACGAGGCCCCTAGAGAAGAAGCCAATGATAGCCCTTGCATAGAATCACGTTCTAGATTTATCCATCCTGGACATTGGGTATCTTCTAAATCTTTTGTCCAAAACATTTGGAGCATTAAATAGCAAGCATTAACTGCCCAATAGTTAAATCTAAGGTTTGGCAGTGCCAAACCACCATCTTTTTTGATTTCTGTAAGTATTTATTACTTAGTCGGAAATTTTTGTTCTGCCATATATATAAGGAAAGTTTGGAGTCAATGATATCAAAGAAAGATTTAGGAATCAAAATTGGTATCGTCTGAAATAAATATAAACATTTAGGTAAGATAAACATTTTAATAGCATTGATTCGGCCTATTAGAGATAAGGACATTGGTGACCATTTAGTGAACTGTTGTTTGATAGGGTAAATTAAAGGTCCTAAAATTGGCTTTAAATAAATCCATGTGTTTCTTGGTAATGTTAATACCTAAATAAATAAAACATTCGGTAGTCAATCTAAATGGAAACTGTCCATAATTCAAAACTAGATTGTTTAATGGAAAATGCTCACTCTTACTAAAATTTAGTATATAACCAGAAAAACTACTAAATTGATTAAGTAGAGCTACTATTGCCGGAATAGATTTCTCTGGGTTAGAGATGAATAATAACAGATCATCTGCATAAAGAGATAGCCTAAGGAAAATTTTTTTCTTTCATTTCAAGAGTTACAACAAGCTTACGGGCTTCATAATAATGAATATTTTAGATATTTACAAATCAGAAACTATATCTCTGCAAATACACAAGAATTCAGAAATAGAAAGAGTGAAATTTTAGATGAATGCTTGAATAAATATCCAAATACAGAAAAAATGATATCATATATTTACAATATTTTGTTGGAAAGTGATATTCCATCATCGGAAACACACAGACAGCTTTGGGAAAATGAATTAGGTCAAATAATAAGCCCAGAAATATGGGAAGAAAGCTTACAACACATACATTACTGCTCGTTAAATGCTAAACATGCTCTTATACAGTTTAAAATTTTACATAGATTACATTACTCTAAATCTAAATTACATAATATATTTCCAAAAATTATCGCCTATATGTGATAAATGTCAAATCTTAGAAGCAAATTTGTCACATTCATTCACTAATTGTACGAAGATTGTAGAATATTGGAACAAAATATTTAAGATAATCTCGAATGTTGTTAATATTACTATGATTCCTGATCCAAAGTTAATAATACTTGGAATACCGGAAACGGAACAAATAATTACAAGGAATCAAAGAACTTTTATCGACTATTCTCTAATAATTGGGAAAAAATTAATACTAAAATTTTGGAAAGGCCCTGCATCCCCAACAATTAAAATGTGGAATACAGAAATGTCGGAGACACTTCACTTGGAGAGATTGAGACTTGTCCTTATGGATATGTTAGATCTCTTCAAAGGGATTTGGTCTCCATACATTAAATATTTACAGGGTCATAATGGTTCGGCGCGGGGGACTTGACTGAGGCCTGAATATCTGAATGGATGAAGAAATACATATAATAAATCATGAATGTATCTCCAAGAACGGATTATTTAGTAATATTTTAATCTCCACCAAACTTTTCACATTTTCTTTTCTATTTTCTACTTTCTATCTCTATCTTTCTATCTTTAAGTAGGGAAAAAAAGTATATAAAACATATTATATATATTCTTAATATTAGTATGAATACACATATTATTAGTTGTATGAAAATATTATAGATGTCTTAAATTTGTAATTATATAAAATTGTGCATTTTCAACTATATAATAATTTTGAAATATAAAGTTAATAATAATACAAACACTCTTAATATTATGAAAATATCATGAATATCATAGAAGTTTGGTTAAGATTGGGTATTATGTAGTTATATTAGGGGGGATTTGTATTTGGTAATTAGAAGAAATATGTGTGGTATGAGAAGTGTGAGTATATTGCTTATTTTAGGAATATACTACATACACTCCCAATTATACAAAATAAATAACCAGGAAATGTATAATGGATAACATTACAAATAACACAAACAGTATTAATTGATAATCAATATTATATAATTTTGTATATTATATAATTTTTAATGCCGTATAAGAGTGTACTCTGTATATATTGTTTCTATAATAAAAAAATTAAAAATAAAAAAAATTAAAAAAAATTGAAACCATATTCGAAGTGTATGTCTTAATATTGGGTTAGTCGTATATTTATTCAATCTCGTAATTGTGAAAGGTAACGAGGCCCCTAGAGAAGAAGCCAATGATAGCCCTTGCATAGAATCACGTTCTAGATTTATCCATCCTGGACATTGGGTATCTTCTAAATCTTTTGTCCAAAACATTTGGAGCATTAAATAGCAAGCATTAACTGCCCAATAGTTAAATCTAAGGTTTGGCAGTGCCAAACCACCATCTTTTTTGATTTCTGTAAGTATTTATTACTTAGTCGGGAATTTTTGTTCTGCCATATATATAAGGAAAATTTGGAGTCAATGATATCAAAGAAAGATTTAGGAATCAAAATTGGTATCGTCTGAAATAAATATAAACATTTAGGTAAGATAAACATTTTAATAGCATTGATTCGGCCTATTAGAGATAAGGACATTGGTGACCATTTAGTGAAATGTTGTTTGATAGGGTCAATTAAAGGTCCTAAAATTGGCTTTAAATAAATCCATGTGTTTCTTGGTAATGTTAATACCTAAATAAATAAAACATTCGGTAGTCAATCTAAATGGAAACTGTCCATAATTCAAAACTAGATTGTTTAATGGAAAATGCTCACTCTTACTAAAATTTAGTATATAACCAGAAAAACTACTAAATTGATTAAGTAGAGCTACTATTGCCGGAATAGATTTCTCTGGGTTAGAGATGAATAATAACAGATCATCTGCATAAAGAGATAGCCTATCTGTCTTATGGTAAGTACAGAAGCCTGAGGTATATGATATATCAGCTTGATCCAAGAAATACATTTTGGACCAATTTTGGACCAATTTTAAATTTTTCAAGTGTATTAAATAAGTATTCCTAAGCTACTCTATCAAACGCCTTCTCAGCATCAAGTGAAATGACACATTCTGAAGTTTTATGTGACGCTGTATATACGATATTCATTTATCTCCTAACGTTAAAGTATGAGTAACGATTTTTAATAAAACCTGTTTGATCTTCAGAAATAATTTGCGGTAAAATATTTTCCAATCTCATAGCTAGTATTTTGGAAAGAATTTTGTAATCTACATTTAACAGTGATATAGGTCTATATGATGTCACTTCTATAGGATCTTTTTCTTTTTGAAGAATTAAAGAAATAGATGCTTCATAAAAGGATTGTGGTAATCTGTTCATTAAAAAGGCTTCTTTAAACTTGAGAAATACTTTAAAAATTCCAATGTAAACCCATCTAAACCAGGAGCTTTACCAGAATTCATCAAAAGGATTGCTTTCTGTATTTCTTCCTACGTGATGGGTTCGTCTAACAACAGAGACTAAATATGTGGTAAATTTGGCAAGTTCAGTTTCTTTATATTGGAATTAGTAGGACATTCTGATTGGTATAGGGAGGTATAGAATTCCTGAAAGGATTTATTCATTTCATCATGGTCTACAGTCAATGTACCATCCCGTTTATTCACTTTAGTAACCTGACGTTTGGCTGACACAGCTTTCAACTGATTAGCGAGTAATTTAGAAGATTATTCGCCATGTATATAAAATTGACTTTTGTTTTAAGTAACGGTTCTCAATCGGTGATACTAATAACAAATCAAATCAAAAAATTGAAGTTCAACTCTATTCTTATAGAGCTCTAGACTAGGAGATGTTGAATATTTTTTATCAATTTCTTTAATCTCATCAGCCAATATACGTATTTCATTTTGAGTTTGTTTTTTTAATCCCACGGAGTATGAAATAATTTGTCCACGAATATATCTTAAAAGTATCCCAGACTACACCATTGGATATTTCTTCAGTAGAATTTATTAAGAAGAAAAAAACAATCTGATCTTTAATAAAATTAACAAAATTTAGATCTTGAATCAAAGTAGCATTAAATCGCCATTGTTTAACACTAAACTTGGAATCAGGTAGTTTGATTGATAGTTTCAATGGAGCATGATCAGAAATAGCAATTGCATCATACTCACATGCAGTGACCGATGAAACTAGCCGAGAATCTATTATAAAGTAGTCAATCCTAGAGTAACTATGATATATATGAGAGAAAAAGGAAATTTCTTTGTCATTTGGGTGTAAGAATCTCCAGACATCTAACATTCCAGAGTCAAGTAAAAAAGAATTGATAAAACTAGCTGATTTATTTGGAAGCACATGAACAGATGCAGATCTGTCCATCGAGGGGTTCAAAACGCAGTTACAATCTCCACCCATTATTAAAAGATGTTCATTTAAATTAGGAAAGGATGCAAGTAACTGTTTAAAAAACTCAGGGTGATCAATATTAGGTACATAAACATTCACCATAGCAACTTTTTGGTTATGAAGAACACCAGTAATCACCAAAAATCTACCATATGGATCAGAAATTGTTTCATAATGAACAAACAGAATTGAGGAGTCAATATAATAGAGACTACTTTCACCTTAGCCTGTGAATTTGAATGAAACTGTTGTCCTCTCCAAAACTTGAAAAATCGTTGATTGTTGTCTTGCCTTATGTGATTCAATTCAATTCAATTCCATCTTTAATTGTCATTGTGCAGTGTACAATACAGAGACAACGAAATGCAGTTGGTATCCTCCGGATGGGAGGAGGGTAAACAGTCTATGGTTGGGGTGTGAGCTGTCCCTAGTGCTGCTGTGCGCCCTGTGCAGGCATCGTTTACTATGGACAGACTCAATGGAGGGGAGTGAGGATCCTGTGATGCGGTGGGCGATCTTCACCACCCTCTGCATGAGTTTCCTGAACAAAGAAATCTGAGCATTTAGTCTACGATGTACTTAAAAAAGAAAAATTCCTCTTAATGGGATAGTTCAAACCATTCACATTCCATGAAAGGAAGTTAATAACTTTATCCATATTGTTTGTAAAAATCATGTGGAATGTAAAGGGTTAATTTCATAAAGCATAATCGTTCATGAGACTGGAAGGACGGAGCCAGAAATGACGACATTTCAGACATTTTTGTAGTTCAACTTCTGCCCAGATAGAAAAAAGTAAGCTAGAAGCGAAAGACCCCCCCCCCCCACACATGCAAAGCCCGAAATTGAACAGTAGACAGTCTGTACGCTATCTACTCCTTTCCCTACCCCCATCTCCCCTAACGACAGCACCCAACATAAGAAGAAGGCATATTTACCAGTCAATGGCCAAAAAGCACTCTTCAGTTTACCCACAATATCCCAGTAGCTAATATTCTCTAATCAAGTCAACATTTTGAAACTCTTGTTAACTCCCCCCAACGACTACACATTTGTCCAGTAATGGGACAAACCGGAGACAATACTTCCAAAGGTCATCTCACCAAAGTTTTCTATGACTGTCAATGATGTCCCGTCATTTACACTCTTTGTCCCGACCCATGAAGGCAAGCACATTGTATGCTTTCCATAACATCCTATCTACGTCTGGGCCACTTTCAGCAAGGTATAGAGTTTCCGCCAAGATCTCACTGTACATCAATGCCCCCAATTGTCATCCCTTTCATTGTGTACTTCCCTCTTGCTGGAACATCTCACCTCACACTTGTCTAAATTAAACTCTATCTGCCTTTTTCCATTTTGTCCTAATTTAAACTTATCTATGATCCATTGCTTCCTATCACAACTTTCCTCACTGTCCAAAACCACACTAATTTCCCACTTGTCCTAAACCATTTAAGGAAAACACTCAAGAACCAATAGAACGTTAGTTTCAAGTTTAAACCCCCAACACTGGCACAAAACACACATGGCTGAGAGAGTATCAGCCCCACCGACACTCACCTGAGCAGGAGACTCCAGCGTAATCTCTGTTAGTGCAGTTATTCACCCCCCATGGGCTGGCAGCACACTGGTCGAGGGCAGGCTCTGTTCCGTTACACTTTACCCCATCTAGCCAGATGTTCCCAGTGGCTTCTCCATAGGAGACAGCTGTTGTTACTGACCAGGCCGTCCCACAGTTCAACACCCTGCAGACTACATTCCCTGCATTGATATCCCAGCTGCTGCTGCAGACGGTGCCCCAGGTGGAGTTATGATAGATTTCAACTCTCCCAGAGCACATGTTGTTCCCATTCACCAGACGGACGGGCACCGGACCTGCAACAGAGGGGGATGAGGTTAAAATTAGACATAACTTCTCAAATGGTGCCCGTGAATTAACAAAGTAGCAGTTTGTTAATGACGGTGCTGGTAGTGAGAGGTGAGTGGGACAGATAATGGTCGCGTGAACTTCATACACTTCTATCTGGTAACGCCTCAGCCTCCGTTGATCTGGAGAAAACACCCTGCACAATATCCTAATAGCTAATAATCTCTAATCAAGTCAACATCTTGAAACTTTTATTAACCCTACATACGACTCCATATCTATCCTGTAATGGGACACATTGCAGATAATTCTCCAAATGTCATCTCACCAAAGTTTTATACAATTGCCAATGACGCCCTGTCATTTATACATTGGCCCGACCCATGAAAGTGAGCACACTGTACGCTTTCCATAACGGTACCCGGACGCGGTGCCGACAGACAAGAGGCAGAATCAAAGCAGCCAAAGCCAAAGAACCGAATAGAAACGAGGCCGAAACACCAATGAACCTAAAGAGTCCGAAGATGAAACGCCTACTAACCGAAAGGATGGAACGCCTAAATGCAAACTAACCGAAAGGGCGGGACGCCTAAACGCCTACGAACCGAAATGCTGCGTCGCCTAAAAGCAAACTTACCGAATGGCCGCTCAGTCGAAACACAACCCACCCGAAAGGCGTCGTCGCCTACAGGCCAAAGGACCAACTGCTGCTCAACAGAAAAGTCCAATAACGGACATGATGTTGCCGGGGGATGGGACTTGTTAGCGATTGGTCCAGACCCCCGCATCCATCTCATCACTGTGAAGGCATGAACATTGTCCCAAACCTCTGCTTTACCCGCTGCACCCGCGGTCCGCGGAGGGTGGCCGTGGGAGAGTGGGGGCTGTCCCGAGGAATGCACACCTTCGGCCGCTTTCAACTTGGTGCTTGGGTTCAGACCGCCCAGTCACCTATGGCTTGTGTGGTAAAATGAACCCCGTGCTCCCGTCTCCCCATTCCCTCTCCCCTCTTCTCTCTCTCCCCCTCTCTCTCCATTCTCGCTCCCAACTATCTCCTCCTCTCTCTCCCCTCTTCTCTCCCTCATCCTCTCTATCCCCCTCTCTCTCTCTCCCTTCTCTCTCCCACCTCTCTCTCCCCCTCCTCTCTCTCTCCCCCTTCTCTCTCACTCTCCCCCCTCCCCTTCTCTCTCCCCTTCTCTCCCCTTTCTCTCTCTCCTCCGTCTCCACCCGCGGGAGCGACCCACGGGATGCACTGCCATCGGACCCCAACCTCCACACCAGGGTGATCCCCCCCCCCCTCCGACCCCCAGACCCCGACACCCACACCGGGTGATTCACCCCGGCCGCGGGGACAGACGGTTTATTTATTACATTCTCGGTGCTTGCGGAATGCACCCACGCACAAAACAGGCAGCATCTCTGGAGAGAAGGAATGGGTGACGTTTCGTGCCGAGACCATTCTTCAGAATGTGTCTGAAGGGTATCGACCCGAAATGCCATCCATTCCTTCTCTTCAGAGATGCTGTCTCTTCAGCTGAGTTACTCCAGCATTTTGTATCTATCTCTGGTGTGACAGTTGTGTCATTTCATCGGCTTCGAATATTGCGCAACCAGGAGAGAAGCTGGACATGCCGCTTGCATCTATTCAAACAAATGCGTTCAATCTGAAATCCCACATTAACCATGTTCCCGAATGTAAGAACGATTTATACATGTAATACATGATATACACCAGTTATTGAACCATGTATATCATGTATTACATGTATAATCGTTCTTACATTCGGGAACATGGTTAATTAACTGGTGGCATTATTTCCCTGTCCTAACGCCGTTTGTTTTAACCATATAAACCATATAACCATACAACAATTACAGCACGGAAACAGGCCCTCTCGGCCCTTCCAGTCCGTGCCGACCATTTGTTTTCCCCTAGTCCCATCTACCTGCACTCAGACCATACCCCTCCATTCCCTTCCCGTCCATATACCTATCCACTTTACTTTTAAATGTTAAAATCGATCCTGCCTCCACCACTTCTGCTGGAAGCTCATTCCACACAGCCACCACCCTCTGATTAAAGAGGTTCCCCCTCACGTTACTCCTAAACTTCTGTCCCTTAATTCTCATGTCATGCCCTCTTGTTTGAATCTTCCCTACCCTCAATGGGAAAAGCTTATCCATGTCAACTCTGTCTATCCCTTTCATCATTTTAAAGACCTCAATCAAGTCCCCCCTTATCCTTCTGCGCTCCAAAGAATAAAGACCTAACTTGTTCAACCTTTCTCTGTAACTTAGTTGCTGGAACCCAGGTAACATTCTAGTAAATCTCCTCTGTACTCTCTCTATTTTGTTGACATCCTTCCTATAATGAGGCGACCAAAATTGTACGCCATACTCCAGAATTGGTCTTACCAATGCCTTGTACATTTTAATATTACTTCCCTACTCCTATATTCAATGCTCTGATTTATAAAGTCCAGCACACCAAAGGCTTTCTTTACCACCCTATCTACATGCGATTCCACCTTCAGGGAACTATGCACAGTTATTCCTAGATCTCTCTGTTCCACAGCATTCGACAATTCCCTATCATTTACCATGCACGTCCTATTTTGATTTGTCCTGCCAAGATGTAGCACTTCACACTTATCAGCATTAAACTCCATCTGCCATCTTTCAGCCCATTTTTCCAAATGGCCCAAATCTCTCTGTAGACTTTGAAAATCTACTTCATTATCCACAACACCACCTATCTTAGTATCATCTGCATACTTACTTATCCAATTTTCCACCCCATCATCCAGATCATTGATGTACATGACAAACAACAGTGGACCCAACACAGATCCCTTGAGGCACCCCACTGGTCACCGGCTTCCAACCTGACAAACAGCCATCCACCATTACTCCTGACATCTCCCATTCAGCCACTGTTGAATCCATCTTGCTACTCCGCCATTAACACCCAAAGATTGAACCTTCTTAACCAACCTTCCATGGGGAACCCTGTCAAAGGCCTTATATATATTATCTCTAAGTATTTATATATTATATATTATCTCTAAGTATTTTGCCCACCACTGACGTCAAACTAATAGGTCTATAATTGCTAGGTTTATTCTTTGAACCCTTTTTAAACAATGGAACAACATGCGCAGTACGCCAATCCTCCGGCACTATTCCAGTTTCTAATGACATTTGAAATATTTCTGTCATAGCTCCTGCTATTTCTACACTAACTTCCCTCAATGTCCTAGGGAATATCCTGTCAGGACCTGGAGACTTATCCACTTTTATATTTTTCAAAAGTGTCAGTACTTCCTCATCTTTGAATCTCATAGTTTCCATAGCTACTCTACTTTTTTCCCTTACCTCACAGAGTTCAATATCCTTCTCCTTGGTGAATACCGAAGAAAATAAATTGTTCAATATCTCCCCATCTCTTTTGGCTCTGCAGATAGCTGTCCATTCTGACTCTCTAATGGTCCAATTTTATCCCTCGTTATCCTTTTGCTATTAATATAGTTGTAGAAACCCTTTGGATTTTCTTTCACCATTCTTGCCAAAGCAACCTCATATCTTCTTTTAGCCTGCCTAATTTCTTTCTTAAGATTCTTTTTACATTCTTTATACTCCTCTAGCACCTCATTTACTCCATGCCTCCTATAATTATTGTAGATATCTCTCTTTTTTCGAAACAAGTGTCCAATTTCCCTTGAAAACCATGGCTCTTTCCTATTTTTACTATTTCCTTACAACCTAACAGGGACATAAAGATTCTGTACTCTTACAATTTCCCCTTTAAATGTCCTCCATTTCTCTTCTACATCCTTCCCATAAAACAAAGTGTCCCAATTCACTCCTTTTAAATCCTTACGCATTCCCTCAAAGTTAGCCTTTCTCCAATCTCCACCCTAGGTCCAGTTCTGACTTTCTCCATAATTATATTGAAACTAATGGTATTGTGATCACTGGTCCCGAAGTGCTCACCAACGCATACCTCCGTCACCTGACCTACCTCATTTCCTAACAAGAGGTCCAGCACTGCCCCTTCTCTGGTCGATACCTCTATTTACTGCTGCAAAAAACTATCCTGCACAAATTTTACAAACTCCAAACCATCCAGCCTATTTACAGAATGTGTTTCCCAGTCTATTTTTGGAAAATTGAAATCTCCCACAATCACTACCTTGTGCTTACTACTAATATCTGCTATCTCCTTGCATATTTGCTCTTCAAATTCTCACTCCCCATTTGGCGGTCTATAATACACCCCTAAAAGTGTTGCTACACCGTTCCCACTTCGCAGTTCCACCCAAATAGCCTCCCTAGACGAGCCCTCTAATCTATCCTGCCAAAGCACTGCTGTAATATCCTCTCTGACAAGCAATGCAACACCTCCACCTCTGGTCCCACCAATTCTATCACACCTGAAGCAACGGAATCCTGGAATATTTAGTTTCCAATCACAGCCCTCCTGCAATCATGTTTCACTAATTGCCACAACATCATATTTCCAGGTGTCAATCCAGGCTCTAAGTTCATTCACCTTTCTTACAATGCTCCTAGCATTAAAATATACACATTTTAGAATCCCACCATCCCTTATTCTCTGTCTATTATCTTTTTCCTCTTTCTCGCCTACATTTTGGGTCCGAGTGCTTCCCTTCTCTGCCTCTTGCCCCACACCCTGTCCCCTAGCCCCCTCTACCCGAGTCCCTCCCCCCGGCCTTTCTAGTTGAAAGTCTCCCCAGTAGCTTTTGCAAATCTCCCTGTCAGGATATTGGTCCCCCTCGGGTTCAAGTGCAACCCGTCCTTTGTGTACAGATCATGCCTTCCCCAAAAGAGGTCCCAGTGATCAAGAAACTTGAATCGCTGCCCACTGCACCAGTCCCTCAGCCACGCATTTATCCTCCACCTCATTCCATTCCTACTTTCACTGTCACGCGGCACAGGCAGTAATCCTGAAATCGTTACCCTTTTGGTCCTTCTCCTTAACTTTCCCCCCCCCCCCCCCCCCAACTCCCTAAATTCTCCCTTCAGGACCTCGTCTCTTTTTCTGCCTATGTCATTGGTACCTATGTGTACCACAACATCAGGCTCCTCTCCCTCCCTTTTCAGAATCTTTTGGACACGTTCCGACACATGCGAGACCCTGGCACCAGGGAGGCAAACTACCATCCGGGTCTCCCGATTGCGTCCACAGAATCGCCCATCCGACCCCCTAACTATAGAGTCCCCTATTACAAATTCCCTCCTCTTTTTGCTACCTTTCTGAGCATCAGGGCCAGTCCCTGTGCCGGAGACCCGGCCGCAGTTGCTGCCCCCAGGTAGGCTGTCCCCTCCAATCGTACTCAAACCCGAGTACATATTTTCCAGGTGTACAGTCACAGGGGTACTCTCTAGCCCCTGCCTCTGCCCCTTGCCCTTCCTAACCGTGACCCACTTGTCTGCCTCCTGTGGTCTGGGAGTGACTACCTCCCTGTAGCTCCTCTCTATGACCTCCTCACTCTCCCTGACCAGACGGAGGTCATTGAGCTGCTGCTCCAGGTTCCTAACACAGTCCTTTAGGAGCCCCATCTCGACACACCTGGCGCAGATGTGGATGTCTGGAGGGCTATCAGATTCCCTGACCTCCCACATCTGACATCCAGAACAGTACACTGCCCTGGCCTTCATACTCCCCCCTTACACAGGATACAATATCAACACAATACAAAGTACACAACAAACTACTGGAATCTGACTGCCAATCAGCTGCTTACCCTAGTCCACATCACACCAATCAGCTACTTACCCTAGTCCACATCACACCAATCAGCTGCTTACCCTAGTCCACTTCCCACCAATCAGCGGCTTCCTAAAAAAGAAACTACTCCAAATGGAACGTTATGGATTTAGGCAAAAACAAGCCCCGCGTTTGATTTTAAAGCTTACCGGTCGGGTGTCGCTCCTCCCCCTCCTTCTCTTCCAACGGCTCCTGTGGGCCTCTGAAAAAACAAGCCCCGCGCTTGATTTTAAACCTTACCGGTCGGGTGTCGCTCCTCCCCCTCCTTCTCTTCCAACGGCTCCTGTGGGCCTCTGAGAAAAAAACAAGCCCCGCGCTTGATTTTAAACCTTCCCGGTCGGGTGTCGCTCCTCCCCCTCCTTCTCTTCCAACGGCTCCTGTGGGTCTCTGGTGCTGGTGCTTACATCTCAGAAAGCAATGGAACATCTCATGTTTAAACCTCCAACACTGGCACAAAGCTATTAGGCTAATGGGACTGAAGGATGATAAATCCCCTGGGCCTGATGGTCTGCATCCCAGGGTCCTCAGTGAGGTGGCTCTAGAAATAGTGGATGCATTGGTGATCATTTTCCAATGTTCAATAGATTCAGGATCAATTCCTGTGGATTGGAGGATAGCTAATGTTATCCGACATTTCAAGAAAGGAGCGAGAGAGAGGAAACGGGGAATTACAGACCAGTTAGTCTGACTTCGATGGTGGGAATGATGCTGGAGTCAATTGTTAAAGAGGTAATAATGAGGCATTTGGATAGCAGTAAAAGGATTAGTCCAAGTCAACATGGATTTATGAAAGGGAAATCATGCTTGACTAATCTTCTCGAATTTTTGAGGATGTGACAAGTAAAATGGATGAAGGGGTGCCAGTGGATGTAGTGTATATAGGCTTTCAGAAAGCCTTTGATAAAGGCCTGCGTGGGAGACAGGTGGCTAAAATTAGAGCACATGGTATTGGGGTAGGGTGTTGACATGGATAGAAAATTGGTTGGCAGACCGGAAGCAACGAGTAGGAGTGAATGGGTCCTTTTCAGAATGGCAGGCAGTGGCGAGTGGAGTGCCACATGGCTCGGTGTTGGGGCCGCAACCGCTTACCATATATATTAATGATTTGGAAGAGGGAATTAGGAGCAACACTAGCAAGTTTGCGGATGCCACAAAGCTGGGTGGCAGTGTGAACTGTGAAGAGGATGTTAGCAGTGAGAGGTGAGTGGGACAGGTGATGGTCGAGGAAACCTCATACACTTCTATCTGGTAACGCCTCAGCCTCCAGTGATCTGGAGAAAACACTCTGAATTTCCCCACAATATCCTAATAGCTAATATTCTCTAATCAAGTCAACATCTTGAAACTCTTGTTAATTCTCTGCAACGACTCCGCATTCGTGCAGTAATGGGACAAACTGGAGACAATACTCCTCAGGTCATCTCACAAAAGTTTTCTATGACTGCCAATGACGTCCCGTCATTTATACTCATCGTTGCGACCCATGAAGTCAAACACATCGTACGCTTTCCATGACATCCTATTTACTTCTGTGTCGCATTCAGCAAGGTACAGACTTTCCACCAAGATCTCACTGTACATCAATGCCTCCAAATGTCATCCCATTCATTGTGTACTTCCCTCTTGCATTAGAAATGCTGGAACATCTCACCTCCCACTTGTCTAAATTAAACTCTATCTGCCTTTTCCCATTTTGCCCTAATTTAAACTTATCTATGATCCATTGCTTCCTATCACAACCTTCCTCACTGTCCACAACTACACTAATTTCCCCCTTGTCCTAAACCATTAAAGGAAGCACTCAAGAACCAATGGAACATTAGTTTCAGGTTTAAACCCCCGACACCGGCACAAAGTCCACTCGGCTGAGAAATTAGCAGCCCCATCACACTCACCTGAGCAGGAGACTCCAGCGTACTCTCCGTGTGTGCAATTATTCACCCCCCATGGGCTGGCAGGACACTGGTCGAGGGCAGGCTCTGTCCCGTTACACTTCACCCCATCTAGCCAGATGTTCCCAGTGACCTCTCCGTAGGAGACAGCTGTTGTTACTGACCAGGCCATCCCACAGTTCAACACCCTGCAGACCACGTTCCCTGCATTGATATCCCAGCTCCTGCCACAGACGGTGCCCCAGGTGGAGTTATGATAGACCTCCACTCTCCCGGAGCACATATTGTTCCCATTCACCAGACGGACGGGCACCGGACCTGCAACAGAGGGGGATGAGGTTAAAATGAGACATAACTTCTCAAATGGTGCCGAGAATGAACAAAGTAGCAGTTTAGACTGCGTAATATGACGGTGCTGGTAGTGAGAGGTGAGTGGGACAGATAATGGTCGAGGAAGCCTCATACACTTCTATCTGGTAACGCCTCAGCCTCCGGTGATCTGGAGAAAACACTCTGAATTTCCCCACAATATCCTAATAGCTAATAATCTCTAATCAAGTCAACATCTTGAAACTTTTATTAACCCTACATACGACTCCATATCTATCCTGTAATGGGACACAATGCAGACAATTCTCCAAATGTCATCTCACCAAAGTTTTATACAATTGCCAATGACGTCCTGTCATTTATACATTGGCCCGACCCATGAAAGTGAGCACACTGTACGCTTTCCATAACGGTACCCGGACGTGGCGCCGACAGACAAGAGGCAGAATCAAAGCAGCCGAAGCCAAAGAACCGAATAGAAACGAGGCCGAAACACCAATGAACCGAAAGAGTCCGAAGAAGAAACGCCTACTAACCGAAAGGATGGAACGCCTAAATGCCAACTAACTGAAAGGGCGGGACGCCTAAACGCCTACGAACTGAAATGCTGCGTCGCCTAAAAGCAAACGTACCGAATGGCTGCTCAGTCGAAACACAACCCACCCGAAAGGCGGCGTTGCCTACAGGCCAAAGGACCGACTGCTGCTCAACAGAAAAGTCCAATAACGGACTTGACATTGCCGGGGGGGGCGGGACTTGTCATCGATAGGTCCAGACCCCCGCGTCCATCACATCACTGTGAAGGCATGAACATGGTCCGAAACCTCCGCTCCACCCGACCCCCAGCCCGCAGCGGTTAGCCGTGGGAGAGTGGGGGCTGTCCCGAGGAATGCACACCTTCGGCCACTTTCAACTTGGTGCTTGGTTCAGAGTTCCCAGTCACCTATGGCTTGTGTGGGAAAATGAACCCCATGCTCCCATCTCCCCCTTCCCTCTTCTCTCTCTCCCTTCTCTCTCTCCATTCTCTCTCCCTTCTCTCTCCTCCTCTCTCTCCCCCTCTCTCTCTCCCTTGTCTCTCCCACCTCTCTCTCCCCCTTTCTCTCCCTCTCCCCATTCTCTCTATCTCCCCCTTCTCTCTCTCTCCCCCCCTCCCTTCTTTCTCCACTTCTCTCCCCCTTCTCTCTCTCCTCCATCTCCACCCTCGGGAGCGTCCAACAGTCACTGATTGCGTTGCACCGTCATCGGACCCCAACCTCCATACTAGGGTGATCCCCCCCCCCGCCTTCCGACCCCCAGACCCCGAAACCCACAACGGGTGATTCACCCCGGCCGCAGGGACAGACAGTTTATTTATTACGTTCTCGGTGCTTGCGGAATGCACCCAACCCCCCACGCACAAAACAGGCAGCATCTCTGGAGAGAAGGAATGGGTGACATTTCGTGCCGAGACCATTCTTCAGAATGTGTCTGAAGGGTATCGACCCGAAATGCCATCCATTCCTTCTCTTCAGAGATGCTGCCTCTTCAGCTGAGTTACTCCAGCATTTTGTATCTATCTTTGGTGTGACAGTTGTGTCATTTCATCGGCTTAGAATATTGCGCAACCAGGAGAGAAGCTGGACATGCCGCTTGCATCTATTCAAACAAATGCGTTCAATCTGAAATCCCACATTAATCATGTTCCCGAATGTAAGAATGATTTACATGTATTACATGTAATACATGATATACACCAGTTAATTAACCATGTATATCATGTATTACATGTATAATCGTTCTTACATTCGGGAACATGGTTAATTAACTGGTGAATTATTTCCCTGTCCTAATGCCGTTTGTTTTAGCTGGTGCTTACATCTCAGAAAGCAATGGAACATCTCATGTTTAAACCCCCAACACTGGCACAAAGCTATTAGGCTAATGGGACTGAATGATGATAAATCCCCTGGGCCTGATGGTCTGCATCCCAGGGTCCTCAGGGAGGTGGCTCTAGAAATAGTGGATGCATTGGTGATCATTTTCCAATGTTCAACAGATTCAGGATCAGTTCCTGTGGATTGGAGGATAGCTAATGTTATCCGACATTTCAAGAAAGGAGCGAGAGAGAGGAAACGGGGAATTACAGACCAGTTAGCCTGACTTCGGTGGTGGGAAAGATACTGGAGTCAATTATTAAAGAGGTAATAATGGGCATTTGGATAGCAGTAGAAGGATTAGTCCAAGTACACATGGATTTATGAAAGGGAAATCATGCTTGACCAATCTTCTCGAATTTTTGAGGATGTGACAAGTAAAATGGATGAAGGGGTGCCAGTGGATGTAATGTATCTAGACTTTCAGAAAGTCTTTGATAAGGTACCGCGTGGGAGACTGGTGACTAAAATTAGGTATTGGGGGTAGGGTGTTGACATGGATAGAAAATTGGTTGGCAGACTGGAAGTAAAGAGTAGGAGTGAACGCGTCCTTTTCAGAATGGCAGGCAGTGCCGAGTGGAATGCTGCAAGGCTCGGTGTTGGGGCCACAACCATTCACCATATATATTAATGATTTGGAAGAGGGAATTAGGAGCAACACTAGCAAGTTTGTGGATGACACAAAGCTGGGTGGTAGTGTGAACTGTGAAGAGGATGTTAGCAGTGAGAGGTGAGTGGGACAGAAGATGGTCGAGGAAACTTCATACACTTCTATCTGGTAACCCCTCAGCCTCCGGCGATATGGAAAAAAACACTCTTGAGTTTGCCCACAATATCTCAGTAGCTAATATTCTCTAATCAAGTCAACATTTGAAACTCTTGTTAATTCTCTCCAACGACTCCGCATTCGTACAGTAATGGGACAAACTGGAGACAATACTCCTAAAGTCATCTCACCAAAGTTTTATACAACTGTCAATGACGTCCCGTCATTTATACTCATTGTCCCGACACATGAAGGCAAGCACATCGTATGCTTTCCATAGTATCCTATTTACTTCTGTGTCGCATTCAGCAAGGTATAGACTTTCCACCAAGATCTCACTGTACGTCAATGCCCCCAAATGTCATCTCATTCATTGTGTACTTCCCTCTTGCATTAGAAATGCTGGAACATCTCACCTCACACTTGTCTAAATTAAACTCTATCTGCCTTGTCCAAAACCATTAAAGGAAGCTCTCAAGAACCAATGGAACGTTAGTTTCAGGTTTAAACCCCCAACACCAGCACAAAGCCCACTCTGCTGAGAAATTAGCAGCCCCAACCTCACTCACCTGAGCAGGAGACTCCAGCATACTCTCCGTATGTGCAGTTATTCATCCCCCATGGGCTCGCAGGACACTGGTCGAGGGCAGGCTCTGTCCCGCTACACTTCACCCCATCCAGCCAGATGTTCCCAGTCGCCTCTCCGTAGGAGGCAGCTGTTGTTATTGATCGGGCCATCCCACAGTTCAACACCCTGCAGACCACGTTCCCTGCATTGATATCCCAGCTCCTGCCGCAGACGGTGCCCCAGGTGGAGTTATGATAGACCTCCACTCTCCCGGAGCACATGTTGTTCCCATTCACCAGATGAACGGGCACCGGACCTGCAACAGAGGGCGGATGAGGTTGAAATTGGACACAACTTCTCAAATGGTACCGAGAATTAACAAAGTGACAGTTTAGACTGTGTAATATGACAGTGCTGGCAGTGAGTGGTGAGTGGATCAGATAATGGTCGAGGAAACCGCATACACTTCTATCTGGTAACTCCTCAGTCTCCGGTGATCTGGAGAAAACCATATAACCATATAACAATTACAGCATGGAAACAGACCATTTATTTTCCCCTAGTCCCATCTACCTGCACTCAGACCATACCACTCCATTCCCTTCCCGTCCATATACCTATCCACTTTACTTTTAAATGTTAAAATCGATCCTGCCTCCACCACTTCTGCTGGAAGCTCATTCCACACAGCCACCACCCTCTGAGTAAAGAAGTTCCCCCTCACGTTACCCCTAAACTTCTGTCCCTTAATTCTCATGTCATGCCCTCTTGTTTGAATCTTCCCTACCCTCAATGGGAAAAGCTTATCCACGTCAACTCTGTCTGTCTTTTTCATCATTTTAAAGACCTCAATCAAGTCCCCCCTTAACCTTCTGCGCTCCAAAGAATAAAGACCTAACTTGTTCAACCTTTCTCTGTAACATAGTTGCTGGAACCCAGGCACCATTCTAGTAAATCTCCTCTGTACGCTCTCTATTTTTTTTTGCTCTGAATTTCCCCACATATCCTAATAGGTAAATGGTAGGGAATTGAGGAATGCTGTGGAACAGAGGGATCTAGGAATAACTGTGCATAGTTCCCTGAAGGTGGAATCGCATGTAGATAGGGTGGTAAAGAAAGCCTTTGGTGTGCTGGCCTTTATAAATCAGAGCATTGAATATAGGAGTAGGGAAGTAATGTTAAAATTGTACAAGGCATTGGTAAGACCAATTCTGGAGTATGGTGTACAATTTTGGTCGCCTAGTTATAGGAAGGATGTCAACAAAATAGAGAGAGTACAGAGGAGATTTACTAGAATGTTGCCAGGGTTCCAGCAACTATGTTACAGAGAAAGGTTGAACAAATTAGGTCTTTATTCTTTGGAGCGCAGAAGGTTAAGGGGGGGACTTGATTGAGGTCTTTAAAATGATGAAAGGGATAGACAGAGTTGACGTGGATACGTTTTTCCCATTGAGGGTAGGGAAGATTCAAACAAGCGGGCATGACATGAGAATTAAGGGACAGAGGTTTCGGGGTAACGTGAGGGGGAACTTCTTTACTCAGAGGGTGGTGGCTGTGTGGAATCAGCTTCCAGCAGAAGTGGTGGAGGCAGGATCGATTTTAACATTTAAGAGTAAAGTGGATAGGTATATGGACGTGAAGGGAATGGAGGGGTATGGTCTGAGTGCAGGTAGATGGGACTAGGGGAAAACAAATGGTCGGCACGGACTGGAAGGGCCGAGAGGGCCTGTTTCCGTGCTGTAATTGTTATATGGTTATATGGTTAATAGCTAATATTCTCTACTCGTCATCATCTTGAAACTTTTGTTAAACCTACATACGACTATGATTTTATATCGAAGTCACGTGAATGACTACGTGAAGAGCCCGCCAGCTCGCATGCGCTTCAATACGTTGATGCATGGCGTGGCAATTGGAGCATTTGGAAACTGCTCCTGCAAGTAGGACAATTTTGTATCAGGAATGGGCCGCTGCCCCGAAAATAGGTGCAGCGGGCCCGGAAAAGCTGACGGGCGCAGCCTGTGCAGCTGCCACCGTTGGAGCTCCGAATGGGAGCAGGTGGCCAGACTTGGTAAAGTCGCCGCTGAGGCTCCAAATGGGAGCAACTTATTTCAGCACAAAGAACACAGTCTTTATTCAATCTCTGGCTCGGTCTCTGGGTCATAACTGACATGAGGGTAGCTTGTTATGGGAATTATCTCATAAAACAAAATGGGCACAGTTGGGTACAATTTGGAGTTGACAGCATACCCACCAGATCGGAGATTGGGGGTGTTATTATGTATACAGGTACACTGAGCTTGCTAGTACCTATGAGATGAAAGATAGTTTCCTCATTGTTATTTAATAGTTTTTTCAAGAGATTGCTGGTGCAGACCATCTCAACATGAATAGAGTGTAAGCAGCTAATAGCGGGTGTGAATTCAAATAATTTAAAGTCTCATTCTTCCAAGGGGGCTGGCTCATTAGCAGCCAATAGAATGGATATTCCCATTTGATCATCTTCTTGCAACAGTAGGTGGCTTACATAGTGCACTTTCAGAAGTTATAACATTTTGTTGAATATGCCTGGATGATTGCAGATAGAATTTTGAACAGTGTTGCATGAGTTATTGTCTAACCCACAGCCAATTGGGACTGTGGTCCGATTAAAGGCAATGGCCATGTATGCAAGTTAGCATCATGTTGTTAATAACCCATGTCTTTTCTACCATTTATGGTTTATCTGTTTCAGTGTTTCACACACAGATTGGTTTACTGCATGAAACCACTGAGCTTCGAAGGCTTCACATAGTCACTCACTTGACTTCAATATAAAATAGAAAGATTAAACAAAAACTTACCGTTTGAAGTTTGCTCTTTATTTTATGAGAAGTTGAAGTGAGCGACTATGTGCCCTCCACTTCCAACCCTGAATCTCATAAAGATCATTCAGTAAGTCAACGGTTATTAATCTTCCTATAATTTAAGTTTGTGCAAGTGGTCTGTGGACACATACAGTTGCTCTGAAGATTGCCACGCATTCGTTTAATCTTTCTAATCTATCCTGTAATGGGACAAACTGCAGACAATTCTCCAACTGTCATCTCACCAAAGTTTTATACAACTGCCAATGATGTCCCACCATTTATACTTATTGCCCCGACCATGAAGGCAAGCACACCATGCGCTTTCCATAATATCCTATCTACTTCTGTGTCACTTTCAATGAAGTATGGACATTCCACCAAGATCGCTCTGTACATCAATGCCTCCAATTGTCATCTCATTCATTGTTTACTCCCCTCATGCATTTGAAATGCTGGAACATCTCACCTCATTCTTGTCTGAATTAAACTGCATCTGTCTTTTCCCTTCGCTAATTTAGACTTATCAATGCTCCATTGCATCCTTTCCCAACCTCCCTCAGAGTCCACAACTACACTAATTTCCCCGTTGTCTTAAACAGTTTGTAGGAAAGCACTCATAAAACAATGGAACATCTCAGATTTAAATCCCCAACATTGGCACAAAGCCCACTCTGCTGAGAGAGTTCCAGCCCCACCTACACTCACCTGAGCAGGAGACTCCAGCGTACTCTCCGTGTGTGCAGTTATTTACCCCCCATGGGCTGGCAGGACACTGGTCAAGGGCGCGTTCAGCCCCGTTACACTTCACGCCATCCAGCCAGATGTTCCCAGTGGCCTCTCCATAGGAGGCAGCTTTTGTTACTGACTGGGCCATCCCACAGTTCAACACCCTGCAGACCACGTTCGCCGCATTGATATCCCAGCTCCTGCTGCAGACGGTGCCCCAGGTAGAGTTATGATAGACCTCCACTCTCCCAGAGCACATGTTGTTCCCATTCACCAGACGGACGGGCACCGGACCTGCAACAGAGGGGGGATGAGGTTGAAATTAGACATAACTTCTCAAATGGTGCCGAGAATTATGGAAGGTAAAGATTCCCAGAGGCCGCTCCGTCAGGACACAAATTGGAAATACAAGGGTGGAGTTAAAGGAAAAGTTGAGAAAGAATCGAGAATTAAATGGACAGGAGGCTCACAAAGGGATAGGAGAGTATGGCCAAGTGAAATAGGAATTGATGTGAAAGGTGAGGTGAGTAATGGATTAGAAGTATTATATATGAATGCACAAAGTATAAGAAGTAAAGAGGATGAGCTTGAGGCTCAGTTAGAGATAGGTAGATATGACATTGTGTGGGATTACAGAGACATGGCTGCAGGAGGATGGGGACTGGGAACTGATATTCAGGGTTATATGTCTTATAGAAAGGACAGGCACCGGGGCAGAGGTGGGGTAGCTCTGTTGGTGAGGGATGAATTTCAGTCCCTTGTGAGGATGTAGAGTCACTGTGGATAGAATTGAGGAATTGGAAAGGTAAGAAGAAACTAATCGGTGATCTTCAGGCCCCCAAACAGTAGCCTGCATCTAAGGTGCAAGTTGCAGCAGAGGTTAGAATTGGCATGCAACAAAGTTAATGCCACTGTGGTTATGGGAGATTTCTATATGCAGGTAGACTTGGAAAATGAGGTTGGTTCTGAACCCCAAGAAAGGAAGTTTGTAGAGTGCCTCCGTGATGGATTCTTACTTAGAGCAGCTTGTACTGGAGCCTACCAGAAAGAAGGCAATTCTGGATTTAGTGTTGTCTAATGAACTCAAGATAAAGTAAACGCTAGGAGGTAGTGACCATAATATGATAAATTTTAATCTGCAATTTGAGAGGGAGAAGATTAAATCAGAAGTGTGAGTATTGCAGTTGAACAAAGGGGACTATTGAGGCACAGAAACATAGAAACATAGAAAATAGGTGCAGGAGTAGGCCATTCGGCCCTTCGAGCCTGCACCGCCATTCAATATGATCATGGCTGTCCATCGAACTCATTATCCTGTACCTGCCTTCTCACCATACCCCCTGATCCCTTTATCTACAATGGCACATCTAACTCCCTCTTAAATATAGCCAATGAAATGGCCTCAACTACCTTGCGCGGCAGAGAATTCCCAAGATTCATCACTCTATGTGTGAAAAATGTTTTTCTCAACTCGGTCCTAAAAGATTTCCCCCTTATTCTTAAACTGTGACCCCTTGTTCTGGACTTCCCCAACATCGGGAACAATCTTCCTGCATCTAGCCCGTCCAACCACTTAAAAATTTTGTAAGTTTCTAAAAGATCCCCCCTCAATCTTCTAAATTCTAATGAGTACAAGCCGAGTCTATCCAATCTTTCTTCATAAGAAAGTCCTGACATCCCAGAAATCAGTCTGGTGAACCTTCTCTGTATTCCCTCTATAGCAAGAATGTCTTTCCTCATGGCATGAGAGAGAAGCTGACGAACATCAACTGGAAAAGAATCCCAGCAGGAATGACATTGGAACAGTAATGGCAGGCATTTCTGGCCAAAATCCAGAAGATGCAGGATCATTTCATTCCAAAGAGGAAGAAAGTTTCTGAAGGGAGTAAGAGGCAACCGTGGCTGACAAGGGAAGATAGGGATGGAATAAAACTAAAACGGTGAAAAACATCGCAAAGAGTTGCAGGAAGCCAAAGGATTGGGAAACTTTCAAAGGACAACAAAAGGTAACAAAAAGGGCAATACGGGGTGAAAAGATGAAGTACAAGTTAAGCTGGCCAAAAATATAAAGAAGGATAGTTAAAGCTTCTTTAGGTATGTTAAGTGAAAATGATTACTAAAGAAAAATGTGGGTCCTTTGATGGCAGAAACAGGTGAAATTATTATGGGAACAAGGATATTGCAGAGGAGTTGAGCAGGTGCACTGGTTCAACCGTCACTAAGGAAGACACAAGCAATCTCTCAGATGTACTAGAGGACAGAGGATCTAGGGACACAGAGGAACTGAAAGAAATTTGCATTAGGCGATAAACAGTATTGGGTAGACTGATGGGACTGAAGGCTGAAAATCACCAGGGCCTGATGATCTGCATCCCAGGATACTCAAGGAGGTGGCTCTAGAAATCGTGGACGCATTGGTGATCATTTTCCAATGTTCTTTTGATTCAGGATCAGTTCCTGTGGATTGCAGGATAACTAATGTTATCCCACTTTTCAAGAAAGGAGCGAGAGGGAAAACGGGGAATTATGGACCAGTTATCCTGACATCGGTGGCGGGGAAGATGCAGGAGTCAATTATTAAAGAAGTAATACAGTACATTTGGATAACAGTAAAAGGATTGGTCCAAGTCAGCATGGATTTATGAAGGTGAAATCCTACGACTAATCTTCTGGAATTTTTTGTGGATGTGACAGGTAAAATGAATGAAGGAGAGCCAGTGGACATCGGATGTCTGGACTTTCAGAACACTTTTGATAAGGTCCCACACAGGAGATTAGTGGGCAAAATTAGAGCACATGTTATTGGGGGTAGGGTATTGACATGGATAGAGAATTGGTTGGCAGACAGGAAATAAAGAGTAGGAATAAACGGGTCCCTGTTAGAATGGCAGGTAGTGGCAAGTTGAGTGCCGCAAGGCTCGGTGCTGGGGCTGCAACTATTTACAATATACCAGACCAAGTGCAGACCCTTGGGTCTGCTCTCCCAACACACCCATTCCTGCACGTAGCCCCCATGAGAGGCGTGGTCGTCCTACGCAAACCATTCCTGAACAAAAGATTCCAGCACTACTGTTGCCTCCCTCAGCAGTACTCTTTAAAAATAATTTCAATTGAACTTGCCCTGCATGCTGCAATATCAATTTGCCCTCCCCTGCTAGTCTATCCATTGTGACGTCATCAGTTGAAACGGCCATTGTACGTCATCAGTTGAAGCAGGTCGGTTTGAAATTCAAGGTATTTTAATTTTTTTAATCTAAATCAGTAATGTCGAGAAATTAAAACATAAAATATGCTGTGAAAGTGATCTCTGCTAGAGGGGGAAAATGTGAATCAGAATATGTAAAAATCTTGTAAAAGTTGGCATTTTTAAACCTTTAATCGCAAATAACGTGTCAAATATCGGAAGAAATCTTCGTTGAGCCTGATCTTTGCTAGCTGAGCCATTGTGACGTCATCAGTTGAATATGTGGTTTAAATTTTAAAGTCTTTTGACTTTTTAAGATGTTTAATCAATAGTGATTCAAAAATAAGTCACGAAATAAAGCATAAAATGTTCAGATAAGGTGATCCCAGCCTCCACTGGAAATATGTGAATCGGAACATTAATTTTTTTTATCATTACTGCGTTTTTGCGAAGATGTAAAGACAACCACATATACACGCACATATACACACACATATACACACACACACATGTACCCACTAACAAGATCAGACTTTTAATAAGTATGATATTAATGATTTAGATGAAGGGACTAAAAACAACACTAGCACATTTGCAGATGACACAAAGCCGGGTGCCAGTGTGATCTGCAAAGAGGATGCTAGGAAGTTGCAGGGTGACTTGGACAGGTTGAGTGAGTGGGCAGATGCAGTATCTTCTATCTATCTACACTTAACTAAAACTCTCATCTTGTCCTATTCTGGTTTGTGTTGTTTTTAAATTTGCACATAAATGGTACCCGATAGTGCTATGATTTTTTGCCACCGGTTGCAGGATCTTCCCACCCCCCGCCGGCGTCAGAAGCCGTCCCCCTCTCCCGGCTGTAGGTTGCCTGCCGCCCTCCCCACTGACAGCCCCTGCCTGCAAGTGTCCCTCCCCCCGGCTGTAGGACACTACCCCCCCCCCCCCCGTCGGCCCACGACAGACCCCGCCTGAAGCCGCCCCCCTCCTCGGCTGTAGGCCCCTCCCACCCTGGTCCCGACAGCCCACTCCTGAAGCCGTCCCCCTCCCCCGCTGCTGTACACTCTCCCCATCGCCCCACGTCAGCCCCTGCCTGTAGTCGTCCCCTTCCCCCAGCTGCAGGACACTCACCCCCCACCCCCCGACAGCCCACGCCTGAAGCCGTCCCACTCTCCCAGATGCTGGATGCTCCCGCCCCCCCCCCCCCCCCCCAACGGGAGCACAAGGTGTGGATATTTCATGTGCTCTGTGCAGCAGATCTCCAGACATGGGAGCATTTCAGGGACATCAAGCGGGATGCCGGCCTCGACCTATCACTTCTGATTGGGTGAAGTTGTTCAAATCTCACATCAATGTTGAGATATACTCCTCTGTAAAGTCAGTCAAATACGTTATCAAGTACACCTTGAAGGGAAGTGATCAAGCAGCTTTTAGAGTTAACAGGGTTGACGACATTACACAGTACTTGACTGGCAGATACATTGGTTGATCAGTAGCAGTGGAATGAATCCTTGGATTTCCAACTATGAGAGACAGCCCGCTGTCTTTTGACTCCAGGTACATCTACCACACCAACAACGAGTCGTTATCAGTCAATGCTGCTCAGCAAGTGAGCAATGATGATACGGCGAGAACGACTTTAACTGAATTCATGGCATCGTGTTCTCAAGAGCCATTTCCAAGAACATTCTACTGCGCTGATGTTCCCCGGTTTTACACACGGAACAATAAGAGATGGCAAAGAAGGAAGGTTGGGAAGAGAGTGGAAGATCTTCCAGGTCTTTTTGAAGCCAATGTTCTGGGACAAGTGTATTCCGTGTCTCCAAGATGTGGTGACCTCTACTACTTGAGACTGCTTCTCCATCACGTAAAAGGGCCAGTTTCCTTCGATTCATTGAAGACACATGATGGAGACACATCTTTCCTTCAAAGACGTCTGCAGACAAAGAGGTTTATTGCAGACTGATGACCATTGGCAACAAACAATGGAAGATGCTGAGAAGACAAGACTCCCCAGTGCAATGAGAGATGTGTTTGTTTTTTGCTGACGAATACTGAGATCAACAATCCTCAACAATTATGGTATCACTTCAAGAATTCAATGTCTGAAGATTAGCTTGAAAAGGAACGGAGAACAATGAGTGATCCTAATATCAGGATTGAAAAGAAGCATCATGATCAGGCTCTGTTGTATATTCAAGATAAGCTTGAGAACTACACCAAAAACAATGGAATACTTTCATTTTCCACGACAAAGAAATGGAAGGATGCACCTTGATGATGACAATCCAGAATTGCTGCAGGAATTGTTACACGATAGAACTGAACCACAGCAATCTGCTGTGGAGAATGAGCCTCTTCTGAATGCTGAGCAGAGAGCAGTGCATGACCAGGTGTTCAACTGCTTGAAAAGGAAGCTTCCTTCAATGTTTTTTATTGATTCACCAGGAGGAATGGGAAAAAGTATTTATCACCAATTTGATCCTCTCCAAAGTTAGATGTCGAGGTGATGTGGCTATTGCTGTAACATTGTCTGGGATAGCAGCTACATTAATGCCTGGTGGAAGAACTGCACATTCTCGATTCAAGATATACATCCATGTGACCGAGGATACATTCTACCTGCATCATACGCTTCCCTGGAATCATTAAAGAGTACTTTTCTTTCAACACCAAGTTTCAATTGCACACAAAGATGCGATAGAGAGTGGGAGAAGGTGACTATTCTCAATGTGGTTGAAAGTTGGAGAAAAGGACATATTAAAGAATGAAGATGATGAAATTAAAATGCCACAGCACATGCAATCATGTCTATCAGCTAAAACACTGGAGGATTGTATTCATTTCATCCATCCCACATTGACAATCCTGCAGAATTATTCTCCGACAATTATATCTTGGTTCCGCATAACGATACTATGTGAAGGATCAATTCTACATGTATCACACGCTTCCCTGGAATCATTAAAGAGTACTTTTCTTTCAATGCTGTCACTGCGGGAACTAATGCTACTCGCTTCCCAACAGAATTCCTCGATTCACTCAAGATCTCTGGATTACCACCACACAAATTGAAGTTGAAAAAAGGATCTCCAATGTTAATGAGAAACTTGGAACGCCCAAAGCCATGCAATGGAATGAGGATAATTGTGGAAGAGCTACACAATCATCTGATCGTTGCAAGCATGAACATGGGAGCCTTCACAGCTGACATTGTTCTCATTCCTAGGATAACGCTCAATTTGACAGAAGGCGAAGACATTCCCCTTCAGCGGACCCAATTCCCCATTCAGTCAAGTTTCGCTATGAACATCGACCAAGAATGTTGTCATTAAACGCATGGAAGGATGACTTCTGAAGTAAATTCTCAGGTTTTCTTCAAGTTAAAATTTGACCACTCAATAATGTCTCTATATTAAAATTATGTGTCTTTTTAATATAGATATTATTTTATGACACAACAAGGAAGAACTGAACTGAATAAATCTCATCTTTAACATTTAAATTGTTGCTATATTTTCAACATTTATATATTCACATTTTAAGCTTTAATAAATCCCCTTTCCACTTTCCATGCCCGTCAGCTGTGCCTGCGCAGTCATGCCTGCATGTTCTACGTCACAATGGGAACCCAATGGGCGGAAATGGCTGCGCCGCTGGAGAGCCACTAAGAGTGGATGGGGAAGTTGAGGGGGGATGGAGTGAGTCCAAACGGGTCCCACTAAGTCTAGTAATGTAGATAAATGTGAGGTTACCCACTTTGGTGGCAAGAACAAGGAGGCAGATTATTATCTCAATGATGTCAGATTAGGAAAAAGGGAAGTGCAATGAATCCTGTGTGTCCTTGTACACCAGTCACTGAAAGTAAAAATGCAGGTACAGCAGGCAGTGAAGAAAGCTAATGGTATGTTGGCCTTCATAATGAGAGGATTTGAGTATAGGAGTAAAGAGGTCCTTCTGCAGTTGTACAGGGTCCTGGTTAGACCACACATGGACTATTGTGTGCAGTTTTGGTCTCCTAATTCGAGGAAGAGCATCCTTGTTATTGAGGCAGTGCAGCGCAGATTCACAATGTTAATCCCCAGGGCGGGACTGTCATATGAGGAAAGATTGGAAAGACTCGGCTTGCATTCACTGGAATTTAGAAGGATGAGAGGTAATCATATAGAAAAATATAAAAGGATAAAAGGACTGGACAAGCTAGATACAGGAAATATGTTCCAAATGATGAGCGAGTCCAGAACCTGGGGCTTAGAATAAAGGGGAGGCCGTTTAAAATTGAGATGAGAAAAACCTTTTT
Source organism: Okamejei kenojei (assembly GCA_035221665.1). Lineage (NCBI taxonomy): Eukaryota > Metazoa > Chordata > Chondrichthyes > Rajiformes > Rajidae > Okamejei > Okamejei kenojei. The sequence goes on from CM069136.1 coordinate 27,429,311, forward strand.
CACCCAGAGAATTGTGAAATTATGGATGGATTTAAAAGTATTAGATAGAGCTCTAGGGCTAGTGGAATCAAGGGATATGGTGAGAAGGCGGGCAAGGGTTACTGATTCTGGATGATCAGGCATGATCACTAAGAATGGCGGTGCAGGGTCGAAGGGCCAAATGAGCTCCTCCTGCACCTATTTTCTGTTTCTATGTTTCTATAAGACTGTGTAATATGACGGTGCTGGTAGTGAGGAAGAGTTGAATAGATTGAGCATGACAGTAATGGTCGAGGACATTTCATACACCTCTATCTGGTAACCCCTCAGCCTCCGGCTATCTGGAGAAAACACTTTGAGTTTACCCACAATATCCCAATAGCTAATAGTCTCTAATCAAGTCAACATCTTGAAACTCCTGTTAAGTTTCTCCAGTGACTCCACATTTGTCCAGTAATGGGACAAACTGGAGACAATACCCCTAAGGTCATCTCACCAAAGTTTTCTACAACTGTCAATGACGTCCCTTCATTTATACTCATTGTTCCGACCCATGAAGGCAAGCACATCGTACGCTTTCCATAACATCCTATCTATTTCTGTGTCACTCAGCGAGGTGTAGACTTCCCACCAAGATCTCACTGTACATCAATGTCCCCAAATGTCATCCCATTCATTGTGTACTTCCCCCTTGCATTAGAAATGTGAACTGTGAGTAGGATGTTATGAGGATGCAGGGTGACTTGGACAGGTTGGGTGAGTGGGCAGATTCATGGCAGCAGGGCCGGATTTAGATGAAGAGAGCCCTAAGCTGTTCCACTTGTGAGGCCCCTCCCAATCACCCACCCCCAAGACTAGAGGAAGATGGTCCACCAGATTGACGCCGATTTGCAGCCGAGCGTGGCCAATGAGATAAGGGACTGGAAAGTTGCACTTTTTAGTTATTTATTTATTGCCAGTGCTAGTTTCGAGTTATTGGTTTGTGACAGCATACGTAACAAAGGCCTATGACAGTGTCAAAAATATTATACACCTTGCAGGGCATCCACTTAATTTGTTTTCTCTGTTGTCAGCCAGGCAACCTTGGCAGCTTTTTAAGTTGCCAAATGACAGTTTAAGTGATTATTTAAGACGGCTTGCATGACGCGTACGATAATATGCTCGGACGAAGTGCACAGTTACCAGTCCGAATTATGCTCAATGAAGCATTCACATATTATTTCTGCTTCAAATACAGTCACAAACTAAACATATTCACCAATCAAGACATGATATATACCACAATGACATGCAGAAAAATTATAATACAGTATCTCAACTCTTTTTCCACGTTGCAATGAATGCAATTTCTATTATTTCTTTCCACTTCCAATCAAAAATGAGGTTCGATTATTCAGCGTATGATCAACCTCGGTGAGACCAAGCGCAGGCTTGGCAATCGCTTGACACAACACCTCCACTCAGTTCGCAATAACCAACCTGATCTCCCAATGTATCAACACTTCAACTCCCCTTCCCATTCCGAATCCGACCTTTCTGTCCTGAGCCTCCTCCATGGCCAGAGTGAGGCCCACCGCATATTGGAGGAGCAACACCTCATATTTGCTTGGGTAGTTTACACTCCAGCGGTATGAACATTGGCTTCTCTAATTTCAGGTAGTCCTTGCTTTCTCCCTCCTTCCCCTCCCATTCCCAGCTCTCCCACAGCCTACTGTCTCCACCTCTTCCTTTCTTTTCCGTGTCCACCTCGACATCAATCTGAAGAAGGGTCTCGACCCGAAACGTCGTCTATTCCTTCGCTCCATAGATGTTGCCTTTCCCGCTGATTTTCTCCAGCTTTTTTGTCTAACAATGGGATCCCACCACTGGCCACATCTTCCCATCTCCTCCCCTGTTGTCTTTCCGCAGAGACCGCTCCCTCAGTAACTCCCTGGTCAATTCATCCCTTCCCACCCAAACCACCCCCTCTCCTGGCACTTTCCCTTGCAACCGCAGGAAATGATACACTTGTCGCTTTACCTCCCCCCTTGACGCCATTCAAGGATCCGAGCAGTCTATTCAGCTGCAGCAGAGGTTCACCTGCACCTCCTCCAACCTCATCTATTGCATCCACTGCTCTAGGTGTCAGCTGCTCTACATCGGTGAGACCAAGCGTAGGCTTGGCGATCGTTTCGCCAAACACCTCCGCTCGGTCCGCAATAACCAACTTGATCTCCCAGTGGCTCAGCACTTCAACTCCCCCTCCCATTCCGAATCTGACCTTTCTGTCCTGGGCCTCTTCCATGGCCAGAGTGAGGCCCACCGTAAATTGGAGGAGCAGCACCTGATATTTTGCTTGGGCAGTTTACACTCCAGCGGTATGTACATTGACTTCTTCAATTTCAGGTAATCCCTGCTTTCTCCTCACCTTCCCAGCTCTCCCTCAGCCCACTGTCTCCGCCTCTGCCTTTCTTCTTCCCGTTCCCCCCCACCCTCACATCAGTCTGAAGAAGGGTCTCGACCCGAAACGTCGCCTATTTCCTTCGCTCCATAGATGCTGCCTCACCCGGTGAGTTTCTCCAGCATTTTTGACTACCCATTCACACAAGTTCGGTTATCCCACTTTCCTCACCCACACCCTGCACATTAGGGGCAATTTTACAGAGACAAGTTAACTATCAAGCCAATGTGTCTATGATATGTGGGAGGATACCCATACACTTGCAGGGAGAATGTGCAACTTAAACACACACAGTGCCCGAGGTCAGGATCGTACACAGATCTCTGGCAGCAAGTCTACCAGCTGTGCCACTATATTTTGTTTTCAAACACAAAAAAATTATACGTTGATAACTTTGGTTACTAAAAAAAAGAAAATATCCATTTTCAGTTTAAAATCTCCAAGTGACGCTATGTCCCCCTTTACAGCTACTCTATGTTTTAATTAAGTCCAAGACTATGTGGCAGTACTTTCGCCATAAAGCTGTTGCCTAAAAGTGCCAGAGACCCGGAATTCATCCTGAATATGGGTGATGTATGTATGGAGTTTCCTTCACTCCTTAGATGCTCCTGCACCCGCTGAGTTTCTACAGCTTTTTGTGTAACCCTCGATTCTCCAGCATCTGCAGTTCCTTCTTTAACAATATGTATGGAGTTTCCTCCTTTTCCCTTTGATCACATGGGTGCTCTTGTTTCCTTCCACATTCCAAAGGTGTGCAAGAAATTATTTCAGACCTAACCCAAAACGTAATATTTTCCTTTGGGTCCAGAGATTCTGTCCGACCTGTTGAGTTACTCCAGCTTTTTGTGTCTATGTTTAGTTTAAACTAGCATCTGCAGTTCCTTCCTACACACATGATACTATACGATAGAACTTTATTAATTCCAGGAGGGAAATTGTGTGTGTGTGTGTGTGTGTGTGTATATATTATATACACACACACATACATATATATATTTATATAGTTATATATTCATATATAAATATACACCGTTTTGTTTTCTCATTTGTAACATTGTTTACAGAGTACTATGTTTACACATTCTGTTGTGCTGCTGCAAGTAAGGATTTAGAAACATAGAAAATAGGTGCAGGAGGGGGCCATTCGGCCCTTCGAGCCAGCACCACCATTAATTGTGATCATGGCTGATCGTCCCCTATCAATAACCCGTCCCTGCCTTCTCCCCATATTTCATTGTTCTAACTGGGACATGAGAGAATATAACACTCTTGTCTCTTGACACCTTACGCTAATGTGTGGGATAGAACTAGTGTACGGGCGATCGGTGGTCGGCGTTGACTTGGTGGGTCGAAGGGCCTGTTTACATGCCGTATCTTTAAATTAAACTAAAAACACTAAAACCAGAGGGAGCCTAAAGAAGGGTCTCTACCCAATTCCCAATTTCTTCTATCCAGAGTTGCTGGCTGCTCCATGGAGTTCCCCCGCACAATTAAAGCATGGACTAGTCACGCATACGTAAATCCTGCCCTGCATGGCAGATTCATTTTAATGTGGATAAATGTGAGGTTATCCACTTTGGTGGCAAAAAACAGGAAGGCAGATTATTATTAAATGGTGTCAAGTTGGGAAAAGGGGAAGTACAACGGAATCTGGAGGGTCCTTGTTCATCAGTCACTGAAAGTGAGCATGCGGGTACAGCAGAGAGTGAAGAAAGCGAATGACATGATGGCCTTCATAACAAATTGAGTATAGGAGCAAAGAGGTCCTCCTGCATTTGTACAGGGCCCTAGTGAGACCACACCTGGAGTATTGTGTGCAGTTTTGGTCTCCAAACTTGAGGAAGAACATTCTTGCTATTGAGAGAGTTCAGTGTAGGTTCATGAGATTAATTCCCGGGATGGCGGGACTGTCATGTTGATTGATTGGATCAGCTGGGCTTGTATACTCTGGAATTTAGGAGGATGAGATGGAAACATAAAAGATTATTAAGGTTTTGGACACGCTAGAGGCAGGAAACATATTCCCAATGTAGGGGGTGTCCAGAACCAGGTGCCATAGTTTAAGAATAAGTGGTAAGCCATTTAGAACGGAGTTGAGGAAAACCGTTTTGACACAGAGATTTGTGAGTGTGTGGAATTCTGTGCCTCAGAGGGCGGTGGAGGCTGGTTTTCTGGATGCTTTCAAGTGAGAGTCAGATAGAGCTCTTATGGATAGCGGAGTTAAGGGATATGGAGAGAAGGCAGGAACGGGATACTGATTGTGGATGATCAGCCATGACCACATTTAATGGCAGTGCTGGCTCGAAGGGCCAATTGGCCTGCTCCTGCAACTATTGTCTATTGTCTATCTATTGTCTATTGACTGCCAATGATATCCCGACCCATGAAGGCAAGGACATCGTACGCTTTCCATAACATCCAATCTACTTCTGTGTCACTTTCAATGAAGTATGGACTCTCCACCAAGATTATACTGTACATCAATGCCCCCAATTGTCACCACATTCATTGTGTACTTCCCTCTAAAATTTGAAATGCTGGAATATCTCACCTCATTCTTGTTTGAAGTCAACTCTGTCTGTCTTCTCCCTGTGCTAATTTAGACTTATCAATGCTCCATTGCATCCTTTCCCAACCTCCCTCACATTCCACGTCTACACTCATTTCCCCGTTTTCTTGAAACAGTTTGTAGGAAAGCACTCAGAAAGCAATGGAACATCTCATGTTTAAACCCCCAACACTGGCACAAAACCCACTCTGCTGAGAGAGAACCAGCCCCACCCACACTCACCTGAGCAGGAGACTCCAGCATACTCTCCATGTGTGCAGTTATTCACCCCCCATGGGCTGGCAGGACACTGGTCGAGTGCAGGCTCTGTCCCATTACATTTCACCCCATCCAGCCAGATGTTCCCAGTGGCCTCTCCGTAGGAGGCAGCTGTTGTTAATGACTGAGCCGTCCCACAGTTCAACATGCTGCAGACCACGTTCCCCGCATTGATATCCCAGCTCCTGCCACAGACGGTGCCCCAGGTGGAGTTATGATAGACCTCCACTCTCCCGGAGCACATGTTGTTCCCATTCACCAGACGGACAGGCACCGGACCTGCAACAGAGGGGGGGATGAGGTTAAAATTAGACGTTACTTCTCAAATGGTGCCGAAAATTATGGGAGGGAAAGCTTTGTGTAATATGACGGTACTGGTAGTGAGGAAGAGTGGAATAGATTGAGTGGGACAGTAATGGTCGAGGACATTTCATTCAATTCTATCTGGTAACCCCTCAGCCTCCGGCGACCTGGGAAAAAACACTCTTGGGTTTACACACTATATCCCAGTAGCTAATATTCTCTAATCAAGTCAACATCTTGAAACACTTGTTAACTCTCTCCAACGACTCCACATTTGTCAAGCAATGGGACAAACTGGGGACAATACTCCTAAGGTCATCTCATCAAAGTTTTCTCTAACTGTCAATGAAATCCCGTCATTTACACTCATTGTCCGGACCCATGAAGGCAAACACATCGTACGCTTTCCATAAAAGCATTTCCATTTCTGTATCGCTTTCAGCGGGGTATAGACTTTACACCATGTCCTCACTGTACATTAATTCCCCCCAAATTGTCATCCCTTTCATTGTGTACTTCCCTCTTGCATTAGCAATGTTGGAATATCTCACCTCAAACTTGTCTGAATTAAACTAACTAATTTCCCCGTTGTCCTAAATCATTTTCGGAAAACACTCAAGAACCAATGGAACATTAGTTTCAGGATTAAACCCCCAACACTGGCACATAGCCCACTCTGCTGAGAGAGTACCAGCCCCAACCACACTCACCTGAGCAGGAGACTCCAGCGTACTCTCCGTGTGTGCAGTTATTCAACCCCCATGGGCTGGCAGGACACTGGTCGAGGGCAGGCTCAGTCCCGTTACAATTCACCCCATCCAGCCAGATGTTCCCAGTGGCCTCTCCGTAGGAGGCAGCTGTTGTTACTGATCGGGCCGTCCCACAGTTCAACAACCTGCAGACCACATTCCCCGCATTGATATCCCAGCTCCTGCCACAGACGGTGCCCCAGGTGGAGTTATGATAAACCTCCACTCTCCCGGAGCACATGTTGTTCCCATTCACCAGACGGACGGGCACCGGACCTGCAACAGAGGGGGATGAGGTTAAAGTTAGACATTTCTCAAATTGTGTCAATAATTATGGAAGGGACAGATTAGACTGTGGAAGTTCTAGTTCAAATAGTAAGATTAAACGAGAACTTACCAAGTTCGAAGGTTGATCTTTATTTTATGAGGAGTTGCGGTGAGGGATTTCGTGCCCTCCGCTCCCACCCTCTATCATAAGGTCAACTGGTATGTTCTACGTTCTTAATCTTACTATTTCCAGTCATGGTGCGATCTGTGATTCCACACCGCTGCTTTGAAGAATGTTGCGCATGCGTGCTGGCGGGGTCTTCACTAAATCCTTCACCGCAACTCCTCATAAAATAAAGATCAACCTTCGAACTTGGTAAGTTCTCGTTTAATCTTACTATTTTACTTCGGAGTCACGTGAGTGACTTCGTGAAGATTTCAAAGCTCTGTGATTTCACGCCCTGGACATCGTCCATGCTATCACACTGCCGCAATACTGATGGAGGAAGGTAGTTAATGCATTCCAGACTGAACAGGCTGAAAAATAATGCACAGTTATTAACACAAATAATAACAAAGCAAAAGACCCCTAATTCGGGGACAAATCTGTCACGGAGCGGCTCCCAGCACGGCTTCCGCGAATGTTACGGGGGCAACCAGCGGCTTATTGTAGAACCGCTGGAAGGTTGCTTCACTGGCCCAGCCCGCAGTGGCGAGGATGTGGTCCATGGGCACCTACATGGCCCCGCCGCTGATGTGGATGCAGCCCTGGTAGAGTGAAATTTAAAAATGTTAGTACCTATTCTTGCTGCACCCAACACCGCCCTGAGCCACCTTGCGATAGTCTGCACAGTCACCCAGTGATGTGGAGAGTTGTGGCTGATGAGGAGCCCCTGCTCCATCTTCCGGATGGTTCCTGTAGTGCAGATGTAGAGGCAGAGATGGGTGACTATGCAGAGGGTGGCATCAGTGGGGTACGCCCGAAACTCCAACTGCAGCCCACGATCCCCAGGTCTGTGCTGCTTCAATAGGTCCTGGACAAAGAAATTCACCTGTGCAGGGGTGGAGACCATGCTAAACAGCCACAGCTTTTGTAATGCCTGGACTCGTTGAGCTGTAGTCAGTGCCATCAGCATCACCACGTTGAGGGTGAGCTTTTTGAGTGGTAACTGTCATAGGAGACCAGCTCCTCAGTAGGGTCAGAACGATCCCTACTGAGGTTGTATCTGGGCCGTGGAGGGTTGGTGTTAAACACTCCCCTCACGAATTTAGACACCAGGTGGATGGAGCCTATACCGGTCCAGTTATGAGGGCAATGCACTCCTGCCGCTGTTGATGGCACTGGAGCGAAGGCCCGCATCATAATGAAGGCCCACTAGGAATTGCAGGACATCAGGGATCGTAGCCGATTTGTAGGTCGTGTTGGTACGGGAGCAGAATGCCTCCCACTTCCTGACCGGGCTGAGGTATTGCCTCCTGGTTGATGCTCGGCATGACGCTGAGATGAGGTCCATGGCTCTTGGTGAGATGCCGGCCTTGACAAGCGGCCCCTTTAGAACCTGCAGGCCAACATGTTTAGGTGACCAAGGCACGGGTGACTGTCCCCCGTGGGTTAGTAATCAATGTGGGATTTTTACCAAACTGAATCCACAGACGTTGCAAGATTTGGAGGGCCATCGGGTACCATGGCTGTGTAGGCCAGTCATGTATGATCAAATGCCAGTTGCAGAATCCAGTTGAATTTTCTGCAATACCCCACTGATGAGGCAGAATGGGGGAAATACGTAGCAAACCATTTCCCCCCCAATGGAGAGAAAAGCATCCATAGCTACTCCCCCAGGGTCTGGTTCCCAAAACACATACGTTGGTATCTGATGGTTCAACCAGGACGCAAAGAGGTCAATATCTGGCGTGCCAAAGTGAGCTATAATTTCAGCAAAAATTTGGGGGATTCAACATCTACTCGATGTTATCATTGAACACTCGTGACCTGGTGTCCGTCACTGTATTGAACTTCCCTGGGAAATAGGTCGCTGTGATCCAAATATTTCTCTCAATGCACCAGTGCCAGATTGTATTTGCCAATTCGTCACGAGATAACGACCTGATACCACCCATATGATTTATATAAGCCACCACTGGTGTGTTATCTATTTGGAGGCGGACATATAAGTGCCGTGAGTTAGGACAGTAAGCCCTCAGTCCATGGAAAACCCCTAACATCTCCAGATAATTTATCCCTGGTGTCTGAAGGAGGGTAGACTCGTGAGAGTCCCATCTGCCACCACAACTTGACATGGTGTCAATTGTACCCCAGCCTTGTGCGCTTGCGTCAGTCTGTAGCACGACGGATGGGTTGCTAACAATGATGGGTCTGTGACACTCACTAATAATGTCAATCCACCATTGTAGCTCAGCTCTAGCCGGATTTGGCAACCGTATTGGTCTATCAAAGTGCCCAGCATTTGGTTTTAATGCTGCGATCTTTGATCTTGGTAAATTTTGGTAATGTAACGGTCCGAATTGCGCAGCTGAGAATGTAGCTACCAAGTTCCCAATTTCTTTTGCCGTTTCTCAGATAGTCGGTACCCTGGCGCAAGCAAGGCTGTAGCACGCTTCTTTTATGTCTAAAGCTTTGTTGGTCGGGATAGTGATCTTCAGTAAGTTTGTGTCAATGGTGAAACCCAGGTAATCCATAACTTGAGAGGGGTTCAGGTTGGATTTGTCTGGATGGGTTACAACCCCTAACGTCTCGAATAAAGATTTGGTCGCTGTAACGGCCAGTTGGAGGAGTGCCAATATAGGTTTTACTAATTTGGAAAATAGTCTGGGGGCTGTGGATAACCCATTGGGTAAGGCTTTGTATTGCCACAACTGTCCTTTCCAGACAAAGTGCAGAAACTTCCTGTGAGATTCTGTGATGGTATAGTATGCATCTTTTAAAATGATGCAAGCCATAAAGTACCCCGGGTAAAGAGCTGCTCAGCTGTTTCGAAGGTATCCATGGGAAAATGGGTATATGGTACAAAAGTGTTCAACAGGGTTAGGTCTATGATAATCCGACTCCCCCCATCTTTTTTGATTTTTGTAAAGATGTTAGACACAAACTCAAGGGGTTCGTGTGTCGTTTTGCCAATCACCCCTTTGGCTGCTAGCCGTAAGATTTCAGCATGTCCCTCCTTTATCTCAGTCTGAGAGAGCGTAAAAATGCGCCGAGGTTCATGCTGTCTAGGGGGAAGTTTACCATCAATAAATGCTATGACATAACCGTGAACACTTTGTAGAATAAACGTGGCTGTGGTGATTGCATCCCAAGCACCACAAAATGCCCACAAACGACCCCCGACTTGTGCGGGTAGAAGTGCTACTGCCTTAGAGGAACCAGACCCCCTTACCTCCATGGTTAACGGCGGGTCTTGGCGTATGGCGTTTTGGGGGAACGTTGCGGTGCTGTCGTGGCGGTGGCCGCATCTTCTGATATGGGTGAACTTTAGCCGGTGGAGGTTTCATAAGGCCCACGGTCTCGGCCTCCTCGTCGAGTTCTGTGACTTGCTTGGAGAGATCTTCCCCAAACAGCTGATGAGGTGGTGGAGTGGTGGAGGGACGGCACAACCCTGCAAATGACGGGTTGAGTGTCGGCCAGATGGAGCTCTTACGAAGGCAGTTAATTTTGAACTGCGCATTGCAGAGAAGTGCCAGGGCATCCTGTGGCTCGCTGGGCACATCATCCCCATCGAGGGTGCAGGCAAATGCTGTAATGCCCGTCGATAGAAGTTTGAGGATGTGCTGTAGGCGGACGTCCTGCATCTTGGTGGTAGTACTCAAATTCCCCCAAATGTGAGCATTCCCCGTGGGCACACTTAAAGTGATGCAGTTGTCGGGCGGTTTGAATGCGTCCATGGTGTCAGTGACTACCTGACCCAGGGGCTGGTGAGTGGTCAGATAGTCAATGGTTCCCGCAAGTTTGGGGTGCAGCAGCTCCCCATTGTGGGTAGCTGTGGCAAAATTTTCCCACGACATCCAGCTGGTCCGCACCTAGGACTGGCTCTACGGCCTCCGGCATCCCTGGTTCATCATTGAAGTCAGCGTCCGGCAACTTCTGGTACGGCTGGCTGGAGAAGACGATATGCAGGGCGGTCTCCTGGCGTGGCTTGTGGAGGCCCAAGACTCCCGTTCATCCCGGGCCATATCCCGTTGGACTAGTTGCTCCAACAAGAGCTCCAACCTGGCAATACGACCGTCCCGGCTACTCGCGGCGGACAAACCGACTTCCCCAGGCTCTGCAATTTCTCTGGGGCTTCCACCAGCTGACCACACCTCCATAAGATGCAGACTAGGGTCCGAAGGTAGGTTGTCGTGGGCTACTGCTCCTGCAGGCCCATACGACTCCCGCACGGACTTTCCACTAGTCGGCCTTTGAGCGGACTGTGGCGGTCCACCTGCCTGGTAGGAAGGCAGTGGAGATGAGTCGGCGCTGGTCCCCGGTACCTGGCTCCCTGAAGTCCATGCAGGCTTAACTCCACTATTGCCCAATCTTCTTTGTGGAGGCGCATGGTTGGCAGCTGCCAGAGCTAAGCTAACCGACCGTCTACTGCTGCCACCGACGCCCTTGACCGCAGCCTGACGCGGCGTTATGCCGGCAGCACCTGCTCCTGCAGGGCTGCTCGACGCAGCAGTAGCCCTGCCAGACTGCCCTACGGCAGATATCCCCGGCAGCTGTACGCGGCGTGCTGCGGCTGCGGGGCTCCCCTGTAGCGCAGCCGTTAAACGGCCCGGCCCCAGTGGATCCACAGCAACACGGGGTGAAGCCGCTGACGGTGAGCGAGGCACTTTTCCACGTACCTTGTTTCTCGCCCGCTTCCTGGGGGATGGGGGCACAAAGGCTGGGTCCGGAATTCCCAGCTCCAGTGCGGACATCCATTCGGGAGATAAGTCGGACGCTGGTGTAACAGAAGCGCCCGACTTCCGTACATTTACCCCTGGCCGTCCGGATGCTGCCGGCGGTGCTCGCAGCTCCGGGGAAAGTGGCCGCTGGCCTGTCGGCATCGCACGGCTCTTAGGAAGTTTTCCTTCCCTCCCGTTGCCTTCCATCCTGCAACTAACAAAAGGTTAGTGTACTTCCCTTTGCCGGTCTTGTTGATGGAGCTGGTGGAGCGAGTGCACTCCCCCCCCCAGCTTGTCGATGCAAATGCGCGCGACGATATGTCACGCATGCGTGCTGGCGGGGTCTTCACGAAGTCACTCACGTGACTCCGAAGTAGAATTTACATTTATTGTCACATGCACCAATTGGTACAGTGAAATTTCAGTGACCAGATAGCCAAACTAATAAAATGAACACAAAACACAATAGAGTTTAACATAAACATCCACTGCAGCGGGATCAACATTTCTCACTGTGATGGAAGGCAATAACATTCAGTCATCTCACTCAATATGACAGTGCTGGCAGTGAGAGGTGATTGGGACAGATAATGGTCAAGGAAACTTCATACACTTCTATCATCCTCCGATGATTTGGAGAAAACTCTCTGAAGTTCCCCTCAGTATAATAATAGCTAATATTCTCTATTCAAGTTAACACCTTGAAACTTTTGTTAACCCTCCCTACGACTACGTATCTATCCTGTAATCGGGCAAACTGCAGACAATGTTACAAATGTCATCTCACCAAAGTTTTAAACAACTGCCAATGACGTCCCTTCATTTACACTCGATCCCCGACCCATGAAGGAAAGCACATTGTACGCTTTCCATAACATCCTATCTATTTCTGTCTCGCTTTCAGGAAGGTATAGTCTTTTCACCAAGATCTCACTGTATATCAATGCCACCAATTCTATCCCATTCCCCGTTGTCTTGAAACAGTTTGTAGGAAAGCACTCAGAAAATAATGGAACATCTCATGTTTAAACCCCCAACACTGGCCCAATGCCCACTCTGCTGAGAGGGTACCAGCCCCACACAAACTCACCTGAGCAGGAGACTCCAGCGTACTCTCCATGTGTGCAGTTATTCACACCCCATGGGCTGGCAGGACACTGGTCAAGGGCAGACTCTGTCCCGCTACACTTCACCCCATCCAGCCAGATGTTCCCAGTGGCCTCTCCATAGGAGGCAGCTGCTGTTACTGACCGGGCCGTCCTGCAGTTCAACACCCTGCAGACCACGTTCCCCGCAATGATATTCCAGCTCTTGCCGCAGACTGTGCCCCAGGTGGAGTTATGATAGACCTCCACTCTCCCGGAGCACATGTTGTTCCCATTCACCAGACGGACGGGCACCGGACCTGTAACAGAGGGGCATTAGGTTGAAATTAGACATATGGTGCCGAGAATTATGGAAGGGAAAGATTCCCAGAGGCCTCTCCGTAGGACATAAATTGGAAATACAAGGATGGAGTTAAAGGAATACAGAGTATAGGAAAACTTGAGAAAGAATCCAGAATTAAATGGACACAAAGGGATAGGAGAGTATGGCCAAGTGAAATAGGAATCGATCTGAAAGGTGAGGTGAGTAATGGATTATAAGTATTATATATGAATGCACAAAGTATAAGAAGTAAAGAGGATGAGCATGAGGCTCAGTTAGAGATTGGTAGATATGACAACGTGTGGATTACAGAGACATGGCTGCAGGAGGATGGGGACTGGGAACTGAATATTCAGGGTTATACGTCTTATAGAAAGGACAGGCACGGGTCAGAGGTGGGGTAGCTCTGTTGGTGAGGGATGAATTTCAGTCCCTTGTGAGGGGTGACATAGGGATTGACGATGTAGAGTCACTGTAGATGGAATTGAGGAATTGGAAAGGTAAGAAGAAACTAATGGGTGATCTTCAGGCCCCCAAACAGTAGCCTGCATATAGGGTGCAAGTTGCAGCAGGGTTAGAATTGGCATGCAACAAAGTTAATGGGAGATTTCTATATGCAGGTAAACTTGGAAAATCAGGTTGGTTCTGAACCCCAAGAAAGGGAGTTTGTAGAGTGCCTCCGTGATGGATTCTTACTTAGAGCAGCTTGTACTCGAGCCTACCAGAGAGAAGGCAATTCTGGATTTTGTGTTGTCTAATGAACCGGATTTAATAAGGGAACTCAAGGTACAGTAAAGGAGGTAGTGACAATAATATGATAAATTTTAATCTGCAATTTGAGAGGGAGAAGATTAAATCAGAAGTGTCAGTATTGCAGTTGAACAAGGGGGACTATTGAGGCATAGAAACATAGAAACATAAAAAATAGGTGCAGGAGTAAGCCATTCGGCCCTTCGAGCCTGCACCGCCATTCAATATGATCATGGCTGATCATCCAACTCAGTGTCCTGGACCAGCCTTCTCTCCATACCCCCTGATCCCTTTTGCCACAAGGGCCACATCTAACTCCCTCTTAAATGTAGCCAATGAAGTGGCCTCAACTACCTTCTATGGCTGAGAATTCCTGAGATTCACCACTCCATGTGTGAAAGATGTGTTTCTCATCTCGGTCCTAAAATATTTCCCCCTTATCCTTAAACTGTGACCCCTTGTTCATGACTTCCCGAACATTGGTAAAAAATTTCCTGCATCTAGCCTGTCCAACCCCTTAAGAATTTTGTAAGTTTCCATAAGATCCCCCCTCAATCTTCCAAATTCTAGCGAGTACAAGCCGAGTCTATCCAGTCTTTCTGCATATGAAAGTCGTGACATCCCAGGAATCAGTCTGGTGAACCTTCTCTGTACTCCCTCTATGGCAAGAGTGTCTTTCCTCATGGCATGAGAGAGAAGCTGATGAACGTCAACTTGAAACGTACCCCAGCAGGAATGACATTGGAACAGTAATGGTAGGCATTTCTGGGCATAATCCAGAAGATGCAGGATCTTTTCATTCCAAAGAGGAAGAAAGTTTCTAAAGAGAGTAATATATGGCCCTGTCTCATGGTGCGAGTTGACCCATGAGGTACCCCGAGTGAAGGACTCGTGGCTGTGTACGAGACTTCAAGTTTATGATCAAGTGTGTAACCGAGTTCCCACGGGTATGTCATTACTACTATGCTCCAACTTCCTCTCCCGAGTTACCAAGTTCCTCTCCCATTACTCTTGAGCCAACCGTGAATGAAGGTATGTTTTAATAAAGCAACAATGTTAAAAGACATCTCCATCCTGTGGCTTTGAGTTATTTCAGCGCGGCCGCATCTATTGATATGACCTACAAAGGGAAAATGCGCACCCTCCAGTAACCAATAAAGTGGTAAGTGCATTTCTTGGTGCTTTATGTTTTTAAATACTGTATTTCCCGGAGTGGGGGGAGAGCTCAGTTCATAGTATTTGGGGAGTCTGGCGTTGTGAAGGAGGGGATTGGGGTCAGTAACCCACTTGCCACGCTCCGATCTGAGTGCAGGTAGATGGGACTAGGTGACAGTAAGTGTTCAGCACGGAGTTAAAGGTCCGCCGGGACCCGACAGCAGACACACACACACACACACAGATACACACAGACAGACAGAGACACACACACACACACACACACACACACACACACACACACACACACACGCACACACATATGTGGCGTTTCTGCTCGGGATCCTTCTTCAGACAATCCAATGTCCCAAAATATATTCTTTAAATATTAAGGCTTCTGTTGAAAGTGTGGTGCCGTGGTTATGGGTTGGCGGAAGGAAGATGATGAGGTCTGGTACAAGTTTACTTTGTTTTCAGTAATCAGGCCTCCGTGTTGGCCGATGTCTGGTTGATCGAGCGTTCATACAGTTGCGAGCGAGCGAGGTCCATATATAGGAGCAAGGAACACGAAGCCTCTGAGGGTTCATCGTTCCCCTGGTTTGGATTGCTCCCAGGAGATCGGGCACAAAGACAAATTTAGCCATTTTTCTGTGGAAGGGGGAGGGCAGAATAGAATCGAAAGCATTGTAACAGCAGCACTCTCCCCAACACGAAACACAGCCAGCGTAAACAATTAAACAGCTTCACTTTTAAAAGCAAAGACACACGTTAAATTACATGGCCCCAATAAATCGCCTCTCAATTGCTTCGGGGTTGGAATTGAAATATATATAATAAATATAATATGTATATACATATTATACTACAAATACATATATATATTATATATACTGCAATTGTGAGAGTGGTGAATCTGTGGAATTCTCTGCCACAGGAGGTAGTTGAAGCCAGTTCATTGGCTATATTTAAGAGGGAGTTAGATGTGGCCCTTGTGGCTAAAGGGATCAGGGGGTATGGAGAGAAGGCAGGTACAGGATACTGAGTTGGATGATCAGCCATGATCATATTGAATGGCGGTGCAGGCTCGAAGGGCTGAATGGCCTACTCCTGCACCTATTTTCTATGTTTCTAAGTTTCTATATATATATATACTCTTTCTCTCTCTCTCTCTCTCTCTCTCTCATTTTATATATAGGCAATATAGTAGGCAATATAGTTATATATAGTAGGCAACCCAGGAACCACGCAAAGTATATATACAGCACATGGACATGTGTATTTGTATGTGTGTGTATATATATATATATATATATATATATATATATATATATATATATATATATATATATACACACACACACACACACATATATATATATATATATAATATTAATATATATATATATATACACACACACACGTATATATAATATTATATATAATATTATATATATAAATATATATATATATATATTTATATATATATAATATTATATATAATATTATATATACGTGTGTGTGTGTGTGTGTATATATATATATATAATATTATATATATATATATGTTTGTGTATATATGTATTATGTATATATTATATATATATAGATATATATATAGATAGACATGTCCATGTGCTGTATATATACTTTGCGTGGTTCCTGGGTTGCCTACTGCTGAGTAACTCCACGAAACAGCAACCCCCTTCATTTCAAATCTAAATCTCTCGCCAATCCACAGCCTTCGACCGATTAACTAAAAATGTTGTTCTTTTTTAAGACCAAAACAAAATAGTTCTCGCGAAATAGTTCTCGGGTTGGCGAGTCGGTGAAAATACAGCTCCAGCTGGAATATAAGAAAAGATAACACAAAAACACTGAAAGCAAATATTAACTTAACAGCGGGAAGTAGGACATATGTGTGTGTGGTGTGCGCACTACTGAATACTTCTATCCAGTGTCTCCGCTGCAAATTTCAATGCATACGCATTTGATATTTAGATAAACTTAATTTTATTTCCAGTTTTGCATTTTTAGTTTGTTCCACACATTTAATTAGTTTTAATCCCTCCAGAAAAAACCTGAAAGTGGAGATGGTTCTCATACATAAAGCCGAAGAGATGGCTTCTTGATTCTAACGAGTGTTTGGGAAAAATAGACACAAAAAGCAGGAGTAACTCACGGGACAGGCAGCATCTCTGGAGAGAAGGGATGGGTGACGTTTCGGGTTGAGACCCTTCTTCGGACTGGTGTTCGGGAAACGTGGATTAGGTTTGTTTTCGGGGGGCGAGGGGGGGAATACATTTGCCTTTTTCTCTGAACTCAGGAATGAATGCATGTTGACACACATAACACAGAGAAGGGGGGATCGCTGCGTTTAGGTCTGAGGAGAAGGGAGCCAAGAAGTACTCGATTTTTGCATTTTTCCTTCTCTCCTGCCGCCTGTCCCACTGAGTTACTCCTGCTTTTTGTGTCAAAGTCGTCTTGTTCAATCTCATTTAATTGCAACTTTCAGTTCTGGATACCCCGCGTTGATCC
This sequence comes from Okamejei kenojei, assembly GCA_035221665.1. Classification (NCBI taxonomy): domain Eukaryota; kingdom Metazoa; phylum Chordata; class Chondrichthyes; order Rajiformes; family Rajidae; genus Okamejei; species Okamejei kenojei. The sequence continues at coordinate 27,446,628 of CM069136.1, forward strand.
GCACGAATTTCAGGATTTATATTTCTCAAGCCTCTTTACCTCCCGGAGCCACATGTAACTTAACCACATGTAATTACTCCAGCATTTTGTGACTATCTTTGGTTCAGTCCCTTTAAGATTATAAGAAAGTTCCCACAATAGACTCACGAGACACTAAGGTAAACGCACGGGCCATTACGTTATTGCAACGAGTTTAATGTTTCCATTTTTAACTTGAACAGTTAATTTGACTCGTGGAAAAAATCAAACATGTTTGATTTTTTTCACGAGTTAACAAGTCTCCCGAGTACCTGCCGTTAGCGCCACGAGTGGACAAGTTGATCGCGCGAGTTCTGACGTTGCCGCTACGTTCATCGTACGTGATCACCACGAGTGAAAACCCGGGGTCACTCGTGGGCCAACTCACACCGTGAGACAGGGGTTTAAGAGCCAACCGGGGCTGACAAGGGAAGATAGGGATGGTATAAAACTAAAACGAGGGTAAGCTGGCCAAGAATATAAAGAAGGATAGTTAAAGCTTCTTTAGGTATGTTAAGAGAAAAAGATTACTAAAGTAAAATGTGGGTCCCTTGAAGGCAGAAACAGGTGAAATTATTATGGGAACAAGGATATTGCAGAGGAGTTGAGCAGGTGCATTGGTTCAATCATCACTAAGGAAGACACAAGCAATCTCCCAGATGTACTAGTGGACAGAGGATCTAGGGACACAGAGGAACTGAAAGAAATTTGCATTAGGCGATAAACAGTATTGGGTAGACTGATGGGACTGAAGGCTGATAATCACCAGGGCCTGATGATCTGCATCCCAGGATACTCAAGGAGGTGGCTCTAGAAATCGTGGACGCATTGGTGATCATTTTCCAATATTCTTTTGATTCAGGATCAGGTCCTGTGGATTGCAGGATAACTAATGTTATCCCGCTTTTCAAGAAAGGAGCGAGAGAGAAAACGGGGAATTATGGACAGTTATCCTGACATCGGTGGTGTGGAAGATGCTAGAGTCAATTATTAAAGAAGTAATACAGTGCATTTGGATAGCAGTAAAAGGATTGGTCCAAGTCAGCATGGATTTATGAAGGTGAAATCCTACGACCAATCTTCTGGAATCTTTTGTAGATGTGACAGGTAAAATGGATGAAGGAGAGCCAGTGGACGTCGGATATCTGGACTTGCACAACGCTTTTGATAAGGTCCCACACAGGAAATTATTGGGCAAAATTAGAGCATGTGTTATTGGGGGTAGGGTATTGACATGGATAGAGAATTGGTTGGCAGACAGGAAATAAAGAGTAGGAATAAACAGGTCCCTGTTAGAATGGCAGGTGGTGGCAAGTTAAGTGCCGCAAGGCTCGGTGCTGGGGCCGCAACTATTTACAATATACCAGACCAAGTGCAGACCCGTTGGATCTGCTCTCCCAACACACCCGTTCCCTGCCCGTAGCCCCCACGGGAGGCGTGGTCCTCCTACTCAAACCATTCCTGAACGAAAGATTCCAGCACTACTGTTGCCTCCCTCGGCAGTGCTCTTTAAAAATAATTCCAATTGAACTTGCCCTGCATGCTGCAATATCAATTCGCCCTCCCCTGCTAGTCTATCCATTGTGACGTCATCAGTTGAAGCTGCCATTGTGACGTCATCAGTTGAAGCAGGTCGGTTTGGAATTCAAGGCATTTTATTTTTTTAAACCTTAATCAGTAATGTCGAGAAATAAAACATAAAATATGAAGTGAAAGTGATCTCTGCGAGAGGGGGGAAATGTGAATAAGAATATGTAAAAATCTTGTGAAAGTTGGCATTTTTAAAGCTTTAATCGCAAATAACGTGTCAAATATAGGATGAAATCTTCGTTGAGGCTGATCTCTGCTAGCTGAGCCATTGTGACGTCATCAGTTGAATATGTGGTTTTAATTTTAAAGTCTTTTTACTTTTTTAGATGTTTAATCGAGAATAAGTCAAGAAATAAAGCATAAAATGTTCAGATAAGGAGTTCCGGCCACGACTGGAAATATGTGAATCGGATCATTTAAAAATGTTATCATTACGGCGTTTTTGCGAAGATGTATAGACAACCACATATACACACACATATACACACACATATACGCACACACATGTGCACACTAACAAGATCAGACTTTTAATAAGTATGATATTAATGATTTAGATGAAGGGACTAAAAGTAACACCAGAAAATTTACATATGACACAAAGCTGGGTGGCAGTGTGAACTGCAAAGAGGATGCTTAGAACTTGCAGGGAGACTTGGACAGGTTGAGTGAGTGGGCAGATGCATGGCAGATGCAGTATCTTTTATCTATCTATACTTAACTAAAACTCTCATCTTGTCCTATTCCGGTTTGCGTTGTTTTTAAACAGTACCCGATAGTGCTATGACTTTTTGCCACCTTACTCAATGTTCTCCTGTGCTCCAAGCGCATCAAGGTTTGTTCCGATCGGTGGAATAATACAAAAGTTATGAAGGTTTAAAAATCGTAAGATCAGCAGATTGGTCTTCTCTCCTGTCATCGTCAGGACGGCAACGCTCCTTCCATCACCCGCTGTCAATCACCGGGGCGACGACAATAAAGCCCTGGAAGTGGGGCTGAGTCCATGAGTGACTTCAGAAGTCGTGAGTAAGTCCAGAAGCCGGCAACAAACATTGGAAGATGCTGAGAAGACAAGACTCCCCGGCGCAATGAGAGATTTGTTTGTTCTTTTGCTGACGAATACAGAGATCAACAATCCTCAACAATTATGGAAACACCTCAAGAATTCAATGTCTGAAGATTAGCTTGAAAAGGAACGGAGAACAATGAGTGATTCTAATATCATGATTGAAAAGAAGCATCATGATCAGGCTCTGTTGTATATTCAAGACAAGCTTGAGTTACAACAAAACAATGGAATGCTTTCATTTGCCACGACCAAGAAATGGAAGGATGCACCTTGATGATGACAATCCAGAGTTACTGCAGGAATTGTTATACGATAGAACTGAACCACAGCAATCTGCTGAGGAGAATGAGCCTCTTCTGAATGCTGAGCAGAGAGCAGTGTATGACCAGGTGTGCAACTGCTTTAAAAGGAAGCTTCCTTCAATGTTTGTCATTGATTCACCAGGAGGAACGGGGAAAACATTTAACACCAATTTGATCCTCTCCAAAGTTAGAGGTCAAGGTGATGTGGCTATTGCTGTAGCGTTGTCTGGGATAGCAGCGACATTAATGCCTGGTGGAAGAGCTGCACATTCTCGATTCAAGATACCCATCCAAGTGACCGAGGATATATTCTGCAACATTGACAAGAACTCTAACACTGCACGTTTGTTGAGGCAAGTGAAACTCATTGTTTGGGATGAATGCCCAATGATTAGGAGAGAGAGCTTTGAAGCGGTGGGCAGAACTCTTCAAGATATACAGTATGCAGCAACACTAAGCCTTTTGGAGGTATTTTTTACCATTTGTTGTGCGATTTTCGACAACTCCTTCCTGTAGTGAAAGGGAGAAATAATGCTGATGTTGACGATCCATAAAGCGCAAGGACAAACAATGGAGAAAGTGTTGATAAACCCCGAGAAACCAGTATTTCAGCATGGACAACTATATGTGGCTCTTAGCCGAGGAAAGATGAAGGAAAATGTCAATGTTTTCCTGAAGCATGGAACATCGACCAAGAATGTTGTCATTAAACGCGTGGAAGGATGACTTCTGAAGTAAATTCTCTGATTTTCTTCAAGTTAAAATTTGACCACTCAATAATGTCTCTATATTAAAATGATATGTCTTTTCTTTCATCAACAGCAAAGAGGCATCAAGAGGCAGTGAGCAGCAGAATGCAACAAGAGACACAACAAGGAAGAACTGAACTGAATAAATCTCATCTTTAACATTAAAATTGTTGCTATATTTTTAACATTTATATATTCACATTTTAAGCTTTAATAAATCCCCTTTCCACTTTCCATGCCCGTCAGCTGTGCCTGCGCAGTAACGCCTGCATGTTCTACGTCACAATGGGAACCCAATGGGCGGAAATCGCTGTGCCGCTGGAGAGCCGCTAAGAGTGAGGGAAGTTGAGGCGGGATGGAGTGAGTCCCAACGGGTCCCACTAAGTCTAGTAATGTAGATAAATGTGAGGTTACCCACTTTGGTAGCAAGAACAAGGAGACAGATTAATATCTCAATGATGTCAGATTAGGAAAAAGTATCACAGGACTCATATTGCAATGAGTCCTGTGTGTCCTTGTACACCAGTCACTGAAAGTAAAAATGCAGGTACAGCAGGCAGTGAAGAAAGCTAATGGCATGTTGGCCTTCATAATGAGAGGATTTGAGTATAGGAGTAAAGAGGTCCTTCTACAGTTGTACAGAGTCCTGGTGAGACCACACATGGACTATTGTGTGCAGTTTGGTCTCTTAATTCGAGGAAGAACATCCTTGTTATTGAGGCAGTGCAGCGCAGGTTCACAAGGTTAATCCCCAGGGCGGGACTGTCATATGAGGAAAGATTTTAAAGACTCGGCTTGAATTCACTGGAATTTAGAAGGATGAGAGGGTATCTTCTAGAAAAATATAAAAGGATAAAAGGACTGGACAAGCTAGATACAGGAAATATGTTCCAAATGATGAGCGAGTCCAGAACCTGGGGCCACAGTCTTAGAATAAGGGGGAGGTCATTTAAAACTGAGATGAGAAAAAACGTTTTCACCCAGAGAATTGTGAAATTATGGATGAATTTAAAAGAGTTAGATAGAGCTCTAGGGGCTAGCGGAATCAAGGGATATGGGGAGAATGCGGGCAAGGGTTACTGATTCTGGATGATCAGGCATGATCACTAAGAATGGCGGTGCAGGGTCGAAGGGCCAAATGAGCTACTCCCGCACCTATTTGCACTAGTGATAGAGCCTTTAGCTGAAAGTATAAGAAGCCATCCGAATATTCATGGGTATAATACCAAACACTCAAATAATAAAATTTCATTATATGCAGACGACATATTATTATATATTACAAATTCGCAAATTAGCATACCAAATATACTAAATTTAATAGAGGAATTTGGTTCTTTTTCAGGATATAGAATAAATTAGAACAAAAGCGAAATTATGACGATAAAACCTCAAGAGTCGACACATCTGTTGAAATTCCCTTTTAGAATTACAACAGAAAAATTTAAGTATTTGGGCATACAAATTACTAGGAACTATAGATCATTACTCAACGCAAACTATATGCCTTTATTAACTAAATTAAATGGGTTGATTAAATTTTGGAAAACACTGCCGATGTCTTTAATAGGCAGAATAAACGCGATAAAAATGATCTTCTTACCACCAATATTGTACCTATTTCAATCAATACCAATATACTTACCTAAAAAATTCTTTAAAAAATTAGATTCTGATATTATAAATTTCATATGGGATTTTACTTCGGAGTCACGTGACTGGGGGCGCGGGGGGGGTGTGCTCTCTCCACACCTCCTTCAACGCCAGGGAATGGTAAATTCAACTAACCTTATGCTGGTTTGCAGGTAGTAGTCCTTCTGATTCTCCCTGCAGGTGGAAGGAAATGGGAACGGTACCCTTTCGAAGCACCGCTGGACTACTGGTCAGCGGGTCCTTTCTCCGGAGCTGTCCGGAAACGGCCCGGTGGAAAGGTGCAGAAGTTGGGCACGTTTGTTCCTCCAGCGCCCGACTCGTCTCCAGAGGCGGCCGCACAGGTGCAGGGTTTCGGAGACCCTGACCGTGTCTCCGTCCCCCGGGGGGGGGGGGGAGCAAGCAGGTGCGTGAAGTGACTTGCGCACCTTGTTTTTACAGGTCCCGCGAGGGCCGCGGGGGGGAGGCCCGCGCCGACGTCGAGCCCCGCAGTTGAAGCAGGTCTCGAGAGGCCGCCGGGGTCTCCCGATTTAGAGTGGGCCGGTAGAGCTGCTGCGGAGTCGAGCAGCCCTGCAGGAGCAGGTGCTGCCCGCATCACACTGGGGTCTGCTCGTGAGCAAGCTGGTGGCAGCCACATCCAGTCGATCAGTTTGCCTGGGGCTGCTGCCGACCATGCACCACTACCGAGATATAATATCAGAGGTAGGGGTAAGCCTGCACGGACTCCGGGGAGCCAGGCGCCGGGGGCCGGCACCGACTCTTATTCACTGCCTTCCCACCAGGCACAGTCCGCTGATGGGTGGACTAGCGGAGAGTCTGTGCGGGAGTCGTACGGGCCTGTAGGAGCAGGTGTTGACGACCTCCTGCCACCAGATCGCTTTCCGCCTTTCATGGGGGTACGATCTGCTGGTAGAAGCCCCAGCAACATTGCAGAGCCTGGGGAAGTCGGCTTGTCGGCTACGTGCAGTAGCGACGGTCGCATGGACCGGTTGGAGCAAATGGTGGGGCGCCTCGTTCAACAAGAACAGGACCGGGAAGAACGTTGGTCCCGGGCATCGGCTCCCACGGCCACCGAGTATCTCGCTTTCCTCCGTCTGGGGGTCTGGAGGACGTCGAATTCGATGCCATGCCAGCCATGCCGGAGATTGATAATCCAGAGGTGAGTGAGGACCTACTGGATGTTGTGAGTAAATTTCCGACTGCGCCTCCTTAGGGAGGGCCTCTACATGCCAAACTGGCAGGACGGTGACTCCATGGATAAGTTCAAGCCACCGGAGAATTGTGTTAATCTCCATGTTCACTTGGTCAATGCTCACATTTGGGGGAATTTGAGCAACACTGCCAGAGCACAGGATGCACGCCTCCAACAAATCCTGAAACTCCTCTCAACGGGAATCGCGGCATACGCCAGGACCCTCGATGGGGAGACCGTGTCTAGTGAGCAGCAGGATGCTCTAGCTTTACTCTGCAATGCCCAGTTTGAGATTCATTGTCTCAGGAAAAGCTCCATCCGGCCCACGCTCAACCCTAAATTTGCAGGGTTGTGCCGCACCTCCACCACCACCACATCAGCTGTTCGTGGCAGACCTGCCTAACAAGGCAAAAGAGATGGACGAGGTAGCACAAGCCGTTGGTCTCATGCAGCCGCCTTCATCCCGGGCTTACGCCTATCGGCAACCACAGTTTACCGCTTGGAAACCTCGCCCACCGGACAGGGCACCTCGGACCAATCCACCGCCTGGGAAATGCGGCCTCCACCTAGTCAAGCCACATCACGTCCCCCCAAACCACCGTACACCAGGACCCGCCGTTGCCCTTGGGGGGTCTGGTTCTCCTAAGCCAGTAGCTATGGTACCCTCATAAGTAGGGGGATGGTTGCGGGCTTTCAGTGGTGCCTGGGATAGCATAACTACCGACTGTTTTATTTTACAAAGTGTTCGGGGTTATGTCATAGAATTCATTAACGGTCACCTTCCCCCTACTCAGCATGTCCCTCATCGCACCTTTGCGCTCTCTCCAAAAGAGATCGAGCAAGGACATGCAGAAAATTTTATGGCTCGCCGCCAAAAGGGTGATAGGTAAGAGGACGCATTAACCCATTGAGTTCGTGTCCACCATCTTTACTAAAACCTAAAAAGATGGAGGCTGTTGGATCATTGACCTAACTCAGTTGAACACTTTCGTACGATATACCCATTACAAGATGGACCCTTTTGAAACCGCTAAGCAGCTTCTGTCTCCAAGGTACTTTATGGCTTGCATCGATCTCAAAGATGCATACTATACAGTCTCCATCATAGAATCCCATAGGATATTCTTGAAATTTGTCTGGAAGGGGCAGTTATGGCAATATGAAGCTTAACCCGATGGCTTCACCACAGCCCTAGGCTGTTTCCCACAATAGTCACACCGATTCTGGCTATCCTACAGCGACAGCATTATATCGTCATGGCTTACCTAGACGATATCCTTATTGTGGGTTCAACCCTCCAATTGGCTGAGCTGGCAGTTACAGCAACCATAAATTTATTCGAGACGTTAGGGTTTGTTACCCATTCAAACAAATCGAAATTGGCCCCATCAAAAATCATGGCCTATCTGGGCTTCACTGTTGACACAACCCAAATGATAGTCACTATCCCACCCAGCAAAGCATCTGATATAAAAGATGCATGTACCAGCCTTGCTTGCGCCAGGGTGCCGACCATTCGACATACTGCTAAGGTGCTTGGGAAACCGGTAGCCATATTTCCAGCTGCACAATTCGGCCCACTGCACTATCAAACCTTACAATGGGCAAAAATCTCTGCATTGAAAGCCACTGTTGGGCACTTTGATAGGCCCATACGGCTACCAATTAAGGCCAAATCTGAGCTACAGTGGTGGGTTGACAATATTAGTGCGTGTTACAAACCCCTGCTTGTTAGCAACCCGTCAGTGGTGTTACAAACTGACGCAAGCGCCCAAGGCTGGGGTGCGGCTGACACCACGTCCAGTTGTGGTGGCAGATGGGATCCTCAAGAGTCTACCCTCCTTCAGCCGCACGGGATCAATTCTTTGGAGCTGCTTGGGGCTTTCCATGGTCTGCGGGCATTCTGCCCCAATTTACATCATTTACATGTCCGTCTTCCACTAGATAATACCACAGTGGTGGCTTGTATAAATCATATGGGTGGTATCAGGTCGTTATCTTGTGACGAATTGGCAAACACAATTTGGAACTGGTGTATTGAAAGAAATATTTGGCTCACAGCGACCTATTTACCGGGGAAGCTCAACACAGTGGCAGACACCAGGACACGTGTGTTTAATGATAACATGGATGTCGGACCCCCACATATTTGCACAAATTATAGCTCATTTTGGTACACCAGATATTGACCTCTTTTGCGTACAGGTTGAACCATCAGATACCAACGGATGTGTCTTGGGAACCAGACCCTGGGGCAGAGGCTATGGATGCGTTTTCACTCCGTTGGGGGAAATGGTTCTGCTACACATTTCCCCCATTCTGCCTCATCAGTCGGGTATTGCGGACAATACAACTGGATTCTGCTTCTGACATGTTGATCATACCCGATTGGCCTACACAGCCATGGTATGGTTCTCCACATAATCATACGTCCGTGGGGTCGAATTGTTTAACACCCCACTTTACTCACTAACTCCATTACGGGGGACAGTCACCCGTGGCAATGTCACTTAAACCTGTTGGCTTGCAGGTTCTGAAGAGGCCGCTCATGGAGGCCGGCATATCGGCCAGAGCGATGGACCTCATTTCAGCATCGTGCAGAGTATCAACCCGGCAGGAGTACCTCACCCAGATCAGGAAGTGGGAGGCCTACTGCTCCCGAACACATACCACCGACAACTCTGCCACGATCCCTGACGTCCTGGAATTCCTAGCGGGCCTTCATTACAATGAGGGTCTCAGCTACAGTGCCATCAACAGCACCAGGAGTGCGCTGTCCTCATACCTGAATATAGGTGTGGGCACGCACCATCTGGTGTCCAAATTCATGAGGGGAGTGTTCAACACCAACCCTACATGACCCCGTTACAACATCACTTGGGATGTGGGTGTAGTACTTACCCTACTGAGAAGCTGGTCCCCTATGACAGGACTACCTCTTGACAAACTCACCCTTAAAGTGGTGATGTTGATGGCACTGACTTCAGCTCAACGAGTCCAGGCGTTGCAGAAGCTTCAGCTGGACAGGATGGTCTCAACTCCTGCAAAGGTGAATTTCTTTGTGAAGGACCTGCTGAAGCAACATAGGCCTGGGTCTTCTAGGCTGCAGTTGGAATTCCGGGTGTACCCCACTGATGTCACCCTCTGCATAGCCACCCATCTCCGCTATTACATCCGTACAACCAGAGCCATCCGGAAGATGGAGCAGGGGCTCCTCATCAGCCACAAACAACCACATCATCGGGTGACTGTGCAGACCATCGCCAGGTGGCTCAGGGTGGTGTTGGGTGCCGCTGGTATCAATACTAACATTTTAATTCTCACGCTACCAGGGCTGCATCCCCATCAGCGGCGAGGGCCATGGTGGTGCCCATGGACCACATCCTCGCCACCGCGGGCTGGGCCAGTGAAACGACTGTCCAGAGCTTTACACTAAACTGGTGGTCGCCCTCCACTACATTCACGGATGCCGTGCTGCGAGCCGTTCCGTGAATGTTTACTCTCCGAGTATGAGTTTTGCTTTGTTGTTCTTTGTTTTAATAACTCTGCATTATTTTTCAGCCTGTTCAGTCTGGAATACATTAACAAACTTCCTCCATCAGTATTGCGGCAGTGTGATAGCACGGACGTTGTCCAGGGCGTGTAATCACAGAAGCTTTGAAGTCTTCACGAAGTCACTCACGTGACTCCGAAGTGAAATAGTAAGATTAAATGAGAACTTACCAGGTTTTTAGGTTGATCTTTATTTTATGAGGAGTTGTGATGAGGGATTTCGTGCCCTCCGCTCCCAACCCTCTCTCATAAGATCAACTGGTATGTTCTACTTGGTTCAATATTACTATCTACTTCCATGATATGTTCTGTGATTCCACACCGCTGCTTTGAAGAATGTCGCGCATGCGTGCTGGCGGGGTCTTCACAAAATCCCTCATCGCAACTCCCCATAAAATAAAGATCAACCTTCAAACTTGGCAAGTTCTCGTTTAATCTTACTAATATAAATCACACAGAATTAAAAAAAAAACACGTGTAAATCTAAAGAATCAGGGGGACTGACACTCCCTAACTTATTGTATTATTATTGGGCAGTGAATATTAAAAATATAATCTGCTGGTTGGACAGTTCTGCCCAACTGGTAGATTGGATAAGAATGGAGAAAGAGGATTGTTCCCCTTATAATATAGGAGCGATCCTTCTTTCCCTGATACAACTGAACAATATAATATACAAGAAGAATCCAATTATTCATAGTATAATACGAATTTGGAAACAAATAAAATTAACTTTAAAATTAAGAAAATTATCGCTTCTTTCTCCATTAGCTAATAATCCCTCATTCAAACCATCCATTATTGATAAAACGTTTATCCATTGGGTAAGAATAGGAATTAAAACGATGGGAGATATGTATGAAATGGGAAAATTTTTATCATTCCAACAACTACAACTAAAATATAATTTGAAAAATAATCAATAGTTCAAATACCTTCAAATTCAAGATTATTTGAAAAAGTATATACAAGGATATCAAACTTTAACCCCCGATTTATTGGAGGAAGGCAGAATCAAGCAATTTAATATCTTACTTATATAATATAATTCTAAATATAGAAACACCAACGACAGAGGCAATTAGAAGAGACTGGGAACAAGAGTTATTGATAAAAATTCCGAACGATAGATGGGATAAAAATTTATTATATGTAAACAAATGTTCAATGAATGTAAGACATAACCTAATTCAATTTAAAATTTTACATAGATTATATTATTCGAAAACAAGACTGAATAAAATATTTTCAAATGTTTCCCCCATCTGCAACAAATGTCTAACTCAAAATGCCACTATAGCACATTCCTTTGTCTCTTGTACAAAACTGTATACATTTTGGAATGAAATTTTTGGAATTTTTACAAAACTATTTAATACAAAATTGAACCCCAATACAGAATTGATTATCTTTGGATCAATGGAAGAGGGAAGTAAACTAACTATATTCCAAGAATCTTTTCTTAATTATGGTCTAATAACAGCAAAAAAACATACTTAAATTTTGGAAAAACGCACCTACGCCAACATTCAAAATGTGGTTCTCAAGCATGTCTGAAACGCTACATCTTGAAGAAATGAGATTCCTCCTACTAGGCAAAGTTGACCAATTCTTAAAGATTTGGTCTCCGTTTTATCAACTTTTTACAAGCATATGGTGCAACATAACATAACCTTAGAAATTAAATGGTTTAGAACTGGGTGACGGATGGGCAAAAATACGAGATAGGTAGATCTCCCCTAATCTCTCTTTTCTTTACTTTCTCCTTTTCTTTCAATCTTTTAGCTTCTCATCTCTGTCCTTTATTTCTTTTGCTTTCTGTTTCTACTCGCTTGCCTATCTATTCCGACACTCTTTATTTATTTTTTCTCTCACTGTTCTTTTATTATTGAATCAAAAGTATGAAGTTGTACAAGAATGAAAATATGTATTTATGTATTAGGTAAGTACCAGACTATTGTACTTACTTCTAACAAAAATAAACAAACAAAAAAAAAAAAACACACTCATTACCCCCTTGTCCTAAACTATTTTTGGAAAACACTCAAGAACCAACGGAACGAAAATTTCAGGTTTAAACGCCCAACACCGGCACAAACCCCACTCAGCTGAGAGAGTACCCAACCACACTCACCTGAGCAGGAGACCCCAGCGTACTCTCCGTTTGTGCAGTTATTCACCCCCCATGGGCTGGCACGACACTGGTCGAGTGCAGGCTCTGTCCCGTTACACTTCACCCCATCTAGCCAGATGTTCCCAGTGGCCTCTCCGTAGGAGACAGCTGCTGTTACTGACCGGGCCGTCCCACAGTTCATCACCCTGCAGACCACGTTCCCTGCATTGATATCCCAGCTCTTGCCGCAGACGGTGCCCCAGGTGGAGTTATGATAGACCTCAACTCTCCCAGAGCACATGTTATTCCCATTCACCAGACGGACGGGCACCGGAACTGCAACAGAGGGGGATGAGGTTAAAATGACACATTTCTCAAATGGTGTCGACAATTATGGAAGGGAGAGATTGGACTGTGTAAATTCAAGTTCAAATTCACATTTATTGTCACATGCACCAATTGATGCAGTGAAATGTCAGTTACCATACAGCCATACGAATAACAAGAACACAATACACAATAGAGGTTAACATGAACATCCACCGCAGCTGAATCAACGTTTCTCACTGTGGTGGAAGGCAATAATGTTCAGTCATCTCACTCAATATGACGGTGCTGGCAGTGAGAGGTGATTGGGACAGATAATGGTCGAGGAAACCTCATACACCTCTATCTGGTAACGCCTCAGCCTCCGGCGGTCTGGAGAAAACACTCTGAATTTCCCCACTGTATCCAAGTAGCTAATATTCTCTATTCAATTCAACATCTTGAAACTCTTGTTAACCCTCCCTACGACTCCGTATCTATCCTGTAATGGGAAAACTGCAGACAATATTCCAAATGTCATCTCACCAAAGATTTATACAACTGCAGGATCGGTCTGAGTCAGCATGGATTTACGAAGGGGAAATCATGCTTGATTAATCTTCTGCAATTTTTTGAGCATGTAACTAGGATAATGGACAAGGGAGAGCCAGTGGATGTCGTGTACTTGGACTTTCAGAAAGCATTTTTGAAAAGGTCCTACATAGGAGATTAGTGGGGAAAATTAGAGCACATGGTATTGGGGGTAGGGTGCTGACATCGATAGACAATTGGTTGGCAAACAGGAAACAAAGGTTAGGAATAAACGGGTCCCTTTCAGAATGGCAGGCAGTGACTCGTTGGGTACCGCAAGACTCGGTTATGGGACCACAGCTATTTACAATATAGCTATATTAATGATAAGGATGAAGGGATTAAAAGTGACATTAGCATATTTGCAGATGACACAAAGCTAGGTGGCAGTGTGAACTGTGAGGAGGATGTTGTGAGGATGCAGGGTGACTTGGACAGGTTGGGTGAGTGAGCAGATGCATGGTAGCAGGGCCGGATTTAGATGAAGAGAGGCCCTAAGCTGTTCCACTTGTGAGGCCCCTCCCAATCCCCACCCCCACGACTAGAGGAAGATGGTCCACCAGATTGACGCCGATTTGCAGCCGAGCATGGCCAATGCGATAAGGGGCTGGAAAGCTGCACTTTTTATTTATCTATTTATTGCCAGTGCTAGTTTTGAGTTATTGGCTTGTGACAGAATATGTAAGAAAGGCCTATGACAGTGTCAAAAATATTATACACCTTGCAGGGCTTCCACTTAATTTTTTTTCTCTGTTGTCAGCCGGGCAACCTTGGCAGCTTTTTAAGTTGCGAAATGACAGTTTAAGTGATTATTTAAGACGGCTTGCGATAATGTGCTCGGAAGAAGTGCGTAGTTACCAGTCCGAATTATGCTCAATGAAGCATTCACATATTATTTCTGCTTCAAATAATGTCAGAAACTAAACATATTCACCAATCAAGACATGATATATACCACAATGACATGCAGAACAATTATAATACAATATCTCAACTCTTTTTCCACGTAGCAATGAATGCAATTTCTATTATTTCTTTCCACTTCCAATCAAAATGTGGTTGGATTATTCAGCGAACGATCAACCTCGGTGATACCAAACGCAGGCTTGGCAATCGCTTTGCTAGTCCTTGCTTTCTCCCTCCTTCCCCCCCCCATTCCCAGCTCTCCAACAGCCTATTGTCTCCACCTCTTCCTTTCTTTTTCGTGTCCCCCCCCTGACATCAATCTGAAGAAGGGCCTCAACCCAAAACGTCGTCTATTCCTTCGCTCCATAGATGCTGCCTTTCATTCTGATTTTTTGTCTAACAATGGGATTCCACCACTGGCCACATCTTCCCATCTCCTCCCCTGTTGTCTTTCCGCAGAGACCGCTCCCTCAGTAACTCCCTGGTCAATTCATTCCTTCCCACCCAAACCACCCCCTCTCCTGGCACTTTCCCTTGCAACCGCAGGAAATGGTACACTTGTCCCACCTTGACTCCATTCAAGGACCCAAGCAGTCTTTTCAGGTGCGGCAGAGGTTCACCTGCATCTCCAACCTCATCTATTGCATCCACTGCTCTAGGTGTCAGCTGCTCTACATCGGTGAGACCAAGCGTAGGCTTGGCGATCACTTCGCCCAACACCTCCGCTCGGTCCGCAATAACCAACTTGATCTCCCGGTGGCTCAGCACTTCAACTCCCCCTCCCATTCCGAATCTGACCTTTCTGTCCTGGGCCTCTTACATGGCCAGAGTGAGGCCTACCGTAAATTGGAGGAGCAGCACCTGATATTTTGCTTGGGCAGTTTACAACCCAGCGGTATGAACATTGACTTCTTCAATTTCAGGTAATCCCTGCTTTCTCCTCCCCTTCCCAGCTCTCCCTCAGCCCACTGTCTCCGCCGCTGCCTTTCTTCTTCCCATGCCCCCCCACCCTCACTTCAGTCTGAAGAAGGGTCTCGACCCGAAACGTCGCCTATTTCCTTCGCTCCATAGATGCTGCCTCACCCAGTGAGTTTCTCCAGCATTTTTGTCTACCCATTCACACAAGTTCTGTGATCCAACTTTCCTCACCCACTCCCTGCACATTAGGGACAATTTTACAGAGACAAGATAACTATAAAGCCAACGTGTCTTTAGGATGTGGGAGGATACCCATACGTTTGCAGGGAGAATGTGCAAATTAAACACAGACATTGCCCGAGGACAGGATCATACACAGATCTCTGGCATGTGAGGCAGCAAGTTTACCAGCTGTGCCACTATATTTTGCTTTCCAATACACAAAAAGTTTGGCGTTGATAACTTTGGTTACTAAAAAAATGAAAATATCAATTTTAAAATCTCCAAGTGACGCTATGTCCCCCTTTACAGCTACTCTATGTTTTAATTAAGTTCAAGACTATGGGGCAGTACATTCGCCATAAAGTTGTTGCCTAAAAGTGCCAGAGACCCGGAATTCATCCTGAATATGGGTGATGTATGTATGGAGTTTCCTCCTTTTCCCTTTGATCATATGGGTTTTCTCCGGGTTCTCCACATTCCAAAGGTGTGCAGGAACCTATTCCAGACCCAACCCAAAACGTAATATTTTCCTTTGGGTCCAGAGATTCTGTCCGACCTGTTGAGTTACTCCAGCTTTTTGTGTCTATATTCAGTTTAAACCAGCATCTGCAGTTCCTTGCTACACACATGATACTATACAATAGAACTTTATTAATCCCAGGAGGGAAATTGTGTGTGTGTGTGTGTGTGTGTGTATTATACACATACACATATATATTTATATAGTTATATATTCACCGTTTTGTTTTCTCATTTATAACATTGTTTACAGAGTACTATGTTTACATATTCTGTTGTGCTGCTGCAAGTAAGGATTTAGAAACATTGAAAATAGGTGCAGGAGGAGGCCATTTGGCCCTTCGAGCCAGCACCACCATTCATTGTGATCATGGCTGATTGTCCCCTATCAGTAACCCGTGCCTGCCTTCTCCCCATATTTCATTGTTCTAACTGGGACATGAGAGAATAAAACACTCTTGACCCTTGACTTACTCCGCTAATATATGAGATAGAACTAGTGTACGGGTGATCGGTGGTCGGCGTTGACTTGGTGGGCCGAAGGGCCTGTTTCCATGCTGTATCTTTAAATTAAACTAAAAACACTAAAACCAGAGGGAGCCTAAAGAAGGGTCTCTACCCGAAACGTCACCCAATTTCTTCTATCCAGAGTTATTAAAGCATGGACTAGTCTTCACCCTACCATAGTTACCCATATAACCATACAACAATTACAACACGGAAACAGACCATCTCGGTCCTTCTCGTCCGTGCCGAACACTTATTCTCTCCTAGTCCCATCTAGCTGCACGCAGACCATAACCCTCCATTCCTTTCCCATCCATATAGCTATCCAATTTATTTTTAAATGATAAAATCGAATCTGCCTCCACCACTTCCACTGGAAGCTCATTCCACACAGCTACCACTCTCTGATTAAAGAAGTTCCCCCTCATGTTACCCCTAAACTTCTGTCCCTTAATTCTCAAATCATGTCCTCTTGTTTGAATATTCCCTACTCTCAATGGAAAAAGCGTATCCACGTCAACTCTGTTTATCCCTCTCATCATTTTAAAGACCTCTATCAAGTCCCCCCTAAACCTTCTGCGCTCCAAAGAATAAAGACCTCAATTGTTCAACCTTTCTCTGTAACTTAGTTGCTGAAACCCAGGCACCCAGGAAACCCTACCCAATCAGACGCAACTAAATTTAAGGTACCTCTTTTTTCCCCAAGAACACTTTTTTGCTTAAGTCCAAGTCAAGAGTCAAGAGAGTTTTATTGTCATGTGTCCCAGATGGGACAATGAAATTGTTGCTTGCTGCAGCACAACAGCATATGTAAACATAATACAGAACAGGAGATTAAAGTTCAGTGTGTTTATACACCAGAGACCATATATAAACAGATAAAATGCAATAGGCTGTTATTGTTCAGCCCTCCACCACCTCCAGTTTAAATTCCATTTAAAATATTTATGGAGGAGCAGGAAACCAAAAGCAAGAGTTACTCCAGGGAGTTACTCCAGATTCAGGGTCAGGGAGTGATTCTGCATTGGATTTCAGCGGTCGCGGCTAGGCGGTGACCGGACAGCAATGGCGGCCAGATCTCTCACAATTCAAAGCGAGGGAGAAAGTGCCCAGCGCCGACCAGTTGCCGTGGTTGTGCGCATGTGCAGGGGGAGGATGTGCTGGCTGTAGCAGTGCGCATGTGCAGGGCGGCCTGTCGCGCTGGCGGATGAGGAGCGAGCGGAGAGCGGAGACCCTCCAATGTAGGGGGCGTCCAGAACCAGGGGCGATAGTTTAAGAATAAGTGGTAAGCCATTTAGAATGGAGTTGAGGAAAAACATTTTGACACAGAGATTTGTGAGTGTGTGGAATTCTGTGCCTCAGAGGGCGGTGGTGGCTGGTTTTCTGGATGCTTTCAAGAGAGAGTCAGATAGAGCTCTTAGGGATAGCGCAGTTAAGGGATATGGAGATAAGGCAGGAACGGGATACTGATTGTGGATGATCAGCCATGATCACATTGAATTGCAGCGCTGTCTCTAAGGGCCGAATGGCCTACTCCTGAAACTATTGTCTATTGTCTATCTATTGTCTATTGACTGCCAATGACATCCCGACCCATGAAGGCAAGGACATAGTACGCTTTCCATAACATCCAATCTACTGCTGTGTCACTTTTAATGAAGTATGGACTCTCCACCAAGATCCCACTGTACATCAATGCCCCTAATTGTCACCACATTCCTTGTGTACTTCCCTCTAAAATTTGAAATGCTGGAATATCTCACGTCATTCTTGTTTGAATTAAACTCTGTCTGTCTTTTCACTGCGCTAATTTAGACTTATCAATGCTCCATTGCATCCTTTCCCAACCTCCCTCACATTCCACATCTACACTCATTTCCCCGTTTTCTTGAAACAGATTGCAGGAAAGCACTCAGAAAGCAATGAAACATCTCATGTTTAAACCCCCAATACTGGCACAAAACCCACTCTGCTGAGAGAGTACCAGCCCCACCCACACTCACCTGAGCAGGAGACTCCAGCGTACTCTCCGTGTGTGCAGTTATTCATCCCCCATGGGCTGGAAGGACACTGGTCGAGTGCAGGCTCTGTCCCGTTACACTTCACCCCATCCAGCCAGAAGTTCCCAGTAGCCTCTCCGTAGGAGGCAGCTGTTGTTAATAACTGGGCTGTCCCACAGTTCAACATGCTGCAGACCACGTTCCCCGCATTGATATCCCAGCTCCTGCCACAGACGTTGCCCCAGGTGGAGTTATGATAGACCTCCACTCTCCCGGAGCACATGTTGTTCCCATTCACCAGACGGACGGGCACCGGACCTGCAACAGAGGGGGAATGATGTTAAAATTGTAAGATTATACGAGAACTTACCAAGTTCGAAGGTTGATCTTTATTTTATGAGGAGTTGCGGTGAGGGATTTTGTGCCCTCCGCTCCCACCCTCTATCATCAGGTCAACTGGTATGTTCTACGTTCTTAATCTTACTATTTTCAGTCATGGTGCGTTCTGTGATTCCACACCGCTGCTTTGAAGGATGTCGCGCATGCGTGCTGGCGGGGTCTTCACGAAATCCCTCACCGCAACTCCTCATAAAATAAAGATCAACCTTCGAACTTGGTAAGTTCTCGTTTAATCTTACTATTTTATTTCGGAGTCACGTGAGTGACTTCGTGAAGATTTCAAAGCTCTGTGATTTCACGCCCTGGACAACGTCCATGCTATCACACTGCCGCAATCCTGATGGAGGAAGGCTGTTAATGCAGTTCAGTCCGAACAGGCTGAAAAATAATGCATATTTATTGCACAAATAATAACAAACAAATAACCCCGAATCCGGGGACAAACATTCACTGAGCGGCTCCCAGCACGGCTTCTGCGAATGTTGCGGGGGCGACCAGTGGTTTGTTGTACAACCTTTGGAAGGTTGCTTCACTAGCCCAGCCCGCGGTGGTGAGGATGTGGTCCATGGGCACCTCCATGGCCCTCACCGCTGATGTGGATGCAGCCCTAGTAGAGTGAGATTTAAAAATGTTAGTAGCGACTCCTGCTGCAGCCAACACCGCCCTGAGCCACCTGGCGATAGTCTGCACAGTCACCCGGTAATTCGGAGGTTTGTGGCTGATGAGGAGCCCCTGCTCCATCTTCCTGATGGTTCGTGTAGTGAGGATGTAGAGGTGGAGATGGGTGACTATGCAGAGGGTGGCATCAGTGGGGTACGCCCGAAACTCCAACTGCAGCCCATGAGCCCCAGGTCTGTGCTGCGTCAATAGGTCCTGGACAAAGAAAGTCACCTGTGTAGGGGTGGAGACCATGCTATCCAGCCGCAACTGGACTCGTTGAGCTGTAGTCAGTGCCATCAGCATCACCACTTTGAGGGTGAGCTGTTTGAGTGGTAACTCGGTCATAGGAGACCAGCTCCTCAGTAGGGTCAGAAAGATCCCTACGTCCCAGGTGAAGTTGTATCTGGGCCGTGGAGGGTTGTGTTAAACACTCCCCTCATGAATTTAGACACCAGGTGGTTGGTCCCTATACCTATGTCCAGGTATGAGGACAGTTCACTCCTGGCGCTGTTGATGGCACTGTAGCTAAGGCCAGCATTGAAATGAAGGCCCGCTAGGAATTCCAGGACATCAGGGATTGTTGCCGAGTTGGAGGCCGTGTTGGTACGGCAGCAGAATGCCTCCCACTTCCTGATCTGTGTGAGGTACTGCCTCCTGGTTGATGTTCGGCATGATGCTGAGATGAGTTCCATGGCTCGTGGTGAGATGCCGGCCTTGACGAGCGGCCTCTTTAGAACCTGCAGGTCAACACGTTTAGGTGACCATGGCACGAGTGACTGTCCCCCGTAATGGGGTTAGTAATTAATTTGGGGTGTTTACCAATTAGAAGCCATGGATGTTTCAAGATTTTGAGGACCATCGGGTACCATGGCTGTGTAGGCCAGTCGGGAATGATCAATATGCCAGTTGCAGAATCCAGTTTAATTTTCTGCAATACCCCACTGATGAGGCAGAATGGGGGAAATGCGTAGCAAAACCATTTCCCCCAATGGATAGAAAAAGCATCCATAGCTACTGCCCCAGGGTCTGGTTCCCAAGACACATACGTTGGTATCTGATGGTTCAACCTGGACGCAAAGAGGTCAATATCTGATGTCCCATAGTGAGCTATAATATCAGCAATAATTTGGGGGTTCAACATCCACTCGATGTTGTCATTGAACACTCGTGACCTGGTGTCCGCCACTGTATTGAGCTTCCCTGGCAAATAGGTCGCTGTAATCCAAATATTTCTCTTGATGCACCAGTGCCAAATTGTGTTTGCCAATTCATCACAATATAACGACCTGATACCACCCATATGATTGATATAAGCCACCACCGTTGTGTTATCTATTTGGAGGCGGACATGTAAGTCCCGTGAGTTAGTATAGTAAGCCCGTAGTCCATGGAAAACCCCTAACATCTCCAGATAATTTATCCCTTGTGACTGGAGCAGGATAGACTCGTGAGAGTCCCATCTGCCACCACAACTGGACATGGTGTCAGTTGCACCCTAGCCTTGTGCGCTTGCGTCAGTCTGTAGAAACGACGGATGGGTTGCTAACAATGATGGGTCTGTGACACTCACTAATATTGTCAATCCACCATTGTAGCTCAGCTCTAGCCTGTTGTGGCAACCGGATTGGTCTATCAAAGTGCCCAGCATTTGCTTTTAATGCTGTGATCTTTGTTCTTTGTAAATGTTGGTAATGTAACGGGCCGAATTGCGCAGCTGAGAATGTAGCTACCAGCTTCCCAATCACCTTTGCCGTCTGCCGGATAGTCGGAACCCTGGCGCACGCAAGGCCGTGGCACGCTTCTTTTATGGCGATAGCTTTGTTGGTTGGGATAGTGATCATCATTAAGGTTGTGTCAAGGGTGAAACCCAGGTAATCAATAATTTGAGAGGGGTGCAGTTTGGATTTGTCTGGATGGGTTACAAAGCCGAGCTTCTCGAATAAAGATTTGATCGCTGTAACTGCCTGTGTATCCAATTGGAGGGTCTGACCCATGATAAGGATATCATCTAAATACGCCATGACAATGTAATTTTGTTGTCGGAGGAGGGCCAATATAGGTTTCACTAATTTGGTAAATAGTCTGGGGGCTGTGGTGAGCCCATTAGGTAATGCTTTGTATTGCCACAACTGTCCCTTCCAGACAAATTTCAGAAACTTCCTGTACGATTCAGTGATGGGAACTGTATAGTATGCATCTTTTAAATCGCTACAGGCCATAAAGTACCCTAGGTAAAGCATCTGCTTAGCTGTTTCGAAGGTATCCATTTTAAAGTGGGTATATTGTACAAAAGTGTTCAACTTGGTTAGGTCTATGATAATCCGACACCCCCCATCTTTTTTGGTTTTTGTGAAGATGTTGGACACAAACTCAAGGGGTTCGTGCGTCGTTTTGCCAATCACCCCTTTGGCTGCAAGCCGTAAGATTTCAGCGTGTCTGCCTCAATCTCATTTTGAGAGAGTGTAAATTTTCGGTGAGGTGCATGCTGGGTAGGGGGAAGTTGACCATCAATGAATTCTATGACATAACCTTGAACACTTTGTAGAATAAACACGTCGCTGGTGATAGTATCCCAAGCTCCCCTAAATGCCCGCAACCGTCCCCCGACTTGTGCAGGAAGAAGTGCTACTGCCTGGGAGGAACCAGACCCCCTTACCTCCATAGTTAGCGGCGGGTCCTGGCGTATGGCGTTTTGGGGGGACGTTGCGGTGGTTGTTGGGATGGCATCTTTCATGCGGGCCGCCGCATGCCTTGCCCTAAAAAAGGCCGCTGTGGTTGGGGAAGTGGAGGGGGATAGGCCCTTGGCGTCCTATCCGGCTGGCGCTGCTTCCAAGTAGTGTGTGGTTGTGGACGGTGATATGGGTGGGGTTTAGCCGGAGGAGGTTTCATAAGGCCCACAGTTTTGGCATCCTCGTCGAGTTCTTTGACTTGCTTTGAGAAATCTTTCCCAAACAGTTGATGAGGTGGTGGAGCGGTGGAGGGACGGCACAACCCCGCATATTTCGGGTTGAGAGTGGGCCGGATGGAGCTCTTGCGCAGGCAGTTGATTTCAAACTGGGCGTTGCATAGAAGTGCCAGGGCATCCTGCTGCTCGCTGGACACATTATCCCCATCGAGAGTCCTGGCATACGCAGTAATGCCCGTCGAGAGGAGCTTCAGGATGCGCTGGAGACGGACGACCTGCATCTTGGTGGTCGTGCTCAAGTGTCCCAAGATCTGGGCATTAACCGTAGGAACACTGAGATTGATGCAGTTCTCAGGAGGTTTGAATTTATCCATCGTCTCACTAAGTACCTGACCCTGAAGCTGGTGAGTTGTCAGGTAATTAATGGTGCCCGCCAGTTTGTGGTGCAGGGGCTCCCCAGAGTATGAGGCCGTGGCAAATTTGCCACCACGTCCAGCATGTCCTCATTGTGCTCTGGCAATGCGGTCTCCGGCAGTCCCGGGTCGTCTTCGAAGGCAGCGGCCGGACAACTGCTGGCACTCCTGGCTGGAGAAGACGAGAGGCTGAGTGGGCTCCTGGCGTGGCTAGTAGAGGCCCGCGAATCCCGTTCATCCCGGTCCCTGTCCCGCTGGAGGAGTTACTCCACCAAGAGCTCCAACCGCTCAATGCGACCGTCCCCGCTACTCGCGGCAGACAAGCCGACTTCCCCAGGCCCTGCAAATTCTCTGGGGCTTCCACCAACGGACCACACCTCCGTAACATTCAGACTAGGGTCCAAAGGCAGGTTGTCGTGGCCTACCGCACCTGTAGGCTCATACGACTCCCGCATGGACTCTCCGCTAGTCGGCCTTTGAGCAGACTGTGGCGGCCCACCTGCCTGGTAGGAAGGCATTGGAGATGAATCGGCGCCGGCCCCCGGAACCTGGCTACCCGGAATCCGTGCAGGCTTACCTCCACTGTCGCCCAATTTTCTGCGTGGAGGTGCATGGTCGGCAGCTGCCAGAGCTAAGCTAACCGACCGTCTACTGCTGCCACCAACGCCCTTGACCGCAGCCTGACGAGGTGTTATGCCGGCAGCACCTGCTCCTGCAGGGCTGCTCGATGCAGCAGTAGCCCTGCCAGACTGCCCTATGGCAGATATCCCCGGTGGCTGTACGTGGCGTGTGGCGGCTGCTGGGCTCCCCTGCAGCGCAGCCATTCCCCGGCCCGGTCCCCGTGGATCCACTGCAACTCGGGGTGAGGACGCTGGCGACGAGCGAAGCTCCTGTCCACGTACCTGTCTGGTCCCCCGCTTCCTGGGGGATGGGGGCACGATGTCTGGATCGGCAGTATCCAGCTCCTGTGCGGTCAGCCATTCAGGTGATAAGTCGGGCGCTGGTGTAACGGAAGCACCAGACATCTGCACTCTTCCCCCCGACCGTCCGGATGCTGCCGATGGTGCTCGCAGCTCCGGTGAAAGAGGCCGCTGGCTGGTCGATGCCCCGCGGCTCCTGGAGAGTGTCGCCTTCCGTTTGCCTTTGGTGTCCATCCTGTTGGAAGTTAAGGTTAGTGGACTTACCTGACGGCCTTTTGAAGGACCTGGTGGAGAGTCACGTGACTCCGAAATAAACTTAGGCATAACTTCTCAATGGTGCCGAGAATTATGGGAGGGAAAGCTTTGTGTAATATGACAGTGTTGGTAGTGAGGAAGTGTGGAATAGATTGAGTGGGACAGTAATGGTCGAGGACATTTCATTCACTTCTATCTGGTAACCCCTCAGCCTCCGGCGATCTGGGAAAAAACACAATATCCCAGTAGCTAATATTCTCTAATCAAGTCAACATCTTGAAACTCTTGTTAACTCTCTCCAACAACTCCACATTTGTCAAGCAATGGGACAAACTGGAGACAATACTCCTAAGGTCATCTCATCAAAGTTTTCTCTAACTGTCAATGACATCCCGTCATTTACGCTCATAGTCCGGACCCATGAGTGCAAGCGCATCGTACGCTTTCCATAACTGGATTTCCATTTCTGTGTCGCTTTCAACGGGGTATAAACTTTACACCAAGATCTCACTGTACATCAATGCCCCCCAATTGTCATCTCTTTCATTGTGTACTTCCCTCTTGCATTAGAAATGTTG
Organism: Okamejei kenojei; assembly: GCA_035221665.1. Classification (NCBI taxonomy): domain Eukaryota; kingdom Metazoa; phylum Chordata; class Chondrichthyes; order Rajiformes; family Rajidae; genus Okamejei; species Okamejei kenojei. The sequence continues at coordinate 27,470,962 of CM069136.1, forward strand.
GAATATCTCACCTCAAACTTGTCTGAATTAAATAAACTAATTTTCCCATTGTCCTAAACCATTTTAGGAAAACACTCAAGAACCAATGGAACATTAGTTTCAGAATTAAACCCCCAACACTGGCACATAGCCCACTCTGCTGAGAGAGTACCAGCCCCAACCACACTCACCTGAGCAGGAGACTCCAGCGTACTCTCCGTGTGTGCAGTTATTCATTCCCCATGGGCTGGCAGGACACTGGTCGAGGGCAAGCTCAGTCCCATTACAATTCACCCCATCCAGCCAGATGTTCCCAGTAGCCTCTCCGTAGGAGGCAGCTGTTGTTACTGATCGGGCCGTCCCACAGTTCAACAACCTGCAGACCACGTTCCCCGCATTGATATCCCAGCTCCTGCCACAGACGGTGCCCCAGGTGGAGTTATGATAGACCTCCACTCTCCCGGAGCACATGTTGTTCCCATTCACCAGACGTACGGACACCGGACCTGCAACAGAGGGGGATGATGTTAAAATTAGACATTTCTCAAATGGTGCCGATAATTATGGAAGGGACAGATTAAACTGTGGAAGTTCTAGTTCAAATTTACATTTATTGTCACATGCACCAATTGGTACAGTGACATTTCAGTTATCAGACAGCCAAACGAATAAAAAGAACACAATACACAATAGAGGTTAACATAAACACCCACTGCAGCGGGATCAACATTTCTCACTGTGATGGAAGGCAATAAAGTTCAGTCATCTCACTGAATATGACGGTGCTGGCAGTGAGAGGTGATTGGGACAGATCATGGTCAAGGAAACTTCATACACTTCTATCAGCCTCCGATGATCTGAAGAAAACTCTCTGAAGTTCCCCACGGTATAATAATAGCTAATATTCTCTATTCAAGTTAACACCTTGAAACTTTTGTTAACCCTCCCTATGACTCCGTATCTATCCTGTAATCGGGCAAACTGCAGACAATATTACAAATGTCATCTCACCAAAGTTTTAAACAACTGCCAATGACGTCCCGTCATTTACACTCATATCCCCGACCCATGAAGGAAAGCACATCGTACGCTTTCCATAACATCCTATTTCTGTCTCGCTTTCAGGGAGGTATAGTCTTTTCACCAAGATCTCACTGTATATCAATGCCACCAATTGTCATCCCAGTCATTGTGTACTTCCCTTTTGCATTTCAAAAGCTGGAACATCTCACCTCATTCTTGTTTGAATTAAACTCTATCAGCCTTTTCCATTCGCTAATTTAGACTTATCAATGCTCCATTGCATCCTTTCCCAACCTCCCTCACAGTCCACAACTACACTTATTTCCCCGTTGTCTTCAAACAGTTTGTAGGAAAGCACTCAGAAAATAATGGAACATCACATGTTTAAACCCCCAACACTGGCCCAATGCCCACTCGACTGAGAGAGTACCAGCCCCACCCACACTCACCTGAGCAGGAGACTCCAGCGTACTCTCCATGTGTGCAGTTATTCACCCCCCATGGGCTGGCAGGACACTGGTCAAGGGCAGGCTCTGTCCCGCTGCACTTCACCCCATCTAGCCAGATATTCCCAGTGGCCTCTCCGTAGGAGACAGCTGTTGTTACTGACCGGGCCGTTCCACAGTTCAACACCCTGCAGACCACGTTCCCCGCATTGATATCCCAGCTCCTGCCGCAGACGGTGCCCCAGGTGGAGTTATGATAGACCTCCACTCTCCCGGTGCACATGTTGTTCCCATTCACCAGACGGACGGGCACCGGACCTGCAAAAGAGGGGGATTAGGTTGAAATTAGACATAACTTCTCAAATGGTGCCGAGAATTATGGAAGGGAAAGATTCCCAGAGGCCTCTCCGTAGGACACAACTTGGAAATACAAGGATGGAGTTAAAGGAATACAGAGTATAGGAAAAGTTGAGAAAGACTCCAGAATTAAATGGACAGGAGGCTCACAAAGGGATAGGAGCGTATGGCCAAGTTAAATAGGAATTCATGTGAAAGGTGAGGTGAGTAATGGATTAGAAGTATTATATATGAATGCACAAAGTATAAGAAGTAAAGAGAATGAACTTGAGGCTCAGTTAGAGATTGGTAGATATGACAATGTGTGGATTACAGAGACATGGCTGCAGGAGGATAGGGACTGGCAACTGAATATTCAGGGTTATACGTCTTATAGAAAGGACATGCATGGGGGCAGAGGTGGGCATAATCCAGAAGATGCAGGATCTTTTCATTCCAAAGAGGAAGAAAGTTTCTAAAGGGAGCAAGAGGCAAACGTGGCTGGCAAGGGAAGATCAGGATGGTATAAAACTAAAACGGTGAAAAACATCGCAGAGGGTAGCGGGAAGCCAGAGGATTGGGAAACTTTCAAAAGACAATAAAAGGTAACAAAAAGGGCAATACGGGGTTAAAAGATGAAGTACGAGGGTAAGCTGGCCAAGAATATAAAGAAGGATAGTTAAAGCTTCTTTAGGTATGTTAAGAGAAAAAGATTACTTAAGTAAAATGTGGGTCCCTTGAAGGCAGAAACAGGTGAAATTATTATGGGAACAAGGATATTGCAGAGGAGTTGAGCAGGTGCATTGGTTCAATCATCAATAAGGAATACACAAGCAATTTCCCAGATGTACTAGAGGACAGAGGATCTAGTGACACAGAGGAACTGAAAGAAATTTGCATTAGGCGATAAACAGTATTGGGTAGACTGATGGGACTGAAGGCTGATAATCACCAGGGCCTTTTTTTTTTAATTTATTTCAAAATATACATTAACAAATGATAAATATACACAATACATTGACCTTGCGGAAAATCCATCCGACATTTTCAGAGGCGGTGCAATAGATCAATACAGTTTAGACATTTCTTTTCCCCAAATTTCCACAAATCAGTCCCCCACTCGTGCCACAATGGCGTGGGATACCTTCCCTTATATTGAGGGGCGTCTCCACCATACCGTACCCCCCATGTCCAGCAGCGGAAGGACCTTAGACTGTGGCCCTCCCCCACTGAGCCTTGGCGTTGGCTGCACCGAGCTTCAGTGCGTCCCTCAGCACGTACTCCTGCAGTCTGCAGCGGGCCAGTCGGCAACATTCCCTGACGGACATCTCGCTCTGCTGGGTGGTGAATAATGCTCGGGCAGACCAAAGGGTATCTTTAACCGAGTTGATGACCCTCCAGCAGCACTCGATGTCAGCCTCTGAATGTGTCCCTGGGAACAGTCCGTAAATCACCGAGTCCTCTGTGACGGAGTTGTTCGGGATAAAGCGTACCAGGGACTTGTATTTTTCTGCAGACTCTTTTAGCAAACCCACACTCTGTAAAGAGGTGGGCAACCATCTTCTCTCCATAGCAGCCGTCCCGAGGGCAGCGTGCGCTGGCAGTGAGGTTCCGACGGTGCAGGAAGGATCTGACTGGGAGGGCTCCCCTCACCGCCAGCCAAGCCAGGTCTTGGTGCTTGTTGGTGAGTTCTGGCGATGAGGCATTTTGCCAGACAAGCGGGGCAATCTGCTCAGGGAACCACGCCACCGGGTCCATTGAGTCCTTTCCCTGCAGTGCCTGCAGGACATTCTGTGCTGACCACTGCCCGATGGACATGTGGTCAAAGGTGTTGGTCCGGAAGAACCCTTCCACCGACGACAGATGGGGCGGCAATGTCCAGCTGACTGGCACATTGCGTGGCACCTGCGCCAGGCCCATCCTTCTCAACACCGGGGACAAGTAGAACCTCAGCAGGTAGTGACACTTGGTGCCCACGTGCCTTGGCTCTACACTCTGCCTGATGCAGCCACACACGAAGGTGGCCATCAGAATGAGGACGACTTTGGGCACGCTTTTACCCCCGTTGTATGCTGACTTGTACATTGTGGCCCGTCGCACCCGGTCCATCCTCGACCCCCAGATGAACTGGAAGATGACCCGGGTGATCCCTGTGGCGTTGGAGGGAGGGACAGGCCACACTTGTGCCAAGTTGAGCAGCCCCGAGAGCACCTCACACCTGATGACCAAATTCTTTCCCGTTATGGAGAGGGAGCGTTGCCTCCACAGCTCCAGCTTCCTCCCCAGCCTGGCTATCCGCTCCAGCCAATTTTTGTTACATGCCTCAGCCCCCCCGAACCAGATCCCCAGCACCTTCAAGAAGTCAGGCTTGATGGTGAAGGGGACGGAAGATCTGTCGGGCCAGTTGCCAAAGAGCATGGCCTCGCTCTTCCTGCGGTTCACCCTGGCTCCCGTGGCCGACTCAAACTAGTCGCAGATACTAATCAGTCTGCGGACCGATCTTGGATCCGAGCAGAAGACAGCGACATCGTCCATGTACAGGGAGGTCTTTACTTGAATGCCCCCACTGCCTGGCAATGTCACTTCTCTTATGCTCGCATCCTTCCTGATGGATTCAGCAAAAGGTTCAATACAGCAGACAAACAAGACAGGAGAGAGAGGGCAACCCTGCCTAACTCCAGACCTTACAGGGAAACTGTCTGATTCCCACCCATTGATTTGGACTGCACAACGGATGTTGGTGTAGAGCAGTTTGATCCAATTCCTGATTCCCTCCCCAAAACCCATTTTGGAGAGCACGTCCCTCATGTACGTGTGCGAAATCCTGTCGAAGGCCTTCTCCTGGTCCAAGCTGACTAGGCAGGCATCCACCCGTCTGTCCTGCACGTAGGCGATGGTATCTCTCAGCAGCGCTAGGCTGTCTGAGATTTTCCTGCCAGGTACAGCACAGGTTTGGTCCGGGTGGATCACCTGTCCCAGAGCAGACTTGACCCGGTTGGCGATGGCCTGAGACAGGATCTTGTAGTCTACATTCAAGAGTGTTATGGGTCTCCAATTCTTTATGTCCTTCGTCTCCCCCTTCTGCTTGTAGATTAGGGTGATGTTGCCCTTCCTCATGGAGTCTGACATGCTACCAGCTAGAAGCATGTCGTTGTACACTTCTAGCAGGTCCGGGCCCATCCAGTCCAACAGAGCCAAATACAACTCGGCCGGTAAGCCATCGCTTCCGGGAGTTTTATTCGAGTCAAAGGAACGGATGGAGCCAGTCAGCTCCTCTAGGGTCAGTGGTTGGTCCACACTCTCCCGCTTGCTGTCCTCCAAGACCTCCGTGATTGAGGACAGGAAGTTCTGGGAGGAGGTACTGTCTGTGGTCTTTTGGTCATACAAATCTGTGTAAAAGGATTTGCAGATCCTCAGCATGTCTGTCTGTGAGGATGCTACCGTGCCGTCCTCCTCCCTAAGGCTGTTCATCACAGAGCTCCCCCTGTGAACCTTATGGAAGAAGAAACGTGAGCACGTCTCATCCTGCTCCACATGTCAGACCCTAGATCGGAAGATGATCTTGGAGGATTCAGAGGTGAAGAGCTGAGCTTGCCGGTCCTTCAACTCTCTAAGTTCCTCCCTCACATCCACCCCGCTCGACTGCAGAAGGAGCAGTTGCTGCTAATCTGTCTGGAGTTGGCACAATTCCCTCTGGCTCTCTTTCTCTCTGAACCCCTTTAATTATGAAGAACCTCTTAATGTTCTCCTTGGTTGCTTCCCACCAGAGTGTGGGGGAGTCAAAGAGGGGCCTCACCGTTCTCCAACATGCGTAGTCCCTCTTTAGCTCCTCGACATTCTCTGGGGTCAACAGTTTCATGTTTAACTTCCACGTCCCTCTGCCTGCCTTCCGGTCCTCCTGTAGGTGACAGGAAGCCTGAAGGAGGCAGTGGTCGGAGAAGAACACTGGCGTGAGGTCAGTGTGTCTCACCGTGACAGCCTTCGTCGTGAAGACAAAGTCTATCCGAGATATTAATGATTTAGATGAAGTGACTAAAAGTAACACCAGCAAATTTACAGATGACACAAAGCTGGGTGGCAGTGTGAACTGCAAAGAGGATGCTTAGAAATTGCAGGGAGACATGGACAGATTGAGTGAGTGGGCAGATGCATGGCAGATGCAGTATCTTCTATCTATCTATACTTAACTAAAACTCTTAAATGTGCGCAAAAATGGTACCCGATAGTGCTAAGATTTTTTGCCACCTTACTCAATGTTCACCTGTGCTACAAATGCATCAAGTTTGGTTCCGATCGGTGGAATAATACAAAAGTTATGAAGGTTTAAAAATCATAAGATCAGCAGATTGGTCTTCTCTCCTGTCGTCGTCAGGATGGCTACGCCCCTTCCGGCACCCGCTGTCAATACCGGGGGGAGTAGAATAAAGCCCTGGAAGTGGGGCTGAGTCCATGAGTGACTCCAGAATCCGTGAGTGAGTGAGTCCAGAAGCCGGGAGTGAGTGAGTCCAGAAGCCGGGAGTGAGTGACTCCAGAATACGGCTGTGAGTTAATCTAGAAGCCGTGAGTGAGTGAGTCCAAAAGTGAGGAGTGAGAGCATGGGGTTTGAGGGAACAGGGCTCTGGTGGGACCTGGCTCTGGCTGGGCCGTGCTCTGGCAGGGCCGGACGCTGGTGGCACTGGCGAGGCACACACTACCCCACCCCAGCAGCAAGCCATGGCAGCAGTAGGCCATGGCAGCAATCCCCCCTACCGGTCCCTGCCTGAAGCCGTCCACTCCCAGGCCACAGAACGCGCCAACCGGCCCCCACTTAAAGCTAACCCGTCCCCAGCTGCACGACTAGCTCAAGAACAGACCATTCGGCCCACAATGTGCATACTAGCCCTCTGGAGGCCTCCCTTCAACGCACAACACCCATACTAGCCCTCTTAAAAGCCCCCTCCCCACTGGCCCCCATGGCAGCAGTAGGCCATGCCAGCAGGAGGCCACGGCAGCACTCCCTTACCAACCCGTCCCCCACTGGCCCCCGACAACCCTGCCTGAAGTCATCCCCCTCCACCGGTTGCAGGATCTTCCCACCCTCCACCGGCCCCGGACATCCACTGCGTGAAGCCGACCCCCTCTCCAGGTTGTAGGTTGCCTGCCTCCTCCCCACAGATAGCCCCCGCCTCCAAGTGTCCCTCCCCCCGGTTGTAAGACACTACTCCCTCCAGCCCCCTCCAGCCCCCTCCTGAAGCCGTCCCCATTCCCCATGACGACCATTGGCAACAAACAATGGAAGATGCTGAGAAGACAAGTCTCCCCAGCGCAATGAGAGATGTGTTTGTTCTTTTGCTGATGAATACTGAGATCAACAATCCTCAACAATTATGGAATCACCTCAAGAATTCAATGTCTGAAGATTAGCTTGAAAAGGAATGGAGAACAATGAGTGATTCTAATATCATGATTGAAAAGAAGCATCATGATCAGGCTCTGTTTTATATTCAAGACAAGCTTGAAAATTTCAACAAAACAACGGAATACTTTCATTTGCCACGACCAAGAAATGGAAGGATGCACCTTGATGATGACAATCCAGAATTGCTGCAGGAATTGTTATACGATAGAACTGAACCACAGCAATCTGCTGATGAAAATGAGCCTCTTCTGAATGCTGAGCAGAGAGCAGTGTATGACCAGGTGTGCAACTGCTTGAAAAGGAATGTTTTTCATTGATTCACCAGGATGAACGGGAAAAACATTTACCACCAATTTGATCCTCTCCAAAGTTAGAGGTCAAATGATGTGGCTATTGCTGTAGCATTGTCTGGGATAGCAGCTACATTAATGCCTGGTGGAAGAGCTGCACATTCTCGATTCAAGACACCCATCCAAGTGACCGAGGATATATTCTGCAACATTGACAAGAAGTCTAACACTGCACGTTTGTTGAGGCAAGTGAAACTCATTGTTTGGGATGAATGCCCAATGACTAGGAGAGAGAGCTTTGAAGCGGTGGGCAGAACTTCAAGGTATACAGTATGCAGCAACACTAAGCCTTTTGGCGGTATTTTTACCATTTGTTGTGCGATTTTCGACAACTCCTTCCTGTAGTGAAAGGGAGAAATTATGCTGATGTGGAAAATTCCTGCATCAAGAAATCCTACTTGTGGACACTTTTCACAAAGTTTCAATTGCACACAAATATGCGATAGAGAGAGGGAGAAGGTGACTATTCTTAATGTTTGTTGAAAGTTGGAGAAAACAACATATTAAAGAATGAAGATGATGAAATTAAAATGCCACAGCACATGCAATCGTGTCTATCAGCAAAAACACTGGAGGATTGTATTCATTTCATCCATCCCACATTGACAATCCTGCAGAATTATTCTCCGACAATTGTATCTTGGTTCCGCATAACGATACGATGTGAAGGATCAATTCTACATGTATCAATGCTGTCACTGCGGGAACTAATGCTACTCGCTTCCCAACAGAATTCCTCGATTCACTCGAGATCTCTGGATTACCACCACACAAATTGGAGTTGAAAAAAGGATCTCCAATGTTAATGAGAAACTTGGAACGCCCAAAGCTATGCAATGGAATGAGGATAATTGTGGAAGAGCTACACAATCATCTGATCGTTGCAAGCATGAACATGGGAGCCTTCACAGCTGACATTGTTCTCATTCCTAGGATAACGCTCAATTTGTCAGAAGGCGAAGACATTCCCCTTCAGCGGACCCAATTCCCCATTCAGTCAAGTTTCGCTATGACGATCCATAAAGCGCAAGGACAAACAATGGAGAAAGTGTTGATATACCTCGAGAAACCAGTGTTTCAGCATGGACAACTATATGTGGCTCTTAGCCAAGGAAAGATGAAGGAAAATGTCAATGTTTTCCTGAAGCATGGAACATCAACCAAGAATGTTGTCATTAAACGCGTGGAAGGATGACTTCTGAAGTAAATTCTCAGATTTTCTTCGTTAAAATTTGACCTCTCAATAATGTCTCTATATTAAAATTATGTGTCTTTTCTTTTATCAACAGCAAAGAGGCATCAAGAGGCAGTGAGCAGTAGAACGCAACAAGAGACACAACAAGGAAGAACTGAACTGAATAAATCTCATCTTTAACATTTAAATTGTTGCTATATTTTTAACATTTATATATTCACATTTTAAGCTTCAATAAATCCCCTTTCCACTTTCCATGCCTGTCAGCTGTGCCTGCGCAATAACGCCTGCATGTTCTACGTCACATTTTTGGACCCAATGGGCGGAAATGGCTGCGCCACTGGAGAGCCACTAAGAGTGGATGGGGAAGTTGAGGGGGGATGGAGTGAGTCCCAACGGGTCCCACTAAGTCTAGTAATATAGATAAATGTGAGGTTACCCACTTTGGTGGCAAGAACAAGAAGGCAGATTATTATCTCAATGATATCAGATTAGGAAAAAGGGAAGTGCAATGAGTCCTGTGTGTCCTTGTACACCAGTCACTGAAAGTAAAAATGCAGGTACAGCAGGCAGTGAAGAAAGCTAATTGCATGTTGGCCTTCATAATGAGAGGATTTGAGTATAGGAGTAAAGAGGTCCTTCTGCAGTTGTACAGGGTCCTGGTGCGACCACATCTGGACTATTGTGTGCAGTTTTGGTCTCCTAATTTGAAGAACATCCTTGCTATTGAGGAAGTGCAGCACAAGTTCACAAGGTTAATCCCCAGGGCTCATATAAGGAAAGATTGGCAAGACTAGGCTTGTATTCATTGGAATTTAGAAGGGTGAGAGGGGATCTTATTGAAAAATATAAAAGGATAAAAGGACTGGACAAGCTAGATACAGGAAATATGTTCCAAATGATGGGTGAGTCCAGAACCAGGGACCACAGTTTTAGAATAAAGGGGAGGCCATTTAAAACTGAGATGAGAAAAAACGTTTTCACCCAGAGAATTGTGAATTTATGGATAAATTTAAAAGTGTTAGATAGAGCTCTAGGGGCTAGCGGAATCAAGGGATATGGTGAGAATGCAGGCAAGGGTTACTGATTCTGGATGATCAGGCATGATCACTAAGAATGGCGGTGCAGGGTAGAAGGTCCAAATGGGCTCCTCCTGCACCTATTTTCTGTTTCTATGGTTCTATTAGACTATGTAATATGACGGTGCTGGTAGTGAGGAAGAGTGGAATAGATTGAGCATCACAGTAATGGTCGAGGACATTTCATACACCTCTATCTGGTAACTCCTCAGCCTCCAGCGATCTGGAGAAAACACTTTGAGTTTACCCACAATATCCCGGTAGTTAATATTCTCTAATCAAGACAAAATGGAGACAATACTCCTAAGGTCATCTCACCAAAGTTTTCTACAACTGTCAATGACGTCCCGTCATTTATACTCATTGTTCCGACCCATGAAGGTAAGCATATCGTACGCTTTCTATAACATCTTATCTATTTCTCTGTCGCTTTCAGCGAGATGTAGACTTTCCACCAAGATCTCACTGCACATCAATGTCCCTAAATGTCATGCAATTCATTGTGTATTTCCCCCTTGCATTAGAAATGTGAAACTTCTCACTTCGCAGGTGTCTGAATTAAACTCTATTTGCCTTTTCCCATTTTGCCCTAATTTTAAATTATCTATGATCCATTGCTTCCTATCACAACCTTCCTCACTGCCCACAACCACACTAATTTCCCCCTTGTCCTAAATTATTTTTGGAAAACACTCAAGAACCAATGGAACGATAATTACAGGATTAAACCCCCAACACCGGCACAAAGCCCACTCTGCTGAGAGAGTACCAGCCCCAACCATACTCACCTGAACAGGAGACTCCAGCGTACTCTCCGTGTGTGCAGTTATTCACCCCCCATGGGCTGGCAGGACACTGGTCGAGGGCAGGCTCTATCCCGTTACACTTCACCCCATCTAGCCAGATGTTCCCAGTGGCCTCTCCGTAGGAGACAGCTGTTGTTACTGACTGGGCCGTCCCACAGTTCAACACCCTGCAGACCACGTTCCCCGCATTGATATCCCAGCTCCTGCCGCAGACTGTGCCCCAGGTGGAGTTATGATAGACCTCCACTCTCCCGGAGCACATGTTGTTCCCATTCACCAGACGGACGGGCACAGGACCTGCAACAGAGGGGGATGAGGTTAAAATTAGACATTTCTCAAATGGTGCCGAGAATTATGGAAGGAACAGATTCGACTGTGTAAATTCAAGTTCAAATTAACATTTATTGTCACATGCACCAATTGGTACAGTGTAATGTCAGTTACCATACAGCCATATGAATAAAAAGAACACAATACACAATAGCGGTTAACATGAACATCCACCGCAGCTGAATCAACGTTTCTCACTGTGGTGGAAGGCAATAATGTTCAGTCATTCCATTCAGTAATGGAAATCATCTCACTGAATATGACGGTGCTGGTAGTGAGAGGTAATTGGGACAGATAATGGTCGAGGAAACCTCACACACCTCTATCTGGTAACGCCTCAGCCTCTGGCGATCTGGAGAAAATACTGAATTTCCCCACTGTATCCAAGTAGCTAATATTCTCTATTCAAGTCAACATCTTGAAACTCTTGTTAACCCTCCATGCAACTCCGTATCAATCCTGTAATGGGAAAACTGCACACAATATTCCAAATGTCATCTCACCAAAGATTTATACAACTGCAGGATTGGTCTGAGTCAGCATGGATTTACGAAGGGGAAATCATGCTTGATTAATCTTCTGGAATGCTTTGGGCATGTAACCAGGATAATGAACAAGGGAGTGGATGTCGTGTACTTGGACTTTCAGAAAGCATTTTTGAAAAGGTCCTACATAGGAGATTAGTGGGGAAAATTAGAGCACATTGTATTGGGGGTAGGGTGCTGACATCGATAGACAATTGGTTGGCAAACAGGAAACAAAGGTTAGGAATTAACGGGTCCCTGTCAGAATGGCAGGCAGTGACTAGTGGGGATACCGCAAGGCTCGGTTCTGGGACCGCAGCTATTTACAATGTATATATTAATGATTTGGATGAAGGGATTAAAAGTAACATTAGCAAATTTGCAGATGACACAAAGCTAGGTGGCAGTGTGAACTGTGAGGAGGATGTTATGAGGACGCAGGGTGACTTGGACAGGTTGGGTGAGTGGGCAGATGCATGGCAGCAGGGCCAGATTTAGATGAAGAGAGGCCCTAAGCTGTTCCACTTGTGAGGCCCCTCCCAATCCCCCACCCCCACGACTAGAGGAAGATGGTCCACCAGATTGACGCAGATTTGCAGCCGAGCATGGCCAATGCGATAAGGGGCTGGAAAGCTGCACTTCTTATTTTTTTATTTATTGCCAGTGCTAGTTTCGAGTTATTGGCTTGTGACAGCATATGTAAGAAAGGCCAATGACAGTGTCAAAAATATTATACACCTTGCACGGCTTCCACTTAAATTTTTTTCTCTGTTGTCAGCCGGGCAACCTTGGCAGCTTTTTAAGTTGCCAAATGACAGTTTAAGTGACCATTTAAGACGGCTTGCATGACGCGTACGATAATGTGCTCGGACGAAGTGCGTAGTTACCAGTCCGAATTATGCTCAATGAAGCATTCACATATTATTTCTGCTTCAAATAAAGTCACAAACTAAACATATTCACCAATCAAGACATGATATATACCACAATGACATGCAGAAAAATTATAATACAATATCTCAACTCTTTTTCCACGTTGCAATGAATGCAGTTTCTATTATTTCTTTCCACTTCCAATCAAAAATGAGGTTGGATTATTCAGCGTATGATCAACCTCAGTGAGACCAAGCACAGACCTGGCAATCACTTTGCACAACACCTGCACTCAGTTCGCAATAACCAGCCTGATCTCCCGGTGGCTCAAACTTCAACTCCCCTTCCCATTCCGAATCCGACCTTTCTGTCCTGGGCCTCCTCCATGGCCAGAGTGAGGCCCACCGCATATTGGAGGAGCAGCACCTCATATTTGCTTGGGTAGTTTACACTCCAGCGGTATGAACATTGGCTTCACTAATTTCAGGTAGTCCTTCCTTTCTCCCTCCTTCCCCTCCCATTCCCAGCTCTCCCACAGCCTACTGTCTACACCTCTTCCTTTCTTTTTCATGTCCCCCCCCCCTGACAACAATCTGAAGAAGGGTCTCGACCCGAAACGTTGTCTATTCCTTCGCTCCATAGATGCTGCCTTTCCCGCTGATTTTCTCCAGCTTTTTTGTCTAACAATGGGATCCCACCACTGGCCACATCTTCCCATCTCCTCCCCTGTTGTCTTTCTGCAGAGACCGCTCCCTCAGTAACTCCCTGGTCAATTCATCCCTTCCCACCCAAACCACCCCCTCTCCTGACACTTTCCCTTGCAACCGCAGGAAATTCTACAATTGTCGCTTTACCTCCCCCCTTGACGCCATTCAAGGACCCAAGCAGTCTTTTCAGGTGCGGCAGAGGTTCACCTGCACCTCCTCCAACCTCATCTATTGCATCCACTGCTCTACTTGTCAGCTGCTCTACATCGGTGAGACCAAGCGTAGGCTTGGCGACCGCTTCGCCCAACACCTCCGCTCGGTCCGCAATAACCAACTTGATCTCCCGGTGGCTCAGCACTTCAACGCCCCCTCCCATTCCGAATCTGATCTTTCTGTCCTGGGCCTCTTCCATGGCCAGAGTGAGGCCCACCGTAAATTGGAGGAGCAGCACCTGATATTTTGCTTGGGCAGTTTACACTCCAGCGGTATGAACATTGACTTTTTCAATTTCAGGTAATCCCTGCTTTCTCCTCCCCTTCCCAGCTCTCCCTCAGCCCACTGTCTCCGCTGCTGCCTTTCTTCTTCCCGTTCCCCCCCAAACCTCACATCAGTCTGAAGAAGGGTCTTGACCCGAAACGTCGCCTATTTCCTTCGCTCCATAGATGCTGCCTCACCCGGTAAGTTTCTCCAGCATTTTTGACTACCCATTCACACAAGTTCTGTTATCCCACTTTCTTCACCCACTCCCTGCACATTAGGGGCAATTTTACAGAGACAAGTTAACCTATAAACCCAATGTGTCTTTGGGATGTGGGAGGATACCCATACGCTTGCAAGGAGAATGTGCAAATTAAACACACACAGTGCCCGAGGACAGGATCGTACACAGATCTCTGGCATGTGAGGCAGCAAGTCTACCAGCTGTGCCACTATATTTTGTTTTCCAACACACACAAAATTAAACGTTGATAACTTTGGTTACTAAAAAAATGAAAATATCCATTTTCAGTTTAAGATCTCCAAGTGATGCTATGTCCCCCTTTACATCGGGGATGGGGATGGGGATGGCATCAAACAGGAAATTAGAAATGCGTGCAACGAAGGTAAAACCGTTATAATGGGTGACTTCAATCTACATATAGATTGGGTGAATCAAATTGGCAGGGGTGCTGAGGAAGTGGATTTCTTGGAATGTATGCGGGATAGTTTTCTAAACCAACATGTGGAGGAACCAACGAGAGAGCAGGCTATTCTAGACTGGATATTGAGTAATGAGGAAGGGTTAGTTAGCAGCCTTGTTGTACGTGGCCCCTTGGGCAAGAGTGACCATAATATGGTTGAGTTCTTCATTAGGATGGAGAGTGACATTGTTAATTCAGAAACACGGGTCCTGAACTTAAAGAAAGGTAACTTTGAGGGTATGAGACGTGAATTGGCCAAGATGGACTGGCAATTGATTCTTGAAGGGTTGACGGTGGATATGCAATGGAAGGCATTTAAAGACTGCATGGATGAACTACAACAATTGTTCATCCCAGTATGGCAAAAGAATAAATCAGGGAAGGTGGCGCATCCGTGGATAACGAGGGAAATCAGGGATAGTATCAAAGAAAAAGATGAAGCGTACAAATTAGCCAGAAAAAAGCAGCCTACCAGGGGACTGGGAGAAATTCAGAGACCAACAGAGGAGGACAAAGGGCTTAATTAGGAAAGGGAAAATGGAGTATGAAAGAAAACTGGCAGGAAACATAAAAATTGACTGCAAAAGTTTTTATCGATATGTGAAGCGCAAAAGATTAGTTAAAACAAATGTAGGTCCCTTGCAGTCAGAAACGGGTGAATTGATCATGGGGAACAAGGACATGGCAGACCAATTGAATAACTACTTTGGTTCTGTCTTCACTAAGGAAGACATAAATAATTTGCCGGAAAGGGGATCGCGGGTCAAATGAGATGGAGGAAATGAGTGAAATCCAGGTTAGCCGGAAAGTGGTGTTGGGTAAATTGAATGGATTAAAGGCCGATAAATCCCCAGGGCCAGATAGGCTGCATCCCAGGGTACTTAAGAAAGTAGCCCCAGAAATAGCAGATGCCTTAGTGATAATTTTTCAAAACTTTTTAGATTCTGGAGTAGTTCCTGAGGATTGGAGGGTAGCTAATGTAACCCCACTTTTTAAAAAGGGAGGGAGAGAGAAAACGGGGAATTATAGACCAGTTAGTCTAACATCGGTAGTGGGGAAACTGCTAGAGTCAATTATTAAAGATGGGATAGCAGTGCATTTGGACAGTGGTGAAATCATTGGACAAAGTCAGCATGGATTTACGAAGGGTAAATCAAGTCTGACGAATCTTATTGAATTTTTTGAGGATGTAACTAGTAGAGTGGATAAGGGAGAAGCAGTGGATGTGTTGTATCTGGACTTTCAGAAGGCTTTCGACAAGGTCCCACACAAGAGATTGGTATACAAACTTAAAGCACACGGTATTGGTGGTTCAGTATTGATGTGGATAGAGAACTGGCTGGCAGACAGGAAGCAAAGAGTAGGAGTGAACGGGTCCTTTTCAGGATGGCAGACAGTGACTAGTGGGGTGCTGCAAGGCTCAGTGCTGGGACCCCAGCTATTTACAATATACATTAATGATTTGGACGAGGGAATTAAATGCAACCTCTCGAAGTTTGCGGATGACACGAAGCTGGGGGGCAGTGTTAGCTGTGAGGAGGATGCGAGGAGGCTGCAGGATGACTTGGATAGACTGGGTGAGTGGGAAAATGCATGGCAGATGCAGTATAATGTGGATAAATGTGAGGTTATCCACTTTGGTGGCAAAAACAGGAAGGTAGACTATTATTTGAATGGTGACCGATTAGGAAAAGGGGAGATGCAGCAAGACCTGGGTGTCATGGTACACCAGTCATTGAAAGTAGGCATTCAGGTGCAGCAGGCTGTGAAGAAAGCGAATGGTATGTTGGCATTCATAGCAAAAGGACTTGAGTACAAGAGCAGGGAGGTTCTACTGCAGTTGTACAGGGTCTTGGTGAGGCCACACCTGGAGTATTGCGTACAGTTTTGGTCTCCTAATCTGAGGAAAGACACTCTTGCCCTAGAGGGAGTACAGAGAAGGTTCACCAGACTGATTCCTGGGATGGCACGACTGCCATATGAAGAAAGACTGGATAGACTTGGCTTGTACTCGCTCGAATTTAGAAGATTGAGAGGTGATCTCATAGAGACTTACAAAATTCTTAAGGGGTTGGACAGGCTAGATGCAGGAAGATTGTTCCCGATGTTGGGGAAGTCCAGGACAAGGGGTCACAGTTTAAGGATAAGCGGGAAGTCTTTTAGGACCGAGATGAGAAAATCGTTTTTCACACAGAGAGTGGTGAATCTGTGGAATTCTCTGCCACAGAAGGTAGTTGAGGCCAGTTCGTTGGCCATATTTAAGAGGGAGTTGGATGTGGCCCTTGTGGCTGAAGGGATCAGGGGGTATGGAGAGAAGGCAGGTACAGAATACTGAGTTGGATGATCAGCCATGATCATATTGAATGGCGGTGCAGGCTCGAAGGGCCGAATGGCCTACTCCTGCACCTAATTTCTATGTTTCTATGTTTCTATGTTTACAGCTATGCTATGTTTTAATTAAGTTCAAGACTAATGGGCAGTACATTCGCCATAAACCTGTTGCCTAAAAGTGCCAAAGACCCGGAATTGATCCTGAATATGGGTGATGTATGTATGGAGTTTGCTCCTTTTCCCTTTGATCACGTGGGTTTTCTCCGGGTGCTCTTGTTTCCTTCCACATTCCAAAGGTGTGCAGGAACCTATTTCAAACCCAACCCAAAACGTAATATTTTCCTGTGGGTCCAGAGATTCTGTCCGACCTGTTGAGTTACTCCAGCTTTTTTGTCTAACTTCAGTTTAAACCAGCATCTGCAGTTCCTTCCTACACACACACGATACTATACGATAGAACTTTATTAATCCCAGGAGGGAAATTGTGTGTGTGTGTGTGTGTCTATATATATTATATATACACACACACACACACACACATATATATATTTATATAGTTATATATTCACCGTTTTTTTTTCTCATTTATAACATTGTTTACAGAGTACTATGTTTTCATATTCTGTTGTGCTGCTGCAAGTAAGGATTTAGAAACATAGAAAATAGGTGCAGGAGGAGGCCATTCGGCCCTTCAAGCCAGCACCACCATTCATTGTGATCATGGCTGATCGTCCCCTATCAATAACCCGTGCCTGCTTTCTCCCCATATTTCATTGTCCTAACTGGGACATGAGAGAATATAACACTCTTGACTGTTGACTTACTCCGCTAATGTGTGGGATAGAACTAGTGTTCGGGTGATCGGTGGTCGGCGTTGACTTGGTGGGCCGAAGGGCCTGTTTCCATGCTGTATCTTTAAATTAAACTAAAAACACTTAAACCAGACGGAGCCTAAAGAAGGGTCTCTACCCGAAACGTCACCCAATTTATTTTATCTAGAGTTGCTGGCTGCTCCATGGAGTTCCCCCGCACAATTAAAGCATGGACTCTTCACCCTACCATAGTTACCCATATAACCAAATAACAATTACAACACGGAAACAGACCATCTCGGCCCTTCTAGTCCGTGCTGAACACTTATTCTTCCCTAGTCCCATCTACCTGCACTGAGACCATAACCCTCCAATCCTTTCCCGTCCATATACCTAACCAATTTATTTTTAAATGATAAAATCGAACCTGCCTCCACCACTTCCACTGGAAGCTCATTCCACACAGCTACCACTCTCTGATTAAAGAAGATCCCCCTCATGTTACCCCTAAACTTCTGTCCCTTAATTCTCAAATCACGTCCTCTTGTTTGAATCTTCCCTACTCTCAATGGAAAAAGCTTATCCACGTCAACTCTGTCTATCCCTCTCATCATTTTAAAGACCTCAATCAAGTCTCCCCTTAACCTTCTGCGCTCCAAAGAATAAAGAGCTCAATTGTTCAACCTTTCTCTGTAACTTAGTTGCTGAAACCCAGGCACCCAGGAAACCCTACCCAATCAGATGCAACTAAATTTAAGGTACCTCTTTTTTACCCAAGAACACTTATTTGCTTAAGTCCAAGTCAAGAGTCAAGAGAGTTTTATTGTCATGTGTCCCAGATAGGACAATGACATTCTTGCTTGCTGCAGCACAACAGCATATGTAAACATAATACACAACAGGAGATAAAAGTTCAGTGTGTTTATATACCATAGACCATATATATACACAATATATAAACAGATAAAATGCAATAGGTTGTTATTGTTCAGCCCTCCACCACCTCCAATTTAAATTCCATTTAAAATATTTATGGAGGACCAGGAAACCAAAAGCAAGAGTTACTCCAGGGAGTTACGCCAGATCCAGGGTCAGGAGTGATTCTGCATTGGATTTCAGCGGTCGCGGCGAGGCGGCGACTGGACAGCAATGGTGGCCAGATCAAAGCGAGGGAGAAAGTGCCCAGTGCCGACCAGTTGAAGAAAGCGAATGACATGATGGCCTTCATAACAAATTGAGTATAGGAGCAAAGAGGTCCTCCTGCATTTGTACAGGGCCCTAGTGAGACCACAGCTGGAGTATTATGTGCAGTTTTGGTCTCCAAACTTGAGGAAGAACATTCTTGCTATTGAGGGAGCGCAGCGTAGGTTCATGAGATTAATTCCCGGGATGGCGGGACTGTCATATGTTGATTGATTGGAGCAGCTGGGCTTGTATACTCTGGAATTTAGGAGGATGAGATGGAAACGTATAAGATTATTAAGGTTTTGGACACGCTAGAGGCAGGAAACAATATTCCCAATGTAGGGGCGTCCAGAACCAGGGGCCATAGTTTAAGAATAAGTGGTAAGCCATTTAGAACAGAGTTGAGGAAAAACATTTTGACACAGAGATTTGTGAGTGTGTGGAATTCTGTGCCTCAGAGGGCGGTGGAGGCTGGTTCTCTGGATGCTGTCAAGAGAGAGTCAGATAGAGCTCTTAGGGATAGCGGAGTTAAGGGATATGGAGAGAAGGCAGGAATGGGATACTGATTGTGGATGATCAGCCATGATCACATTGAATTACAGTGCTGTCTCAAAGGGCCGAATGGCCTACTCCTGCAACTATTGTCTATTGTCTATCTATTAACTATTGACTGCCAATGACATCCCGACCCATGAAGGCAAGGACATCGTACGCTTTCCATAACATCCAATCTACTTCTGTGTCACTTTCAATGAAGTATGGACTCTCCACCAAGATCTCATTGTACATCATTGCCCCCAATTGTCACCCCATTCATTGTGTACTTTCCACTAAAATTTTGAAATGCTGGAATATCTCACCTCATTCTTGTTTGAATTCAACTCTGCCTGTCTTTTCCCTGCGCTAATTTACACTTATCAATGCTCCATTGCATCCTTTCCCAGCCTCCCTCACATTCCACATCTACACTCATTTCCCCGTTTTCTTGAAACAGTTTGTAGGAAAGCACTCAGAAAGCAATGGAAAATCTCATGTTTAAACCCACAATACTGGCACAAAACCCACTCTGCTGAGAGAGTACCAGCCCCACCCACACTCACCTGAGCAGGAGACTCCAGCATACTCTCCGTGTGTGCAGTTATTCACCCCCCATGGGCTGGCAGGACACTGGTCGAGTGCAGGCTCTGTCCCGTTACACTTCACCCCATCCAGCCAGATGTTCCCAGTGGCCTCTCCGTAGGAGGCAGCTGTTGTTAATGACTGAGCCGTCCCACAGTTCAACATGCTGCAGACCACGTTCCCCGCATTGATATCCCAGCTCCTGCCACAGACGGTGCCCCAGGTGGAGTTATGATAGACCTCCACTCTCCCGGAGCACATGTTGTTCCCATTCACCAGACGGACGGGCACCGGACCTGCAACAGAGGGGGGATGAGGTTAAAATTAGACATAACTTCTCAAATGGTGCCGAGAATTATGGGAGGGAAAGCTTTGTGTAATATGACGGTGCTGGTAGTGAGGAAGAGTGGAATAGATTGAGTGGGACAGTAATGGTCGAGGACATTTCATTCACTTTTATCTGGTAACCCCTCAGCCTCCGGCGATCTGGGAAAAAACACTCTTGGGTTTACCCACAATATCCCAGTAGCTAATGTTCTCTAATCAAGTCAACATCTTGAAACTCTTGTTAACTCTCTCCAATGATTCCACATTAGTCAAGCAATGGGACAAACTGGAGACAATACACCTAAGGTCATCTCATCAAAGTTTTCACTAACTGTCAATGACATCCCATCATTTACACTCATTGTCCGTACCCATGAAGGCAAACACATCGTACGCTTTCCATAACACCATTTCAATTTCTGTGTCGCTTTCAGCGGGGTATAGACTTTACACCAAGACCTCACTGTACATCAATGCCCCCCAATTGTCATCCCTTTCATTGTGTACTTCCCTCTTGCATTAGAAATGTTGGAATATCTCACCTCAAACTTGTCTGAATTTAACTAACTAATTTCCCCGTTGTCCTAAACCATTTTAGGAAAACACTCAAGAACAAATGGAACGTTAGTTTCTGGTTTAATCCCCCAACACTGGCACATAGCCCACTCTGCTGAGAGAGTACCAGCCCCAACCACACTCACCTGAGCAGGAGACTCCAGCGTACTCTCCTCCGTGTGTGCAGTTATTCACCCACCATGGGCTGGCAGAACACTGGTCGAGGGTAGTCTCAGTCCCATTACACTTCACCCCATCTAGCCAGATGTTCCCAGTGGCCTCTCCGTAGGAGGCAGCTGTTGTTACTGATCGGGCCGTCCCACAGTTCAATAACCTGCAGACCACGTTCCCCGCATTGATATCCCAGCTCCTGCCACAGACGGTGCCCCAGGTGGAGTTATGATAGACCTCCACTCTCCCGGAGCACATGTTGTTCCCATTCACCAGGCGGACGGGCACCGGACCTGTAACAGACGGGGATGATGTTAAAATTAGTCATTTCACAAGTGTTGCCGAAATTATGGAAGGGACAGATTAGACTGGAAGTTCAAGTTCAAATTTACATTTATTGTCACATGCACCAATTGGTATAGTGACATTTCAGTTATCAGACAGCCAAACGAATAAAAAGAACACAATACACAATAGAGGTTAACATAAACACCCACTGCAGCGGGATCAACATTTCTCACTGTGATGGAAGGCAATAAAGTTCAGTCATCTCACTGAATATGACGGTGCTGGCAGTGAGAGGTGATTGGGACAGATAATGGTCAAGGAAACTTCATACACTTCTATCAGCCTCCGATGATCTGGAGAAAACTCTCTGAAGTTCCCCATGGTATAATAATAGCTAATATTCTCTATTCAAGTTAACACCTTGAAACTTTTCTTAAACGTCCATATGGCTCCATATCTATCCTGTAATCGGGCAAACTGCAGACAATATTACAAATGTCATCTCACCAAAGTTTTAAACAACTGCCAATGACGTCCCGTCATTTACACTCATATCCCTGACCCATGAAGGAAAGCACATCGTATGCTTTCCATAACATCCTATCTATTTCTGTCTCGCTTTCAGGGAGTTAGAGTCTTTCACCAAATCTCACTGTACATCAATGCCACCAATTGTCATCCCATTCATTGTGTACTTCCCTCTTGCATTTGAAATGCAGTAACATCTCACCTCATTCTTGGTTGAATTAAACACTATCAGCCTTTTCCCTTCGCTAATTTAGACTTAACGATGCTCCATTGTATCCTTTCCCAACCTCCCTCACAGTCCACAACTACACTCATTTCCCCGTTGTCTTGAAACAGTTTGTAGGAAAGCACTCAGAAAATAATGGAACATCTCATGTTTAAACCCCCAACACTGGCCCAATGCCCACTCTGCTGAGAGAGTACCAGCCCCACCCACACTCACCTGAGCAGGAGACTCCAGCATACTCTCCATGTGTGCAGTTATTCACCCCCCATGGGCTGGCAGGACACTGGTCGAGGGAAGGCTCTGTCCCGTTACACTTAACCCCATTCAGCCAGATGTCCCCAGTGGCCTCTCCGTAGGAGACAGCTGTTGTTACTGACCGGGCCGTCCCACAGTTCATCACCCTGCAGACCACGTTCCCAGCATTGATATCCCAGCTGCTGCCGCAGATGTTGTACCAGGTGGAGTTATGATAGACCTCCACTCTCCCGGAGCACATGTTGTTCCCATTCACCAGACGAATGGGCACCGGACCTGCCACAGGGTGGGGGGTGGGGGGTTGAGGTTAATAGTAAGATTAAATGAGAACTTACCAGTTCGAAGTTTGATCTGTATTTTATGAGGAGTTACGATGAGGGATTACGTGAAGACCCCGTCCAGCACGTAATCCCTCATCGTAACTCCTCATAAAATACAGATCAAACTTCGAACTGGTAAGTTCTCATTTAATCTTACTATTTTACTTCGGAGTCACGTGAGTGACTACGTGAAGACTTCAAAGCTCTGTGAATCCGAACCGTGTACCAGCTCATGCTTCACTCACTGCCTGAAGACCTTAGAGGGAGGAAGCATGTTATACAATCAACAATAACCTGTTTGTGAACAAAAAAGGTTTATTAATAACAACAAAAAACAGAGAGCTCCCCCGGGCTTAAATTAAATATTATCTGCAGACTCTAAAATTCTGTCTGCAAATGTAGCAGGCTCCGCCAGCGGCTTATTATAAAACCTTTGGAAAGTTCTTTCCGAGGACCATCCTGCTCTGGCCAGAATATGGTCCATAGGCACATCCATTTGCCTAGCCGCCGACGTAGATGCAGCCCTGGTGGAATGAGATTTGTACACATTAGTATCGATTCCCGCGGACTTAAGCACCTGCTTGAGCCACCTTGAAATGGTTTGGCTCGTCACCTGACCATGAGGCTTCTTGTGGCTTATCCATAAGGCTTTTTCTATCCCTCTTAAGTTATATGTTGTGTCTATGTAGTTGGCGAGATGGGTCTTGGCACACAACCGTGGGTCAGGTGAATATGCCCGGAACTCCATAACTGGAGGCGTGGTACCTGGTCTAGATTGTTTGACCAGCCCCTGAATGTGAAATGTGATACAGTCCAATGACTCTGTCATGCTGTCCAGCCTCAGAAGGTGGAGGGACTGTACCCTTTGAGCTGACACTAGAGCCATGAGCATGACTGATTTCAGTGTAAGTTGTTCCAGAGTAAGTGACCTGGGTGGTGGCCATCCCCTAAGGTACGTCAGTACTATGCTGACATCCCAGATCTGAGTGTACCTAGGCCTAGGGGGATTGGTGTTAAAAATGCCCCTCATGATTTTGACCACTAGTGGATGGGACCCCAAAGTCAGTTGTCCTGCTGCTGGAACCAAATAAGCTGACAACGCACTCCTGGCTGTATTAATGGCGCTGTAGCTGAGTCCTTCCCGATGTAATCCAAGCAGAAACTCCACAACACTGGTGGCTGTAGCTGTGGTGTAGGTAGTTCCTGTTTTGGAGCAATACCGTTCCCATTTTCTTATATTGGTCAGGTATTGTCTCCTGGTGGACCCCCGGTGAGATGCGGTCATCATGTTGATGGTGTCCTCAGACAGTCCCAGGCCCAGTAGAGGTCTTTTTAGAATCTGCAAGCCAGGAGATTGACTCTGTCATGGCACGGGTGACTAATGCCTGACACTGGGTGGATTAATAACTGTCGACTGCTGGGGAATTCCAACGGTGTTTCAACAGCCATGTCGAAAGCCACTGGGAACCATGGCTGTGTAGGCCAGTCAGGTATTATCAAGATTCCTGAAGCGGAATCCAATTGAATCTTGCGTAATACCCGACTGATGAGGCAGAAGGGAGGAAAAGCATAAAAGAACATTTTCCCCCAATGCAGCGAGAATGCATCAACTGCTGCTGCCTCAGGGTCTGGTTCCCAAGCGACATACGTTGGTACCTGGTGATTCAGCCTGGATGCAAATAGATCGATATCTGGTGTGCCATATTGCTTTGTAATTTCAGCAAACACTTTGGGATTTAACATCCATTCGATGTTATCATTAAATCTACGTGACCTGGTGTCTGCCACTGTATTTTGCTTACCTGGAAGGTAAGTTGCTGATAACCAAATATGCCTTTCAACACTCCATTGCCAGATTAGGTTGGCCAAATTGTCACACGATATCGACTTTACACCACCCATGTGATTGATATAAGCCACCACCGTGGTATTATCTAGTTGCAACCGGACATGTGCATGATGCGTATTTTGCATGAATATGCTTTTAACCCATAAAACGCTCCCAACATTTCTAAATAGTTGATACCCCGTGTCTGTAGGCAAGATGATTCAAATTTACTCCATCTGCCCCCTGTGCTGGATTGCATGTTAGTTGCTCCCCAGCCCAAAGCACTGGCATCCGTTTGAATGGTTAATACTGGGTTGGTGATCATTATGGGACTGGAGCTGAGTCTTACATTCCTCGCCCACCATTGTAACTCTGGAATGGATTCAGCAGTTAAACTCATAGCTCGGTCAAAGTGACCTGAGTTTTGCTTTAGTGCATGCACTTTAGCTCTTTGCAAATTTTGATAGTGCAAAGGCCCAAATTGTACAGCTGGGAAAGCTGCTACCATTTTGCCAATAACTCTAGCTACTTCCGTATGGTTGGCTGATGTTTATTCATGAGTTTGTTGCATGATAGCGCCAATTCTGATGCTTTCCCTTCGCAGAGTTACAATCATGCGAACAGTATCTATCGTAAATCCAAGATAGTCCATGGCAGTGGACGGTGTAAGATTGGATTTTTCTGGATGTATGACAAACCCCAAAGTTTCAAACAAACGTTTGGTGGCTGCGACTGCCAAAATAGCTGTCTCCAAGGTTTTCCCTACTATTATAATGTCGTCTAAATACGCCATGACTATATGCTTTTGTTTCCTCAATAATGCCAAGGCAGGTTTTAAGATTTTAGTGAACAACCTTGGAGCAGAGGTTAGCCCATTTCGTAAGGCTTTATATTGCCATAGCTGTTTCATCCAGATAAATTTTAAATATTTTCGATGGTCCTTGTGTATGGGTACTGAGTAGTAGGCATCTTTTAAATCAATGCTTGCTAGAAAGTACCCCCTAGAAACCAATAGTCTGGCTGTTTCAAAAGTATCCATCTTGAAATGTATATACCTGACAGACTTGTTCAAAGTAGTTAAGTCAATGATGATGCGTCGTCCACCATCTTTTTTGATTTTAGTGAAAATATTAGACACAAATTCCAAAGGTTCATGTTTTGTTCTTTCAATGACACCTTTAGCTTGTAACCTCATCAGTTCAGCTTGACCCTCTTGTTTTTCCTTGACTGAGAGGGTGAATACCCTTTTGGGTATATGCTGAACTGGTGGAAAATCTTTATGGACAAAGTCAATTTTGTAGCCATGAACGCTGCTAAGTATATACTTGTCATTAGTGATGGATTCCCATGCATCCAAAAACAAGTGCAATCTCCCCCCTGTTAGCACAGAGCCCCTACTGCACATATGCTGAGAGGAACCCGACCCACCTACCTCCATGGTTATTGGTGCTTCTTCTGCCTCTTCGCTGGGTGATGAGGCGTCTGCTGGGCTGTAGAGGGTTGATGTTGATCTCGATGTTGTTTGGGGGTGGCGCATTTTCCATGGGGTCCGCTCTGGGCCCTGGCCTAAAAAAGGCTTACGGGAATGGTTGCGGACCCCGAGCTTTCACCAGTCCCATAGTGTGGTCGACGACTGGTGGACGCCATGGGGTACTGCCGCCTGGGTTTGTTGGGTCTGCTCGGTCCCAAACCTGCCCTCACGAGACCAAAGGTCTTGGATTCTTCTTCCAGGTCTTTCACCTTTTTTGGAAGGTCTTTCCCAAAGAGCAGAATAGGAGGTTCTGACCCCGGTGTTTTGCAGAGTCCCGCAAATTTAGGGTTGAGGGCAGGCTTGATAATCTCCTTTCGCAAATTATTTATCTCATATTGAGTGGTGCACAGCAGAGCTAATGTGTCTTGCTGATTTGTGGAGATGTCCGCACCATCAATGGACCGAGCATAAGATGTTATTCCTGCAGTCAGGAATTTAAGGATCTTCTGGAGCTTCAACTCCAGGTTTCTGATGTTCTGCCCCAAATGTCCCCAAATTTGGCTATTGACAGCAGGTACATTCAAAGATGTACAATTTCCTGGGGCTGTATATAGTTGAAGAGCCTCATTGACCACTTGTTCTTGTAGGGGTTTAGAGGACAGGTGGTTAATGCTGGCTGCAAGTTTCGGCTCTAATGGCCGACCCCGCTTGTGGAATGGCCACGTAGCGGTTGACCACACCCAGCAGCTCTTCCTGTTCCTGTACACCCTGCGTACTCCCGAAATCTTCAGCCAGTGACCCCTCTTCTTGACCAGCCCAGACCTGGTCGCCAATGCTGCCTTTAAAAGAAGGTGAAGCAATGGCCAGTGCCGTAAAAGGCACTGCGGGAGTGCCTGAACTCCCTTGGCGAGGCTGCTGCTGCTCTCTCAGCAGATCTCGCTGGAGCAATTGCTCCATAAGCCGTTCCATGCGGCTTAGGCGGCTGCCTGTGCTCTCGAGCGGTAAGGCATCTTCATCCGAAACGTCGGACACTACCGCCCGGTTCCGGCTGCAGGTACCTCCAGCCCGCTGCTCAGGCAGCACTAGCGGTGCTGGGCTCGGCTCGGTAGTTATAACCGCCGCCTCTTGCCCCCCCTCCAAAGAGCATTCCTCAACGAAGGACGAACGGGGGCGAGCTGCAGACTTCTTTCCTCGGGCCTTGCTCATTCTTCCTGGAACACAAGACCACAGAGAGAAAGACACACGGCCACGGTAAACTTACCTGTCGGCCCGACTTTTCAATTTGTAGCGGGAGCGCCTTGAACTCCCGTTCGTCGCGGTGCACTGCATGAACGCTAATGTAGCGCATGCGTGCTGGACGGGGTCTTCACGTAGTCACTCACGTGACTCCGAAGTAAAATATTAGATTTAAGTTATAAAAACTCACTTCGTAAATCTTCTTTAAATCATCCCTTTCTCATCTTAAACCTGTGCCATCTGGTATTTGACATTTCCAACTGAGGAATAAAGATCTGACTGCCCACTCTGTCTACACTTCCCATTAATTTATGAACAATTATCAGGTTGATTCAGCCTCCAGACAACACAATTCAATGTTATCCAACCTTTCCTTGGAGCTTATATTCCCTCTAGAACAAGAGGATAAGAGGTTATGTTATGGACGTATAAAACCTTGAGGAATTGATAGGGTGAATGCACGTCATCTTTTCCCCAGGATAGGGAAATCAAGAATCTGGGAAGACAGAGTTGAGAAGAGGGAGATTAAAAAATAACTTGAGGAGCAACTCTTTCAAGCAGAAATTGATTGGTACATGGACTGAGCTACCAGAGGGTATATTTGCTGCAGGTACAATAACAACAATTAAAGCTCTGAACTTCTTGTGCTGCCACATTCAGGGAGCTGTAGATGTGTTTCTCAATATCCCCGTGTACATCAGTTCTGTGAAGGCTACTAGCATTTATTGCCTACTTTTCTAAACATTGAACCTCATGAAATACATCAACATATACCTCTCTGCATTAATCCACACATGCAATTTCTCTGCCTAAATTTATAACTAAACCAAATCCTGCTGTATTCAAATTTCCCATCGTCCTGAAACGTTGCCTGGGCAAATATGCAACAAATGGAGCATCGGTTTCTGGTTTAAACCCCTGACACTGGCACAAAGCCCACTCTGCTGAGAGAGTACCAGAGAGTATTCAGAAGACAGAAAAGCCAGAAATCTCCAAGACCGGACAATGTTTCCCCTCTACCCTCAATCTCTGTGCCAAACAGCTGGCACCAGTTTTCACAGCAATTTTCATCCAGTCCCTGCAAACATGTACTGACGTGCCTGCTTCAAAGTCTCCACTATTATTCCTGTACCCAAAAAGACAAGGATTACTGGTCTTAACGACAACAGGCCTGTTGCACTGGCCTCTGTAGTCATGAAGACCCTAAAGAAAGACTTTTTCTGGCCCAGCTGAAAAACCCCCTGCTGGACCCTCTGCAGTTTGCATATCGGGCCAATAGATCAGTGAATTACGCAGTCAACGTCGGCGGGCACTTCATCCTCCAGCACCTAGATCGCCAGGGGACCTATACAAGGATTTTGTTTGTGGATTTTAGCTCTGCATTCAACACCATTGTGCCAGGGCTACTACACTCCAAACTCTCCCAGTTGACTGTGCCTGAACCCATCTGTCAGTGGATCACCAGCTTCCTGACAGACAGGAAGCAGCATGTGAGGCTGGGAAATACACATCTCGGACCCGCTGACCCTCAGCATAGGAACATTGCAAGGCTGCGTACTCTCCCCTCTCCTTTACTCTCTCTACATCAACGATTGCAACTCCACAGACACCTCTGTCAAGCTTCTCAAGTTTGCGAATGACACAACCCTGATTGGACTGATCCAGGATGGGGAGGAATCTGCCTACAGACAGGAAGTAACACAGCTGCCGTCCTGGTGCCTTCATAACCACCTTGAGCTCAATGCTCTTAAGACAGTGGAATTGATAGTAGTCTTTAGGTGAGCTCCCCCTCCTCTCCCCCCACTCACCATCAACAACACCACAGTCACATCTGTGAAGTCCTTTAAGTTCCTTGGAACCATCATTTCCAGGGACGTTAAATGGGGGCCACCATCGACTCCACAGTCAAAAAGGCACAACAGAGGATGTACTTTCTGCGGCAGCTGAGGAAGCACAATCTGCCACAGGCAATGATGGTCCAATTCTATATGGCCATCATAGAGCCTGTCCTCACCTTCTCCATCATGCTCTGGTTTGGTTCAGCCACCCAGCACGACGTCTGGAGGCTGCAGCGAATCGTCCGATCAGCTGAGAAGGTTATTGACTGCAACCTTCCTTCCAGTGATGAACTGTACACTGCAAGGGCCAGGAAGAGAGCGGGAAACTCACCCTGGCCACAAACTCTTTGAATCACTTCCCTCTGGAAGGCGACTCCGCACTGTCAAAGCCGCCACAACCAGACATAAAAACAACTTTTTTTCCACGAGTTGTAGCTCTACTCAATAACCAAAAGTCTGTAGCCTCCTTTTGCTCTGGTATTTTATTCCATTCACATGTTTAAACTATAATGTTTTATTCTTAATGTTTTAATGTTTTCTGTTGTATTCTTAATGGTTTACTGTATGTCGTATTGTTACTTGCGAGCGGAGCACCAAGGCAAATTCCTTGTATGTGTACATACTTGGCCAATTAACTTATTCATTTATTCATTCATTCACTCACCAGAGCAGGAGACTCCAGCGTACTCTCCGTGTGTGCAGTTATTCACACCCCATGGGCTGGCAGGACACTGGTCAAGAGCAGGCTCTGTCCCGTTACACTTCACCCCATCCAGCCAGATGTTCCCAGTCGCCTCTCCGTAGGAAGCAGCTGTTGTTACTGACCGGGCTGTCCCACAGTTCAACACCCTGCAGACCACGTTCCCCGCATTGATATCCCAGCTCCTGCCGCAGACAGTGCCCCAGGTGGAGTTATGATAGACCTCCACTCTCCCGGAACACATGTTGTTCCCATTCACCAGACGGACGGACACCGGGCCTGCAACAGAGGGAGGATGAGGTTAAAATTAGATTCAAGTTCTCAGAACTCGCCTTGTAAATCTCTTTAAACCTTCTCCTTCTCATCTTAAAACTGTGCCCTCTGGTATTTGACAAATCCATCCCAGGAATATAGACTGTGTATGCCTCTCATTAATTAAAAAACGAGAGGTTGACTCAATTGACTCAATTAATATTACAGGGAACACAATTCAAGTTTATCCAACCTCTAAAATCGTTGGATTGCAGAGACTAAGAGGTGATGTTGTAGACGTGTAATAAATCTTGAGGGAATTGATAAGCTGAACGCACATTGACTTTTCCCCAGTACAGAGGAATCAAGAATCAGACGAGATAGGTGAGGTGAGAAGAGTTGGATTTAATACAAACTTGAGGGGTATCTCTTACAATCAGAAGGGATGGGTACATGGAATGAGCTGCTACAGGGGTAGTTGAGGCAGATACACTAACAGCATTTAAAAAAAGGTAAAATGGGTATAAAAGGTTTAAAGTGATAATGGCCAACTGTCAGCAAATCAGACTAGCTGATATGTTGGTCATCACGGACAAGTTGGGTTGAAGCGCCTATATCTGTGCGGAATGACTCGTTGACATCAGGCAAATTTTTGGTTAACCTCTTCTGCACCCTCTCCACAGCCTCCACTTTCTCCCTCAAACGTGGTAAATGGAAATACACACAATACCTTAAAGTACTATGCTACTGCAAAAATACCAGCTTTGAGGTGGAAGGTGCAGGTAGATGGGACTAGGGGAAAACAAATGGTCGGCACGGACTGGAAGGGCCGAGAGGGCCTGTTTCCGTGCTGTAATTGTTATATGGTTATATGGTTATAGGTGGCATTTTTAAAGAAGATTTACCTGGCAGTTTTTTCCAGAAAACTGATATCCTATATGCAGGCCCGTACGAAGCTTTTCAAAAAGTGGGGTGGCATGACAGGATTACAAAAATGTTATATGAAAAAATGTGCGCACAGCGCACATCTCAAGCGTGAAGTTCGAAGTCCCTCGCTCGGGGTTTTTTTGTGCTCTCTGGTGCATTCTGAGCCTTATTTTGGAGCATTTTTGCACCAAATTATGTCCAATAATTCAGAAATAATTTTGGTTGAGTCGAGAGTATTGAGTAGGTGGAATGGGATGATTGGGGTCATTGTTGTATACATTATTTAAATCAAGAATTGAAGTTGTCCTTTTAATAATCAAGTTGTTGTAAAACGTTATGTAAAAGCATGCAAAAACTGCAAATAAAATACTGCAAGTTTTTGAAGAAAAACTTTTTTTAGTAAATTGTCTGTTACTCTTCGACTGTGTTAGTGTGTGCAGTGCACCTTTAATGGTCCTCCTGACCTCACAACTTCACATCACATCAATTTCAACATGGAATAGTGATGTGAATACAACAACATTTAGATCGACTTCAATTTCCATCATGAAAATTGAAGTCAAACTAAATGATGCATTTACATTACTATGATCGCTTTCAAACGAACCTATTTTACTGTCATACTATTATAACAAATTCTAGTTCCATGATGACTCATAAACAAGATCACAAATTACATTTTGAATTCTCAAATACAATGTGATTGTGAATAATTGCAAAGCTGCCAAGTTTCACCGAGCATTTCCGTATTTTGATGGCTGAAAATCACTATTTTGTTGGGGCAATCGATACTTCTCACGTAAATGCATTAGAACATACTACACAGAAACTGGATTTTTGAAAATCAGCATTTTGCATGCAACCTCATGTATTCTCAAATATCAGTATGTTTACTGAAAATCAATACTACTGAATTGTGAAACCATTTTTGAAATGTGAATTTATAATTCTTGATTTTGATTCAATCATATCCTTATAACTATAAAACTCTGATCTTGGATGTGTGTGCGTGTGTGTGTGTGCATTTATTTTTTGTTTGTGTGTGATCACATCTACTCGAAATAACGAGGCATGAACTGATTTTTTTTAACATATACTGGTGGAGATTTACTGCCTGTAGACGGAAATCGGCTTACCTGAAAATGTTGTGCTTTATTTTTTGAATTATGAATCAAAATGTTCAAGAATCTGAAATATCTTTGAAAATAAAACCGAGCGGCTTTGGCTGATCATGTCACAATGGCTTTGCATGCTGCTGGCTCTGTGTGCTGCGTCTGCGCTGTGAGTGACGTCCCCCCCATGAGCTGTCACCCCCACTGCGAGCTGCCGACCCCTGCGAGCTGCCCCCGGGCCACGAGTTGCTGCCCCACTCCCCTCCTCCTCTCCTGCTCCCCTCCTCCTCTCACCCCTCCTCTCTCCCCCCATTCTCTCTCTCACCCCCTCCTCTCTCTCCCCCTCCCCCCCACTCTCCCCCTCCTCTCTCCCTCCCCCTCCCCCTCCCCTCCCGTCCCCCTCCCTTCCCCCCCTCCCCTCCGTCTCTGCCCCTCTATCTCTGTTGCTGCCCCGCTCGCTCTGCCCTCACTCTCCACCCCCCCCTCCCTCTCTAGACTCGCCTGCAAGTTGGGGACTATGCGTCAGTGGATAGGGCGGGTATGGGGTAAAAGGAGCCAATGAATAATATCAAGGGGGCTGGTTAGTGTGTGTGTGTTCCGCCTCAGGCCACCCTCCCCCCCCCCCCCCCACGTTGAGGTAGCTTGGGGGTCTAGTGTGTGTGTGTGTGTGTGTGTGTGTGTGTGTGTGTGTTTGTGTGTGTGTGTGGGGGGGGGAGTGTGTGTGTGTGTGGGGGGGGTGTGTGTGTGGGGGGGGGAGTGTGTGTGTGTGTGTGTGTGTGTGTGTGTGTGTGTGTGTGTGTGTGTGTGTGTGTGTGTGTGTGTGTGTGTGTGTGTGTATGTATGTGTGATCACATCTTCTCCGAAAAACTACATGCTAACGTTAACATTTTTACATATTCGGGTAGACATTTTTCCCCTGAATCGTCTTATCTGAAAATGTCATGGTTTATTTCTCAGGTTATTAATGTAAATCTTCAAAAATCTGACGAACTTTGAAGTCTGCGCCATCTTGCCCACCATCGTCACCCCCCCACCGCTCCCTCTACCTTTGGTTGATGCCCACTGCTCCTCTACCCCCTCCTCTCCCATCCCCCCATCCTCTCTCCCTCTTTGTCTTCCTTTCTCCCCCCTTCACCCCCCTTCCTCTCCCTCCTCTCCCCACTCTCCCCCCCTCTCCTCTCCTCCTCTCCTCCTCTCCCCTCCCCCGGCATCTCTCCTCCCCCCCCCCAATCACCACGCTAGCAGCGCCCACAGAAGCAGCAGCAGATCCCCCCAAGGAGCCGCTTCTCCCGAGCTTGCTCAGGCTTGGACAGTTTCTTTTTTTTTTTTTTTTTTTAATTTTTTTTATTATAGAAACAATATATACAGAGTACACTCTTATGCGGCATTAAAAATTATATAATATACAAAATTATATAATATTGATTATCAATTGATACTGTTTGTGTTATTTGTAATGTTATCCATTATACATTTCCTGGTTATTTATTTTGTATGATTGGGAGTGTATGTAGTATATTCCTAAAATAAGCAATATACTCATACTTCTCATACCACACATATTTCTTCTAATTACCAAATACAAATCCCCCCTAATATAACTACATAATACCCAATCTTAACCAAACTTCTATGATATTCATGATATTTTCATAATATTAAGAGTGTTTGTATTATTATTAACTTTATATTTCAAAATTATTATATAGTTGAAAATGCGCAATTTTATATAATTACAAATTTAAGACATCTATAATATTTTCATACAACTAATAATATGTATATTCATACTAATATTAAGAATATATATAATATGTTTCTATACTTTTTTTCCTACTTAAAGATAGAAAGATAGAGATAGAAAGTAGAAAATAGAAAAGAAAATGTGAAAAGTTTGATGGAGATTAAAATATTACTCAATAATTCGTTCTTGGAGATACATTCATGATTTATTATATGTATTTCTTCATCCATTCAGATATTCAGGCCTCAGTCAAGTCCA
This sequence comes from Okamejei kenojei, assembly GCA_035221665.1. Taxonomy (NCBI): domain Eukaryota; kingdom Metazoa; phylum Chordata; class Chondrichthyes; order Rajiformes; family Rajidae; genus Okamejei; species Okamejei kenojei. The sequence goes on from CM069136.1 coordinate 27,504,672, forward strand.
CGCGCCGAACCATTATGACCCTGTAAATATTTAATGTATGGAGACCAAATCCCTTTGAAGAGATCTAACCTATCCATAAGGACAAGTCTCAATCTCTCCAAGTGAAGTGTCTCCGACATTTCTGTATTCCACATTTTAATTGTTGGGGATGCAGGGCCTTTCCAAAATTTTAGTATTAATTTTTTCCCAATTATTAGAGAATAGTCGATAAAAATTCTTTGATTCCTTGTAATTATTTGTTCTGTTTCAGGTATTCCAAGTATTATTAACTTTGGATCAGGAATCATAGTAATATTAACAACATTCGAGATTATCTTAAATATTTCGTTCCAATATTCTACAATCTTCGTACAATTAGTGAATGAATGTGACAAATTTGCTTCTAAGATTTGACATTTATCACATATAGGCGATAATTTTGGAACTATATTATGTAATTTAGATTTGGAGTAATGTAATCTATGTAAAATTTTAAACTGTATAAGAGCATGTTTAGCATTTAACGAGCAGTAATGTATGTGTTGTAAGCTTTCTTCCCATATTTCTGGGCTTATTATTTGACCTAATTCATTTTCCCAAAGCTGTCTGTGTGTTTCCGATGATGGAATATCACTTTCCAACAAAATATTGTAAATATATGATATCATATTTTCTGTATTTGGATGTTTATTCAAGCATTCATCTAAAATTTCACTCTTTCTATTTCTGAATTCTTGTGTATTTGCAGAGATATAGTTTCTGATTTGTAAATATCTAAAATATTCATTATTATGAAGCCCGTAAGCTTGTTGTAACTCTTGAAATGAAAGAAAAAAATGTTCCTTATAAAGATCCCCTATATTTAAAATTCCTTTATTTTTCCATTGTATAAAAGCCTTATCCATCGTTGAGGGTTTAAACGTAAAATTGTTGGCAATAGTAAGACCTAGCGGTATAAATTTTAGTTTTAATGTTTTCTTTATTTGTTTCCAAATACGGATTCCGCTTTCTATTATCGAGTTTTCACTATAAATTTTCTTAGGTACATTAATATTAGCAAATATCATAGAACTAATTTCAAATGGAAAACAGTCTTCTCTTTCCATTTTTAACCAGTTTGGTTTATTATCTGTTTCTTCTAACCAGAAGCTTGGACAGTTTCTCGAGCCCAAGGTGATCGAGAACCCGGCCAGGGAGAAGTTTGCTGCCGACGCCGCCTTCGAAAGCCTTGCCCTTAAGTGCAAATAGACAGAAAATGGGCTATTAACGTTCAGAGCTTTGTCCGAGCCAAGTTTAATAACCTGATGGCTGAGGGGAAGTAGCTATTCCTGAACCTGGTCATTGCAATGTTCAGGCTCCTGTACCTTCTACCTGAATGTAGCAGGGAGATGAGTGTGTGGCCAGGATGGTGTGGGTCCTTGATGATACTGCCAGCCTTTTTGAGGCAGCCACTGCGATAGATCCCCTAGATGGAAGGGAGGTTAGAGCTGATGATGGTCTGGGCAGTGTTTACTACTTTTTGTAATCTTTTCCTCTCCAGGGTGCTCAAGTTGCCAAACCAAGCCACGATGCAATGGTCAGCATGCTCTCTACTGTGCACCTGTAGAAGTTAGAGAGCGTCCTCCTTGACAAACTGACTCTCCGTAATCTTCTCAGGAAGTAGAGGCGCTGATGTGCTTTCTTAATAATTGCATCAGTGTCCTCGACCAGGAAAGATGTGCATGCCCAGGAATTTGAAGCTCTTGACCCTTTCAACCATCGACCCGTTGATGTAAACGGGACTGTGGGTCCCCATCCTACTCCTTCCAATGTCCACAATCAGTTCCTTGGTTTTGCTGGTGTTGAGGGCCAGGTTATTGTGCTGACACCATATGGACAGTTGCTCGATCTCTCTTCTATACTCTAATTCATCCCCATCAGTGATACGTCCCACAACAGTGGTGTCGTCAGCGAACCTGATGATGGAGTTCGCTCCATGACCGGCTACGCAGTCATGAGTATAGAGTGAGTACAGCAGGGGGCTGAGCACGCAGACTTGAGGTGCTCCCATGCTGATTGTTATCGAGGCTGACATATTTCCACCAATACGAACGGACTGTGGTCTGTGAATGAGGAAGTCGAGGATCCAATTGCAGAGGGATGCGCAGAGACCCATTTCTGTGAGTTTGGTAACCGGCTTGGAGGGGATGATTGTACTTAATGCCGAGCTGTAATCAATGAATAACAGCCTGACATATGAGTTTTTGTTGTCCAAGTGGTCCAAGTGGTCCAGAGGGCCAGCGAGATGGCATCCACCGTTGATCTGTTGTGGCGGTAAGCGAACTGCAGTGGGTCTAGGTTTTTGTCGAGGTAGGAGTTGATTTGGGCCATGATCAACCTCTCAAAGCACTTCATCACCACAGGCGTTAGTGCCTCTGGTCAATAGTCATTGAGGCACGTCACCTTGCTCTTCTAGGGCACTAGTATAATAGATGCCCTTTTAAAGCAGGTGGAAACCTCAGACCTCAGAAGTGAGAGGTTGAAAATGTCCGTAAAAACTCCAGTGCATCGAGCGCAACGCCAGGGTCATCCAGTGGCTGTAGGGCTTCAAGAGGGAAAGGACCCCAAAGGCAAGGCTCCCTCTGTCCTGGTGTAGAATAAAAAATGTTGCGCCCCAATTTCTTGAGAGGAAACCGGAGCACTCGGGGAAAAGGTGCAAACTCCATACAGACAGCACCCGTAGTTGGGATCGAACCCGGGTGTTTGGCACTGTAAGGCAGCAACTCTACCGCTGCACTACTGTGTCCCCACAGCATCTGTATCTTGCTCACAACCTTCCTCATTGTCCACAATTTTCCTGCTGTCTGGAAAGCAATTCCTAGGCAAGCACTCAATAACCAAACGAATACCTGTTTCAGGTTAAAATTGCTGACCACACACAATGCCCTGAGTGCTGTTTACACTCACCTGAGCAGGAGACACCGGCGTACTCTCCGTGTGTGCAGTTATTCACCTCCCATGGGCTGGCAGGGCACTGGTCGAGGGCAGGCTCTGTCCCGTTACACTTCACCCCATCCAGCCAGATGTTCCAGTGGCCTCTCCATAGGAGGCAGCTATAGTTACTGACCGGGCCATCCCACAGTTCAACACCCTGCAGACCACGTTCCCCGCATTGATATCCCAGCTCCTGCCGCAGACGGTGCCCCAGGTGGAGTTATGATAGACCATATAACTTTATAACCATATAACAATTACAGCACGGAAACAGGCCCTCTCGGCCCTTCCAGTCCGTGCCGACCATTTGTTTTCCCCTAGTCCCATTTACCTGCACTCAGACCATACCCCTCCATTCCCTTCACGTCCATATACCTATCCACTTTACTCTTAAATGTTAAAATCGATCCTGCCTCCACCACTTCTGCTGGAAGCTGATTCCACACAGCCACTGAGTAAAGAAGTTCCCCCCCAAGTTACCCCGAAACCTCTGTCCCTTAATTCTCATGTCATGCCCTCTTGTTTGAATCTTCCCTACCCTCAATGGGAAAAACGTATCCACGTCAACTCTGTCTATCCCTTTCATCATTTTAAAGACCTCAATCAAGTCCCCCCTTAACCTTCTGCGCTCCAAAGAATAAAGACCTAACTTGTTCAACCTTTCTCTATAACATAGTTGCTGGAACCCTGGCAGCATTCTAGTAAATCTCCTCTGTACTCTCTCTATTTTGTTGACATCCTTCCTATAATTAGGCGACCAAAATTGTACACCATACTCCAGAATTGGTCTTACCAATGCCTTGTACAATTTTAACATTACTTCCCTACTCCTATATTCAATGCTCTGATTTATAAAGGCCAGCACACCAAAGGCTTTCTTTACCACCCTATCTACATGCGATTCCACCTTCAGGGAACTATGCACAGTTATTCCTAGATCCCTCTGTTCCACAGCATTCCTCAATTCCCTACCATTTACCATGTACGTCCTATTTTGATTTGTCCTGCCAAGATGTAGCACTTCACACTTATCAGCATCAGACCTCCACTCTCCCGGAGCACATGGTGTTCCCATTCAGCAGACAGAGGGGGACAGAGGCTGGAACAGATACAGGATCAACTAGGTCATTCAGCAAAGTTTTACTCAGCAATAACTGCAAGGATTTAGAATCACAATGTTATACAGCATAGACACAGATACTTTGATGCTCCATGTCCGTGGTGACCATCAAGTAGCAATTCCTGAGTGCATGCTTAGATGGCCATCTTGGTTGTCATGAACAACAAATTTGCTCAAGGAACTGATTGTTGACTTCGGAAGAGGAGGAATGAGGATCCATAAACCTGTCTTCATTGACAGAACAAAACTTCAAATTCCTGGGTTTGCATATCTCTGAAGATCTGTCCTGGACCCAGCACATTAATGCAATCATCAGAAAGCCTATCAATGCCTCTACTTCCTTCGGAGATTGAGGAGATTTGGTATTTCAGCAGATGCTCTCTTCAATATCTACAGGTGTACTGTCGAGAACATATTGATTGGTTGCATCATGGCCTGATTCAGCAACTCTAGTGTCCAGGAACAAAGAAGATTGAAAAATATGGTGAACTGCCCAGCCCATCAGGGATACTGACCCCCCACCAGCAAAGGGATCTACAATAGTCACTGCCTCAAACAGGCAGCCAGCACCATCAGAGACCCACGCCACCCTGGCCACGCTAAATTCTGCCCCTGCCATCGGGTAGAAGGTGCAAGAGCCTGAAAACCGTGACCTCCAGGCTGAAGGAAATGTTTCTTCATTACGCCCATTGGATTATTATACACTACATCCAAATAAGGTCTAACATACATAGCCTTGGGGTCAGTATTTTTGACGTTATAGTACCAATGTCTATTTATTTATCTGTTTGTTTTTTCTATATATACTGAATCTTTTGTCGTTGTTTATTATATGTTCTGCTGAGTAATATGTTTACATTTCAGTTGTGCTGCAGCAGGTGAGAATGTCATTGATTAGTTTTAGACAATGGGTGTAGGAGTAGGCCATTTGGCCCTTCGATTCATAGCGGACAACAGGAACTAACTGACAGGAACACACAGAAAGAGAGAGTATCAATAGGGTGAGAGAGGTTGAGGGAGAAAAATGTGTGAGAGAGAGAGAGAGGAGGAATTATTGAGAACAGGAAATTGACATTAAAGGAGAGCAGAGTGAAGGGATTAGTTTGGGATGGAAAATGATTTGTGGGGAAAGCAGTGAGATTGGGATCAATACAGTTGTGTGGAGAGAGTATGCAATGGGGTTAGTTTGGGGATTAATGCAGAGCTGTGGGTAGAGAGCGGGCAGCGGGTTAATATTTGAGAATTAAAAGGGATGTGGGAAGAGAGCGGGCAATAGGATTAGCTTGGGGATTAATGCAGGGCTGGGGTGAGGGGGAGAACGGGCAATGGGATTTGTTTGCATGTGATACAGGGCTGTGGGGAGAGTGGAGTGGGGCAGGGAAACTAATTTGGGGATTGACACGAGACTCGTGGGAGAGCATGGCGCAGTGGGAATTCTTCAGGATTGATACATGGCTGTGCGGAGAGTACAGGATAATGGGATGGTTTGGGTGTGTTACAGGGCTGTGAAGAGAACAGAGCAGTGCGTTTAGTTTGGGGTTTGAATCAAGACTGCGGGGAGAGAGCAGGGCTGCGGGATTAGTGTAGGAATGATACAGAGCTGATGGGGGGGGGGGGAGCTGCAGGATTAGTTTGGGATTGATACCAAGTTTTGATGAGAGGGAAAGGCATTGGGATTAGGATTGATACAGAGTTTAGTTTAGTTCTTTTTTAGTTTAGAGATACAACTCGTAAGCAGGCCCATCAGCCCACTCAGACCATGCTGACTAGCGATCCCCACAAACTAACACTACCGTACACACACAAGGATCATTTACTTTGCACAAAGCCAATTGGCCTACAAACCTGTATGTCTTTGACATACGGGCGGAAAACGGAGCACCAGGAAAAAACCCACGCAGATTATAAAGTCATAAGTGATAGGAGCAGAATTAGGCCAGTGGGCCTATCAAGTCTACTCTGCCATTCAATCATGACTGATCTATCTCTCCATCCTAATCCCATTCTCCTGCCTTCTCCCTATAATCCCTGATACCCGTACTAATCAATAATCTATCTATCTCTGCCTTAAAAATATCCATTGGCAAACACTTCCGGTGGTGCCATGATGCACTGAACAGGCGCAGCATTTAGCTACGCTCCTGAAATTTGCGATATTTTGTGTAAAAAGCCGGTTTGGAGAACGGGACCGATTTAAAAATACTTACCGGAGCAGTTTGACGATGCTCTGATGATGTCATCAGAAATCGCCGTAAAAATAACAGTGTGTTAAGGCACTTTTAAATGAAAAAAGTGATTCTTGTCCAAAGCCCTCAAAGATCTGTTACGAAACATCTTTTGAAAAATCAACAAACATCTGAAGACTTAGACTCTGAATTAGCCTCTGAAATGACAACAAGGGCAAAGACTAAAATGGCTACAAAGGATAAAGAGCTGGAAGAAATAAAGCAGTCGGTAAGAGATTTAAGTTGAGAGATTGCTTCTGGGAATAAAAGTATGATGGAGAACATGAAAAGTATGATGGAGAATATGGACATTGGGAATCAGAAAATTATTGATTCAATGAGCAATTTAAATAAACAAATTGATGACGTGGAAGCTGGACTAACCATGAAAATTGATCGGGTGGAAGAAGATTGTATGGAGAAGTTTGACTCTGTTCACCAAACTATTACATCATATAAGACTGCTATGAAAAATATGGAAGCATCTATGTTACAAATGTCTGAAGGTATGAAGAGAATGAAGAAAGATCAGGAGTGTGTCGTGGGGCAATTGGCTAAAATGTCTGGTAAATGCCTTGATTTGGAGGCACGTTCAAGACTGCAGAATTTAAGAATAGTTGGAGTGACAGAGGGAAAGGAGGGGACTGATCCTCTTGAGTTCGCTGCCAACTTACTTAAACAAGTACTCAACCTGCCCGCCGAACCGAAAATAGAAGTGGCACATCGGGTGCGAAGAGCACAATCAAGGCCAGGAGCTCCCCCACGGCAGATCATAGGGAAATTTCGTGACATTTCAGCTTTGGAAGAAATTATGAAAAAAATCCAATACGGAAAGAATATGATGTTTGGGAATGAGTCCATTAAGCTATTCAGAGATTATCCTCAAGAAATCGTCAAAAAACGAGAACTGTTCTCAAAGACACGACAGATCCTGAAAGGCAATCAAAATGTAAGATATTGGATAATGTACCCAGCTACAATGAGGATTACCTATAACGGTACCGACAATGCGTTTACTGACCCAGATGAAGCATACAAACATGTTCAAGGCATCGTAAAAGAGATAGCTGAGAAGTAAATCACTACGACTGCCAAGACAAGGCTTTTTATTCCATAGATATCGGCGGAGGGGAAGCTGAGAAATATGACTTTTTAAAAGACTAAGATGGCACAGCTTCTCCACGTGCTGGTGTCTAGCAATCTTATCTTCTTTGGAATGTGAACTCAAGGACATTCTTTGTTTCATCTCGAATGAAATACGGAACAACAAGGGTGCGGCTGAATGGAGAACTTGATACAAACAAACTTGAAAACAAACCTTTTGAATTAAAGTCTTTTAAAATTTTAACTCTACACTAACACAGAAACTAATGACTTAACATGGTAATAGCAATTGAATCTAATGGGAACTGTTAAAATGGTAGAATGTAATAATGTATTATAACGATTGACCCCCCCAGGGAGGGGGGTCAATACATTTTTAATAAAATTCGGAATATAATTTCAGAGTTTAATTATCAAAATGTGATTATTGGGGGAGACTTTAATTGCGTTTTAGATCCATACCTGGATAAATCCACACTACAAAAGAGGGGTAACACAAAATCTAAAACAGTGAACTCCTAAATAAATACATAAAAAACACAAATATAACAGATGTTTGGAGGATCGTTAACACAGCTGGAAGGAAATACTCATTCTATTCAACGGTACACAAAACTTATTCATGTATTGACTATTTTCTAGTGGACACAAAATTAATTCCCTATATAATGAACTCAAAATATCATAATAGCCTCATTTTGGACCACTCCCCGTTAACTTTTTTTTAACTGGAAGGAATGCCTAATAAAAAATCATTTTGGAGGTTTAATCCTCAAATTCTAAATGACCCTCAAGGTGATATATATTTAAAACAACAGATGGAACTTTTTTTCAAGACCAATGACACCCCGGATATTTCACCCGTTTTACTATGGGAATCTTTTAAAGCATTTATCAGAGGATCTATAATTTCATATCAAGCTTTTCAAAATAAAAAGAATTAGAATGAACAAATGCAGCTAGAAGAACGAATTAGACAATTGGATCTAGATAATGCTAAAGAGCCAACTATAAATAAATATAATAAAATAACAATATTGAAATTTAAATTAAATTAAATATTATCAGCAAAAGTTATAAGATAATTTCAAATTACAAAACAGGAAAACTTGGAATTCAGTGATAAACCACATAAACTTTTGGCACGCCAACTGAAAACACAGGAAAAAGATCATACGATTTTAAAGATTAAATCAGATAAAGGTGAATTGTTAATACTACCTAAGGATATTAATAAAATATTTGCCCAATTTTATCAAAATGTATACACATCTAAAACGTCAGCAGATAGTACTAAAGTTATAGAGTTCTTGGATAACTGTAATCTCCCCAAACTTAATCTGATTGAACAAGAGGAATTAGGAGCACAGATTTCAATTAAGTAAATAGAAGAAACAATAAACTCATTGAATAATGGAAAAACACCAGGACCAGTAATGAATTTTATAAAATATTTTATGAGATAATTTCACTACGTTAACATAAAATGTATACATATGCTTTCAAAGAACAAAGATTAACAGAAACATTAGCGAAATCAACGATTACACTTATACCTAAAAAAGATGAAGATTTAGAAGACCCTGGTTCATACAGACCGCTTAACTTACGAAATTTATAATTTCTCACCCCTATAGTTAATAATCCGTTGTTTAAACCTTCTAGTATTGATAAATCATTTACATATTGGGAAAGAATAGGAATTAAAACGTTTGGAGGTGTATGAAAATGGAAATTTCTTATAATTCCAACAACTACAACTTAAATACAATATGAGAAGTAATCAATATTTTAAATATTTTCAAATGTGTGATTATTTGGAAAAAAAAACACAAGAATATCAAAATTTGTCCCCAGACTTATTAGACGAAGCAATTAATATAAAGGCGGACACAGCTAATTTAATATCATACTTGTATAATATTATTCTAAATATAGAAATACCATCATCCGATAGAATTAGTAGAAATCGGGAACAAGAACTAGCTATAAAAGAGTTGTGATAAACACTTGCTATATGAGCACAAATGCTCGATCAATGTAAGTCATAATCTAATCCAATTTAAAACTTTACACAGACTACATTATTCAAAAACTAAAATAAGTAATTTTTTTCCAAATGTCTCCCCAATTTGTGATAAATGTCTATCCCAAGAAGCAACCATTGCACATTCCTTTGTTTTTTGCATAAAAATCCAAAAATTTTGGAATTAAATCTTTGAAATTTTTACAAAATTATTCAAAATAAAGTTGAAACCAAATGCAGAATTTATTATTTTTGGAACAATGGAAGCCAGCTTTGAGCTGACTTCGTTCCAAAAGAGCTTCCTTAATTATGGATTAATAATAGCAAAAAAACCTATACTTAAATTCTGGAAAAACGCTCCCACACCAATGTTAAAAATGTGGATTTCAAATATATCCGAAATGTTACACCTCGAAGAAATTAGATTCTTCCTAGCAGGCAAATCAGACTATTTCCAAAAGATTTGAACTCCATTTAATGACTTATTGCAAGCATAAGGTGCAACACAACTTTGAAAATAAATGGTATCAGGACCTGGTGAGGGGTGTGTAAAGATACGAAGTAGGTACATCCCTTTTATCTTATCTTATTTTACTTCTTATATTTTCTATCTTCTATTTTTCTCTTTCTTTTCCTTTGGTTTTCTTTTTTATTCTTTCTTGTGTTTTACGCTTCTACGGGCTCTTCCTGATCACTCTCTCACGCACTTACTATCTTAATCTAACTTTCTCTATTCTTCTTCTTCTTAAAGTTTAAAATAAGAAGTGGTACAGGAAATGTATAATGTTATTTTTGGCTTATATCATTGTAATGTACATTACTTCTAATTTAAAAAATAAATAAATAATAAAATCATTAAAAAATATCCATTCAAGACCTCCACAGACTTCTATGGCAAAGAATTCTGCAGATTCACCACCCTCTAAAGAAATTCTCCTTCATCTCCTAAAGAAACATCCTTTAATTCTGAGGCTATGACCACTAGTTCTACAATGTCCCACTAGTGGAAACATCCTCTCCAGATCCACTCTATCCAAGCCTTTCACTATTCGGTAAATTTCAATGAGGTCTTCCCTCATACTTCTAAACTCCAGCGAGTACAGGCCCAGTGCCGTCAAATAATACGTTAATCCACTCATTCCTGGGATCATTCCTGTAAACCTTCTCTGAACCCTCTCCAGAGCCAGCACATCCTTCGTCAGATATGGGGTCCAGAATTGCTCACAATACGCCAGATGCAGTCTGAACTGCACCTTATGGAGCCTCAGCATTCCATTTCAGTTTTGTATTCTAGCCCTCTTGAAATAAATTCTAGCATACATGGAGAACGTACAAACTCCATACAGACAGCACCCATAGTCAGGATCGAACCCATGTCTCTGGCACAATATGGTAGCAACTTTACCATTGCGGCACTGTTTTTCCAATCCTTGTGAGCTTGGGGCGGGAGTTACCGATTAGAAAGGAAAGTTACAGTTAAAGGAACAAGGAACTTTACCACTGTTGTGCGGAGAGAGCGGGATAGTGGGATTAATTTGGGGACTGCTTCAGGGTGTGAGGAGAGGGCGGAGCAAAGGGATGTTTGGGGATTGACAGAGAGATGTGGGGAGAATGCAGGGCAGTGGGACTGGGAGTGATGCAGGGTTGTCAGGAGAAAGTAGGACAGTGGGATTAATGTAGGGATTAATACTGGGCTGTGGGGAGAGAGGCAGTGGGATTAGTGTGGAATTGATACAGGGCTGTGGTGAGTGAGCGGGGCAGGGGGATTAGTTTGGCGATGTGAGGAAAGAGGAAGGCAGATTAGACTCATTGAGGTTATCGAGATACAATGTTGGAAAGGCTCATGGGGTCAGGCAGTATCATTGCAGACTGGTCCCTTACATTGCGGACGGCTCGATTGCAATCCTGTATAGCGCAGGATTGAGCCTCCGAAGCCTCGCGCCTATATGTGCGCCCGCCAAAAAATGGCGTTCCCCCCAAAGATCCTATAGCGGAGCTCTTTGGTACCCCGGTCCCCTCCATGTTTTGATAGCGACTTCCGCGCTTGCGTGAGGGAGCGAGGGAGATAGAGTGAAAGAGAGAGAGAGAAAGGGGGGGAGAGAGAGAGAGGGAGAGAGTGAGGGAGAGAGGGAAGTGTGTTGAAGTATTGGAGCAGGATCACTGCTCCCCTGCACTGCCCAGGGCAGCGTGAAGCTGAGTTTGTCGGGACGCACTGAGGAAGGATGCAAGGGTGACTTACGGTTCCCTGTGACACAGGCATGGAGCAGCAGAAGGGTGAAGCAGCGCACCAGATCACGGGGCTGCTGTACCGCCATGTCCACCGCTGCCTCCTCAGCACATTGTGGCTCAACCCCGGGGACTAAAGCATCTTTTAACTCCCACAAACCCTGGACATTTGCATGGGAGTGACGTGGACATTTGCATGGGAGTGACAGAGGTGGGGCACTGTCTGAAGCACAACACTGTCTCCATGTTCAAATGTCAGTGGGCAGACCTATTGGTTGCCTGTTGAAAATCAATGATCACTCCATCCCCAAAACAAGAGTCCGGGAGCGGGAACCAGGGGTCAATGGGCAACGAAGGGGGAACAGGACACTGGCTCAATCCCCTTCGGTCTCTCTTACCTTAGGGTCACTAGGCAGCGGATCTCTCACTCACTCCCAGTCACACTCACCCACACTCTCACTCACACTCTCACTTGTACTCCCTCACGCTCTCTTGCACACTCTCTTGTACTCTCTCACAATCTCTCACACATACACTCACACTCTCATAGTCACGGTGGATGGGAAGCCCTTGCTAATTTACTCTCTCACTGTCTCTCTTACTCTCTGTCTCTCTCACTCTCTGTTTCTATCTCACTCCCTGTCTCTCTCACTCCCTGTCTCACTCACTCCATGTCTCACGCATTCTCTTTCTCTCTCACTCCTTGTGTCTCTCACTCTCCCACTTGCTGACCCAGGCGTCACTGGGCAGTAATGAGGAACAGGAACACTGGCTGATTCAGCCCACACTCCCTCTCTCTAGCCCGGGATTCCACGGGCAGTTATGGAGAGCAGGATCCTTGGATGATTCTTTCTCTCCTGTCAGCAGTTACTGGACTGGAATAACACTGGACAGAGTAACCCAGGATCAATGGGCAGCGATGGGGAGCAGGAATATGGGCTAGATGTTGGATGACTGGAGGGTGGCTATTAAGAAAAAGCCTGAGAACTATACACCAGGGAGCCAAACATTTATGTTACAGGAGGGGATTCTGGAGGATCAGATATATTTGGATTTGTATAGATTTTCATTTGGATAGATGGGCTGATTAGATATAGTCAAGGTGGTTTTGCACATGGGGGATCGCATCTCACTAATTTGATTGAGATTTTTGAAGAGGTAACCTACAATATGGACAAGGGCAAGGCCACAGCTTTTGTCTAAATGGACTTCAGCGACGTCTGGATAAGGTTCCTTATGGTAGGCTGCTCTGGAAGGTTGGATCGCATGCTATCTATAGAGACCCGACTGACTGGACACAGAATTGGCTTCATGAAAGGAAGTTCAATTCAGTTCAGTTCAGTTTCATAGAGTCATAGAATGATACAGTGTGGAAACAGGCCCTTCGGCCCAACTCGCCCACACCGGCCAAAAATGTCCCAGCTAAACCAGTCCCACTTGCCTGCGTTTGGTCCATATCCATCCAAACCTGTCCTATCCATGTACCAGTCTAACTGATTCTTAAACAATGGGATAGTCCTAGCCTCAACTACCTCCTCTAGCAACTTGTCCCAAACACCCACCACCCTTTGTATGAAAAAGTTACACCTCGGATTCCTATTAAATCTTTTCCCCTTCACCTTGAACCTATGTCCTCTGGCCCTCGATTCCCCTATTCTGGGCAAAAGACTGCCTCTACCCGATCTATTCCTCTCATGATCTTATACACCTCTATATGATCACTCCTTATCCTCCTGCACTCCATGGAATAGAGACCCAGCCTACTCAACCTCTCCCTATAGCTCAGAAGATCGAGTCCTGGTAACATCCTCATAAATATTCTCTGTCCACTTTCCAGCTTGACAACATGAATGAATGAATGAATAAGTTTATTGGCCAAGTATTCACATACAAGGAATTTGCCTTGCTGCTCCGCCCGCAAGTGACAACATGACATACAGTGACAGTTAGGAATTACACATAAAACATTAATAATAAAACATTATTGATTAAACATGTGAATTAAATAGAAAACCAGAACAAAATGAGGCTACAGATTTTTGGTTATTGATTAGAGCTACTACTCATTGAAAAAAGCTGTTTTTCTGTCTGGCTGTGGCAGCTTTAACAGTCCGGAGTCGCCTTCCAGAGGGAAGTGATTCAAAGAGTTTGTGGCCAGGGCGAGAGGGGTCAGAGATGATGTCACCCGTTTGCTTTCTGTACCTTGCAGTGTACAGTTCATCAACGGAGGGAAGGTTGCAGCCAATAATCTTCTCTGCTGATCAGACGATTTGCTGCAGCCTCCAGGTGTCGTGCTTGGTTCCTCCGCATCCTGGACCAGACCATGATAGAGAAGGTGAGGACAGACTCTACGATGGCCGTATAGAATTGGACCATCATTGCTTGTGGCAGATTGTGCTTCTTTATCTGCCGCAAGAAGTACATCCTCTGTTGTGCCTTTTTGACTGTGGAGTCAATGGTAACTCCTCACTTAAGGTCCTTGGAGATTATGGTTCCCAGGAACTTAAAAGACTCCACAGATGTGACTGTGGTGTTGTTGATGGTGAGTGGGGTGAGGGGAGGGGGAGCTCTCCTAAAGTCTACAATCAATTCCACTGTCTTAAGAGCATTGAGCTCCAGGTTGATGCGATGGCACCAGGACGCCAGCTGTGTCACTTCCTGTCTGTAGGCAGATTCCTCCGCATCCTGGATCAGTCCAATCAGTGTTGTGTCATCCGCAAACTTGAGAAGCTTGACAGAGGAGTCAGTGGAGGTGCAGTCATTGGTTTAGAGAGAGTACAGGAGAGGATGGAGTACGCAACCTTGCGGTGCTTCTATGCTGAGGGTCCGCGGGTCCGAGATGTGTTTTCCCAGCCTCACATGCTGCTTCCTGTCTGTCAGGAAGCTGGTGATCCACTGACAGAGGGGTTCAGGAACAGTCAACTTGCACCTGTACTCCTAGATCCTTCTGCTCTACAACACTACCCAGTGGCCTACCGTGTACGTCCTGCCCTTGTTCGACGTCCCAAAATGCAACACCTCACACTTCTCTGTATGAGGTGTTCAACCATCCATCAACCATTCCTCCGCCCACCTGGCCAATCGATCCAGATCCTGCTGCAATCTTTCACAACCATCTTCACTATCTGCAAAACCACTGACTTTTGTATCATCAGCAAACTTGTTAATCTTGCCCTGTATGTTCTCATCCAAACCATTGATGTAGATGACAAACAGTAACAGGTCCAGCACCGTACCCTGAGGCACACCACTAGTCATAGGCATCTAGTCCGAGACGTAACCTTCCACCATTACCCTCTGCTTCCTTCCATGGTGCCAATTTCTTATCCATTCAGCTATCTATCCTTGGATCCCATGCAATCCAACCTTCCAGAGCAGCCTACCATGCGGAACCTTGACGAACGCCTTTTTAAGTCCATGTACACAACATCTACATCTACAGGATGGAGTTGTTTCCAAACCAAGCCGTGATGTATACTGATAAAATGCTTTCTATGGTGCATCTGTAGAAGTTGGTGAGAGTTGTTGGGGACATGCCAAACCTCCTCAGCCTTCTAGGTGTAGGTATGCTTTCTTGGCCATTGCTTCAATATAGGTGGTCCAGAAGAATGTTGGCGATATTGACTCCAAGTAGTTTTAAGTTTTTAACCATCTCTACTTCGTCACCTTCAATGCAAACTGGGGTATGTGTACCGCTTCACTTCCTGAAGTCAATCACTATCTCCTTTGTTTTGCTGACATTGAGAGAAAGGTTGTTGTCTCGACACCAGGACACTTATCCGTCAGAATATGTGGATAGTGCTGCTGGAAGGCAGTTTTTCAAACTGGAGGCCTGAGTGGTAGCCTCAGTGATTGGCTCGGTTTTGTAGCTTATAGCAACGATTTGGATGAGAATGTGCAAGGCATGTTTAATAACTTTCCAAATGAAACTAAAGTAGCTGGTATCATTGTCAGTGAATATGGTTATCAAAAATCATAGCAGGTTCTTCATCAGCTGGGCAAGTGGGCTGAGGACTCATGTCATGAATAATGCAGATAAGTACAAGCACTTACATTTTGGGGTCAAACCAGGGCAGGTCATTCACAGAGAATAGCATTGTCCTGGTGAATGCGACAGAGTTCATTTGTTCATAGGGCATAGGAATGGCATGGTGACACAGTGGTGGAGTTGCTGCCTTACAGCGCCAGAGACACGGGTTCGATCCCGACTTTGGGTGCTGTCTGTGTACTCTAAGTGATCTTTAATAAAACTGTTGTACCATGTTGTGCGAATGACTGGGTCATTTACATGGTGTCAAGAAGTGCTTGCCTACCCACTCCGCATTTAAGTATATCGGTTTTTATTTTGTCCACCTAGTTTGTTTTGTATACTCGCTATCGCTACCATGGCTAGCTCACTTCACCGTCCAGATCCTCTGATCTGTGACTCGGACATTGTTGAACATTGGCGCATCTTTGAGCGTGACTACAACCATTACATTTGTGCTGCTCATCGCAACGCACCACCTGACATGCGTGCCTCTATCCTACATAATGTTGCTGGCCCCGAAGCAATGAAGCAAGTGTTTTAACTACACGCCTGCTCTTATGGGTCACAACAACCAGGTTGCAGTGCCTGCTGAAACTATGGATGGCCCTACAGTCCTGCTCACTAAGTTCAGACAGCTATGTACACTTCGAGCCAACTCCATAATTGAACGTACTAAGTATTTTGCTCGCTTGCAACAGCAAGGAGAACCTATCGAGAACTTACTCAGTGATTTAAAAAAACGGTGCCTTTTCGGAGATTTATGTGAAGATCTCATCTGTGACAAACTGGTAGGTTTTCTCAGTGACAAGGTACGAGACGAATTGCTTTGTGATACTGAATTGACTTTGGACCGAGCTGAACATGCTTGCAGAATCGCTGAACTCATGACTTCCCACACAAGGTCTTTAGGCTCTAGGCCATGATCCCAGTTCAATGTTAATGCTACCGACACCTCCTCTCGTAACCGGCATTCACAACCCACCCCACCATGGCAGCCTCAGAGATCCATCGAACGGTGCACCAACTGTAACGACTCCCACGCTCCAGGTTGTGAATTCTGTGCTGCATACGGTAAAATTTGCCACCACTGTAAGAAATGTAACCACTTCGTGAAATGTTGTCGTTCTCGCATGGCTCGTTCATTCCCAAGACAAAATGTGCACCTGTTAAAACATGAACTTACTGATCACGAATTCCAAGAGCTGGAAGCGCCATCCCCTGCTCTCCTCCCTGCGAACCAAGATAACATTCCAGACATTCACTCCCTGTTTGCTTTCACCAACAAGCAACTTCACCCTGAAGTCTCTCTTCTCGTTAATAACAACATTGCGCTTGCAAAGATTGACACTGGTGTGAAATGTAATGTCATGTCTTTATCTGAATTTAAACAAATTCGTAATACTGAACGTATTGCAAACACTACGGCTACGTTACGAGCCTATGGGGGAGAGGTACTGCTCCCACTCGGAGAAACTGAACTGAATTGCCACGTGGAGTCACAAGCTCACAAACCAAAGCTTTTCATTGTTCGGGGGGATTCTGCAACTCTGCTTGGCATCAACGCCTGCCAGGATTTAGGTCTGGTCACCCTTGGGTCTGCTGTCCATCAAATCTCTCCCACTGAGGGTTCCACTCAGCAGATACTATCACAGTACAAAGAACTCTTTGATAATAAGCTTGGAAAGCTGCCCATCAAGTACAATATCGCCACTGATCCAAGTGTTGCACCTGTGGTCCGAGCACCACACTGTATCCCGCATGCTATGCGTGACAGAGTATCCAATGAGCTCCAACGGATGGTGTCTCTGCATGTCATTGCTATGGTTACTGACCCATCCGACTGGGTTTCCACCATGGTAATTGTAACAAAAAAAAACCAGTGAAGAAATCCGAATCTGTATCAACCCCAGAGACCTAAACACATAGCGATCAAACACCCACACTACCTGATGCGCAGAGTAGAGGAAGTTGCTGCTCAGATAGACAGTGCACCTGCGTTCTCTGTTCTGGATGTTAAAAGTTTGTTTTCGCAGATCCCGCTGGACCCTGACTCATCCAATCTCACCACGTTCAGCACCCACTTTGGCCGCTACAAATTTGTGAGAATGCCCTTTGGCATCAACTCTTCTGGCGAGGTTTTTCAGTGCACAATGGAAGAATTATTTGCAGGGTATCCATGCGCCAACGTTGTCGATGACATCCTCTTTGCCGGACACGACATGGCTGAACATGACGCCAATCTAAAAAAAGTACTAGACCGTGTTAAAGACATCCATCTCAAGCTCAACCCTCTACAATGCAGATTTTGTGTCACAGAGGTCAACTTCAGCGGCCACGTTTTCACCAGTGATGGTCTCAGACCGGACCCATCAACAAGATGCCAGTTCCCACTGACGTTAAGAGTTTACAGAAATTCCTGGGAATGGTCAACTACATGGGGAAATTTGTTCCCAACCTCAGCGATATATCTGTCCCCCTGCGGGAACTGGCTCACAAGGACACTGCCTGGTCCTGATACCCACAGCACCAAAGAGCTTTCGAAATCCTCAAGTTGCAACTGGTCAGTGCTCCAATCCTTACCTACTTTGCTTTAAGTTTGCCAGCGACCTTGTGACGCATCCCAATATGGACTTGGTGCTGCTTGCCTACAGACCTCCACGGATAACGACTGCAGACCTGGTGCTAATGCCTCATGTACCCTGACAGAAACTGAACAACGTTATGCCCAAATCGAAAAAGAACTGCGCCGTGGTTTTTGCCTGCACGAAATTCAAAGACTTTATTTTTGGCAAATCTGTGACTATGGAAACAGACCACCCGCTGGTCACCATTCTGAACAAACCTATCCACACCGCTCCGGCTCGCCTGCAATGGATGATGATGCAGCTGCAGTGTTTCAATTTCGCTATAGTCTACAAAAAGGGCAAAGACATTCACATAGCTGACACGCTATCCGCACAAAACCTGCGAACAACAGCCCTCAGAACAAGATAATTTCACAGTAATTATGGTGTCGTACGTACCTACTGAATGCCTATGTCGCCTGCCAGAGCACACGGCTGCCGATGAAACGTTACAATTACTGTCCTCAGTCATACGGTGTGGCTGGCCGGATAAACAACATAGTACCCCACTCGCGATTCACCCATACTACCTAGTTTGTGACAAACTGGTGCTACAGGACGGGGTTATAATCAAGTGTCAAAAAGCAGTCATCCCAGCTGTTCTTTGGGACAAGTATTTTGACATTGTCCACAGGGCCACCCCGGTGTGGAAGCGACCCTCCAACAAGCGCAGAGCATGTTTTACTGGCCTGGTATGACTAAGTACATATGCAAAAAAGTTGAAGTCTGCTCTGTCTGCAACAGCCTAGCACCACACGAACAGAAACATTGTTCTCACACCCTATTCCTCCTCTGCCGTGGTCCACGGTCGCTACCGACATATTCGAGTGTCGTGGAAAACACTATCTGGTTCTCGTTGACTCGTATTCAGGCTGGTTTAAAATTGACAAACTCCAAACCATCACATCCGACGCAGTCATCCAAAAGTTGTAACGGCACTTCTCCGTGCACGGCGCCCCTGCACGTCTCCTATCTGATAATGGCAGTCGGTTCACCAGTCAGTGTTTCACGAACTTTGCTCAATGATGGGATTTTCGCCATGTTACCAGCAGCCCTGAATTTCCACAGTCCAACGGACTCGCAGAACGGGCAGTCCATAGCACCAAACAATTAATGGAGTGCTGACAGCTTGCTAAATCCGACGTATACTTGGACCTGCTCAACTTAAGGAACATCACCCGTGACCCAATACTGGGGTCTCCAGCCCAACGCCTGATGTCTTGTCAAACCCGTGCTGCCCTGCCCGTGCCCCAGCAGCTGCTGCAGCCACAGATCCGTTAACATCCTGTTGTCCAGAAACAACTCCAGCTGAAACATGATGCACAGAAACAATCTTTGGACAAGTCCAGTGAACCACTTAAACCTCTCTCTGGTGGGCAAGTTGTTTCCCTTCAGACCAACAAGGGCTATGGCCATTTGGGCCACATTTACAGCCCTGTCAAAGAACCGCGCTCCTACCTGGTAAGTGCCGAAGGAGGCCTTTACAGACACAACAGTCAACATCTCCTTCTTGGGAAGGAACCACATCCTGCGGCTTCGTATCCAGAGGCCACGCGTCTGATGTACCCTCCTATTGTCGAGCTGACTCCTCTCTCGCGCTCAGTTGCTACTGACCATAACCCTGCGGCCTCTCCACAACGTTCGGCGCCCCGCTCACCGGCTTCGCCGTCTCCACTCTGCGGGTCTCCGACACTGTCCCCAGTTACTTTCCCAGTGAAGGGAGGTGACGCGGATCTATACCGCATGTGCACAGGATAGGTCTGTAGGCCACCCCTTAGATATGGAGATTTATTGTAACCATCTATACGTTCCGGTATTAGCATTTCGGGCACTGTATTATTTAGCCATTACGTATTAGTATGTTTCTGCTTATTGGCTTGCATTTAGTTGTGCTTCATTTCATAATAATAATAATAATAATAATAATAATAATAATAATAATAATAATAATAATAATAATAATAATAATATATTTTATTGTCATTACACATAAGTGCAGCGAGATTTGGTTTGCAACTTCCATCCGGTGTCATAACTTAAACGACTAATAAAATTTAGGTTTAGATACCCCGAGAACAAGGTTTGTAAAACGAACATTAGACCAGTAAAAGGCTAAGTCTAAGTGCAGATGTGTCTGTGCGAATTGACCATCCGAGGAAGACAGTCCATGGGGGTGGGGGGGGGGCACTCAGAAGGGCCAGTTCAGAGCCGCTAGAGCTCTGGGAATGAAGCTGTTCCTGAGTCTGGAGGTGCGGGCATAGAAGGCCTTGTAACGTCTGCCGGAAGGGAGTAGTTCGAACAGTCCATTACAAGGGTGAGAGGAGTCTTTATGGCCACTGACGGCCTTCCTGAGGCACCGTGTGTAGTAGATGCCCTCCAAGGCTGGTAGCAGTGTCCCAATAATCTTTTGCGCTCTGTGGACAACGCACTGAAGAGCTCTCCTCTCCGCCTCCGTACAGCTGAGATACCACACAGAGATGCCATACTTTAGTATGCTCTTTGTCATGCAGCAGTAGAAGGTACTTCATTTCTACAAGGAAGATCATTCATTTCTACAAGGAAAGATGTAGATTGGTCACTTCACTCTAACCAATTGTCGTGCCTTACTAGTAGAAGCTTCGCCCATTATGCGGTTTATATTATCAGAACTCAGCTCATGCTGGCATGAGCTTGTGTTGCTACACTTGCTATAACAACATGCTGAAGTGTACGGTAAGTGATCTTTAATAAAACTATGTTGCACCATGTTGTGCGAATGACTGGGTCATTTACATCTGGGTGCTTCGGTTTCCTCCCACTCTCCAAAGACATACAGATTTGTAGGTTAATTTGCTTTGATACAAGATTGTAAATTGTCCCTAGTGTGTTGGATAGTGTTAGTGTACGGGGTCATCGTTGGTCAGCATAGACTCCGTGCTGTATCTCTAGAGTGTAAAGTCTAAATCTCTAAAGTCTAAAGCTGCATGAGACCATTCGGCCCATCGAGTCTACTTCACCTTTCGCTGATACTCCAGCACTTTATATCTGTCTTTGTTATAAACCAGCATCTGTTTCTACTCCAAATACAGCCTAACCAAAATCATGTTCATATGTCATCAGAGCAGAATTGGGCCATTCAGCCCATCGAGTCTAGTCCACCATTCAATTACGTCATCTATCTTTCCCTCTCAACCCCATTCTCCTGCCTTCTCCCTGTAACATTTGACATCCTTACTAATCAAGAGCCTGTCAAACCCGCTTTAAGAATACCCAATGACCTGGCCTCCACCGCCATCAGTGACAATGAATCCCACAAATTCACCACCCTGTGACGAAAGAAATTCCTCCTCATCTCTTTTCTAGTTATGTAATTTAATTCAGAGACTGTTTCCTCTGGCATAGACTCTCCCACTAGTGGAAATATCCTCTCCACATCCACTCTACACAGGCCTTTCACTATTCTGTATGTTTCAATGAGGGGTCCCCTAATCTTTCTAAACTAAAGTGAGTAGAGGCCGAGAGCCATCAAACAGCCAATCATCCCTGGGATCATTCTCATAAACTTCCTCTGGGCCCTCTCTATTGTCAGCACATCCTTCCTCAGATATGTGGACCAAAACAGTTCACAGTATTCCAAATGCGGGCTGACCTGTGCTTTTCAAAGTCTCAGCATTACATCCCTGCTTTTACATTCTAGAGTAGAGGGATCTGGGAGTACAGGTACACAGTTCCCTGAAGGTTGCGTCACCGTTAGGTAGGCTGGTGAAATATGTTACATTATGACAGGGTAGACAGACAATCCCACTGCAAATTGGAGGAACTGCACCTCATATTTTGCTTGGGTAGTTTACACCCCAGCGGTATGAACATTGACTTCTCCAATTTCAGGTAGTCCTTCCTTTCTCCTTCCTTCCCCTACCCAGCCCTCCCATGCCTACTGTCTCTGCCTCGTCCTTTCTTTTTCCCACATTCCCCCCCTCCCCACCCTCCGTCTGAAGAAAGGTCTCGACCCAAAACATCACGTATTCGCTCCATAGATGCTGCCTCACCAGTTGAGTTTCTCCAGCTTTTTTGTCTACCTTCGATTTTTCCAGCTTTAAGATGAGAGAGGAAAGATTGGTGGAATCCAAGTGGCAACCTTTTCACTCAGAATGTGGTGGGTATGTGGAACAAGCTGTTAGAGGAGGTATTTGACAGCAGTCTTAAAACAGCATTTAAAAGACACTTGGACTGGTACATGGATAGGAAAGGTTAAGAGGGATATGGGCAAAATGCACACAGATAGGGCTGCACAGTGTAGCAACGGTAGAATTCCAGTTTCCAGCATTTGTAGACATCTGTGTCTACAATTGAAAACATATTCATATCAAATCTGTCAAATCAAATAAATGTTACTCAGCACCAGAGACTCGGGTTTGATCCTGACTACGGGTGTTGTCTGTACAGAGTGTGCACTTTTTCCCCGTAACCCTGTGGGTTTTCCCCGGGTGATCCAGTTTCCTCCCACACTCCAATGACATACAGGTTTGTACGTTAATTGGTATCGGTAAAAATTTTAAATTGTCGCTAGTGTGTTGGGGTGGATGCTGTACAGGGTCATCGCTAGTCGGTGCAGATTCGGTGAACCAAAGGGCCTGTTTCCGTGCTATATCTCTAAACTAAACTAAAGGACTAACTCAGATGGACATCTTGGTAGGCATGGGTGAGTTTAGCTGAGGAACTTGTTTCCTTGCTGCATGGTTCTGTGACTGACAAATACAGAGTGTGGTGAAGAAGGCGGATAACATGCCTGCCTTCATCAGTCGGGACATCCAGTACAAGAGTCAGGAAGTCATGTTACTGCTTTACAGCTTTGGTTAGGCGATTTGGAGAACTGTGTGCCGATCTGGTGGCCCCATTACAAGACGGATGTGGAGGCTTTGGAGAAAGGGCACTGTCTTGGGACCTATAGTCTTCAGCCTCTACATCAATGATTTGCCAGATGTATGCCCAGATATAGGTCTACAGATGTATGCAGATGACACAGTTGTATATGCATCTGGTAAAACCTGTACTTTTGTGGCTGAGAATCTAAATGCCAACTTAGACAAAATATCATCTTGGCTGGCCTCATCTTGTTTAACTTTAAACACTAAAAAGACAAACTCTGTCTGCTTCTCCATAAAAAAACTACCCCTAACAAATCTCCTCAATATAAAAATCAATGGTAAGCTCATTGAACAAGTACCTGAAGTAAAGTATCTGGGAATAATTATAGACAATCAGTTGAACTTTAAAAGTCATATTAAGAAAATGTGTAAGGACTTTCGGTGGCGTCAATGGTGTGGTGAGAGACGTCGCCGTTTGGCTCTGCTCCCGAAGAATGTTTTAATGTGCTAAAATAACAGTTGGAAGACGGGGGAGTTCTGAAAATAACTACCGGAGCTGCTATTTAATTGTGTGTTATCAGAAATTCTGCTGATAACAGAGAATAATTGCAGTTTTAAATGAAAAGACAGAAACCTCGCCAGAAGCCTGCAAAAGCCACTTCAAGACCTGCTACAAGAGCCTACTTAAAAAAAACTGAAAAGACTCCTCAATCCCCTCAAACATCAGCTGGAAATTCTGAAGAAGAAGTTGATTCCCGAAATCCTTCTACAGAATTGCCTTTAATGGAGGAACAAATGGAAAAGTCAGTATTAGCTTCAGTCACTGAAGTTATTTCAAAACTGATACGAGAGGAGAACCTCGTGCTGGACAAAAGCCTCTCTGAAAAAATTAAACAAGGTAATGATACGCTGATGGGGAAAATTGATGACTTAACAAACGTGTGGTTGAAGTTGAGGAGGATTTAAACAAAAAAATTAAGCGGGTTGATAAGGATTGTAATAAAAAACTGGATGCAATGCTAAAATCTACTGAGGTGGCTATGGAAGGAATGGACAATACGATAACTGAGATGGCTAAGGAGATGAAGAGACTAAAACAGGAACAAGAAAGTACTGGGAGGGAGCTTGCTAAAATGAAGTATAAATGTACGGACTTGGAAGCAAGATCAAGGAGACAAAATTTGAGGATAATTGGAGCAAAGGAGGGAAAGGAGACTGGACAAAACTTTCAGGAGTTTGCTGCCAATTTACTCAAACAAGTGCTTAAGCTGCCTGAAGCCTCGAGAATAGATATGGCTCACCGGGTCCGACGTAAGGCTCAAGCAAGCTTAACTGCCCCCCCAAGATAGATTATTCTGAAATTCTATGACATTTCAACCCTGGAAGGAATTATGAAAAAGATTCCATATGGTGTGAATTTGATGTTTGGAGAAGACAAGCTAAGATTCTTCCGTGATTTTCCAGCTGAAGTCATGGAAAAGAGGAACAAGTTTACAAAGACGAGAAGGCTACTGAAAGAGGTCTTGGGAGTAAGATATGGGATAGTATATCCCGCTAAATTGAGAATTTCTTATAATCATGTTGAACGTGCATTCACGGATTCAGAAGAGGCATTTAAATATGCACAAAGTATCACAAAGGAGGTCTATTGATCGTTAGGAGTTGGTCTCCTACAATAACATCGAGGAGAAATGACAAAGAAAGGACTGTGTCTCTTTTTTACAAAAAAGACTGCTCTTATTAAAATGGCGTACCTTCCTCGAGGCATTGTCTAGACATCTTAACTTTGGAATGTTAATTCAAGGTCGGATTTTATGTTTCATCTCAACAAAGGACTGACAAAGAAGAGAAACTGTGGCGGGGAAAATAAATTGAGAATGTAGTGTAACATATAATATTATCAGTGGACTTGTATATAGAAATTTATGATTTAAGAAACATATAATTACATACTAACATAAAATATAATTAATAAAATTGGGTCATATTAAGGCATAGCTTAACTATAGCTGATGTTTATTTCATGATGTTAATTATTTGCTAATAAGAATAACGAGTTAAATATGATTGATAAGTATTAATAACATATTAACACATTTTATGGATACAGTAGACTTAGTCTAGATTGCACGTAAAGGGGGGGAGGAGACTCAGATACTTGGAAATTATCCAAGGGTTTGAATCTGGTTAACCCCTTGGAACCTGCTGTTGTCTGATACAAAAATTTGAGACTTCATTGTAATAAATCTAGGCATATTGATAGATATGGATATATAATTAACATAATTACTGTTATATCTAAGTATATAATTAATGTTGGAAACTACTTTTTTATTTTGTTTTTCCTCTTTGAAGATACATTTCTAATCTAGCTATTGGAGTATGTTTCATTATATATATATAATGTTGAACTTTGTATCGCTCTCTCTTCCAAATAATAATAATTGGTCAAGGGGGCAGAGCGAAACATATAAAAACATCTACGGAAGTCAATAAGAATTTTTCTACCACCTGTTGGTGGTTTGTTTTTAATTATAATATCTTTATTTTTAGATATTATAATATCACTTTTTGTTTGTTAATTATCTTTTCATGACTCTACACTTTCTGGTCTTTTTCAAGGTTTATTCTGAAGGGGAGATGCCAACAAAACTTAACAGCTGGGGATGACCATCCTTCATCTGGAGTTATAAGGTTCTTGGTTGCACCATATGAAGTAAAGGTATTAACATGATTCACAATGATAGACGATAAACAAAAGAAAACTGGAGGAATCACATTTTGTAGTTGGAATATAAGGGGTGCTAATGAACCAATTAAAAGGGGTAAGATCTTTGCCCAATTAAAAGCCTTAAAAAGTGATATTATTTTCTTACAAGAGACGCATCTGAAATATCAAACACAGATAAGACTGAAGGCAAATTGGATTGGGCAAACATACTACTCTTCATTTACTTGTAAATCTAGAGACACGGCTATTATCATTTGTAAAGGTATACCATTTAAATTAAAGAATACTATAGCAGATAAAGAGGGGAGGTACGTCATAGTCACGGGAGAAATTTATTCTACTCCACTTACTTTGATAAATATTTATGCTCCTAATTTTGACAACCCCCAATTCTTTAGTAAAATTTTGGATATAATTTCAGAACTTAATCATCAAAATGTGATAATAGGGGGAGATTTGAATTGTGTTTTAGATCCATATTTGGATAAGTCAGCAAAACAAAAAAGGACTAACATAAAATCTAAAACGAGTGAACTCCTAAATACATACATGAAAAATACTAATTTAGCAGATGTATGGAGGATCGCTAACCCAGTAGGTAGGGAAAATTCATTTTATTCAACAGTACATAAAACATATTCACGTATTGATTATTTCTTAGTGGACACAAAACTAATTCCATATACATATAATTCTAAATATCATAATAGTATTATCTCTGATCATTCCCTGTTAACTTTTTCTTTAAAATTAGAAGGAATGCCTGATAAAAATTCGTTTTGGATGTTTAACCCCCAATTTTTAAGTAACTCACAAGGTTGCACATATTTAAAAGAGCAGATGAGATTCTTCTTTGAGACAAATGATACACCAGATATTTCACACTCCTTATTATGGGAAACTTTTAAGGCATTTATTAGAGGAACTATAATCTCATATCAAGCTTTCCAAAATAAAAAGAATAATACTGAACAATTGCAGTTAGAACAAGAAATTAGACAATTAGATTTAGAAAATGCCGAAGAACCAACTATAGATAAACATAATAAGATAATAATACCAAAATATAAATTAAATAACATTTTATCGGCCAGAATAATAAGATTATTTCAAATTACAAAACAAGAAAATTTTGAATTTGGTGATAAACCTCATAAACTCCTAGCATGCCAACTGAAAAAAAGGGACACAGAAAATACAATTCCTAAAATTAAATCACACAAAGGGGAATTACTAACACTACCTAAAGATATTAATAAAAGATTTGCTCAATTTTATCAAAACTTATATACATCGAAAACCTCTGCAAATAATACTCAAATTACAAATTTCTTAGATAACTGTCATCTTCCAAAATTAAATATGGTGGAACAAGAGGCATTAAGAGCTCAGATTACACTACAGGAAATAGAAGAAACAATTAGTTTGTTGAAGAATGGCAAAATCCCAGAACCAGATGGCTTTAGTAATGAATTCTATAAAAGATTCTACGAGATAATTTCTCCACGGTTGCAAGATTTATATATATATACTTTTAAAGAAAATAAACTACCAGAAACACTAACTGAGTCAACTATTACACTTATACCAAAAAAGTATAAAGATCTAGAAGACCCAGGCAAATATAGAGCTATTGCACTCCTAAATACAGACCAAAAAATATTAACAAAGACCCTAGCGAGAAGATTGAGTAAATATGTTAGTAAACTAATAAATCCGGACCAAACAGGGTTCATACCAAAGAGATACTCATTTAACAATTTGAGACGGCTCTCTAATATAATGTACTCACATAATACTGAAGAAGAACTAGCAATTATTTCATTGGATGCAGAAAAAACTTTTGATCAAGTAGATTGGCAATATTTATTCAAAGTATTGGAAAAATTTAACATGGGAGATAATTTTATTTCACGGGTAAAATTATTATATGATAAGCCGACAGCTAGAATACTGACTAATAATATATTATCCACGAAATTCCAATTAGCAAGGGGCAATAGGCAGGGGTGCACATTATCGCCCCTGCTATTTGCACTAGTGATAGAGCCTTTAGCTGAAAGTATAAGAAGCCATCCGAATATTCATGGGTATATTACCAAACACTCAAATAATAAAATTTCATTATATGCAGACAACATATTATTATATGTTACAAATTCGCAAATTAGTACACCAAATATACTAAATTTAATAGAGGAACTTGGTTCTTTTTCAGGATATAGAATAAATTGGAACAAAAGCGAAATTATGACGATAAAACCTCAAGAGTCGACACATCTGTTGAAATTCCCTTTTAGAATTACAACAGAAATATTTAAGTATTTGGGCATCCAAATTACTAGGAACTATAAATCATTACTCAACGCAAACTATATGCCTTTATTAACTAAATTAAATGGGTTGATTAAATTTTGGAAGACACTGCCGATGTCTTTAATAGGCAGAATAAACGTGATAAAAATGATCTTCTTACCACAAATATTGTACCTATTTCAATCAATACCAATATACTACCTAAAAAATTCTTCAAAAAATTAGATTCTGATATTATAAACTTCATATGGGATTTTACTTCGGAGTCACGTGAGTGACTACGTGAATAGAAGCCCGTACAGCCGTTGGTGCGT
This sequence comes from Okamejei kenojei, assembly GCA_035221665.1. NCBI lineage: Eukaryota > Metazoa > Chordata > Chondrichthyes > Rajiformes > Rajidae > Okamejei > Okamejei kenojei. The sequence goes on from CM069136.1 coordinate 27,533,187, forward strand.
CATGACGTCAAACGCTGGTGCAGTCGGCCGGTTGGAGCAGCAGCGCTCCTCCGAGCGGTAAGTTTAAACCGCGGGTTATACGAAGAGCTGGAGAATTTAGTGGGTGCAGCAGCATCTAAGGAGCGAGGGAGATGGGCGACGTTGCGGGTCAAGACCCTTCTTCAGACTTCACCCTCGATTCTCCAGCATTTGCAGTTCTTCGTTAACAAGTTTAAACGGAGGTAAGGTTTTTAAAAAAATTTTACCACATGTCATTTTCTGCGACGGTTTGGGGTTCTTAGAGAATGTTGCAGAAAGTGAAGAAGGTGTCGGCGAGGCGCTCCGGGGGTAGAAAGGAAAAGTGGCCAGGAGAGTGTTGAGGATGGAGGCCCGTCTGGTACACCTGGTCCGGTGCTGGCTACACAGCCAGTGGTTGCGGACCCACTGCCGGGGGGAAGTGGAGGCTTGTCAGTAGGGCGGAAGGCCACTGGCAAGTCTCTGTAGCCCGTAAATGAGTCGGGCCTGGAGGTTATACCCTCCATAGGAGAGTCCGTTTGCTCACGGCTCTCCCACGTCGAGATTCTATTACAAAAGAATGCTCGACAGGGACCAGCTCCGTGAGGAGGAGTGGTGCCCAAGCCAGGCTGATGGAGAGCTTGTGCTAGCAGCACCTGTTTCAGGGCTGCAGAACTATCCTGCCTGTGAGGAGGATGTTCTATCAGTGCAGTTTGCTGACACTGATTCTATGCTGGGGGAGAGCAGTTAAGGTGTTCGGTTGGAGGTAATTCTGAACATTGCTGGGAAGTTTGCTGAGTGTAGAGAGGCAGGAAAGGCGATTGATGTAGAATTGGCCGAAGCCATTCAGTATATGCTCTCCCACCAGTTACAGGAGCTAGCTATGGATGAAGTAGCAAAAAACTATAAAGCTCCTGTCAATTGTGATCTCCTGAAGGTACCGGTGGTTAATCACCAAATTTGGTCATAGATGGGTTTGCCTGCTAGGGCCCAGGAGATGAAGTTTAAAAAAGTGCTTAAACTGTTGTAAGCAGGTATTACAGCTGTGGTGAAAGTTATTGATACAAACGATATGGTTGAAGCACACCTGGATGAACTGGGACTCCTTTGTAATGCATTTTGAAATTAATAATATCGGGTGTGCCGCTATTAGGCCAGTGCTAACCCGAATTTGGCGAGTTGTGCAAACCGACCAGTGTACCACCACGAAATCTGTTGTTTGGTGGTAACCTTGCAAAAAGGGTCAAAGACTGTCATGAGGTTGTTATAACCATGGCCCTCATTAAGCCAGCTGGAAGCAAGGCAAAAAAGGTTCTCTACAAGAAGTCGAGGACAACAAGGCCGCAAGGAAAGATGCTGGTAAGGAATATAACATTGACAGACGATGAATTAACTGATGTTCCTCTTCAAATTGGGGAAGGTTAAAATTGTTTCTCAAACAATGGCAGCAGTTGACATCAGATTTGTTTATACTTAGTGTATTGAAGGGGTGAAAAATTGGATTTTACTATAAGGACAGTCTACCTAATCAACATTTTCCTAGTCGTAAACTTATTTTTCAGATGAGGAAAATGTGCTTATTCAAGCAGAGATTCAGTCGTTACATAAGAAAGGGGTAATTGAGCCTTCTGTCTATCAAAGTCAACAATTTCTGTCAAGTATATTTCCCAGATCTAAAAAGACTGGGGGATGTAGAATTATTCTGGATTTATCGAATTTGAACAAATTTGGAGACCTTTACCACGGGCAAACATCTAGTGTCCAAAGGGTATTATATGGCAACCATTGATTTAAAGAATGCATATTACGCAGTGTCTATTCATGGTGATGATAGAAGATATTTGAAATTTATTTGGATGACTGAGCTGTGGCAATTCAGGACATTGCCGAATGGATTAACTTCAGCTCCTAGATTATTTACTAAATTGGTAAAACCTGTGTTAGCATTACTTAGAGCTCTGGGGCATGTGGTAATGGCCTATTTAGATGATATCCTGATTGTTGGAAAGACTCATGCTGAAACTCAATCATCAGTTTCAGTTGTTAAAATCACTTTTGAACAAATGGGATTTGTTATTCACCCAGATAAATCTAAATTATCACCAGTCCAAATTATTGATTATCTGGGATTTACCATTAATTCCAATCACATGTTGGTAACTTTGCCCAGGGATAAATTGAATCAGTTAATTGAGGACTGTGTTAATCTCGTTGGAGAACAACGGCCTTCGATTAGACAAGTAGCCAGTTTTATTGGGAAGTTGTTGCAGCCTTTCCAGCTGTGCAGTATGGTCCCTCTGCATTATCAACAATTACAACCATCAAAGGAACAGGCACTGAGAATACAAAGGGGCCATTTTTGATAGGCCTATGCAGTTGTCAGCTGGGGCGATTGCTAACATACAATGGTGGATAGTACATGTTTCAAAAAATTTAAGGAAGGTTTGGTGGAGTCACCGTCACTGATATTACAGACTGATGTAAGTGCACTGGGTTGGGGTGCAACAGATATGTCTTCTTAGTTGTGGAGGCAGATGGAATGTGGATGAGACATCGCTTCCTCAATTAAGAGGGATTAATTATTTAGAGTTGTTGGGCACCTGGTATGGGCTCAAAGCTTATTGTTCTACAAGGAGGGATCTGCATGTGCAGGTCAGATTGATAACACCACAGCAGTGGCATATGTAAACCACATGGGTGGAGTTAAGTCACAGTCTTGTGATAGACTGGCTAACCAGATTTGGAGCTGTGTATTGACCAAAATATCTGGCTTCAGCACTTTATTTGCCAGGAAGAGGTCACGTCAGTTTAATGACAACATTGAATGGATGTTAAATCAGGATGTATTTAACCAAATGATTGATCAGTATGCATTGCCAGATATTTACTTGTTTGCATCTCGATTAAATCATCAGTTACCTAGATATGTTTCATGGTAACCAGATCCTGGGGCAGTAGCAGTGGATGCATTTTCGCTGCATTGGGGGAGGAATGTTTGTGCATGTATTTCCTCCATTCTGTCTCATCAGCAGATGTTTGCAAAAGATCAAGGAGGACTCCGCTTCAGGGGTATTGGTAGTGCCAGATTGGCCTACACGAGCATGGTTTCCCGTTGTATTACAAATGGCTAGGGAGCCTTACATGCTTATGCCCAAGAATAAAAATCTACTGGTAAATCCAGTCACTGGGGATCAACATCCTTTACATGATCGTATTGATCTGTTAATTTGCAGATTTTAAGGAGGCCGTACCTGGGGAGAGGACTGTCTCATCGGACTGTGGATGTTCTCACGTCGGCCTGCAGGGATAGTACACAGCAGCAATATATCACCTATATAAGGAAGTGGGAGCAATTCTGCCAACAGCAGAATATTGTATATCACACTGCAGGGATCACGGATGTATTGGAGTTTGTCAACTCTTTATTTTGACCAAAAAATTAAGTTACAGTGCGATTAATTCAGCCAGAAGTGCTCTGTCTTCTTATTTACCTATGATGCAGAATTGCATACAGTAGGGACACATCCGTTAGTTTCACGATTCATGAAGGGAGTTTTTCAATTTTAATCCTCCTAAACCCAGGTATGCCGGTATTTGGAATGTGAGTGAGGTTTTTATGGTTCTTCGCCAGTGGGCTCCGGTTACAAACCTATCAGTAGCCAAATTATCTATGAAGGTGGTCATGCTCATGGCATTGATTTCAGCTCAACGTGTACAAATGTTGCAAAAGCTAAGGCTAGATAGAATGCATGTGTCGGCTGATGCCATTATATTTTATGTCTATGATTTGCTTAAACATAATAGAAGAGGCATGACAGGATGTAAGATTGTGTTTTCAGCATACCCCGCAGATGATCGCTTCTGTGTAGTCTCACATTTATCTCGTTACATTGAGATTACAAAACCTCTGAGAGGAACAGAGTTGGCTTTGTTTATTAGTCACAAAAAAACACACAGTAAGGTGTTGGTGCAAACGATTTCAAGGTGGCTAAAGTGGGTCATGGCAAGTGCTGGAATTGATACTGATAAATTCAAATCTCATTCCACCAGGCCGGCATCAACTTCCGCGGCAAGGGCGATGGACTTGCCAATAGACCATGTCCTCGCGGCCGCAGGATGGTCCAGTGAGCTAACTTTTCAGAGGTTTTATCACAAGCCGATTTCAAGGCTCGGGGTGTTTGCTGATTCTGGTGTCAGTACTGTTACACTTTTCCCTGAGTTAGAGGGGTTTGTTATGATTTGTTTGTAAATAAACTGTTATTTCATTTAACAAATGTATTACTGATGCATGATTGATTGTTAACGACTTTTGAGTCAATCCAGGCAGTGTGAACGTCGGATTTGAGTCTGCGGCGTGAATTCACAGTGCTTTGAAGTCCTCACGTAGTCACTCACGTGACTCCGAAGTAAAATAGTAAGATTAAACGAGAACTTACCAGTTTGAAGTTTGATCTTTATTTTATGAGGAGTCGAGTTGAGGGACTACGTGCCCTCCGCTCCCACCCTCATAGATCTCATCTGGTAGTTCTAGTTCTATCATCTTACCGTTATACTTCGGTCATTGTTAGCTGTGAATTCATTCCGCTGCTTTGAAGATTGACGCACCAACGGCTGTACGGGCTTCTATTCACGTAGTCCCTCAACTCGACTCCTCATAAAATAAAGATCAAACTTCAAACTGGTAAGTTCTCGTTTAATCTTACTATTATAAATCACACAGAATTTAAAAAAAAACACGTGTAAATCTAAAGAATCAGGGGGAATGACACTCCCTAACTTATTGTATTATTATTGGGCAGTGAATATTAAAAATATAATCTACTGGTTGGACAGTTGTGCCCAACAGGTAGATTGGATAAGAATGGAGAAAGAGGATTGTTCCCCTTATAATATAGGAGCGATCCTTCTTTCCCCGATAAAACTGAACAATGTAATATACAAGAAGAATCCAATTATTCATAGTATAATACGAATTTGGAAACAAATAAAATTAACTTTAAAATTAAGAAAATTATCGCTTCTTTCTCCAATAGCTAAATAATCCCTCATTCAAACCATCCATTATTGATAAAACGTTTATCCATTGGGAAAGAATAGGAATTAAAACGATGGGAGATATGTATGAAATAGGAAAACTTTTATCATTCCAACAATTACAACTAAAATATAATTTGAAAAGTAATCAATATTTCAAATACCTTCAAATTCAAGATTATTTGAAAAAGTATATACAAGGATATCAAACTTTAACTCCAGATCTATTGGAGGAAGGAATGAATAGAAAGGCAGAATCAAGCAATTTAATAATCTTACTTATATAAATATAATTCAAAATATAGAAACACCAACGACAGAGGCAATTAGAAGAGACTGGGAACAAGAGTTATTGATAAAAATTCCGAACGATAGATGGGATAAAAATTTATTATATGTAAACAAATCTTCAATGAATGTAAGACATAACCTAATTCAATTTAAAATTTTACATAGATTATATTATTAGAAAACAAGACTGAATAAAATATTTTCAAATGTTTCCCCCATCTGCCACAAATGTCTAACTCAAAATGCCACTCTAGCACATTCCTTTGTCTCTTGTACAAAACTGTATACATTTTGGAATGACATTTTTGGAATTTTTACAAAACTATTTAACACAAAATTGAACCCCAATACCGAATTGATTATCTTTGCATCAATGGAAGAGGGAAGTAAACTAACTATATTCCAAGAAGCTTTTCTTAATTATGGTCTAATAACAGCGAAAAAACTTGTACTTAAATTTTGGAAAAACGCAACCACGCCAACATTCAAAATGTGGATTTCAAACATGTCCGAAACGCTACATCTTGAAGAAATGAGATTCCGCTTACTAGGCAAAGTAGACCAATTCTTAAAGATTTGGTCTCTGTTTATCAACTTTTTACAAGCATATGGTGCAACATAACATAACCTTAGAAATTAAATGGTTTAGAACTGGATGACGGATGGGCAAAAATATGAGATGGGTAGATCTCTCCTAATCTCTCTTTTTTTTAAAAAACTTTTTCCTTTTCTTTCAATCTTTTAACTTCTCACCTCTGTCCTTTATTTCTTTTGTTTTCTGTTTCTACTCACTTGTCTATCTATTCCGACACTTATTTCTTTTTTCTTTCACTGTTCTTTTATTATTGAACCAAAATTATGAAGTTGTACAAGAATGAAAATATGTATTTATGTATTAGGTACTTAAGTACCAGACTACTGTACTTCTAACAAAATTAAACAAAAAAAAGAAAATGTGTAAAACCATTAAGGCAAACTTGGGCTGTTTTATGATTATAAGAAACTGTTTGACTTTTAACTGTGCTTTTCTTTTCATGAATTCTATTTCTCTGACATATATCTAATGGCTTAACCACATGGTCCCAGGCTCACCAGTCATCAATTAAGGCCATAGAGTGTCTCTATAACCGAGCCTTGAAAGTCCTGGACAAAAAAAGAATAAGGGAACATCACTGTCAAATTCTAAGCAAATATAAGATCCTAAGTTTTGCTAACTTTATTTCCTTACATTTAGTTAAATTGGTCTACAGGTGACTAAATGGTGCTGCTCCCCAGCTGCTGTGCAAAACAATAACAAGACTTCAAAGTGGTACCAGATCCACCACCCGAGCAGCGTCAAAAGGCAATTGTAGTGTCCCCTTCTGCAGAACATCTTTTGCTCAAACTGCCTTTTCAGTAAAAGGGACAAAATTATGGAACTCACTACCAGACCACTTAAAATGTATCCCTACATATGTCACATTCAAAAGAAACACAAAATTGTGGCTAATTCAACAACAATCTTGTTCTCATATTTAGTTTTTACACTGTATGTCTTTTTCTCTTTTCCATTTTTTTAATCTCATTTCCATTTCCATTTTCCTATTTTTAATAATGTTAATCTGTATTATCATTTTTAACCAAAAGCCCTACTAGGGACAAGTGTTGCGAATTAGCTTTGACTAAAAACACTATGATGCATACATCAGATGACTGTTTCAAGTATATCTATGTTTTTGTATCGGTCCCTATTTAAATAAACCTTAATAATAATAATAAAAGTGCAGAAGAGGTTTGTCAAAATTGTAAGATAGACACAAAAAGCTGGAGTAACAGCGGGAGAGGCAGCATCTCTGGAGAGAAGGAATGGGTGACGTTTCAGGTCGAAACCCTTCTTAGGGTAGGGATAGAGAGAGAGGAAATGATGGGGCTACCTGAAGTGAGAGAAATCAATAATCATACCACTGGGCTGTAAGCTGCCCAAGCAAAATATGAGATGCTGTTCTTCCAATTTGTGTTTAACCTCACTCTGACAACGGGGGAGACCTAGGTCAGAAAGGTCAATGTGGGAATGGGAATTAAAGTGCCTGGTTTATCAGAAATCTGTGTGAACTAAGGGTATAAGCTATAAGCTGATCAAATTTGAATTGTATTCACAGGAGCAGAGACCTGAAAGAAGTATGTTACATTATGACAGGGTAGACAGACAGAACCTTTTCCCAGGATGGAAATTTCGAAGACTGGACGGCAGGGGTTTAGGATAAGTGGGGCAAAGTTTAAAGAAGATGCACGGGACAAGGTTTTTTACACAGAGGGTGGTTGGTGCCTGGAACTCGCTGCCAGTGTTGTGGTGGTGGCAGCTGCTTATTTATAGGTAAAACAGCATGGAAACAGTCCCTTCGGCCCACCAAGACCATGCTAATATCAGTGGATATTTTTAAAGCAGAGATAGATAGATTCTTGATTAGTACATGTGTCAGAGGTTATGGAGAGAAGGAAGGAGAATGGGGTTAGGAGGGAGAGATAGATCAGCCATGATTGAATGCAGAGTAGACTTGATGGGCCGAATAGCCTAATTCTACTCCTGTTCCTTATGACCTAATGACCTAGTTCACACTAGTTCTATGTCATCCATTTTCCCACACATTCCTTACACACTGGGGGCATTTTTACAGAAGGCCTATTCATCTACAATCCCACATGTCTTTGGGACGTGGGAGAATACGGGAGCACCTGAAGGGAAATCACGCAGTCACAGGGACAGCTTGCAAATTCCACACAGAAAGCACCCAAGACCAGGATCGAACCTGGGTCTCTTATGCTGCGAGGCATCTACTCTACCAGCTGCGCTAGTGTGTTGCCCCAAGATACAAAAGTGGTATTAACACGGGGTTTTAGATAGGAACAGGGGTATATGACTGGAAGGATATCAATGACAAACAGGCTGAGGTGATTAGCTTAACCTATAACTATATAACCATATAACAATTACAGCACGGAAACAGTCCCATCTACCTGCACTCAGACCATAAAACTCCATTCCCTTCCCGTCCATATTCCTATCCACTTTACTTTTAAATGTTAAAATCGATCCTGCCTCTACCACTTCTGCTGGAAGTTCATTCCACACAGCCACCACTCTCTGAGTAAAGAAGTTCCCCCTCATGTTACCCCTAAACTTCTGTCCCTTAATTCTCATGTCATGCCCTCTTGTTTGAATCTTCCCTACCCTCAATGGGAAAAGCTTATCCACGTCAAATCTGTCTATCCCTTTCATCATTTTAAAGACCTCAATCAAGTCCCCCCTTAACCTTCTGCGCTCCAAAGAATAAAGACCTAACTTGTTCAACCTTTCTCTGTAGCTTAGTTGCTGGAACCCAGGCAACATTCTAGTAAATCTCCTCTGTACTCTCCCTATTTTGTTGACATCCTTCCTATAATTAGGCGACCAAAATTGTACACCATACTCCAGAATTGGTCTTACCAATGCCTTGTACAATTTTAACATTACTTCCCTACTCCTATATTCAATGCTCTGATTTATAAAGGCCAGCACATCAAAAGCTTTCTTTACCACCCTATCTACATGCGATTCCACCTTCAGGGAACTATGCACAGTTATTCCTAGATCCCTCTGTTCCACAGCATTCCTCAATTCCCTACCATTTACCATGTATGTCCTATTTTGATTTGTCCTGCCAAGATGTAGCACTTCACACTTATCAGCATTAAACTCCATCTGCCATCTTCCAGCCCACTTTTCCAAATGGCCCAAATCTCTCTGTAGACTTTGAAAATCTACTTCATTATCCACAACACCACCTATCTTAGTATCATCTGCATACTTACTTATCCAATTTTCCACCTATCATCCAATCATTGATGTACATGACAAACAACAGTGGACCCAACACAGATCCCTGAGGCACCCCACTGGTCACCGGCTTCCAACCCGACAAACAGCCATCCACCATTACTCTCTGGCATCTCCCATTCAGCCACTGTTGAATCCATCTTGCTACTCCGCCATTAACACCCAAAGATTGAACCTTCTTAACCAATCTTCCATGGGGAACCTTGTCAAAGGCCTTACTGAAATCCATATAGACAACATCCACTGCTTTACCCTCATCAATTTCCCTCGTAACCTCTTCAAAAAATTCAAGAAAGTTTGTCAAACATGACCTTCCAGGCACAAATCCATGTTGACTGTTCCTGATCAGACCCTGTTTATCCAGATGCTTATATATATTATCTCTAAGCATCCTTTCCATTAATTTTCCCACCACTGATGTTAAACTAACAGGTTAACTTGCATCATGTTTGGCTTTGTAGACAGAAGGGCCTGATCCTGCATTGTACTTCTCTTCGTTCTATGTTACAGAGCTGTGGTTTGGTACAGGGCAGTGGGTTTTAGTACACAGTTTGATACATGACTGTTGGAAGAGCATGGGGGGGGGGGGGGCAGTAGTATTAGCTTAGATTTGATGCAGAGCTGTGGGGAGAGAGACAAGGGCATCAGATTAGTTTGGATTTGAATTGCCTTTGGGGAGAGAGAGGGGCATTGGTTTTAGTTTGGGGATTGAATAGGGGGTGGTGCGAGTGCGGGGCTGTGGGATTACACTGAGGTTGATACTGGCTGTGCAGAGAATGAGTCCATGGAATTAGTTTGGGAATTATTCAGGGAAGGGATGTACAAAACAGCCCTCAGACAGGTTTGTTTCCTTGTGATCAGGGCCAATAATTCACTCTCCCAAAGATGCAAATAGAGAGCAGAAACTCATCTCAATTTCACACACACGGTACAAAGTTAGATTAGCTCAGAGTTTAACAAATTATAGGAGCAGAATTAAGCCATTCGGCTGCGGCAATGAATTCCACAGATTTACTACCCCCTGACAAAAGAAATTCCTCCTCATCTGTTTTCTGAAGGTACATCCTTTTATTCTGAGGCTACGGCCTCTGATCCAAGACTCTCCCACGGGTGGGAGAGGGCGACTAGTGATAAGAAAGGGTGAGGAGTTAAAATGATACATCAAAAGATATGGAGATCAAGGAAAATGTAGAATAGATCATTGTTTGCTCAGAGAAGGTGACAATGAAGCGGAGATAAAATGGAACAGGGGACAGTCAGAGTGGTCAGAGAACTAGCTAGCGGGAGGCATGGATAGAGAGGGAAAGCAAGGGTTACTTGAAATTAGACGTCAATATTCATACTGCTGGGGTGTAAGCTACCCAAGCAAAATATGAGGTAATTCTGACCACGGAGGATGCCCAGGACAGAAAGGTTAGTGTAGGGATGGGAGGGGGAGTTAAAGTGTTTAGTAACCGGGAGATCAGGTAGGTTTAGGTGGACTGGACGGAGGTGTTCTGCGAAATGATCACTGAGCTTGCGCTTGGTTTGGCCCCTATACAGGAGTCCACACCTGGAACAACGGATACAGTAGATGAGGTTAGAGGAGGTGCAAGTAAACCTCTGCCTCACCTGAAAAGACTGATAGGGTCTTTGGATGTAGTCGAGGGGGGAGTTATAGGGACAGGGTTTGCATCTCCTGCAGTTGCAAGGGAAAGTATCTGGAGAGGAGGTAGTTTGGGTGGGAAGGAACAAGTTAACCAGGGAGTTGCGGAGGGAACGGTCTCTGTGGAAAGCGGAAAGGGGTGGAGATGCAAAGATGCGGCTAGTGGTGGGATCCCGTTGGAGGTAGCGAAAATGTCGGAGGATTATGTGCTGTATGCAACGGCTCATTGGGTGGAAGGACAAGGGGGACTCTGTCCCTGTGCGACTGGGGGGTGGGAGAGCAAGAGCGGAGCTGCGGGATACCGAGGAGACCCTAGTGAGGGCCTCATCTATGATGGAAGAGGAGAACCCCTATTCTCTAAAGAATTAGGGCCTCAGATGTCCTGGTATGGAACACCTCATCATGGGCTCAGATGCGGCATAGACGGAGGAATTGGGAGTAGGGAATAGAGTCTTTGCAAGAGGCAGGATGGGAAGAAGTGTAGTCTAGATAGCTGTGGGAGTCAATATGATGATAATTAATGTCAGTCGATACTCTATCTCCTGTAATGGAGACAGAGTGAGATCAAGTTACGGTAGGGAGATGTCAGAGATGGTCCAAGTGAATTTGAGAGCAGGAAGGAAATTAGTAGTAAAGTTAATGAAGTCAGTGTTCCATATGGGAGCAGGAGGTAGCACCAATACAGTAGTCAATCTAGCTTTCACACCTTATCTCTGTGCCTCCCTCTCAGTCTGAAGAAGGGTCTTGACCTGAAACGTCACCCATTCCTTCTATCCTGTGATGCTGCCTGTCCCACAGGTTTGTTTGGGGATTAATGGTGTTTGAGGGCTGTGGTGAGAGAGCAGGGCAGTGGGATTAGTTTGTGATTGAAACTAGGTTGTCAGAATAGAGCAGGCCAGTGGGATTAGTTTTGTATTTGATATAGGACTGTGGGCAGGGCAATTGGTTTGGTTTGGGGATCGATACAGGACTTGGGGTGAGCGTGGTAGTGTGATTAGTTTGGGAATTGATGCAGCATTATCGAGAGCAAGTCGGAGAGCGGAATTAATGTGCTGAGTGACACGGAGCTGTGCATAGGGAGTGGGACAGCAGATTAGCTTCGGAATTAACACAGGGCAGCGGAACGAGAGTGGAGTTGTGGGATTGATGTAGGCCTGTGGAGTGAGAGTGAGGCAATGCGATTAGATTGAGATTGATACAAGGCTGTAGCTAAAATAGTTCAGTGGTATTACTTTAGGATATATTCAGGGAAGTGGTGTGAAAATTATTCCTCAGGCATCTGTCCAAACAAATGATTTGCCTTCTGGTGTTCAAATGATGTTGTTTCATAAAGATGCAAATACACAGTATTTAGTAACTCTTAGTTTCAGCCACAAAGCACAGTCAAATTAGTTCATTAAAAATGTTGGGCAGGAAGACATCACCTGCTTGTTCTCACCCATGGCAGTTGGGAGTCTCATTTCCTTATTTCCAGCCCCCCCCCCCCCCCCATCTCCAACCCAGAGCTCGTTGGACAGTGACTTGGAGCAGGAAACCTGGCTTATTCCCCCTACCTCTCGAAACCAGGGGTCACTAGGCACTGATGGGGAGCAGGAAGCCTGGCTAATTTTTCATCTCTCTTTCTGAACCAGGGTCACTAGGGGCAGTCGTGGCGAGCAGGAAGTCTTGGAAAACTTTATTGTCATTCAGACCGCAAATTTCGTTGTCTGCAGTCTTACATATAGTAAATAACAAAACACACAATAAACACATATTTAACATCCACCACAGTGAGTTCACCAGACACCTCCTCACTGTGGTGGAAGGCAAAAATCTTGTCTTTGTCTCTTCCCTTCTTCCTCTTCCTCTTCCTCTGTGCTGAGGCGACCCGGGCCTCCGATGTTGTGACCCCACCGGGTGATGTAAATAAGTCCCGCAGGGACGCCTGAACCCGCTGCAGGCCTGAAGTCGGCCAGCCCCGAGCTAGTAAGTCCCGGCTGGCTCTGCCTCCGGAGCCTCAGGTCGGTCGCAGTTAGAGTTGGAGGACGCCAGCTCCGCGATAGGCCTCAGCGCAGACGGAGATGGAGACGGGGGATACGACAAGAAAAATCGCGTCCCCCCAAAAGGAAGAGACTAAGAACGTTTCTCCCCACCCCCCCCCCCCCCCCCCCCCCCCTCCACACAGACATACACTACATAATAACTCAAACTAATGCTAAAAACAAGACAACAACAATTAAAAAGAAAAACACACGGACTGCATGCAAGCCGCTGCTGCCAGGGCAGCGCCGCCACTTTTGCGACGCTGAATTCAGTCTCTCTCCCACTCTCACTCTCCTCCTCCCCCCCACCCCCAAACCGAACCCCTCCCACGCCCTCTCCCTGTCCCCTCCCCCCTCCCTCCCCCTCTTGGAATACTCGGCAGTTTGGGCAACAAGAGTGCTGGGTGGTTCCACGCCTCTCTCTCTGTAACCCAGTGGTCACTCAGTATTCCTGGATGATTACCCCCTCTCTCTGTAACCCAAGGGTAACTGGTCATTGCATGGCAGCAGGAAACCTGGCCTATTTCTTCTTTCCCACCCACCCTCCCTCTCTCCATCCCTTCCTCGTCTCCTCCCCTACCTCCCTTCCCCATTTCCAACATTCCTCCCCATCATGGACATTCCTTGCCGGCCTTCTACCTTCTCTGGACATTATTTCCAACTGCCGGCGAGACATCAACCATCTTGACTTCTCCACTCCCCTTACCCGCTCCACTCTCATCCCTCTGAACACGCAGCCCTCTGCTCACCACAACATTCTCAAAACCTGCTGCCAAGGGAGGTGCCATTGTAGTCTAGCGTGTTGAGACCAGACACCAGCTCACAGAAACCTCCCATAGCAACTCCTTGACCATGGCTCCATAGACAAACACCAGGCCAACACCTCCCAGACTCTTTCCTTTCATCACCTCTGGCAATCTGCCCTCCACAGCCTCAAACCTCATCAACCAATCATTCCATGGATTCTCCTCACTTCCCATACATCAAAAAACAGAACTATTTACACTGGGATCTTCTGGGTTCTCGCCTATGGCCAGAGAATAGACTCAGATCTCCTGCAGGCCTCCTGCAATCTCTTCTCTTCCCTCTCTCAATAATTTGGGATGGATGCCATTGGTCCTTGGGGATATATCCTCCATAATGCACTTCAAGAACATGAACATCCCCCCTTCTTAAACTCACTCCACCATTTTACATTAGTATTCTCCATACTGAATGAGACTTCCATATCCTTCCTGCAGGTGAAAACAGCTGCAAACCACTTATTTAGTACCTCATCTGCAATCCCTGAACACCAAACATAAACTCTCAACTTCATCCTTGAGTGGGTTTGTCTTCTCCCTAGTCAATCTCTTGTTTTTTTAATGTAAAAAAAGATGACATTTGTCTTTTCATCTCTGGGTAGTCCAATCATCTATCTATCACATAACCCTCCTCTTCTGTGTCAGCTTATTACTTGCCTGGCTCTCTTCCAGCTTTCCTCTCCCCCCCCCCCCCCCCCCCCCCCAGCCCTACAAGCTGTCTAAAAAATGGTGCTGCTGTAAACCTGCGTTGGCAGTTCCTGGCTTCTAATTGCGCTTTGGAAACCAGTGAGCCACAACATGCAAACAGCAGACTCTGTTCTCAGTTTCCTCCACAGAGCACAAGGAGGCATTGTCCTGGAACAGCTAACCAGGAAGTTGGACAGGAATATATCACAAGACACTCCACTCGCTTTGACCCATTGGGGAGGGACTCTGATGACTATAAACAATAAGTGCAAGAGTAGGCCATTCTGCCCTTCGAGCCAGCACTGCCATTCAATGTGATCATGGCTGATCATCCCCAATCAGTACCTCGTTCCTGCCTTCTACCCATATCCCCTGACTATGCTATCGTTAAGAGCCCTATCTAGCTCTCTTTTGAAAGTATCCAGAGAACCGTACTCCACCGCCCTCAGAGCCAGAGAATTCCACACTCACAACTCTCTGAGCGAAAAAGTGTTTCCTCGTCTCCGTTTTAAATGGCTTACCCCTTATTCTTAAACTGTAGCCCCTGGTTCAGGACTTCCCCAACATCGGGAACATGTTTCCTGCCTCTAACATGTACAAACCCTTAACAATCTTATATGTTTCAATAAGATACCCTCTCATCCTTCTAAACTCCAGAGTGTACAAGCCCAGCCACTCCATTCTCTCAGCATTTGACAGTCCCACCATCCCAGGAATTAACCTTGTAAACCTACGCTGCACTCACATAATGGCAAGAATGTCCTTCCTCAAATTAGGGGACCAAAACTGCACACAATACTCTAGCTGTGGTCTCACTAGGGCCCTGTACAACTACAGAAGGACCTCTATGCTCCTATACTCAGCTTCTCTTGTTATAAAGGCCAACATGCCATTCGCTTTCTTCACTGCCTGTTGTACCTGCATGCTTACTTTCATAGATCAACAAGGACCCCCAGATCCCGTTGTACTTCCCCTTTTTCCAACTTGACGCCATTTAGATAGTAATCTGCCTTCCTGTTTTTGTACCAAAGTGGATAACCTCACATTTATCCACATTAAACTTCATCTGTCATGCATCTGCCCACTCCCCAACCTGTCCACGTCACCCTGCATTCTCATAGCATCCTCCTCACAGTTCACACTGCCACCCAACTTTGTGTCATCTGCAAGTTTGCTAATGTTACTTTGAATCCCTTCATCCAAATTATTGATGTATATTGTAAATAGCTGCAGTCCCAGCACCGAGCCTTGCGGTCAGCACTCTACCCCAATACCATGTGCTTGAATTTTGCCCACTAATCTCCTATGTGAGACCTTATCAAATGCTTTCCGAAAGTCCAGGTACACTACATCCACTGGCTCTCCCTTGTCCATTTTCCTAGTTACATCCGCAAAAAAATCCAGAAGATTAGTCAAGCATGATTTCCCCTTCGTAAATCCATGCTGACTCGGACCGATTCTGTTACTGCTATCCAAATGTGCGGCTATTTCATCTTTTATGATTGACTCCAGCATCTTCCCCACCACCAATGTCAGGCTAACTGATCTATAATTCACTGGTTTCTCTCTCCCGCCTTTCTTAAAAAGTTGGATAATATTAGCTACCCTCCAATCCACAGGAACTGATCCTGAATCTATAAAATATTGGAAAATTATAGCCAATGCCTCCACGATTTCTAGAGCCACTTCCTTAAGTACCCTGGGATGCAGACCATCAGGCCCAGGGGATTTATCAGCCTTCAGTCCCATCAGCTACCCAACACCAGTTCCTGCCTAATGGGATTTCCTTCAGTTCCTCCGTCACCCCAGATACTCTGGCCATTACTGTATCAGGAAGATTGTGTGTGTCCTCCTTAGTGAAGACGGATCCAAAGTACCTGTTCAACTCATCCGCCATTTCCTTGATCTCCATAATAAATTCACCTTTTTCAGTCTTCAAGGGTCCAACTTTGGTCTTAACTATTTTTTTCCTCTTCACATACCGAAAAAAGCTTTTACTATCCTGCTTTATATTCTTGGTTAGCTTACCTCAGTACCACATTTTCTTTTTTTTTTTTATATATCTTTATTTATTAGCGGTATTGTAAGTTACATCAGTGTACATCCCTTGTATTGTATTACAGTAATTGTACCCCTTATTTTTATTTTTATTTTAAGGCTTTAGAAAAGAAAGAATAAAGAGAAAAATAGCAGCATAGAAAGTAGAAAAGTGAAAAAGAGATGTGAAAGTGCAAAAGCGTGACAGAGGGAAAGGAAACCCTTGAAGAGTTAGAAACGGGAATTAAGAGATAGACCCTGGAGAGGAAAAAAAAAGGGAAAAATAGAGAAAAAATAAGAAAAAAGTTACTATATTATAAACATCTCGCAAAAGGAATCTACCAACTCGACAGTTTTTCTTCCCCCTTTACCGAGACCCGACACCGGTACTTTTTTGAGGTATTCTTGCACCTTATCCTTGTAATATATTTATAAATGCAGACCACGTCTTATTGAAACAGTCTAATTTTCCTGCTAGTCGGTGTCTCATATCTTCCAAGTGTAGTGTTTCGAACATAGTTGAAATCCACATATTGACTGTTGGTACCGGAGAATTTTTCCAGAATTTTAAGATTAGCTTTTTTCCAGTTATTAAGCCATATTCAAATAGAGTCTTTTGAAACACATTTAATTTGGGGCAATCTTCCGATATCCCGAAGATTATCCAGTCTGCTTCCGGGGTAAGTTTTATTTTAAATATTTTTGTGAAAATTTCAAAATTTTCAGTCCAAAATGTTTGAATTTTTGTACAAAAGACAAATGAGTGTGCTATATTAGCTTCTTGACATTGACATTTATCACATATAGGTGAGACGTTGGGAAAACGTTTACTTATTTTAGTTTTTGAATAGTATAATCTGTGTAAGATTTTAAATTGTATTAAGGTGTGTCTTACATTAATTGAACATTTATGCACGTTTCTATCCCAGTCTCTCCTGATACCATCTGTTGGTATTTCTGCATTTAGAATAATATTTTATATATATATATTAGGTTTGCTGATTCTGCCTTTGTATTCATTACTTCTTCCAGTAAGTCTGGAGGCATATTGTGATAATCTTGTGCGCATTTTTTCAGATAGTCACAGATTTGGAAATATTTAAAATACTGATTGTTTCCCAAATTGTATTTTAGTTGTATTTGTTGAAATGATAATAGTTTTCCCAATTCATAGACATCTCCGAAGATTTTAATTCCAGCTCTTTCCCATTGTATAAATGCTTTATCTATAGTTGAAGGTTTAAATGAGGGTTTTTTACCGATAGGAGAGATACATTTTTAACTTTAGATTGTGTTTCATTTGTTTCCAAATTCTGATTGTACTGTATATAATTGGATTATTGTTGTAATTTATATTATTCATCGATATTGGAGAGAGAAGGATTGCTCCAATATTATAAGGAGAGCAATCCTCTCTCTCCATAATCGTCCAATCCGGTTGTTGGGGAGAGTTATCCAGCAATTGGATCATGTTTCTGATATTTACAGACCAGTTGTAATACATAAAGTTGGGGAGTGCTAATCCCCCTACTACTTTGGGTTTATTCAGATGAGCTCTTTGTATTCTGTGGGATTTATAATCCCAAATAAAATTAGTGATATTTGAGTCCAGTTTTTAAAAAAGCTTTTTGGGTAAATATATTGGGATAGATTGGAACAGGTATAAAATTTGTGGTAGAAAAATCATTTTTATGGCATTTATTTGGCCTATTAAGGACATCGGAAGCGTTTTCCAAAATTTAATCAAGTTACATAATTTCTTAAGTAGAGGGTTATAATTTTCGTCAAACATATCTTGATATCTTCTAGTAATTTCGATGCCCAAGTATTTAAATTTTTCCGTAGCTATTTTGAAAGGAAACTGTAAAAGATGCGTAGAGTCTTTCAGTTTTATTGACATGATTTCACTTTTATTCCAATTTATTCTATATCCTGAAAATGATCCGGTCCTCTATTAATTTTAAAATATTTGGTATAGTAATATGAGGTTTTGTGATGTACAATAGTACGTCGTCAGCGTATAGTGATATTTTATTATTGGAATATTTTGTTTTATATCCATGGATATTCGGATGAGTTCTGATTCTTTCCGCTCGGGGTTCAATTACGAGGGCAAATAACAACGGTGATAATGAACATCCTTGTCTGTTTTCCCTTGACAAATGAAATTTCGTAGATAAATTATTGTTCGTTAATATTCTGCCCGTTGACTTATTATATAGTAATTTGATCCATAGAATAAAATTCTCTCCCAGTTGAAATTCTTGCAATACCCTGAGCATATAATCCCATTCGACCTGATCGAATGCTTTCTCTGCATCCAACGATATGATTGATAGTTTTTGATCTTCAGTTTGGTGTGAATGCATTATATTGAACAGACGTCTCAAATTATTAAATGATTGTCTCTTAGGGATAAACCCCGTTTGATCCGAATGTATTAATTTACTAGCATATTTACTTAGTCTTCTAGCTAGTATTTTCGCTAATATTTTTTTATCTGTATTTAACAACGCAATAGCTCTGTATGATCCAGGTTCTTCCACATCTTTATCTTTCTTCGGTATTAGTGTGATCGTGGATTTTGCTAGTGTTTCAGGTAGTATTTGTGCTTTGAAGGCATAAGTATACATTTTCTGTAGGCGGGGGGTAAATATGTCATAAAAACTTTTATAGAATTCGTTACTGAATCCGTCGGCACCTGGTGTTTTTCCATTTTTTAATGAGATTATTGTTTCTTCTATTTCCTTATTTGAGATATGTCCTCCCAATTCCTCTTGTTCCTGCAATTCTAATTTAGGAAGGTTACAATTATTTAAGAACGCTGTAACTTTGTTGGTGGTGTCCATTATCGTTTTAGATGTATACAGATTTTCGTAAAATTGTGCAAATCTTTTATTAATATCACTCCGCAAGGTTAATATTTCCCCTTTGTCTGATTTAATCTTTAAAATTGTGTGATCCTTTTCTCGTTTTTTTAACTGACGTGCCAGAAGTTTATGGGGCTTATCCCCAAATTCAAAGTGTTCCTGTCTTGTAATTTGTAATAATCTTATGACTTTCTATGATAATAATTTATTTAATTTGAATTTCAGTATTATTATTCTATTATGTTTATCCATAGTGGGGTCTTTAGCGTTTTCTATGTCCAGTTGTCTAATTTGTTCTTCTAGTTGTCTTTGTTCGTTCTTATTTTGAAAAGCTTGATATGAAATAATCACGCCTCGAATAAATGCTTTAAAAGATTCCCATAATAATGTAGGTGATATGTCTGTCGTGTCGTTTATTTCAAAGAAAAGGTCCATTTGCACTTTTAAATATGTACTCCCTTGCGGGTCTTTTAAAATTTGTGGATTGTACCTCCAAAACGGTTTGTTCTTAGTCATTCCTTCCATTTTTAGAAAAAAAGTTATTGGGGAGTGACCTGAGATAGCATTTGTGTGGTATTTTGGTTTAGAAGTGTGGAGTATTAGTTTTGTATCCACCAAAAAATAATCTATTCGTGTATAGGTCTTGTGTACCATAGAATAGAACGAGTAATCGCTGCCGGTCGGATTTGCAATCCTCCAGACATCTTTTATGTTTGTGTTTTTTATGTATGTGTTTAGAAGTTTGCTAGTTTTGGATTTCGTAATACCTCTTTGTTTTTGATTGGATTTATCTATGTAAGTGTCTAAGACACAGTTAAAGTCTCCGCCGATTATGACATTTTGGTAGTTATATTCTGCAATTATATTCAAGATTTTATTGAAAAAGTGCGGGTTGTCAAAGTTGGGCGCATATATATTTACCAAGGTAATTGGGGCAGCATGGATCTCCCCGGTAACTATCAAATATCTCCCGTCCTTATCTGTTAAGGTATTTTTGGGTTTAAATGGAATGCCTTTGCGAATAATAATAGACGTTCTCTAGATTTCGACGTATATGACGAGTGAAAAGTTTGTCCCATCCAGTTCGCCCTCAATCTAGCTTGGTCTTGAAGTTTAAGATGCGTCTCTTGTAAAAAGACAATATCTGTGTTGTATGCTTTCAGCTGAGCTAGAATCTTACCCCTTTTAATGCGTTTGTTAACACCCCTAACGTTCCAACTACAAAATTAGATTCCTCCCAGTTTATTTTGGTTATCATCTTGCATTTTGAATAGATTTAATACCTATGTGTCTTGCGGTGCATTCATACCTCAGGTCTTTGGATATAGGGGGATCATTTACCATACAATGTTCAGTTAGTAGATTCCCTTTGCGATAGTCCTTGAATTAAAAAAAATGTGATTAAATGTGAAAATGATTAAAAAAAACTAATACAAGTGAGAATACAGTGTCCGAGCTTGTCGGCACTGTAACAAGTGACCCACCTGTAGGTGGGAAAAAAAAAAAACATTTTATTGACTTCCGTGTCGATATAAAACAACTAGCTCCGCTCCCTCAATTAATCATAACATATTGGAACGGGACCAGTTTAAAAAAAATCAAATGTATAGTACCCATTTACAGAATATATGTCCATTTCCTAGGTATTTCCCGATATAACCATAATTTTTGTCTACTGAGTGTTAAGCGTATATTTTAACCTCAAAGATCATCGACTATTTGTTGAAGGGGTTAACCCATTTCTGGCTCCTGGAACTAAGCCAGTAGCTCGCCTCATCCCCTCACGCACCGGTTTATAAATCTTACTTAAGAAATTATTTAGGTTAAATTAAAGTGTTAATTTGAAAATCCCCATTTCTGCATTTCTGATTAGCATTCATTACTGTTTCTATGTTAATATTCTATGTTAATATTGTTAAGGAAGTTAATGCTATATCATTTAGGTTATTCATTCAATCTCATATACAACAGTAATAGCTAAGCCCAGTCTGTTAATGAGCTCTGCTTTTGGTGTTTATCTTTTTCCAGCTTCTCTTGGAACAGAGCGTGTCCATGAGTTAGCATTCCGCCGATAAGACGTCTAAACAAAGTTCCTTCTTTGGGCAGTGTGCCACTATTCTGGGTGCAGTATAAAAAGAGAGAGAGAGAGAGAGTGTCCAAAATGTCCAACATTTCCAGCTAGTCCTTCTGTTCCACGATGGTTAGAGCATATTTGTACGCCTCCTCGGGATTTGTGAATGATTTTTGCTGTTCTTTGTAGGATAAACACATTCTAGCTGGGTAGTAAACACCATATCTGACCTCCTATATCCTTGGAGATCCTGCTTTGCCTTAGAGAATTTATTTTGTTTTTGCATGATTTCACAAGGGTAGTCTCTGAAGATTTTAAAAAGTAGTTACACCACACATCAGAGGCACGCCATATTTGATATTCCTCATAACCTCTTCAACGTCAGCAATGTCCCGGAATTTCACAATAATCTGTCGTGTACATTCTGAGCCACCCTGAGATTTGTGTTTGAATCTAGGAACCCGGTGTGCTGCTTCAATTTCTGATAGGTTAGGGAGCTTAAGATCCTCTTTAATTAATCCCGCAACAAACTCGCAAGTGTTATCTCGCTCGGCTCCCTCTGGTACACCAACTAATCTTAAGTTATGACGTCTCGAATGAGCCTCGAGGTCCAGACATTTGTCTGAAACTTTAGCCAGCTGAGTCGCCATCCGTCGTGCAGCAAGGACTTGTTCTGACCTCACCTTCTTCATCTCCTCCACCATTCTTGCCATCTCGTGTTAACATACAAGTTGATACAGTGTACAGCACAGCACCGAACTTCGTGGTGTCTTCTTTACCCTTATCAATTCTCTCCGATAGTTCATTTCTCACATCGTCAATTCATTTATTAATAGTGCCAATCCAAACCTTCACAGACTCAATAACATTCTGATTACAAGAAGTCATATTTAGCATCAGCTTTTCTATCTTTTCCATCATCACTCCCAACATGTGTTCCATCTTTTTTCCATCCACCTTTACATCTTTCAGTTCACTTACCGAAAGCTTTAATTCTTCAAATTCTTTGTCCATGGCCAAGTCTGCTTTGAGTCTTGTAGGCCATATCGAAAAACACCTTTTCTTCGGAAGCCACTTCAAAAATAACTTTGGTCTTAACTATTTTTTTCCTCTTCACATACCCAAAGAAGCTTTTACTATCCTGCTTTATATTCTTGGCTAGCTTACCTCCGTACCACATCTTTTCTGCCCATATTGTCTTTTTAGTTATCTTCTGTTGCTCTTTAAACATACCCAATCAACTTGCTTCCCGCTCATCTTTGCTACGTTGTACTTCTCTTTTATTTTTATGCTGTCCCCGATGTCCCTTGTCAGCCACTCAGTTTCGGCAATGAATTTCACAGATTTACTACCCCCTGACAAAATAATTCCTCCTCATCTGTTTTCTGAAGGTATATCCTTTTATTCTGAGGCTATGGCCTCTGGTCCAAGACTCTCCCACGAGTGGGAGAGGGTGACTAGCGATAAAGGGTGAGGAGTTAAAATGATACATCAAAAGATATGGAGATCAAGGAAAATGTAGAATAGATCATTTCAGAGAAATGATTATGTTAGCTCAGAGAAGGCGACAACGAAGCAAACAGAGATAAAATGGAACAGGGGACAGTCAGAGTGGTCAGAGAACTAGCTAGTGGGAGGGATGGAGAGAGAGGGAAAGCAAGGGTTACTTGAAATTAGAGGTCAATATTCATACTGCTGGGGTGTAAGCTACCCAAGCAAAATATGAGGTCATTCTGACCACGGAGGGTCGCCCAGGACAGAAAGGTTAGTGTAGGGATGGGAGGAGGAGTTAAAGTGTTTAGTAACCAAGAGATCAAGTAGGTTTAGGTGGACTGAATGGAGGTGTTCTGCGAAATGATCGCTGAGCTTGCGCGTGGTCTGGCCGTTATACAGGAGTCCACAGTAGATGAGGTTAGAGGAGGTGCAAGTAAACCTCTGCCTCACCTGAAAAGACTGATAGGGACTTTGGATGTAGTCGTGGGGGGGAGGTATAGGGACAGGGTTTGCATCTCCTGCAGTTGCAAGGGAAAGTATCTGGAGAGGAGGTAGTTTGGGTGGGAAGGAACGAGTTAACCAGGGAGTTGCGGAGGGAACGGTCTCTGCGGAAAGCGGAAAGATGCGGCTAGTGGTGGGATCCCGTTGGAGGTAGTGAAAATGTCGGAGGATTATGTGCTGTATGCAACGGCTCATTGGGTGGAAGGATAAGGGGGACTCTGTCCCTGTGCGACTGGGTGGGAGAGCAAGAGCGGAGCTGCGGAGTACCGAGGAGACTCTAGTGAGGGCCTCATCTATGATGGAAGAAAAGAACCCCTATTCTCTAAGGAATTACGGCCTCAGATGTCCTGGTATGGAACACCTCATCATGGGCTCAGATGCGGCATAGACGGAGGAATTGGGAGTAGGGAATAGAGTCTTTGCAAGAGGCAGGATGGGAAGAAGTGTAGTCTAGATAGCTGTGGGAGTCAATATGATGATAATTAATGTCAGTCGATACTCTATCTCCTGTAATGGAGACAGAGTGAGATCAAGTTACGGTAGGGAGATGTCAGAGATGGTCCAAGTGAATTTGAGAGCAGGAAGGAAATTAGTAGTAAAGTTAATGAAGTCAGTGTTCCATATGGGAGCAGGAGGTAGCACCAATGCAGTAGTCAATCTAGCTTTCACACCTTATCTCTGTGCCTCCCTCTCAGTCTGAAGAAGGGTCTTGACCTGAAACGTCACCCATTCCTTCTATCCTGTGATGCTGCCTGTCCCACAGGTTTGTTTGGGGATTAATGATGTTTGAGGGGTGTGGTGAGAGAGCAGGGCAGTGGGATTAGTTTGTGATTGAAACTAGGTTGTCGGAATAGAGTGGACCAGTGGGATTAGTTTTGTATTTGATATAGGACTGTGGGCAGGGCAATTGGTTTGGTTTGGGGATCGATACAGGACTTGGGGTGAGCGTGGTAGTGTGATTAGTTTGGGAATTGATGCAGCATTATCGGGAGCAAGTCGGAAAGCGAAATTAATGTGCTGAGTGACACGGAGCTGTGCATAGGGAGTGGGACAGCAGATTAGCTTCGGAATTAACACAGGGCAGCGGGACGAGAGCGGAGTTGTGGGATTGATGTAGGCCTGTGGGGTGAGAATGAGGCAATGCGATTAGATTGAGATTGATACAAGGCTGTAGCTAAAATAGTTCAGTGGTATTACTTTAGGAAATATTCAGGGAAGTGGTGTGAAAATTATTCCTCAGGCATCTGTTCAAACAAATGATTTGCCTTCTCATGTTCAAATGATGTTGTTTCATAAAGATGCAAATACACAGTATTTAGTAACTCTTAGTTTCAGCCACAAAGCACTGTCAAATTAGTTCATTAAAAATGTTAAAATGTTGGGCAAGAAGATATCACCTGCTTGTTCTCACCCATGGCTGTTGGGAGCCTCAATTCTTTATTCCCCCCCCCCCCCCCCCATCTCCAACCCAGAGCTCATTGGACAGTGACTTGGAGCAAGAAACCTGGCTTATTCCCTCTACCTCTCGAAACCAGGGGTCACTACGCACTTATGGGGAGCAGGAAGCCTGGCTAATTTTTCATCTCTCTTTCTGAACCAGGGTCACTAGGGGCAGTCATGGGGAGCAGGAAGTCAGTTTCTCTCCCACTCTCACACTCATCCTCCCCCCACCCCCAAACCCAACCCCTCCCTCTCTCTCTCTGTCCCCTCCCCCTCTTGGAATACTCGGCAGTTTGGGCAACAAGAGTGCTGGGTGGTTCCACGCCTCTCTCTCTCTCTCTCTCTGTAACCCAGTGGTCACTCAGTATTCCTGGATAATTACCCCCTCTCTCTGTAACCCAAGGGTAACTGGTCATTGCATGGCAGCAGGAAACCTGGCCCATTTCTTCTTTCCCACCTACCCTCCCTCTCTCCATCCCATCTTCCTCTCCTCCCCATTTCCAACATTCCTCCCCATCATGGACATTCCTTGCCGGCCTTCTACCTTCTCTGGACATTATTTCCAACTGCCGGCGAGACATCAACCATCTTGACCTCCACTCCCCTTACCCGCCCCACTCTCATCCCTCTGCTCACCACAACATTCCCAAAACCTGCTGACAACGGAGTTGCCATTGTAGTCTAACGTGCTGAGGCCAGACACCAGCTCACAGACACCTCCCCATACCAACTCCTTGACCATGGCTCCATAGACTAACACCGGGCCAACATCTCCCAGACTCTTTGCTTTCATCACCTCTGGCAATCTGCCCTCCACAGCCTTAAACCTCATCAACCAATTATTCCATGGATTCTCCTCACTTCCCATCAATCAAGAAACAGCACTATTTACACTGCGGTCCTCTGGGATCTCACCTATGGCCAGAGAATAGACCAAGATCTCCTGCAGGCCTCCTGCAATCTCTTCTCTTCCCCCTCTCAATAATTTGGGATGGATGCCATTGGGCCTTGGGGATATATCCTCCTTAATGCACTTCAAGAACATGAATATCCCCCCTTCTTAAACTCACTTCCAATAAAAAAGGTTGGTATTTTACATTTTAGTATTCTGCATACTGAATGAGACTTCCATATCCTTCCTGCAGGTGAAAACAGCTGCAAACCACTTATTTAGTACCTCATCTGCAATCCCTGAACACCAAACATAAACTCTCAACTTCATCCTTGAGTGGTTCTGTCTTCTCCCTAGTCAACCTCTTGTTTTTTTTAATGTAAAAAAAGATGACATTTTTATTCATCCGACTCACTGAAGCCAGTTCATGGCCCCCATTCTTCCTGCAAATCCCTCACTGAGTTCTTATGTCCTTGTTCTTTATTTCTTTCAGGCCCTGTCTGACTTCAACCTTTTAATTGTTATGTGTGTTTCTTTTTCTTTTTGACCAAATTTACCACCTTTATTGTCATTCAAGGTTCCCTTACTTTGCGATCGTTTCGCTGAACACTTGCGCTCGAATGCCCAAGGGCTCTAGGATCTCTCGTTTACTAGTCATTTTAAATCCTCTTCCCCTTCCCACACTGACCTTTCTATCCTGGGCCTCTTCCATTGCCAGAGTGAGGCCACATGCAAACTGGAGGAAGAGAACCTCATGATCCGCTTGTGTGGTTTATAACACAAAGGAGTGAACATTGAATTCTCCAATTTAGGGTAAATACATAACCCAGCCCCTCTCCCTTCATCCCCTGTATAACCCCCATCCTTACTTCACCACAACCTCCCCATCTCCTCTACGCCACACACGGGACTCACACCTATTTCTTCCCCCCACCTACATTCCTTAAAATTCATAACTCCAAACCTTTTGTCTCACAACTTCTGTCTTTTAATCTCTGGGTAGTCCAATCATCTATCTATCACATAACCCTCCTCTTCTGTGTCAGCTTATTACTTGCCTGGCTCTCTTCTTTCCAGCTCCCCTCTTCTCCCCCCCCCCCCCCCCCTCCCCCCCCCCCCCCCAGCCCTACAAGCTGTCTAAAAAAGGGTGCTGCTGTAAAACCTGCGTTGGCAGTTCCTGGCTTCTAATTGCGCTTTGGAAACCAGTGAGCCACAACATGCAAACAGCAGACTCTGTTCTCAGTTTCCTCCACAGAGCACAAGGAGGCATTGTCCTGGAACAGCTAACCAGGAAGTTGGACAGGAATATATCACAAGACACTCCACTCGCTTTGACCCATTGGGGAGGGACTCTGATGACAATAGACAATAAGTGCAAGAGTAGGCCATTCTGCCCTTCGAGCCAGCACTGCCATTCAATGTCATCATGGCTGATCATCCCCAATCAGTACCTCGTTCCTGCCTTCTACCCATATCCTGACTATGCTATCGTTAAGAGCGCTATCTAGCTCTCTCTTGAAAGTATCCAGAGAACCGTACTCCACCGCCCTCAGAGCCAGAGAATTCCACAGACTCACAACTCTCTGTGCGAAAAAGTGTTTCCTTGTCTCCGTTTTAAATGGCTTACCCCTTATTCTTAAACTGTAGCCCCTGGTTCAGGACTTCACCAACATTGGGAACATGTTTACTGCCTCTAACGTGTACAAACCCTTAACAATCTTATATGTTTCAATAAGATACCCTCTCATCCTTCTAAACTCCAGAGTGTACAAGCCCAGCCGCTCCATTCTCTCAGCATATGACAGTCCCACCATCCCAGGAATTAACCTTGTAAACCTACGCTGCACTCACTTAATAGCAAGAATGTCCTTCCTCAAATTAGGGGACCAAAACTGCACACAATACTCTAGCTGTGGTCTCACTAGGGCCCTGTACAACTACAGAAGGACCTCTTTGCTCATATACTCAGCTTCTCTTGTTATAAATGCCAACATGGCATTCGCTTTCTTCACTGCCTGGTGTACCAGCATGCTTACTTTCATAGATCAACAAGGACCCCCAGATACCGTTGTAATTCCCCTTTTTCCAACTTGACGCCATTTAGATAGTAATCTGCTTTCCTGTTTTTGTACCAAAGTGGATAACCTCACATTTATCCACATTAAACATTATCTGCCATGCATCTGCCCACTCCCCCAACCTGTCCACGTCACCCTGCATTCTCATAGCATCCTCCTCACAGTTCACACTGCCACCCAGCTTTGCGTCATCTGCAAGTTTGCTAAAGTTACTTTGAATCCCTTCATCCAAATTATTGATGCATATTGTGAATAGCTGTGGTCCCAGCACCAAGCCTTGTGGTCAGCACTCTACCCTCAATACCATGTGCCCGTATTTTGCCCACTAATTTGCAAGGAACTGAATTTCATTCCTCACCAACAGAGCTGCCCCACCCCCTCTGCCTGTCTTTTTGATAGGAGGTATACCCTTGAATGTTCAGTTCCCAGCCCTGGCCCTCTTGCAGCCATGTCTCAGTAATTCACACAACATCATACTTGCCAATTTCTAACTGAGCCTCAAGCTCATACACTTTATTCCTTATACTTCGCGCATTCATATACAACACTTTGACCTCCGTATTCACGTTTTCCCTTCGCACCGCTCGCAATTGGCCCTGACCTTACTCTTTTATCCCTTCTCAAACTTTCCTTCCCATTAATTCGAGAATCTTTTGTAATTTTTCCTGTACTCACTTCCCCTTCAACTCCATTTTTATACTCCCAATTTGTCAATCCCTCCCCCCCACTATTTAGTTTAAACCCACACGTGTAGCCCTAGCAAACCTGCCTGCCAGAATGTCGGCCCCCCTCCAGTTTAGGTGTAACCCATCCCTTTTGTACAGGTCACCATACTCCAGAAGAGATCCCAGTGATCTATAAATCTAAATCCTTGTTTCCTGCACCAGCCCCTCAGCCACACATTCAGATCCCCTATCTCCCTGTTCCTGTCCTCACAAGCAGGAGGTACTGGGAGCAATCCAGAGGTAATCACCCTAGAAGTTCTACTTTTTACTCTTCTTCCTAACTCTCTGAACTCACATTGGAGAACCTCCTTCCTCTTCTTCCCAATGTCGTTTGTGCCTACATGCACAACTACTGCCAGCTGTTCACCTTCTCTCTCGAGGATGTTCTGAATTAGGCTCATGACATCCTGAACCCTGGCACCAGGGAGGCAACAGACCATCCTTGCATCTCATCTGCCGCCACATAATCTCCTGTCTGCTCCTCAGACAATGTCATCCACCACGATGGCTCTGCCCGATGCCGGTCGAGTCCCATCTCTAGGATTGGAGCCTCCGACGTGTCCGCCGCTCGGACTGGAAGCATCGTCTCCCCCGACAGTTCCCAAGAGGGCGTACCTGTTTTCATCAGGCACAGCCACCTGGGTCTCCTGCACTCCACGGTTACCACCCTTCCTCTCACACACATCTTCGTTCTTCCCATAGTCACAGCATGACAACCTCACCATAGATCCTGTCTCACCATAGAAACTCTCTTTTTCCCCGGATGGCCCTGAGGTCATCCAACTGCTTCGCCAGTGCCCCAACACGGTCCTTCAGGAGCTGAAGCTGGACGCACTTGCCACAGTTGTAGCAGCCAGAGGGTCCTTCCATGTCCTTGGGCCCCCACATTCTGCAAGCATCACATTGTCTCATCTGCCCTGGCATGTGTTCACCGCACCACACCCCGTCCTCTCCTCAGACTATCAAGCCAAAGACTGACACTCCCCTAGAGCAGCCTTGCTTATATTGACTGATAAATTGCCTAATTTGCCAATTTACAAACTAAATTCCTCAGTTTTAAACTGTTTTTCCCCTGTGACTTACTCACCTACTTCTCTTTGATTGCTGCTTGTCCAAGATCCACGTAAGCACTGGGCTAACACTGGCTTATTGGCACTCTTTTTAAACTGTTTTTCCCCTCTGACTCGCCTTTCCCACGGGTTTCAGTCAATAAGCTCTTAGAAACATAGACATAGAAACATAGAAAATAGGTGCAGGAGGAGCCCACTCGGCCCTTCGAGCCAGCACCGTCATTCATTGTGATCATGGCTGTTCGTCCCCAATCAATTAACTGAGCCTGCCTTCTCCCCATATCCCTTGATTCCACTAGCCCCTAGAGCTCTAACTCTCTCTTAAATTCATCCAGTGACTTGGCCACCACTGCCCTCTGTGGCAGGGAATTCCATAAATTCACAACTCTCTGGATGAAAAAGTTTTTTCTCACCTCAGTCTTAAATGGCTTCCCCTTTATTCTAAGGGGAAGCCATTCTTCTCCCTGCTTCTTTTTCATTGATCCACGTAAGCGCTGGGCCCCGGTTGATAACCCTAGATGATTGCTTCCTCTATCTCTACCGTAGGCATCTTTGTGCAGTGATCGTGAGCTGCAACGTTGGATAATGTGTGTCTGTCTCTCTCTCTCTCTCTCTCTCTCTCTTCTTCTCTCTCTCTTCTCTCTATCTCTATCTTTATCTCTCTATCTCTATCTCTATCTCTATCTCTATTCTATCTCTATCTCTATATCTCTATCTCTATCTCTAATCATCTATCTATATATCTCTATTCTCTATCTTATATATCTCTATCTATATCTATCTCTACTTATCTATCTCTATCTCTCTATCTCTATATATCTCTATCTCTATCTCTATATATCTCTATCTCTATCTCTATATATCTCTATCTCTATCTCTATATATCTCTATCTCTATATATCTCTATATATCTCTATCTCTATCTATATCTCTCTATATCTATCTATCTATATCTTCTATATTAGTTATATCTATCTATATCTATCTATATCTATATATATCTATATATATCTATATATATCTATATATATATATATATAACTATCCTACAAACTTGGGAAAATTGTTACCGAAACTAATTAATCTACAAACCTATCCATCTTTGGAATGTGGGAGTAAAACGAATCACCCGGGGAAAACCCACGTGGTGACGGAGAGAACATACAAACTGCGTACCGACAGCACCCACAGTCAGGATGGAACCCGGGTCTCTGACGCTGTGAGGCAGCAACTCTACCGCTGCGCCAACGTGCCATGGTACTGGGCACTGACGGCCAATAGCATCCCCATCCGATTCCCCTTCCCTGGAGAACAGCAACCCTGGCCGATTCACCGATCACACCCCCCCCCCCCCCCCCCCCCCCCCCCCCCCCCCCCCCCCCCCCCCCATCCTCTCTCTTCAGCACATCCTCCTTAATGCACATCAAGGACCTGAACATCTGCCCCCCTTCTTAATCTCACTCTACCATTTTACATTAGTATTCTGCATACTGAATGAGTCTTCCATATCCTTCCTGCAGGTGAAAACAGCTGCAAAACACTTATTTAGTACCTCGGCTGCAATTCCTGAACACCAAACACAAACTCTCAACTTCATCCTTGAGTGGTTCTGTCTTCTCCCTAGTCAACCTCTTGTTTTTAATGTTTAAAAAAATGACAGTTTTATTAATTGAAGCGAGTTCCTGCCCCCATTCTTCCTGCAAATCGCTCACTGAGTTCTTATGTCCTAGTTCTTTATTTCTTTTAGGTCCTGTCTGATTCCATCCTCTTCATTCTTACGTGTTTTCTTTTTCTTTTAGACCAAATTTATCACCTTTATTGTCATTCAAGGTTCCCGTACTTTGCTATCCTTATCCCTCCTCCTTACTTTAACATGCTGGTCTTGAACCTAGATCAATCGACCTTTATGTGACTCCCTCTCGTCAGATGTGGACTTACCCAATAACAGCCCTGTCCAGTGTACCCTGCCGAGCTCCTACCTAATAACATTCTAACATGCCTTTCTGCAATTTAATGCCTTCCCGCAAGGATCAACTCCCCCCCCCCCCCCCCCCCCTCCCCCGAGTCAAAACAATCTTAAAACCTATGGAAAAAATACACAAAGTGATGGGGTAACTCAGCGGGTCAGGACAGCTACGCCGGATAAAAAGGATAGGTGTCATTTCAGGCCGGGAGCCTTCCTCAAGGTGTAGAGTTGCCGGGGAAGAACAGGAGGCGAGTAAATACAAAGGGACATCAGGACCGGCTAAAGATGACCTCAGAGAGGGTGGTTCATTGGTAGCCTAGTTGTTGGCTAGGGAACATGTGATCTCAGGAGGGTTATATTGTGAGCTGTGGAACTGGTTAGATGACTAGGATGGAGGAAGGGGGTAAGTGGAGAGGGAGGGGAGGGGGTTATAAGGTGATAAGTGATAGGAGCAGAATGGGCCGTTCAGCCCATCAAGTCCACACCGCCATTCAATCAGTGGATCTATCTCTCCCTCCTAACACCATTCTCCTGCCTTCTTCCCATAACCACTGACACTCGTACTAATCAAGAATCCATCTATCTCTGCCTTTAAAATAAAAGTGTGGGGTGAGGAGAGAAATGTTAGTAGAAGGTACTTTTAGTAGAGAATAGTAAGATTAAATGAGAACTTACCAGTTTGAAGTTTGATCTTTATTTTTTGAGGAGTTACGGTGAGCGATTACGTGAAGAAGCCCCGCCAGGCGCATGCGCATCATTTTTCAAAGCAACGGCATGAAATCACAGTAATTACAGTCAAAGTGATATAGTAAGACTCAGAAGACTAGAACTACCAGATGATCTTTGCGATTATGAGGGCCGGGAGCGGGGGGGCACATAATCGCTCACCGTAACTCCTCATAAATAAAGATAAAACTTCAAACTGGTAAGCTCATTTAATCTTACTATTTTACTTTGGAGTAACGTGAGTGATTCCGTGAAGATTTGAAAGCTCTGTGATTTTATGCCGTAGAATCAGTTCCATACGACACACTGCTTCGGTTGACACAGGATAAACAAATAATGTATTGAACATTGCTTAAATTATACAATGAACATTTTAATAATAAAAAGAACAGTAATAACCCCTCTCTCCTAGGGGAAATTACAAATGAAAATCAAACAGAACTCAAAACAGCATGCCCAAACCCTTCCACTGAGAGAACAGGTTTGTCATAGAATCTTGAAAAAGTTCCTTCACTAGACCATCCCCTGTGGCGCCGAGGATTTGGTCTAAAGGCACGTCCTGTGCCTTCGCTGCGGATGTTGACGCCGCCCTGGTGGAGTGAGATTTAAACACATCAGTGTCTACTCCAGCACAATCCAAAGCCTGTTTCAGCCACCTAGAAATAGTTTGTACTGACACCTGAGTTTTTTTGTAGCTGATGAGCATCGCTGTTTCAGAGCCTCTGAGACTCTTGGTGACCTCGATATATTGACTCAGGTGCGTAACTACACATAGCCTTAGGTCAATGGGGTGTGCTTTAAAGCTTATTTTTGTTCCAGCCGTCCCTGGCCTGTTTTGTTTGATTAAATCATATACATAAAACGTAATATTATCAACAGAAGAATGCATGCTATCCAGTCGTAGCTTTTGCAATGTCTGGACCCGTAGTAAGTGTTAACTTCTGAAAAGACAGAGATGTAATTGGTGCCCATTGCCGAAGCAGTGTGAGAACTATGCTCACATCCCAGATTTCCATATATCTTGGCATGGGAGGGTTTTTGTCAAAAATACCTCTCATGAATCAGGACACTAATGGATGAGATCCGATTGAATGTTGTCCCGACACTTGCCCTAAATAGGAGGACAAAGCACTCCGAGCACTATAAATGGCACTATAGCTCAATTGCTCGTCAAAATGCAATGTAGCAAGGAACGCCAATACATCCGGTATGCCTGCAGTATGATAAGATACTTCCGACTGTAAACAAAACATCTCCCATTTCATAATATGAGATACATATTGCTTTTTAGTACTATCTCTCCAGGCCGCTGTAATCACATACACGGTCCTACTCGATAGTCCTACTCGATACCGGAGCACCGGGAGAAAACCCACGCGGTCACCTGGCGAACGTGCATACAACAGGTACACAGCACCCTGGGTCAGGATCAAAACTGGGTCAATGGCACTGTCCTGCAGCAGACTAACACCGCGACACTGTGCAGCCCAGGTCATCATTATGTTGGCTGTCATGAAGGGGGGGTCTGGAACCTGTGATGGACTGGGCTACACCCACATCTCCCTGCAATTTCTTGCGGTCTTGGGCAGAGCTGTTCCCAAACCAAACTCTATAGAAATGTGTAAGAGTGATTGGAGCAATGCTGAATTTCTTCAGTCTCCTGAGGAAGTGGAGGCATTGGTATGAGTTCTGGACTGTCACTGTAATGTGGTTGGTCGATTACACAACCCATCGTTGGTTATATTTATGTCAATAAAACATGAAGCACTCAACCATTTTCACTTGGGCACCATTAACGCTGATGGTGCCACAACGCCACCCCGCACCCTGAAGTCGATGACATGCTCCTTTGCCTTGCCGATATTGGCGGAGCGTTTGCTGTCCTGACACCATAATTCAAAGTTTTCCATCTCCTTCCTGTACTCCACCTCTTTGTTGTTCGTGATCCGGTCCACCCTGGTGGTGTGAACTGCAAC
Source organism: Okamejei kenojei (assembly GCA_035221665.1). Lineage (NCBI taxonomy): Eukaryota > Metazoa > Chordata > Chondrichthyes > Rajiformes > Rajidae > Okamejei > Okamejei kenojei. Next base: position 27,567,361 of record CM069136.1, read on the forward strand.
CATGTAACGCAAGGTACAGGAGAAATGGGCCACATGGTCATGAGTATAGGGGAAGAATAGAAGGCTAAGCAGCGATGTTGAAATCTATCATGGAGGTTGTATTGCCACACATCCTAAATTATCATGGCCTGTGGGTCAGAAAGTCAAGGACCCAGAGGTAGAGGGGTGTGTTGAGTCCTATTTCCATGAGTTTGTAAATGAGTTTTATGTGATTGTGCTGTTGAAGGTGGATCTACAGTCTTGTAAGACCCGGTGCTACAGACCTGACCTGGACTTCTTCCACTGCGACTCTTCCCAATCACATCTGTCCGTTGCCCTGTGCCCTTATCATAAGCTTACATTCATTGAAACCTAGAAAAATAGGTGCAGGAGTAGGCCATTCGGCCCTTCGAGCCAGCAACGTCATTCAATATGATCATGACTGATCATCCAAAATCAGTACCCTGCTCCTGCTTTCTCCCCATATACCTTGATTCCTTTAGTCCTAAAAGCTAAATCTAACTCTCTCTTGAAAATATGTCCAAGTTCAGAGAGCAGATAAAAAGTGCGGTGAAATATCCAGCCACGTCATTGCTTCTTTTTATTGAGTCAGTTGTCTTCTACGACAACGCTAGACGTCCAGGTCGCGATATTGTACCACCACAACCAGAAGGGTTTTCGAGTTAGGGTTTATACAGGAGTTAAACAAACAGTGACAGGATTCCATATCTCCATGCTCCGTCTGAAATCCGCTCTTCCTGTTTCTACATACCCCCACCCCACCCCACCTCCTGCACTTACACTCACACACACGCGCCGCACACAAACACATAGACAGACACATAGACACACACAGACACGCACACATACACACACACACACACACACACACACACACACAATCTTACACAGCTGCACAGCTGACAGCTGACAGACGTCTGGACTGACATCTTCAATCTGTCACTTGCCCAGGCAGTTGTCCCCACGTGCCTTAAAACTACCTCCATCGTGCCGGTGCCAAAACACTCCACTGCGGCGAGCCTCAACGACTTCCGCCCAGTTGCACTCACCCCTATCATCGCCAAGTGCTTTGAAAGGCTGGTCATGGCACACCTCAAATGCTGCCTACCTCCCACTCTGGACCCCTACCAGTTTGCATGCCGCAAGAACAGGAGCACGGAGGATGCCATCTCAACGGCACTCCGCCATCTCCCACCTCGACAACAGAAACACTTATGTGAGAATGCTGTTCATCGACTACAGCTCAGCATTCAACACCATTATCCCCTCGAAATTGATCGCCAAACTCGATGACCTGGGCATCAACGCCTCCCTCTGCAATTGGTTACTGGACTTTCTAACCAACAGACCACAGTCTGTTAGGTTGGATAACCACTCCTCTTCTACGCTCACCCTGAACACTGGCGTACCCCAGGGCTGCGTGCTGAGCCCCCTCCTCTACTCCCTCTTCACCTACGACTGCATACCTGTACATGGTACCAACACCATCATCAAGTATGCAGATGACACACGGTGATTGGCCTCATCAGCGACAACGATGAGTCGGCCTACAGGGAGGAGGTTCAGCTCCTAACAGCATGGTGTGCCGACAATAACCTGGCCCTCAACTTCAAGAAGACCAAGGAGCTCATTGTTGACTTCAGGAGATCGAGAGGCTGCACGCACAACCCCATCCATATCAATGGGATGGAGGTGGAACGTGTCTCCAGCTTCAAGTTCCTGGGGTTCCGATGACCTCTCCTGGACCCACAACACATCCTCGCTGATCAAGAAGGCTCACCAGCGTCTCTTCTTCCTGAGGAGACTTAAGAAGGATTCTCCCCAGATTCTGGTGAACTTCTACCTCTGCACCATCGATAGCATCCTGACCAACTTCATCACAGTATGGTATGGTAACTGCTCTGTCACCGACCGGAAAGCTCTGCAGAGGGTGGTGAAGATCACCCAACGCATCACAGGCTCCTCACTCCCCTCCATTGAGTCTGCCCATAGTAAACGATGTCTGCGCAGGGCGCACAGCATCGTCAGGGACAGCTCACACCCCAACCATAGACTGTTTACCCTCCTTCCATCCGGGAGACGCTACAGGTCCCTCCGCTGCCGGACCAGCAGGCTCAAGAACAGCTTCTTCCCTGCGGCTGTCACACTTCTCAACGCTGCACCTCAATGACTGCCTGTCTACACCCCTCACCCCCCCCCCCCCCGGACTATCCAATCACCAGCAAATTGCACGGATACCACTGCATATGTATATGTATTACTTGTTTATTCGTAAGTTCGCCCTTCGGAGATACCAACTGCATTTCGTCTCTGTATTGTACACTGCACAATGACAATTAAAGATTGAATTGAATTGAATAATATCAATATTTCCAACATTACATTTTTTAACTGTTTAGTATTATACCAAAATTAAAAAAAAAAAAAACTATTGCAATCAATTACTAATGTGATATACTCCTAATTCGTAGGTGTACACTGGCAGCCATTCCATATATCCATATCCTTTTCTACAAAGTCCATTTAAAAATCCTCTCCTTTTCTGCCATGCTTCCCAATAGTGTCAGCGCTCTCAGACCGTTCATGAACTACCATCGTACCATCGTTCATCAGTGCATTCCAATGGCATTGCCGGCTGTTGGTTTACAATAGATTTCCTCAAGGTGTCATCAGAGTCGTTTCATACTATAACTAACTATACTCTTAGCAGACGGTCATCTGATATCACACTTTCCTTGTCTCCAATAGTGATCTGTCGCATCAGACCCTAGATTATGACATAAAATAGTAAGATTAAATGAGAACTTACCAGTGAAGTTTAATCTTGATTTTATGAGGAGTTAACATGAGCGATTACGTGAAGAAGGCCGTCAGCCCGCATGCGCGTCAATCTTCAAAGCAGCGGTGTGGAACCACAGATAAGAGAAGTTGACCTGAAGATAGTAAGATTTGGAGAACTAGAACTACCAGATGACCTTAACAATATGAGGGTTGGGAGTGGTGGGCACATAATCGCTCATCGTAACTCCCCATGAAATCAAGATCAAACTTCAAACTGGTAAGTTCTCATTTAATCTTACTATTTTACTTCTGAGTCACGTGAGTGACTACGTGAAGATTTCATAGCTCTGTGATTTCATGCCGGAAACGAGTCCATGCGTTACACACTGCATGAAGTGACCATGGATGAGTGAAAAAGATTAATGCATTCAGACATGACTAGTTTGTTAAAATGCTGATGCTTAATCATCAAAAGAAAATAATAGTGACCCCTTTCCTCCAGGTGGAAACTATAAAACAGAATATAAAATGGAGGTGGCAAATACCCCCAGTTTGGCAATGGGTTATTATAAAATGTTGGGAAAGTATGTTCATTTGACCATCCTGCAGCTGCTAGGACGTGGTCCAGTGGAACGTACATAATCCTTGGAGCTGATGTAGTAGCAGCCCTGGTGGGGTGAGTGTGGAAAATATTAGTATCGACTCATGCCTAGCCAAAACCCCGTTTTTACCACCTGGAGATGGTAGAACTAATACTTCTATTAAGTTTTTTGTAATTAACAAACATTGCTAGTTTGGAGCCTTTAAGGCTCTGGGTGACCTAGACGTATTGTTGTAAATGTGTGACCACACATTACCGAATGTCCATGGTGTATGCCATGAAACTAGTTTGAGACCTAATGCCCCTGGTTTGTTCTGGTTAATTAAATTAAAACATAAAATATTATGTTATTAGCAGATGTAACCATCCTGTCCAGATCGCAATTTATGTAGTGACTGCACCCGTTGTACTGAGGCCCGTGCCATGAGGATTACTACCTTATGAGAGCCGGCTAAAGATAAGGATGTAGGTGGAGCCCCCTGGTGTAGTAGTGTTATTATAACGCAATGTCCCATACTTCCGTGTAACTGGGCCAGGGAGAATATGTGTTAAAGATGTCCTATATAATTCTGGATATCAGAGGGTGAGACCCGACAGTGTGGGTTCAATTTGCTGCAGCGAATATGATGAGAAGGCACGTTGGCACAGATAATGGCACTGTAACTTAATTATTGTCAATGACCCATTTGAAAATGAACTGTAAGACGTCAGTTATCCATGCTGTATGGTATGTAACATGTGTATTTAAACAAAAACGCTTCCCATCTGCTGAAATGGAAATGTACTGCCCCTTGGTGCTTTCCCTGCACTCTACAGTGAGCACTACATGGATCGGTCTGACAACCCGAGCCGCAGGAATAGTCGTCTCAAAGTCTGCAAGTCAATTAATTGATTTATCATGCAGAGGTTGGTTTCCCGTGTCACAGGCTGAACCAGCAAAGTTTTATGTTTTGAATAACCATATAAGGTTATTTATTATTCCCAACATTAGCGGGAACCATGGCTGCGTATGCCAGTCAGGCAGTTCGAAGAGCCTGAAGTGGTATCTTGCTGGATTTATTGCAAGACCCGACTGATGTGGCAATATGGAGGAAAGACATGCAAGAACATTCCTCCCCTGTGGCGATAATGTATCTATCACCACTGTTTGCCACATATTTTGCAACTGGTAAATGTGCCTGGATGTAAACATATCGATATTCGGTGTTCCATCGAGCCATAATGACATTACATACTTTGTGATCCAACATCTATTCTGTGTTATCATTGATTTCACGTGATGATACAATAGTATCAAATGAGGTTAGGAAAATATCATAGGATACTTTAACTTGATTGCACCCATGTGACTAACATATGCCACCACCATAGTGTATCAACTTGGAGTTCAGCATGCAGATTATGCATATTCTCACAATAACCTTTAACCTATAGAATGCACCTAGTGTTTATAGGTAGTTGATACCAATAACTGAAAAATTGGTGACTCATGCAAACCACATCCACCTCCGTAACTGGAGATGGCATTCGTAATTTCTCATCTTTGAGCACTAGCATCAGTTTGTAATTACTGAAGATTACTGACCAAAATTACTGGAGCAATGTTGAATACTGCCACCATTGTGACTTTGGTAGCTTCAGCTGGTAATAGCATAGGTCTATTAACAATGACCTTTATGGTACTTGAGGGGTTAATTCTGATAATGCAAAGGCCCAATTTGCACCGCTGAAACACAGCTGCTATATTCCCAATTACACTTGATGAATAGAAGTCTGCTTAATAACAACGGGGTTGTTACAGTCCTCTATTAATTCCATCTCTTGCCCCAGGGCGGAGTCCCTGTTAAGTTGATAGTTAAATGTAAATCCCAATAGTCAATAGTTCTGATTGGTATCAACTTAAATTTAACAGGATGGATTAAAGGACCCCAATTTCTAAAATATAGTTTGGGCTGCAACAGTTAATTTTAGTAAAATACAGCATTTAAAACATCATCCAGATAGGTGATACAAATGTTCTTGAGCTCTGAGCAGCCCAAGCATCGGTTTTAGTAACTTGGTGAATAAACCTGGGAGCTGAAGTTAGCCCATTTTGCAACTATCATTGACCCATCCAGATAAATTTCAAATATCTCCGGTGATCCCTGTGAATGGGAACTGAATAGCATGCATCTTTGAGATCGATACTTGCCATATAGCTCCTATAGAATCAATAGTTAGACAGTAACAAAGTTTCCCATTTTGAAAGTCTATACTGCACATACGAGTTAAATCTGGATGAAGTGACATCCTCCATCTTTCACCCTGTCCTGAAAGGCAATCCTGGCCATAATACTGGGCCTGCCTCGAAAGACAACTCCGGCCCCAATTCCAAGCCTGCTTGGAACTTGTGTATGTTGTGCAGCATAAAGTAATCACATGTTATCATCAGTTTTTTTTTAAATCAGATCTGAATCTCACGTTATCATTGTCCCTTGTACAAAAAACACCAGTGTAAATATTACCAACATGTAAATGGTCCACAACCCCATGTTTCGGAAGAACCTGACCCACCTACCTCCATGGCTACCGGTGGTCTCATGGTAAGCCCAAGGCCGCTGATGCGGGTTCTTATTCCCCTTGATTGGAGAGTAGGACTGGTAGGGTGCGTGGATTCCATATTTTCTGAGTCTGGCTTGGGCCTTGGTCTGAAACCTCATCATACTGAGAACTTTGGCCATTATTCCATGCCCAGCTTTCAAGCGGGCACCGGATTCAGTGAACCGCTTACCCGCGATGGAGGCGTGGGGTGTGTCGTTGCCTACTGATGAAGCTTTGCTCCCTTGATTAGTCTGACAGCTTTGTGCTTCCTCATCCTGGTCTTACCTGTGGGATAAATCTTACCTGAAAAGAGGATTCAGCGGCTGGTTTCATCACCTGGATTTCATGCCCTACGATGTCACCCTGATAGCGCTGTTCACTGCCGGCACTTGTGGCGTGAGGAAACTCTGGCCCCTTCCGCGTATTCTGCCAACGGCTGGAGACCAACTCTTCCGGCAGCAACACCTTCATTTGCGAGTATCTCTTGAAGCCATAATGCATGTGCTCCAGCATGTTCCACGGACATACTTTCAATTTTTGTAAAATATTTTTATTAAAAGTAAATACATATTAAGAAGGAATAACATAAAATAAAAAGAAAGAGACATATTATTCGTCACATACATTCTTAATATTTTTAAAGTTTACAATCATTCTTATTTATACTTCTATACTTTTTATTATTTTATAACAGAAAGAAGATAGTAAAGAGAAATAATAGAGAGAAATAAAATAAAAGTAGAAAATCAATAATATGAGTGGAGTATTAAGCAGGCTATTCTTCATTGGAGATATGTCAGTGGTCTATTATATATAGTTCTTCATTTATTCCTTCATTCAGGTTTCAGTCAGGCCCCCGAACCGGACCACCTTGACCCTTTAAATATTCAATAAATGGAGACCATATTCCTCTGAATTGATCTAGCTTGTCCAAAAGGACAAGTCTTAATCTTTCCAGATGAAGTGTCTCCATCATTTCTGTAATCCACATTTTGATTGTGGGGGATGTAGGACCTTTCCAAAATATTAATTTTTACCAATTATTAAACTATAATCGATAAAAATTATTTGCTGTGTTGTTAGTAGTCGATCCGTTTCTAATATTCCTAATATGATTAATTTTGAGTCTGGAGTCAGATTTGTATTAACTACATTCGAGATTATCTTAAAAATTTCTATCCAAAAGTTAGTAATTTTTATACATTTTGTGAATGAATGCGTTAGATTAGCTTCGAAATGCTGGCATTTATCACATATAGCAGAAACATTTGATAAAATTCTGTTTAATTTGGATTTTGAAAAGTGTAATCTATGTAAAACTTTAAATTGTATCAAAGAGTGTCTGGCATTTAATGAGCAGTGGTGTATATGTTGTAAACTTTCATTCCATACTTCTAGACTAATTGTTTGACCTAATTCATTTTCCCATGCTTGCCTATATATTTCCGACATTGGTACATCATTTTCCAATAAAATATTTTAAATATATAATATTAATTTTTCTGTGTTCGGATATTTAATTTTCCGAATACTTTCAATTTTAAAGTCAGTTACACACTGACCACTCGCACTTCCCTCCACAGCGAGGGAGATTCGAAGGCAGCCCTGAAAACAGGTGCTGCCACAGGCCCCTGAGGATACCTAGGAACTGACCCTGAATGCTCCCCTCTTCAGAGAGGGAGACATTGTGCAGCCCTGAAACAGGTGCCGCTGCCGCAGGCCCCCAAGGAGACCCGTGCTGATAATTCCCTCCTATGGAGTATCATTGTGGAGCAACCTCTCCATCAGCTGCTCCATGTGGGTTAAGACGTCCAGCAGACGCTACCCATTGAAGGAGGGGAACCCTCCTGGCCTGACTCCCCTAGTCTACAGGCCTGACCGTCTTACCTTTGGTTTTACCCCCTTTCTGGGGACCCACAGCAGTCTGGAAGCGGCTGACCGCTATATGTTGGAGGGGTTCCTCCTGGCCAGGCTTCCACAGGCCTACCCAACTTGCTGTTGGTTTTACCCCCTTCCTGGGGAACCACAGCTGTTTGGAAACAACTGACCCCTGTATGTCGGGTGGGGGGGGGACCCTTCTGGCCTGACTTCACAGACCTTGCCGGCTTGTGGTTCATTTTACCCCCTTCCTGGGAACCACAGCTGTCTGGAAGCAGATGTCCCCTGTATGTCGGGGGGGGGGGGACCCTCCTGGCCTGACTTCACAGACCTTGCCGGCTTGTAATTTGTTATACCCCCTTCCTGGGAACCACAGCTGTCTGGAAGCAGATGTCCCCTGTATGTCGGGGGGGGGGGGGGGGGGGGACCCTCCTGGCCTGGCATGGCTTCACAGACCTTGCCGGCTTGTGGTATGTTATACCCCCTTCCTGAGAACCACAGCTGGTCTGGAAGCCACTGACTGTGTTGTCAGTGACTTTGGGTGGCAAACCCAACGGCCGCCGGCTACCCGCACTTCCGCGGTCTCTGTAGCCGGTTTCCCCTCGGTCCCGGTATCCGTGGCTGTGACTGGGATTCCCGTCCATCCGGACTTCGCCCCAATTATAAAGGTATATCTCTGTACAGAGATTCCTGCAAAAAAAAACACAAAAACCTGGGAATAAGGTGAAACTTACCTTCAGGGTTAACTTACCGCTGGACAGAGCAACGCTGCCACCAGTCGGCTTGTTTGCGCAAAGCGAGTTAACGTAATGACGCGCATGCAGGCTGATGGCCTTCTTCACGTAGTCACTCATGTGACTACGAAGTAAAATAGACACGCAAAGCTGGAAGAATGCAGCGGGACAGGCAGCATCTCTGGAGAGAAGGAGTGGGTGACGTTTCAGGTCAAGACCCTTCTTCAGACTAGAGTCAATGGAAAGTGAAATGGAAGATACAGACGGTGATGTAGGGAGATATAGAACAAATGAATGAACGGTGTGCAAAGATGTATTATCACATTGTGACCATGCTTCCGGCCATTATTTTCATACTATTGAACACGGGTAGCTAGATAATATTTTCCCTGCAATAAAACAACACTCAAACAGGAGGCATTATTTTTACATCAATTCCAAGCTTACGATTAATGTAATGTGTAAATTCACAACTCAGCTATCACACATATTATTTCTTCTGAAAGACACAAAATGCTGGAGTAACTCAGTGGGACAGACAGCATTTCTGGAGAGAATTAATGGTTTACTCCAGCTTGTTGTGTCTATCTTCGGTTTAAACCAGCATCTGCAGTTACTTCCTACACACTATTATTTTTTTCTGGGCAGGCCGAGTTAATCGCCCCTTGATAACATATCTCCAACTGTATGCCCCTTGGATCTTCATCAATAATTGTAGCATTGTCTGGAGAACTGTGCACCTATATCAAGTTCCATGGTCATATTGTCCAATGATATGCACCTGGTATGACAAACATCTTATTCTTCATTTAGCGTGGGCACGAAGAACATGTCCTGTAGTATATTTCCCGGAGCGTCCAGCCATATCTAATCCATATGACCAGCTATATTCACCGATTGTAGGTAGCAGTCAGGTTGTGTATCCTGACTCCACTACTTCAGTTGTGCAGTCCACATTTAATGGTGGAGATAGGGTAATGATAGAATGTCACCCTGCACTTTGGTCATTAGCCAGTTGGAATATTTACCACACACTCGTAGACGGCTATAACCTGCCTCAAAGACAACAGGCCGGTTGTGATAACACCAATAATTATGAAGTGCCTGGAGAGATTGGTCCTTAAGCACATCAAGGTCGATCTCCCATCAACCCTGTATCCACACCAACATGCGTACAGAGCAAACAGATGAACGGACGACGTCATTGCCACTACCCTCCATTCTCTGCTGCTCCACCTAGAACAATGAGGAGCATATGCACGACTGCTATTTGTGGATTATAGCTCTGCATTCAACACAATCGTACCCAGTAGACTGGTCTCCAAGCTGTCCGTCCTAGGCTGCCTATGGATTAAGGACTTTCTTATGGACCGGCCACAGTCAGTCAGGATGGGACCCCACTCTGACACTCAGCACAGGAGCTCCACAAGGCTGTGTGCTGAGCCCCCACCTCTACTCACTCTATACCTTTGACCGCATACCGACCCATAGCACGAACACAATCATAAAATTTGCGGACGACACGACAGTGGCGGGACTGATCACTGAGAGCGATGAGTCATCTTACAGGGAGGAGGTACCGAGGTTAATAGGCTCAGAGAACAACTTAGCACTCAATACAAAAAAAACAAAAGAGCTCATCATTGACTTCAGGAAGAAGCAGGGTGACCATCCCCCACTGCACATAAACGGAGAAAGAGTGGACAGAGTCTCCAGTTTCAGATTACTGGGCACCCACATCTCAGCAGATCTCAGGCGGTGGGAATGAGGGGACACGGAAATGGTCAGTGACTCTAAAGACAATGGAGCTCAAACTGGCATCTTTAAACGTGCGCAGTATAAAGAGCACTGCGCGATGTGTTATTGCCTTACAGTACCTGGCCAAGGTCAAGGTAGATGTGACTTTTCTTCAGGAGTGCGGGCTGCCACACCTCCGCTGCTATCGGAGGTGGTCGCGATGGTCTGTTGGTGTGGTCGGGGGGAAATCACTGTCGTGCTTCCGGCCTGGGGATTTTGCTGCGGGGAGGGAACTTCGCCATCACTGAGGTCAGGGAAGTGGTTGGAGGGCGTCTCCTTGTGGTGGATGTTATATACCGTGGCTCTCCGCTCCGGCTGATAAATGTGTATGCCTCACCCACGCAGAGCGAGCGGCTGGCTGATCTCCAGCAGCTCCCAGTGCTGCTGGCCACGTCCCGGCAGCTCGTTCTGGCCGGTGACTTCAACTGCATCATTGATGCGGCTGGACGATCCGGCAGTGCTGACAGCAGACTGGACAGCATGTCCAAGTTCCTGATGGAGATGGTAAAAGACGCAAAGCTGCGCGACGCCTTCAGTGACCCTGCAGGTGGGTCCCAGCTGCGGTTCACCTGGTCGAGATCGGACGGTTTAGCCCGATCTCGGATAGACTTTGTCTTCACGACGAAGGCCATCATGGTGAGACACGCTGACCTCACGCCAGTGTTCTTCTCTGACCACTGCCTCCTTCAGGCTTCCTGTCACCTACAGGAGGACTCGAAGGTAGGCAGAGGGACGTGGAAGTTAAACATGAAGCTGTTGACCCCAGAGAATGTCGAGGAGCTAAAGAGGGACTACGCATGTTGGAGAACGGTGAGGCCCCTCTTTGACTCCCCCACACTCTGGTGGGAAGCAACCAAGGAGAACATTAAGAGGTTCTTCATAATTAAAGGGGTTCAGAGAGCAAGACAGAGTCAGAGGGAATTGTGCCAACTCCAGACAGATTTGCAACAACTACTCCTTCTGCAGTCGAGCGGGGTGGATGTGAGGGAGGAACTTAGAGAGTTGAAGGACCGGCAAGCTCGGCTCTTTACCTCTGAATCCTCCAAGATCATCTTCCGATCCAGGGTCCGCCAGGATGAGACGTGCTCACGTTTCTTCTTCCATAAGGTTCACAGGGGGAGCTCTGTGATGAACAGCCTTAGGGAGGAGGACGGCACGGTAGCATCCTCACAGACAGACATGCTGAGGATCTGCAAATCATTTTACACAGATTTGTATGACCAAAAGACCACAGACAGTACCTCTTCCCAGAACTTCCTGTCCTCGACCACGGAGGTCTTGGAGGACAGCAAGCGGGAGAGTCTGGACCAACCACTGACCCTAGAGGAGCTGACTGGCTCCATCCGTTCCTTTGACTCAAATAAAACTCCCGGAAGCGATGGCTTACCAGCCGAGTTGTATTCGGCTCTGTGGGACTGGATGGGCCCGGACCTGCTAGAAGTGTACAACGACATGCTTCTAGCTGGTAGCATGCAGACTCCATGAGGAAGGGCAACATCACCCTAATCTACAAGCAGAAGGGGGAGATGAAGGACATAAAGAATTGAAGACCCATAACACTCTTGAATGTAGACTACAAGATCCTGTCTAAGGCCATCGCCAACCGGGTCAAGTCTGCTCTGGGACAGGTGATCCACCCGGACCAAACCTGTGCTGTACTTGGCAGGAAAATCTCAGACGGCCTAGCGCTGCTGAGAGATACCATCGCCTACGTGCAGGACAGACGGGTGGATGCCTGCCTAGTCAGCTTGGACCAGGAGAAGGCCTTCGACAGGATTTCGCACACGTACATGAGGGACGTGCTCTCCAAAATGGGTTTTGGGGAGGGAATCAGGAATTGGATCAAACTGCTCTACACCAACATCCGTAGTGCAGTCCAAATCAGTAGGTGGGAATCAGACAGTTTCTCTGTAAGGTCTGGAGTCAGGCAGGGTTGCCCTCTCTCTCCTGTCTTGTTTGTCTGCTGTATGGAACCCTTTGCCGAATCCATCAGGAAGGATGTGAGCATAAGAGGAGTGACATTGCCAGGCAGTGGGGGCATTCAAGTAAACACCTCCCTGTACATGGACGATGTCGCTGTCTTCTGCTCGGATCCAGGGTCGGTCTGCAGACTGATTAGTATCTGCGACCAATTTGAGTCGGCCACGGGAGCCAGGGTGAACCGCAGGAAGAGCGAGGCCATGCTCTTTGGCAACTGGCCTGACAGATCTTCCGTCCCCTTCACCATCAAGCCTGACTTCTTGAAGGTGCTGGGGATCTGGTTCGGGGAGGCTGAGGCATGTAACAAAAATTGGCTGGAGCGGATAGCCAGGGTGGGGAGGAAGCTGGAGCTGTGGAGGCAACGCTCCCTCCCCATAACGGGAAATAATTTGGTCATCAGGGTGTGAGGTGCTCTCGGGGCTGCTGTACTTGGCACAAGTGTGGCCTGTCCCTCCCTCCAAGGCCACAGGGATCACCCGGGCCATCTTCCAGTTCATCTGGGGATCGAGGATGGATCGGGTGCGACGGGCCACAATGTACAAGTCAGCAGACATTGAGGGTAAAAGGATGCCCAACGTCGCCCTCATTCTGATGGCCACCTTCGTGTGTGGCTGCATCAGGCGGAGTGTAGAGCCAAGGCACGTGGGCACCAAGTGTCACTACCTGCTGAGGTTCTACCTGTCCCCGGTGTTGCGAAGGATGGGCCTGGCGCAGGTGCCACGCAATGTGCCAGTCAGCTGGACATTGCCGCCCCATCTGTCGTCTGTGGAAGGGTTCTTCCGGACCAACAACTTTGACCACATGTCCATTGGGCATGGTCAGCACAGAATGTCCTGCAGGCACTGCAGGGAAAGGACTCTATGGACCCGGTGGCGTGGTTCCCTGAGCAGACTGCCCAGCTTGTCTGGCAAAATGCCTCATCGCCAGAACTCACCAACAAGCACCAAGACCTGGCTTGGCTGGCGGTGAGGGGAGCCCTCCCAGTCAGATCCTTCCTGCACCGTCGGAACTTCACTGCCAGCGCACGCTGCCCTCGGGACGGCTGCTATGGAGAGGAGACGGCTGCCCACCTCTTTACAGAGTGTGGTTTTGCTAAAAGAGTCTGGAGAAAAATGCAAGGGTCCCTGGTACGCTTTATCCCAAACAGCTCCGTCACAGAGGACTCGGTGATTTACGGACTGTTCCCAGGGACACATTCAGAGGCTGACATCGAGTGCTGCTGGAGGGTCATCAACTCGGTAAAAGACGCCCTTTGGTCTGCCCGAGCATTGTTCATCACCCAGCAGAGCGAGATGTCCGTCAGGGAATGTTGCCGACTGGCCCGCTGCAGATTGCAGGAGTACATGCTGAGGGACGCACTGAAGCTCGGCGCAGCCAACGCCAAGGCTCGGTGGGGGAGGGTCACAGTCTAAGGTCCTTCCGCTGCTGGACGTGGGGGGCACAGTATGGTGGAGACGCCCCTCAAAATAAGGGAAGGTATCCCACGCCAATGTGCCACATGAGTGGCACGAGTGGGGGACTGATTTGTGGAAATTTGGGGAAAAGAAATGTCTACACTGTATTCATCAATTTGTACAGCCTCCGAAAATGTCGGATGGATTTTCCGCAAGGTTCATGTATTGTATATATTTATCATTTGAATAAAGTATATTTTGAAATTAAAAAAAAAAAATCTCAGGTGGTCAACTAACATACTCTTCCTGGTAAAGAAGGCACAACTACGGCTTTACTTCCTAAGATCACTCGGAAAAGTCAACTTGCCACATCAGCTGCTGGTGTCATTCTAGCATTGCACCATAGAGAGTGTGCATCCTGGTATGGTATGGCAACAATTCTGCAGCTGACAAAAAGGCTCTGCAGAGAGTCATCAATATAGCCCAGAAGATCACCAACACACACCTGCCTGCCCTGGAAGAGATCTATAGCTCTCATTGCCTGTGGAAGGCATCACGCATAAAGCATCTGAAGAAGGGTCTGGACCCGAAACGTCTCCTATTCCTTCGCTCCATAGATGCTGCCTCAACCGCTGAGTTTCTCCAGCATTTTTGACTACCTTCGATTTGTACAGCATCTGCAGTTCTTTCTTAAACACGCATACTAAAGGACTCATCTAATCCTGCACATCACTTGTTTGCCCTTCTGTCCTCAGGAAAGCGTTTCAGGTCCATCAAATCACACAGAACAAGATTAACGGAGAGTTTCTACCCAAAGGCCATCACCATTCTGAACTCTGCACTGAACACACAGCCACTATTTTGTACTGCCACAACACTATACTGTGAAATATTGCACATTATGATGACGATGTTTTCTTGCCGTTTTTGTTATTCGTTATTATTTATCTGATACAGTGGAGCTCCGCTCGGGCTGTGCGCCTGAAATTTCGTTGTCCGTATTTACAATGACAATAAAGTATATTATTATTATTACACTTGTTCCCTCCGCTCTTCATGGGAAATATTGCTTGCTCTATCATTGTATTGAATGTTCGTTCATATGGCTTGCGCATTTTGACTTTGTGTTTCGCCATCTTTAAATCACATTGTAGTCACATAGTATCTACTCTTCCAGCTGTTCAATATGCTACATGTATCATATTTACGGTGGTCATCCCTGCTGCATTTCCTGCTCCCACAATCTGCATTAGTCCTCTTTGGGTTCTCCATCTTTTATCCTTTTACACCCAAAAACTGCCCCCTTAACAGATATTGGAATGGTTACTTTGTAGGTGTCGAGCACCATTCCGAGATGCCAACCACGCCAGGTTAAGCATCACCTGAATGTTACGGTAATGTCGAACACATGTTACTTTCTTCTGTCTGGGTCATTATCCATCCGCAACCACCTTAGTATCCCCATCACACAGCGTCGGGGTCTCAGTAGTGGCGGTTAGAGATGTTTTTTTCTGACACCCATTTAAACAAATCATACAAGGTTGGGCTCCACATATTACTTTAATGGGGCAGCCCGACATATTTCGAGATTCTGTGTTTGTGCCCCCCTTCTCATCAATGCCAGGGAGCAAATCCCAAACACTACAATTCCAAAATGTACAATTAACATTTTTCCTTCGCACTCCACCATTGTTCCTACCGTTAGAACAGGTCAGTTAGTCCATGAAGTTGTATTTCTACCATCATTTGCATCCAGTCCGCAGTTGTGTTCCTGGTTCCAATTAGTTCATCTGATGATGAAATGTGGTCTCCTTGGGGCGCTCATAATTCCAGTCTGATACATGCATATCTCAATCGTCTCTCTCACCCAACGACCTCTCTTCACTCTCCAGCTTCCTCTATCCACTGTCACTGTCATATTACACCTTTACACTCCACTCCATCTTTCCTCCCTTTCTTTCTACATTCCTTTTTCTCATGCTCCAATTCCCAAGCCCCACCTCATTTCACCTAATCTATTTCCCGCCCTCAAATATAATCTCTCTCTACCTAGCCTGCCTACAACCCCTCTCTTCCGTTCACTTCCTCTTCATCCCTGCACTCGTTTCCCTCTCACTCTGCCCTCACTTACAATTTCCTTATTCAATCTATACCCTCTGTCCTGTATCACTCTCCTCCCCGTATCCTATCTATTCCTTCCTTGCTCTCACCGCATTCACTATACCTACTCTCACCCCTCCCTCCTTTATCATTTATCATTTCCTCTTTATTCTCCCCGTCTACCCTCAGTATCCCCTTTCACACCATCCCCTGTCCTCCTTTCTCTTTGCCACCGTCTTTCTCCCCTTTCATCTCTCTGTCGCCTTCCCTGGCGCCCACCCACCCTTTATCAATCGTCCTTCTCTCTCTGTGTCCCGCACCCTATCTTCCCTCTCTCCACATCGTTCCCCTGCCATTCAGTCTTTCTTTTTCTTCATCTCTCCTCTGCCCTCTCTATCCACCTCACCCTTTCTCTTCTTTCCTGCATATTCTGCTCCATCTCATTTTGACTACCCTATCTACAGTGGTGCCACATTCAACAAACTATATACCTGCATTCCTAGATCCCTCAGCTCTACAACACTCCCAAGAACATTACCATCCATTATGTAGGTGATGCCCATATTAGTCTTCCCAAAATGCAACACCTCACATTTTGTCTGTATTAAATTCCATCAACCATTCCTCAGCCCAATTACACAAGTGATCAACATCTTGCTGCAATTTCTGACAACCATCTTCACTATCTGCAAGACCACACACCTTTGTGTCATCTGCAAACATGCTAATCATGCCCATGTACGTTCTCATCCAAATTATTGATATAGATGACAAACAGCAATGGGCCTAACACTGAACCCTGAGGCATACCACTAGTCAAAGGCCTCCAGTCCGAGAAGCAACCTTCAACCATCACCCTCTGCTTCCTTCCATGTACATTCCCTGGAAGGTGGTGACATGGGTAAAAGAAGTGGTGAAGAAGGTGTATGCCATGCTTGCCTGAATTGGTCAAGGCATTGAGTACAGGACTGGGATGTAATGTTACAGTTTTACAAAACGTTGTTTAGTGGCAGGCAAAGTATTCTGTGCTCTCTGCTCAACCTACTTGAAGAACGATGTGCTTAAACCAAAGGAGGTGCAAAAAGAATTGACATGTATGATACTTGTACTGGGGGACTAGAGCTGCTAGAATGAGGCAGGATAGGCCGGGCCTATTTTCGTGGGATCGAAGGAGACTGAGGGATGACCTTACAGAGGTTTATAAATCATGGGAAGTGTAGATAATATGGGTGGTGACAGTTTCTACCCCAGCAGAGGAAAGATTAAAACGAGAGACACAGGATTAAGTTGTGAAAGAAATGATATACAGGAGAACAGAGGTTTCATACAAAGGTCGGCGGTGTATGGAACAAACTCAAAAAGAATGCTGTAAAGGTGGTATATTCACAAGGTATTAAAGTGTTGGATAGGTATGTGGATAAGAAATGTTTAGAAAGGTATCGGCCAAACGTATGCTATTTCGAATATCTTAGTGGGGCATGGAGTTTGGCGAAGAGCTTGGTTCTGTGCTGTAGAACTCTGTGAATCTTATAAAGAAGGGGCACAGTTCTGTGGCACGGAAAGTTTGGAGGAAGCATTGAAATGTGCGAGGAGCAGTGGTAAGTGCGTGGCACTCTGAGTGCGGGCAGTGCTGAGAGAGATCGCCGCACTGTTGCTGCGGTGAAGTTCAGAGAGCCCACCGCTATTGTAGCGAGCACCACTACTAAATCATTATTTCCCCATCCTTATTGAGGATACATTCCATCCCTGCAGTGCCCAACCCTCCCGGGAATATCTCAGGGCGCCCGTGGACAGCGTGTAGTCCCCCTCTAATACCAACTGGGCGCGGACGTAACCCAGGAAAAGGGGGCAGGCAGGGGGCTTGGGTAAGAGCCCTATTCTACCTGGCGCCGTGACTCGCGGATGTCCAGCTTGGCCAGGCCGAGGAGCGATGGAACCAGGACATCGGCCCTACCCTCTCCCATGTGCACAGAGTGTCCAAAGTTGTGGATGATGCGTGTGCAGTTCAGCCAGAAAGCAAGGAGCAGCCCCTTTAGGTATTGGAACAGGGGCTGCAACCTCACACACTCCATATACACATGTAACACAGACCCTTCCAGCCCGCAAAAGTGGCAGGCAGGGAGCCCTTCACCGAGGGTGGGGGGGGGGATACGCTGTGCGAAGGGAAGTGGGTTTTTTCCAATTTCAAGCCACTGTTTATTGAACTGAGTTCACAGGGAAACATAATACAACAGAACAGAATTGAATGTTCACCGGTAATATTTCACACTGTATCTTCTACCATGGACAATCACATCAAATAAAGGCCTGCAACCCGTCCCAGTATAATATTATACCCAGGGCCGGATTTACGTATAAGCTTGACAAGCTTAAGCTTAGGGCCTCGAGATCTAGGGGGGCCTCCGGCCAACGCAGGACACCTGCCGATCAACTCTGGGCGGGCCCCTCTCTCTCTCTCTCTGTCACTCTCCGTCTCCGCCCGCCATCCATATCCGTGTCCGGACCGCTGGGTCTCCGCTCTCCGCTCGCTCCTCATCCGCCGGGACGGCGCAGAATCACTCCCTGACCCTGGATCTGGAGTAACTCCCTAGAGTAACTCTTTCTTCTGGTTTCCTGGTCCTCCATAAATATTCTAAATGGAATTTAAATTGGAGGTGGTGGAGGGCTGAACAATAACAGCCTATTGCATTTTATCTGTTTATTTATTGTGTATATACATGGTCTATGGTATATAAACACACTGAACTTTTATCTCCTGTTCTGTATTATGTTTACATATTCTGTTGTGCTGCAGCAAGCAAGAATGTCATTGTCCTATCTGGGACACATGACAATAAAACTCTCTTGACTCTTGACTTGGACTTAAGCAAAAGAGGGTTCTTAGGAGAGGTACCTTAAATTTAGTTGCATCTGGTTGGGTAACTATGGTAGGGTGAAGACTATTCCATGCTTTAATTGTGCGAGGGAACTCCATGGAGCAGCCAGCAACTCTGGATAGAAGAAATTGGGTGACGTTTCGGGTAGAGACCCTTGTTTAGACTCCCTCTGGTTTTAGTGGTTTTAGTTTAATTTAAAGATACAGCGTGGAAACAGGCCCTTCGGCCCACGCCGACCACCGATCACCCGTACACTAGTTCTATCCCACACATTAGTGGAGTAAGTCAAGAGTCAAGAGTGTTTTACTCTCTCACGTCCCTGATAGAACAATGAAATCCTTACTTGCGCTAGCACAACAGAATATGTAAACATAGTACTCTGCGAACTAAGTTATAAAGTAGAAACAAAACGGTGTATATTTATATATGAATATATAACTATATATGTGTGTGTGTGTGTGTGTGTGTGTGTGTGTGTGTGTGTGTGTGTGTGTGTAATATACACACATACACACACACAATTTCCCTCCTGGGATTAATAAAGTTCTATCGTATAGTATCGTGTGTGTAGGAAGGAACTGCAAATGGAGTAAAAGCTGGAGTAACTCAATAGGTCAGACAGAATCTCTGGACAAAAGGAAAATATTATGTTTGTGTTGGATCTGATATGTTTTGGTTCCTGCACACCTTTGGAATGTGGAAGGAAACAAGAGCACTCGGAGAAAACCCATGTGATCAAAGGGAAAAGGAGCAAACTCCATACAGACAGCACCCATATTCAGGAGCAATTCCGGGTCTCTGGCACTTTTAGGCAGCAACTTTATGGGCAATGTACTGCCCCATAGTCTTGAACTTAATTAAAACATAGAGTAGCTGTAAAGGGGGACACTTGGAGATTTAAAACTGAAAATTGATATTTTCATTTTTTTAGTAACCAAAGTTATCAACGTATAATTTTTTGTGTGTTAGAAAACAAAATATAGTGGCACAGCTGGTAGACTTGCTGCCTCACACGCCAGAGATCTGTGTACGATCCTGTCCTCGGGCACTGTCTGTGTTGAATTTGCACATTCTCCCTGCAAGCGTGTGGGTATCCTTCCACATCCCAAAGACGCATTGGCTTTGTAGGTTAACTTGTCTCTGTAAAATTGCCGCTAATGTGCAGGGAGTGGGTGAGGAAAGTGGGATAACAGAACTTGTGTGAATGGGTAGACAAAAATGCTGGAGAAACTCAGCGGGTGAGGCAGCATCTATGGAGCGAAGGAAATAGGCGACGTTTCGGGTCGAGACCCTTCTTCAGACTGATGTGAGGGTGGGGGTGGGGAAAGGGCCGGCCTTAGGCCGATTGGACCGATTTTTCCAAATTGGGTCCCGCGCCTAAGGGGGGCCCCCGTGTTAATTTTCCGTATTTCATATGGAAATACAAATTCGCTTTGTTAAATAAAGATTTTTTTTAAAAGCATTCGCCATATGGATTATTTTACAAAACTTACATGGATAACAAGCGCCGCACGGCCATCAGACACAACCGATGTGTTAACTACTGTAGCACTTGTTCATAGCCAGTAGTTAACAAGTAGTTATCCAATATGTCATCAATGCATCGATCCACATTCCTCAGAAAATGTAATTGTGTTTTTGAAGAAGTATTAATGACACTGCGTTCCTTTGAATACAATTCACACGGCATCATTAACACTTCTTCAAAACATAATTACATTTACTGAGGAATGTAGATCGATGCATTAATGACACATTGAGAATTTCTTTAAACTCACCATCATGATTGAGGACTTCTTTTTGGTGAGATTCTTGGTCTGCAGCAGGTTAGTCATTCAATTTACCTACCGACCCACATTGTGTCTCTCTGTCTTTCGCTCTCTCCCTCCCCCTCTCTCTCGCGCGCTCTCTATCTCCCCTGTTCCCCACCTCTCTCTCTAACTCTCTCGGCATTCCCGGAATCATTGACGTTTTGCGGTAGACAAAAATGCTGAAGAAACTTAGCGGGTGAGGCAGCATCTATGGAGCGAAGGAAGTATGCAACTGTTACGGGTCCCATGGTTGGGCACCGTAAAGCAGATAGATAACCTGTATAAAGGCAGGTGTGAGATAGCAAATGAGGACACAGTGCGTCTTAATTCACCCTCAGATTGCTTCTGCCGAGATGGGGGGAAGTATCCTGCTGTTTCCAGTCCCCACAGCAACTGGAGTGACACAGAAGTTCCCCCTCACTGCTGCACATTATAAATTGCCAATGCACCATCAAATAAATTAAATCAAGGTGAGCACACCGTCTTAGGTGCGCCACACGCTCCCCAACAACAAAAGTGGCTCCTGACACTTATTTCAAATCACAAGTGTCCATTAAAAATAATCAACAATCTTTCAGACACAAAAATATTTACAATATTCAAAATCTTCAACTATAAAAAATATATGACTCTAGTTTGATTACATCACCACTGTTCATTCTCAATAACCCTGTACCGTACATGGCAAGTATGAATATTGGATCATGGGTGCACACTGGAATGATGGCCTGTACAGTGGGTGAGTAGAGGGCATGAGATACGTGCCAATAGTGTTCACAGCAGGAAATGGTTGATAGGTCGGATGACCAAGAGATGAGTACGTGAGCCTTTGGACTGGCCGTCTTTCCCTTGTGGACCGTCTCAGTGTAACAGGGGATCCAGGTTCAGAGTGTGAGAGAGAGTGCTCCTCGAGGTCTGCAACAATCTTCTCATCTTGTTCAGTGTCATGGGGAATGTCCTGATCATCCTCCTGTTGTAGTTCGTCCTCATCTGTTAAGTGTCTTTTCCCTTGATCCTGTGGTTGTATTTCAGCTTCTGGTGGCCTCAAGTCCACTTCAGGTGATATTTGGACCACCATCCGTTCTTGACTTCTTCCATGTTTTCCGACTGATATGAATGAACCTTCATCCCTTCATGAGAACCTTCACTCGAGTGGGTATTCTTTGTGCTTGCTCATGTTGGATTCTGGCAGGTTTACAAGGAGTCTGAGCCGGCATTCTCTCAGGCGTAGCTGTTGTCCTTGGCTCAGCCCGACTTAGGGGTCTCCTCAACCAATAACCTCCTCCTGACTCATCATCCGAGTCAGATGTCTGCATTCTCGGTTCTGTCTCTTATGTCACTCCTTCTCAGCTGAGATTTCCTTTGCGTCTGTGGCTTTGAAGTTGGTTTGGTCTGCTGCAATGGGAATTCCACTGGTAAATCATTGACCAGTAAAAGCAGGTTTCTATGCAGTCTCCCTTTGCCATCGTTTCTGGATGAATAAACATACACTGGATTGTCTGAGACTTGTTCCTCCACTACATATATCCTCTTCTCCCAGTAGGAACGTAGTTTCCCAGGCCCGCCTCGCTCTCCTAGATTTCTAACCAACACTCTATCCCCAGGCTTCAGGACCACTCCTCTCACCTTCTGATCATAGTAGGACTTTCCTTTTGCACTTGAAGACAGACTGTTGTTGTTAGCAATGCGGTATGCTTCCGCCATCCTTTTTTGCCACTTCTCAGCATAACCTTTGTGCGTCACTGGATCTATTTCTTCAGCCAACCCAAACAAGAGATCCACAGGAAGGTGAGGGTGTCGACCATAGAGAAGATAGTGAGGGGAATAGCCAGTGGACTCATGGAGGGTGCAGTTATACGCATGTACAACCTGTGGGAGATGTTCTTTCCATATCTCCTTTTCTATGTCTGTCAGAGTTCGCAGCATCAGCAGCAAGGTTCGATTGAATCGCTCTGCTAGATTACTTTGCGGGTGATATGGGGATGTTCGGGAATGACCTACTCCAGAGAGCTGGCCAAGGGTTCGAAACAGTTCATTTTCGAATTCACGTCCTCGGTGGTGATGGAGCTTGTTTGGGAATCCGAAACGTGGTACAAATTCATTGTAAATCCGTTCTGCTGCCGTCCGGCCAGACTTGTTTTTTGTAGGGTAGGCCTGAGCAAACCTTGTAAAATGGTCAATTACTACTAGGATGTACTCATAACTCCCTTTGCTCCTTTCCAGGTATAAGAAGTCGATACAAACCAGGGGTGAGTTAGACTTCAGACCGCTCATTGGTGCACGCACATGGACTGTAGGCTTCTTCTGTTTGATGCAACTGCACTTCTTTGTTACATAGTCCTCGACACACCTTTTCATGTAGGGCCAGTAAAACCTCTCCCTGGCGAGGTGAAGAACTCTCTCCATGCCCACATGTCCCATGTTGTCGTGGAGGTGCTTTAATACCATGGGTTGGTATTTCAGAGTTAGTACTAATTGTTTCCTACTTGTTGTTCTTCGGTACAGCAATCCATGCTCGATGTGCAACCTGCCCCACTCATGCAGAAGCTTGCATGCGGTTCCTTTCACAGTCCTTCTGATGTCGCCTGTCAATTTGCTGTTCATCTCTTTGAGCTTTAAGATCTCTCCTATCTCGGGATCCTCTCTTTGAGCTTGGACCAAGTCGTCATGACTAATGCTGTGTAGCGGGGCGCGGGGCTGTAGGACAACATCCATGCCACATCTTTCCTCTGGGCTGCTTGATTTCCTTCCCAAGCTACGCATGCCTCTTTGTCGGATACGTCGAACAATCCTTGTTCTCGGCGTACCAGGGCCCCATCCCCGACCTCTACCTCCGTTACATCAACGACTGCTTTGGTGTCACCTCCTGCACCCACACACAACTGACTGACTTCATCCATTTCACCACGAACTTCCATCCGGCACTCAAATACACTTGGACCATTTCCGATATTTCCCTACCATTCCTTGACCTCACCATCTCTATTGCAGGTAATACACTCCTGACTGACATCCACTACAAACCAACTGACTCCCAGAGCTACCTGGACTACTCTTCCTCCCACCCTGCTTCCTGTAAGGACTCCATCCCCTATTCCCAATTCCTCCGTCTATGCCACATCTGCTCCCAGGATGAGGTGTTCCACACCAGGTCATCACAAATGGCCTCATTCTTCAGAGAACGGGGATTCCCCTCCCCCACTATAGATGAGGCTCGCACCAGGGTCTCCTCCATACCCCGCAACACTGCCCTCTCTCCCCATTCCCCCACTCGCAAACAGGGCAGAGTTCCCCTGGTCCTCACCTTTCACCCCACCAGCCGGCAAATACAACACATAGTCCTTCGCCAGTTTCGCCACCTCCAACGTGACCCCTCCACTCGCCACATCTTCCCATCTCCCCCCCCCCCCGTCTGCCTTCCGCAAAGACCGCTCCCTCCGCAACTCCCTTGTCAATTCTTCCCTTCCCTCCCGCTCTACCCCTTCCCCGGGCACTTTCCCTTGCAACCGCAAGAAATACTACACTTGTCCCTTCACCTCCCCCCTCCACTCCTTTCAGGGACCCAAGCAGTCCTTCCAGGTCCGACAGAGGTTCACCTGCACCTCCTCCAACCTCATCTACTGCATCCGCTGCTCCAGATGCCAGATGATCTATATCGGTGAGACCAAGCGGAGGCTTGGCGATCGTTTCGCCGAACACCTCCGCTCGGTCCGCAATAACCAAGCCAACCTCCCAGTGGCTCAGCACTTCAACTCCCCCTCCCATTCCGTATCCGATCTCTCGGTCCTGGGCCTCCTCCACGGCCAGTGTGAGCAACACTGCAAGTTGGAGGAACAGCACCTCATATTCCGCTTGGGGAGTCTGCATCCTTTTTCTCAATTCTGTTAACCCTTGCTGTCTCCTCCCCTTCCCACCTCTCCCTCAGCCCTCGGGCCCTGGCATTCCCTCTATCTCTATCTCCCTCCCACACCCTAGTCGCACTAGCTTCTCATTTTCACACCACAAACAGCTTACAATGGCTTGTTCCCTTTATCATCGATACTTTTTTGCATATCTTTCATTCATTGTTCTTTATCTCTCCACATCACCGTCTATATCTCTCGTTTCCCTGATCCCTGACCAGTCTGAAGAAGGGTCTCGACCCGAAACGTCGCATATCTCCTTCGCTCCTTAGATGCTGCTGCACCCGCTGAGTTTCTCCAGCCTTTTGTGTACCCTCGATTCTCCAGCATCTGCAGTTCCTTCTTTAACACTTAATGACTTCCTTCCCAAGCTGCATTCACTACATCCTGCGACAACTCCTCCGTGCACATTGACATGTACTGGTCAATATCAAGAGGGTCTCGGGACAGAGTATCTGCGTCCGTGTTGACTCTTCCTGGTCTGTACCTGATGTCAAAATGGAAGTCTGACAGTTCTCCCACCCACCGGTGACCAACCACATTGAGTTTGACAGTGCTCATGATGTAAGTGGGTTGTTGTCAGTGAAGATGGTAAAGTGTGGAGCATAATAGAGGTAGTCCCTAAATTTCTCGCACACTGCCCACTTAAGTGCAAGGAACTCCAACTTGCCACTATGCATATGGTAGTTCCTCTCTGCAGCTGTCAAAGTCCGTGACCCATACCCAATGACTCGCAGCTTGCTCTCCTGTTGCTGGTAGAGGACAGCTCCTAGACCTTGCTCTGATGCATCGGTATGCAAGACGAAAGGCCTGTCGAAGTTTGGGTATGCAAAAACCGGTGGATGTGTCAACACGTCAATCAGTCTCTCAAGTACACTTTGATGTTCAGCAGTCCACTGTATGGGTGCCCTGGATGACAGTTGGGGTCCCTTGGCTTTGCCTTGTCGAGACTGGACTTGAATTGAGGATTTCCCTTGGAGCATCTCATACAATGGCTTTGCTATCTTTGAGAAGTTTTGAATGTATATCCTGTAGTAACTGAGAAAGCCGAGAACCCTTCTCAAATCACCTACCGTCTGTGGTGTTTTGTCTTTCAAAGCCAGCACAGCATTCAGGTCCTTGGGATCAACTCGAATACCGTTAGCAGAGACAAGGCGGCCAACATAGCGAACTTCTTGCTTGAACAACTCACACTTTTCAGATCAGAGCTTTACCCCTTGATGTTGCAAAGTTTGGAGAACCTTGCGGACCACTTCCACGTGATCTTCAAATGACCGCGAGTAGCAGAGGATGTCATCGAGGTAGGGTATACAGCATTCATCCCTCAGAGAACTCAACATCTCCTCCATACTTCTCTGGAATGCTCCTGGCGCGTTTCATAGGCCAAACGGGATCCTTACCCACTCATAAAACCCCCAGGGTGTGATGAAAGCAGTGAGATGACGTGAACTTTCAGCCACGAAACCCTGGTGGTAGGCCTTACCCTGGTCAAGAATGCTAAACCACGAGTAACCACCCAAGGTGTCCAGCAAGTCTCGCATTCGAGGCAGTGGGTGTCTCTCCGGCACCGTTTTCTGATTCAATAGACGATAATCTATGCAGTGGCGCAGTGTGCCGTCTTTCTTCCGCACACACACAACTGGAGCGGCATAGGAGGACCTAGATTTCACAATCCATCCCTTGACAAGGAGGTCTTGAACATATTCCTTTACCTCTCTCAACAACGGTTTTGGGATGGATGTGTACGCTCTCTGCACAGGAATGTCATCTTTCAGATTTATCACCATTTGCAGGCTTGGGTTGCATCCAATATCATTTTCATCTCTGGCAAAGGCTTTAGACTCCTCAAATAACATTTTCCTGACAACCTCTTGCTGATTTTCCTCCAGGTGATCAAGGTTCACGGGCGGATCCAACAGTGATGGAGTTGGTTGAGGAAGTTGAGAGGTGACCTCGTTGACTGTTATCATGGATGCCACTTTTCTTGGAGGGTCAGCTTCCACAACCCTTTCAATATGCTGTAAGGTGCCCAGGGCTATCTTACGTGGCAAGATAGTCATGGCTGGTGTTGTTGCCAACAGCAATTGTGACATATGGTTTTAAAGGAATCTGCATTTCAACCAAACCTGCTCCTAGATCTAGCTGATCCAAAGGCTGACTGCCTTCGTCTGATTCGAACAACACCAGACGGCCGTAGGAGTTCATGGTTGGGGGAACCCGGCATCTCACCCAGCTGACTTGTCCAGCTGGAATGACCACGTCCTTTGCACCAGTTCTTAGGCGTCCTTGTGGCATGCTTGGCTCCACTGTCTGAATAAAACTCACCACTGCTTCTGCTTTCTCACTTGAAACACCAATGGCATTCTGAAACAACTGTATCAGAGTAGGTACTAACCTTTCTGGCTGTCCTTCAACAAGCTGCTCAAGAACATTAAAACCAATCAACGGTCTTTCCATGGTCAAGCTGCTGACTAAGAATGGGACACTGATGGCAAGACTTGAGTCCTCATTCCCAGGTAGGTTGGTCATTATAGGAACCCATCCATCAAAAGGAATGACTGCATAAACCTTTAGCTCATCCAGTTCCTCAATGATCTCAAACACTGGTTGAATGTTTAAATCAGGCAGGTGTAGATCTTTCCAGGCATGGCTGATAATACTAACTTGTGCGCCTGTGTCGAGCAATGCAGTTACCGTCAAACCACTTAGATTACATTGTATCAGAGCCTTCTTTCCTATCATGTTGGCGACAGCTTTACATTTGGTACATTGTGGTTCAAAAGAGAACTGAGAAGATGATTTGCTTTGTTTGTCATTGTACTGTGTGCTCGCTACTTCTGAAGTAGTGGACAAAGGAAGATCTGTATTGTTGTCATCACAATCAATTTGAGTTTGGTGACGTTTCTCAGATCCGATCATTGGGCGCCCCCCTGCAGCGACCGGTTCAAGTTTCCCTGACTCTTCTGTTTCTTTAAGCAGCCAACAGCTCTGTGGCCTTCCTCCCCACATGAGAAACAATGGTTACAGTCTGGGCGGTTTTGTTCAACACATTTTGGACAACCGTATGATTTATCTCTCCTGGGTCTCATTTTATTTTGAGAATATTGGTTCCTCACATCTGTTGGTTGTGGCTTAATTTGTCGTTTCGTGGCCTCAATCATACTTGTGAGCTCATCTACTTTGGCTGTAAGCTCTTTAATTGGGTCTGTCTTCACTTTTGGCGCCACGCTCTCTTGCTTGCTGCACTGTTCTTTTGCTGTATTCGGCTCAAACTGTGCACCATGTGCATGAAATGCAGCCTGCCGACGAAAAGGACCTATCCTTTTTTGTCTCTCACTTTCTTCACTGGTGATTCTCATTACCTGGCACAGTATTGTCTCATCACTTACTTCACCACTGGACAAGAGAGGTTTTATTTCTCTGCGTAGGTCATTGTGTTTGTAGCCTAATCCCTGGTAAACTGTATGTAGGAAGCCATCTTGAACAGTAGCTGCACTGTATTTTACACCTGCGTCTGACAGTTTTGAAGTGAATGGGACACGATGCTTCAAACCTATGACACGATAGAGGAATTGTTGTGGTGTCTCGTTCTCCTCCTGCTTGGCACATATTAACTCTCGGAATAACTGTTTGTTTCTCTTAGGTGAGCCTGGAGAAATCCCTTGAGTTCCATCACAGTCAATTCATCCTTGTTCATTAGCATCTCTTTAAAAATTCCAGGTTTAATTATCCGGAGCACACCACGAACTATCTCTGCATCATGGAAGCCTTCTTTGATCCCTTCCTCTACTTGCTTACAGACATTGCTATAACTGATGTCTGATGAATGATCACCAACCTGGCCCCCTTGTACCTTAAACTCCCTTCTCTGGAGATAGGCGAGATCTCTTATGGAAATCATCCCCTCTCGAATGGGTCGGATAACTGTCGGGTTGTGGGATGATGAGTCACTTCGAGACTTATTAGCCTGTGCTGCTAATGGCGGAGAGTCTTCTGGTGACTGAGTTGTCGGTACCATAATGCTTTGTTTCAGCCTTTTACCAAGCTCCTCATAGCTAGTGAGCATTGCCAGTAACTCTGCGTTTATGGAGTCAGATACAGCAGTAGGTAGTACTGGGTCAGTTGTGAAAGCATCACTGTTTGGCAAAGTAGAACTGACTTGGAACATTTGGTTAGTAGTATCTCCATGAGCACCTATGGGTTGTATTTCTAGCTCTGGCAAACACAATACATTTCGGGTCTTTACAATATCATCAATAGCATCTTTCAAACCAACAATTCAGACATTCCACTGTCTTCTGACTAACAAATGCTTACTGTACATGAATGAACTGATTTTGTCGAAGCAGCCTTCATGGTCTCCTTCATGGAGTTCAGACAGGTCCCCATCTGATGTTGAACCCATCTCTTTGGCGATGTGAAAGAGCTCTGCAGCTGACAAGGTGAACAGTGACTTCCGAATGTCCCACACTAGGCTCTTCCTCCCACTCTCTGACATGGCAGCAGCTTTTCACCGTCTTTCACGGTGGATCACAGTTCAGCAATGGCACAGTCTCTGCTCTGACTCACCGCTCTCGGCACTCAGCTCGAATCAGCCCTGTCTCGGCCTCAGGTGTCATTTGTTGATCAGCTCCAGCTCCAATCAGGAAGTGGCGCCGACCCCGGACGAGCCCCCACGATCTGTTACGGGTCCCATGGTTGGGCACCGTAAAGCAGATAGATAACCTGTATAAAAGCAGGTGTGAGATAGCAAATGAGGACAACACAGTGCGTCTTAATTCATCCCCAGATTGCTTCTGCCAAGATGGGGGGAAGTGCCCGGCTGTTTCCAGTCCCCACAGCAACTGGAATGACACAGAAGTTCCCCCTCACTGCTGCACATTATAAACTGCCATTGCACCATCAAATAAATTAAATCAAGGTGGGCACACCGTCTTAGGTGCGCCACACAAAGTTTTCGGGTCGAAACCCTTCTTCAGACCCGGCTATTTCCTTGGCTCCATAGATGCTGCCTCAAGCCCTGTCCCACTGTGCGAGTTCACCCAAGAGCTTAAAATCTCTGTGTAGCATCTCTGTCCCTATCTACAAATTCCCACTTTTAAATAAAATACAACTTTCGACTTAATGATTTCGCAACAGGATCACGATTAGTCGATTCCCACGCATTTTCAATCATCGTTCGATTCAGTGTAATTTTCACACCTGGTTGATGTAGTTTTTTTTAAAGATACAGTACATTACAATAAATTGTTTCAAGCATACCCAGTACTAAATGCATGAACATTAAGGTGGTCACTGATGTTACAAACATTTATAAATGAATATAATTTCAAAGTGAAATAGGAGATTTCCATAGAAATAATATTTTACCAGAATATAAGGTGAGGTCGCTGCAAAATGCTCACTTAAAACAATACGCCGTCAACTCAGGATTGTTTCTTAGCCCTCTGACAGGTGTTCCAATCTAACCTCGTAGCTCGCTGTTAATCGATTCATAGCTATTAATTTTCATTCCTGGTCCGTATCGAACTTCTCCAAATGCAAACGCTTCAAGTTACACTTCTTGTGTGGTGTTGAGGGGTGGAGGGGGATGCTAGGATAAAATACCATATATTTGCCTTTATAAAGCGATCCTGCTGTGTCAATTCTTGTCGAAAGTTGTATTTCATTTCAAAGTGGGAATTGGAAGATAGGGACAGAGATGCTACACAGAGATTTTGATATGAAGGAAACGTTACAGCAGTTGAGTAAAAGATTGGTCAAATGGTAGGTTCAATGAAGGTCAGGCGAGGGGAATTGGGGGTGGGGGAAAAGTATCTATAGCTTGGGACTTGCCTAAATGAGTACTGAGATGGATTATCATTCCACACCAAATTTCTTAGACAATAATACCTTTTATGCAATTATCACAACATTTGGATATGGATATGGATATGGATCAAGCTATGGTACATGCTCGTAAATTAGTAAAACAAATGTTCTTCATTAAGTACTGTTGTTTCTGGGATGGTGTGACTGATAACAAATAACCTACATTCTATATTTTGTCATAATGTGGCTGAAACAATGGCATATTTTGTGATATTTATTGAGATAGAAAGATACAACTGAGTTTGGGCAAGATATTACCTTGCAACATTCTGTATGTCTGATAGATATTGTGAAATGGAACTCAGAAATTATGGGAGGATTACATAAAACTACAATTCAAAGGTAATGAATATACAGAGTATTCTTATTTCCATCATGAACATACAATAGTGATATAGAACACCAGGTCCTACTACGGTAAACTCACGACCTACTACGGCATGACTATGTGTTAAAAAGTATCAAATTTTTACTATATTTACTATATCCTGAGTATATTTTACTCGTGGACATTTTTCAACATGTTGAAAAATCTTCACGAGTTACCACGTTTCCCGAGTACCTGCCGTTAGCGCTAAGAAATGGCATGTTGGCCTTTATAACAAGAGGAATCGAATATAGGAGCAAAGAGGTCCTTCTGCAGTTGTACAGAGTTCCAGTGAGACCGCACCTGGAGTATTGTGTGCAGTTTTGGTCCCCTAATTTGAGGAAGGACATTCTTGCTATTGAGGGAGTGCAGCGTAGATTTACAAGGTTAATTCCCAGGATGGCGGACTGTCATATGCTGAGAGAATGGAGCAGCTGGGCTTGTACACTCTGGAGTTTAGAAGGATGAGAGGAGATCTTATTGAAACATATAAGATTGTTAAGGACTTGGACACGCTAGAGGCAGGAAACATGTTCCCGATGTTGGGGGAGTCCAGAACCAGGGCCCGTAGTTTAAGAATAAGTAGTAAGCCATTTAGAACGGAGACGAGGAAACACTTTTTCTCACAGAGAGTGCTGAGTCTGTGGAATTCTCTGCCTCATATGGTGGTGGAGGCAGGTTCTCTGGATGCTTTCAAGAGAGAAAGCTAGTTTGGGCTCTTAAAAATAGCAGTCAGTGGATATGGGGAGAAGGCAGGAACGGGGTACTGATTGTGGATGATCAGCCATGATCACATTGAATGGCGGTGCTGGCTCAAAGGGCCAAATGGCCTGCTCCTGAACCTATTGTCTATTGAAACGTCCCGAGCTCCGACGAACCCGCTATGTGCTTACCACGAGCTTTGATTTTTTTTAAATCTCAGGAGAGCTCTTGGGTGAACTCGCACAGTGGGACAGGGCTTCACACCTGCTGAGTTTCTCCAGCATTTTTGTCTACATTTGATTTTCCAACATCTACAGTTCCTTCTTAGACGTTTTGCGGTGATGGCTGCATCTGCAGTTCCTTTTGGGTGGGGGGGGGGGAAAGAGTCCTGGCCCGCTGAGTTCCTCCAGCACTCTGTGTTTTTTGTTTGACTCTGAAGTTGAAGGTTGACCCCCCCTGTGTCTCCCTTCAACTATCTGTCTGTGGTGGCTCAGCAGGACGGGCAGGGGCTCTGGGGAGAGGGTTGCGGTTCTGGTCGAGACCCTTCTTCAGACAATCACAAGTACTCTCACCGACGAGTGTTCAGTTCATTCTGAAGAAGGGTCTTCTCTCCAGAGTTGTTGCGCTGCCTGTGCTGCTGAGCTACTCCAGCTTTTGTATATCTTCAATTTCAGAGTTAGATAAAATTTCTCATGGTGGGCTTATAGCGTCTACACCCCCGCACCCCTTCCTTCCCAACCTCAGCCTCACGGACCTTAGCTTACCCCTAGTTCCTAAAACCCACTTCTATCACTGATTGCAATATATATGTAACACCACATTGCAGGTTCTACAGAGATTTTCGTGGTTTCTGTACATATAAGTAAAAGACTAAGGGACATTGGCAGAACATATTTGTGGCAGTAAGAAGAGGGGTATAGCCAAGGCAAAGAAGGCCAAAGCAGAAAAGGAGAACGGTGCATTAGATAAGTATTTCAGCAAAACTATCTCAGAAAATGCAGAAGAGCAAGTGGTGCCACAACACAGTGAAGATGATGACACTGAAGGAAGCCAGTCTGAAGAAGTTATGCAAGATGATCAAAGTGGGAATTAATTTACTGTAAGTGAGATCGCCCATTTCGAAATTTGACAAACAAGAAAACTTGCCTGTTGACATGACTTCTGGTGCTTCTGAGGCAAGAGAGAATGGGAATTCAAAATCTGCCAGTTTTGTACAATTAACAGATGATACTGCAACATGGCCAGAAATGATGAATCAGAGTGTCGGGGACTATTTGGTGAAAAAAGGACCACTTACAATTATAGCAGAATTTTTCCCCAAGAATGACAGTGGATCATGTTTTTCAAAATTTCACTGCAAAAGAAAACTGCCAATAGTGAAATTGTAGATCGTCCATGGCTAATATACTCTGCACCAACTGATAAAATCTTCTGTTATTACTGCCAACTTTTTGATAATAATGCAGCAATTGCACTTGAGAGTTGTGGTTTTAATAACTGGCCGAACATTTATACAAGACTAGCTGAGCATGAGAACTCCAAAAAGCATTTGCAAGCTATGCTCAGTTGCTGTGAACTACAACAAAGATTATCTACTGAAAAAACTATTGATGAAGTGGTAGAAAAACTAATCGGACAAGAAGCAAAACCGCTGGCATCACGTTTTTGAGCGACTGGTAGCCACTGTACAGTTCCTGGCAGAAAGAAACTTGCCATTCTGGGGATCTCAGGAACACATAGGAACACCACAATGGAAATGTCCTTGGTGTTATTGACTTGCTAGGAAAATTTGATCCAGTAATGCAAGACCAACTGTGAAAAATCCAGAATAAGGACATACATGCTCATTATTTAGGAAAAATAATCCAGAATGAGCTTATTAATATAATGGGTCACGCTGTTCTACAGGAAATCATTTTGCTTAGGTATTAGTGTGATCGTGGATTCTGCTAGTGTTTCAGGTAGTATTTGTGCTTTGAAGGCATAAGTATACATTTTCTGTAGGCGGGGGGTAAATATGTCATAAAAACTTTTATAGAATTCGTTACTAAATCCCTCGGGACCTGGTGTTTTTCCATTTTTTAATTAGATTATTGTTTGCTTCTATTTCCTTATTTGAAATTTGTGCTCCCAATTCCTCTTGTTCCTGCAACTCTAATTTAGGAAGGTTACAATTATCCAAGAACTCTGTAACTTTGTTGGTGTCCATTATCGTTTTAGATGTATACAGATTCTCGTAAAATTGTGCAAATCTTTTATTAATATCACTCCGCAAGGTCAATATTTCCCCTTTGTCTGATTTAATCTTTAAAATTGTGTGAACCTTTTCTCGTTTTTTTTAACTGACGTGCCAGAAGTTTGTGGGGCTTATCCCCAAATTCAAAGTGTTCCTGTCTTGTAATTTGTAATAATCTTATGACTTTCTCTGATAATAATTTAATTTGAATTTCAGTATTATTATTCTATTATGTTTATCCGTAGTGGGGTCTTTAGCGTTTTCTATGTCCAGTTGTCTAATTTGTTCTTCTAGTTGTCTTTGTTCGTTCTTATTTTTCTTATTTTGAAAAGCTTGATATGAAATTATCACGCCTCGAATAAATGCTTTAAAAGATTCCCATGATAATGTAGGTGAAATGTCTGTCGTGTCTTTTATTTTGAAGAAAAGGTCCATTTGCTCTTTTAAATATGTACTCCCTTGCGGGTCTTTTAAAATTTGTGGATTGTACCTCCAAAACGGTTTGTTCTTAGTGATTCCTTCCATTATTAGATGAATATTTTGTATTAGTTGTAAATACATATTAATAGAAAATACTTCTTACATACATTCATAATATTATTAATATTAATATTAACATTTAAGACTTTATATTTCTATACATTTTTTTTTTAAACAATTACAGTTTGAATTTGGAGATAAACCTCAAAAATTATTGGCTCGCCAATTAAGGAAGATGGAGGGAGAAAAAATAATCCATAGGATTAAATCACATAATGGCAAACTTTTAATACGACCTAAAGATATTAATGAGAGATTTCTGCAATATTATAGAAACTTATACACCGCTAAAACAACAGAAAACAAGATAGGAATAGAAGCATTTTTTTTAAAATGTAATCTGAATGGGTTGGATTCACAAAATAGAGAATCATTAAATGCTGAAATTTCAGTAAAAGAAATCCAAAAATCTATTAGATCATTAAAAAATGGTAAAACACCGGGACCAGATGGTATTGGTTCGGAATTTTATAAAACATTTTATGATCTGATTGCACCACGCCTGAAGACATTATATGAATATATATATATATACACAGCAGAAACTACCAGAAACGTTAAATGAATCTATTATAACACTTATACCTAAAATAAACAAAGATCTGGATGAACCAGGATCATTTAGAGCTATAGCTCTTTTAAATACTGATCAAAAGATACTAACTAAAATATTAGCACAAAGGCTAAGCACAGTTATTAACAAATTAATTCATCCCGATCAAACAGGATTTATACCAAAACGATATTCCTCATATAACCTGAGACGTTTATTCAATATTATATATTCGAAAAGAGGTATTAAAAAAGATCTAGTAGTTATTTCGTTAGATGCGGAGAAAGCCTTCGATCAGGTGGAATGGTTCTATTTGTTTTCGGTTATGGAAACTTTTAAATTGGGAGAGAAGTTCATTACTTGGGTCAAATTATTATACACTAACCCAACAGCCAGAATAATAACAAATCAAATGCTATCAACTAAATTCAGTTTATCTCGAGGCTGTAGACAAGGTTGCCCTTTATCCCCACTACTGTTTGCACTTGCAAAGAACCATTAGCTCAGCAGGTGAGATCACATCCTGAAATATATGGGTATGATACCAGAGATACTGAAAATAAAATCTCCTTATATGCGGATGATGTATTACTTTATATCACAAAACCGAAAATTAGTATCCAAAATTTATTAAAATTAATAACTGAATTCGGATCTTTTTCAGGATATAGTATCAATTGGAATAAAAGTGAACTTATGCCAATAATGGTAAATAACCTACATATATTACAACAATTTCCTTTTAAGATAACAAACGAAAAAATTAAATATCTTGGAATTTATGTAACAAAAAGATTTGATTCTTTATTTAAATCCAATTTCCCACTATTATTGAATAAATTAAATAAGAACATTTTATATTGGAAAACTCTACCCATTTCAATGTTAGGTACAATTAATGTAATAAAAATGATTTTTCTTCCGCAATTACTATATCTTTTCCAATTAATTCCGATATATCTTCCTAAAAATTTCTTTAGGAAGGTGGACTCTCTAATTACTAACTTTATTTGGGATTATAAGAGCCATAGAATAAATAAAAAACATTTATGTAAATTAAAAATAAATGGAGGTTTAGCACTACCAAACTTTATGTTTTATTACTGGGCAGTTAATATTAAAAATATGAATTTTTTGGTTAGTAGAGACAGATAACCAACCAATTTGGTTAAAAATGGAAAAAGAAGATTGTTCTCCTTTTGAAATCAGTTCAATAATATTTGCCAATATTAATTTAGGTAAGAAAACCTTTCGTGAAAACCCTATAATAGAAAGTGGAATACGTATCTGGAAACAAATAAAGAAAACATTAAAATTGAAATCTATACCACTAGCCCTTACCATTGTAAATAATGTTACATTTAAACCTTCAATGATGGATAAAGGCTTTTTACAATGGAAAAATAAGGGAATTAATAAGATGGGTGATCTCTACAGGGAAAACTCTTTCCTTTCATTTCAAGAATTACAACAAACTTATGGATTACATTCCAAAGATTATTTTAGATACTTACAAATCAGAGACTATGTAAAAGCAAACACACAGGAAATTAGAAATAGAAAGACAGAAATTTTAGATGAATGTCTAAATAAACACCCAAACACAGAAAAAATGATGTCATACATTTATAATATCCTATTGGAAAATGATGTCCCATTAACAGAAATATATAGACAATCATGGGAAAACGAATTAGGTCAAATTATCAGACCAGAAGTATGGGATGAAAGTTTACAACACATACACCACTGTTCGTTAAACGCTAGACACTCTCTTATACAATTTAAAATATTACATAGACTACATTACTCAAAATCCAAACTACATAACATTTTTCCTAATGTATCTGCCATATGCGATAAATGTCAGCACTTAGAAGCTAATCTGACACACTCATTTTACAAATTGTGTAAAAATTACAAAATTTTGGATAGAAATATTTAGGATAATTTTGAATGTTGTTAATATGAATCTGACTCCTGACTCAAAGTTAATAATACTGGGAATACTGGAAACAGATCAATTAATAACAACGAATCAAAGAATTTTTATTGATTATAGTTTAATAATTGGGAAAAAATTAATATTAAAATTCTGGAAAGGTCCTACATCCCCCACAATCAAAATGTGGAATACAGAAATGTTGGAGACACTCCACCTGGAAAGATTGAGGCTTGTCCTAATGGACAGGTTGCATCTTTTCAGAGGGATATGATCTCCATATATTGAATATCTACAGGGTCAAAGTGGCTCGGTGCGAGAGCCTGACTGAGGCCTGAATATTAGAATGGATGAAGAATTACGTATAATAAATCATGGATATATCTCCAACGATGGATAAATTTTTAATACTCCATTCACTTCCTTATTTTCTATATTTTTTTTATTAAAATTTTTTTTTTTTATCATTCCTTCCATTTTTAGAAAAAAAGTTATTGGGGAGTGATCTGAGATCGTATTTGTGTGGTATTTTAGTTTAGAAGTGTGGGGAATTAGTTTTGTATCCACCAAAAAATAATCTATTCGTGAATATGTCTTGTGTACCATAGAATAGAACGAGTAAACCCTGCCGGTCGGATTTGCAATCCCTGCTGGTTGGATTTCGTAGTACCTCTTTGTTTTTGATTGGATTTATCTAAGTAAGTGTCTAAGACACAGTTAAAGTCTCCACCGATTATGACATTTTGGTAGTTATATTCTGCAATTATATTCAAGATTTTATTGAAAAAGTGCGGGTTGTCAATGTTGGGTGCATATATATTTACCAAGGTAATTGGGGCAGCATGGATCTCCCTGGTAAATATCAAATATCTCCCGTCCTTATCTGTTAAGGTATTTTTGGGTTTAAATGGAATGTCTTTGCGAATAATAATAGATGTTCCTCTAGATTTCGACTATGATGATGAGTGAAAAGTTTGTCCTATCCAGTTCACCCTCAATCTAGCTTGGTCTTGAAGTTTAAGATGAGTCTCTTGTAAAAAGGCAATATCTGTGTTGTATTCTTTCAGCTGAGCTAGAATCTTACCCCTTTTAATGCGTTAGTTAACACCCCTAACGTTCCAACTACAAAATGAGATTCCTCCCAGTTTATTTTGGTTATCATCTTGCAT
The DNA here is from genome assembly GCA_035221665.1 of Okamejei kenojei. Taxonomy (NCBI): domain Eukaryota; kingdom Metazoa; phylum Chordata; class Chondrichthyes; order Rajiformes; family Rajidae; genus Okamejei; species Okamejei kenojei. The sequence goes on from CM069136.1 coordinate 27,605,175, forward strand.
TTTGAATAGATTTAATACCTATGTGTCTTGCGATGCATTCGTACCTCAGGTCTTTGGATATAGGTAGATCATTTACCCTACAATGTTCAGTTAGTAGATTCCCTTTGCGATAGTCCTTGAATAAAAAAAACACACGTGATTAAATGTGAAAATGATTTAAAAAAAACTAATACAAGTGAGAATATAATGTCCGAGAATATAGTGAGAATATAGTTTTTTACAGGGAAAAAACATTTTATTGACTTCCGTGTCGATATAAAACCAACAAATAGCTCCGCTCCCTGAATTAATCATAACATATAGGAACGGGACCAGTTTAAAAAAATCAAATGTATAGTACCCATTTACAGAATATATGTCCATTTCCTAGGTATTTCCGGATATAACTATAGTTTTTGTCTACTGGGTGTTAAGCGTATATTTTAACCTCAAAGTTCATCGACTATTGGTTGAAGGGGTTAACCTATCTGGCTCCTGGAACTAAGCCAGAAGCTCGCCTCATCCCCTCACGCCCCGGTTATAAATCTACTTAAGAATTATTAGGTTATTAAGTATTAATTTGAAAATCCCCATTTCTGCATTTCTGATTAGCATTCATTACTGTTTCTATGTTAATATTCTATGTTAATATTGTTAAGGAAGTTAATGCTATATCATTTAGGTTATTCATTCAATCTCATATACAACAGTAATAGCCAAGCCCAGTCTGTTGATGAGCTCTGCTTTCGGTGTTTATCTTTTTCCAGCTTCTCTTGGAACAGAGTGTGTCCTTGAGCTAGCATTCCGCCGATAAGACATCAAAACAAAGTTCCTTCTTTGGGCAGTGTGCCACCATTCTGGGTGCAATAGTAAAGAGAGAGAATGTCCAAAATGTCCAACCTTTCCAGCTAGTCCTTCTGTTCCACGATGGTTAGAGCATATTTGTATGCCTCCTTCGAATTTGTGAACGATTTTTGCTGTTCTTTGTAGGATATGCGCATTCTAGCTGGGTAGTAAACACCATATCTGACCTCCTTATATCCTTGGAGAGCCTGCTTTGCCTTAGAGAATTGATTTTGTTTTTGCATGATTTCATAAGGGTAGTCTCTGAAGATTTTAAAAGTAGTTACACTATACATCAGAGGCACGCCATATTTGATATTCCTCATAACCTCTTCCACGTCAGCAATGTCCCGGAATTTCACAATAATCTGTCGTGTACGTTCTGCGCCATCCTGAGATTTGTGTTTGAATCTAGGAACCCGGTGTGTTGCTTCAATTTTTGGTAGGTTAGGGAGCTTAAGAGCCTCTTTAATTAATCCCGCAATGAACTCGCAAGTGTTATCTCTCTCGGCTCCCTCTGGTACGCCAACTAATTTAAGGTTATGACGTCTCAAACGAGCCTCGAGGTCCAGACATTTGTCTGAAACTTTAGCCAGCTGAGTCGCCATCCGTTGTGTAGCAAGGTCTTGTTCTGACCTCACCTTCTTCATCTCCTCCACCATTCTTGCCATCTCATCCTCCATCTCGTGCATTGTTAACATACAGGTTGATACAGTGTCCAGCACAGCACCGAACTTCGTGGTGTCTTCTTCACCCTTATCAATTCTCTCCGATAGTTCATCTCTCACATCGTCAATTCATTTATTAATAGTGCCAATTGAATCCTTCACAGACTCAATAACATTCTGATTACAAGAAGTCATGTTTAGCGTCAGCTTTTCTATCTATTCCATCATCACTCCCAACATGTGTTCCATCTTTTTTCCATCCACCTTTACATCTTTCAGTTCACTTTCCGAAAGCTTTAATTCTTCAAATTCTTTGTCCTTGGCCAAGTCTGCTTTGAGTCTTGTAGCCATATCGAAAAGCACCTTTTCTTCGGAAGCCACTTCAAAAATAAATCTGTAGGCTTTGTCTGGCTTCCCAGGAGAGTTTTATAACTGTCCTCTGAATGCTCTTACCCAGGGAAGATTTTTTCATTTAAAGTGCTTTAAGCCTCTGTTAAATTCACAGCTGTTACTGATGATGTTATCAGCAAGTCGAGCAGAGACTCCGATAAGTTTTTTTAATTGGTCCCGACCTGTAGATCCGGTTTTATCGCGAAAAATCTCGAATTTTAGGGAGTGGAGCTATGTGCAACGTCTGTTAAGATAACATGGCGCCACTGGAAGGTGAAAATTTGTACAACACCCTTCTACATGAACTTGAAACATTAGGGCTGGATGTTGAAAATATCCGTGGACAAGGGTATGATAATGGTGCCAATATGAAGGTACACACTTCAGGTGTGCAGGCACGACTTCTACAGAAGAATTCAAGAGCTTTCTTTACACCATGCGCATGTCACAACTACAACCTAGTTTTGGGAGACAGCCAAGACATGTCCAGATGCAATGACTTTCTTTGGAACTCTGCAACGTATTTACACCATTTTTGCATCATCTACTAAAAGATGGACTGTTTTTAGAAAACATGTGATAGGTCTGTCTATAAAAGCTCTCTCTGAAACACGATGGGAATGTAGAATGGAAAGTGTCAAAGCTGTACGGTACCAAGCTGCTGAAGTTTGTAATGCACTAGAAGAGTTAGCAGAAAACAATGATGATGCTCAAGCAAAAAGCGATGCTGAATCGTTAGTCAGTCAAATGAGAGATTACAAGTTTCTGGTCTCACTACTTTTCTGGCACTCCTAAATTTTGTGAGTAAGGAACTTCAGAGTGATACCATGGATGTTGCTACAGGGCTTTCTTCATTTCAAAAGCTTTGTAACTGGTTAAAGACATACAGGGGAAAAGGTTTTGATGAAGCCTTGATTGACAAAAGTGAACTTGCCAAAGACCCAGATGCTGAGCCCGTATTCAAGAGTTGGAGTAAGTGCTTATGCAAAAAAAGAAAATTATTTGATTATGAATCTGAAGATGAACCTTTGCGAGATCCAAAAACAGCCTTCAGAGTGCAATGTTTTAATCAAGTGGTAGATAAAGCACTGCAAACACTTGAGCCACGGATTCAACAACTGAAAAAGTATCAACATTTATTTGGATTCTTGTGCAATTTTCACGACCTGTCCAAGGACACCATAAGAAAATGTGCAGCACATCTGGAAATGGCATTGACAGAGGTCAAGCTGGGACAGGAAAAAGATCAAATTAAAACCACAAAACTGGCTGATGTGGATGGATACATGCATTGTGAGGAGATGGAGGCACTAAAGCCAATTCTGCCACCAGAGATTTAAAACCCCATGAAAATGCTTGAATTCCTTGCTTGCAACAACAGGTCTACCGCATTTCCAAATTCATTTATTGCTCTTCGGATTTTCTTGACAATCCCAGTGACTGTGGCATCTGGAGAAAGGAGTTTTTCCAAGTTGAAATTGATCAAAACTTACTTGAGGTCGTCAATTCGGCAAGAACGTTTGAACAGTTTGACAATTATGTCCATTGAATCGGAAATTAGCAAGAGTTTAAACTTTGACAAAATTCTAACAGACTTTGCAGAGAAAAAAGCAAAAAAGATAACTTTCTCATAAAAGGCAATAATAATATGACCCGTCATGTGCCGTCAAGGTAGGCAAGGAAGGCACTGCCTACCCTGACTAAAATTATATAATGATAATTGTTAAATATAAATAATAAAGGCACGGGAGAATTATGCCTACCTAAGAGATCGATTTCTTAGGTAGGCATAATTCTCTGTGCCTTTCATGCGCAGTACATGTAATACGGGAAAGTGTGTGCAGCTGACGTGCCGTCGGCGCTGCTTCAAGCTCTCAATGACAAGGGAAGCTGAAGGCAGCTGAAATTCTGTCTTTGCAGCGTGGACTGTGTATTGTGCATGTGCAGCAGGCTACTGCACATGCGCAGCGCAAGTTTCTTGGCGGGTTTTTCAAACATGGATTGTCATTATCTTATGAGTATCTTAGGAAACAAACTAAGAATGGAGTTTGTGTACAAATAATGTGGTAGATTTATTTGAGCTAAATGTTTTAAAATGCCGTATTTCCCAGCAATGAAGACGCAATTTTTTACCCAAAAATAAGACACGAAAATGTAGCGATGTTACAAAACCTACCTTCAGCAGCGCCGCAGTTCTGCCACTGGCCGTGTGCGCGACTTTGGTGTCTTTGATGGGGGGGGGGGACAGGATTAGAATGCAGGTTTGTATCGATCGTCGGAGAGGGATTTCCTCGGGCTGCTAGCTGATGAAGAAAAATCGATCGGACTTCCGTTCCTGGGGTTTTTTTGTAATCGCTAGACAATTTAACAATTGGATTAAAATAATATGCAACTGGTTGGACAGTTCTGCCCAACAGGTAGATTGGATAAGAATGGAGAAAGAGGATTGTTCCCCTTATAATATAGGAGCGATCCTTCTTTCTCCGATAAAACTGAACAATGTAATATACAAGAAGAATCCAATTATTCATAGTATAATACGAATTTGGAAACAAATAAAATTAACTTTAAAATTAAGAAAATTATCGCTTCTTTCTCCAATAGCTAATAATCCCTCATTCAAACCATCCATTATTGATAAAACGTTTACCCATTGGGAAAGAATAGGAATTAAAATGATGGGAGATATGTATGAAATGGGAAAACTTTTATCATTCCAACAATTACAACTAAAATATAATTTGAAAAGTAATCAATATTTCAAATACAATCAAATTCAAGATTATTTGAAAAAGTATATACAAGGATATCAAACTTTAACCCCAGATCTACTGGAGGAAGGAATGAATAGAAAGGCAGAATCAAGCAATTTAATATCTTACTTATATAATATAATTCTAAATATAGAAACACCAACAACAGAAGCAATTAGAAGAGACTGGGAACAAGAGTTATTGATAAAAATTCCGAACGATAGATGGGATAAAAATTTATTATATGTAAACAAATGTTCAATGAATGTAAGACATAACCTAATTCAATTTAAAATTTTACATAGATTATATTATTCGAAAACAAGACTGAATAAAATATTTTCAAATGTTTCCCCCATCTGCGACAAATGTCTAACTCAAAATGCCACTATAGTACATTCCTTTGTCTCTTGTACAAAACTATACATTTTGGAATGACATTTTTGGAATTTTTACAAAACTATTTAACACAAAATTGAACCCCAATACTGAATTGATTATCTTTGGATCAATGGAAGAGGGAAGTAAACTAACTATATTCCAAGAAGCTTTTCTTAATTATGGTCTAATAACAGCGAAAAAACTTATACTTAAATTTTGGAAAAACGCACCTACGCCAACATTCAAAATGTGGATCTCAAACATGTCTGAAACGCTACATCTTGAAGAAATGAAATTCCTCTTACTAGGCAAAGTAGACCAATTCTTAAAGATTTGGTCTCCGTTTATCAACTTTATACAAGCATATGGTGCAACATAACATGACCTTAGAAATTAAATGTTTAGAACTGGGTGACGGATGGGCAAAAATATGAGATAGGTAGATCTCTCCTAATCTCTCTTTTCTTTTTACTTTTTCCTTCTCTTTCAATCTTTTAACTTCTCACCTCTGTCCTTCATTTTTTTTTTTGTTTTCTGTTTCTACTCGCTTGTCTATCTATTCCGACACTCTTTATTTATTTTTTCTCTCACTGTTCTTTTATTATTGAACTAAAAGTATGAAGTTGTACAAGAATGAGAATATGTATTTATGTATTAGGTACTTAAGTACCAGACTACTGTACTTACTTCTAACAAAAATAAACAAACAAATAAATAAATAAATATATAATAATAAAATAATAATAATATGCGACTTTGAAAGCCCTCATCACCTACAACATGACAGATCGTAATAACAGGACAAAACAAAGGGTAAGTCGTTTATTTTACATATAATCTTGCTTCTTGGGATGGCTTTAATCTAATTTTACGTTGCGAAAATTTTATTTTGGCCCCATACGAACCGGCAGTGTCTTTCCTGCTGATATGGAGTTAAAGCTCACTGCAGCGGCAACGTTCCAATCGATCGCATTCCAGAAACACCCACTCGCAATATGATTTAATTCTCATTTCTGTTGGACAATCATGTCATAAGAACATCTAAAGTCTATATTTTATGTTATTGTCTATCCATAGTCAATATTTTTATACTAAATATACACAACAGTTTTAGACACATGTATTGTGCAAAAAATAATTTTGATTATCTTGAGTGGATGTTTCTAGATTAATTTATGGGAATTAAACATTAAATTCCTTCCATCTGGCATATAAATTCATGACAGTGAGATTTAAAAATCATGTTATATTGTGAATTCTTGTGTGAATGGGATTAGTTTATTATTTGGATACTTTGGCTATTTTTAAAAATTATATTTTTCTTAAGAAATTGAATCTACCGGACATTCATAATGGGAAAGCAGTGGGCAGAAAGGCATGTCATGCATGGTTTGAAGAACAAAAACTTGTAGTTTACAATGCCAAAATTGAAAAGTTGAGGAAAAACAAGGTGTACTGAGTTGCTTATTCGTTAAAATCTGAGGAGTATGATGATGCTACTGGTCATGGTATGCCAATGTACCAGCTAGCAACTGATCTTCTCCATAAAGACCTGGTCTATTGCTAGAAATTGTAATTTATTTACCTATCTGTTACGGACTTACAGCATATAATACAATAATATTAGCGTTCTGATCTTGAAAAAATCACATTTTTGAATTTTCAAGGCAGTCTGGGTGTTTATTACTATTTTCGTCACAACAGTCAATTTTGTACTTAGCTACAATTAGGTAATTAACTAATTATATGCTTTAATTTCAGGTCATCCAAGTAAGATGTTTTATATTTGTTTCAGAATGCTTCAATCTATAATAACTGAAAATGTCATTCAGTTCTTAATTTTTAAGAAAGTTATGGGCTTTTGACTGTCCTTGGTCACAGCTTTTGTGTTAAATCAATGGAAAAGCAATAGGGAACAAGATGCTAATTTCCGAGTATGAAAATGGCCATAGCTTTTTTTAATACTGAAAGTGAATTAGGTGTCAAATTAAAATTATTTTTATGCTTTATCTGATGGGATAAATTGCAGACTTGATTTTTAAAATCTCAAAATTTTGTAACATTGCTAGAAAATGTACCTGCATCTTGGAGGCCGAAGGTTAGGTTGTTATCCAAGAAAGACAGACTTTGTTATCCCTTAGTACAGCAACATCAAGAACGATGTTGCTGTACTGAGGGATAGCCAAGTCTATCCCTCATTGCTAGCAGCTGATGAGAAGCGGCTGTAAAGTGTAAAGTGGCTGTAAAAAGACAGCGCTGGTGGGGCTGGGGGGGGGGGGGGGGGGGGGGGGGGGGGAGTTCCTTTCAGAGTGTGTGGGTAGTCTGTCCAGGGGTAAAGTTGCAGGGAGGGCAGGAGCGTTGAGAAGGAGGGAGTCGGCCGGGGATCATCCAGCTCAAGAGCGGGTCAGCGGGTGATGGATAACAGGACAGCGGGCAGTGGAGCTTACTCCATATCTCAGTGCGAGTAACCTTACTTGATCCCTTGTTCGCGCTGACACAGGGGTATGCTCCACCGCCCTCTGTGATACTATCCATTACCCGCTGACCTGCTCTGCTCTGTGATCTTTGCACTTGAGCTGGTCCCCTCAATGTTCAGACGGAGAGCACTGCCAGAGGTGAGCAGGCCGGCAGAAGGCGCTGAGATGGCAGACGGTTCCTCTGTCCGGTGATGGAGGCCGCTCATAGCCACTCGAGCTGCTTCCCTCCCCGGCCACAATGCGGTGGCGACCCGGAGCGCCACAGCAGTGGTGAATGAGCGAGTTACTGCCGTGAACCCGACTCTCTCCTTCTCAACGCTGAATAATCCAACCACATTTTTGTTTGGAAGTGGAAAGAAATAATAGAAATTGCATTAATTGCAATGTGTAAATAGTTGAGATACTGTCATAGGCCTTTCTTACATATGCTGTCACAGCGCACTGTAGTCTCTAAACAAACCTTCAGTAATTTTCATTTCAGAATAATAGTGTTTTTAGCCAATAACTCGACACTAGCACTGGCAATAAATAAAACAATTTCAAAAGTGCCACTTTCCAGCCCCTTATCTCATTGGCCATGCTCGGCTGCAAATCGGTGTCAATCTTGTGGACCATCTTCCTCTAGTCGTGGGGGTGGGGGATTGGCAGGGGCCTCACAAGTGGAACATTTTAGGGCCTCTCTTCATCTAAATCCGGCCCTGATTATACCTTCTGCAGACCTTTGTCCTCTGGGGTAGGAATTCCGAGTGCCGTTAGCGTGGACCTGCGTTCTTGAATAACGTACGGATAGATCTTTTTGTGATGTCCGGCTTTATCCTTCACTGCTTGGAGGATAGATTGCAGTCGCTGGATCATTTAATGTACGGCATGCTCTCAGAGGTGGTTCAATAATTTTGGGTCCAGGCACCAGATCGTATCCAATGAAAGTGTTCATTCCTTTACGGAGCTCCCAATCGTCGATGTCAGGCTTGTTGTGAAGCACGTCACCCAGTGGGCATTACAACTCCTCATCCGTCTCCTGCTTCCCGTGTGAATACCTTGGTGCAGCAAGGCTCGGAATATGGCTGCTCGCCGGCTCCACGCTCCTCAGGTGATCGCCGCCGCCGAACCCCGCCCGACTGGTCGACTGACAGTGCTGAGGGAGCGCTGCACTGTGCGGAGGCCAGTGCTGAGGGAGTGCTGCACCGTGGCATAGCACGAGCAGTATTGACCCAACTTCCCGTTATTATTATAACACGAGCAGACAATTCGTACCCACAATCGTAGATGATGCCAAGACAAACTCCGATCTGCCTGCACGCAATCCATCTGCCTCTATTCGCTGCATATACAAGTGCATGTACAAACGACTCCTCAAGGCTATTATCATGTCTCGTTCTAGCAACACTCATGGCAGTGTGTTTCAGGCATTCACCACCCACTGTGTAAGGACAACCAACCCCGCACATCTTCGTTAAACTTTACCCCTCGTATCACATAATTGATATTTTCATCGTCGGAAAAAGTTATGACTGTCTAGCCTGTCTATATCTCTCATGCTCCTGTCCAAAGCCTCAACATACTCCCTGCATGGGGCCACTGCCATAGGACTCACGGGCGTATAATTCCTTCGATTCTCCTGTCACACGTGGCTAGAGAAAACGCAACGACCTTCATAGAGGCTCTTGCCATCTGATTTTGCGTCTCTTACTACAATCTTGATACAATCTGACACTGTCCACCTTAATGTTCTTTTAGTGATATAATTGTGGATCCCCAATCTGTTCTCTCCTCCAACCAACTCGCCCAGGTGCGTGTCATATATAGAAAGTCAAACAGATACAGGCCCCTCCACCCACAATAACTGTACCGAACATGATGCCAAGTTAAACTAATCTCATTTTCCTGCACTCCATCCTATACCTCAATTCTCGACATATCTATGTGCAGATCGAAAAGCCTCTTAAACACCGCTCTCGTATCTACTCCATAAATCACTCTCCCACCGCCTCGGTTCTAAGCACCCACCATCCCCTTTGTAAATACCTTGCCCCATACATGGCGTTTACATTTACCACACTGAGCCTAAACGGTGCCCTTTAGTCTTCAACCATTTCCACCTTGGGAAACTTATTCTAAATGTCTGCCTTTACCTGCGCTTCTCACGATGTTGTTCACTTCGGTCAGATCTCCCCTCAACCTCCGACACTCAAGTGTGCCAATTTTGACCTTACAGCTATTGCGCTCTAAAACAGGCAGTAAAATCTCTTTTACACCATCTCCAAAGCTTCCTTGTCTTTCTGCAATGCAGGATAAGGCATCCAGAACAACACACAACACTGCAAATCTGGTCTTCTGAAGCTGCAATATGACTTCCTGGTTCGTCCACTTTATGCCCATTGTTTACAATCTTAGCTACTGATGTTGCCACTTTCACAAGGTGCTCCGTTTTATTTCCAGGGAGGTGGAGGCGGGAATAAAGTTTTTGTTCCTAGGGACGTCGGTCTTTGTCCAAACATCTGGCTATCGAAAGCCCTCCTTTCCCGTGTTCACCTATGCCCTGCCGAGGTTTGTCCTGCCCCTCTAAATTTCCTATGACCTGACATGTTTTTCCTCCCCCCACCCCAGCCCTCCCCACCCATGCAATCCGACTGCAGAAGGCTTCCAACACGAAAATTCACCCCTCTATATTCTCCCGGGATGCTGCCTGATCCGCTGAGTTATTCCAGCATTCTGTGTTTTTCCTATAGTTTTCTATGACTTTGGTAAAACTTTGTCGTATTTTGTTCAATTCTGGTCGCCCCATTACAGAAAGTGCAGAAATCTGCCAGAATACAACCTGGATTGGATGGTATTGGCTATATGGTGTGGGTGAACAAACTTGGATTGTCCTCTCTGGAACGTCGATGGTTGATGGAAGACCGGATATTAATGTAAACAGTCGTGAGACGCATCGACACGGTAGGCAGTCAAAATCTTTTCACAGGAATGAGCTGTCAGAATAACAGAGGAACAGCATCCCATATTTCGCGTGGGCAGCTGAAAACCCAATGGTACGACTCGTGATTTCTCCAACTTCAAGTAACCCCTGCACTCCCTTTCTCTCTCTCCGTCCCTCCACCACCCAAGTCACACCAAGTCCCCGTTCTCACCTAGCACACATCTAACAATGGTCTGTTTCCTTTATCATCGTCACTTTTTTGCATATCTTTCAATCATTTGTTCTATATCTCTCTACATTACTATCTATATCTCTTGTTTCCCTTTCGCCTGACTAGTCTGAAAAAGGTTTCGACCCAAAACGTCGCCCATTCCTTCTCTCCAGAGATGCTGCCTGTCCCGCTGATTTACTCCAGCATTGTGTGCCTGTGTCAGTTCCAAGTGCGGAATTCTGAGATTGTACGTCGGTGTTGTAATTCATAGTAGCTAGCTAAATTCAATATTTTTAGTCATTTGAACGGAATAGATTAAAAATGATCTGTTGATTCGGAGTCCGTGGACGCAAGTCGCACAATATCCTTCTTCTGACAAGGAACCACAAGGCCTGAGACGGTTCCCCGCAATTGAAATTGCGACGCAGAATGAAGCAACGTGAAGAAATCTAGCTAAATAATGTACAACGGAACGTAACAATATATCTGTGTTTGCCTGAATGATGTTCCCAGCTGGTACCCGTTTCTGTCATCCGGTTTTCCTGTCCTACAGCTTTCACGATTTAATGTCAGAACTGGATATATTTCGTCACAGCAGGCGCCATGATCGCCTGTTGTAATCGTGTTTTTAAAATTAAATCTCTATTATTAATTGTGTTGAAATCTCGGTGTCCCAGTGGATGTGTCAAAAGGGTATAAAAGTTTGGTTAAGGAAGATCTCCTAATTGTATCCGAAGCGATTGCTTGCAATATAACGGAACACGTCATTCCACGTTGAAAATGGTGCACATATACTTCCGTGTTGAGAAAATATTGTACATGATCATGGCGGTAACGGGAATAACCGGTAAGTACGTGCAGTACTTTGTATCACACCGCGAGTGAATGTATAATGAAAACAAAGAAACTGCAGAACAGCTAATATTTCGGTTGTGGTCCATGCGAACATATACGGATTTCGTCCTAGAACTAATCGGGAAACAGGAATTGCATGAAACTTAAAGGGGAATTACACATATCACAAAGAGTAGTGAGCAAATAAACCCTCGGGACCTGAAAATGAGCATCCCAGTGTGCAGTGGAAAGAAGCCTTGAACGTAGTCAGCTCAGAAAGTCTGAAGTAGGGTCTCGACCCGAAACCTCACCCATTCTTCTATCCAGAGATGTTGTCTGTCCTGTTGTTCCAGTATTCTGTATCAATCTTCAATGTATATCAGCAACTCCAGTTTTCCTACACGATGTAGTGCGCTCTCTGGATTTATCGTTCCAGTTTTCTATATTATGGAATGTTTGCAATTTGGAGGTGTCCGATGTAACGCCGCTATTTAAAGAGGAGCACGATAGAAAATGTGTAAATGCAGAACGATTAAGAGCCAAGGGGACTTGCTTAAGACTATTGTAATGGTAGAAATAAACCAGACGTCTGGAATACAGCTATGGTTGATGTTAACATGGGTTTTTGAAAGGAAGATGATTTTAACATCATACTGACGTTTTCGTCTTGAGGGAACTGCTAGACTGGAAAAAAAGGCATGGTTGAAATGGATTGTCTGAAGTCCTCCGATATGGTTCTGCATGGGACTTAATTGTATTAAATTCAATCACATTGCTGTACAACACATTGTTATGGATTGATGAATACAAAGCGCTGGAGTGAGTCAATGGGTCGAGCATCATATCTGGACAACATGGACAGGTGACGATTGGGGTTGGGACCTTCTTCTCACATCTACCCACATTCTCCAAACATGCTGCTTCACGGGCTCCAACAATATATGTCTTTTTTTGTGATAACCAGCATCTACATTTACTTGTTTCCACGTCATGCATCAATGCTTTGGTTGAACGGAGTAACAATTAATGCTTCGTAATCGGGGCGGTCACAGTGGCGACTCCGGTACTCTGTGGCGACTCACCATGAAGTGAATGTACTATTAATAAATTTGATTGCGCCCGAATGAATGAGATGAGTAGCCGTGTAAAGGCGCAGAGATGCTCGGATGCGTTTTCTCAGTTTGAATTATGTTGTAGCTAGATGTGCGTACCGACTCGATCGCTTCTCTCTGCACAGATCCATGATCGCCTGATCCGGACCAACGGATCTTCCGGCAGTTCCCTAGTTATTCACCTTTATTCAGCAATAAAAGGCCAACTTTCTATTGCACTTCACGCTTCACTCTGAAAGGGCCGAATCGATGATAAATCAAGTTCCTATCAATGCGCAAACACTGACCGTGCTCTTCTCTCCGAGTACTGACATATAAAACTTGCACCGTGCTCAGACCTCCGTTTAGTGTAGTTTAGTGTCACGTATACCGGGGTACAGCGAAAAGCTTTTGTTGCGTACTATCCAGTCAGCAGAAAGACAATGCATGATTAAAATCGAGCCATTTACAGTGTTTAGATACATGATAAGAGAATAGCGTTTAATGCAAGGTAAAGTCAGCAGTCAGATCAAGGATAGTCAGAGAGTCACCAGAGAGGTGGATACTAGTTCAGCACTGCTCTCTGGGTGTGATTAGGTGGTTCAGTTAGCTGATAATAGTTGGTAAAAATCTGTCCCTGAATCTGGAGGTGTACGTTTTCACACTTCTGTAACATTTTGCCTGATGGGGAAAGGGAGAGTGGCCAGTGTGCGACTGACTCGTGTTTGATTATGCTGCTGGTCTGCAAAATATGCAGTCAGTAATCGCATTATTTGTTCTCTTCTCTTTCTCCAGTGAACCTAATGGCGATTGTGATCCTATCCCTGGGAAAATGTGGCCTCTCCACCTGCACCACTCGCTACCTGGTGGCCATGGCAGCGGCGGATCTACTGGTTATTATTTTTGAAGTTATTTTCGATCAGATCAAATATCATTATTTCCCCATGGGTTTCCTGCACACGACTCCGATATGCAGTATTAACCGTATGCTCACATATGTAGCTCTAGACCTTTCTGTCTGGTTCACCGTTACTTTCACCTTTGATCGATTTGTCGCCATTTGTTGCCAGAAGCTGAAAACAAAATATTGCACCGGGAAAACAGCAGCTGTGGTTCTCGCAACAACCGGCGTTCTGCTCTGCCTGAAAAACATCCCCATCTACTTTACCTACGGCCCGAAGAAGATTGTCGACAACGTACCTTGGTTCTGTACTCCAAAACCAAGTTATTTCAATGAAACCGGTTGGGTGGTATTTGATTGGATCGATACGATTTTAACTCCATTTTTCCCCTTCTCCGTAATCCTGTTGCTCAACGCTCTGACAGTCCGGCATATTTTAGTGGCCAGTCGGGTCCGTAGAGGGCTGAGGAGTCAGAAGAAGGGGGAGAACTGCAGTGACCCGGAGATGGAGAACAGGAGGAGGTCTGTGATTTTATTGCTGACTCTTTCTGGCAGCTTCATCTTCTTGTGGCTGACGTATGTTGTGAATTTTATTTATTATCAGATCGTCGGAACAATATATGAACCGAGTGAGGCTGAATACACCTTTGCCCAAGTCGGACGTTGGCTGAGTAATGTCAGCTGCTGCACCAATACATTTATCTACGCGGCAACCCAGTCCAAGTTCAGAGAGCAGTTAAAAGGCGCGGTGAAATATCCAGCCACGTCATTACTTCGTTTTATTGAGTCAGCTGTCTTCTACGTACAACGCAAGACTGTTAAATTTCCATGTCGAGATATTGTACCAGCACAGCCAGAAGAGCTTTCGAGTTAGGCTTTATATAAGCGTTGACAACACTGTGACAAGATTCAATGACATGCTCCGTCTGAAAACCGCTCTGGACAAGCAAATTACTGTTTACACGCACACACACATACTCACACAAAACGCACACAGACACACAAACACACACAGACATTCATACACACACACACTCACACACACACAAACATTCACACACACACAAACACATAGACACACATATGCATACACACATAAACACACACGCATACACATACACACATGCATACACATACATAGAGTTAAAGAAGGAACTGCAGATGCTGGAGAATCGAGGGTACACAAAAGGCTGGAGAAACTCAGCGGGTGCAGCCGCATCTAAGGAGCGAAGGAGATAGGCGATGTTTCGGGTCGCGACCCTTCTTCAGACTGGTTAGGGATCAGGGAAACGAGAAATATAGACGGTGATGTGGAGAGATAAAGAACAATGAATGAAAGATATGCAAAAAAGTACACATACATAGACACAGATTGGAACACACACTCCATGGCTTGGAGTTCCCGAATCGGCCACTTTCTTACCGGAGCCGCGGCTTCACAATGTTATAGTCCGCAGGCCGGCGGTCAGAGTACTTCTGGCGATCCCCGGCAAGGACTCGTCCTGCTCCGCGATGTTAAAGTCCGCACAATGCCGCGCCTGCTGCTGAAGCTCTGGGCCGGTCTCGAGAAAGTCCGCACCAATCCAGTTGTTAGGCCGCGAGGGGAGCGAAGCTGCGACAAAGCGAAAACGTTGCATCTCCATTGAGTTAAGTGACTGAAAACGGTTGCCCCCTATTACCCCACCACCGCCTCCCACACTAAAACATTAGACATACTAAAAAACAAAAAAATGTCGAAAGGACGAACATGCTGCTGGCGAGGCTGTCACAAAGAAGATCCTGCATTCAGACTGAGGGAGTAGAGGGGTAACAACCGGTGTGAGGACCGAGAAAGACTGTGGATGCGAGGGGAAAAATGAATCCTGACTGTGCGAGTTGACCCACGAGGTACCCCGAGTGACAGACTCGTGGCTGTGCACGAGACTGCAAGTTTATGATCAAGTGTGTAACCGAGTTCCCACGGGTATGTCATTGCTGCGATGTTCCTAGTTCTTCTCCCGAGTTAGCAAGTTCCTCTCACCTTACTCTTGAGCCAACCGTGAATGAAGGTATGTTTTAATAAAGCAACAATGTTAAAATACATCTCCATCCTGTGGTTTTGAGTTATTTCAGCGCGGCGGCATCTATTGATATGACCTACAATGGGAAAATGCGCATCCTCCAGTAACCAAGCATTTCTTGTTGTTTTATGTTTTTAAATACTTTTTTCCAATGGATCTCTATTTTAAATAATTTTAAAAAAGGAAGCAGCCTGGGTGACTGACATTGAGCGGACCGCCGGACCCGCAGCATCACACACTCACACACACACACACACCACACACACACACACACACACACCACACACACACAGAGAGGAGAGATACACACAGACAGCAGCTGGCCACCACTTCAGAGAATGAAGCAGCTCGGGTGACTTTGAGCGGCCACCGGGACCCGACAGCAGACACACACACAGATAACACACAGATAGACAGAGAGGGAGAGAGAGAGACACACACACACACATACACACACACACACACATAGAGAGAGAGATACACACAGACAGCAGCTTGGCCACCACTTCAGAGGAATGAAGCAGCTCGGGTGACTTTGAGCGGCCACCGGGACCCGACAGCAGACACACACACAGATACACACAGATAGACAGAGAGGGAGAGAGAGAGACACACACACACACACATACACACACACACACATATAGAGAGAGAGATACACCACAGACAGCAGCTGGCCACCACTTCAGAGGAATGAAGCAGCTCGGGTGACTTTGAGCGGCCACCGGGACCCGACAGCAACACACACACAGATACACACAGATAGACAGAGAGGGAGAGAGAGACACACACACACACACACACACACACACACACACCACACACACACACACACATAGAGAGAGAGATACACACAGACAGCAGCTGGCCACCACTTCAGAGGAATGAAGCAGCTCGGGTGACTTTGAGCGGCCACCGGGACCTGACAGCAGACACACACACAGATACACACAGATAGACAGAGAGGGAGAGAGAGAGACACACACACACACACATACACACACACACACATAGAGAGAGAGATACACACAGACAGCAGCTGGCCACCACTTCAGAGGAATGAAGCAGCTCGGGTGACTTTGAGCGGCCACCGGGACCCGACAGCAGACACACACACAGATACACACAGATAGACAGAGAGGGAGAGAGAGAGACACACACACACACATACACACACACACACACACACACACATAGAGAGAGAGATACACACAGACAGCAGCTGGCCACCACTTCAGAGGAATGAAGCAGCTCGGGTGACTTTGAGTGGCCACCGGGACCCGACAGCAGACACACACACAGATACACACAGATAGACAGAGAGGGAGAGAGACACACACACACACACACACACACACACACACACACACACACACACACACACACACACACACACACACACACACACACACACACACACACACACACACACACACACACACACACACAGAGATACACACAGACAGCAGGACTGGCCGCCACTTCAGAGGAAGGAAGCAGCTCGGGTGACTTTGAGCGGCCGCCGGGACCCGACATCAGACACACACACAGATACAAACAGATAGACAGAGAGGGAGAGAGACACACACACACAACTCAGCGGACCAGGCAGCATCTCTGGAGAGAAGGAATAGAGTCGAGACCCTTCTTCAGACTTACCCGAAATGCCACCCATTCCTTCGCTCCAGAGATGCAGCCTGTCCCGCCGAGTACTCCAGCATTGTGTGTGTCTATCTCCGGTGTGAACCAGCATCTGCAGTTCCTTCCCAATCCCACACTCTCGGCCCCGGGGGGGTGGATGGAGCATCACACGTGGACACATCCCACCCACCACCCCAGACTTGCCCCATCGGCAGGTCTTTAAGCCGTTCATTGAGACAGAGTGAAGCACGGGGCAGGCGCCTCAGTAATAAAGGACAAGTGGGCAGAAAGGCCGAAGATAGACACAAAATGCTGGAGTAACTCGGCGGGACAGGCTGCATCTCTGGAGCGAAGGAATGGGTGGCATTTCGGGTAAGTCTGAAGAAGGGTCTCAACTCTATTCCTTCTCTCCAGAGATGCTGCCTGGTCCGCTGAGTTACTCCAGCATTTTGTGTCTATCTTTGGTTCAGTCTTTACTCGAGCAAAAGAACAGATTATTAAAGTTCCCACGGTAGACTCACGAGACACTAAGATAAACGCACGGGGCCACTACGTTATTACAACGAGTTTAAATGTTTCCATTTTTAACTTGAACAGTTAATTTGACTCGTGGAAAAAATCAAACATGTTTGATTTTTTTCACGAGTTAACAAGTTTCCCGAGTACCTGCCGTTAGCGCCACGAGTCGATAAGTTGCTCGTGCGAGTTCCGACTTTCCCGCTACGTGATCACCACGAGTGAAAACTCGGGGTCACTCGTGGGCCAACTCGCACAGTGAGACAGGGGTTTGATGATGTGGGCGGGATCGTTGGAGGCCGACGGAGAGGCGATGTTGAGACTAAGGTAGTCAGATCATGTGGAAACACATAACACAAAATATTAGGCACTTGGAGGCGGATTGACTGGGGGAAGGTAAAGGATACAGCGTCCGATAGCTTAAAGGTAGAGCTATGCCTGTGCGGTGTTGGAGGAGTTTGCCTGAATCTGGCTGCCGCGTGGGGCTCAGGCGTTCTCATAATTACGACTCAGATCGGGCAACCACAGAAAGAAAATCTTGCAGAGCAGTCGTGAGTAGGCCAGTGCCGAGGGAGCGCCACCCCATGCGGAGCAGTGCTGAGGGAGCGTAGGACAAGCAGTACTGTCCGAACTTCCCATTAATGTAACAGCACAGGAACAGGCTGTTCGGGCCACAATGTCTGCACCGTACATGATACCAAGCCAAACTCTTATCTGCCTGCACGGACTCCATGTGCCTATATTCGCTGCATATCCATGTGCATGTACAAACGATTCCTCAAGGCTATTATCATATCTCCCTCTAGCAACACTCAAGGCATTCACCATCCACTGTGTCAATATAACAAACCCCGCACATCTTCGTCAAACTTTAGCCCTCATATAAAACTATGTACTCACATAATTTATATTTCCATCGTCGGAAAAAGTTATGACTGTCTGCCCCCGTCTATATCACTCATAATTTTACAAGCCTCTATCAGGACTTCCCTCAACCGCCTGCATTCCAAAGAAAACAAAATCCAAGATTGTAGCTAATACCCTCTAATGCATTCTGGAATACATCCACTGCTCCTGTCCAAAGCCTTCACATACTCCCTGCATGGGGCCACTGCTATAAGGCTCGCTGACCCACAATTCCTTAGATTCTCCCCACGTTTACAATGGAACAACAATAGTTACTCACAAGTCCAACGACATCTTTCTCACACGTGGCTGGAGAAGACGCAACGATCTTCATAGAGACTCTTGCCATCTATTTTGCGTCTCTTGCTCAATAATCTTGATAATCTAGAAAGTCAAACTGGGAATTCTCCTCGTGGCAGCATGCTGTAAAGGTTGCAAATTTGTTTGCTCCCTTAACTTTTAACTTTTACTTACCACTCTTCAGGCCCGTACGAAGCTTTTCAAAAAGGAGGGTGGCATGACAGGATTTGTGGAACCAGGGTTGGTATATAGGGTAAGGCCAACGAATGCCCTTGCATTAGTAGAAGTAGTGGTAAATGGCGATATACATTCAGGAACACCTGTTCCGTTGCTTTACACAATCCACAGGCATTGCCACTTTTATTTTACTGCACATCTTGTATGTGTATGTGATAAATAGACTCGACTTACCTTGACTTGACGACTTACCTTGGCTTGACTTACCTTGACGACTTGACTTGATTTGGCAGCATCATGCCAATCACATTGCATTTTGCTGTCATTGCTCATGGAAGTCCTGGTGTAGTGTTGCAGGTGACGAAACTCGTTACTTGGATGACCTGAAATTAAAGCATATAATTAGTTACTTACTTAATTGTAGCTAATTCCAAAATTGACCATTGTGACGGAAATAGTAATTAAACACCCAATGAAAATTCAAAAATGTGATATTCTCAAGATCAGAACTTTAATATTATTGTATTATATGCTACAAGTCCGTAACAGATAGGTAAATAAATTACAATTTCTAGCAATAGACCAAGTCTTTATGGAGAAGATCAGTTGCTAGCTGGTACATTGGTATACCATAATCAGTAGCATCATCATATTCCTCAGATTGTAACCAATAAGCAACTCTGTACTTACACCAGCGATTCGTATGGGGCCCAAATAACATTTTTGCAACGAAAATTAGATTAAAGCCACCCCAAGAAGCAAGATTATATATAAAATAAATGACTTACCCTTTGTTTTGTCCTGTTTTTGCGATGTGTCACGTTGTTGGCGTTAGAAGTTTTACTTTAATCCAACTATTAAATTGTCCAGCGATTTATTTTAATAAAAAACCGGGATCGGAAGTCCAATCGATTTTTCTTCATCGACTAGCAGCCCGAGGAAATCCCTCTCTGACAACCAATACAAACCTGCATTTTAATCCCGACCCCACCCAGCCCCCTCAAAGGCGCCAAAGTCGCGCACAGCCAGTGACAGATCTGCAGCGCCG
Source organism: Okamejei kenojei (assembly GCA_035221665.1). NCBI lineage: Eukaryota > Metazoa > Chordata > Chondrichthyes > Rajiformes > Rajidae > Okamejei > Okamejei kenojei. The sequence goes on from CM069136.1 coordinate 27,625,271, forward strand.
TTTAAGGTAGGTTTTGTAACATCGCTACATTAAGGCGAATGCAGACAGCTTGTCACTGATCATGGAAGTCCTGGTGTAGTGATGAAGGGAATGGACACTCATGGCAAGCCAGCATATATTGCCATTTAGCCATAAATCATGTTTTTCCTGTTCCATTTTCCAAGAATGTAACTGCGCAAATCCAGTCAGGACTTTGTCCAAGTTATGGGCAAAGTCATAGTAAATGTGGATTGAGGCGATTGCAGACAACCTGTCATTGCTCATGCACGTCATGGTGTAGTGATGGATGTCATCACTGCGGCCTGGAGGAAGAGCACTCAGAAATAGTACATCTCTCACATAAGAAAATGGGAGATGTACTGGTCCCGCTCTCACTGTGGGCCATGATGAAATTAATAAATCCTTTCAGGAATTTTATACCTCCCTATACCAATCAGAATCTCTTACTGATTCCAATATAATGCATGTTTTTAAAGAAACTGAACTTGCCAAATTTACCACATAACGAGTCTCTGTTGTTAGACGAACCCATCACGGATGAAGAAATACAGAAAGCAATTCTCTCAATGTATTCTGGTAAAGCTCCCGGTTTAGATGGGTTAACAGTAGAACTGTTTAAGCATTTCTCAAGTTTATTGTCTCCCTGGCTAATGCAAGGTTTTTAAAGAAGCCTTATTAATAAATAGATAACCACAATCCTTTTATAAAGCATCTATTTCTTTAATTCTTAAAAAAGAAAAGACCCTTACTGAAGTGACATCATATAGACCTATATCAGTGTTAAATGTAGATTCCAAATTCTTTCCAAAATATTATCTATGAGATTGGAAAATATTTTACCACAAATTATTTCTGAAGATCAGACAGGTTTTATTAAAAATCGTTACTCATACTTTAACGTTAGGAGATTAATGAATATCATATATACAGTGTCAAATAAAACTCCAGAATGTGTAATTTCACTTGATGCCGAGAAGGAGTTTGATATAGTACAATGGGAATACTTATTCAATACACTTGAAAAATGTAAGATTGGTCCAAAATGTATCTCTTGGATCAAGCTAATATATCATATATCTCAGGCTTTTCTGTACTAACCAATAATCAAAGATCCCCTTTTTTCAGGCTCTATCAAGATACTAGACAGGGCTGTCCTTTAAGTCCTTTACTGTTTGATATTACTTTGGAACCTTTGGCCACCGCTATAAGGGATCCCCTAATATTTTTGGTACTGTCCGCGGGAATAAGACACATAAGATATCTCTTTATGCAGATGATTTGTTATTATTAATTTCTAATCCTGAGAAATCTATTCCGGCAATAGTAGCACTACTTCATCAATTCAGTAGTTTTTCTGGTTATAAACTAAATCTTAGTAAGAGTGAGCTTTTTCCATTAAACAATCTAGTTTCCAATTATAGACAGTTTCCATTTAGATTGACTGCCGAATGTTTTACTTATTTAGGTATTAAGATTACCAAGAATCACATGGATTTATTTAAAGCTAATTTTACGCCTTTAGTTGACCATATCAAACAACAATTTACTAAATGGTCACCAATGTCCTTATCTTTAATCGGCCGAATCAATGCTATTAAAATGTTTATCTTACCTAATTTTTTGTATTTATTTCAGACAATACCAATTATTTTTGCTAAATCTTTCTTTGATATTATTGACTCCAAAATTTCTTCATATATATGGCAGAATAAAAATTCCAAACTAAGTAAAAAGTACTTAAAGAAATCAAAAAAAGACGGTGGTTTTGCACTGCCGAACCTTAGATTCTACGATTGGGCAGTTAATGTTTGTTATTTAACGTTTTGGACAAAAGATTTAGAAGATACCCAATGCCCAGGATGGCTAAATCTTGAATGTGATTCTATGCAAGGGCTATCATTGGCTTCTATTCTAGGGGCCTCATTACCTTTTACAATTGCAAGATTTAATAAATATATGACTAATCCAATAACATAACATAACATAACATTACAAATTCGACATTTCGAATATGGTTCCAATTTTGCACGTTTTTTGGATTGAATAATTTTATCTTATCGAGTCCTATCACATCTAATTTTCTCTTCCAACCTTCTAGTACTGATCAAGCCTTTCTGTTATGGAAGAAGAAGGGATTAGTAGCTTTTTGTGATTTGTTTTTCGATGGCTGTTTTATGTCTTTTGAACAACTCTCCAATAAATATAATTTACCTAACTCACACTTTTTTAGATATTTACAAATTAGACATTTTTTGTAGGCTACTCTTGTAACTTAAGATAAGTTAGCTCGTTTTTATGGTCATAAAAAATCCTACCTGTGACAGATGTAACTCTGAAGTGGCCTCACTGACCCATAGGTTTTGGTCCTGCCCACTGTTGGAAAAATATGGGAAAGAGATTTTTGATACTATTTCTGTACTTTTAGGTATTGATTTACAATCTCATCCTATTACTGCAATTTTTGGGCTACAAATGTTAGATTCTATTCATTTGTACCATTCCGCCCATCGGCTGATTGCTTTTACTAATTAATCGCCAGGAGTTTTATTTTATTTAAATGGAAAGACTAACCTTCCGACCACACTCCATTGGTACTCTGAAACGATATCATGTTTAAATTTAGAAAAAATCAGGAGTGACATTGTTGAACCTATGGTTAAATTTGATAGGACTTGGGGAAGATTTATTCAACATTTTCACACAACATAAATTGTCCCCTCTCCAACCGTTATAAAAATTATTTTACCTTTATATGGTGGAACGGACTTGACGACAAACAGGGACTTAAATTGTTGAAATTCTTTGCAGCTCAGATTTTGTTTTGCTTTTTTTTCCTTTAGTTTGGGGGGGGGGGGTTCCTTTATTTCTCGTTTTTTTTTTCTTTTTATCTTTTGTTTTTTTTATATATGTTTTTCTTTTAAGCATTTAACTATATTTACATAGAGAGCAGGAGGTCTATATTCAATGTGTATTTTGACACTGGACTCATATTTAGGTTATACCTGTTATTAATGTAATCCTGATCCCTATGTATCAATATCATGGTTATCTTTATCATTATTCTTTTTTTGTTATTGTTTTGTTTTTGTTTTTGAAAAAAAAGCTAATAAAAAGATTTTAAAAGAAAGAAAGTCAAACCGGAACAGGCCCCTCCACCCACAATGACTATACCGAACATGATGCCAAATTAAACTAATCTCATTTTCCTGCACTCCATCTTATACCTCAATTCCCTACATATCCATGTGCAAATGAAATGCCTCTTAAATATCGCTTTCAATCTACTCCATTGCTAACTCTCCCACCCCTCGGTACTAAGCACCCACCATCCCCTTTATATAAACCTTGCCCCTATACATGGCCTTTACATTTACCCCCGTCAGTGCCAAAAGCTGTGCTCTCTCTTTAACCATTTCCACCTTGAGACAAATATTCTGATTGTCTGCCTTACCTGCGCCTCCAAAGACGTTGTGCACATCTGTCAGATCTCTCCTCACCCTCCGACATTCAAGTGTGCCCATTTTACCCTTACAGCTATTGCCCTCTAAAACAGACAGTATTCTGTTAAATCTCTTTTACACCATCTCTAAATATTCCTTGTCTTTGTGCAATGCAGGACAGGGCATCCAGAACCACACACCACACTGCAAATCTGGTCTTATGAAGCTGCAATATGACTTCCTGGTTCGTTTACTCAATGCCCGACCATACCCATTGTTTACAATTTTAGCCACTTTCCTTGTTGCCACTTTCACAAGGAGCTTCGTATTATTTCCAGGGAGGTGGAGGTGGGAATAAAGCTTTTATTCCCAGGGAGGTCGGCCTTTGTCCGAACATCTGCCTATCGAACGCTTTCCTTTCCCGTGTTCACCTATGACCTGCTGAGGTTTGTCCTGCTCCTCTGACCTGCCATGACCTGCCATGCTTTTTCCTCGCACCTCTCTCTTACGAGTGTTCTGTAATACGCAGTTTTGCCACTAGATGCCGCTACATGATCCCCGCCCCCAGAACCAGAGGAAAAAAATCTAGCGGGAGTCCGAATAAGGCAGCCGGACCGCGTGGACACAGGGCCACTGAACTAAGGCACTACAGGCGCAACAGGCGCAAACAACATTTAAACCACACGGGTATCTGGTTGAGGGAAAATGGTTTATGAGCTCTTGTTAACGCGAAGAGCACCAGCGGTCAACTCTCAATCGGCAACTGTCAACAGCCCGTGCAGCAGCCCCGTCACGTGACAGACCCGGCATCTGACGTCAGTTCTGAAATACACAGTTAAGCCATTAGGTGCCACTACAAAACCTCTATTATTAACTGTGTTGAAATCTCAGTGTTCCAGTGGATGTGTCAAAAGGGTATAAAAGTTTGGTTAAAGAAGATCTCTTAATTTCATCCGGAGATATTGCTTGCAATATAATGGAACACGTCATTCCACGTTGAAAATGGTGCACAGATACTTCCGTGTTGAGAAAATATTGTACATGATCATGGCGGTAACAGGAGCAAACAGTAAGTATGCGCAATGCTTTGTGTAACACCGCGAGTGAATGTATAATGAAAACAAAGAAACTGCAGAAAAGTGAATATTTCTGTTGTGGTCCATGCGAACATACACGGATTTCGACCTAGAACTAATCGGGAAACAGGAATTGCATGAAACTTAAAAGAGAATAGCAAGATTAAACGAGAACTTACTAGTTTGAAGTTTGAATGTTATTTTGTGAGGAGTGACGATTACGTGAAGAAGGGCGTCCCCACGCATACACGTCAATCTTCAAAGCAACGGTGTGAAGTCACAGATAACACTTGTTGAACCAACATAGTAAGATTATAGATGACTAGAACTACCAATGATCATTAAGTTACGAGGGTAGGGAGCTGAGGACACGTAATTCCTCATCGTAACTCCTCATAAAATAACGATCAAACTTCAAACTGGTAAGTTCTCGTTTAATCTTACTATTTTACTTCGGAGTCACGTGAGTGACTACGTGAAGACTTTGAAGGTCTGTGATTTCATGCCGAGGAACAAGTCCACGCGTCACAGCTGCATCAATTGACAAGGACGAGTGAGGAAAAATTTATGCATTCAAACATGACATGTTTTAACAATAGTAATGGTTTAATAACAGAAAAGAAAAACAATCAGTGACCCCTCTCACCCAGAGGGAAACTAGAGAAACAGAACTTAAAACATAGTCCAGAGCAAAACCTCTGGATCTGCTGGCGACAGGCTTATCATTCAAACCATCTGGTACGTCCTCTCATTCGACTATCCCACAGCCGCCAGAATTTGGTCAAGAGGTACGTCCATGTCCCTAGCTGCTGACGTCAATGCAGCCCTGGTGGAATGAGGTTTATAAATGTCAGTGTCCACTCCTGCACACGCCAGAACCTGTTTAATCTATCTAGAGATGGTCTGCACCATAACCTGTTTGTGAGGTTTGGTGTAGCTGACAAAAAAGGAGAGTTCCGAACCTCTCAAGCTCCTAGTGACCTTAATGTAATGGGTTATGGATGATATGACACACACTCGTGGATCTGAGGGATATGCCATGAAACTCAACTTGAACCTTAGTACCCCTGAACTGCTCTGTTTGACAAGATCCCGAACGAAAAAGGTGACATTATTGCCGGATGAACTCATGCTGTCGAGTCTGAGTTTATGTAGCGTTTGGACCCGTTGTGCTGGGGCCAGGGCCATATAACTACTTTCAATGTCAGATGGTGTAGGGACAGAGATGAAGCTGGTGCCCACTGATGGAGCAGCGTGAGGACCACGCTGACATCCCATATATGAGTGTACCTGGGTCTAGGTGGCGTGCAATTAAAGACGCCCTTCATAAATTTAGTTATTAAAGGGTGGGACCTTACCGTGTGATGTGCTGACACCAGCTGTAAATAATTGGACAAAGTACTGCGGGCACTGTTAATGGCACTATAACTCAGTTTGCTATCATGAGAGACTGACGATAGAAACTCCAAAACAACAGTAATTGTAGCTGTGTGGTAAGAAATGTGAGAGCGGGAACAGTACATCTCCCATTTTCTTATGTGAGAGATGTACTGTTTCTGAGTGCTCTTCCTCCAGGCCGCAGTGATGACATCAATGGTACGCTCTGAAAGCCTGAGCCCCAGGAACGGTCTCCTCAGAATCTACAAACCAACAAATTTATATGGTCATGAAGAGGGTGGCTTTCCCCTGTCACTGGGTGTACCAGCAGATTTCTGCTCTTGGGCACTACCATAAAAGGCTGTGTATTTAAAGCTAGCACCAGAGGGAACCAATGCTGAGTAGGACAGTCTGGCACTACCAGAATACCAGTGGCGGAGTCTTGCTGGATTTTTGCCACATATCCAGTAATGAGGCAGAATGGGGGAAATACACACACAAATTTACCACCCCAATGTAGTGAGAATGCATCCACCACTACTGCCCCAGGGTCTGGCTCCCATGACACATAAATTGGTAACTGATGATTGAGCCGGGAAGCAAACAGATCAATATCCGGTACACCATAACGAAGGACAATATCATTGAACACTTCGCGATTTAACATCCATTCTTAATTATCATTGAACTCTCATGACCTGGTTTCTGCCACTGTGTTATACTTTCCTGGTAAATAGATAGCAGAAACCCAGATGTTTCTTGCAATACACCAGTGCCAGAGGAAATTGGACAACCTATCACTGGATACAGACTTACTGCCACCCATGTGATTAATGTACGCTACCGCGATATTGTATTGTCAATCTGAAGTTTGACATGCACATGATGCCTGTTGGTACAAAAAGCCTTTAACCCATAGAGTGCACCCAACAACTCTAAATAGTTAATGTTGTGTGATTGAAGCATGGATGCTTCCTGCAGATCCCATCTGCCACTGCAGCTTGAGACGTTATCAGTAGCACCCCAACCTGGTGCACTGGCATCAGTCTGCAGGATAATTGATGGTGTATTGACTAGAATTGTACCAGAGCAGCACTGAATATTGGCTATCCACCATTGTAACTCAGTTAGAGCGTCAGCTGGTAGCTGCATGGGTCTATCGAAATGACCTCTCTGAAGCTTAAGTGCCTGTTCCTTTGATCGCTGTAAATTCGGCTGCAAAGGCCCGAATTGAGCAGCTGGGAATGCTGCCACTAATTTTCCAATTACCCAAGTCACATGTCTAATAGAAGGGTGATTATCAACAATGACTTTCCTGCAGGCTTCAATTAACTCTAATTGCTTGCCCTGAGGCAGAGTCACTGACATCTGTACTGAGTTAATGGTGAACCCCAAATAGTCAATTATCTTAGATGGCACCAATTTAGACTTAACTGGATGGATAATGAATTTCTTTTCGAAAACGAGTTTTGTAGCTGACACAGATAATTCAGCTAATTTAAAATTCCTCCCAATAACTAAAATGTCGTCCAAATATGCCATGACAATATGATTTTGTGCTCTGAGTAACCCCAGGACTGGTTTGAGCAATTTTGTGAATAGTCCTGGAGCCGAAGTTAATCCGTTAGGCAATGTTTTAAACTGCCAGAACTGATCCACCCAGTTAAACTTCAAAAACGTTCTGTGCTGCTCATGAATGGCCACTGAATAGTAAGCATCTTTGAGGTCAATGATATAACATCCCCTGGAAAGCAGTTGTTTAGCTGTGACAAAAGTTTCTAATTTGAAATGTTTTTCTGCACAAAAGTGTTAAGCTCTGTCAAATCTAGGATAATATTGGACACAAACTGATAAGACTCACGCCTTGCCCTTTAAATTACACATTTTTTGAAGAAAGAGTCTAGCTCTTTTTGTGCACTAATACACTCCTGTTGTGAAAACACAAAAGTACGGCTAGGTGTGTGCTGAGTAGGTAGAGGCAAGTCGGAAATGAACTCAATTTGAAAACCTTGAATACTATGCAGTATAAACGGGTTAGGTGTTATCCACTGCCATTCATGTAAGAAAAATTGCAATCTCCCCCCAACTTGTAATGTATCCATCGCAGTCGCACCTACCTTAGGATTTACCGGCGGTCACGTCGCTGCTTCTGCCCCCGAGGTCTGGGGGGTAGGACTGCTGGAGGCCGCCGCATCTTGAACATGGCCTGGCTCAGGCCCTGCCCTAAAAAAGGCCTCTGTGTAGGTTGCTCCACACCACGTCTGCCATAGCCAGCGAACCGTTTGGTATGCACATGAGGGTAGGGGTACAGTCTGTGGAAAGACGACCCCTTCGGAGGCACCTTCATGAGACCAACAGTCTTAGACTCTTCATCCAATTCTTTCACCTGTTTGATCAGGTTTTCTCCAAACAGGAGGTTTGGGGGTTGAACAGTCCCCGGTTTACACAGTCCAGCAAATGTAGGGTTAATGGCAGGACGGATGGCATTTTTTCTTATACAATTAATTTCAAAATGTGCATTGCACATTAATGCCATCGCGTCCTCCTGAGTATCTGAGAGAGGCACCCCCTCCACTGACCTTGCAAAGGCCGTGATGCCCAAGGCGAGTAGCCGGAGTACATTTTGTAATTTAACCTCCTGGTCTCTGATGCCCCCTCCAATGTGCCCCCAAATAGATTGGTTTACAATGGGGACACTCAGTGAAGCACAGTTTTGTGGAGTATTGTACCTGGCAGTGGTCTCCTCCATCGTCTGTTCTTCGTCAGAGGATGGGAAGCCATATAATTTATGTTCTCGGTGAGCTCTGCATCCAATGGCTCACCAGTGAGGGTTGGGACCGCAAATCTGGATGCAATGGACAATACACCCGATGGTCCCTCTAGCCCAACTGTGCCTCCGTACTCTGGGTCAGCATAGCACTGACCTCATACACTACCGTCATCTGACAAGGAGATATCACGCAGCCCTGACACAGGCGCTGCTGCCTCGGGTTCTATAAACTCCCCGGACTCCGATAGCTCCGTCCTTTGGAGCGTATTGTGCTGGAGTAACCTCTCCACAAGGCTCTCCAGCTGGGCCAGCCTGCCAGTAACACTGCCCTTAGGAGGGAACTCGTCCACCTCCTGGCCCGACTCTAAGAGTCCAGGGCCCTTACAGACTTTTCCGTGGCTTTTCTCCCCCATGGATTAGCCAAGGTGCCTTCTGGCCGCACCAAGTCTGTGGCTGCTGGCTGCTCTGCCAGTGGCTCTATAGGCGAATTCGGCGGTCGCTCGCTGCCCGCAGGCCCGTGGTCTTCCGCAGCTGGTTTGGTCGTGGCTCGCCTCTTAACCTTATACATACTCCCACACAATCCGAAGGTAAACTAATGTTGAATAAACACACTCCGGACCGGGACCAACGACTTCAGCTAAAGCTGTTTGAAAAAACACTTACCTGGATCTTTTAAACTTACCTGCTGGAAGGAGCAACGCGCCTGCCAGTCGGTCGTTGCGCAATGCGTCAGACGTAATGCCGCGCATGCGTGGGGACGGCCTTCTTCACGTGGTCCCGAAAATCGTTTACACCGAAAATAGAGACATAGAGTAACTCTGCGGGTTACCCATTCCTTCTATTCAGAGATCCTATATGTCCCGCTGAGTTACTCCAGCATTTTGTGTCTATGACAATTTGTCCAGTTAAATATCCTCAGTCGTGGCTGCGCTTTTCATACATGTAAACAATCTAAAACAGACCAACACATGGGAGCGTTAAGAATATCAATAACTCCCTTCCTGCTCTATCCGTGCCCATGGCAGGCATTTTTCTCCGAGGTTTACATTGGAGAAGTTCCCTGGTCACAGGGACTGCTCTGAAGCCATACATCATTGTGAGAGACTGTCAGAATGTGAGTCGCTGACTGAAGAGGATCACCTGATCACCTGTCTGTTTAATGCAGACAGCTCATGTTGCCCAAACATAGACACAAAATGTTGGACTAACTCAGTGGAACAGGCAGCATCTATGGATAGAAGGAATTGGTGAAAGAGTCTCTGAAGAAGAGTCTTGACGTACTAGTCCACCTTCTTGATTTACTAGTGGCCAGACGATCTGGGGTGACGGAGGAACTGAAGGAATTCCACATTAGGCAGGAAATTGTGTTGGGGAGACTGATAGACTGAAGGTTGATAAATTCCCAGGGCCTGATGGTCTGCATCCCAGGGTACATAAGGAAGTGCCTCTAGAAATCGCGAACGCATTGGTGATCATTTTCCAATGTTCTATAGATTCAGGATCAGTTCGGGTGGATTGGAGGGTAGCTACTGTTATCCTACTTATTAAGAAAGGTGGGAGAGAGAAGGTATGGAATTATAGACCAGTTAGTCTGACATTGGTGGTGGGGAAGGTGCTGGAGTCAATTATAAAAGATGAAATAGCGGCACATTTGGATAGCAGTAATGGGATCGGTCCTAGTCAGCATGGATATACGAAGGGGGTATCATGCTTGACTAAACTTCTGGAAATTTCTGAGGATGTAACTGGTAAAATGGACAATGGAGAGCCAGTGATGTAGTGTACCTGGACTTTCAGAAAGCATTTGATAAGATCCCACATCGGAGATTAGTGGGCAAAATTAGGGCACATGGTATTGAGGATAGAGAGCTGACATGGATAGAAAGTTAGTTGGCAGAGCAGTTACTCCAGCATTTTGTGTCTATAATTTGTCCAGTTAAATATCCTCAGTTGTGGCTGTTACATTCATACATGTAATCAATCTAAAACAGACCAACACATGGGAATGTTGAGAATATTGATAACTCCGTTCCTGCTTTCTCCGTGCCCATGGCAGGCAGCTTTCTCCGAGGTTGACATTGAAGTTCCCTGGTCACAGAGATTGCTCTGAAGCCATACATCATTGTGAGAGACTGTCAGAATGAGACTGCAAAGAACGATGGTGCATTATTGTGAATATCAGTCATTCCAATAACATGCTTAGTGTGAGTCGCTGATTGAAGAGGATCACCTGATCTTGGTCCATTTAATGCAGACAGCTCATGGTGTTGCCCAAAGATAGACACAAAGATAGAAACAAAGATTAGGGATTAACGGGTCCCTTTCAGAATGACAGGCAATGACTAGTGGGGTACCTCAAGGCTCGGTGCTGGGACCGCAGCTATTTACAATATACATCAATGATTTAGATGAAGAGACTCAAAGTAACATTAGCGAATTTGCAGATGACACAAAGCTGGGTGGCAGTGTGAACTGTGAGGAGGATGCTATGAGAATGCAGGGTGACTTGGACAGGTTGGGTGAGTGGGCAGATAAATGGCAGATGCAGTTCAATGTGGATAAATGTGAGGTTATCCACTTTGGTAGCTAAATCAGGAAGGCAGATTATTATCTAAATGGTGTCAAGTTGGTAAAAGGGGGAGTACAACAGGATTTAGGGAGTGCAGCTTAGGTATACAAGGTTAATTACTTTTTTTTTGTAAAATCTTTTTATTAGTAGAGCTAATACGACTTGATGTTTCAATCCCTGCAATAAGTCGGCACTCTTGCTATTTGCAGTGGGATTGGAGTGGTGAAAGGTAGGGTAGGTATGTCATCAGGGTCATCAGGTGGGCACCCTCCTTCTTTGACGTTTCATTGATAAGCCCACAACATCTCCAGAGGGCTCAACAGTGTCCTCTGGAGGGGGGTGTAACTGGCGTCCCAGTTACACCCCCCTCAATTCCATACCCTCCTGTATTCATCTTGCAGCCTATTTTTATGCATATTTTTAACAGGAATATAAAGAGGTATTCCCGGCCGGCATTGAACAAACAGCAGGAGATAGCCCAGTACACAGTCGCCTCATCTTAAGTTGTTTGATTATTTACAAAAGAGAAAGGAAAGAAAACCGGTGTTACCTGTTGACCTTAAAATTTCAAGAGCTGGAAATGTAGGTTGCTATTCATTTTTCTTTTTTTTTGTAAAATATTTTTATTAAAAGTAAATACATATTAAGAAGGAATAACATAAAATAAAAAGAGACATATTATTCGTCACATACATTCTTAATATTTTTAAAGTTTACAATCATTCTTATTTATACTTCTTTCTGTTATAAAATAATAAAAAGTAGAGAAGTAAAGAGTAATAATAAAGAGAAATAAAATAAAAGTAGAAAATCAATAATATGAGTGGAGTATTAAGCAGGCTATTCTTCATTGGAGATATATCAGTGGTCTATTATATATAGTTCTTCATCTATTCCTTCATTCAGGTTTCAGCCAGGCCCTCGAACCTGACCACCTTGACCCTTTAAATATTCAATAAATGGAGACTATATTCCTCTGAACTGATCTAGCTTGTCCATAAGGACAAGTCTTAATCTTTCCAGATGAAGTGTCTCCGACATTTCTGTAATCCACATTTTGATTGTGGGGGATGTAGGACCTTTTCAAAATCTTAATATTAATTTTTTACCAATTATTAAACTATAATCGATAAAAATTATTTGCTGTGTTGTTAGTAGTTGATCCGTTTCTAATATTCCTAATATGATTTAATTTTGAGTCTGGAGTCAGATTTGCATTAATACATTCGAGATTATCTTAAAAAATTTTCTATCCAAAAGTTAGTAATTTTTATACATTTTGTGAATGAATGCGTTAGATTAGCTTCTAAATGCTGACATTTATCACATATAGCAGAAACATTTGAAAAAATTCTGTTTAATTAGGATTTTGAAAAGTGTAATCTATGTAAAACTTTAAATTGTATCAAAGAGTGTCTGGCATTTAATGAGCAGTGGTGTATATGTTGTAAACTTTCATTCCATACTTCTAGACTAATTGTTTGACCCAATTCGTTTTCCCATACTTGCCCATATATTTCCGACATTGGTACATCATTTTCCAATAAAATATTATAAATATATGATATTAATTTTGTCTGTGTTTGGATATTTATATAGACATTCATCTAAAATGTCTGTCCTATTTCTAAAATCCTGTGTGTTTGATTTAACATAGTCTCTAATTTGTAAATATCTAAAGTACTCTTTTGAGTGTAATCCGTAATTTTGTTGTAATTCCTGAAATGAAAGAAAGAGACTTTCCCTGTAGAGATCACCCATATTATTAATTCCATAGTTCTTTCATTGTAAAAGTCCTTTATCCATCATTGAGGGTTTAAAAGTAATGTTGTTTACAATGGGAGGAGCCAGTTGTATACTTTCCAATTTTAATGTTTTCTTTAATTGTTTCCAGATACGTATCCCACTTTCTATTATTGATTTCCTCTATAAATTTTCTTATTTATTTTAGTATTGGCAAATAAAATCGAGCTAATTTCGAAAGGTGAACAATCTTCCTTTTCCATTTTTAACCAGTTTGGCTGTTTATCTAATTCTTCCAACCAAAAATTCATATTTTTAATATTAACTGCCCAGTAGTAAAACATAAAATTAGGCAGTGCAAAACCTCCATTTATTTTTGATTTACATAGATGTTTTTTATTTATTCTATGGCTCTTATAATCCCAAATAAAATTGGTAACTATAGAGTCCACTTTCTTAAAAAAATTTTTAGGAAGATATATCGGGATCAGTTGAAACAGGTATAATAATTGCGGAAGAAAAATCATTTTTATCGCAATTATTCTACCTAGTATTGAAATAGGTAATGTTTTCCAATATAGGATATTCGTAAGTAGTTTATTCAGTAAGGGTGGGAAATTAGATTTAAATAAAGAATCATATATTTTTGTTACATGAATTCCAAGATATTTGATTTTTTCATTTGCTATCTTAAAAGGAAATTGTTGTAGTATATGTGGGTTATTTCCCATTATTGGCATAAGTTCACTTTTATTCCAATTAATTCTATATCCTGAAAACAAGCCAAATTGAGTTATTAAATCTCATAAGTTAGGGATACTAGTTTCAGGCTTTGTAATATAAAGTAACACATCATCTGCGTATAAAGAGATTTTATTTTCAGTTTCTTTGGTTTCATACCCGTATATTTCAGGATGTAATCTCACGGATTGTGCTAATGGTTCAATTGCCAGTGCGAACAGTAGTGGGGATAGAGGACAACCTTGGATAAATTAAATTTAGTTGATAACATTTGATTTGTTAATATTCTAGCTGTTGGATTGGTATATAGTAGTTTAACCCATGTTATAAACTTCTCTCCCAACTGCAAAGTTTCCATAACCGAAAATAAATAAGACCTGGTCAAAAGCTTTCTCTGCGTCTAATGAAATAATTGCTAGATCTTTATTAATATTTCTTTTCGAGTATATAATATTGAATAATCGCCTCAGGTTATATGAGGAGTATCATTTTTGGCATAAATCCTGTTTGATCTGAATTAATTACTTTATTAATCACTGTATTTAGTCTTTGTGCTAGTATTTTGGTTAATATTTTTTGATCAGTATTTAAAAGAGCTATTAAAAGAGCTCTATACGACCCTGGATCATCCAAATCTTTATCTAATTTAGGTATAAGCGTTATAATAGAGTCATTTAATGTTTCTGGTAATTTCTGTTGTGCATAAATATATTCATAAAGTGTCTTCAAACGTGGTGCTATCAGATCATAGAATGTTTTATAAAATTCCAAACCAAACCTGGAGTTTTACCATTTTTTAATGAACTAATAGATTCTTCGATTTCTTTAGTAGTTATTTCAGTGTTTAGTGATTCTCTATTTTCTAAATCCCGTCCTTTTAGATTACAATTTTTTTTAAATGTTTCTATTCCTGTCCGATTTTCTGTCGTTTTGGCTGAATATAAATTTTTATAATATTGCAAAAATCTCTCATTTATATCTTTAGTTTGTACTAGTAATTCACCTTTGTCTGATTTAATCCTATGGATTAATTTTTCTCCCTCCAATTTTCGTAATTGACGAGCAAATAATTTTTTTGGTTTATCTCCGAATTCAAATTGTATTTGTTTAGTATATTGGTAGAGTTTTACAACTTGGTCTGACTGTATTTTATTTAATTTATATTTCAATGCAGAGATTTTATAATGTTTTATCATGTTTGGGTTAGCAGCGTTTTCTGTGTTTAATTGTTTGATCTCCTTTTCCAATGCCTGTTGTTCCCTCCGATTCTCTTTATTATAAAATGCTTGAGAGGATATCATAATTCCCCAAACATACGCTTTAAAAGTTTCCCATAATAGGGACGAAGGTATTTCTGGCTTATCATTTATTTCAAAGAAAATCTTAATCTGTTTTGTGATGTATTCTCGAGTTATTTTGTCTTTTAAAATTTGTGGGTTAAATATCCATTGTCCTTGTTTTTCCGTTTTACCAGTTATTTTAATCATAAAAGTTAAAGGTGCGTGATCTGAAATTATATTATGATATTTTGAATTATAAGTGAATGGGATAAGTTTTAAATCTACCAAAAAATAATCTATTCTTGAATACGTTTTATGCACAGGTGAGTAAAATGAATATTCTCGTCCAGCTGGGTTTTGCATTCTCCAAACATCTTTAATATTACTGGTATCTGTATATGCATTTATTAGATCACTGGAATGCGATTTAACTTTCCGATGTCTTGATGATCTGTCTAAATAAGGATCTAGTGTACAATTTAAATCTCCTCCAATTATTAGGTTGTGTTGTGGTAATTCTGGGATAGTATTAAATATTTTCATAAAAAAACAGTGGGCTGTCAAAATTTGGGCTGTATACATTGACAAAAATCATTTTTTGTGTGTATAATTCTCCTATTACAATAATATATCTACCATCACTATCAGTTATAGTTGAAGTGTGTTTAAATGAAATGCCTTTACAAATTAATATTGCTAAACCTCTAGATTTATGTGCAAAAGAAGAATGATACGCTTTGTCAATCCATTTAGCCTTTAATCTATGCTCTGCATCTTTTTTAGATGTGTCTCTCGGATAAATGCCACGTCTACTTTAAGTGCTTTTAAATGTGTTAATACTTTACCTCTCTTGATTGGTTCCTTAATACCTTTAACATTTCAGCAACAAAACGTTATTCCTCCATTCCCCGTATTCGTTTTTAAGTCTTGCATCTTTTATCTAAGGAGGTATGTAATAGAGCAAATGGTTCAGCTCAACATACCCGACTTTACACCCGAACTCCGAATAGATGAATTTCAAGACCCTTGGGTATCTCTCACGTATATATCTCCTTTGTATTAATTTATAACTCCATTCAAATATAAAACAATAATAACAAAGAATAATATTTAAAAAAAGGATAGATTAAGAGATTAATAGGGTGCACAAAGAGAGAAAAAACTACATCTAATATTAGTGTTAGCCATACTACCATGGCTAGCAATCTACCGACTTCCGTAGTCGATGTTACAAACTTATCCATCTCCATGGTTCCTTAAAATTGTTATTCCATAAAAATATTTAACCGGGAATATTAAACTCTGATGTGTACAGGATCCATCGGTCAAGTATATGATAATATCTATACTTAATATATATTAAAAGATATAATTTTAAAAAAATTTAAAAGGGAGGAAAATAAAAAATAAAAACTTTTTTTTTAAAGTGCCAGGGGGGGATAAATGAAGTCAAACTTTATATTCTGTGTGATTATATTTACTGTTTACCTAATTCTAAGTAAATCAGCTATAATTAGTTGTTAATCATTAATTGGTAGTTATCAGCTTTAATTAATAATACCGCTATATGAATTTTAGTATTTGTTAGTTATTAATATTAGTAGTGTTATTATTCTAATTGTTAGTATCCATAGGAGAGTCTCCAATCCGAGTCTCCAATCAGCATCCTTCTCCATCTTCTTTAGGTGCCACAAGTCCATAGTCCACTCCAATCCTGAAAATCCAATTTATTTGTTGGTATAGTTCATCTTTGAAGATTTCATTCAGTCTGCCTCTCGTTCCTTAATCCCCTGGGCAAAATTCATTGCATCCGCTGGGTTTTTGAAATAATGTTCTTCCTGGTTGTAAGTGACTCTCAGGGTGGCTGGGTACCTCAGACTGTACTTCAAATTCTTCACTTCCTTCAAAATGCTTTTGGTCTCCTTGAACACATTTCGTTTCTTGGAGACCTCTGCTGGGTAGTCTCGATAAATGCTGATCGAATCTTCTTCGTATGTAAGATTTCTACTTTTTACAATTTTGTTCATCATCTCCTCCAGGACATGATCATACTGGACTTTTACTATCATTTGTCTTGGAGGGGCCTTGCTTTGTATAACGTCTCATTACTCTGTGTGCTCGGGCTAGTAAAGGCTTTTGTTCCAGAGATAAAACCTTTTGCAATAAGTTTGCTGCAGAATACCCACGATCCTTAGGTTCTGTCTTCTCTGGCGTCCTTCCAACTCGGTACATCTATCAGTTATTTTGCCCAGTAAATCAGATAGACGTTGATTTTCTTTGAGGAATGTTTTCATAGTCTGAGCACTTATTTCGGCTAGATCTTCAAAGTTCTTTATGGCTGTCGACTGTTCCTTGAGTTCTTCCTCCACAGGTTCCAGCTCAGTTTCCATCTTATTTTGGATTTTATCATTCATCTCTACTACTATATTTGCAGCTCGTGGCCGAGATATTGATTTCAGACTTTAACTCTTTCATCTCCTCCTTGATTTTTTCTATTTCTTCCTTAAAATTCATTTTTGCCAGTTCAGTTTTTAACTCCAACTAAATTTTCTTTCTTTAACTTTGCCAATCTTCAATTTCCGATTTTTTCTTTGATTTTTTCGACACATCTTCTTGGGATAGTGTCCTACCTGAGCCCGAGGCTTCAGTCGGGCCTTGTTCTTGTTCTGCCGTTTTTTGCCTTGTATACCGGAGTTTTGATTTATCCATGGGTGGGCTGCGCTGTGTTGCCATTACGAGTCGCACGCTTCATGACGTCACTCACGGCAGCCGGTGCAGAAACAGCAGGCAGCAGGTAGGTCTTTTCTCCCCGTTTTTTTCCTCGATTTTTCCACGGAGCTGGCTGGCGTTACCCTCTAGCCCTCCATGGCGCCACCGGAAGTCGTCCAGGAATTCCCGGGATGGCGGGACTGTCATATGCTGAGAGAATGGAGCGGCTAGGCATTTATACTCTGGAATTTAGAAGGACGAGATGGGGTTCTAATTGAAACATGTAAGATTATTAAGTGTTTGGACACGCTGGAGGCAGGAAACGTGTTCCCGATGTTGGGGGAGTCCAGAAGCAGGGGCCACAGTTTAAGAATAAGGATTACGCCAATTAGAATGGAGATGAGGAAACAGTTTTTCTCACAGAGAGTTGCGAGTCTGTGGAAGCCTCTGCCTCAGAGGTTGGTGGAGGCCGATTTTCTGGATAATTTGAAGAGAGAGCTAGATAGGGCTCTTAAAGATTGCGGAGTCTTTAAGTCTAAAAAAAAAGATAGGGCTCATAATGATTGCGGAGTCAGTGGGATATGGGGAGAAGGCAGGAACGGGGTACTGATTGAGGATGGTCAGCCGTGATCACATTAAATGGCGGAGCTGGCTCGAAGGGCCGAATGGCCTACTTCTGCACTTATTGTACATTGTCTATTGTCTATTGTTTATTGACCTGAAAAGTCACCCATTCCTTCTATCCAGAGATCATGCCTGTCTCACTGAGTTACTCCAGCATTTTGTGTCAATGTTCGATGTAAACGAGCAACTGCAGTTCCTTCCTACTAGGCCTGTAAAACAAGCATTCTTCTGCCGGAACTCACCGGCACTCGCCTTTGTTCTGTCGCACCCTTTACTTCTCTTCCAATTGTGTGTTCGTAGCGCTCTTAGAGACACACCGTGTCTTAGATAGTTTCACCAGAGACCGCTGGCGCCATTGCAATCTCTAGATGCGTGGAGGGACGCGGACAGACTCCTCGCTCGTTCCTCGCTCTCCACCGCCCCGCCACCCCCCCCCACCACCACCCACACACATCCCCCGCTTCATTTGTTTGCCAACAATAAGGAGCGGCAACCAACTCCATTGAGTCAGCTCTTCACGGAGATCATGGCTCATCTTCCACCTCGGCTCCAATTCCCGTCACTACATTTCACTAAATCACTAAATTCGGAATATGTTTCGATTCGCAACGCCTGAGCACAATCATATATCAGAGTGAGGCCAAATGCAAATTGGAGGAACAGTACCTCATATTTTGCCTGGGAAGCTTACAACCCAGTGGTATGAATATTGATTTAACTAACTTCAGTAACGTGTACATCCCTTCTCTCTCCATCCCTCCCTCACACAATTCGTAGCAGCTTCAAAGTCGCCTTGTTTAGTCTCGTTGTCTGTAACTCGTTTTCATCTAGCACACAGCTAACAATGGCCTGTTTCCTTTATCATTGTTACTTTTTTCCATATCTTTCATTCATGTGTTCTATATCTTTCTGTATCACCGTCTATGACTCTCGTATCCCTTTCCTCTGACTCTCAGTCTGAAGAAGGGTCTGCAATTCCTTCCTACACACACATAAGCCATATGATTTAAGAAACGATTTCATGTTTGTTCAGAATGGCGTACACGTCGACATAAGTAGACCCTAGAATTCTGGATCGGTGAAGTAACCTCCCTGCAAATTCCCTGACCAACCTTTAAGATCTTTATACGTTTCGTTGAGATTTACTTGCAATCTTCTGGCTCAAGGAGGTAGAGGCACGGCCGACTCGATCGCTTCTCTCTGTGCAGACACGCGAATACCTGATCCAGACCAACGAATCTTCCAGCAGTTCCCTAGTTATTTACCTTTATTCAGCAACAAAAGACCATCTCCTTATTGCACTCCACGCTTCACTCTGAAAGAGCCAGGTCGATGATAAATGAAGTTCCTATCAATGCGCAAACACTGACCTGGCTCTTCTCCCCTTGAGAACTGACATACAAAACTTCCAACGTACTCAGACCTCCGTTCAGTTTAGCTTATTGTCACGTATACCGGGGTACAGAGAAAAGCTTTTGTAGCATACTATCCAGTCAGCTGAAAGACAATGCATGATTACAATCGGGCCATTCCAGTGTTTCGATAAGAGAATAACGTTTAGTGCAAGGTAAATCCAGCAAAGTCCGATCAAGGATAGTCCGAGGGTCACCAGAGAGGTAAATAGTGGTTCAGCACTGCTCTCTGGGTGTGGTTAGGTGATTCAGTTGCCTGATAACAGCTGGTAAAAAATATGTCCCTGATTCTGGAGGTGTACGTTTTCACACTTCTGTAACATTTAGCCTGATGGGGAAGGGCAGATGAGGAAGTGGCCAGTGTGCGACTCGTGTTTGATTATACTGCTGGTCTGCCAAATATGCAGTCAGTAATTGCATTATCTGTTCTCTTCTCTTACTCCAGTGAACTTAATGGCGAATGTGATTCTTTCCCTGGGAAAATGTGGCCTCTCCACCTGCACCACGCGCTACCTGGTGGCTATGGCAGCGGCGGCGCTACTGTTTATTATTTTTGAAGTTATTTTCTATCAGATCAACTATCATTACTCTCGCATGGGTTTCCTGCTCTCGACTCCGATATGCAGTATTAGCCGTATGCTAACAAATGTACCTATAGACCTTTCTATCTGGTTCACCGTTACGTTCACCTTTGATCGATTTGTCGCCATTTGTTGCCAGAAGCTGAAAACAAAATATTGCGCCTAGAAAACTGCAGCTGTGGTTCTCGCAACAACCTGCATTCTGCTCTACCTGAAAAACATCCCCATCTACTTTACCTACGGCCCGAAGAAGATTATCGACAACGTACCTTGGTTCTGTACTCCAAAACCAAGTTATTTCATTGTAAAGGTTTGGGTGGTATTTAATTGGATCGATACGATTTTAACTCCATTCTTCCCTTTCTCTGTAATCCTGCTGCTCAACGTTCTGACAGTCCGGAACATTTTAGTGGCCAGTAGGGTCCACAGGGGGCTGAGGGGTCAGAGCAAAGGGGAGAACTGCAGTGACCTGGAGATGGAGAACAAGAGGAGGTCTGTGGTTTTTACTACTGACTCTTTCCGGTAGCTTCATCATCTTGTGGCTGACGTATGTTGTGAATTTTATTTATTATCAGGTCGTCGGAACAATATATCAACCGAGTGAGGCTGACTACACTTTTGCACAAGTCGAACGATGGCTGGGTAATGTCAGCTGCTGTACCAATACAATTAGCTAGGCGGCAACCCAGTCCAAGTTCAGAGAGCAGATTAAAAGCACGGTGAAACATCCAGCCGCGTCATTGCTTCGTTTTATTGACTCAGCTGTCTTCTACGTACAACGCTAGACCGTTAAGTTTCCAGGTCGCGATATTGTACCCCCACTTCCAGAAGAGTTTTCGAGTTCGGGTTTATATAAGCGTTGACAACACTGTGACAAGATTCAATATCTCCATGCTCCGTCTGAAAACAGCTCTGGACAAGCACCTTCCTGTTTACACCCACACACATACACACAGACACACGCACACACACACACCGATCCACACAACAGAGATAAATTACAGACAATATTCCACACACACCCATCCACACGCATATAGACACACACACTTATACACACATATACACACACATATACACATATATACACATACCTAGGCACACACACATACAATACAATACAATACCGTTTATTTGTCATTTGAACCTCAAATGAAGTTCAAATGAAATTTGGTTTCTGCAGTCATTATTAGAAAATGAGATAAAAAAGTAAGCGCCATCTAGTGTCCAATGCCCATATTACACCATGGGGAGCCTATTTCCGTGTTGCAGTCTGTTTAAACTATATACTATTATATCATATATATATATATATATATATATATATATATATATGATTTGAGAATATGACTGTAATCATATATAATTATGTATAATTATATTATATAAAAATAATATAATTAATATAATTGTGTGTGTTTTTTGAATGATTGCCACAGAGGTCCGGCTCCTGAACCAGCCTAATTAATAGGTGAGGGCAGTTCTTCTGGGTTCCCCCGTTTACTGAACCCCACTGACTGCCAGTGTGCAGAGTGGGGGTCATGGCCATAGTGGGACTGGGGGAGCGCCATGCTGGGGGAAGGCGAAGGTGTCTTCCACTGAGAGGTAATTGCCTAACCCGATACTAACCTTCACTCGCCCCTCTTCCAGAGCTGCCTATGGCTGGAGCTGCTATGGGACCGGCTGCAGGCTCCGTACGTGTGGCCGTTCAGCGAGTCCACCTCGGCCAGCATGCCCTTCCGGATCGTGGTGGTGGTGATGATGATGGGGAACAGCACTGCCTTGCACGCCAGCCGGGCCGCCTTCAGCATCTCCATAGCGCAGGCTCCGTCAGTCCTCCCACTTGCTCACTGCAACACTGGCCGGCCGACAGCCTGACCGACCCTTCGCAGCACTCACTGGCCATCTGACCACCGGCAGCACCCACCGGCCTACCAACTGACCGACCAATCCTTCGCAGCACTCACCGGCCTTCCAAAAGCCCGACCGACCCCTCACAGCAGTCACCGGCTTTTCGACAGCCCGACCGACCCTTCGCAGCATCCACTTGCGGGCCGACAGCCCGACCAATCCTCCACAGCATCCATCGGCCTACTGACAAGCCCGACTGACTGACCCTGACCCTAAACCTAACCCTAACCCTGACCCTAACCCTGACCCTAACCCTAGCTGTACATTTGTTATTTATCATTTTTATTTAACACTTCACATCCAAACTTTATAAAGATAAATCAATTGAAAAATAAAATGATCAACAAGGTGAGCATCACCTTTATCCTTGGAAAACTTGCTATTGCTACTGATGTAATGCGGAGGCAGCCATGATCCCAGAGTCCTCGCTGCCTAGCGACCATAAAACAAAGCGTGGGATTGGACAAATTGCGTCCGACCTCAATGTCAAATGTGCATTAATTGGACAATTACTGCTCAGAAAATTGGAAGTTTTTGTCATATTTAAACAAAATGTGCAGGTTTTGTTCTTGACGAGTTTCAGGTATGATTTTGATAATATTTTTACACAATATGTTAAAAATTCAGGTAGCTCTGTGAATTGGGTCACGAACCTGAACGAAAAAGCTCTTCGGCCCACAGCCAAAAGCCATCTCGTCGGAATGATCGAAACTCCGACATCGGGACGGATTGTAGTTCCCGAATCGGCAACTTTCTTACTGGAGACCACAGCTTCACGATGTGATAGGCCACAGGTCGGCGATTGGAGCACTTCTTCTGGCGATCCCCGGCAAGGGTTCACAGGCTCCGCGATGGAAAGTCCACGCCGCGCCCACTTGTAGAAGCTCCGCAGCCGCGACTTCACTTTGTTATAGGCCGCAGGCCAGCGGTCGGAGCACTCCTTCTGCCGATCCCTGGCAAGAGATCGCCCTGCTCTTCGATATTAAAGACCGCAACACGCCGTGCCTGCTGCTGAAGCTCTGGGCAGGTCTCCGAGAAAGTCCGCACCAATCCAGTTGTTAGGCCGTGAGGGGGGCGAAGATGCAACACAGAGAAAACGTCGCATCTCCATCGAGGTAAGTGACTGAAAATGGTTTCCCCCTAGTCCCTGCCACCACCCCCCCACAATAAAATATACACTTAGACATACTAAAAAACAAAAAAAAGTCGAAAGCACAAACACACTACTGGTGAGGCTGTCGCAGAGAAGGTCCTGCATTCAGACTGAGGGAGTAGAGGGGTAACAGCCAGTATAAGGAGGTAACACATAATGCAAAATATCAGGCACTTGGAGGCGGATTGACTGGGGGAAGGTAAAGGTTACAGCGTCTGATAGCTTAAAGGTAGAGCTATGCCTGTGTGGTATTGGAGGTGTTTGCCTGAATCTGGCTACTGCGTGGTGCTCAGGCGTCCTCATAATTATGACTCAGATCGGGCAACCACAGAAAGAAAATCTCGCAGAGCAGTCATGAGTAGGCCAGTACAGAGGGAGCGACACCCCATGCGGAGCAGTGCTGAGGGAGCATAAGATGAGCAGTACTGTCCGAACTTCCCATTAATGTAACAGCACAGGAGAAGGCTGTTAGGGCCACAATGTCTGCACCGTACAGGATGCCAAGACAAACTCTTATCTGCCTGCACGGGATCCATGTGCCTACATTCGCTGCATATCCACGTGCATGTACAAACGACTCCTCAAGGCTATTATCATATCTCCCTCTAGCAACATTCAAGGCATTCACCATCCACTGTATAAACACAATCAACCCCACTCATCTTCGTCGAACTTTAGCCCTCGTATAAAACTATGTATTCACATAATTGATATTTCCATTGTCGGAAAAAGTTATGACAGTCTGCCCCGTCTATATCTCTCATAATTTCACATGCCTCTATCAGGGCTTCCCTCAACTGCCTGCATTCCAAAGAAAACAAAATCCAATATTGTACTAATACCCTCTAATGCATTCTGGAATACATCCTCTGCTCCTGTCCAAAGCCTTCACATACTCCCTGCATGCGGCAACTGCTAAAAGGCTCGCGGACCCACAATTCCTTAGATTCGCCCCACGTTTACAAAGGAGCAACAATAGTTACTCACAAATCCACCGACATCTCTCTCACACGAGACTAGAGAAGACGCAACAATCTTCATTGAGGCTCTTGCCATCTATTTTGTGTCTCTTACTCAATAATCTTGATAATCTAGAAAGTTAAAAAAAGTCAAACCGGAACGGGCCCCTCCACCAACAATGACTATACCGAACATGATGCCAAATTAAACTAATCTAATTTTCTTACACTCCATCTTATACCTCAATTCCCAACATATCAATGTGCATATCGATATGCCTCTTAAAACACTGCTTTCAATCTACTCCATTACTCACTCTCCCACCCCCTCGGTTCTAAGCACCCACCATCCCCTTTGTATAAACCTTGCCCCATACATGGCGTTTACATTTAACCCCGTCTGAGCCAAAAGCTGTGCCCTCTCTTCTTTAACCATCTCCACCTTGAGAAAAATATTCTGATTGCCTTACCTGTGCTTCCAACGATGTTGTGCATATCTATCAGATCTCTCCTCACCCTCCAACACTCAAGTGTGCCCATTTTGTCCTTACAGCCATTGCCCTGTAAAACAGGCAGTATTCTGTTAAACCTCTTTAACACCATCTCCAAAGCTTCCTTGTCTTTCTGCAATGTAAGATAGGGAATCCAGAACCACACACCACACAGCAAATCTGGTTTTATGAAGCTGCAATATGACTTCCTGGTTCGTTTACTCAATGACCGACCATGCCCAGTGTTTACAATTTTAGCGACCGATGTTGCCACTTTCCCAAGGAGCAAGATGAAGGGGATTCCTGCTGCCCACTTGCCACTGGAATTAAATCGCCAGGTACTTTGAGCGGGTGGCCAATACACTAACTCGGCGGACAATGCGACCAGATCCTCTTTAGTTGCGGTGCGGATCCCCAGCAAAACACACGGCAATTCGTCCAACCAAACAGGGCCCATGAGCCGCGCCTTCAAGGTGGACTTCAGGTTCGGGTGGGACCGTTCCACCAGGCCGTTAGACTGAGTGAGGGTGGTGCGCCGTGGTGTGGAGGTGAACTGGGCACGCCGGTCCGATGAAATGTCCGCTGGAACACCGAAATGAGTCACCCAGTGGGTTGTGAGGTATCAGCGAGTGGCACTGCCTCGGGGCACCGCGTGAACCGCTCCACTATGGTGAGGAGGTGGGTGACGCCTCGGGACGGCGGTTGGGGGCCCACAAGATTAACATGGATGTGGTTGAAACGGTGTTGTGGGACGGCAAAATCCTGCAGAGGTGCTCGCACGTGCCGATGGATCTTGAAAGTTTGGCAGGGGATGCAGGCCCTGCCCCAGGAACCGACTTGCTTGCGTCGGCCGTGTCGCACGAATTTAGCCGCCACCAGCGCTGTAGTTGCTCAGATAAAAGTGCGGGCTAATCCGTGGAACGAATCGAAAACACGACGTCGCCAAACAGTAGGGACCATGGGTTGCGGTTGCACCGTGGAGATATCACAGTTGATGGTAATGCCAGCGGATCTAAGCGGGACGTCTCCTAGTAGCAAAGCCGAAATGGCGGTGCGATATGTTGGCATCTCGTTGACGTCCCGTTGCGCTGCGGCCAGGCCGGAATAGTCGATTCCGGGAGCTAAAGTTAGAACGGCATGTATGGCCGGGCGGGGTAAGGCGTCAGCGACCAGGTTGTTCTTACCCACCACGTGTTGGATGCAGTTGAATAGAAAATAGATTAATAAAATATCCAACCCCCCGGCGGACCATGTCCATAAGCCGTTGAAAAGCTTGGGCAGCATTTTTGAGGCCAATAGGCATTCTCAGCCATTCAAATGGTCCGAAAAGTGTGATAATGGCGGTCTTGGGCACATCATGCCGGTGGACAGGTAACCGCACACCAGATCAATTTTCCGGAAAGTACTAGACTAAGTGGGACCCGTTTGGTCCCAGCTTCACACAGGAGGGCTTGTCCCCCAACGCAATATTCCAACTCTCCACCAATTCCAATATTGCTGGCCAGTTGGGGGGGGGGGGCTTTTCTGGAGTGCTAGCATGGATGTTGTGGGCCGAAGGGACTGCTTTGCAGAGGGATGGTATGGACATTGTGGGCAGAATGGATTATTGGGCTGGCAGCACAGTCATTCAGGCCTGGCAGGTTGGCAGCTCAGTAAATTAGGCCTGGCGGGATGGCAGCTCTGAAACTGCCAGAAGTTCTGCTCTAAAACAGGTGACAGACTCTGTGAGAGAGAAGGGGGAGGGTGGAGAATGAATTTTAGACATTTTCATCTTTTTTACATATCACAGCAATGGAGAAAAGTCTATCCTTGCGTGGATCTCTGGCGCGCTAGTATGGGCGTTGTGGGCTGAAGGGAGTGGTTTCCAGAGGGCTAGCATGGACATTGTGGACTGAATGGATTATTGGACTCGCAGTTCAGTGAGTCATGGCTGGTGGGCTGGCAGTTCACTAAATCATGGCTGGTGGGCTGGTACTTTAGTCACTCACAGCTGGTGGGCTGGCAGTTGACTTACTCATGGCTGTTGGACTGGCAGTCCAGTGACATGGCGGGTGGGCTGGCAGTTCGCTTATGGCTGGTGGGCTGGCATTCCAGTCACTCACGGCTGGTGTGGTGGCAGTTCATTCACTCAAACTCGTCCCTTCACCCGCCCCCGCCCGCAATCTGCTCCTTTCCATTCCCTCCGCTCCATGCATTCAGTCCATCTACCCTCAACGTCCCTCCCTATGACTATTAGTGGCTCTCCGACAGCACAGCCATTCCTGCCTATTAGGTCCCCATTGTGATGAAGAAAACACAGGCATGGCAAGTAGAAAAAGGATTTATTAAAGTTTAAAATGTGAATGACTCTTAAAATATAACAACAATTTAAATGTTAAAGATGAGATTTATTAAGTTCAGTTCTTTCTTCTTGTGTCTCTTGTTGTGTTCTGCTTCTCACTGCCTCTTGATGATTCTTTGCTGTTGAAAACAAAAATTTAAGCAGAGTGCAGAGCCAGCCTGCAAATCCAATCTCACAGCACTTCAAGTGGAGTGCAGGCCAGCAAACACACACACCCTCCACCTCACACATACACTCACACACACATACATACACTCACACACACATAGACTCACATAGACTCACACACACATATAATCGCACAAACTCACACACACATACACTCACACAGACTCACACACACGTACGTACACTCACACAGGCTCACACAGACTGACACACACACATACACTCAGACTCACAAACATACACTCACACCCTCTACCTCACACTCACACCCTCGACACACACACATACACACACTCATACATACACTCGCACACAGAGACTCACACACGCACACATACACTCATATACACAGACACACACTCACACACAGAGACACACACACATACACTCGCACACACACTCAGATTCACATACATACACACACACACTCAGACTCATACACACACACTCACACACACACCCACACACATACTCAAACACACACATACACACACACTCACAAACTCATACACACTCGCACTTGTACTCACACACACTCACTGACTCACACACCATATATATGACAGTAAATATTCTTGATTCTACTCACATAGCTCAGCACGGCCTCTCCACTGTGGGGCTTCCGCAGTCAGTGGCACTTCCGCAATCAGCGTGACCTCTGCACTTACCGGAAATTACGCAATCAGTGCAACCTCTGCACTCACCGGAAATTATGCAATCAGCGTGACCTCTGCACTAAGCGGAAGTCACAGAATGAGCGGGACTTTTGGACTAAACACAGTCGGACCTAATAAAGCATTTATTCCTTCCAAACACAGTCAGACCTAATAAAGCATTTATTCCTTCCAAACACAGTCGAACCTAATAAAGCATTTATTGCATCCAAACACAGTCAGATCTAATAAAGCATTTATTCCTTCCAAGCACAGTCGGACCTAATAAAACATTTATTCCTTCCAAACACAGTCGGACCTAATAAAGCATTTTTTCCTCCAAACAGAGTCGGACCTAATAAAGCATTTATTCCTTCCAAACACTGTCGGACCTAATAAAGCATTTTTTCCTCCAAACAGAGTCGGACCAAATAAAGCATTGCACTTTCAAGCACAGGCAGGGCAGCAGGCCAAACAACAAATGGTATTGTCATGAAGGGCTAACACATCATTTATTGCAAGCTCATAAAGGGTTAACAAAGCATCATTCATTGCAAGCACATTGCTGGCTAACAAATCATTTATTGCAAGCACATTAAGGGTTAACAAATCATCATTCATTGCAAGCACATTGCTGGCTGACAAATCATTTATTGCAAGCACATTAAGGGTTAACAAATCATCATTCACTGCAAGCACATTACTGGCTAACAAATCATTCATTGCAAGCACATAAAGGATTAACAAATCATCATTCATTGCAAGCACATTACTGGCTAACAAATCATTCATTGCAAGCACATAAAGGGTTAACCACATAACGCACATAACCACATAAAGCACATAATCACATAGACACATAAATCACATAACCACATAAAGCACACTCACAGTTCAGTAGACTCACAGTGTTCTGTAGACTCACAGCAGAGTGAGGGTTGTAGCCTTTCCCACGCAATCTTGCAGAGAAACTGACTCATGTTCAGGTATCCGGGGTATTATAGTCCTGCCCCCCGCCCCCCCCCCCCCCCCAGAAGGGGCATTACCTTCATCGCGGTGATTGACAGGCGAGAGGATCTCAAGGTTTGTTAAGCACTCATAACTTTTTTATTTTTCATCAATGGGAAAAATCCTCGTGGCCTGCTCAGCAGAGGAGGACTCTGAGTAAGATGGCCAAAAATCACAGCGATACAGGATAGCATTTTTTTCTTAAATCAATGTGCAGTGCAGACAGGAAGTGGTCAAGATGACACTTTTAATTATATAGATTTTGCCCCGTCCACATGAGCCATGAACTCCTGTATGTGACGGACGAGGTGAAGGTTGGCTGTTGTGGCATAGTTGAGGCGGTGGTAGTCCCTGCACGGTCTCCAGCCGCCAGATACTTTGGGGACCATATGGAGTGGAGAGGCCCGTGGGCTGTCAGAGCACTGCACAATACCCACTTCTTCCATCTGCTGGAATTCCTCCTTGACAAGCTAGAGCTTGTCAGGCAGGAGCCAGCTTCCCCATGCGTGGAATTGAGGGCCGGTGGTGTGGATGTGGTGTACAGTGTTTGAGTTTGGCCGAATTGAATTGCGGGGTCATGAAATCGGGGTATTCAGCCAGGATTTGTGCTTACCTGTTATCCTCCTATGAAACCGAGTCTGGGTGTGGAGTGGTGGGGTCCGCAGACCGCAACGAGGTGGGCTTGAGAGTCTCCGATTGGATGAGATGTTGCCCCTTAACATCTACAAACATGGAGTGGGCCCGTAGAAAACCGGCAGCTAACAACGGTTGGGAGGCATCGGTGATGGTGAACGGCAATGTGAAATGGCAGCTGAAATCAAGGGGAACTGTACGCACCCCATAACTGCGGATGGGGCTGCCGTTGACGGCGGTCAAGGCAGGGCCTCGTTTACCGGAACGGCTGTTGACTTCGGACGGGGGTCGGATGCTGATCTCTGCTCCCGTGTTGACAAGGAATCGGAGCCCAGAACGACGGGACCAGATGTAGAGGCAATGTTTCTGGCCAACCGCGAAAGCCTCTACTGGCTGAAGAAGGGTCTCGACCCGAAACGTCGCCTATCTCCTTCGCTCCTTAGATGCTGCTGCACCCGCTGAGTTTCTCCAGCTTTTTGTGTACCCTCGATTCTCCAGCATCTGCAGTTCCTTCTTTAAAACAGCCTCTACTGGCAGTCGGCCGATGCTTTTCCTTGGATGCGAGCAGGGAGAACGGCATCGGCGGGCCTCAGCACCCCAACGTTGGTGGTAGTAACACCACAGACGCTTTCTACTGCTGCCGGGTGCGTGGCAGTGTTGTTGATGGAAGGTAGAAACGGCCGTCGAGGCCGTCGTGGAACTGCAGACACCCGGCTGATGGAAACGCCATCCTGCTGCTTGGTTTGCCACAGCTCGTCCGCTCTTTCAGCTAGTTGCAGGGGGTCGGTGAAGTCGCTGCCGGTGAGGTGCAGGCGGTTGTCGGCCGGCATCTGCTCAAGGAATACCTGCTCAAAGAGGAGACAAGCCCGGTGACCGTCCATCAGCGAGAGCATTTCGCCCATCCGGCTTGCGGTCGGGGAGGCCGTCCATGTGAAGGATCCTGGAGGCCCGATCACGGCAGTGCCTTGAGGCCCTCGAACTTGCCTTCAGCCGACGGTTGTTGGAGGTAAGAAATTAAGCGACTTGCGGTTCCTTGGTCCAGCGCACCGATCACGTAGAAACATCTGGTTGAATCGGCGGTATTGTGTCGAACCTGAAACTGAACCTCGATGTGCTGGAACCATACTTGAGATTGTGACGCCCAGAAACGGGCAGCTTTAGTGAAACTGCGTTTTGCTGGGCCGGGTTGGCGTTGAGGCATTCGGCTGCGTCCATAACAGCAGATCCGAAAACATTTGGATCGAAGGGGTCACCAATGTAACGAGACCAAACGGGTAGAGTAAAATAGTTTTATTGTAAAAACAACATTTAAACCACACGGGTATCTGGTCGAGGGAAAACGGTTTTTGAGCTTTTGTTAACGCGAAGAGCACCAGCTGGTCAACTGTCAACTGTCAACCAAAGTCAACTGTCAACAGCCCACGCACCAACCCTGTCACCCATATATACCACAAATTTCTAACCATTTTAAAAATTCTGGTGTGTACAAACTGGGTATCTTCATTGCTGTTCACAACACATTCATCTAATCTGAATGTCTGGTAATGTGGCATTTTGACAACTTTAAACATATTGCCAAAAGGACATTTGCTGCATTTGATGCCCTTTGGCCATCTCTTGTCAGTTAGTGTAATATTTAACTTGTCAGATGGGTATAGTCGGTATTCACAGCTATTATCATAACATGCCTTTAGAAATTTCCTTGCAACTGGTATATTTTGTTGTGGATATGTGGAAAGTGAGAGTGTTTCTGTACCAACAGCAATAACGACCCATGCTATGGCCATGTCATGATAATTTTCGGTCCTTCACAGAAAACATCCCTGCATCAATCTGCAGTGTGCATGGTTATGCATATATGTTACCATGGTCCAGCATTTATTGACGCAGGTTCTTCTTGTTCTTTCGTGTGGCGTGCACAGCCTAAAGTTGTTGGACAACTTGTTCTATTTGATCTTCCATTTGTGCACGTCGAGTTGATTGCATTAGTCGAAACAGGGTGGACCACGTGAAGGTTGCAATCTTCCACCCCACACAGGTTGATCATGTGCTGAATAATCCAACCACATTTTTGTTTGGAAGTGGAAAGAAATAATAGAAATTGCATTCATTGCAACGTGTAAAAAGAGTTGAGATACTGTATTATAATTTTGCCCGGCTGGCAACAGGGGAAAAAAGTTATGTGAGAGCCCTGGTGAGTGGAGAAGGGGGAGAAGAGCGGAGCGGGGGGAAGGGGGGGGAGTGGAGAAGGAGGGATTGGGGCAGGAGGAGGGAAGTGGGGGGTGGAGGGGAGAGGGAAGTTCAGTCTACACTCGCTAAATCCATCCCTGTGAAAAGTTAGAGATGGTGATTGGATCTGGAAGCGGACCAATACATCGGTAAATAAAACTGGACAGACATCTTTTCATTTGCACAATTGATTTTATTGTATTAATTTTAATATATTAATCCATGCATTGAAGGAAGAATATTTTGCAGCCCATCTGTGGTCCCTAACCCCAACCCAAACCGTAACTGGTCGTCACCCGCAGGACAGTATACGTCAGCGTACGATAGGGCGCACGACATGATGAGGCCCCCAGATGTCGCTCCTGGATTTTGAACATTCCAAAATCCAGAGGCGACAGGGAGTCACCGCGCGTCACTACATGCGTCACCACGCATCAGGCCGTGTCACGGCCCGACCATGACTCGACAACCTTTTTTCAGGCTGTCGCCGAAAATGTCACCCAGGTGGGACAGGCCTTTCACGCTGCGAAACTTGAGGGCAAGGCTTTCGAAGGCGACATCGGTGGCAAACTTCTCCCTGGCTAGGTTCTTGATCACCTCAGGCCCGAGTCCACAGTGCTCGAAGAAACTGTCCAAGCACGAGCACGCTCGATAGAAGCGGCAGCTGAGGTCGGAGTGCGAGCGCCATAATCCGCCTTCACCAACCTGCTGCTTGAGCGGTTCCTTGGGGCGACCTGCTGCAGCTTCTCGTGGCGCTGCTGGCATGGTTAATCGTGCACCCTGGGATGCTGCTGGCGTGGCGACTGGTGCTTCCTGGGGCGCTGCTGGAGTGGTTACTTCTGCACCATTGGTTGCTGCTGGTGTAGTTACTTCTGCACCCTGGGGTGTTGCTGGCGAGGCTGCTGTTTCTCCCTGGAGTGCTGCTCATGTGGTTACTTGTGAACCCTGGAGTGCTGCTGGTGTGGTTACTTGTGCACCCTGGGGTGCTGCTGCCTCTGTACCCTCTGCTAATTCTCCCCCTTCCGATGTTGCTGCTCCCGTTGCCAGCCCCTGCTGTTTGTCGCCCCGGCCGCTAGAGCCAGGCAGCAGCCAACGGACCAGGCTGCCAGTGCTCTTGAAACTGCGGGCACTGCTGGTGGCCACCGCTCCTTGCACAAACTTGCTGGTGCATGACCAGCGAGTCGGGCCTGAGTTGCCTCTTGGAGCTGGAGCCAGGTAAGTCTTCGTGCTGCTGCTGGCCCCACTGCCGCTGCCTTCCTCGGAGGCAGAGCTGCCCAAACCATTGGGTTCCACTTTGCACCCCCTCGCCATCTGGCTCTTCAAGTGCTTAGCCTTGTCGGCAGCCAGTCTCTCCACAGCGCTCTGCTGACCCCGCCTGTTCCCCTCCATTTGACTGCGGAGGTAGCCGGGACCCTTGGTCATGAGCCTGAGTGGCAGAGAGACACTTGCCTCGGGCGGCATGCTTGCAGTGGGTGCGATCTCGCTCGGCATCTTACTTTGATCCAGCCAACGAGGACAAACATGTTTTCACATCCTCAAAAAAGGAAAGACCAGGACTTCCATGAGCAATGACAGGCTGTCTGCAATTGCCTTAATCCACATTCACTATGACTTTGCCCAAAACTTGGACAAAGTCGTGACTAGGTTTGCACAGTTACATTCTTGGAAAATGGAACTGGAAAACATGAAGGCAATATATGCAGGCGTGCCACGAGTGTTTGTCGCCTGCATCACTATGCCAGGACTTCCATGAGCAATGACAGGCTATCTGCATTTGCCTTAATGCACATTCACTATGACTTGGACAAAGTAGTGAGTAGGTTTGCACAGTTACATTCTCGGAAAACTGAACTATTCCATGTTGAAGTTGATGTGATGTGAAGTTGTTAGGTCAGGAGGACCATTTAAAGTGCATTGCACACACCAACATAGTCTAACTGTAACACGCAATCAAATCAACACACAAAACATTTTCTAAAAAAAGGTTTTCTTTACTGCAAAAGCTTACAGTATTTTATTTGCAGTTTTCGCATGCTCCTTTATAACATTTTACATAACATTTTACAACAGTACAACTTGATTATTAAAACAAGAACAATTCTTAATTTTTTTTAAAAATGTATACAACAATCATCCCATTCCACCCACTCATTACTCTTGACTCAACCAAAATGATTTCTGAAATATTGGTCATAAATTTGGTGCAAAAAACTCCAAAATAAGTCTCCGAATGCACCAGAGAGCATCTAAAACCCGAGAGCCCAGAGGTGAGGGGCTTCCCGCTTGTGATGTGCGTTGTGTGCACATAATTTCACGTAACATTTTTGGAATTCTTTCATGCCACCCCCCTTTTTGAAAAGCTTCGTACAGGCCTGGCAACTCCTGTTATTCCCTTCCAGTTTTCTAGATTATGGAGTGCTTGCCATTTGGAGGTGTCCGATGTAACGCTGCCATTCAAAAAGGAGCAAGATAGAAAATGTATAAATGCAGAACGATTCAGAACCAAGGGGACTTGCTTAAGACTATTGTAATGGTATAAATAAATCAGACGTCTGGAATATTGCGACGGTTTATGTTAATTTGTTTAAGAAGGAACTGAAGATGCTGGAAAACCGAAGGTAGACAGAAATGCATCTATGGAGCGAAGGAATTAGGCAACATTTTGGACCGAAACCCTTCTTCAGACTGATGTGAATGTGGGGAGGGGGGGAAGAAGAAAGGAAGAGGAGGAGCCTGTGGGTTGAGGGAGATCTGAAATGGGGAGGATAAAGTAAGGGCTAACTGAAATTGGAGAAGTCAATGTTCATACCGCTGGGGTGCTAATTGCCCAAGCGAAATATGAGGTGCTGCTCCTCCAATTTACGGTGGTCCTCACTCTGGCCTGGAGGAGGCCGAGGATAGAAAGGTCAGATTTGGAATGGGAGGGGGAGTTGAACTGAGAAACCGGGAAATCAGGTTGGTTATTGCGAACCGTGCGGAAATGTTCGGCGAAGCGATCGCCAAGCCTATGCTTGGTCTCACCGATGTAGAGCAGCTGACAACTAGAGCAGCGGATGCAATAGATGAGGTTGGAGGAGCTGCAGGTGAACCTCTGCCACACCTGGAAAGACTGCTTGGATCCTTTAATGGAGTCAAGGGGGGAGGTAAAGCGACAAGTGTAGCATTTCCTAGGGAAAGTGCCAGGAGTAGGGGTGGTTTGGATGGGAAGGGACAAATTGACCAGGGAGTTACTGAGGGAGTAGTCCCTGCGGAAATCAAACGGGAGGAGATGGGAAGACGTGGCAAGTGGTGGGGCCAAGTTGGAGGTGGCGAAAATGACATAGGATTGTTTGTTGTACGTGACAGCTGGTAGGGTGGAAGGTGAGGACAAGGTGGACTCTGCCCTTGTTACGAGTGGGGGATGGGGAGTGAGAGTAGAGTCACGGGGTATAGAAGAGACCCTGATGAGTGCCTCATATATGGCAGAAGAGGGGATCCCCGTTCCCTGAAGAATGAGGACATCTCCGATGCCCTGGTGTAGAACACCTCATCCTGGGTTCAGATGTGGCATAAACGGTGGAATTGGGAGTAGGGGATGGAGGTCTTACAGGAAGCAGGGTGGGAAGAAGTGTAGTCCAGATAGCCATGGGTGTCAGTGGGTTTATAGTTGACGTCAGTCAGGAGTCTATCACCTGCGATGGAGATAGTGAGGTCAAGAAATGGTAGGGAAATGTTGGAAATGGTCCAGGTGTATTTGAATGCCGGATGGAAGTTAGTGGTGAAATGGATGAAGTGAGTGAGTTGTGTGTGGGTGCAGGAGGTAGCACCGATGCAGTCGTTGATGCAGCAGAGGTAGAGTTCGGGGATAAGGCCACGGTATATCTCGAGCAAGGATTGTTTGACATACCCTACAAAGAGGCAGGCATAGCTAGGGCCCATGTGTGTGCCCATAGCTACGCCTTGTATTTGGAGGAAACGGGAGGAGTCAACGGAAAAGATTTTAAGGGTAAGGACCAGCCCTGCTAGGCGGAGGAGGGTATCAGTAGATGGGGATTTGTTGGTTCTCCGGTCGAGGAAGAAATGGAGGGCTTTGAGACCCTCCTGGTGGGGGATGGAGGTGTAGAATGATTGGACATCCATGGTGAACATGAGGGAATGGGGGCTAGAAAATGGAAGTCCTGGAGTTGACAAAGAGCGTGTGAGGTGTCTTGAACATAGGTAGGAAGGGATTTAACTAGGGGGGGATAGAATGGAGTCGTGGTATGTGGAAATAAGTTCGATATGACATGAACGGGCAGAAACAATGGGACTGCCAGGACAGTCAGGTTTGTGGACTTTGGGGAGAAGGTAGAATCGGGCCGTGCGGGGCTGGGGAACGATGAGGTTGGAGGCTTGGGAGGGCAGGGAGCCGGAGTTGATGGTCAGTGATGGTGCTAGAGATAGTGGCCTGGTGCTCGTCTGAGGGGTCATGGTCCAAGGATAAGTAGGAGGAGGTGTCTGAGAGTTGGACCTCTCACGGCCATTGGAGACCTCTCACGACCTCTCAGTTGTGAGAAGTCTCCTGTGGTTGTGAGAGATCACCCGCGACATGTCGCCAGGGGTCACCTGTATGGTCGTGAGAGGTCTCCAAAGAATCGTAGCATCTTTCTGGTTACCGCTGAATTTTCAACGTTGAAAATTTCGGTGACCTATGACGAGTACCGGCAGTCGCCTGTAAAGGTCGCGTACGTGGGACAGGCCCTTACTTGTTTCCGCGCTCCGCATTAACGCTTTGGTTGACCCGAGTAACACCAATGCTTCGTAATCGGGACGGTCGCAGTGGCAACTCCGGTACTGTGGGGCGACTCACCATGACCCAGCTATCACAATGTCGATTAATGCATTGGGTAAAGGAAGTCAAAGTAATGTTCATACATTTTATTGTGCCTGAATGAATGAGATGAGGAGCCGTGAGAAGGCGCGGCGATGCTTGGATGTGCTTTCGCAGTTTGAATTATGTTGTAGCTTGATGTGTGTACCTAGGTATTCATCCATTTTAGTGGGATAGACAATATTATTCAAGTGGCGTCGGACAAGTGGTAATTATGCAAAGGACCTGTGTATACATGAACGCCAGTCAGCGACAGAATTCCTGGGTGTTCAGCAAGCTGTTCAAACAGCAGAGAGCACGTTTTATCCATGGCAAGGGTTTTCAAAAGAGGAACACAGATATCTGGCTGAAATTACGTTGCTCTTTGGGGAGGCTGCGCTTGGAATATTGTCTGGAATTTGTCTCTGTTTCTCAGAAAGGCTGTATAATCATGGGTCGAGTGCGCCAAGGATTTAGTAGACTTCATCCGGCGATAGGAGCTCTGCTCTATGAGCAACCAGAGAGGACGTTGTATTTAAAAATATGTTTCCTACTAAATGCTGATGGGCGTGGTATGTTGTGTGTATCGGTGATGATTACTTCGCTATACAGGGTGCGAGGTTGGGCGGTTCTGATTTGGAAACAGAAGTTGCAGCGTCAGGATTAAAGAAAACACAGGCATGCCTTGGTCGCTGCTGACGTTTAAGGACGAGGCAGTGTGATTTCAAGGCAAGAACTGACGCGGTAGCGGCCTGAGCGTGAACGTGATTTAGTGAGATGGTGCGGACCAGTTGCCGCAGCATTGATCAAACCAGGGATAACAACTTGCCCAGGAAGGAACTGCAGATGCAGGTTTACACCGAAAATAGAGACATGAAGCTAGAGTAACTCAGCGGGTTACCCATTCCTTCTATTCAGAGATCCTACCTGTCCTGCTGAGTTACTCCACAATTTTGTGTCTATAACAATTTGTCCAGTTGAATATCCTCAGTCGTGCCTCCCATTTTCATACATGTAAACAATCCAAAACAGATCAACACATGGGAGCGTTGAGAATATCGATAACTCCCTTCCTGCTTTAGCCGTGCCCACGGCAGGCAGCTTTCTCCGAGGTTTACATTGGAGAAGTTCCCTGGTCACAGAGACTGCTCTGAAGCCATACATCATTTTGTGAGACTGTCAGAATGAGACTGCAAAGAACGATGGTGCATTATTGTGAATATCAGTCATTCAAATAACATGCTTAGTGTGAGTCGCTGACTGAAGAGGATCACCTGATCTTGGTCCGTTTAATGCAGACAGCTCATGGTGTTGCCCAAACATAGACACAAAATGCTGGACTAACTGAGCAGAAAAGGCAGAAATCTCTAGATAGAAGGAATTGGTGAAATCTCAGACTCTGAAGAAGGGTCTCGACGTACTAGTCCACCTTCTTGATGTACTAGTGGAAAAGGATCTGGGGTGACGGAGGAACTGAAGGAATTCCACATTAGGCAGGAAATTGTGTTGGGGAGACTGATGGACTGAAGGCTGATAAATTCCCGGAGCCTGATGGTCTGCATCTCAGGATACATAAGGAAGTGACTCGAGAAATTGCGGACGCATTGGTGATCATTTTCCAATGTTCTATAGATTTCAAGGAAAGAACTGAAGCAATAGCGGCCTGAGCGTGAGTGTGATTTTGTGAGTGGATGCGGACCATGGTCACATTGAAAGATGGAGCATGTAAGAAACTATGAGTTTGCTTTGGTACAAGCTGCCGCATCATTGATCTAACCTGGGATAACAATTTATCCCGGAAGGAACTGCCATTTTTATACATGTAAACAATCTAAAACAGACCAACACATGGAAGTGTTGAGAATATTGATAAGTCCCTTCCTGCTTTATTCGTGCCCACGGCAGGCAGCTTTCTCCGAGGTTTACATTGGAGAAGTACCCTGGTCACAGAGACTGCTCTGAAGCCATTCATCGCTGTGAGCGACTGTCAGAATGAGACTGCAAAGAACGATGGTGCATTATTGTGAATATCTGTCATTCCAATAACATGCTTAGTGTGAGTCGCTGACTTAAGAGGATCACCTGATCTTGGTCCGTTTAATGCAAACAGCTCATGATGTTGCCCAAAGATAGACACAAATTGATGGACTAACTAAGCGGAACAGGCAGCATCTCTGGATAGAGGGAACTGGTGAAATCTCAGACTCTCGAGAAGGGTCTCGACGTACTAGTACATACTAGAACTGAAGTAATTCCACATTAGGCAGGAAATGGTGTTGGATAGAATGATGGACTAAAGGCTAATAAATTCCCAGGGCCTGGTGGTCTGCATCCCAGGGTACATAAGGAAGTGACTCTAGAAATCCTGGACGCATTGGTGATCATTTTCCAATGTTCTATAGACTCAGGATCAGTTCCTGTGGATTGGAGGGTAGCTAATGTTATCCCACTTTTTAAGAAAGGTGGGAAAGAGAAAATAGGGAATAATAGACCAATTAGCCTGACATCGGTGGTGGGAAAGATGATGGAGTCAATTAAAAAAGATGAAATAGCAGCACATTTGAATAGCCGTAACAGGATCGGTCCGAGTCAGCATGGATATACAAAGGGGAAATCATGCTTGACTAATCTTCTGGAATTTTTTGAGGATGTAACTGGTAAAATGGACAATGGAGAGCCAGTGGATGTAGTGTACCTGGACTTTCAGAAAGCATTTGATAAAGTTCCACATAGGATATTAGTGGCCAAAATTAGGGCAACATTAGCAAATTTGCAGATGACACAAACCTGGGTGGCAGTGTGGCCTTTGAGGAGGATGCTAAGAGAATGCAGGGTGACTTGGACAGGTTGGGTGATTGGGAAGATGCATGCCAGATGCAGTTTAATGTGGATAAATGTGAGGTTATCCACATTGGCAGCAAAATCAGGAAGGCAGATTATTATCTAAATGGTGTCAAGTTGGGAAAAGGGGAAGTACAACGGGTTCTGGGGATCCTTGTTCATCAGTCAATTAAAGTAAGCATGCAGGTACAGCAGGCAGTGAAGAAAGCAAATTACATGTTTGCCTTCATAACAAGAGGAGTTAAGTATAGGAGCAAAGAGGTCCTTCTGCAGTTGTACAGAGCCGTAGAGAAACCACACCTGGAGTATTGTGTGTAGTTTTGGTCCCCTAATTTGAGGAAGGACATTCTTGCCATTGAGGGAGTGCTGCGTAGGTTTACAAGGTTAATTCCTGGGATGACGGGACTGTCATATGCTGAGAGAATGGAGCGGCTCGGCTTGTATACTCTGGAATTTAGATGGATGAGAGGGGATCTTATTGAAATATATAAGATCATTAAGGGTTTGGACAGGAAACATGTTCCTAATGTTGGGGGAAGCCTGAAGCAGGGGTACGGCATTTAGAACGGAGATGAGGAAACACTTTTTCACACAGAGAGTTGTGAGTCTGTGGAATTCTCTGCCTCAGAGGGTGGTGGGGGCCGGTTCTCTGGATACTTTCAAGAGAGACCAAGAGAGGGTTCTTATAGCGGAGTCACGGGATAAGGGGAGAAGGCAGGGAATGGGGTACTGATTGGGGATGATGAGCCATGATCATATTGAATGGCGGTGCTGGCTCGAACGACCGAATGTCCTACTCCTGCACTTATTGTCTATTGCCTATTGTCTATTGTCTATTGACCCGAAAAGCCACCCATTCCTTCTATCCGCACGGAAACCTTGGGTGGGGCGCAAACTCTCCAGAGGTTTCCATTCAGGTTTCCTAAGTGGGACAGGGGCATAATTCTCTGCATCACCGTCTATGTCCTCGTTTTCCTTCCCCCTGACTCAGTCTGAAGAAGGGTCCCGACCCGAAACGTCATCTATCCTTGTTCTCCAGAAATGCTGCATGAGTCACTCCAGCACTTGTGTCTTTATTTCCTAAACCAGCACTTCTGCAGTTCAGAACAATCTGTAGAAGGGTCGCGACCCGAAACATCACCTATTCCCTTTCTCCAGAGATGTTGCCTGACACACTATGTTACTCCACTGTTTTGTGCCTATCTGCAATTCCTTCCTACACGCACATAATCCATATGATCTAACTAATGTCTCCTTGTTTGTTGAATATGGCACACACGGCGACGTAAAAAGACCCTAGAATTCTGGATCGGTGAAGTAACCTCCCTGTAACTGCCCTCACCAATCTTTAAGATCTTTATGTTTCGTTGAGATATGCTTGCAATCTTCTGGCTCGAGGAGACAGAGACACGGCCGACTCGATCGCTTCTCTCTGCGCAGACACGTGATCGCCTGATCCAGACCAACGAATCTTCCGGCAATTCCCTAGTTATTTACCTTTATTCAGCAAGAAAAGACCAACTCCTGATTGCACTCCACGCTTCACTCTGAAGGAGCCGGGTCGATGATAAATCAAGTTTCTATCGATCCACAAACACTGACCTGGCTCGTCTCCCCTTGAGAACTGACATGTAAAACTTCCAACGTACTCAGACCTCAGTTCAGTTTAGCTTATTGTCACGTATACCGGGTACAGCGAAAAGTTTTTGTTGCGTGCTATCCAGTTAGCTGAAAGATAATACATGATTACAATCGGATCATTTACAGTGTTTAGATATATGATAAGGAATAGCATTTAGTGCAAGGTAAATCCAGCAAAGTCCAATCAAGGATAATCAGAGGGTCACCAGAGAGGTAGATAGTAGTTCAGCACTGCTCTCTGGGATGGAAGATTGCAACATTCATGTGGTCCGCCCTGTTTCGACTAATGCAATCAACTCGATGTGCATAAACGGAAGATCAAAAAGAACAAGTTGTCCTACTAATTTAGGTTGTGCATACCACATGAAAGAAGAAGAAGAAGCACTGCTCTCTGGGTGTGGTTGGGTGATTCAGTTGCCTGATAACAACTGGTAAAAAATATATCCCTGATTCTGGAGGTGTACGTTTTCATACTTCTGTAACATTTTGCCTGATGGGGAAGGGGATTCAAGGAAGTGGCCCGTGTGCGACTCGTGGTTGATTATACTGCTGGCCTGCAAAATATGCAGTCAGTAATTACATTATCTGTATCTGCTCTTTCTCCAGTGAACTTAGTGGCGAATGTGATCCGATCCCTGGGAAAATGTGGCCTCACCACCTGCACCACTCGCTACCTGGTGGCTATGGCAGCGGCGGATCTACTGGTTATTATTTTTGAAATTATTTTCTATCAGATCAACTATTAATATTTCCCCATGCACACGACTCCGATATGCAGTATTAGCCGAATACTTACAAATGTAGCTATACACCTTCCTGTCTGGTTCACGGTTACTTTCACCTTTGATCGATTTGTCGCCATTTGTTTCCAGAAGCTGAAAACAAAATATTGCACCGGGAAAACTGCAGCTGTGGTTCTCGCAACAACCGGCGTTCTGCTCTGCCTGAAAAACATCCCCATCTACTTTACCTACGGCCCGAAGAAGATTGTCGACAACGCACCTTGGTTCTGTAATCCAAAACCAAGTTATTTCAGTGAAACCAGTTGGATGGTATATAATTGGATCGATACGATTTTATCACCATTCTTCCCTTTCTCTGTAATCCTGCTGCTCAACGATCTGACAGTCCGGCATATTTTATTGGCCGGTCGGGTCCGCAGGGGGCTGAGGGATCAGAACAAGGGGGAGAACTGCAGTGACCCGGAGATGGAGAACAGGAGGAGGTTTGTGGTTTTACTACTGACTCTTTCCGGCAGCTTCATCTTCTTGTGACTGACGTATGTTGTGAATTTATTTTATTATCAGATCGTCAGAACAATATATGAGCCGAGTGAGGCTGAATACGCCTTTGCACAAATCGGACGATGGCTGAGTAGTCAGCTGCTGCACCAATACATTTATTTATGCGGCGACCCAGTTCGGGTTTATATAAGCGTTGAAAAAACTGTGACAAGATTCAATATCTCCATGCTCCGTCTGAAAACCGCTCTGGACAAGCACCTTCCTGTTTCCACAAACACCCACCCCTCACACGCACACGCTCACACACTCTTACACACACATAGACACACACACACACTTACACACGCACGCATACTCACACACATAGACACACACACACACTTACACACGCATAGAGATACACACGCATAGACACGCACATGCACACACACATACGCACACAGATACACATGCACACACATAGACAGACAGACAGACACGCACACACACATAACAATAGACGGACAGACACGCGCGCGCGCGCACACACACACACACAGACTGACACACAGACAGACACACACACACATAGACACACACACACACACACATAGACAGACAGACATGCATACACACACATAGGCAGGCACGCACACACATAGACAGACACACACACACACACACAAATGGACAGACAGACAAACGCACACATAGACACACACATGAACACAAACACACACCTCCACACACATATACACACACACACACAGGCACACGCACACATAGACCCCCACACAGACACACGCACACATAGACGCCCCAACACACACACATACACGCCCCCACACACACATACACAGACACACACACATAGACACACGCACACATACACACACACACATAGACACATACACACACACATAGAAACACGCACACACATAGACAGACACACACATAAATACACGCACACAAACATACTCACACATACACACACACAGACATACACAAAAATACATACACTCCCGCACAGAAACACTCACACACCCACAGTAACCTTTATTAAATAACACGATGTAATAAACCTTCTGGGAGTAATTACTGCCTATTTAACCCTCTTCCTACCCATTTGTCCGATATCAACATTTCCAACTTATTACATATTTTAAATATTTGGTATTATACTAAAATATAAAAATATAAAACAATTGCAATCAATAACTAATGTGATATAATCCTAATTCGTAGGAGTACACGAGCAGCCATTCCATAGTTCCATATCCTTTTTCAACGAAGCCCCTTTAAAAATCCTTTCCGTTTCTGCCATGCTTCTCAATAGTCTCAGCGCTCTCGGACTACCGT
The DNA here is from genome assembly GCA_035221665.1 of Okamejei kenojei. NCBI lineage: Eukaryota > Metazoa > Chordata > Chondrichthyes > Rajiformes > Rajidae > Okamejei > Okamejei kenojei. The sequence goes on from CM069136.1 coordinate 27,669,031, forward strand.
TCATGAACGACCTTCGCACCATCATTCATCAGTGCCTTCCAATGGCATTGTCGGCTGTTCGGTTATAATAAATCTCCTCAAGGTGTCATCTGAGTCGTTTCATACAATAACTAACTATACTCTTAGCAGACGGCCATCTGATATTACACATTCCTTGTCTCCGATAGTTATCTTTGGCACCAGACCCTAGATTATGACATAGACATGCAATGCTGGAAGAATTCAGTGGGACAGGCAGCATCTCTGGAGAGAGGAATGGGTGACGTTTGGGGTCGGGACCCTTCTTCAGACTAGAGTCAATGGAAAGGGAAACGGAAGATACAGACGGTTATGTAGGGAGATAGAGAACAAATGAATGAAAGGTGTACAAAGATGTATTATCACATTGTGACCATGCTTCCGGCCATTATTTTCATACCATTGAACACAGGTAGCTAGATAATAATTTCCCTGCGATAAAGTAACACTCAAAAAGGAGGCATTATTTTTACATCAATTGCAAGTTTACAATTAATGTCATGTGTAAATTCATAACACAGGCTATCATACATATTATTTCTTCTGAAAGACATAAAATGCTGGAGCAACTCAGCGAGACAGGCAGCATCTCTGGAGAGAATTAATGGCTTACTCCAGCTTTTTGTGTCGATCTTCGGTTTAAACCAGCAACTGCAGTTCCTTCCTACACACTAATATTTCTTCTGGGCAGGCCCAGTTATTCATCCCTTGATAACATATCTCCAAGTCGATGCCCCTTGGATCTTCATCAACAATTGTAGCATTGTCTGGAGAACTGTGCACCTATATCCAAGTTCCATGATCATATTGTCCAATGATATGCACCTGGTATAAGACAAACATATTATTCTTCATTTGGCGTCGGCACGAAGAACGTGTCCTGCAGTATACAGTGCATTCAGAAAGAATTCAGAACCGTTCACTTTTCCACATTTTGTTACGTTACAGCCTTATTTTAAAATTGATTAAATTTTTAATCATCAATCTACACACAATACCCCAGAACGAAGAAGCGAAAACAGGTGATATGACATTTTTGCAAAGTAATAAAAAAGAAATAACTGAAATATCACATTTACATAAGTATTCAGACCTTTTGCTATGACACTCAAAATTGAGCTTAGGTTCATCCTGTTTTCATTGATTATCCTTGAGATGTTTCCTCAACTTCATTGGAGTCCACCAGTGGTAAATTAAATTGATTGGACATGATTCGGGAAGGCACACACCTGTCTATATAAGATCCCACAGTTGATAGTGCATGTCAGAGCAAACACCAAGCTGTGAAGACGAAGGAATTGTCCGTAGACCTCCGAGACAGGACTATGTAATGACACAGATGTGGGGAAGGATATAAAACAATTTCTGCAGCATTGTAGATCCCGAAGGGCACAGTGGCCTCCGTCATTCTGAAATGGAATAACTTTGGAACCTCCAGGACTCGTCATAAAGCTGGCCGCCCTGCCAAACTGAGCAATCAGGGAGAAGGGTCTTGGTTGGGGAGGTGACCAAGAACTCGATAAGTCACTCTGACAGAGCTCCAGAGTTCATCTGTGGAGATGGGAGAACCTACCAGAAGGATGACTATATCTGCAGCACTCCACCAATCAGGCCTTTATGGTAGAGTGGCCAGACGGAAGCCACGCCTCAGTAAAAGGCACATGACAGCCCGTTTGGAGCTTGCCAAAAGACATGCTAAACAAGATTCTCTGGTCTGATGAAACCAAGATTGAATTCTTTGGCCTGAATGCCAAGCGTCACATCTGGAGGAAACCAGGCACCACTCATCACCTGGCCAATACCATACCTACGGTGAAGCATGGTGGTGGCAGCATCATGCTGTGGGGATGTTTTTCAGTGGCAGGAATTGGGGAAAGATGAACGGAGCAAAGTACAGAGAGATCCTTGATGAAAGCCTGCTCCAGAGAGTTCTGGACCTCAGACTGGGGCAGAGGTTCACGTTCCAACAGGACAACGACTCTAAGCACACAGCCAAGAAAACGCATGAGTGGCTTTGTGACAAGTCTGTGAATGTCCTTGAGTGGCCCAGCCAGAGCCCGGACTTGAACCCGATCTAACATCTCTGAAGCGACCTGAAAATACCTGTGCGTCGACGCTCCCCATCCAACCTGACAGAGCTTGAGTGGATCTGCAGAGATGAATGGGAGAAATTACCCGAATACAGGTGTGCCAAGCTTGTAGCGTCATACCCAAGAAGACTTGAGGCTGTAATCACTGCCAAAGGTGCCCCAACAAAGTACTGAGTAAACGGTCTGAATAGTTATGTAAATGTGATATTTCAGTTATTTCTTCACAATTACTTTACAAAAAACTCTAAACACCTGTTTTTATTATGGGGTGTTGTGTGTAGATTGATGATAAAAAGATGAATGTAATCCTTTTTTGAATAAGGCTGTAACGTAACAAATTGAGGAAAAAGTGAAGGGGTCTGAATACTTTCTGAATGCAATGTATTTCTCCGGAGCATCCTGACGTAGCTAATCCATATGCCCAGCTGTATTCACCGATTGTAGGTAGCAGTCAGGTTGTGTATCCTGACTCCACTACTTCAGTTGTGCAGTTCACATCTAATTGTGGAGATAGGGTAATGATAGAATGTCATCCTGCACTTTGTCATTAGCCAGTTGGAATAATTACCACACACTTGTTCCCTATGCTCCATGGGAAATATTGCTTACTCCATCATTCTATTGAATGTTCACTCATGTGCCTTGCGTATTTTTACTTTATGATTCGCCATCTTTAAATCACATTGTAGTCACACTCTATCTACTCGTCCATCTGTTCTAATTGTTCAATAGGTCATGCTACATGTATCATATTTACGGTGGACATCCCTGCTGCATATCCTGCTCCCACAATCTGCATTATTCCTCTTTGGGTTCTCCATCTATTATCCTTTTTGCACGCAAAAATTGTCCCCTTAACAGATATTGGAATGGTTACTTTGTATGTGTCGAGAACCATTCCGAGATGCCAACAACGCCAGGTTAATCATCACCTGAATGTTACGGTAATGTTGAACACAGGTTACTTTCATCTGTCTGGGTCATTATCCATCCGCAACCACCTTAGTATCCTCATCGCACAACGTTGGGCTCTCGGTAGTGGTGGTTAGAGGTGTATTTTTCTGACACATTTAAACAAATCATACCAGGTTGTGCTCCATATATTACTTTAATGGGGTCTCCCGACATATTTCGAGACTCTGCATTTGTGCCCCCACCTATCATCTCCAGGGAGCAAATCCAAAACACTACGATTCCAAAATGTACAAGTAAACTTTTTGCTTCACACTCCACCGTAATTCCTATCGTTATTGGTCCATGCAGTTGTATTTCTACCACCATTTGCGTCCAGTCCACTGTTGTGTTCCTGGTTCTAATTAGTTCATCTGATGATGAGATGTCGTCTCCTTGGGGCGCTCATGATTCCATTCTGATGCATGCATACCTCAATCGTCTCTCTCCCCCAACTCCCTCTCTTCACTCTCCCGCTTCCTCTACCCTGTCACTGCACTACTCCTTCGCACTCCACTCCATCTTTCCTCCCTTTCGTTCTACATTCCTTTTTCTCTTATGCTCCAATAGCAACCCCACCTCATTTCACCTCACCTGTTTCTTGCCCTCAAATATCATCTCCCTCTACCTAGCCTGCCTACACCACCCCCATCTTCCGTTCACTTCCTCTTCATCCCTGCACTCTTTTCCCTCTTACTATACCCCCAGTCACTGCTTCCTTATTCAACCAGTTCCCTCTGTCCTGTATCACTCTCCTCCCCACATCCTGTCCCTTCCTTTCTCTCACCACATTCACTATCCCTTCCCTCACCTCTCCCTCCATTATCATTTACTCTTTATTCTCCCATGACCACCCTCAGCACACCCTTTCGCACCAATCCCTGTTTCTTTCTGCCACCGTCTTTCTCCCCTTTCCTCTCTCTGTCGCCTCCTTCCCTGGCGCCCACCCACCCTTTATCGATCGTCCTTCTTTCTCCGTGTCCCTCACCCTATCTTCCCTTCTCCACCTCATTCTCCTGCCATTCATTCTTTATTTTTCTTCATCTCTCCTCCACCCTCTCTATCCATCTCACACGTTCTCTTTCCTGCATATTCCGCTCCGTCTCATTTCGACCACCCTATCTACAGTGGTGCCACATTCAACGAACTATATACCTGCACTCCTAGATCCCTCAGCTCTACAACATTCCCAAGAACATTACCATCCATTATGTAGGTGATGCCCTTATTAGTCTCCCCAAAATGCAACACCTCACATTTTGTCTGTAATTTATTCCATCAACCATTCCTCAGCCCAATTACACGTCATCAACATCCTGCTGCAATTTCTGACAATCATCTTCACTCTCTGCAATGTCTTCACTGTCTGCAATGCCTCTACTCGCTGCATATACAAGTGCATGTACAAACCACTCCTCGAGGCTATTATCATGTCTTCCTCTAGCAACATTCACGGCAAGTTGTCCTACAACTTTAGGCTGTGCACGCTTTACGCAAGAAGAAGAACACGCACGGCAGTGTGTTTCAGGTATTCACCATACACTGTGTAAATACAACCAACCCCGCACATCTTCGTTAAACTTTACCCCTCGTATAAAACTATGCACTCACATAAGTTATATTTCCATCGTAGCAAAAAGTTATGACTGTCTACCCCGTCTATATCTCTCTTAATTTACACGCCTCTATCAGGACTTCCCTCAATCGCCTGCATTCAAATTAAAACAAAATCCAAGACTGACTAATCTCTTTGTAGCTAATACCCTCGAATGCATTCTGGAATACATCCTCTGCCCCTGTCCAAAGCCTCCACATACTCCCTGCATGGGGCCACTGCCATAACACTCACGGACGTATCATTCCTTAGATTCTCCCCATGTTTACAATGGAAGAACAATAGTTACACACAAGTCCTCCGACATCTCTCTCACATGTGGCGAGAGAAGACGCAACGATCTTCATAGAGGCTCATGCCATCTATCTTGCGTCTCTTACTCAATAATCTTGATACAATCTGACACTGTCTACTTAATGTTGTTTCAGTGATTTCATTGTGGTTCCCAAATCTGTTTTCTCCTCCAAACAACTCGCCCGGGTGTGTGCCACATATAGAAACTCAAACAGAACGTCAAACCGGAACATGCCCCTCCACCCACAATGACTGTACCGAACATGATGTCAAGGTAAACTAATCTCATTTTCCTACACTCCACCCAGTACCTCAATTCTCGACATATCTATGTGCAGATCGAAAAGCCTCTTAAACACCGCTCTCGTATCTACTCCATTACTCACTCTCTCACCCCTTGGCTCTAAGCACCCACCATCCCCTTTGTAAATACCTTGCCCTATACATGGCGTTTACATTTATCACAGTCTGAGCCTAAAGCTGTGCCCTCTAATCTTCAACCATTTCCACCTTGGGAAAAATATTCTGATTGTCTGCCTTACCTGTGCTTATCACGATGTTGTTCACTTCGGTTAGATCTCCCCTCAACCTCCGACACTCAAGTGTGACAATTTTGTCCTTACAGCTATTGCGCTCTAAAACAGGCAGTATTCGGTTAAATCTATTTTCAACTATCTCCAAAGCTCCCTTGTCTTTCTGCAATGCAGGACAGGGCATCCAGAACCACAAGCCACACTGTAAATCTGATCTTATGAAGCTGCGATATGACTTCCTGGTTCGTTTACTCAATGCCCGACCATGCCCATTGTTTACAATCTTAGCTACTGATGTTGCCACTTTCACAAGGAGCTTCATTTTATTTCCAGGGAGGTGGAGGCCGGAATAAAGCTTTTGTTCCCAGGGATGTCGGCCTTTGTCCAAACATCTGCCTATCGAATGCCCTCCAGTCGGGGTTAGTCCTGCCCCACTTAACTTCCTATGACCTGCCATGCCTTGTCGCCCCCCCCCCATGCAATCAGACTGCAGAAGGCCTCGAACACGAAACTACACTTCCTTATGTTCTCCCGGGATGCTGCCTGATCCACTGAGTTATTCCAGCATTCTGTGTTTTTCCTACAATTTTCTATGACTTTGGTAAGGAAGACTTTGTCGTATTGTATTCAGTTCTGGTCACCCAATAACAGAAAGGATTTGGAGTTGATGCAGGAAAATGCCAAAATACTACCTGGATTGGATAGTATTGGCCATAAGGTGTGGGTGAACAAACTTGGATTTTCTTCTCTGGAACGTCGATGGTTGATGGAAGACCGGATATCAATGTAAACAGTCGTGAGACGCATTGACAGGGTAGACAGTCAGAATCCTTTCACACGAATGAGCTGTCAAAATAAGAGGAACAGCGTCCCATATTTCTCTTTGGCAGCTTACAACCCAGTGGTATGAATCGTGATTTCTCTAACTTTAAGTAACCCCTGCACTCTCTGTCTCTCTCTCCATCCCTCCCCCACCCAAGTCACACCAGGTTCCCGTTCTCACCTAGCACACATCTAACAATGGCCTGTTTCCTTTATCATCGTCACTTTTTTTGCATATCTTTCTTTTTTTTTCACTTTAGTTTTTATTGCTTTTATGTATACACAAATAAAACACAAATATAACAACGAAACATACAACATTACAATGAAACGTACAACAGTGTTGATGTCTTTATTTCTATACCTAATCCATTTTTCCCATTTTCTGTTAAACTCGTCTTCTTTTACTCTTAGAGAATATGTCATTTTCTCCATGACAAATATTTCCTGCACTATGTCTAACCATTGTGTGTCCGCTGCAAGCCTTGTAATGGCCTTTCTGCCAGCTGTGAGTAGGATTTTAACTAAGTAATGGTCTTCCTTCAGCACCACTGTATTTATATTACCCAGGTATAAAATGGAACGCTTCTTGCAGACTGTATATCCTAATACCTCCGTTAATTCTGAATTCACTCTGTCCCAAAATGGTTCTATTTTTGGGCAACTCCAGAAGATATGTGCATTGTTTGCGTCTGTTTGACCACATTGCCTCCAGCATGTTTGTTGCCTTAGAATTTGCTTGCTTTTTATGTTAGGCGTAATAAAGAAACAAATCAAATTTTTCCAATTAAATTCTCTCCAATTTTGTGAATAAGTGGATGTCTGTAGTGATACATACATATGATGCCATTCTTCTTCTGAGATTGTAATGTTCAATTACTTTTCCCACTTAAATTTTACATAAAATGTAGTTTTAGCTTGACATTCCATTAAACTATGATAAAGTTTAGAAATAATCCTTAATGTTTTTTGATGAGACGCACTAACTATCACTTCTATCACTGGATTATTTTCTTCTAGTGCCTCCCTTTTTACCTTTTTATTGTAATAATCTCTCAGTTGGAGGTACCTAAACAAGTCTTGGTTCCGAAGTGCTAATCTATCCTTCAAATCTTGAAAACTTCTTAGGTCTCCATTTTCAATAACAGTACAAAATGCAGTCATTCCTTTCTTCATCCACTCTTTAAATGTTGAGTCATACATCCCAGGTTTAAATTCATTATCCAAAGCTATCCATCTTAAAACTTTTTGTCGTTTATTCAGTTTAAGTTATCTGGTAAGAGTGAACCAGGTTTCTAAAGTAAATATCGTTATTGGATCGATTATACTCCTGATATGTCCAGGAAGCGCTTTTTCTCCCCAAAGTGTTTGGATGTGGAAGTCAGGGATATATGACTCAATCTCTTTCCACATAACTATATAACTATATACCCCGCAACACTGCCCTCGCTCCCCATTCCCCCACTCGCAAACAGGGCAGAGTCCCCCTGGTCCTCACCTTTCCCCCACCAGCCGGCAAATACAACATATAGTCCTCCGCCAGTTTCGCCACCTCCAACGTGACCCCTCCACCCGCCACATCTTCCCATTTCCCCCCCTGTCTGCGTTCCGCAAAGACCGCTCCCTCCGCAACTCCCTTGTCAAATCTTCCCTCCCTCCCGCTCTACCCCTTCCCGGGCACTTTCCCTTGCAACCGCAAGAAATGCAACACTTGTCCCTTCACCTCCCCCCTCCACTCCTTTCAGGGATCTATATCGGTGAGACCAAGCGGAGGCTTGGCGATCGATCCGCCGAACACCTCCGCTCAGTCCGCAATAACCAACCCGACCTCCCGGTGGCTCAACACTTCAACTCCCCCTCCCATTCACATCCGACCTCTCGGTCCTGGGCCTCCTCCACGGCCAGAGTGAGCAACACCGCAAGCTGGAGGAACAGCACCTCATATTCCGCTTGGGGAGTCTGCATCCTTTGGGCTTGAACATTGAATTTTCTCAATTCTGTTAACCCTTGCTGTCTCCTCCCCTTCCCACCTCTCCCTCAGCCCTCGGGCCCTGGCATTCCTCTATCTCTATCTCCCTCCCCCACCCCAGTCGCACCAGCTTCTCATTTTCACACCACAAACAGCTTACAATGGCTTGTTCCCTTTTCATCGATACTTTTTTGCATATCTTTCATTCATTGTTCCTTATCTCTCCACATCACCGTCTCTATCTCTCGTTTCCCTGATCCCTGACCAGTCTGAAGAAGGGTCCCGACCCGAAATGTCGCCTATCTCCTTCGCTCCTTAGATGCTGTTGCACCCGCTGAGTTTCTCCAGCCTTTTGTGTACCCTCGATTCTCCAGCATCTGCAGTTCCTTCTTTAACTATATAGCTGTCCTCACACCAATTAATTAGTGGTCGAAGTTGGGCTGCATAGAAATATATCCTAAAATTTGGAAGTGCCATTTTGGGGAAGTGTCCATTGGCAACTGGAGTATAGTGTATCGAATTCTGGCCTTCTTTCCTCCCCAAATAAATCTAGATATTAATTTATCCCATTCCGTGAATTGTTTTAATGGTACCTCTATTGGCAGAGATTGAAACAAGTACAATAGCCTTGACAAAATATTCATTTTCACCACATTTATCTTACTACTAAAATCCATTGGGTAAGTGGACCATCTTTCTATATCCTTTCTTATGTTTTGGTTGATGTGATTATAATTGGCCCCATACAACATTGATATATTTTTTTGTTATATGTACCCCTAAGTATTTGATTGATTTTGAATCCCATTTAATATTATAATTTTGTTTGATTTCTTCTGGAGGAGGACAATTAAATAGGAGGATTTGAGTTTTTGAAATATTCACTTTATATCCTGCATAAAAATTAAATTTATCTATGATCCCCATCATCCTTGGAAATGAGGTGTTTACTTCCATGAGATACATCATTACATCATCTGCGAAAAGGCCAATTTTATTTCGGAGTCACGTGAGTGACTACGTGAAGACCCCGTCCAGCACACATGCGCAACATTAGCATTCATGCCGTGCACCCGCGACGAACGGGAGTTCAAGGCGTTCTCGCTACAAATTGAAAAGTCAGGCCGACAGGTAAGTTTTACTGTGGCCATGTATATTTTCTCTGTGGTATGCTTTATGTTCCAGGAGAATGAGCAAGACCAGAGGGAAGAAATCTGCAGATCGCCCCCGTTCGTCTTCCTTTGGGGAACGTTCTTTGGAGGGGGGGCAAGAGGCGGCAGGATTGACTACCGAGCTGAGCCCAGCACCGCTAGTGCAGCCTGAGCAGCGGGCTGGAGGTACCTGCAGCCAGAACTGGGCGGTAGTATCCGACGATTCGGATGAAGATGCCACACCGCTCGAGAGCGGCACAGGCAGCTGCCTAAGCCGAATGGAACGGCTTATGGAGCAATTGCTCCAGCGAGATCTGCTGAGAGAGCAGCAGCAGACTCGCCAAGGGAGCTCAGGCACTCCCGCAGTGCCCTTTACGGCACTGACCATTGCTTCACCTTCTTTTGAAGGCAGCATTGGCGACCAGGTCTGAGCTGGTCAAGAAGAGGGATTGCTGACTGAAGATGTCCGGAGTACGCAGGGTGTACAGGATCAGGAAGAGCTGCTGGGTGTGGTCAACCGCTACGTGGTCATTCCACGAGTGGGTCGGCCATTAGAGTCGAAACCTGCAGCCAGCATTGATCACCTGTCCTCAAAACCCCTAACATAACAGGTGGTCAATGAGGCTCTTGAACAATATACAGCCCCAGAAAATTATAAGTCATTGAATGTACCAGCTTTCTGTGGGGACATTTGGGGCAGAACATCAGGAACCTGGAGTTGAAGCTCCAGAAAATCCTTAAACTCCTGACTGCAGGAATAACATCATATGCTCGGTCCATTGATGGTGTGGACATCTCCACAAATCAGCAAGGCACATTAGCTCTGCTGTGCACCACTCAATATGAGATAAACAATTTACAGAAGGAAATCATCAAGCCTGCCCTCAACCCTAAATTTGCAGGACTTTGCAAAACACCGGGTTCAGAACCTCCAATTCAGAACCTGCTCTTTGGAAAGGACCTTCCGAAAAAGGTGAAAGACCTAGAGGAAGAATCCAAGACCTTTGGTCTCGTGAGGGCAGGTTTGGGACCGAGCAGACCTAACAAACCCAGGCAGCAGTACCCCACGGCGTCCACCAGTCGTTGACCACCATATGCGACTGGTGAAAGCTCGGGGTCCGCAACCATTCCCCGTAAGCCTTTTTTAGGCCAGGGCCCAGAGCGGACCCCATGGAAAATGCGCCACCCCCAACAACATCAACATCAACATCAACATCAACAGCAGCCCTCTACAGCCCAGCAGAGACTTCATCATCCAGCGAAGAGGCAGAAGAAGCACCAGTAACCATGGAGGTAGGTGGGTCTGGTTCCTCTCAGCATATGAGCAGTAGGGGCTCTATACTAATGGGGAAGATTTCACTTGTTTTTGGATGCATAGGAATCCATCACTAATGACAAGTATATACTCAGCAGCATTCATGGCTATAAAATTGACTTTGTTCATGAAAACATTCCGCCAGTTCAGCATATACCCCAAAGGGTATTCACCCTCTCAGTCATAAAGAAACAAGAGGGTCAAGCTGAACTGATGAGGCTACTAGCAAAAGGTGTCATTGAAAGAACAAAACATGAACCTTTGGAATTTGTGTCTAATATTTTCACTAAAACTAAAAAAGATGGTGGATGTCGTATCATCATTGACTTAACTACTTTAAACAAGTCTGTTAAGTATATACATTTCAAGATGGAAACTTTTGAAACAGCCAGACTATTGATTTCTAGAGGTTACTTTCTAGCAAGCATTGATTTAAAAGATGCCTACTACTCAGTACCCATACACAAGGAACATCGTGAATACTTAAAGTTTATCTGGATGAAACAGCTATGGCAATTTAAAGCCTTACCAAATGGACTAACCTCCGCTCCAAGGCTTGTTCACTAAAATCTTAAAACCCGCTTTGGCATTATTGAGGAAACAAAAGCATATAGTCATGGCGTACTTAGATGACATTTTAATAGTAGGGAAAACCTTGGAGACAGCTATTTTGGCAGTAGCAGCCACCAAACGTTTGTTTGAAACTTTGGGGTTTGTCATACATCCAGATAAATCCAATTTTACACCGTCCACTACCATGGACTATCTTGGATTTATACGATTGATACTGTTCGCACATGATTGTAACTCTGTCGAAGGGGAAAGCATCAGAATTGGCACTATCTTGCAGTGAACTAATGGATAAACATCAGCCAACCATACGGCAGGTAGCTAGTGTTATTGGTAAAATGGTAGCAGCTTTTCCAGCTGTACAATTTGGGCCTTTGCACTATCAAAATTTGCAAAGAGCAAAAGTGCACGCACTAAAGCAAAACTCAGGTCACTTTGACCGAGTTATAAATTTAACTGCTGAATCCATTCCAGAGTTACAATGGTGGACAAGGAACATTAGGCCCAGTTCCAGTCCCATAATAATCACCAACCCAGTATTAACCATTCAAACGGATGCCAGTGCTTTGGGCTGGGGAGCAACTAACATACAATCCAGCACAGGGGGCAGATGGACTAATTCTGAATCATCTTGCCTACAGACACAGGGTATCAACTACTTAGAAATGTTGGGTGCGTTTTATGGTTTAAAAGCATATTCATCTAATACGCATCATGCACATGTCCGGTTGCAATTAGATAATACCACGGTGGTGGCTTATATCAACCACATGGGTGGTGTAAAGTCGATATCGTGTGACAATTTGGTCACCCTAATCTGGCAATGGTGTGTTGAAAGACATATTTGGTTATCAGCAACTTACCTACCAGGTAAGCAAAATACAGTGGCAGACACCAGGTCACGCAAATTTAACGATAACATCGAATGGATGTTAAATCCCAAAGTATTTGCTGAAATTACAAAGCAATATGGCACACCACTTATCGATCTATTTGCATCCAGGCTGAATCACCAGGTACCAACGTATGTCGCTTGGGAACCAGACCCTGAGGCAGCAGCAGTTGATGCATTCACGCTGCATTGGGGGAAAATGTTCTTTTATGCTTTTCCTCCCTTCTGCCTCATCAGTCGGGTATTACGCAAGATTCAATTGGATTCCGCTTCAGGAATCTTGATAATACCCGACTGGCCTACACAGCCATGGTTCCCAGTGGCCCTCGACATGGCTGTTGAAACACCGTTGGAATTCCCCAGCAGTCCAGAATTATTAATCCACCCAGTGTCAGGCATTAGTCACCCGTGCCATGACAGAGTCAATCTCCTGGCTTGCAGATTCTAAAACGACCTCTACTGGGCCTGGGACTGTCTGAGGACGCCATCAACATGATGACCGCATCCCACCGGGAGTCCATCAGGAGACAATACCTAACCAACATAAGAAAATGGGAACGGTATTGCTCCAAAACAGGAACTACCTACTCAACAGCTACAGCCACCAGTGTTGTGGAGTTCCTGGTTGGGTTACATCGGGAAGGACTCAGCTACAGCGCCATCAATACAGCCAGGAGTGCGTTGTCAGCTTATTTGGTTCCAGCAGCAGTACAACAGGCTTTGGGGTCCCATCCACTAGTGGTCAAAATCATGAGGGGCATTTTTAACACTAATTCCCCCAGACCAAGGTACACTCAGATCTGGGATGTCAGCATTGTGCTGACGTACCTGAGGGGATGGCCACCACCCAGGTCACTCACGCTGGAACAACTTACTCTGAAATCAGTCATGCTCATGGCACTAGTGTCAGCTCAAAGGGTACAGTCCCTCCACCTTCTGAGGCTGGACAGCATGACAGAGTCATTGGACTGTTTCACATTCCATATTCAGGGACTGGTCAAACAAACTAGACCAGGTACCACGCCTCCAGTCATGGAATTCCGGGCATATTCATCTGACCCACGGCTGTGTGCCAAGACCCATCTCGCAAATTACATAGACACAACATACAAATTAAGAGGGACAGAAAAAGCCTTATGGATAAGCCACAATAAGCCTCATAGTTAGGTGACGAGCCAAACCATTTCAAGGTGGCTCAAGCAGGTGCTTAAGTCCGCAGGAGTCAATACTAATGTTTACAAATCTCACTCCACCAGGGCTGCATCTACGTCGGCGGCTAGGCGAATGGACGTGCCTATGGACCATATTCTGGCCAGAGCAGGATGGTCCTCGGAAAGAACTTTCCAAAGGTTTTATAATAAGCCGCTGGCGGAACCTGCTACATTTGCAGACAGAATTTTAGAGTCTGCAAATAATATTTAATTTAAGCCCGGGGGAGCTCTCTGTTTTTTGTTGTCATTAATAAACCTTTTTTGTTCACAAACAGGTTATTGTTGATTGTGATAACATACTTCCTCCCTCTAAGGTCTTCAGACAGTGAGTGAAGTATGAGCTGGTACACAGTTTGGAATTACAGAGCTTTGAAGTCTTCACGTAGTCACTCACGTGACTCCGAAATAAAATAGTGAGATTAAATGAGAACTTACCAGTTCGAAGTTTGATCTGTATTTTATGAGGTGTTACGATGAGGGATTATGTGCCCTCCGCTCCCAACCTCTATTCTACAGATCAACTGGTAATTAAGTTCTTATTTTTTCTTTACTATATTTATTTCAATTGTTGTATTTTTTTTGTGAATCCACACCGCTGCTTTGAAGAATGTCGCGCGTGCGTGCTGGATGGGGTCTTCAAGTAATCCCTCATCGTAACACCTCATAAAATACAGATCAAACTTCAAACTGGTAAGTTCTCATTTAATCTCACTATTTTATGTTCTCTGTCTCTTATAGTTACTCCCCTCAGTTCCATATCTTGACGAATCGCTTGAGCCAATGGTTCAATATATATAGCAAACAGGGTAGGGCTAAGACAACATCCCAGTCTCGTTCCTCTTCCTAACACAAATCTCTCAGTTAAGGACCCATTCACCTTTACTCTTGCAGTAGGTTGCTGGTAAATTGCTTTAATAACTTGAATTGACTCTTCGGTAAAGCCAAATCTTTCTAGTGTTTGATATAAGAATTCCCAATTAACCCTATCAAAAGCCTTTTCCGCGTCTGGACTTATCAGGACAGCACGCTTACTTTCCTTTTGAATCTTGTGTATTATATGTAGGGTTCTTCTAATGCTGTCCTGTGTTTGTCTGCCTATTATAAAACCAGTCTGGTCTTCATCAATTAAATCTGGCATGAACTTTTCAAATCGTTTGGAGATAAATGAAGAATATAATTTATAGTCCACATTTAGAATTGATATCGGTCTGTAGTTGGTACAATTTTCCCTCTCTTTGTTCTCTTTGGACATTAATGTTATAATTGCCTCTTTCCATGACGGGGGTGTCTTGCCTTCTTTGATAATCCAGTTAAAGGTCCTCAGAAGAAGAGGGTTCAGCTCATTCCGAAATATTTTATACCATTCTATAGGGAAACCGTCGCTGCCTGGGGCCTTGTTTGATTTCATCCAACCAATTGTCTTCTCTATCTCCTCCAGTGATATTTCTGCTGTGATTATTTTATTTTGTGTCTCTCCAATACAGGGCAGATCTATTGAACTTAAAAAAATCCTCAATGATTCCCCATCTACTGTAGATGTTTGTGTATATAATTATTTATAATATTCCTGGAAGATATATTCTATTTCTTTTGGATCACTCTTCAAATTCTGTGTACAGGGGTCCTTAATTTTGTGTATGGTATTATCAGCCTGTTGTTTGCGTAGCCTTCTGGCAAGTATTTTCGTGGATTTAGGGCCAAGCTCATAATGTGCCTGTTTTACAAATCTTGCTTTTTTCTCCACCTCTTGACCCAATATTCCATCCATTTGTCCCCTCAAATCTTCTATTTGCTTATACGTTCTCTGGTCCTTATTATTTTTGTACTTCTGTTCTAAATCCTTCAGGTCTGTTATCAACTTATTATATGTTTTCATTCTGGCCTTTTTAATATGTGATGCCCTCGCTATTAACCTACCTCGTATTACAGCCTTCAATGACTCCCATAGTATGGATGGGTCCACCTCCCCATTGTCATTCTCCTCTAGATAAGTTTTGATTTCCAATTTAATATCATTAACAGTTTTATCATTCAGTATTCCAACATTTAATCGCCACACTGTGTTTTTCCTTCTACTGTCCATTTGAATTGTTAATTATATGACATTATGGTCCGATACATCTGCCACACCATTCTGCAATCCGTTACCATATAACAGTCTTCTTTCTGCATTAAGAAATAGTCTATTCTGGAGTAAACTGAGTGCAGTATTGAGTAATTTGTATAGTATCTTTCTAGAGGGTGAAAATTCCTCCAGACATCAAGAAAACCAAATTCTTCACAGGTAGTGTTTAGTAGTTTTGTTAACTGGTTCTTATTCTTCTTTTTACTTGTCGTATCAAGCCTATGATTCAGTACAACATTCAGATCCCCCCCCCCACATATACAAATTCTTTCTGCTTCCATTCCAATAATATCAAATAGGGATTTGAAAAAATGTTTATCACTACCTGGGGGAGCATAAATATTCACCAGTGTCAGGTTTTTTTTAATCAACTTTGCCCTTTACTATGATATGCCTCGCTTCTTTGTCTTTTATTTCTTTAAACATTTCGAATTTAACTGAGTTTGATATCAAGATTGCCACAACTCTTTTGTGACTACAAGTATGTGAGCTATAATATGTATTTTTATATCCAAATCTTTTCAGCTTCTCATGCTCTTGTCGCGATAAATGGGTTTCTTGTAAGAAAATAATATGCATCTTCACTTTTTTCAATTTAGTCATGACCTCTGCCCTCAGTTTGGATTACCCAAACCATTAACATTTAGAGACATCAGCTTAAGTCCTTGACATTGCATCATTACACTTAGTGTGATTAATCTCACTGTATCCCCTCAACTCAACACCAGAACCATTCTGAACGACAAACCAAAACATATGAACAAACAAAGGTGTTTTACCTGGCAAAACAAAACAAAACATCAAAACATATATGAACACCCAAAAAAGGGTATTCTCTCTCCTCCATAGATCCAGAATCCCTTTGTAAAATGAGGGGAGAAGTCTAACACTAAGAAAGGGCCCTCTCCTAGATAAGGGGGGTAACCCTCTATGGGTCCCTCCATTCATTCTAGCTCTAATATTTTGCTAATCTCCCTAACAGTTGGATTTATCTAATACAGAAAGTTGTATTAAATCAACATTAATTACACTCACATGAGGTATGTGATGCTAGGTGATATTTTTAGAACCAGGCTTATAAACAGATTTGTCTATGAATATACATATCTATACACATATTTATAAACTTAGGATTCCATAAGAACTCAGTATCCTAACATATTGTGGCGGAAGCCATTGTGTTATCCATGTCTGTGCGTACCTTCATAATCATATCTCAGTTCAAGCATGAGTCTTTTGTTGGAATACTTGAAGGTGCTCCCATGCTCGTCTGACTGTCTCTGATTCCCCGTGTCTCTCGACGAGCTGCCACCGCGCCGTTTGGTGGAGTTGTTCACGCAGTGGCGGCATGTCCGTGTCTCCCCGCAGATCTTCCACTTTATAGCCTCTCCATTGTAGCTCTCGCACGGCTTCCCTTGCGTTGTTGTAGGTTTGGTGTCTGCTCTCCCAGTGAATACGTATCTTGGTAAATGGTGTCTGAAAACTGATTCCTTCCTCTTTTAAGAAGCGTTTAATATGTTTGTATGCCTTGCAGTGTTGTACTACAGCGGTAGTATAGTCATGGTCAAAAGACAGCATTCGTTCTCCAAGTTTGATCGTCTTTTGCCATGCCTGTTTGAGAACAATTTCTTTAACTTTAAACTGGAGAAAGTGGACAATTATGGATCACAGAAGGGAGCTGAGGCTTGGTTTTTGTGCCAGGGATCTGTGTGCTCGTTGAATCTGTAAATCTGTCATTTCAGGGATTGACATTTCACTTCTGAGCAGTTTCTCCACAAACTGAGGTACTGAGCTACCTTCCGCACCCTCTGGCACACCGTATATCCCTAATTATTTCTTCGGGATCTGGACTCCAGATCATTCATTTTGTCGACAAGTAACTTCTGGTCTTTCAGTGTTTCTTGGAGTATGGTGTTTGCAGCGACACTCCATGTTTCCAGCTCCTCTATTCGGGTGGCGGCTTCTTCCGTTTTTTTTTGGTCTTGTATTGCTTGTGCATTCGCTGCCATCTGAAGATTCATTTCATGTTTAAATTCGGCCAGCTCTTCTCTCATATACCGCTTGAAATCGTCTTTGAATGATGTGAAGTCCGCTTTTAATTCTCTTCTCAAGTTGCTGAGTTGTGTACTTATGCTTTTTAATCCCTCATGGAGGGCCTCTGTTGCATCGTCTGCACCAGCCTGTTTGGTTTTGGCTTCGTGTGGTTTCGTTTCTTGACCTTCTGTTTCTTGCTTTTCTAGCATCTTTTCTTGCAACTTTCTGCTCTTTGTTTTGACTGCCCCACTCATACTGCACTCATTAAAACTTAAATACTTGCTTACTTTGAATTTAGGGGAGGTTTATTTATCCGACTGTAGGGAGCTCTCTGTCTAATCAGCCACCATGCTCAGCCGCCTACCGGAAGTCTTGCATATGTTTCATTCATTTGTTCTAGATCTCTCTACATCACTGTCCATATCTCGTGTTTCCCTTTCGCCTGACTAGTCTTAAAAAGGTTTCGACCTGAAACGTCGCCCATTCCTTCTCTCCAGAGATGCTGCCTGTCCCGCTAAGTTACACCAGCATGTTGTGCCTGTGTCAGTTCCAAGTGCAGAATTCTGAGAATGTACGTCGGTGTTGTAAGTCATAGATGCTAGCTGAGTTCAATATTTGTTTATCATTTGAACGGAATACGTCATATTAAAAATGACCTATTGATTCTGATTCCGTGGACGCAAGTCGCACGATAACCTTCTTCAGACAAGGATCCACATGGCCTGAGACTGTTCCCCGTGATTGAAATTGCGGCGCAGAACGAAGCAACGTGAAGAACGCCAACTAAAGAATGTACAACGGAACGAAACAATACCTGTTTTGCCTGAATGATGGTCCCAGCTGGTACCCGTTTCTGTCATCCGGTTTTCGTGTCCAATGGCTTTTCACGATTTAATGTCAGAACTGAATATATTTCGTCACACCTGGCGAAATATATCGTCTGTTGTAATCACTTTAAAAAATCTCTATTATTAACGGTGTCCCCGTGGATGTGTCATAAGGGTATAAAAGTTTGGTTAAGGAAGATCTCCTAATTTTATCCGGAGATATTGCCTGCAATATAACGGAACACGTCATTCCACGTTGGAAATGGTGCACATATACTTCCGTGTTGAGAAAATATTTTACATGATCATGGCGGTAACGGGAGTAACCGGTAAGTACGTGCTGTACTTTGAGTAACTGCGCGAGTGAACGTAAAATGAAAACAAAGAAACTGCAGAACAGCGAATATTTCGGTTGTGGTCCATGCGAACAGACACGGATTTCGTCCTAGAACTAATCGGGAAACAGGAATGTCATGAAACTTAAAGGAGAATTATACATATCACAAATAGTGAGTAAATAAATCCGCGGGACCTGAAGATGAGCATCCCAGTATGCTGTGGAAAGACGCCATGGATGTTGTCAGTTCAGAAAGTCTGAAGAAGGGTCTCGACCCGAAACGTCACCCATCCCTCGTATCCAGAGATGCTGTCTGTCCCGCTGAGTTATTCCAGCATTCTGTATCAATTTTCAATGTATATCAACAACTCTAGTTCTTTCCTACACGATGTGTGCGCTCTCTGGGTTTATCCTTCCAGTTTTCTAGATTATGGGATGTTTGCATTTTGGACGTGTCCGATATAACGCCGCTATTTAAAGGGGAGCACGATAGAAAATATGTAAATGAAGAGCGATTCAGAGCCAGGGGGGGCTTGCTTAAGACTATTGTAAAGGTAGATATAAACCAGACGTCTGGAATATTGCTACGGTTGATGTTAACGTGGGTTTTTGAAAAGAAGATGTTTTTAACATCAAACCGACGATTTCGTCTTGAGGGTTTAACTGCTGGACTTGACAAGAACGGTATGGTTGAAAATGGATTGTCTGAAGTCCCCCGATATGGTTCTGCATGAGACTTAATTGCATTAAATTCAATCACATTGCTGGTACAACACATTGTTATGAATTGATGGAAACAAAGCGCTGGAGTGAGTCCATGTGTCGAGCATCATCTCTGGACAATCTGGGCAGGTGATGATTGGGGTCGGGACCCTTCTTCAGACAGAAGAAAGGTCTCGATCTGAAAAATCATCTACCCACATTCTCCAAACATGCTGCTTGACGGGCTTCGCCAATATATGTCTTTTTATGTAAACCAACATCTACAGTTCTGCATTAACGCTTTCGTTGACCCGAGTAACAATTAATGCTTCGTAATCGGGACGGTCGCAGTGGCGACTCCGGTACTCTGGGGCGACTCACCACGACCCAGCTATCACAATGTAGATGAATGCGTTGGATAAAGGAAATGAAAGTAATATTAATAAATGTGATTGCGCGCGAATGAATGAGATGAGGAGCCGTGTGAAGGCGCGGCGATGCTTGGAAGCGATTTCGCAGTTTGAATTATGTTGTAGCTTGATGTGTGTCCCTGGGTATTCATCAATTTTAGTGGGATAGACAATATTATTGAAGTGGCGTCGGAGTAGTGGTAAACGTGCAAATGACCTGTTTATCAGTGAACGCCGGTCGCCGAAAGAATACCTGGATGTTCAGCAAACAGTTCAAACGGCAAAAAGCACTTTGTCATCCATGGCAAGGGTTTTCAAAAGAGGAACACAGATATCTGATGAAATGACGTTGCTCTTTCGGGAGGCTCCTGTGGATTGGAGGGCCGCTAATGTTATCCCACTTTTTAAGAAAGGTGGGAGAGAGAAAACGGAATTATATACCAGTTAACCTGACATCGGTGATGCGAAGATGCTGGAGTCAATTCTAAAAGATGAAATAGCAGCACATGTGGATAGCAGTAACAGGATCAGTCCGAGTCAGCATGGATATACAAAGGGAAATCATGCTTGACTAATCTTCTGGAATTTTTTTGAGGATTAACTAGTAAAATGGACAATGGAGAGCCAGTGGATGTAGTTTACCTGGACGTTCATAAAGCATTTGATAAGGTCCCACATAGGAGATTAGTGGGCAAAATTAGGGCACATGATATTGGGGGTTGAGGGCTGACATGGTTAGAAAGTTGGTTGGCAGACAGGAAACAAATAGTTAGGATTAACGGGTCCCTTTCAGAATGGCAGGCAGTGAATAGTGGGGTACCACAAGGCTCGGTGATGGGGACCGCAGCTATTTACAATAAACATCAATGATTTAGATGAGGGATTCTACATTAGCAAATTTGCAGATGACACAAAGCTGGGGTGGCAGTGTGAAATGTGAGGAGGATGCTGTGAGAATGCAGGGTGACTTGGACAGGTTGGGTGAGTGGGCAGATGCATGGCAGATGCAGTTTAATGTGGAGACATGTGAGGTTATCAACTTTGGTAGCAAAATCAGGAAGGCAGATTATTATCTAAATTGTGTCAAGTTGGGAAAATGGGAAGTACACCGGGTTCTGGGTGTCCTTGTTCATCAGTCAATGAAAGTAAGCATGCAGGTACAACAGGTAGTGAAGAATGCGAATCGCATGTTGGCTTTCATAACAAGAGGAGTTGAGTGCAGGGGCAAATATGTCATTCTGCAGTTGTACAGTGCCATAGTGAGACCACACCTGGAGTATTGTGTGCAGTTTTGGTCCCCGAATTTGAGGGAGGATATTCTTGCCATTGAGGGAGTGCAGCATAGGTTTACAAGGTTAATTCCCGCAATGGCGGGACTGTCATATGCTGAGAGAATGGAGCCGCTGGGCTTGTATACTCTGGAATTGAGAAGGATGATAGGGGATCTTATTGAAACATATAAGATTTTTAAAGATTTGGACACGCTAGAGGCAGGAAACATGTTCCTGATGTTGGGGGAGTCCAGAAGCAGGGGCCACAGTTTAAGTATAAGGGGTACGCCATTTAGAACGGAGATGAGTAAGTCTGTGGAATTCTCTGCCTCAAAGGGCAGTGGTGGACGGTTCTCTGGATACTTTCAAGAGAGCGCTAGATAAGGCTCTTAAAATAGCGGAGTCAGGGGATATGGGGAGAAGGCACGAACGCGGTAATGATTGGGGATTATCAGCCATGATCACATTGCATGTTGCGCTGGCTTAAAGGGCCGAATGGCCTATTCCTGCACTTATCTCGCTGTCTCACCTGTCTCGCTGAGTTACTCCAGCAGTTTGTGTCTATGTTCGGTGTAAACCAGCATCTGCAGTTCCTTCCTACCAGGCCTGTAACAAACGCATTCTTCTGCCGGAACCCACACGGCACTCACTTTCATTCTGTAGCTCCCTTTACCTCTCTTCCAATGCTGTGTTCATAGAGCTTTGGGATCACACCGTGTCTGAGATAGTTTCACCAGAGGCCGTTGGCGCCATTGCAATCTCTAGATGGGTGGAGGGACGCGGACAGACTCCTCGCTCCTCCCCCCCCCCCCCCCCTGTTTGCCAACAATAAGGAGCGGCAACCAACTCCATTGAGTCAGCTCTTCGCTGAGATCACGGCTCATCTTC
Organism: Okamejei kenojei; assembly: GCA_035221665.1. NCBI lineage: Eukaryota > Metazoa > Chordata > Chondrichthyes > Rajiformes > Rajidae > Okamejei > Okamejei kenojei. Next base: position 27,691,056 of record CM069136.1, read on the forward strand.
CACCTCGGGTCCAATTACCGCCACTACATTTCACTAAATCACGACATTTCTGAATATGTTTCGGTTCGCAGCGCCTGAGCATAACCATATATCAGAGTGAGGCCAAATGCAAATTGGAGGAACAGCACCTCATATTTCGCTTGGGCAGCTTACAACCCTGTGGTATGAATATTGATTTATCTAACTTCAAGTAACCCGTGCATCCCTTCTCTCTCCATCCCTCCCTCACACAATTCGTTTCCTTTATCATTGTTACTTTTACTCGTTGGCCTGTTTCCTTTATCATTCGTTACTTTTTTCCATATTTTTCATTCATGTGTTCTATAACTCTCTGTATCACAGTCTATGTCCCTCGTTTCCCCTTTCCCTGACTCTCAGTCTGAAGAAGGGTCTCGATTCAAAACGTCACCTATCCTTGTTCTCCAGAAATGGTGCCTGACCCACTATGTTACTCCAGTGCCTATCTGAATTCCTTCCGACACACACATGATCCATTTGATCTAATAAATGTCTTCATGTTTGTTCAGAATGGCGCTAGAATTCTGGATCGGTGAAGTAATCCCCCTGTAACTGCCCTGACCAATCTTTATAAGTTTCATTGAGATATACTTGCAATCTTCTGGCTCTAGGAGACAGAGACATGGCCGACTCGATCGCTTCTCTCTGCGCAGACATGTGATCATCTGATCCAGACCAATAAATCTTCCGGCAGTTCACCAGTTATCCACCTTTCTTCAGCAAGAAAAGACCAAATCCCGATTGAACACCACGCTTCACTCTGAAAGACCAGGTTCGATGACAAATCAAGATCCTATCAATGCGCAACCACTGACCCGGCTCGTCTCCCCGAGTATTGACATGTAAAACTTCCAACGTACTCAAACCTCAGTTCAGTTTAGCTTATTGTCATTTATACCGAGGTACAGCAAAAAGCTTTTGTTGCGTACTATCCAGTCAGCTGAAAGACAATGCCTGATTACAATCGAGCCATTTAAAGTGTATAGATTCGTAATAAGGGAATAATGTTTAGTGCAAGGTAAAGCCAGCAAAGTCTGATCAAGGATAGTCAGAGGGTCATCAGAGAGGTAGATACTAGTTCAGCACTGCTCTCTGGGTGTCATAGGGTGATTCAGTTGCCTGATAACAGCTGGTAAAAATATGTCCCTGAATGCAGAGGTGTACGTTTTCACACTTCTGTAACATTTTGCCTGATGGGGAAGGGGTGACGTGGAAGTGGCCAGGGTGGCCACGGTTTGATTATACTGCTGGTTTGCATAATATGCAGTCGGTAATCACATTCTCTATTCTCTTCTCTTTCTCCAGTGAACTTAATGGCTATTGTGATCCTATCCCTGGGAAAATGTGGCCTCTCTACCTGCACCACTCGTTACCTGTTGGCTATGGCAGCGGCGGATCTACTGGTTATTATTTTTGAAGTTATTTTCGATCAGATCAAATATCATTATTTCCCCATGGGTTTCCTGCACACGACTCCGATATGCAGTATTAACCGTATGTTTACAAATGTAGCTATAGACCTTTCTGTCTGGTTCACCGTTACATTCACCTTTGATCGATTTGTCGCCATTTGTTGCCAGAAGCTGAAAACAAAATATTGCATTGGGAAAACTGCAGCTGTGGTTCTCGCAACAACCGGCGTTCTGCTCTGCCTGAAAAACATCCCCATCTACTTTACCTACGGCCCGAAGAAGATTATCGACAACGTACCTTGGTTCTGTACTCCAAAACCAAGTTATTTCCGTGAAAACGGTTGGGTGGTATATGATTGGATCGATACGATTCTAACTCCATTCTTCCCCTTCTCTGTAATCCTGTTGCTCAACGCTCTGACAGTCCGGCATATTTTAGTGGCCAGTCGGGCCGCAGGGTGCTGAGGGGGTCAGAGCAAGGGGGGAGAACTGCAGTGACCCGGAGATGGAGAAACAGGAGGAGGTCTGTGGTTTTACTGCTGACACTTTCCGGCAGCTTCATCATCTTGTGGCTGACGTATGTTGTGAATTTTATTTATTATCAGATCGTCGGAACAATACATGAGCCGAGTGAGGCTGAATACACCTTTGCCCAAGTCGGACGATGGCTGAGTAATGTCAGCTGCTGCACCAATACATTTATTTACGCGGCGACCCAGTCCAAGTTCAGAGAGCAGATAAAAAGCGCGGTGAAATATCCAGCCAAGTCAATGCTTCGTTTTATTGAGTCAGCTGTCTCCTACGCACAACGCTAGACTTATATTATGTTTCCAGGTCGCGATATTGTACCACCATAGCCAGTAGCGCAGGCTCCGTCAGTCCGCTCGCTCGCAGCGCCTACCGGCCTGCCAACTGCCCGACCGACCCCTCGCAGCAGTCACCGGCCTTCCGACAGCCCGACCGCAGCATCCACTAAATGGCCGACAGCCCGACTGATCCTCCACAGCATCCATCAGCGTACCGACAAGCCCGACCTTCTGACCCTGACCCTAACTCTCCCCTGACCCTGACCCTAACCCTAACCTTAAACCTGACCCTGACCCTAACCCTAACCCTAGCTGTACATTTGTTATTTATGATTTTTATTTCACACTTCATATCCAATCAATTGAAAAACAAAATGATCAACAAGGTGAGCATCACCTTTATCCTTGGAAACCTTGCTATTGCTATCGATGCAATGCGGAGGCAGCCATGATCCCAGAGTCCTCGCTGCCTAGCGACCATAAAAAAGCGCGCGATTGGTCAATTTGCCGTCCAAATTTCGAACGTGCCTTGATGGACCATTACTACTCGTAAATTGGGAAGGTTTTGTCATATTTAAAACAAAATGTGCTGGGATTTTGTTCTTAATGATTTCAGGTTAGATGGTAGATATTGAACACAATATGTTTAAAAATTCACCGTAGTACTGTGAGTTGGGTCATGAACCTGAACGAAAAAGCTCCTCGGTATCCCACAGCCTAAAGCCATCCTCCGTCGAATGAGCGTAACTCTCCGTACATCCGGGAAACGGTTTCGGAAAACACACTCCGTGGCTTGTATTTCCTGATTCGCCACTTTCCTACCGGAGACCCATGGCCTCGACGATTGATTAGGCCCAGGCCAGTGATTGGAGCACTTCCATCGGGCGCTCCCCGGCAAGGGTTCCCAGGCTCTGCATGAAAGTGCCACACGCCCGCCCGCGGGGTAAACAAGCTTCCGCAGTCATGCTTTCACTTTGAGCTTTATTTGGCCGCAGGCCGACGGTCGGAGCACTTTTCTTCTGCGATCCCCAGCATGGGATCGCACCGCTCTGCCTGTAATGATGCCAAGACAAAAACTCTATCCTCCTGCAACGAATCCATATGCCTATTTCGCTGCATTCCACGTCATGTACTAACGGACGCCTCAAGTGTTAGGTACTTCCCCCCTCCTCCCCCCCCACCTCTGGTGACTGCTATGTACTTAACTTCTGTGGTTTCTCCCCTCCTGAGTGCAGGCCCTCATGCTGGAGTCCAGGAATCAAGGGTTTAAGGGCTCCTGTACCCATTGGCCAAAAGCTGTGGTCATGGACTGGTTGACTCATCGGAAGCTTAAATACCAGAATCATCCCAGAATTCACTCATCTTTGTCGACCCTGGCTCGTGAACAGAACGGGGTTTGAACTGCCGGAGCCCTTCCCACATGGCATAAACTGTGTATTATTAGCTGACATTTGTCAATTAATGATGACTTGGACGGATAAGGTTGACCTGAGGGTTTTCGTGTTTTTTTGTTTAAGGGTTATTTCCATTTAGGCAGGTTAGAGACTTCTAGTTTTCGACGCCCATTGCGAGGCGGCTGGAGCAATGTTTTTTAGTTTGTTTATTAGTTTATTCTTTTCTTTGACCTGGTGGTTGAATCAGGTTTGGGTTTTAATTAAATAAAAAGACTATTTTCTTGTACTGAGCCTGGTTTTTTACTTTGTTACGTCGGCTTCTGAAGGACCTGCATATTCGGGAGTCTAAACAAAGGCTATTATCATATCCGTTCCCTCTAGCAACACTCAAGGCATTCACCATCCACAGTGTAAACACAATCAACCCCACACATCTTCGTAGAACTTTAGTCCTCGTATAAAACTATGTACTCACATAATTTATATTTCCATCGTCGGAAAAAGTTATGACTGTCTGCCCCGTCTATATCTCATAATTTTTCATTCCTGTCACATCCGAATGGCCTCCAACATAATACTCGCAAAGGTTATTTTTCCTTCTCGTGCGAGGCCGCAACTATGCTTCAACTTCTTTTCACGTGGGGCACCGTGTCAGGACAATTCATGAAAACTGAACTGAAAACAACCAAAAATAACGGGATCGTTTCTATTGACCTCCCACCGCTCCGCCCCCCACCGCGGTTTAATTCCTTCATGCATGAGGGGGGGGGGGGGGTTAAAGTGAGCAAAGATTCAAAACAACGCCTGCGATACAATGAAACTCCCCGAATGAGTTGCCAACATTGGAGAGAACTGGACGTACTCGATGTCCCCGTACGGGACACGGAGTAAAGAGAGTTCCCTGGACCCGAGAAACCGCATATTACGGCGGGCTGAATATTTAACTTCGTAACACTTCCACCAGGGTGAGGATGTTGCAATCGTAAATCGCCGTGGCCAGTTAACATTGAAATTAACGTTCAGCGAGACAGCTTGAGACAAACATAGTTTGCAGCCGGTGGATTCAGAACGTCGATACAAAGGAAGGCGGAGCGTCACCGAACGGTAAGGTTTACGATAAATCTTAATGTTTACACTTGAAACTTATGAATACCAGCCAGCGCCCCTCGTTATTTCTGCACGTTGCTTGGACGGTAAAGTTGCTTCAGAAACAAATGGTTCATTGTTTTCGTTGCAGCGGATTCTAACCGAAAATCCTTTAAGTTACAAGAACTATCATTAAGATCCTTTGATTCTGAGACTATGACTTCTGGTCCAAGATTCTCCCACTAGTGGAAACATCCTCCCTACATCCACTCTATCCAAGCCTTTCATACATTTGCCCGCGTTTGGCCAGGTTACTTCGAAACCTTTTCCATCCCTGTACTTGCCTAGATGTCTTTTAAATGTTGGTATAGCACCAGCCTCATTTGCCCCCTCTAGCAGCTCGCTCCGCATACCCACCATCCTATGTGTGAAAGTAAATTAAAGTACGATTACAGCTTTCCAACTAACTGCTTGCATTGTTTTTCTTCCACTGAATGTCGACTCCACCCAAGTCTCAATATTGATTTTTTACAAGGAAGGCGGTAACATTGAGTCAACGTAAACTCCCGGAGAATTGGCCGAGAAAGTAAAGACCACCCACTGCAGCAAATGGAACATTCAATTAGCTCCGAATCAAATCAACAACAACTCTATCAATTTTGCGGGTACGAACTGAAGATAACCCAAGATTTCAAACACTTAACCGTACCAGCGATTATCTGGGACGCTGTAAGTACAACGTTCGATCCATGTTGTTGTAGGTTTATTATTGTTACGTGCGCCGAGAAACAGTGAAAAGCTTTTGTTTGCTATACAGTCAGATTGAGCCATCAACCTAAACACAGGTACAACACGTAATACAAGGGGAAACACACCAGAGTGCAGAATGTCGTTTTACAGCAGTGCAGCTTTACCCTTGCAGAGACAAAGCCTAAGACGGTAATGAGGTTGGGAGTTCGGGAGATCGGGGTTACATCCAACTCTATGTTCAATAATATGCTAACCTGGAGGAAGCAACTGCTTCTCAAGCAATTCTGAAGAAGGGTCTCAACTTGAAACCTCACCCATTCCTTCTCTCCAGAGATGCTGCTTGTTCAGCATTTTGTGTCCATCTTTCTCAAACTGTTGGTATGTGCTTCCAAGCTTTTTTATATTCTACTCCACGGAAGAAGAAAGAACACCTAATTACTGGGGAGTCATTGTTTTATTGATTAAATGTCCACATTCCCGAGGCATCGTGAAGTCTAGATGGAGTCGACGGGGGTGAGGTTGTTCTGTGTTTTGGGCTGGGCTACATGTACAACTCTCTGCAATTTATTGTTCCGCGGAAAAAAAACAAAGTCCGCAATGAGGTAGGTTAGAAGATGGGTTATGTTCAGTAATCTGCAAACGGAGGGGGGAAAGCTGTTCCTGAAATAGTTGGTATATGGTTTCAAGCTTTCGTAACTTCTACCCAAAGGAAGAGGAAAGAAGATGGGATGACTGTGTTGTGAGTGATTATATTCATTCTACTGGCTACATTTCTGAGACACCGTGAAGTGCCGATTGTGTCGATGGTGGGGAGGCAGCTCTGTGTATGGACTGGGCTACATCTACAACTATTTGTAATTGCTTGCATTCTTCGGCAGAGACGTTCCCGAACCAAGCCGTGGTGTAACCCGAAAATATGTTTTCCTCGTGCATCTAAAGAAGTTAATAGGAGTTGTTGCGTCGCCCGAGAAAGCAGAGGGGCTGGTGTGTTGTATTGACCGGAGGTTCAGCGTGGTTGATCCGGGACTAATATTGGCTAATATGCACGCCCTCGGAACTTGAAACGTTCGACTATTACGATTTACATCTCGCCGCCCCCAATATGTTTACGGCTGGTCAGAAAGCTGCATGTGCGGCATGCAAGTGTTACTGTCGTAACTTCTATTGACAAGAAGATTGCAATCAACGTATGATGGCAACCTAATGATTGCACAATTGGGTTAAAATCTGAAATTATCCAAACAACCCCAAAAAAATTGGAAGATGTGGAAACACGATTCTGTTAACTGCAGGGCAGAATTTTAGGCTCATGAACATTGCATTCTAGTTATGCACCACACAAGTGATTTACCTTGCACGGAAGAAGATAGCAGTGTAAAAATTGTGTGCGGGTTGAGTTAATGAATCGTTTATGTCCCGTGCAACTAAAATTGGATTACAGAAATAAAGGAGAAATATATAGTGCAAATAATTCTGAATCTTATTTTATCCGTACATTTGTTCAGGGGATCGTTCTCTGCCGGTATTTTGAGGAAACGCGCATCAACTTTACTGGGAAGAAAGTGATTGAACTGGGGTCTGGCACTGGGCTCGTGGGGATTCTTGCCAGCCTCTTGGGTGAGTGGAAACCTAAACGTGACGGCACTGTCAGAAAATATTTGCACTTTCCTGGCATTGTGTCTGTTGGTAGAAGGAACATAATAATGCGACGTTGAGTCATTGACCACTGCAACTCAACTTGGGCCCAACACATCATGGTGATCACCAAAGATAGACACAAAAAGCTGGAGTAACTCAGAGGGTCGGACAGCATCTCCATCTGAAGAAGTGTCTCCACCCGAAACGTCACCCATTCCTTCTTCCCTGAGATGTTGCCTGTCCCGCTGAGTTACTTCTGGAGAAAAGGAATAGGTGGCGTTTCGGGTCGAGACCCTTCTTCAGTCTATCTTCAATTTCAACCAGCATCAGCAGTTTCTTCCTACAAATATTGATTACCAAGATATCCATATGTTCCTATGCCATTTGACCCTCTTTGACCCATACCCTTCATGGGTATACACTTGTTTAAGAAAGAACTGCAGATGCTGGAAAAATCGAAGTTAGACACAAATGCTGGAGAAACTCAGCGGGTGAGGCAGCATCTATGGAACGAAGGAATAGGTGACGTTTCGGGTCGAGACCCTTCTTCAGTCTCGTCACCTATTCCTTCGCTTCAAGGGTATACACCTTAATCTTTCACCTGCTTGCCTATCATAAATCTACAAAAGTATACGTTAATACGATTCAAATAATCCACGTTCGGGGGGGGGGGGGGGGGGGGGGGGGAAATAAAATAAACGCGTCTTATTTCGTGAAACGTGAAAACGTTTTTCCTCATCTCCGTTCCAAATGGCCTACCCCTTTTTCTTAAACTGTGGCCCCTGGTTCTGAACTCCACCAACACCGGGAACACGTTTCTTGCATCTGCATTAATCCCTTAATAATTTATTTATATTCTATAAAATACCCTATCTCATCCCTTCTTAATTCCAGTGAATACAAACCCAGTCGCTCCATTCTTTCAACATATGACAGTCCCGCCATCCCGGGAATTGACCTGATTTTTGACGGGAGTTGACGCTGCACTCCCTCAACAACAAGAATGTCCTTCTTAAAATTAGGAGCTCAAACAGCACAATACTCCAGGTGCGGTCTCACCAGTGCCTCTCTTTGCAGCTGCAGAAGGACCTCTTTGCGAAGAGGTCCTTCGGTTGTCCTAGTTTCGTTAGGAAGACCAACTTTTTTCACTGCCTACTGTACCTACATGCTTATTTTCAGTGACTGATGTACAAGGACACCCAGGGCTCGTTGTACTTCCCCTTTTCCTAACCTGACACCATTCAGATAATAATCTGCCTTCCTGTTCTTGCCACCAAAGTGGATAACCTCACATTTATCCACATTATACTGCATCTGACGTGCATCCTGGTCGAAGGCACGGAAACAGGCCCTTCGACCTACCTAGTTCGCACCGACCAGCGATCCCCGCACATTAGCACCCTCCTTCACACACTAGGGACGATTTACACATACACTAAACCAAATAATCTACAATTTGGAGTGTGTGAGGAAACCGAAGATCTCGGAGAAAACCCACGCGGTCACGGAGAGAATATACAAACTCCGTACAGACAGCACCCGTAGTCGGGGTCGAACCTGGGTCACTGGCACTGCAAGTGCTGTAAGGCAGCAACTCTACCACTACGCCACCGTGGCCGCCCGCTCACCCAACCTGTCCAAGTCACCCTGCAAAATACACAAGAAACTCAAGCAAATATGGGGAAGCTGTTGTGCTTCCAGACTACTCCGCCATTCAATAAATTCATGACTGATTCAATTCTCGCTCTAGCTTCATGCACCTCAATCCCCCTGTGGTCCCATTTTCTGCCAATCGTCATCTTTCATGTACTGTATGTATACAATGAGTTCCTCTCCACGACTGTGGGACGGAATTGCAAATACACTGAGGCGTACGCACGGGAACAGGTCCACCAGTACAACCCAGCATGGTGCCAACCTAACCTAATCTAGACCCCCCCCCCCCCACCCCCCCCCCCCCCCCCCCCCCCGCCTGAGTATTTCACCGATATAATTCTTCAGCAATAACGTGCGTAGGAGTGGTGTGACCTCTAATGGGCCGAGGTGGGGATGGCGCGTGGGATTTCTCAGCAATTAAAGCGATGACCGAGGCCGTAATATGCATCCGTGTTCCATTCGTGAATTCGTGTCGCTTTTATGTTCCTGTTGATTTCGCAGGTGGAGAGGTAACATTGACAGATCGGCCGAACGTCCTGAATCAGATTGTGTACAACGTGAATACTAACATCCCCTCTGAACTCATAGTGAGAACAAAGGTTAGCGCCCTCCAATGGGACCATCCACACGACCAGTATGCCTGGAAGTATGATATTATCATTGGCTCGGATATCGTCTATGATCCACGCCAATTCCAGCCACTTATAAATATGCTGTTACACCTGAGCAACCCGGACACCGTTATCTACCTCAGTTCCAAACTGATTAAGAATATAGCGGCGGTTGTGTTTTATGAAAAAAAACTGCCAACGCACTTCGACTTCGAAATTGTTCATACACTTCCACACCAATTAATTAACGTTTACAAAATCACCCGGAGAATTGACAGCGACTAGCAAAATAATTACGCAGAAAGTTGGGTGGAAATACTCACATTGCTTTACAATTCAAAAACGTCTTGAGCGGCCGGATACAGATTGTAACGTGAATCGTGTCGGGACGTTTATGAAGGGATACATTGCCTTGCGCTTTTGGGTGGAATCCTTGAGCTAACACGACGCTGTTACTTTTCAGATCTAGGTTTAGGAAAAAGATCTTAAGCCAATAGCCGTGAAGTGTGTAGCTGGGAAAGGGATAAAATCACCAAAAGGAACCATGACGAATTCAAAGCAAGTAGGTCCATGATTACGGTTTAGAATAATTGTAACCGCGAGCTTCGTAATACAGTGAATCAAACCCAGTGAATAATAGACTATGCAATATGAGATTAGCTGAGCACTCTTTGGTTGTCCTGCTAGATTGCTATGTGTGTCCCCTGCATCGAGATTAGGTTGATTGAGTTGTACTACTGGAAGATTACAATGCTGTTGCGCAGATGATAAAAGATTCGATCTCAATAAATTAGAAGTTTACAAACAGTTGGTACCGGCGCCGAGTCGAGTTCATCCGTACGGTCAACGCTAAGCATGCAAATGTTTCCGACATCGTCCACCAGTCAATAACATAGTTACTGCAGCACATTGTGCGTCTTTTTGAGATATAACTTTAATTTGGCTAACCATATGGCGATGCGTTGCTCTCATAATAATCCTGGAGTGCGATTATCCAGGTTGTTATACCAGAAATATAATTTGTAGTCATTAAACTGAAGCCTACAATAGTCAGAAACAAGAATACTACACATTGCTTAATAGAGTATCATTGCACAAGCGGCAATATAAGTAATTCCTTCTCAATTTCAATGGCCATCGGGGATGAATTTAGCAGCCTGTGGCACAACGTCACAAGTGTGTTTGTTTACTGTCGGGAGGGTAAATGGAAACATTTTTCCCCATTTTTTAAGACACCTTCCCTGTTCTGTCAGTTTCCAAAGTAACGTTACGTTATTCTCTGTTTACCGGTCGAAATTACGTTATATTCAATTATTGTTATGGAAACACGCTTTGCAGCAGAACTAATTGAAGGTAAAAGTGTGACGGATGGAGGTCAAGCTGCCATATACTGCTTTCTACAGTACTTGCGATCGAAAGGTCACTGGGGACTAGGAAAAGAGTAGAGACAAGTCGATGCGGACATCATTGACATGTGGAAGTTCACGGAGATAACCTACACTCAAACAACCAGATCGAAACACAAGACTCATCTTTACGGAATAGTTAATTATATTTACCTCAAAGGCAATGGATTGCTAACTATACAACATTCAAACAAAGGGATGACTCGGGAGAAGTTAGGGCTATTCAACGATAAAGGAAGTGTGTTTTTTGAGTCAGAGAATGCGGGCGCGGCACTAATTGCGAGAACATTTGAGATTAAGACCGAGGTCGATTAAGGACTCTAGCAAAATGATCAAAGTGGTTACATATCTATACCCGGATGGAAATCTATCCCAGGTTATGGGGTAAGATGAGAGAGAAGATTGCAAATTCCTTGACGAAGATATTTATGTCCACTATAGCCAGCGGCGAGATACCAGAGGACTGGAGAATAGCCAAAATCGTTCCTTTGTTAATGAAGAGAAGTAGAGATAATCCATGGAATTACAGGCCGGTGATCTTGCTATTGAGGGAGTGTAGCGTAGGTTTACAAGGTTAATTCCCGGGATGGCGGGACTGTCATATGGTGAGAGAATGGAGCAGCTGGGCTTGTACACTCTGGAGTTTAGAAGGATGAGAGGATATCTCATTGAAACATATAAGATTGTTAAGGATTTGGACACGCTAGAGTCAGGAAACATGTTGGAGGAGTCCAGAACCAGGGGCTACTGTTTAAGAATAAGGAATAAGTTATTTAGAACGGAGACGAGGAAACACTTTTTCTCACAGAGAGTTGTGAGTCTGTGGAATTCTCTGCCTCAAAGGAGGCAGGTTCTCTGGGATGCTTTCAAGAGAGAGCGCTTAAAAATAGCGGAGTCAGGGGATGTGGGGAGAAGGCAGGAACGGGGTACTGATTGGGGATGATCAGCCATGGTCACAATGAATGGCGGTGCTGGCTCAAAGGGCCGAATGGCCTACACCTGCACCTATTGTCTATTGTCTTTACGTCAGTGGAGTGGGAGCTGTCGAGGAGGATTCTTTGGGATAGGATTTAGTCTAATTTGGAAGAGAATGAGTTAATTAGTGACAGTCAGCAGGTTATGTCCTGCAAACTTGATCGGCGTTTTTGAGAAGGTCACGAGGTGTCAAAGTCAATTTTATTCGTCACATGCACCCGAAGGTGCACTGGAATTAATTTACTAGCAGCGATACACTTAAAAAGAACATACAATGCACAATAAAATGTAACACAATATCCACCGCAGCATTCTTCACTGTGGTGGGGGGCAACAAAGTTCAGCCAGTCCTCCTTTGTTCATCTGTGGTCGGGGCCATAGATCCTCCGTAGTCGCCGCTACAGATGACCCTGATGTACAGGCTCTCTCGTCGGGATGATCGAAACTCCGACGTCGGAGGTGGGACGATAAATGTTATCTACATAGATTGTACTAAGTAAGGCGTTTGATGACATCTCTCATGGCAGGCTCATCCAGAAGTTAATGTGCATGGGTCCCGTGATTTGGTAGGTTGGCTTACCCATTGAAGACAGAGAGTGGTCGAGGAAAGATGTTTAAGAAGGAACTGCAGATGCTGGAAAATCGGTACACAAAATGCTGGAGAAACTCAGCGGGTGCAGCAGCATCTATGGGAGCGAGAAAATAGGCACGTTTCGGGCCGGAAATCCCTTCTTCAGACTTGGTCGTGGAATTATGTTATACTGGTGGATAGTCTCGTGCCAGTGGTGTTCTCCATGGTTTCTCGTGGAACCTGTGGTTTTTTTTGCAACGAAAGTCATGTTGCTTACGGTGTTTGGTACATTTATAGTTTATACCTGAATGGCAACTGACCTTTTGGCCCAACCCGTCTATGACGCCAAGGGGACTGAGTTGGTGCCGTTTGTCTTTGTTAGGCTCATACATTCTCAACCTTTCTTGCCAAGTACATATCCAAGTCTTCTGAAACATTGTCATTTACCCACTTCTACCATATCCGCTGGAACTCATAACTATCCCTGTCAACTTCCGTGTGAAAATTAAGTCTTCAAAACCTTTCCGTATAACTTAAAATGTCCTAATCTTGCCATTCATCTATGCCCTAGGAGGACTCTTTCCTCTTGGAAAAGACAGGGCCATCCACATCATCTATGCCCTAATATTTATATACTCAACTCCTTGGTTTGATTATTATAAAGCCAGTTCAAGTGCAGTGGGGACCAATAATATCCTTGGGGTCTTCAAGTAGTTGTTTGGACAACTTCATTGAAAGGATACTGATCTAAAGCCTAGACGTCCATAGGATCCCAGTGATTTGGCAATATTTTTACCAAAATGGCTTGGCAAAAGTAAGCAGAGGGTGGCGTGAAGTATTCTTTAGAATTGGAAACTTGTGACAGTAATTTTACGACAGTAAACGAGACTGGACTTTGCAGCGTGTTTCATTTACATTAAGGTCTCTGTGTGGCCAGATAACGGCTCAAAGATGAACGCCCATTAGACTGTGCATTGGACATGAGGGGGCGGTTTTGGCCACTTGCTCTGCGCGCAAGATTCAGTTGGGCCAAGCTTGGGGAACCTGTGTGGCTGCGTTCAGAAAGTGCAGCGGGGACGGAATGGCATGGCGAGGGTACAAAGGGTTTATTCCCGAAGTAGCTGTGAGTTGGGGATGGGCGCTTCATTCTTAGAGAAGACTGGAAATAGATCCTTGAAGCGCAGGAGACTGTGTTGCGAGGGGCAGAGGGGGTGTACATGTGCGTAACCGATATGGTAGATTGTAGTGGCATTACAATAATGGAGATATTAACATTTATACGTAAGATGAGGGTGAAGTGTGAACGATTCAGAGAGAATTTGTTCTCTTTAACATGCAGAGATGGTCGGAACTCGCTGCTCTGGATCTTCAAAAAAAGTATTGAGATAATATCTGAAATAAGAATGGATTACTTACGTAGCATTGGCAGGTTTGTAATGAATGACAAAGAATAGCTGAGGGAATTCTTTCTGTAGTGTATGACTGTTACTCTATAATTTTACTTCGGAGTCACGTGAGTGACTACGTGAAGACCCCGCCAGCACGCATGCGCGACACTGGTATCTAAACTGATGAGGGGTATATTTAATTCTAATCCCCCAGGCCCAGATACACACATATATGGGACATAAGCATAGTGCTGACTATGCTTCGAGGATGGACACCTATATCAGGACTCACACTGGATAAATTAACTTATAACAATGGTGACTATGTTAATCTCTTGTAACATCACACACGGGTCCACTCCCTACATAAATTAAGTATGGACGCCATGTACATTAAAAAAGACAAGATAACTTTCCTAATACAGGGGCTACTTAACAGGATAGACCTGGATCCACTGGCCAAAAATTAGAATTTTCTGGCCTCATATCCTGCAGATTGTCGGCTCTGCATCGTGACATATATCTTGCGATAATATAGAGGTCACCATGAGTCTCGGGGCACAGGAGAAGGCTTTACTTATTTAGCCACAAATGCCTCACCATAAGGTCACAGTACAAACCATTACCAGATGGTTAAGGGTGGTATTGGATGCAGCGGGGGTGGATACTAATGTTTTCAAATCTCACTCCACCAGGGACTGCAGATCCACATCGGCGGCAAGGATGATGGAAGTTCTTAAGGGACCACATCCTTGCAACAGCGGGTTGGAGCAATGAACGGACTTTTCAGCACTTCTATAATAAACCCGTGGCCACTCCCGAGACATTTGCAGGAAAAATATTAAGTTCTGTTTCATGATTACCCAATGTAGGGGCATTATTATTTTAGGTATGAAATAAATACCTTTTTGTTTTTCAGCACAGTTTCATGTCTAAAATACGTTACATCATAGCATGGCAGTGTGTGAGCATGGACTCGTTCCAGGGCATGAAATCACAGAGCTTTGAAATCTTCACGTAGTCACTCATGTGACTCCAAAGTAAAATAGTAAGATTAAATGAGAACTTACCAGTTTGAAGTTTGATCTTTATTTTATGAGGAGTTACGATGAGGGATACGTGCCCTCCACTCCCAAACCCTCTATTATAAAGGTCAACTGGTATAAGATAAGATAAGATGCATTTGTTTGTCACATGTGCCAATTGGCACAGTGAAATTAAATTACCATACAGCCATACATTAAAAATAAAGAACACAACATGGAGTAGATAGGATTCAACATAAAACATCCCCCAACAGCAGGATCAAAATTTCCTACTGTGAGGGAAGGCACCAAATTCAGTCTGGTATAAGATAAGATAAGATAAGATGCATTTGTTTGTCACAGTCTCTTCCCCTGATGTTCCCCAATGTTCCCCCATGGTCGGGGCCTCCCCGAGCCCCCTGCAGTCGCCGCTACAGCGGGCCCGATGTTCAGGCCACTCTCTGAGTGTGATTGTAAGTCCGACGTCGGGACAATGTGGGGATGTCCTCAGCGGCTGGACTCCATCCTGTCGGCCCCCTCCTACCGGAGTCCGCAGCTCCTCCCAAAGTCACACTGGCAGCGCCCGGGTAGAGATACAATGCTGGAGGCCCTCGGCAAAGGGCCCCAGGACTCCACGATGACAGTCAGCGCCACCCGCATTGGGAGCTCTCTAAGCCAGACCTCCATGATGTTGGAGCAGCGACCCAACGCTCCGGAGCTCAAAACGGGACTCAGGTAGGCATCGCCAGCATCCGCGGTGACTCCAGCGCTGCCGCCACTGTTGCAGCTCTGGTCCGGTTCCCGGTCCCCGGCAGGAAAGGCCGCTCCAATCCAGGTGGTAGGCCGCGAGGTGGGGGGCGAGGACGCGACTCAGAGAAATAGTCGCATCCCCGGCCAGGAAGCGACTGTGGAGGTTAGTTTCCACCTTACCCTGCCCCCTACCTCACATGGAAAAGTTAAAGATTCCCCCAAAAAACAGACTTTTAACTGACTAAAAATAAAAAAAAGATGGAAAGACAAACGGGCTGCAGGCAGAGGCTGCTGGCAGTCCAGCGCCCCCTGGTATATAAAGTTCTCTCTTATCTTACTATGTTAGTCAACTTTGGTATCTGTGATTTCACACTACTGCTTTGAAGAATGACGCGCATGCGTGCTGGCGGGGTCTTCACGTAATCCCTCATCGTAATTCCTCATAAAATAAAGATCAAACTTCAAACTGATAAGTTCTCATTTAATCTTACTATTCTTCAGTTTAAAGTCCGGTACGTTCCTATTCTTCCATGTCCTTCCATGCAAAGTGCATGAGCATGCGGAAACATGGTTGAGAATGCTTTCCCCAATTATCCCCAGCCACCCATTTGGATAGTGGGGAAGAATTGTGTGTTTAATCTGTATAGTCCACACAAACCTTTCTCCCATTCAATAAGGTTGCTCTCAGTCTGTATGTTCGAAGGAAAGCACGTCCATCCACTTCGACCTATCGTCAGCAATCTCCATCGCTACCAACATCTTCGGTACTCTTCTCATTACAAGATAACAGGGTAGTTACACGTAAGAAAGACATAAACAGCTGGAGTGACTCAGCGGGTCAGACAACATCTCTGGAGAAAAGAAAGTTTTGGGTCGTGCTCCTTTTTTCACCAGTGACTAGAATTGTAAGAACATTTCTAAACGCTGTGCATAAATTAAGTTTTAGAAGAATGGTCTCTACAACTTAATTATGCACAGCGTTAGAAATGTTTCTACTTAATTCTAGTTGTAACGCTGTGCATAATTAAGTTGTAGAAAGAATGGTCTCAACTTCCGGTGGCGCTATGGAGCCCTAGAGTATAGCGCCAGCCAGCTCCGCAAAAAAAATTGTGAAAAACGGGGGTTTTAAAAAGACTTACCGGCTGCCTGCAACAAAACTGCTTGCTGTTTCTTCACCGACTGTGCTGAGTGACGTCATCAGGCGCGCGACGAACTATGTCGGTCTCACGGAGCCCTACCGACAAGGTAAAAGGTCGAACAACCCGGCAGAGACCGGGAGAAGGCCCAAGTGAAGCCTCGGAGTCGAGTAGGACTCGATCCCTGGAAGATGTGTCCAAAAAACCAGGGACAAAAATGGAAGGTGAGGAACTGAAATCTTTTATTTCTCATCAGATGGTTAGCTTAAAGGAAGAATTAAAGGGAGAAATAAATGATGTAAAGGAAGAAATAAATCACATAAATAGTTTGATGGATACTCAGCTGAATCAGATGAAAAATCAACTGAAAGAATTAAAACAAGAAACGAAGTTAAAATATTGAAAAAAAGGTTAAGAAAATGTCGGATGAATTAAAGGAAGAATTTATTGAAATGTTTAACGTCATGGAGGAAAAGATCGGAAAAGAAACCTGGAAAAGTTTAAAAAAGACATCGATAATAGGATTAATCCTATTGAAGAAATACAGAAACAACAGATGGCTGAAATAAAGAACCTTGAGCAAACAGCTGAGACGAATGCTTTGACTACAGCGAACCTGTTTACAGAAAACGAACGTCTGATGAGCATACATGACTAAAAAACAGCCAGAGAAATGTACTGAGCTAGAAGGACAATCAGAGAAGGCAAAATCTGAGAATTGTAGGGATTCCTGAGGGTCTAGAGAATATCGATGGCCCTCGAGAGTTCACTGCTAATTACTCAAAGAAAGTTCTATCTCTGGAAGAAATGCCTTTATTTAGCTCGTGCTCACAGAGTCAGTAGACGTCAGACCAGACCCCACGCTCCTCCCAGACAAATGATTATAAAGGTACAATTTGATTTTGTTCTGGATGAGATTATGCGGAAAGCTTCGAAAACTAAAAAAACTTGACATTTGAAGGGTCAAAGGATTAGTATCTATTGAACTATCCACCAGAGGTCGCCAGGTAAACGAAAAGCATTCAATGAAGCCAAAAGTCTTATGCGTGGAGTAGAAAATCTGAGATACGGTTTGAACTACCCAGCGACTTTAAGAGTTTCTTATAAGAATGTGGAATACTTTTTCAAGACCCCAACCGCAGCATTGGAGTTTGCTCAGCAGCTCAAGACTTGAGAGTACCTACAAGCAAGTAATATACTGACTTTTATCATTCTCAGATATTCAACATGGACTTTTAATATTTACATGAGACTCTTCAAGATGATATTGGACTTGATGGAGACAATGTCGAATGGAATGGAGAGGAATAAAACCAGATTCGACAACGTCATCAGGATATCTGGACATTGATAATTAGTTCTAACATATAACTAATATAAAATAATTTAACACACACATTAAGATTATAATACGGTTTTATTATTAGTTTTTTCCCACCCTTTTTTTAATTAATTAGGAATGTTCACTATTATTAATCACTATTACTAATAATTAATAACAATTTTCCTTTTTGAACTGAATTAATTGTATGCTTATTCTTCTTTTTATATAGCCTTTTGTATTTTTTATGTCTAATATTATTTAGATTTTTAAGTTAGCTTTTAGATAATTGATATTTTTAAAGGATGAATTTTTTTTATTCTTCCTCTTTTTTCTTTCTCTCTTCCCCTTCCTGTTTTTTATTATTATTCCCCCTCCCCCTTTTTTTTTTTAAAATTATATATATTATACCCCCGTTAAAAATATTGTTTAAGGAATAATAATTCCCTAATTCCAGGAGCTGGCCGTGTTAATAACATCGATGACGGAAGTCGTTAGATGTATAGCCATCTTAATATGGCTGGCACAAACTACATCAATTCTAGATGTAGTTTCTTTTTACTTCTACACACAATACTTCTATTTATTTTTTATCTATCTTTTATAATCTATAAGTAATCTTTGGTTTGATTGGAGTAAATATAATGTACCAAGGGAGATATATTCATGAGGGGCAAAAAAGAGATTTAAATTACATCCATTCAGGGTTCAGGTGTAAGGTTGGGTTTATCGCGCTGATCCTTAGATCCTGCAGATCCCCATAAATCTAAAATACAAGACTTAAAAAGAAATACGTGGGAATGAGGGATTAACATTCTGCAGTTGGAATGTTAAAGGTATTAATGAACCGATAAAGAGAGGAAAAGTATTGACATATTTAAAGGCAAGTAAAGCTGATGTAATTTACATTCAAGAAGACCCACCTAAAAAAAGAGGCGGAAAACAGGTTGAAAGCTAAATGGATAGATAAAATATATCATTCTTCTTTTACACATAAATCAAGAGGCGTAGCAATATTATTTCGTAAAGGTACTTTATTTAAAACATATATCAACTATAGATGATAAAGATGGTAGATATATTATTGTGATAGGAGAATTAAATACAGAAAAAGTGATTCTTGTTAATATATATGGACCAAATTTCGATAGTCCATTGTTTTTTAAAAAAGTATTTAATAATATTCCGGAATTAACGCAATATAATTTGATAATTGGTGGAGATTTCAACTGTACATTAGATCCTTACTTAGACAGATCTACAAAACAAAGAAAAAACAAATCACATTCTAGTGATTTGCTAAATGCATATATGCAAACGACCAATATTAAAGATGTTTGGAGAACAGAAAACCCTACAGGACGAGAATATTCTTTTTACTCCCCAGTGCATAAAACTTACTCAAGAATAGATTATTTTTTGGTGGATGCAAAAACTTATTTCACTTACTTATGAAGCTAAATATGATAATAAAATTAATCTCAGATCATGCCCCAGTAACGTTTAAAATTAAAATTAATAATAAAATAGAAAATTTAAGACAGTGGAATTTAATCCACAAATTTTAAAAAAACAAGCCACTCAGGAATATATCATAACTCAAATTAAAATTTTTTTTTGAAATAAATGATCAACCAGAGATATCGCGTTCCTTATTGTGGGAAAACATTTAAGGCATATCTTCGAGGAATAATGATTTCTTCACAAGCATTTGACAATAAAAAGATTCGGAAAGAACAACAAGATCTAGAAAAGGAGATTAAGGAATTAGATATACAGAATGCAATAAAACCAGATACGATATTACATAATAAAATTGTTATATTGAAATATAAATTAAATAAAATATATACAGATCAAGTGATAAAATTTTACCAACATACTAAACAATTACAGTTTGAATTTGGGATAAGCCCCAAAAACTGCTGCTCGACAATTAAGGAAAATTGAAGCGGGAAAAAATTATACATAGGATTAAATCACAAAACGATGACTTATTAATACAACCTAAAGATATTAATGAAAGATTTATGTAATATTATAAAAATTTATACACTGCTAAAACAACAGTAAGTAAAATAGAAATAGATGCATTTATAAAAAATGTAACTTGAAAGGACTGGATTTACAAAATAGAAAATTATTAAATGCTGATATTTCAATAAATGAAATTAAAGAATCTATTAGATCATTAAAAAACGGTAAAACACCAGGGACCTGATTGGTATAGGTTCGGAATTTTATAAAACATTTCATGAATATATAGTCCCATATCTAAAATCATTATATGAACAGATATATACAGAACAGAAGCTTCCAGATACATTGAACGAATCTATTATAACACTCATACCTAAAATAAATAAAGACTTGGACGAACCAGGATCATATAGAGCAATAGCTCTATTAAATACAGATCAAAAGATATTAACAACAATATTAGCAAAAAGATTGAGTTCAGTTTGTTAATGAATTAATACATCCGGATCAAACTGGATTTATACCAAAAAGATATTCTTCATATAATCTAAGACGATTGTTTAATATTATATATTCGAAAAGAAGTGATAAAAAAGACTAGTAGTTATTTCGCTTGATGCAGAAAAGGCTTTTGACCAAGTGGAATGGCCTTATTTATTTTCGGTGATGGAAGCCTTTAAACTAGGAGAGAGTTTATTACTTGGATTAAATTATTATATGCAAATCCAATAGCTAGAATAACAACAAATCGAATGTTATCAATTAAATTTAATTTATCACGAGGTTGTAGGCAAGGTTGCCCTTTATCACCTTTATTGTTTGCCATTAGCAATAGAACCACTTGCTCAGAGGGTAAGACTACACCGGGAAATATATGGATATGATACCGCAAATACTAAGAATAAAATTTCCTTATATGCAGATGATGTATTACTTTATATCACTCAACCAGAAATAAGTATTCAAAATTTGTTAAAACTAATAACGGAATTCGGATCACTTTCAGGATACAGTATTAATTGGAATAAAAGTGAACTTATGCCTATAACAATGAATAAGTTACATATATTACAACAATTTCCTTTTAAGATAACAAATGAAAATATTAAATATCTTTGGATTTTTGTTACAAAAAGATTTAATTCTCTATTTAAATCTAATTTCCCCCCATTACTAAATAAATTAAATAAGAATATTTCATATTGGAAAAGTTTACCTATCTCGATGATAGGGAAAAATTAATGCAATAAAAATGATTTTTCTCCCACAATTATTATATTTTATTTCAATTAATCCCGAATATCTTCCAAAAATTTTTTTTAAAAAAGTAGATTCTTTAATTACGAATTTCATTTGGGATTATAAGACCCATAGAATAAAATAAAAACATTTATGTAAATCCAAAATAAATGGAGGATTAGCGTTACCAAACTTGATGTTTTATTACTGGGCAGTTAATATTAAAAACATGAATTTTTTGGTTAGGAGAAATAGACAATAAACCAAATTGGTTAAATATGGAAGAAGAAGATTGTTCTCCATTAGAAATTAGCTCTATAATATTTGCTAATATTAATGTAGCTAAGAAAGTTTATAGTGAAAATCCGATAATAGAAATGGAATCCGCATATGGAAACAAATAAAGAAAGCAGTAAAACTAAAATCTATACCACTAAGTCTTAAGATTGTTAATAATTTTATGTTTAAACCTTCAATTTTGGATAAGGCTTTTTTACAATGGAAAATAAAGGAATTTCTAAGATGGGTGATCTTTATAAGGAAAAACACTTTCTTTCATTTCAAGAGTTGCAAACAAATTTATGGGCTACATAATAAAGAATATTTCAGATATTTACAAATTAGAAACTATGCCTCTGCAAATATATATGAATTTAGAAATAGAAAAAATAGAAATTTTAGATGAATTTTTGAATAAACATCCAAATATGGAAAAAATGATATCATATATATATAATATTTTATTGGAAAATGATACCCCATCAACAGAAATATACAGAGAGTCTTGGGAAAAGGAATTAGGCCAAATAATAAGACCAGAAATATGGGATGAAAGTTTACAACATATACATTATTGTTCATTAAACGCTAAACATTCTCTTATACAGTTTAAAATATTACATTAGATTACATTACTCTAAATATAAATTACATAAATATTTTCCAAAAAAATCTCCAATATGTGATAAATGTCAAATTTTCAGAAGCAAATTTGACACACTCATTTACTACTGCATAAAAATTGTAGAATACTGGAAGGAAATATTTAAAATAATCTCGCGACCGTTATCAATATAAATATAACCCCTGACCCAAAAGTTAATTATACTTGGAATAATTGAAACTGACCAATTAATAACAACTAATCAAAGAACTTTTTATTGACTATGGTTTAATAATTGGGAAAAAATTAATATTAAAATTTTGGAAAGGCCCTGCATTCCCAAACAATCAAAATGTGGAATATAGAAAATGTCGGAGACACTCCATTTGAGAGATTGAGGCTTGTCCTTATGGATAGGTTAGATCTCTTCAGATGGATTTGGTCTCCATATATTGAATATTTACAGGGTCATAATGGTTCGGCGCGAGAACCTGACTGAGACCTGGACATTTGAGTGGATGAAGAGATACATATAATAAATCATGAATATATCTATAAGGACGGATTAATGACGAATATTTTATTCTCCATCAAACCTTTTCTTATTCTTTATTCTATTTCCTAACTTTTCTATTTTCTAAAAAAAAAACAAAAACAAAAATAAGAATGGTCTCGACCCGAAACGTCACCCATTCCTTCTCTCCAGAGATGCTACCTGTCCCGCTGAGTTACTCCTGCATTTTGTGTCTATCTTCGATTTAAACCAGCATCTGCAGTTCTCTACTACACATAGGTTGTAAGCGCTTCGCTCTCACGTTCGCTGCTGGAGCTAATAAACATTACAGAGCGAACAAGTGATCTACCGCTGTATTTGACGACGTGCCACACGGTAATATAAAAAAAATATGCAGCTGTGGCGGGGTGGGGAGGAAAATGATTCCGTTGCGAGATACTGCCGAATGTTCTTATTGAAAACTGAGAAGTGTGTACAGTGTGTAAGTTCTTATGCCCGCTGAATATTTGACCAGCACATGTAAGGGACAAACGCCGACTCTGCACATCGTGAGAAATAAATTATGATAACGTCCGAATGAAAGAGAAACCGACAACCGACATGATTAGGCAGGTAAAATATCGATAGAATTTAAAACTCAAAAATAGCGCATTATTCGTTGTACGTGAGGAAATTATAAGCGCGACACCATCTGCATATCATGCTATTTCGGGAAAGCACCAAACACAATCAAGGGCCACTTACGCCCGACCCCCTTCTCCCCACCCACGTAGGACAGAAGACACAGAAACTTTAAAGCACGTCCCACCACATTTGAGAACAGTTCCTTCCCCGCTGTTGTCAGACCTCTGCACGAATCTCTCATAGACTATCTCTAAACTGTCAGGGATGAAAGTCAGGGATGAATTCCAGTCGTTCAATTTATTTCGTCGCTCACCCTTTAGTTATTTTACCTGCACATTCTCTGCTGTAAACAGCATTCATTTCCATACATCTTGAATTAACATTTTATAGTTCTAGGTGAAATGGAGGCAGATCGAGAAACATGCATCAGAGAAGATCGTTGACAACACGTTGTTACAAATAACACCATTTCAGTCATCTATCTGACACTAGTGTGTGAAAGCACAACTCCATACCAGCATCGGAAAACAATGAATGAGTCCGGTAGCAGTAAATAATGACAGTAATACTTTAGTAGCCAAGTATGTTTTGGCCATTGACGTAGGTAATTTTCTATTTTGCCAGTCAGTCAAATGAAAGCCAACGGAACACACAAAATACATTTTTAACATAAACATCCACCAACAGTGACTCTCCACTGTGATGAGAGGCATCAAAAAAAGATTCAAATCCCTTCTTGCTCTCAATCCCGCGGTCGGCGCCCGGAACGCCCTCCACTGACAGGGACGATCTGATTTCCCGTAAGCCCGCAGTCGTTTGATTCTACTGTTCGGGTTGTTCAAGTCTCCTGCATCATCCGGGGTTGTCAGCTCCCACGCGCCGCGAATCAGGACACCCGGGTCGACAGGCTGGTCCGAGCTAATAGGGCTCTGCGCCGTCGGAGCTTCCCGCGCTCGCCTCTCCCGAGACTAACGCGAGCTCTTGATGTAAAAGCTCCGCAAGCCGTGGTTGGCACCGATCGCAAGGCGAGGGATCAGCTCCAGAAGTGAAGTCCACAGCCCTCACCCCGCGGATGTTGCTCAGTCAACTCCGAGAGGCCATCCAGCTCCATATGTTAGGTCCGCAAAGAGCGATCGGAGATACGATTCCGGAAAAAAATCGCATCTCCGGCAAGGTAAGAAACGGAAAAATAAGTCTATCTCCCACCCCCCACCCATGAACACACCGCAGAACATTTACCAGACTTTTAAAACGCACCAAGCATAAAAAACCGAAAAAACAGACAACCTGTGTAGGACTATCACTGTGCGGATTAACTGTGGATTCATTTCAAACAGCATTCATTTCCAATACATCTTGAAGTAAACATTTTCATCAAAACCAATGACTCCCAATGGATTCCGAGTGCGATAGAAATGACACCAGCAACAGGTAGTTTACAACCTTTAGTAGATATCGAATGTTAAAAAAAGTAGCTCAAGATAAGTTATCAAACAAGTTACATGCAGGATTTCGATCATTTCGGGCAAATAGGCTGACAAATGGCTAAGGGCAAGAAAAAATTTAAGCAGCAACAAGTACAGGGTCCTCGCAATTTTTGGGAAGTTAAACCATGGCGGCCTTTACAGCGTGAAGTTAGGATTTCAGGTAATGGTGTAGAACAGGAGTGGTCTAGTAGTACACGGTATATACAATGCCCTCCATAAAAGTTTGGCGGAACCAAAGACACCCATCATTTTATTTATTTTGCCTCTGTACTCCACAATTTTGCGAGAGATTTGTAACAGGAAAAAAAAAATCACGTGAGTTAAAGTGGCACATTTCAGATTTTTATTAAACGGGTATTTTCTTTATACATTTTTACAGTTTCACCGATGGAGAAATAAAAAGCAGTGTTTATATATACGCCCCCATAAAAATTAAGCCTCCCCCCCCCCGGAATCCGCTCGCATCCCCCCTCCCAATTCTCAGGGTGCACCAAAATGTTTGGGACACGTGGCTTCATAGGTGTTTGAGTAATTGCTCAGGTCTGTGTTTAAATGCCTCCTTAAAGTAGGTATAAGAGAGCTCTCAGCACCGAGTCTTTCCTTCAGTCTTTCCAGTCACCTTTGGATTTTTTTTTGCTGTTTTCAACCATACTGAACAAAGTTTGGCAATGAAAGGTTAAAGTAAAGAAACGCAGGTTCTGTTAGAGACAATGCCAAACAGTAGGCTTATCAAAATCAACTCTTTAGAACATCATTAAGAAGAGAGACCTTATTAATCGCAAAGGGACTGGTCGGCCAAGGAAGACCTCCACAGCTAATGACAGAATAATTCTCTGCATAATAAAGAAAAATCGCCAAACACCTGTCCGATCAGAAACACTCTTCAGGAGTCAGGTGTGGATTTGTCAATGACCACTGTCCACAGAAGACTTCATGAACAGAAATACAGAGGCTACACTGCAAGATCCAAACCACTGGTTAGCTGCAAAACTAGGATGGCCAAGTTACAGTTTGCCAAGAAGTACTTAAAGGAGCAACCACAGTTCTGGAAAAAAGGTCTTGTGGACAGATGAGACAAAGATTAACATATCAGAGTGATGGCAAGAGCAAAGCATGGAGGAGAGAAAGAACTACCCAAGATCCAAAGCGTACCACCTCATCAGTGAAACACAGTGGTGGGGGTGTTATGGCCTAGGCATGTATGGCTTCTGAAGGTACTGGCTCACTTATCTTCATTGATGATACAAAAACCGTTGCTGGCTTAAGTCCTCATTCCACCACCTCCAGTTTAAATTTCATTTGGAATATTTTGGAGGACCAAGAAACCAAGACCAAGAAAAACTACTGATGGTAGTAGCATAATGAATTCTGAAGTGCGTAGACACATCCTATCTGCTCAAGTTCAAACAAATGCCTCAAAACTCATTGGCTGGCGATTCATTCCACAGCAAGACAATGATCCCAAACATATTGCTAAAGCACAAAGTAGTTTTTCAAAGCTACAAAATGGTCAATTCTTGAATGGCCAAGTCAATCACCCGATCTGAACCCAATTGAGCATGCCTTTTGTATGTTGAAAAGAAAACTGAAGGGGACTAGCCCCCAAAACAAGCATAAGCTAAAGATGGTTGCAATACATGCCTGGCAGAGCATCACTCGAGAAGACACTCAGCAACTGGTGATATCCATGCATTGCAGACTTCAAGCAGTCATTGCATGCAAAGGATGTGCAACAAAATACTAAACATGACGACTTTCATTTACATGACATTGCTGTGTTACAAACATTATAGTGCCCTGAAATGGGGGGATTATGGTGAAACTAAAATGTATGAAAATGCCCTTTATTAAAATCTGACAATGTGCACTTTAATTGTGGAGTAGAGAGGCAAATAAATAAATGATGGGTCTTCATCCCAAACATTATGGAGGGCACTGTAGTTCCTTTCAAGTGATGTCACAGGTTGATAGGACAGTCATAGACATAGAAATAGAAAATAGGTGCAAGAGTAGGCCATTCGGCCCTTCGAGCCTGCACCGCCATTCAATATGATCATGGCTGATCATCCAACTCAGTATCCTGTACCTGCCTTCTCTCCATACCCCCTGATCCCTTCAGCCACAAGGGCCACATCTAACTCCCTCTTAAATATAGCCAATGAACTGGTCTCAACTACTTTCTGTGGCAGAGAATTCCACACATTCACCACTCTCTGTGTGAAAAATGATTTTCTCATCTCGGTCCTAAAAGACTTCCCCCTTCTCCTTAAACTGTGACCCCTTGTTCTGGACTTCCCCAACATCGGGAACAATCTTCCTGCAATTAATCCGTCCAACCCTTTAAGAATTTTGTAAGTCTCTATAAGATTCCCCTCAATCTTCTAAATTCCAGCGAGTACAAGCCAAGTCTATTCAGTCTTTCTTCATATGGAAGTCCTGCCATCCCAGGAATCAATCTGGTGAACCTTCTCTGTACTCCCTCTATGGCAAGAATGTCTTTCCTTAGATTAGGAGACCAAAACTGTACACAATACTCCAGGTTGTGGCCTCACCAAGACTCTGTACAACTGCAGTAGAACCTCCCCTGCTAACTTGTGTGCCAAATCCTTGCTATGAATGCCAACATACCATTTGCTTTCTTCACTTGTGCTGTGCACCTGCATGCCTACTTTTCAATGACTGGGAGTACCAGGGCATCCAGGTCTCGTTTGCTTTTCCTAATCAGCCACCATTCAGATAAACAGTCTACTTTCCTGGTTTTGCCACCAAAGTGGATAACCTCACATTTATCCACATTATACTGCATCTGCCATGCATTTGTCAACTCACCCAACCTATCCAAGTCACCTTGCAGCCTCCTAACATCATCCTCACAGCTAACACTGCCCCCCAGCTTTGTGTCATCCGCAAACTTGGAGATGTCACATTCAATCCCCTCATCCAGATCATTAATATATATTGTAAATAGCTGGGGTCCCAGCACTGAGCCTTGCGGTACCCCACTAGTCACTGCCTGTCATTCTGAAAAGGGCCCGTTTACTCCTACTCTTTGCCAGCCAGTTCTCTATCCACATCAATACTGAACCCCCAATACCGTGTGCTTTAAGTTTGTATACTAATCTCTTATGTGGGACCTTGTTGAAAGCCTTCTGAAAGTCCAGCTATAACACATCCACTGGTTCTCCCTTCTCCACTCTACTAGTTACATCCTCGAAAAATTTTATAAGATTCGTCAGACATGATTTACCTTTCATAAATCCATGCTGACTTTGTCCAATTATTTCACCACTTTCCAAATGTGCTGCTATCCCATCTTTAATAACTGACTACCATTTTCACCACTACCGATGTTGGTCTAACTCGTCTGTAATTCTCTGTTTTCTCTCTCCCTCCCTTTTTAAAAAGTGGGGTTACATTAGCTACCCTCCAATCCTCAGGAACTACTCCAGAATCTAGAGTTTTGAAAAATTATCACTAATGCATCCACTATTTCTTGGCTACTTCCTTAAGTACTCCTGGATGCAGCCTATCTGGACCTGGGGATTTATTGGCCTTTAATCCATTCAATTTACCTAACACCACTTCCCGGCTAACCTGGATTTCACTCAGTTCCTCCATCTCATTTGACCCCCGGTCCCCTGCTATTTCCGGCAGATTATTTGTGTCTTCCTTAGTGAAGACAGAACCAAAATAGTTATTCAATTAGTCTGCCATGTCCTTGTTCCCCATGATCAATTCACCAGTTTCTGACGGCAAGGGACCTACATTTGTTTTAACTAACCTTTTTCTCTTCACATATCTATAAACATTTTTGCAGTCAGTTTTTATGTTCCCTGCCAGTTTTCTTTCATAATCTACTTTCCCCTTCCTAATTAAACCCTTTGTCCTCCACTGCTGGACTCTGAATTTCTCCCAGTCCTTTGGTAATTTTTTCTGCTTCACCTTTTGTTTTGATACTATCCTTGATTTCCCTTGTTATCCAAGGATGCACTACCTTCCCTGATTTACTCTTTTGCCAAACTGGGATGAACAATTGTTGTAGTTCATCCATGCAGTCTTCAAATGCCTTCCATTGCATATCCACCGTCAACCCTTTAAGAATCACTTGCCAGTCTATCTTGGCCAATTCACGTCTCATACCCTCAAGGTTACCTTTCTTTAAGTTCAGAACCCTTGTTTCTGAATTAAGAATGTCACTCTCCATCCTAATGAAGAACTCAACCATATTATGGTCACTCTTGCCCAAGGGCCACGCACATCAAGACTGCTAACTAACCCTTCTTCATTACTCAATACACAGTCTAGAATAACCTGCTCTCTTGTTGGTTCCTCTTTATGTTGGTTTAGAAATCTATCGTGCATACATTCCAAGAAATCCTCTTCCTCAGCACCCTTGCCAATTTGATTCACCCAATCTATATGTAGATTGAAGTCACCCATTATAACTGTTTTACCTTTGTTGCACGCATTTCTAATTTCCTGTTTGATGCCATCCCCGACTCCACTACTACTGTTAGGGGGCCTGTACTCAACTCCCACTAGCGTTTTCTGCCCCTTAGTGTTTCGCAGCTCTACCCATATTGATTCCACATCCTCCAAGCTAATGTCCTTCCTTTCTATTGAGTTAATCTCCTCTCTAACCAGCAACGTTACTCCACCTCCTTTTCATATCTGTATTCCCTCCTGAATATTGAATATTCCTGGATGTTCAGCTCCCAGCCTTGGTCACCCTGGAGCCATGTCTCCGTGATCCCAACTATATCATATTCATTAATAACTATCTGCACATTCAACTCATCCATCTTATTACGAATGCTCCTTGCATTGAGACACAAAGCCTCAGGCTTGTTTTTACCACACTCTTACCCCTTATACAATTATGTTGAAAAGTGGCCCTTTTTGATTTTTGCCCTGGATTTTTCTGCCTGCCACTTTCTTTTCACCTTGCTACCTATTGCTTCTACCCTCATTTTACACCCATCTGTCTCTCTGCTCATGCTCCCATCCCCCTGCCACATTAGTTTAAATCCTCCCTGACAGCACTAGCAAACACACACCACTCCGCCAAGATAATATTAGGTTCATAATTCCAGCCCAGGGTGCAACGACCATCCTGTTTGTACTGGTCCCACCTCCCCAGAACTGGTTCCAATGCCCGAGAAATTTGAATCCCTCCCCCTTGCACAATTTTTCAGGCCACGTATTCATCTGCAATATCCTCCTATTTCTACTCTGACTAGCATGTGGCACTGGTAGTAATCCAGAGATTCTTACCTTTGAGGTCCTACTTTTAAGTTTATCTCCTAGATCCCTAAATTCGCCTTGTAGGACCTCATCCCGTTTTTTACCTATATCATTGGTGCCAATGTGCACCACGACTGCTGGCTGTTCCCCCTCCCCCTCAAGAATGTTCTGCAGCCGTTCAGTGACATCCCCGACCCTTGCACCAGGAAGGCAACATACCATCCTGGAGTCTTGATTGCGGCCGCAGAAACGCCTATCTATTCCCCTTACAATTGAATCGCCCTATTACTATAGCCCTTCCACTCTCTTTTCTCCCCTATCGTGCCGCAGAGCCACCCATGGTGCCATGAACTTGGCTGCTGTTGCCTTCCCCTGATGAGCCATCTCCCCCAACAGTATCCAAAATGGTAACCTCCTCTCTAACTGCTCCCCCTCTGTGTTCTCAATTCTGTTAACCCTTGCTGTCTCCTCCCCTTCCCACCTCTCCCTCAGCCCTCGGGCCCTGGCATTCCCTCTATCTCTATCTCCCTCCCCCACCTTAGTCGCACTAGCTTCTCATTTTCACACCACAAACAGCTTACAATGGCTTGTTCCCTTTATCATCGATACTTTTTTGCATATCTTTCATTCATTATTCTTTATCTCTCCACATCACCGTCTATATCTATCTCTCGTTTCCCTGATCCCTGACCAGTCCGAAGAAGAGCCTACTGACTATGCTGGCTAATGGCCACCCGTTCCCTTTGTCTCCAGATTAGGGGATTCAAGAAGCAAAGGGTATAGGTGTTCTGCTTAACTTTTACCTGCGTGTGACCAACTCACTGTACGTGCTATTCACGAGTTTCTCAGCATCGTGGATGCTCCAGTATGAATCCAACCGCAGCTCCAATCGTTCAATGTGGTCTGTCAGGAGCTGCAGCTGCACACACTTCCTGCAAACGTAGTCACCAGGGACACCGACCATATCCCTGATCGCCCACATGTCACAGGATGAGCAAAGCATGGGGCCGATCTCAACTGACGTGGCTTGCCCCCACATTAAATCAACTCACTCACACTATAAAAATCTTAATCCTTTAAACTAACCTTTACTAAAACACACTGTACCCTTAACCAGAAATGCAAACCAGGGGTTGCGTCCAATCAGCTGCTTCCTCCAGTCCGCTTCCACCAATCAGCTGCTTCCACCAGAACACTTCCTTTGAAGTGTGGAACGTTACAGATGGTCAAGACTGCTATCAGTCATTGTCAATCAGGATATTTAATTTGAAGTTGGGATGTTATGTTATAGTTGTAGATGAGGTTGATGAGGCAACATTTTGAGTATTACGTTCAGTTATGGCCACCCTGCTACAAGAAAGATGTTAAGCTGGAAAGGGTGCAGAGAATGTTGGAATGTAATGAGAACGTTGCCAGGACTCGAGGGACTTAGCTATAGGGAGAGGGTAGACAAGCTAGGACTCTATTCCTTGGAGCTCAGGAGGATGAGGGATGATGTTCTTGAGGTATACGATGTCATGAGGGGAACAGATAGGATAGATGCACAGAGGCTTGTCTCCAGATTAGGGGATTCAAGAAGCAAAGGGTATAGGTGTACAGTAAGTGGGATATGATTTAATAGGAAGCCAAGAAGAAACATTTTCACACACCGGGTGCTGAGTACATGGAATGATCTGACCGAGAAAGTAGTTGAGGTAGCACTCTAACAACATTTAAAAAATCCTTTGGACAGATATCAGGATAGGAAAGGTTTAGAGGGATATAGACCAAACGTGGGCAGGTGGGACTAGAGCAGAAGGGAAATCTCAGTCGACATGGGCAAGTTGGGCCAAAGGGCCTGTTTTTCTCATGTTCTCACTGACCTATTGCAGAATACGCAAAAATAAAATTAAACACATGGACACACGAGGAAGCATAAAAATGTACAATAATCTTTATTCAAACTTTTTATTAGAACTATTTGACATAATAACCATTTCATGCATTGGTAATGAGTAAACTCATTCATCACCATTATAAATTGAAAGATTAGACAATCTATCCAGAATTTGTATTTATGATAGCATTGAAAGAGCTGAAAATCCAGAACAAATTGGTAGGGTGGGGCAGTGGGGGAGGAGGGGGTTGAGAAATAATCCCAAAACATGTAAAACTGAATTTTTAAGCATAGTTTGGTTGAATCGTCATTTCTATGTAATCTTGAGTAATTTTAAATCTCATATCAGATACCAAGTGTCAAAACAAGCCTAAAAAGCTGAAAAACAATAAAAAAAAAATCCAAATTGTTTTGTGCAATACGTCGAGAATACATGGATTTTTTTCAGCAACTGGAAACCGAAGATGTCATACACATTGAATGTTCTAAAGTCCATTGGCAGACACTTCTCAGATAGAAAGCATATAGGATTTGACAGCATAAACCTCTGTCCCAAATAATATACATGAGATGTATTTTTTACAGACCTGGCATTAAATATATCCTCAGAACAAATAAGGCATTAGAATATTTTCTAAATTCAACACTAGTCTGATCAAAAAAGTACACATCTGTAATTTCAAACATGAAGTTTTCTAATGTATCACATGAATAGAAAACACTCAAAACACACTTCAGAAAGGTTATGTTCCTATTAAATTAGAGACTTTTAAAATGATATCATTGAACATTTAAACAGTGTGCTACTCCTCAAATGTTGAAAATGGAGGTGGCTGGTTTAAAGAGAAATCATAGCTCCATCTACAAACATTCACAGACCATGGAATTGGGAGCTTATTCAAAGAGTGGAACAGCCATAATTAAGGCACGCAAATAATTTGCCACCAAGCTAGTGTTTCAATCTTTTCTAATAAATTATATACATTCAACTTAAGGTCTTCTTTCTATTTGAGTGATGAAAGTATTATCTGCAGCAACTCCATTATTTTCATCAATTTTGAAACCAATATAGGTTTATAGCACAAACAACACTTTAAAATCAAATTAACAAATGTCCACCAAAATTGTGAAGAGGATCCAACCAAATTACTATGTGGCAAATAATTGTCTTTTTGCCTCTACAGTAGTGAGAACAATCCATTACCCTTAATTTAAGTGGATCACATAATGAATGAAATACCTTAAGTGCATGTATAAAGGTAAGCTCTTTACATCAAATGAATACAACTTTGTTTTAAAAAGTGCAAGCTCTACTATGAATTTTCCCAATACAAAAAGGTCAAACATTTAATTTGGCGTGTCACTGTCCACCTCAATCCTATCAGACGTTATTCAAATAGTCCTTGGTCTAGTTATTAAGACACATTGATGGTACTATTGCCACTTAATCCCATATTTCATTGATGATTTGTTACTTTGCTGAAGAAGTTTTCACATCACCTATGCAATAAGAAAATATTCAGGAGAATAAATTGTTATAAGTGGGGTCAGATTTATAAGGCAATTGTCTTTATTAAATGTGTACATTGCTTTTCATTATTTTTCAGGAAAATATTTCAAATCTCTTACATCTGTAAAATACTATATGCTGGACATTTTTGGCTGAGCAAAAGGGTTACACTGTTTAAATATGAAGACTGGGTCTCTGGCATCACATTCAACACTTGATCTTCTGAAGTCCTTTCCAGAAATGAGCAGCCAATACTCAAGAATTAGTTAAAATGAAATTTGAAATTAAAAGGTCCTCCTGAGCCAAAAGGATTGAACCCTTGCCATTGATTCCAAGATCTATGAAAGTGTTGACCACCTTCACCCTGTTGATTTTCTGGATCCAGAGGATCCTCCCCCGAATCAAACTTCTTTCTCATCTCTGGAATAAAGAAACAAAATATAATAACTACAACAACCTGTCTCAAAATAAAATTTAACTTTAATTACTGTTTAGTTTTAAGTATTTTCACCAAAATCACAATAGTGCATAGAGATGTATGCAAGGATCCTAATTTTATGCTTTCCCCTTCTATTGATCCAAAGATTGAGAGTTGACTTTGGAAATCAGCGCGGAAACAGGCCCTTCACTCGCCGAGTCTGCACCGACATGAGATCACCCGTACACTAACATGATCCTACACACTAGGGACAACTTAAAATTTGCCCAAAGCCAAATACCCTACAAAAACTGCACATCTTTAGAGTGTGGCAGGAAACCGAAGCACCCAGAGAAAACCCACGGGATCACAGGGAGAACGTACAAACCCCATACACACTGCACCCATAGCCAGGACTGAACCCGGGTCCTTGGTGCAGTGAAGCAGCAACTGCCACTGCACCACCCAAGTTATAAGCAACTTAACTATAAACTAACAATAATTAAATTCTCTCAAAGATTAGATTCATTTACAGACATTGTGGTCTGAGATTACAAAGCAGATGCATCTCTATGCAGCAGTGGAATACAATCATGTCACTTATTATAATAAGAAGGCATCGAACTAGAAATTCCAAATGACAAAATAGCTGCTTGGGCAGATGAAATTTTTTGAAAATAAATGAAAGCTTTAATTAAATTCCAAGTAAGTGTTGAGGCTTTGAATCGAGAGTCAAAGGCTCAACACTTACTCTCAAATATAGCACTTGGCCTCTTGAGCTAAAGTGCAATTTAAATACAGAGAAATGTGAGATGTTGCAGTTTGGGAAATCTAACATGGGCAGGACCTACACAGTGAATGGTTGGGCTCTGGAGAGTTTCATTGAGCAGAGGGATCTAAGAGTGCAGGTGCATGGTTCTTTGAAGGTGGAGTCTCGGGTAGATAGGATGGTCAAAAAGGCTTTTGGCATATTGGCCTTCATCAGTCAGAGTGTGGAGTATAGAAGATAGAAGGTCATGTTGGAGTTGTTCAAGATGTTGGGGGGGGCCACATTTAGAGTACCGTGTTCAGTGTTGTGCATCATATTATGGGAAAGATGTTGTCAAGCTGGAAAAGGTACAGAGAAGCTTTACGAGGATGTTGCCAAGGCTAGAGGGTCTGAGCTATCAGGAAAGGTTGAGTAGGCTGGGACTCTATTCCTTGGAGCACAGGAGGATGAGGGGTGATCTTATGGAGGTGTATAAAATCTTGAGAGGAATAGATCAGGAAGATGCACAGAGTCTCTTGCCCAGAGTAGGGGAATTGAGAACTAGAGGACAGTTTTAGGGTGAAGGGGAAAAGAGGAATCTGAGGGGTAATATTTTCCACACAAAGGGTAGTGGGTGTATGAAACGAGCTACTAGAGGAGGTAGTTGAGACGGGGGCTATCCCAACATTTAAGAAACAGTTAGACAGGTATGTGGATATGACACATTTGTTGGGATATGGGCCAAACACAGGCAGGCGAGACCATTGTAGCTGGGGCATGTTGGTCGGCGTGGGCAGGTTCAGCCAACAGACCCGTTTCCACACTATCACTCTATGACTAAGATTTAGTAGTTTAAGTATTTGGATAGACAGTGACTGATTAAGATTAGTCAGCATGACTGCGTGTGAGAGATTATGTCCCACAAATCAGAGTGTTTTTTAAAAAGAACACTGAGAGACTTGAAGTTGGGGCAGGGACTATTAACAAGGTCTTTGACAAGGTCCTGTGCAGTAGGCTGGGTTTATAGGTTATATTGCACAGAATCCAGGGTGAGCTAGCCATTTGGATTCAAAATTGGCTTGGGGAAAGGCGTCAAAACTTCTGGCGGATCATTTTTCTGATTAGAAGCCTGCGACCAATAGGATACCACATGGCTCATAGTTGGTTCCAGTACTGTTTGTTATATATATTAATGACTTGAATGTAAACATATTTAACATTGTAAGTACATTTGCAGAGGACACCAAGGAATGAAACATTGCAGAATGGGTATTAGGAGTTAAGTAAAACACTAAAAGGGGAACCTCCAGGGTGGTGATCTCTGGATTATTGTCAGTGCCAGGTGCTAGTGAGGATGGGAACAGGAAGATAAATGTGTGGCTGCGGAGTTGGTGCAGGGATTCAGATGTTTGGACCGTTAGGATCTCTCCTAGGGCAGAGGAGACCTGTACAAGAGATATGGGTTACATCTGAACTGGAGAGGAACCGATATCCTGGCAGACAGGTTCAGCAGTGCTACACGGGTGAGTTAAACTAGATTTGCAGGGAGCAGGACCCTCTACAAGCCAAGGTAGGTCAAAAGCTGGGAGTTGGTATGGAGGGTCATGAAAAAAAGTTCAGTGGGCAGAATAGGCAGGAGCATTGCAGGGAGTAAGGAAGGTCTGTTGCTTTGAATTGCACTTATTTTATTGAGGGATGCCTGAAGGGTAAGGCAGGTGAACTCAGGGCATGAATAGGTACGTGTGACTGGGACTTTTAGCCAGCTTTCTGTAATGGCTACAAGAGGGACAGGACTGGCAGCTTAGTTCCAGCAAGCAGATGCTACATGAGAAATAGAGATTGATGTAGGAGAAAGTCATGGCAGATTACATTACTGATGGTTCGTCCAGGCTATATGGTGGAGGTGAGAAATTAAAAAAAAAAAAAAGGGATGAGCATCTTGTTGGAAGTGTACTACAAGCCCCAAAGAGTCAACAGGAATTAGAAGAGCAAATATGCTGGGAGATTGCAGGCAGTTTCAGGACTAATAACATTGTCATAGCAGGGGATTTTATCTTTCACAATATTGACTGTGAATGTCAAGTGCTAAAGGTTTAAATGGGGCAGAATTTCTCAAATGTTTTCAGGAAAGTTTCCTCAGACAATATGTACAGGGCCCTACACGGGAGAGGGCAACGCTTGATCTAGTCTTAGGAAATTGGGAGGGGCAAGTGGATGAAGTGTTCATGGAAGAGCCTTTTAGGACCAGCAACTACTGTTCTATTACTGCTTTAAGATCATTTTGGATAAAGACAAGGCATGCCCACAAGTTAAAATTCTAAACTGGAGCAAGGCCAACTTTGATGGTATTAGACAGGAAATGTGTGGAGGACTGCATCCCTACAAAAACCTTCAGAGTGTTTCCCCAATCAGAAATCAGAAACCTTGGATCAACTTTGAGATCCGCACCTTTCTGAAGACCAGTCACCGGGCATTCATGTTGGATAATACAGTGGTCTATAAGAAATCCAGATACGACCGTGATAAGGCCATCAAAAAGGCCAAAAAGGACTTCTGCTCCAAGCTGGAGGATGAGACAGATGCTCGGCAGCTGTGGCAGGCCTGAATGCAATCACCTTCTACAAGGCGAAATCAAGAGGCAGCTCGAATGTCGGCGAAACATCACTCCCTGATGAACACAATGAGTTTTACGCACGCTTTGGTAGGGAGAACACCGATGTATCTTGATTTTTTTTCCCGCACTCCATATGCCCCCATTCGCTGTGATGGTATTTCAGTCTCAGTCACAGAGGCCGACGTCAGGAAATCCTTCAGAGGGGTCAACCCTCGAAAAGCGCCTGGACCTGATGGTATACCTGGTTGTGTTCTAAAAACCTGTGCGGACCAACTGGCTGGAGTTTTACGAACATTTTCAACCTCTCACTTCTGAGGTCTGAGGTTCCCACCTGCTTCAAAAGGGCATCAGTGCCCAAGAAAAGCAAGGTGACGTGCCTTAATGACTATCGACCCGTGGCACTAACACCTGTGGTGATGAAGTGCTTCGAGAGGTTGATCATGGTGCAAATCAACTCCTACCTCGACAAAAACCTGGACCCACTGCAGTTCGCTTACCGCCACAACAGATCAATGGTGGATGCGATCTCGCTAGCTCTCCACTTCGCTCTGGACCACTTGGACAATAAAAACTCATGTGTCAGGCTGTTATTCATCGATTACAGCTCGGCATTTAATACTATCATCCCCTCCAAGCTGGTTACCAAACTCGCAGAACTGGGTCTCTGCGCATCCCTCTGCAATTGGATCCTCGACTTACTCATTCACAGACCACAGACCGTTCGTATTGGTGAAATGTGTCAGAACTTAGACTGATAACAATCAGCAACGGGAGCATCTCTCAAAGCTGCGTGCTCAGCCCCCTCTCTACTCTCTCTATACTCATGACTGTGTAGCCGGTCACAGTGCGAACTCCATCATCAGTTCGCTGACGACACCACTGTTGTGGTGACGTATCACTGATGGGGATGAGTCGGAGTACAGAAGAGAGATCGAGCTCAAACTGTCCATATGGTTCCAGCACAATAACCTGGCTCTCAAATACCAGCAAAACATGGAACTGATTGTGGACTTTGGAAGGAGTAGGATTGGGTAACCACAGTCCCGTTTTATATCAATGGTTGAAAGGGTCAATTCCTGGGCATGCACATCTCTGAAGATCTTTCCTGGTCAGAGATACACTGATGCAATTATCAAGAAAGCTCATCAGCGCCTCTACTTCCTGAGAAGACTACGGAGAGTCCCGGTTTGTCAAGGAGGACTCTCTATAACTTCTACAGGTGCACAGTAGAGAGAGCTTGCTGACTGTTGCATCGCGGGCTTGGTTCGGCAACTTGAGCGCCCTGTAGAGTAAGCACTGCCCAGTTCATCATCGGACTCTGACCTTCCTTCCATCGAGGGGATTTACCGCATCAGTCGCCGCCTCAAAAAGGCTGGCAGTATCATCAAAGACCCACACCATCCTGGCCACACACTCATCTCCCTGCTACCTTCGGGTAGAAGGTACAGGAGCCTGAAGACTACTGCAACGACCAGGTTCAGGAATAGCTACTTCCCCACAGCCATCAGGCTATTAAACCTGGCTCAGACAAAACTCTGAACATTAATAACCCATAATCTGTTATTTGCACTTTATCAGTTTATTTATTCATGTGTCTATATATTTATATAATGGTATATGAACACACTGATCTGTTTTTGTAGTCAACGCCTACTATGTTCTGTTGTGCCGAAGCAAAGCAAGAATTTCATTGTCCCACCAGGGACACATGACAATAAACTCACTTGAACCTGAACCTCTCTCAAGTTGATTGTAGCAGGCTGCTTGCAGGAAAAGGGAATTGGATGCTTTTAAAAATGTGTTTAAAAGTGTCCAGGGCATGCATGCTCCTGTTAGAGTGAAGGTAGGTGAGCATAAGGAAGATTGGATGATGAGAGAAATTGAGGCTCTGGGAGGTCATAAAATATTGGTGAGGCCACATTTAGATATTGTGCTCCGTTTTGGTCACCATGTTATAGGAATGATGTTGTCAAGCTTGAAAGAGACAATGTGCCAGGACTTGAGGGACTGAGCTCAGGGGAGAGGTTGAGCAGGCTAGGGCTTTCTTCCTAGGAGCACTGGAGGATGAGGAGAGATCTTATATAGGTGAACAAAATCTTGAGGAGAATAGACACATACACACCACACACACGAGAGGAAAACATACAGTCTGTGGTCCAGATAGGAGAATCGAGAACCTGAGGACATTGTTTTAAGGTGAGGGAGGAAAGATTTAATGGGAACATGAGGGGTAACTTTAAAATAAAGAGTTGTAAGTGTATGCCCTGTTTCCACAGAGACATGGGCCAGGTATAGGCAGCTGGGCACAAGTGTATCCCCGGAGGAGCTTTGGAAACTGAGGAGCACACTAAAGGAGGAATCAGGAGGGCAAAAAAGGGGCCGGAGACAGTTTTACCGGATAATATTAAGGATAATCAAACAAGATTTTTAGAGTACATTAAGGGAAAGAGAGAATAAGGGCCTCAGGAATCAAAGCAATCTTCTCTGTGTGGAGCAACCGATGATAGTCCTCAATTAGTATTTCTCCTCTGATTTTACCATTGAGAAATACGTGGAAACGGGACAGTTAATTGAAGTGTCTCGTGGGCAGTCGGTATTACAGTCGAGAAGGTGCTGAACGTCCCAATCATGTGAAGGTAGACAAATGTAATGGGCCTGATCAATGTATCTGAACACACTGTGGGATGCCAGAGAAAAGAAGAAATTGTATGTGCCCTGGCTAAGATACAAGTCATCACTATGTACAGGTGGCAGAAGTCTGAAGGTTGTGCCTCTAGTGAAAAAGATAGGGGTAGATGCACATGGTCCTTTCCCCAGAGTAGGGGAATCACGAACCAGAGAACGTAGATTCTAGGTGAGAGGGGCTGTGGGGCAACTTTTTCACACAGAAGGTGGTGGGTGTATGGAATGAGTTGCCGGAGGAGGTAGTTGAAGCAGAAACTATAAAAATATTTATAAGACATTAGGAAAGTTACATGGAAAGGTTAGTTCTAGGGGAATATTCGCCAAACACAGTCAGGTGGGACTAGTCTAGATGGGCACCTTGGTCAGCATGGGCAAGCTGGGCTGAAGTGCCTGTTTCTGTGCAGTATGATCAAGGCGATACAGGGATAAAATACAAAATATCAGATCTGTCGTAAATATGAATGGAATAAACTGGAATCATTATTGAGAATTGGAACAGGTTTGGAGAAACTGAAGACTGAAAGGTCTGAGAGCAAGTGGGATAGATAACTAAAGTGGCAGACAACAGGCAGCATCTCTGGAGAGAAGGAATGGGTGACGTTTCAGGTCTCGAACCTTCTTCAGACTGGAGTCTGAAGAAAGGTCTCAACCCGAAACGTCACCCATTCCTTCTCTCCAGAGATGCTGCCTGCCCTGCTGAGTTATTCCAGCATTTTGTGTCTACCTTCGATTTAAAGCAGCATCTGCAGTTCTTTCTTACATATTAAAGTGTCAGACTTGGGAAGCTTGGGATCATGTTTATTCACCAACATAAAGTAGAAATCAATTTGAATTTGGTCTCTGTTACAAAGTAGACCACATGATCATCAACTACAGTGCACTGGTTGAAAAATTACCAAATTTAACTTTCACACAATCATGACATACTTTCCCCACAAATAAAATGTAAGTGATGTTTTTTCAAAAAAATTGTCCAAATTGCAATATTATTAATAAATATGATTCTACCATGAAAACAGAGCCAAATGTTTTTTCAGTACTTTGTATGCAAAGGAATGAATTTGCCATTGTTTACTCAAAGGTAAGTTTAGTAAATGGGTTTTTTGCAGTTTTTTTTTCTGCAGATGATACTCATTTAGTAAAAATTCAATTAAAGTAGTTAGAGCCACTTAACAGAATCTATAACTGGTTTAAATCGAAGGTAGACACAAAATGCTGGAGTAACTCAGCGTGACAGGCGGCATCTCTGGAGAGAAGGAATAGGTGACATTATGGGACGAGACCCTTCTTCAGACTGAGCTTTAAGCTGAGAGGAATAAAGTTTAAAGGAGATGAGCAGGGCAAGTTTTTTTAAATTACGCAGAATATGGAGAATGCCTAGAACTCACTACTAGAGATGGTGGTCGTGGAGGTAGATACAATAGTGGCTTATAGATCAGCACATGGTCATGCGCGGAATGGAGGGATTACAATGTCAGGCAGAGATTAATCATGTTCGACATGGACATTGTGGCCTGCAGGGCTTGTTCCTCTGATGTACTGTTCTATATTCATTTCAGATAAAGTTAAAAATTAGAACAGACTTGTTTACTCTTAGCATGCCATTCTCTTCCAATAAGACTTGGCTAATGTGCATCAGTAAATCAACATTGGCAAAGACAATACATGAAATCAGAAGTACAATCAGAAAACGCTGCACATCCCATTAGAGAGTGGAAGGGCATAATGAAACAAACATTAGCAGAGGAAGAATGAAGTGTTGGAAATAATGAACAGGCTAGTTTAGTTTAGAGATACAGCACAATCAGCTGTTTGTAATAATTCTACATTACCTCATTTTCAAATTCCTGTACATTAAGGGCAATTTTTAAGAGACCAATTAACTTACAAACCCTTAGGGATATTGGAGGAAACTGGATCACCCAGAGGAATCACACGCGGTCACAGGGAGAACATACAAACTCCATAGAGACGGGTCCAGATTGAATCTGGGTCTCCGCTGCTGTGAGACTGCAGCTCTACTAATTGCACCACTGTGCCCCCCTAAAGGAAATCTTTACAGGTGGGAATTGAAACCTCTCATGTGACAGGCAGCAATACAGTGGAGATTTACAAGACCATAATGAGGCCGCGACTAGTTCCCAGAACGTAGCGGGAACTCCTCACGACCATGAAGGCAACTCCCCAGCAACCACCCGCGAACATGTGGCGACTGCAGTCTCCTGCAGTCGCCTAAAAAGTAGCCCAAGTGGGGCAGGCCCATTAGTTTTTCTTTTACGTTCTTGATTAAGTCCTAACTGCTAGATTACATAATCAACTCTTGTATATAATCATAAAATTATAGAGACTCATAGCGTGGAAACATGCCCACACCAGCAACATATCCCATCTACACTAGTTTCACCTGCATGTGTTTGGCCCATATCCCTCTCAACCTGTCCTATCCATGTACCCGACTAAAAATGCCTTAAACATTGCGATAGTATCTGGCTCAACTAACTCCTCCAGCAAGCTGTTCCATACAACCACCACTCTGTGTGAAATAGTTACCCCCCGGGTTCATATTAAACCTTTTCCCCTCCTCACCTGATGACCCCTGGTTCTCAATTCCCGTTCTTTGGCCAAGAGACTCTGTGCATCTATCTACCTGATCTATTCCTCATGATTTTTTCCTGTTCCTATCCAGCTCTACCTCTCCTTATAAACAATGAGAATTACAGGCCCTCGAGTCTTGGCAACATCCTTGTAAATCTTCTCTGCACCTTTTCCAACTTGTCCTATAGAATGGTGCCCAGAACGGAACACAATGCTACAAATACTTAGATGCACAAAATCTCTTGCCCAGAGTAGTGGAATCAAGGACCAGAAGACATAGGTTCAAGGGGAAAAGATTTAATAGGAATCCAAGGGGTAACTTTGCATGGTGGGTGTATGGAACAAGTTGCCAGAGGAAGTAGTTGAGGCTGGGACTACCCAAACGTTTAAGAAACAGTTCGACAGGTACGTGTATACAAAGGATTTGGAGGGATATGGACCAAGCACAGGCAGGTGGGACAAGTGTAGCTGGGACATGTTGGCCAGTGTGGGCACGTTGGGCCAAAGGGCCCGTTTCCACACCTCACCAACATCTTATACAACTGCAACATGACCTCCCAACTTTACTCAATACCATGACTGATGAAGGCCAATGTGCCCAAAGTCTTTTTGACCACTCTTTACCTGTGATGCCACTTTCAACGAATGATGTACCTGTACTCTTAGATCCCTCTGCTCTACAACACTCCCTAGAGCTGCACCATTCACGGCCCATGTTAAACTTCCTAATATACAATCCTCAACATTTCCCTCTATC
Source organism: Okamejei kenojei (assembly GCA_035221665.1). Taxonomy (NCBI): domain Eukaryota; kingdom Metazoa; phylum Chordata; class Chondrichthyes; order Rajiformes; family Rajidae; genus Okamejei; species Okamejei kenojei. Next base: position 27,734,173 of record CM069136.1, read on the forward strand.
AAATTCTATCAATCATTCCTCAGCCCCTCTGTCCAACCGATTACAATCTTGCTGCAATTTTTGACAACCATCTTCACTATCTGCAAAACTACCCACTTTTGTGTCATCTGCAAAGTTGCTATTCATACCATTTCTACCTTTTTGGTTACATCCTCAAAAAACTCAGATTCGAGAGACATAACATTCCACGTACAAAACCATGCTGACTATCCCAAATCAGCCAAGTCCATCTCAATGCATGTAAATCCTATCCCACAGAATAATCTCCAGTAATTTTCTAACCACAAATGTTAAGCTCACTGGCCAGTAGTTCCCAACCTTTTCCCTGCAGCCCTTCTTGAATACAGGCACATTTGCCACCCTCCGGCACCTTGCCAGGCTCCACACAGAGTTGATTCCATAGGGGGTCGCAATCTCTTTCTGGTTACCCTTTTTCCCTTTATGTACTTAGAAAATCTCTTGGGATTATCCTCAATGCTTTCTTCCAGAGCCATCTCCTGTCCCCTTTTTGCCCTTCTAATTCCCTTGTTTAGTTTGTTCCTTAAGGGCCTGTCCCACTTGGCCGTTATTCGCGCGCCATTTACGTGACTTGCTAGCGTGCGGGTAGCGCGGGACGGGCGCTGGAGGAGTGTGGACTTCGTGCTGCACGAAATCTTCGTGGGCCACTGGCCTGTCTGGTAACTGACGGTCAAAGTGGGACAGGCCCAAGACCCTGGCGCGGCGCAATGTCTCACCTCCAACAGCAGCAGAAGCAGGGAAATGATTGCCGAGCTCGGCCTGGGGCTCACGGCCATTGCGGATCCGGATCCGTTCCCACTCCTACTCCCAGAGCGGGGCCAAGACGATTGGAGATAGGCACAAAATGCTGGAGTAACTCAGCGGGACCGGCAGCATCTCTGGAGAGAAGCAATGGGTGACGTTTCGGGTCGAGACCCTTCTTCAGACTGAAGAAGAGTCGCGACCCGAAACGTAATCCATTCCTTCTCTACAGAGATGCTGCCGGTCCCGCTGAGTTACTCCAGCATTTTGTGTCTATCTTCAAATGACGTCATGCGCTCCAGCCGGCTGTGCGGACGCATGATGACGCACGTGACTGTCGCGCATCAGTCACTACCGGCCTGTCGCGTAAATGACGGCCAAGTGGGACAGGTCCTTTAGTTCCAGAAACTCCTCCAGGAACACAATTGATTCCAGCCGCCTACATCTGTCCCATGCTCTTGACCAATGCCTCAATTTTCCTCGTCATCCCAATATCTCAATGACTCGCAGCCAATGTTAACATACAATGGAAACATAAAATATCTAGTAAAGGAGATGTCCAAAACAAAAATCCCTCACCTGGATCTGTGAGTACTTCTTTGGCAGCTGCTATGTCTATGAATTTTTTTTCAGCTTGCTTTTTCTCATTTTCTTCCTGGAAGTTATCAGGATGCCACTGCATTGCTAGTTTTCTGTACGCTTTTATTATCTCTCGTTTTTTTGCATTTCTGTGGAGTAAAAAGTTCAATGAAACTGTGTACAACTATTGATCTGTTTAATAGATTAAACCACACAAGTTATACACTTTCAATGTTGCTTTCCTTTAATTGAAAAGATTGGCAAGATCTATTGCTGCACCATGCAGTATTTTGGAAATAATTTAAGGGATAAAGATGCAAGTCTGGAAGTACAGTTAAAGGCATTTTGTGAACACAAGAAAATTCAGATGTTGAAAATCTAAGCAAAACATTTGCATAGGAAAATGGACATGGCATTTGGGTCGGGATACTTCCTCTGTCCCCATTTCTTTCCACAGATGCAGCCTGACCAGCTGAGTTCCTTCAGCACTTAGTGTTTTGCTAACAGCATTATATACTTAATACTTTTACTTGAATTTGTAAAAATTATCATCTTGAATATTTTGGAAAATCACTCAAAGTAAGTTACGTCCCATAAGCTGCGTAACATTTAAAAATAAACTATATTTGCAATTACTACACAAAGTCAGAGGCTGATGCGATGGAAAGGTAAATCTCAGAAACTGCCTGCACCTGATCGTACACCTGATTGTGTTGTTCAAATCTGTGCAGACCAAGTGGTTTAAGTTTTTGCAAACATCTTCAAACTCTCATTACTAAGCCCCCATCTGCTTTAAATACGCAATAGTACCAGTGCCCAAGAAGAGCAAGCTGAAATGCCTCAATTACTACAATAATGGTGGCACCAATGTGATGAAGTGCTTTGAGTGTAGGTAGGAAGGAACTGCAGATGCTGGTTTACACCGAAGATAGTCACAAAATGCTGGAGTAACTCAGTGGGTCAGGCAGCATCTCTGGAGGGGAGGAATAGGTGAAGTTTTGGGTTGAAACCCTTCTCAGACCGAGTCGGCGGAGGGAAACTAAAAGGTATGAAAAGGCACGAAGAACAAACGAATGAAAGGTACGAAAAGAAGAAATCAAAGCCAGAAGCCATGATCAATGAAACGAGAGTCCACAATCCTCCATTGTTGGCTGTGGAATAGGTGATAACGAGTAGATACAAATGGTGAAACTAGTAGGATGACTATGGTGGGGGAACATTGGAGGGGGAATGCAAGGGCTACATGAAATTAGAGAAATTAATATTCATACCGCTGGGCTGAAAGCTGTATCAGCAAAATATATGGTGCTGTTCCTCCAATTTGCGTTCGGCCTCACTCTGATAGTGGAGGTGGCCCAGGACAGAAGGATCACAATGGTAGTGGGAAGTGGAATTAAAGTGTTTCAAGTAATCCTTGCATTCCCTCTCTTTCTGTCCCTCCCCCACCCTAGTCATCCTACTAGTTTCATTGTCATCCTGCTCAGTTTCACCATTTGCATGTACTGTTTGACAAGGGGTTTGAGAGATTGGTTATGGCGCATATCAACAAGAACCAGGACAATTTTTACCACCACAACGGGTCAACGGAGGATGTAAACTCACCGTCTCTCCACACTGTACGAGACCACTTGTACAATCAAAACATATACGCCAGGCTGTTGTTCATGGACTACAGATCGGCGTTCAACACCACTATCCCCTCCAAACTAGTTATCAGGCTTATGGAACTGGGTCTCTGCACAATCTCTACAACTGGATCCTTGTCTTCATCATCAACAGACCACAATCAGTATGAATTGACAGCAACACTTCCTCCTCGAAAACCATCAGTCTAGGAACAGCTCAAGGCTGTATGCTCAGTCCCCTGCTCTACTCACTCTATACTCATGATAGTGTAACCAGACACAGTTCTAACTCCATCCTCAAAGTCGCCGTTGACACCACTGTTGTTGGACGAATTACAGATGACGACAAGTCAGAGTATAGGAGGGCGATCAATTGACTGACCAAATGCTGTTAGAACAACAACCTTGCTCTCAACATCATGAAAAACGAGGAACTTATTGTTAACTTTGGAAGAGGAAGGCAGAGGGCCCACAAACCTGTATCTATCAAGAGAGTCACAACCCCTCAAAATTCCTGGGCGTACACATCTCTATAGACGTCCTGATCAAAGCAGATTGGTGCAGTCATAAAACACCTCAGTTCCTCCAAGAAGACTGAGGAGATTCTATGAGTTGACAAATACTCTTTTTAACTTGTACAGGTAAACAATAGAAATCATATTGACTGCTTGTATCACAGCCTGCTTCAGCAACTGGAGTGCCCATAAACTAAGGAGATTGCAAAAAGTGGTGAACACTGCACAGTCCATCAGGGGTATCAACCTCCCCACCAGCAAAGGGGTCTACAGGAGTCACCGAGTCAAAAAGGCAGCCAGCACCATCAGTGATGTACATCACCCTGGCCACAATCTCATTTCACTCCTGCCATCAAGAAGGTGGTACACCAGCCTGAAAACTAATGATCATGTTCAGGAGCAGCTCTTCCCAGCAACAATCTGGCTATTAAACACTACAAATAAGCTCCGAACTACATCGAGCTGGGGGCATGGTTTTGTCTGTCATAAAGCGAAGAAACAGGCCCTTCGGCTGGACTTGCCCACAAAGACCAACATGTCCCACCTGCCTGCGTTGGCCCATAATCCCTCTAAACCTAACGTATCCATAGGCCTGTCTAAATGTTTCTTTAATGTTTCATGTACCTGCCTCAACTACCTGTTCCAGCAGTTTGTTCCATACACTCATGACTCTTTGGGCAGAGGGTTTAGTCAGAGGGTGGTGAATCTGTGGAATTCATTGCTACAGATGGCTGTGGAGGTCGTTAATGAATATTTTTGAGGTGGAGATTGATAGATTTTTGATTAGTAAGGGTGTCAGGGGTTATGGGGCGAACGCAGGAGAATGGGGCTGAGAGCGAGAGATAGATCAGCCATGAATGAATGGCAGAGTAGACTTGATGGGCCAAATGGCCTTACACTGCTCCCAGAACGTATGATAAAAGTAAACCCTCAAATTCCTATTAAAAACCTTAAACCTATATCCTCTGGTTTTAGATTCCCCTTCTCTGGGCAAGAGACTCGATCTATTCGTCTCATAATTTTGTACACCTCTACAGGATCATCCCTCATTCTCCTGTGCTCTAGTGATAGCGTCCTAGCCTGCTCAACCTTTCCCCATATCTCAGACCCTCGAGTCCTGGCAACATCCTCTCAAATCTTCTCTGCACCCTTTCCAGTTTGACAACATATTTCCTATAACACGGTGCCCAGACTGGACACAATGGACTGGACTGGACTCACCAACATCTGCTATAACGACCCCAACATGAACTCCCAGCTTCTATACTCTATATTCTGACTGATGCATATCTGCTCTCAGACTTGTCTTTGTGTTATAATTATGTTACAATCATTATAACACACACTCACACAAACATACACACATATATAGACACATATATATACACATATACACACAAACATGCATACATGTACACAAATACTGAAGTAACAATGGGTTAGGCAGCATCTCTGGAGAAAAATGGGTGATGTTTTTGCAGGTTGAGACCCTTCTTCAGACCAAGCCAAGAGACATAGACAGTACTTAGGAGCAATGAGTGCAAGATATGTACAAACCACTGATAATCAAGGAAATGTGGGGCATACAATAGATCATTGGGTTGGGTGTGAGATAGGTGACGAGTAAACAGAGGAACTCAACAGGAAGAACGTAAAACTACGTACGGCGACTTAGGTGGGTAGAGGATGGAGGGGGGAAAAGCAAGGGTTACTTGAAGTTACTCTTAGTCAATATTCATACCACTGGGGTGTAAGCTGCTCAAGTGAAATGCTGTTCCTCCAATTTACATTTGGCCTCCTTCTTACAATGGAGGAGGCCCAGGATAGAAAGGTCAGTATGGGAATGGAAAGGGGTTATCTCCCGGTTAACATTATTAACCGGGAGATAATGTATGCAGAGGCAGACTGAGCAAAGCTGTTCAGCAAAACAATTGCCTAGTCTGCGCTTGCATATAGGTGCCCACACCTGGAATAGCGGATACAGTAGATGAGGTTGGAGGAGTTGCAAGCAGAGCAATAACCGTAAAACACTCGACGCTTATTAGATTAATATTAAGATTTACTTTTCAACACTTAAGCACCCCCTGGGTATCCTATCCTGTCACATCCCAGATCTACGAATTATATTTGGATATTAACAATTTTTGACAAATTCACAAGTACCTTTTTACTCCTAGTATTTTATAGTAGTCTTTCTTTTGTGACTGCTTTAGAAGTTTCTGTGCCCTTTCCAGTCCTTCTTTTACTCCTTGATCATTGTCACTGTGGTCCCTTGCAACTTCAAAGTCTTTGATCGCTGTAAAAAGAAACCTAAGTACAATGACTTCATTCTTCACAGTTAGTTAATTATAGTAATGCTGGACTTTAAGACTCTCACTCACTCAGTTCAGTTGTTCACCAAGTAATAAGAAACACATGATTGGTATGTTGTAGAATACAAATATGGTTGTCCCAGGTTACAATATGAAATGGCATGAGAGGCACGGATAGGGTAGATAGTCAGAACCTCTTCCCCAGGGTGGAAATGTCCAGCACTAGAGGGCATAGCTATAAGGTCACAGGGGTGGGGGGTGGGGGTGGGGGTTAAAGGTTGTTGCCGAGGGCTACTTTTGTTTTTAAACAGAGAGGGGCAGGGGCTGGAGGCAGATACAATAGTGGCATTTAAGAGGCTTTTAGATGGGCACATAGAGGTGCAGGAAATTGAGGGATATGGAGAAGGGTCTCGACCCGAAACATTGCCCATTCCTTCTCTCCAGAGATGCTGCCACACTCGCTGTGTTACTCCAGCATTTTTTGTCTACCTTCGATTTAAACCAGCATCTGCAGCTCTTTCGTACACAGAGGGACATGGATCATGTACATACAGGTTAGATAATTTTAACTTGGCATCATGTACAGTACCAACATTGTGAACCCAGGGGCCCATTCCGGTGCTGTGTAATGATATAGATCAACTAGAAAATTAGGCAAAATGACAGGAAATAGAATTTAATCCAGACAAATGTGAGGCAATACATTTTGGGTAGCCAATACAGAGCGCTACGGCAGGCTAGGACATTATTCCTTGGACTGCAGGAGGTTGAGAGGCAATCCTATAGAGGTGTATAAGATTGTGAGGGGAATAGACAGGGTAGATGCAGCGTTGTTTACCCAGAGAAGGGGAAACAAGAATCAGAGGACCTCAGTTTAAGCTGAGAGGGAACAGATTTAATAGGAATCTGAGGGGCTGCTTTTATAGCCACAGAGGGTGGCGGGTGTACATAATGAGCTGTCAAGGGAGGCAGGTACTATAAAAGCATTTAATGGACACTTGGACACGTACAGAAAGGTTTTAGAGGGCCATGGGCCAATACAGGCAAATCTAGCTCAGAAGGGGCTTCTTTGTTGTCATGGACAAGTTGGGCCATAGGGCCATTTTCTGTGCTGTATGACACATGACTCCCTGAAAGTGGCAACACAAGGAGATAGAATGATAGAAAGAATAACAATGGTAAAGAAAGAATAACAATGAACTGCAGATGCTGGAATTTAGAGCAAACCACAAAGTGCTGGGAGCTCGCGATGGGTCAGGCAGCATCTGCGGAGGCAATGGACTGCAACATTTCAGGCTGGAACACCTCTTCAGCCTCAGAAAGAATCAATAACTTCTTCTTCTTCTTGCACTTAAGAAGGGGTGCAGCCGACTTAATCCTGAAGTCGGAGTGATCCCTCCCAGAGGTGTGCCCAGGGTTTAAAGACCCGTCGTCATGGTGCCCAGATGGGCCAGAACCTCGACCAGCTGCTACGTTCCTGTGGACTTCGGAGTATAGGATTTTGGTGTGTGTGCGCTTCATCATCATTCCTCACAATGCTATGTACGACAGTGATCGCATCTTCAACTGAAGCGTGGATGGCCTTTGGCTCGGTTTGACAGGTCTTGTTTTTGGTCCTGCTGGGGGTCCACTGCCCCCTCCTCACTTGGTAAAACAGATGGGAGACGGTTTAGTCGCCAATTATCCTACCATGGAAAGAAGGCGAAAGGTATGCTTGCCTTCATCAGTCAGCGCAGTAAGTATAAGAGTCAGGAAGACATGCTGCAGCTTTATTAAACTTTGGTTAAGCTACATTTGGAAGATTGCGTGCAGTTCTAGTCACTCCATTACAGGAAGGATATATTGGTATTGGCTTAATGTCATGTGTACGAGATACAATGCAAAGCATTTGTTTGCATGCTATCCAGTCAAATCAATTCATACTGCACACGAGTACAATCAAGCCACACATAAATACAACTGGTAGTGCAAGAGAAGAGAGAGAGAAAAATGCCAGTGTGGAGAATATAGTCTTGCAGTATTACAGCACAGCAGTTGCTGAGAGAGAGGAAAGATTTAAAAGGGACCAGAGGGGCAATTTATTTTTAAATACAGAAGGCAGTACATATACGGAATGAGATGCAAGAGCAATTGGCTAAAGCTGGTACAATAACAACATTTTTAAGACGTTGGTACAGATATGTAGATAGGAAAGGTTTAGAGGGATATAATTCAAACATGGCAAAATGGACTAACTTCGATGAGCATTTTGGCCAGCATGGACGTTAGCCTGAAAGGTCGGTTTCTGTGCTGTATTACCTCATGATCCTATGAGTCAGTCTCCTGGCCTCATAAGGCCTGCCTAACCATTTAATAAGATCATGGCTGATCCAGGGCCCACTTCCTTTCCTGTGGTTGTTCCCCTCTGTACTCAATTCTCTTGATTTTTCAAAAATGTATCTACCTCTTGCAGGATGAGGGAAGTCAGGGGACATTGCTGGTGCCTCTGACGACTACACCTGTGGAAATTGTGCCCAGGTGCAGTTCCTAAAGGATGGTGTGAGGGAACTGGAGCAGCAGCTGGATGCCCTCAGGACCATCCGGGAAAATGAGAGCTTCCTGGACAGGACCAACAGTGATGCTGTCACACCGAGGGTACAAGAAGAGCGAAGGTGGGTGATGACGAGGACGAGAAGTAAACATGGACTGCAGGAGACCCCAGTGGCTGTACTGATTGGAAAATAGGTACACCCTCGTGGGAGCTGTCAGAGCAGATGACACATCAAGTTTGAGTGGAAACGGGGCTGTGACTCCAACCCTGGTGCTGAGGCTCAACGGGGAAGAGCGACGTCTCGCAGAGCCAGAGTGGTGAGGGACTCGATAGTCAGATTCTGCGGCAGCAGGCGAGACTCCAGGATGGTGTGCTGCCTTCATGGTGCCAGGGTCCGGGATGTCTCGGAGCGGCTGCATGACATTTTCAAGGGGAGGGGAAACAGCCGGAGGTTGTTGTGCATGTTGGCACAAACGATATAGGTAGGAAGAGGAAGGAGGTTCTGCAACATGAGTTTAGGGAATTAAAAGGCTGAAAAGCAGGAACTCCAGGATAGTTATCTCTGGTTTGCTTCCAGTACCTCGTGCTAGTGAAGGTAAGAACAGGAAAATAGGGGAATAGGAATTGGTGCAGGGGGCAAGGATTTAGATATCTGGACCATTGGGATTGCTTCTGTGGCAGGGGTGACCTGTACAAAAGGGATGGGTTACACCTTAACTGGAGGGGTACCAACATACTGGCGTGCAGGTTGGCTAATGCTACACGGGTGGGTTTAATCTAGATTGTCAGGGGGGTGGGATCTCATACAGAACAGAGGCAGGTGAGAGGCTAGAAGTTGGTATGGAGGGTGATGAGGGAAAGGTTAGTGGACCGAATAGGCTGGTGAAAGGTAGAGAGCGAGGAAGGAGGGTTGGTTTAAACTGCACGTATTTTAATGCAAGGGGCCCGACGGGTAAGGCAGATGAGCTCGGGGCTTGGATAGGTACGAGCGACTGGGACATTGTAGCCATTACTGAAACCTGGTTAAGAGAGAGGCAGGACTGGCAGCTCAATGTTCTGGGGTACAGGAGCTTCAGGGGAGACAGGGGGAGGAAAAAAAGAGGGTGGGTTACTTTGTTGTTTAAGGAGGATGTCACGGCTGTGTTCATAGGTGACATTACAGACGGTTCGTCTAGTGAGGCTATATGAGGAGCAAGAAAGGGATGATCACCTTGTTGGGGGTGTACTACAGACACCTGAATAGCCAATGGGAATTAGAAGAACAAATGTGTCAGGAGATTGCAGACAGCTGCGGGTTAAATAAGGTTGTTCTAGTAGGGGATTTTAACTTTCACAATATTGACTGGTAAAATCATAGTGTGAAGGGTTTAGATGGGGTGCAGTTCCTCAAAAGTGTTCAGGAGAGTTTTCTCAAGCAATATGTAGACACGTGAGAGGGCAACGCTGGATTATGTATTTGGAAATTGGGAAGGGCAAGTTAATGAAGTGTTTGTGGAGGAGCCTTTTGAGACCAGTGACCACAGTTTGATTAGGTTTAAGATAGTTATTGATAGGGACAGAGAGGGCCCACGTGCTAAAATGTTCAACTGGGGTAAGGCCAACTTTGAGGGTATGTGAGAAGGTCTCGCTCAAGTTGACTGGAGCAGGTTATTTGAGGGGAATGGAACATCTGCCAAGTGGGATGTTATTAAAAGTGTGCTGACAAAAGCTCAGGGTTCTTGTTGGAGCGAAGGGCAAAGCAGGTAAACATAAGGAAGCTTGGCTGATGAGGGAAATGAGGCATTTGTCAAAAACAAGAAGGATGCATGGGGCAGGTATAGGCAGCTGGGATCATTGCGCATCCCTGGAGCAGTTTCAGGAACTAAGGAGTAAACTGAAAAAGAAAATCAGAAGGGCAAAAAGGGGGCAGGAGGTAGCTCTGGCGGGTAGCATTAAGGACAATCCGAAAAGATTTTATAAATACATGGGGGGAAAAAAGGTAACTAGAGAGAGAGTGGGACGTCTCAGGAATCAAAAAGGTCACCTCTGTGTGGGACCACAGGAGATGGGCAAGGTCCTCAATGAGTATTTCTCCTCTGTATTTACTGAGGAGAATGACAGGACAGAGGAACTTGGGGCAGTCAATGGAAGCGTGTTGAGAGCAGTCAGTGTTACTGTCGAAGGAGTACTGATTGTACTATCGTGTATGAAGGTAGACAAATCGGCAGGGCCTGATCAGATATATCCGAGGGCATTGTGGAAAATTAAAGGGGAAATTGTGGGAGCCCTGGTTGAAATTTACGAGTTGTCCTGAAATACAGAAGAGGTGCCGGAAGACTGGAGGGTGGCAAATGTTGTGCCTCTATTCAAAAAGGGCTTGAGGGAAAATTCTGGGAACTATAGGCCGGTGAGCTTAACATCTGTAGTTGGAAAGTTACTATAGTATTCTGAGGGATAGATTATACAGGCATTTGGATGGGCAAGGGCTGATTAGGGATAGTCAGCATGGTTTTGTACGTGGGAGGTGGCGTCTCACAAATCTGATTGTTTTTTTTGAAGACGTGACCAAAAAGGGCGATGAGGGCAGAGCTGTAGATGTTGTATACATGGATTTCATTAAGGCATTCGACTAGGTTCTGCATGGTAGGCTGCTCTGGAAGGTCAGATCACATGGAATCCAAGGAGAGATAGCAGAATGGATATGGCTTCATGGAAGGAAGCAGTGGGCGATGGTGGAAGGTTGCTCCTCGGACTGGAGGCCTGTGACTAGTGGTGTGCTGGGGTTCGATGCTGGGCCGTTACTGGTTGTCATCTACATAAATAATTTGCATGGGAACATACAGGGCAAGATTAGCAAGTTTGCTGATGATACTAAAGTGGGTGGCTTTGCAGATAGTGAAGATGGTTGTGAAAGATTGCAGCAGGATCTTGATCGATTGGCCAGGTGGGCGGAGGAATGGTTGATTAATGGAATTTAATACAGAGAAAAGTGAGCTGTTGCATTTTGGGACGTCGAACAAGGACACATTAAATGGTAGGTATCTGGGGAGTGTTGTAGAGCAGAAGGATCTAGGAGTGCAGGTGCATGGTTCCTTGAAGGTCGTGTCGCAGGTAGATAAGGTGGTCATAAAGGCCTTTGGCACATTGGCCTTCAGTCAGAGTAATGAGTATAGAAGTTGGGAGGTCATGTTGCAGTTGTATAAGACATTAGTGCGACCAAATTTAAAGTATTGTGTTCAGTTCTGGGCACCCTGTTATGGGAAACATATTGTCAAGCTTGAAAGGGTTCAGAGAAGATTTACGATGATGTTGCCAGGACTAGAGGGTGTGAGCTATAGGGAGAGGTTGAATAGGCTGGGTGTCTATTCTTTGGTGCACAAGAGGGTGAGGGATGATCTTATAGAGGTGAATAAAATCATGAGACGAATAGATCGGGTAGATGCGCAGAATCTCTTGCCCAGTGTGGGGGAATCGTGGACCAGAGGACATAGGTTCAAGGTGAAGGGGAAAAAGATTTAATAGGAATATGAGGGGTAACTTTTTCCACCAAAGTGTGGCAGGTGCATGGAACAAGCTGCCAGAGGAGGTAGTTGAGGCTGGGACTATCCCCACATTTAAAAACACGTACATGGATAGGATATGTTGAGGGATATGGACCAAATGCAAGCAGGTGGGACTGGTGTAGCTGGGACATGTTGGCCAGAAAACAACCTGGCTGCTCAACACCCGGCTTGAGATCTAACTATTCCTTTGGTTTGTGTTTCATTCGCAAGAAGAAGTTGGCCGGTGTGGGCAAGTTGGGCCGAAGGGCTTGTTTGCACACTGTATCACTCCTGGACCTCTTCTTGAAATCCTTCCAGTCATCTCGCTTCCACCTCTCCAGGGAGTTCCAGAAAGCTACCACCCTTGCATGAAACACAAACTATTTAACATCATAATTCAAATGATAGGAACAGGAACGTCATTATCAGGGGTAATTGGACTGGACTCTGTTTGAATCTACACTTTCACTGGAAGCGGCTCATCTCCCGACTGCCAGGAGGCTGGGTCTGTGGTGAATGTTATGCTATTTGATCATCAGTATATACGGGAGGTCATATGACCCCAACACCCACATGCTGTGAATGTGTGATTGATCTGCCTAGGTGTTTGGTGGGAAACCCCTTGCAGAAATATTTCAGTATTTTACCCTTAATCATTCAGAGGTGCAAATGGACCTTACAGACACTCCAAAGTAGACAAATTATTCTGAAATCATGTGGAAGGAGTATATTTTAAATAACAAAATAAAATCTCGCAATTGACTTTACCAACCATGAGACCAGAACACATCTTTTCATTCCTCTGTCATTTCCCTCTCCCGGATTAATCTACCCCCTGAACTCCATCACTGCTCCACACCAATCCGCTACACCCGAGTCCTGGCCTGAACCAGGGTCCCTTGAACTTTCCAGAGTTTCAAACAGGCAGAGGCATCTTGCTACTGAATGAATCACTTGCTATAGATTAAAGCCCCCACCGATTGGCGAGGGATGCAACACATCAGAAGACAAGAATCTGCAAGACTGATATTGGTGGACATACTGTATTACTAACTTCCACATGACCAAGTAACTTCAGTTAGTTATTCCCATAATTAATGGGCGTTGGATGATCCACTCCATTAGCAACTATCTCTTCACATCTAATGCTTATTGCAAGAGTTTTCACTGCTGTTGCCTGCAACTCGGTTAGTGATGTTAACGAGACGATGTTAGTGAGACACGTTAGCAATGCATTAGGCGAGAGTCACCGTAAAAACATGTTTGAAGTAAGTCTTTAAATGCGCAGAAAATGGTAGGTGTCTGGAATGTGCTGCCAGGGAAGTTGTTTGAAGCGAATATGAAGGTGGCATTTACATGTGCACGTTGGGAATGGAGGAATACGGATTACGTGCAAAGAGATGGAGTTAATTTAATTCAGCATCATGCCCAGCACACGTCATTTGCCAAAGGGCCTGACCAATGCTGTGCTCTTTGAAGAAAACTCAACTTACACCTGGTTACATATCCTCACTTGATTATTTATTCATGCTCATAAATAATTTGAGTGACAAATATAAGTCGTAGATTTTCCAGATCGTAGAGTTATGAACAGTGATAATTTTGGCATTAGCACTGGTTTAAGACTAAAGCAACAGGGGGAAATAAAGGCCAGATAGGAATTATTTGCGGCATCTAGCCCATGATATTTCAAGGTGTATGGTAATGTTGTGCTTTTAGTACTGTTCAACATAATTTAAACAGAGGCTTAGAAAGTTGCTCTCTTCAGAAATATGCATGTACCTAAACATTCATAGAATGCAACACCAGTAGATTGTACCTTCTTCATACTGTTCCTCTAAAATATAAGCTTCGGCCCTGTCTTTCAAGGCATTGATATTGCCTGCATCTTGTTCCAATACTTCCGTGCAAGTTCTGATGGCTTCCTTTGCTTGTTCATTCTGTGCAAGATATATTATAATAAAAATAATATCCATAAATGAACATTTCATTGATTAATTACTTCACAATCTTCTGAAAAATGTGTTTGCTCTGTCCCCATCTCACTCCAAACCCCATCCATCAAAATGCTCCGATTTGTTCTGATTTTGATTCTCGGACCCGAGACATTAAAGGGCCTGTCCCACTTTCCCCGAGTCCTCTGCCGAGTTGAAAGGACCTTAAAAAAAAAAAAAAGAATTTTGTGATCTACTAACTCCTCCTCCCGACTATCTTTTTACTCGTGGACTTTGTAATGCTGGAAAAAAGTCCCGACTTACCTGATGCCCCGAGTACCTTTTGGCTGGCTTAACGAGCCGCTACGATATATCTACGGACATTCTCCGAGTTTGAATCAAGGGGAAAACTCGGGAGAATTTGTGAGTAACTCGGGAAAGTGTGACAGGCCCTTAACTCTATTTCTATGATGGAATGGAAATGGAGCAAGGCAGGACTGAGGAAAATGCTGATTGTCCCATCCATTAGATTGGCTGAATGTTAAACGAATACAAGGATACAGCAGGGACTGGCAACAACAGATTTTGAGAAGATGGTGAAGAGGTGAATAGATGGGTCAAAGCAGAGCATTCAACCAAAACGCGTTGTAATGCTGCAAAACCAACATGGCAGAGAACATTTTATCAATCAATGCACCCCCCGACACAGAAATTGTACACGCACAAACCAGTGTCCTGGCAGAATTCCGGGAAAAAAAAACTGAACATGGATATCACGTTTGAGAAGGAACTGCAGATGCTGGAAAATCAAAGGTAGACAAAAGTGCTGGATAAACTCAGCGGGTGCTGCAGCATCTTAGATGCTGCTGCACCCGCTGAGTTTCTCCAGCACTTTTGTCTACCGAGATGGATATTATTGTATATTACCAGCAGTAATTACTTTCAGATGCATTACACAGGGGGGAAAAACACCAGCATCCCATGACTGAATTACTTGGAGGGGAACCTAAGAGAGTGGTGCTTCCATGTGCCCTAATCCTTTACAGTAGTAAATGTTGCAGACTTAAAGGTACTGTTGAAGTAACAGTGGTATTATACAGTGTCCTCCATAATGTTTGGGACAAAGACCCATCATTTATTTGCCTTGGCACTCCACAATTTGACATTTGTAATAGAAAAAAAAAAATCACATGGTTAAAGTGCGCATGGTCAGATTTTCTTAAAGGGTATTTTTATACATTTTGGTTTAGAACCATTTTGCTGTAGAAATTACAGCAGTGTTTATACACAGTCCCCCGATTTCAGGGCACCATATTGCTTTGGACACAGCAATGTCATGTAAATGAAAGTAGTCATGTACAGTATTTTGTTGCATATCCTTTGCATGCAATGAGTGCTTGAAGTCTGCTATTCATGGATTTCGCCAGTTGCTGGGTGTCTTCTCTGGTGATGCTCTGCCAGGCCTGTATTGCAGCCATCTTTAGCTTATGCTTGTTCTGGGGGCTGGTCCCCTTCAATTTTCTCTTCAGCATATCAAAGGCATGCTCAATTGGGTTCAGATCGGGTGATTGATTTGGCCACTCAAGAATTGACCATTTTTTAACTTTGAAAATCTCCTTTGTTGCTTTAACAGTATGTTTGGGATCATTATCTTGCTATAGAATGAACCACCAGTCAATGTGTTGAGGCATTTGTTTGAACTTGAGCAGATAGGATGTGTCTATACACTTCAGAATTCATTATGCTACAACCATCAGCAGTTGTATCATCAATGAAGATAAGTAAGCCAGTACCTTCAGCAGCCATACGTGCCCAGGCCATAACACCCCCACCACCGTGTTTCACAGATGAGGTGGTATGCTATGGATCTTGGGAAGTTCCTTCTCTCCACCATACTTTGCTCTTGCCATCACTCTGATATAAGTTAATCTTCATCTTATCTGTGCAAAAGACCTTTTTCCAGAACTGTGGTTGCTCTTGTAAGTACTTCTTGGCAAACAGTAACCTGGCCATCCTATTTTTGCAGCTAACCAGTAGTTTGCATCTTGCAATGTAGCCTCTGTATATCTGTTCATGAAGTCTTCTGCAGACAGTGGTCATTGACAAATCCACACCCGACTCCTGAAGAGTGCTTCTGATCTGTCAGACAGGTGTTTGGCAATGTTTCTTAATTATAGAAATAATTCTTCTGTCAGCAGCTGTGGAGGTCTTCCTTGGTCTACCAGTCCCTTTGTGATTAGTAAGCTCACCAGTGCTCTCTTTCTTCTTAATAATGTTCCAAACAGTTAATTTTGGTAACCCTAAGGTTTGGCTGAGTAATTACAAACATCTGTGAAGCCATGTGTCCCAAATATTATGGTGCCCTGAAATGGGGGGGGGGAAACTATGTATAAGCACTGCTGTAATTTGTACATGGTGAAACCAAAATGTATAAACATACCCTTTAATAAAATCTGACAATGTGCATTTTAACCACATGTGATTTTTTCTATTACAAATCTCAAATTGTGGATTACTGAGGCAAATAAATAAATGATGGGTCTTTGTCCCAAACATTATGGTGGGCACTATATTACAGACGGTTTACACTGCAACCAATGTGCATTAATACAGAAGGAAGTAGGTATTTACAATGGTAGAATGAGATAAGATAGATATGTATTTGGATAGTGGTAGATCGTGTCATGCAAATCAATTGAGTTTTTTGAAGAAATAACTAAAAAAAAGGTCATCACACTGTAGGAAAGATGTGACGGTGCTGGAGAGGATACAGAGGAGATGTACACTGGGAAGCTGTAACCATATAACCATATAACAATTACAGCACGGAAACAGGCCCTCTCGGCCCTTCCAGTCCGTGCCGACCATTTGTTTTCCCCTAGTCCCATCTACCTGCACTCAGACCATACCCCTCTATTCCCTTCCCGTCCATATACCTATCCACTTTACTTTTAAATGTTAAAATCGATCCTGCCTCCACCACTTCTGCTGGAAGCTCATTCCACACAGCCACCACCCTCCGAGTAAAGAAGTTCCCCCTCACGTTACCCCTAAACTTCCGTCCCTTAATTCGCATGTCATGCCCTCTTGTTTGAATCTTCCCTACCCTTAATGGGAAAAGCTTATCCACGTCAACTCTGTCTATCCCTTTCATCATTTTAAAGACCTCAATCAAGTCTCCCCTTAACCTTCTGTGCTCCAAAGAATAAAGACCTAACTTGATCAACCTTTCTCTGTAACATAGTTGCTGGATCCCAGGCAACATTCTAGTAAAATGTTATAGTGGACACAAAATGCTGGATTAACTCAGTGGGACAGGCAGTATCTCTGGAGAGAAGGAATGGATGACGTTTCAGACTGAAGAATGGTCTCCACCCGAAATGTGATCTCCAGTGATGCTGCCCGTCCCGCTGA
Source organism: Okamejei kenojei (assembly GCA_035221665.1). Lineage (NCBI taxonomy): Eukaryota > Metazoa > Chordata > Chondrichthyes > Rajiformes > Rajidae > Okamejei > Okamejei kenojei. The sequence continues at coordinate 27,751,362 of CM069136.1, forward strand.
GTTACTCCAGCATTTTGTGTATACCTTCGATTTAAACCAGCATCTGTAGTTCTTTCCAAAACTCCCTGGTTATAGATTCTGTTGCGGCTCTGACCGCATTAATTGAATTTTTACTAAATGTGTACCATCTACAGAAAAAAAATAGCCCATTTACTAAACTTACCTTTGAGTGACAATGGCAAATTCTTTCCTTTGCATACAAAGTGTACTGAAAAACATTTGGCTCAGTTTTCATGGCAGATTCATATTTATTAATAGCATCAGAGAATCTATAATCAGAAAAAAATAATTTCAAATCATTGTAAGATTTGTCCTGTTTTGTTGTAATAAAAACAGTGGCTCATTTGCTGGGATTATACAGCATTACAGTAAGATTTTGCTGATCAATGGCCAAAATCTTAAGTATCCATTGAACCTATTCCAAGTTGGAAGATCAAACCTGGAATAATTTTAAGGTGCACTTACTTTTCTTGTCTTACAAGATCTTCTCCTGTTGTCAACTGCTTGTTAAGTTTTTTCACTTGCTTATAATGGGCAAAACATTGTTTGTGATCTGGATCCAATTTCAGGCATTCCCGAATTTCACTGTGTGCAAATCAAACAAAATTTTACATATACTGGCAAACCCAAGGATTAAACTTACTCTCTAAAGCAATGGGGCCGACTAAAGAAATTGACTGACATGAGAAGGAAGGATAGGTTGGATTTAAATATGGCAGACTGGATAGAGTACAATGGCTGTATAACTTGTTGCAATTTGTTGATTCAAATCAAATATTATGGTTCGCTGAACGAGTTTGCCTAAATCTACCTAATCTGCCTGTTGCTAAACACTAACTCCCCCTCCCATTCCCACACTGATCTTTCGGCCCTGGGCCTCCACGATTGTCAGAGTGAGGCCCAGCACAAATTGGAGGAACAGCACCTCATATTTCACTTGGGCAGCTTACATCCCGGTAGTATGAACACCGACTTCTCCAACTTCAAGTAACTCTTGCTCTCCCTCTCTCCATACCTCCCCCTTCCCAGTTCTCCGACCAGCCTGACTGTCTCCGACTACATTTTATCTGTTTGTTTTGTTATTACCTTCTGCCAGCTAACAATGATCTATTCTACAAATGTATTTGATCTCCATTCTCTTTGTCCTGTTTTCACACCTTTCTTTATAATGCATCTCCCTCTCCCCCGACATCAAAGATCCTATAGCAATCAAGATAGACAACTCCTAAATGCAATAGGCTGACGTGTAGTACACAACGGAGCGGAACGCAAGCCTTTTTTTCATCCATTTCAGTAACCCAACTCACAGTGTAATCAAGGGTTACACAAAATGCTGGAGAAACTCAGCGGGTGCAGCAGCATCTAAGGAGCGAAGGAGATAGGCACGTTTCGGGTCGAGACCCTTCTCGATCCGAAACGTCGCCTATCTCCTTCGCTCCTTAGATGCTGCTGCACCCGCTGAGTTTCTCCAGCATTTTGTGTAACCCTCGATTCTCCAGCATCTGCAGTTTCTTCGGTAACCCAACTCACAGTGTAATCAACGTTGAGGGGGAACAGTTTGTGTTAATAAATTACAATTTGAAAATGAGAAGATTTTACCAAATAACTTTTAATTTTACGAGGATGTTTCCGTAACCGGCTTCCGTCTCCGCACTAGTATCTTTGCTCCGCTATGGGATCTTTGGTGCGGAAACGGAAGCTGGTTACGGAAACGGGGCCGAAAATTACCCATGAATCTGCCCATGACAGTACTATGTCTTTTTCGTCGAGTGATCTACCTTGCTTGCTATAGGATCTTTGCCTGACATCAGTGTGAAGAAGGGACTCGACCCAAAATGTTACCAATTCCTTCTCTCCAGAGATGCTGCCTGTCCCGCTGAGTTACTCCAGCATTTTTTGTCTATCTTCGGTTTAAACCAGCATCTGCAGTTCCTCCCTACACATTAAGGTTAATTTCTTGTCCTCTCTTCGTCTCTTTTCTCTGCTCATACCTCCATTAAAATTACACTGTGGAGAATCACATCAGCAACATTATACAGCCACTGTACCCTATCCAAACTGCCATATCTTCACACTCAGTGAAATTCAAATCTCACAGCAATCGAGACTTATATTTATTTCTCAAGTGTGAAACGGTAACTATTTTATCTTCCCACAGTTACAGCCCGACTGGCTTAATTTCTTTAGCAAATATTTTTTTCAATAAATCATGTTAAATCAGCTTTTCTTACAATTTTATACATGCCTGGCCTGTTATGCAGCTCATCAACTTATTACACAGATCAAGCAGTTAAATGAGCTGTAACTACTGCCATTAAGCTACTTTGATTCTTCTTGTCACATATACTCATTTTATTCTACACATTCCTACAATTCCCCCCCTCCCCTTTCCTTCCATTGAAAGCTAACTTGCATTTGACCATTTCCCAATTCTGATGAAGAGTTAAACACAAAATATTTGTTTCAGATTTTGCATTTTTATACACAAATTCCTTGTTCTGAAGTATTATTTTAAATACGGCCTAATGTACTGAAACATTAAACTAACTATATCATACTTTGAATGTGGGATGTCAAGCACATTGACTCTATCTGACCAAGGTAATAACATAACATCAGATTTTGTCAAAAGTTTATGTTGCCACCACAATTATTTATTTAGTATCACAAAGGATCCAATTGAAATTCCATGATTTTGATGGATAAAACTGCATTCCACAATCTTTTATATCAATAACTCTGAAAGTGAAATAGTTAACAAAATGTTCAGTTTGGTACAAATAAATAAAGCAGTAGTCATTAGATCTGTGGCACCAGGATTGCCTCGGAGGCACTGTGTAGGAAGGAACTGCATATGCTGGTTTATTTTGGAAGATAAGACACAAATTGCGGGAGTAACTTAGCGGGGCAGGCAGTATCTCTGGAAAGAAGAAATGAGTGACATTTCGGGTCGAGACCTTTCTTCAGACTCCACTCGAAATGTCACCCGTTCCTTCTCTCCAGAGACGCTTCCTATCCCAGAGTTACTCCAGAATTTTGTGTCTATCTTTGGCATAGAGGCACAGCAGGGAAGAATGAAGTCAGAGTGATTGTGACAAGAGACTCGATAGTTAGGGGGGCAGGTAGAAGATTATGTGGCTGCAAACACAACTCCCTGATGGCGTGTTGAGTCCCTGGTGTCAGGATCCAGGATGTATCCAGAGGAGAAGGTTGAGCAGCCAGAAGATGTTTACATTCACCAAATGACATAAGTAAGGAAAAGGATGAACTCTTGCAGAGTGAATATAGGGAGTTAGGCAAAAGGTTAAAAACTCAAAGACCTTACTCTCCAAATTTCTCCCAGTGCCACGTGTTCAAGAGTAGGAAGAGGAAGATAAAACTATTGAATGCATGGCTCAAGAATTGGTGCAGGGGCCAGGGATTCAGAATTTGGATCACTGGGATCTTTTACGGGACGGAGGTGACAAGAGAGACAAGTTGACCCTGAACTGGAAGGGGAAACCAATGTCTGGATGAACAGGTCTTCATGTGCTACCAGAGAGGGTTTAATTGAGATTGGCACCGAGACAGGATCCAATGCCTTGTGAGGCAGGTAAGAGGCTGAAAGTCAATACAGAACTCAATGAGAGCAAATATAGTAGACAGCATTGCCAGAGAGTGAGGAAAGACTGTTGGATTTAACTGCGTTTATTTCAATGCTAGTGGTCTGACAGGCAACGCGGATAAATTCAGACAGTGGATAAATACATGCGACTGAGATGTTATAGCCATTAGAGAAACCTGGCTAAGGGATAGACAGAGTTGACAGCTTAACGTTCCATGGTACAGGTGAGCTAGAGGTGGAGCTATATTGACTAAGGAGAACATCACGGCAATGGTATCACTGAGGGACCATCCAGTGAGCTATATGGGTGGATCCGATAAATAAAAAAGGGATGATCACCTTGCAGGTCTCCAAATAAATAACAGGAATTAGAGCAACAGATATGCCAGTGTTGTCATGATACGAGATTTTAATTGTGAGAGTACAGAAGTTGGGAGGTCATGTTGCAGTTGTATAAGGCATTATTGAGGCAACATCTAGAGTATTGTGTTATTGTTAAGATGTTGTTAAGGACGTAGAGAAAACAAAGATGTTGCCAGGATTTGAGGGCATGAGCTGTAGAGAGAGTTTGAATTGGTCAAGACTTCATTCCTTGGAACGCAGAGTGATGAGGGGGCGATCTTATAGAGGTGTATAAAATCATAAGGCAAATAGAAAGGGTAAATGCACAGAGTATTTTACCCAGGGTAGGCGAATCAAAAACAAGAGGACATATGTTTAAGTTGAGATGGACAAGATTTAATATGAAGCAGAGGGGCAACTTTTTTAAACAGAGGGTAATGGATATATGCAACGAGCTGCCAGAGGATATAGTTGAGGCAAGTACTATTGTTATGTTTAAGAGACATTTGGACAGGTACATGGATAGGATAGGTTTAGAGGATGATGGGCTAAGCATGGGCAGGTGGGACAAATGTATCCGGGCATGTTGGTTGGCATGGGCTATTTGGGCTGAAAGACTCGTTTCCACAATGTAGGACTCTGAATATAGATTTATATAGTATGGACACAGGCACTTTGGCCCACCGAGTCCGCACAGCAATGATCACCTGTACACTAGTTCTATCCCACATACCAGGGACAATTTACACAAGCCAATTAACCTACAAACCTGCACATCTTTTGGAAGTCAAAGGAAACCAGAGCACCCAGAGAAAACCCATGCTATCACAGAGGAAACATACAAACTTTGTACAGACAGCAACCAGAGACAGGATAAAACCTGGGTCTCAAGCACTGCAAAACCACAACTCTAACGCCGCTGTGCTCTGTCGCCCTCTGCCAAGACATTAGATGATGAGGAATTTGTCAAGTGTGAGGGGATAATTTTCTCAAACATTATGAAGAGTCCTACAAGGGAGAGGGCAAAACGTGGCATACTTTAAGGGAAGATAGACACAAAATGCTGGATTAACACAGTGGGACAGGTTGCATCTCTGGAGATAAGGAATGGGTGACATTTTCCGTCAAGGCCAGTCTTTCCGGTCGAAGTCCGAAGAAGGGTTTCGACCCGAAACGTCATCCATTCCTTCTCTCCAGAAATGCTGCCTGTCCCGCTGAGTTACTCCAGTATTTTGTGTCTCTTCGATTTAAACCAGCATCTGCAGTTCTCTCCTACACATACTTTAAGGGAATTGGGCAGGGCAACTGACCACAGTGGCAGTTGCTGAGCACCAAGGGGTTAGCGACCACAGATCTATTAGCTTTGAAATTGTTATTTATACGTAGAAGGCTGGTGCACGTTAAAGTTTTAAACTGGGGTAATGCTAACTTTGATAGGATTAGACTGGAACTCGAAAAAGTTGATGAGAACTTTGCTTGTGGGTAAATGGACGCCCGGAAAGTGAAATGCTTTTAAAAATGTTACAATGAGAGTTCAAGATAAACATGTTCCTGTTCAGATTGAAGAGCAGGTAGGAAAGTTACTGGAGATAAGGTATACTGAAAACAGTCGTTTTTACTGGCTTCTTCATAACGGTTTTCGGTTATAGCGGACTGACTTACTGACCTTCACTGCCAGGCTGAGCTGCCGATGCCTCCCTTGCCATGCCTGCTGCCACCCCTACCGCCCACCCCCCCCCGGCTGCATGCACGCCAAACCTACTGTCGCCAACACCACCATCACCCCAGCCGCTCCCAGGCCCAGTCTGCTGCAGCTGCCATCACCACCCCGGCAGCTCCAGCCACTGCTGCCTTTGCCACCCCGGCAGCTCTTGCTGCTGCTACCACCCCAGCCATTCCGGTAGCCATCACGCCTACTGCCATCAACCTATCTGCACGCAGGCCACGCCTCCCACAGCCACCACCACTGTCATCGCCACAGAAGACATCCCCACAACCGCCAGGTTGTAATGTAGGAAGGTTAGTTCGCATGGGATAAAAGGAGATAGGTCAATGAATTAAAAAAAAAAAAAAAAAAAAATTTGGCTTCACGGAAGGGTGTTTTTTGGACTGAAGGCCTGTGATTAATTACGTGCCTCGGTTTGGCGCTGGTCCTGTTAATTATACAAAAGTGGGTGGTTTTGCAGATAATGAAGATGGTTGTCAAAATTTGCAGCTGGATCTTGATCGGTTGGCTAGGTGGGCTGAGGAATACTAGCCCCCCCCCCCCCCCCCCACCCTCAGTCATGACTGACCGTAGGTGATTCATCCTGGTCGGATGGAAGCCTGGGCGATGTCATATGGAGGACAGGCTGTTGCCCATGCAGTACGTCCCCCTCTCCACACCACTGATTGATCCAAAGGAACAGCAGGGCCGTTACAGTTTGGCACCAGGGCCGTCGCAGGAGCTGCCAGAGCGAGGTTGTAGACAACGACGAACTGCCTCAGGGGCTCGGACTCTGGATTTTCTTGAGGTTTATTCCTGGAGCCTTTTCCATGACTGGATATGGCCACAAGGCAGTGGTGGTTTTAAATCAGTTTCCCCTCCTGGATGGACTGCCTTCCCAGGCTGACGAGCCCCATCTGCCAGAGACTCATGGGGGCGAGAGCGTCTACCTTCCCGTGCAGGTCCATAGCACTTGCCCGCTGCCCATTGAGGAATGGTTGATGGAAATGTGAGGTGTTGCATTTTGGAGCATTAATATGGGTAGAACCTAAACAATAAATGGTAGGGCTCTGTGGTGTGTTTTAGAGCAGGGGGATCTAGGAGTGCAGGTACATAGTTCCTTGAAAGTGGCGTAGGGTGGTCAAAAAGGATTTCATCACATTGGCCATCATCAGGCAGAGTACCGAGTAAGAAGTTGGGAGGTCATGTTGCAGTTCTTCAAGATGTTGGTGGGGGCACATTTGGAGTATTGTGTTCAGTTTTGGGCACCATATTATAGGAAAGATTTTGTCAAGCTGGAAATGGTACAAAGAAGATTGCCATGACTAAGACTCTATCCCTTGGAAAGCAGAAAGATGAGGGGTGAATTTATCATGATGTGCAGAATAGATCAGGTAGGTGCACAGAGTCTCCTGACCAGAATAGGCGAAATCGAGAACCAGAGGACATATGTTTAAGGTTGGGGGGGTGGGGGGGGGGGGGGGGGGGGGAGATATTTTAATAGGAACCCGAGTGGCAACATTGTCACACAAAGGGTGATGGGTGTATGGAACGAGCTGCCGGAGGAGGTAATTGAGGCAGGTACTATCGTAATGTTTAAGAAACATTTAGACAAGTATATGGATAGGATAGGTTTAGAGAGATACATGGACCAAGCACAGGCAGGTGGGACTAGTGAAGATGGGACATGTTGGTGGGCAAGTTTAGCCAAAGGGTCGGTTTCCACGCTGCATGGTTCTCCGTCCACCGCCATGAAGTTGAGCACTACCAAGTGCGACTACCGTCGCCGCACCTTACCCGCCCACAAGACGCGATCAATTACTCTGCTGATTCCCACCTCTTGCTCAGCCACCTGCAGGCCAGAGCTGTCAACTCACCTGGATTCCAGGCCCAGTTCCAGACCGAGGGTCTGAAGAAGGGCGTCACCCTGAAACATCACCTATCCATGTTCTCCAAAAATACTGCCTGAACTGATGAGTTACTCCAGCACTGCGTTCTTTTGTGTATTAACCAGCAACTGCAGCAGTTTCTTTCTGCTACTTTTACAATGAAAATACCACAGTTGGCAATAACAGACACAATTCCATCCTCCTCCCCCCTTCCCACCTCCCCATATGGTCCCTTATAATGAGGGTTTACTGTACAAGCATTTCCAATGGCAGATTAATTAGGGATAGACAACATGGTATTGTGTGTGGGAGATTGTATTTTGGCAGGTTTTTTTTTTTAAACGTTGCCAAGAAAACAAGTAAAGAAGGAATTGCAGATGCTGGTTTACAACAAAAAGACTGCGCTGGAGCAGCTCAGCAGGTCAGCGAGCATTTCTGGAGAACAGATAAGTGACATTTCGGGTCGCGACCGTTCTTCAGAATATGAAGTTGATGAGGTCAGATCTATAGGCATAGTTTACAATGATCTTCAGCAAGGCATTCGTTAAGATTCCACATTGAAGGTTAGATCACATGGGATCCAGGGAGAACTAGCACACTGGATAAAGAGCAGAAAACAAAGTGCTGGATGAACCCAGCGGGGGGTCAGGCAACATCTGTGGAGGGATTGGACAGGTGACATTTTGGAACAGGACCTTTCGTCAAACTGGATATAGAATTGGCTTAATGGTAGGAAACAGAGGGTGGTGGTGGTGGTTTGTTTTTTAGAGTGGAAGCTTATGAGCAGCAGTGTGCCTCAGGCATTGGTGCTTGGTCCATTGCTGTTTGTCTTCAATATCAACAATTTGGATAAGAATGCACAAGGCATGATTACGTAGATTGCATGCACCACTAAAATAGGCTGCATCTTAGATAGTTAAGATGCTCATCAATGATCACCGCAGGATCTTGATCAGCTAGGCAAGTGGGTCAAGGAATAACATATTGAGTTTAATTCAGGTAAGTGCGAGATGTTGGGAACTCAATTTAGGGCTGATCACAATGAACAGTTCACCCTGGGGAGGGCTATAAAGCAGAAGAATCTATGAGTACAATTACATAGTTCTCTAAAAATGGTGTTGCAGGTACATAATGTAGTGAAGAAAGTTTTGCCACGCAGAGCGACATTCTTCAGGGATCCAAGAAGAGAAATTGGAATATTATGTTGCAGCTGTACAGGACGCTATGAGGCTACACTTGGGAGTATTGCTCACTTTTGGTCACCCTACCATGGGGAAGATGTAATTGAATGGAAAGAATCCTCAGAATATTTAAGAGGATGTTGCCAGGACTCGAGGGACTAAGCTGCAGGGAGATATTGAGCAAGCTAAGACTTTATTCCTCAGTGCACAGGAGGCAGAGTAGTGATTTTATAGTAATATATAAAATCATGAAGGGAATGGAAAGAGTGAATGCACAGAATCTTTTACCAGAGCAGTTTCCACACAGACCACGATGGTTATATGGAACAAGCTGCCAGAGAAAGTCATTGAAGCAGCTGAGACAATAACAACATTTCAAAGATATTTGAACATTTACATGGACAGGAAAGATTTGGTTAATGACCAAATGGGGACATCTTGGTGGGCATGGCAGAGTTTAGTTTAGCGATACAGCAAGGAAACAGGCCCTTCAGCCCAGGCCGACCCCCTGTCCGCATATACAAGCACTAATCCGCAGACTAGGGACAATTTACAATTTTTGCCGAAATCATATTAGCCAACAAACCTGTACATCTTTGTAGTGTGAGAGGAGACCGGAGCGCCCAGGCAAAAGCCATGCGGTCACGGGGAGAATGTACAAACTACGCGCAAACATGACCGGTAGTCAGGATCAAACCCGGATCTCTGGCACTGTACGGCAGCAACTCCACCTCTGCGCCACCATGCCGCTCCAAAGCTAATTGAAGTGAGTTCAGGGGATTTTCACCGAGCCCACAGTCAACAAATGGACCATTGTGCGCTCCACCTTTCCTTGATTGTCATTTTTTGCACATCTTTCATTCATTTGTTCCATTTCTCTCCAGATCGCTGCCTATACCTCTCATTTCCCTTTCCACTGACTCTCAGTCTGAAGGGTCTCAATGCAAAACGTCACCTATTCCTTTTCTCCAAAGATGCTGCCCGAGTTACTCCAGCTTTTTGTATCTTCGGTTTAAACCAGCATCTGCAGTTCCAAGGGATATGAATCATGTGCAGGCAGTTGAGATCAGTTAAGCTAGACATCATGTTTGGCAGACAATGTTTGTTGCTGTTCTTGTGTCCTACTATTAGACAATAGACAATAGGTGCAGTAGGCCATTCAGCCCTTCGAGCCAGCACTGCCATTTAATGCGATCATGGCTGATCATCCCCAATCAGTACCCCGTTCCTGCCTTCTCCCCATATCTCCCGACTGCACTATTTTTAAGAGCCCTATCTAACTCTCTTGAAAGCATCCAGAGAACTATGACCCAGAGAACAACTTCTATGATCCTACGACTCTATAGCGCAATCTGAAAACAAAATTAGAATACTTACCCAAGAGACAACTCATGATCTCCAAGCTGATAATAAATTATACTAATTTTGTAGAATGCTTCAGTGTTGTCATATTTTAGTTTTGATGCTGCTTTCAAATCACTTATTGCTTTTCCACTTTCATCAAGCTGTATGTAGCATTCTGCCCGGAGTTCTCTCAACTCAGAATCCCAAACACAAGTCTGATGCAGAAAAAAAATAATTAAATATCAGCACCAAATAGAAAACTTCTGATAACTTGCAGATATGTACCCCAACACAGAGATGTAATCAAATGAGTTGCCTAGAGCAAATGCAATGAGAGGCGAGATACACACGAGACAAGATATGTGGGGACTGAGTGGGGTCTTGGGTAAAGGACTGGAAGAGATTGCAATCAAGGGGAAAGATTTGAAAGGATTTAGGCAAAAGGATGTGTTTTGGGAACTTTGGAAAAGTGGATGCAAATAAAGTAAACAGGTCAATAGATTAGGACAGAAAATGCTGTGTGTACATGGCAGAAGCAGTGGGAGGCATCTTTCTGTACACAGCTGTTTCTCTACCTCCCACGTGCTATTGAGGAGCCTATAGTACAATGCCATGAGAGTATTTGCACCATTCGTATTATTTCTAAGCTCCACCTATACTGCCCAACAGATGGAGCTTCCAGTGTGCCCTCTCTGACCGTCTCCCTGATAAGTCGCGCAAATCCTCCATCTCTTTGCCACCCTCTTGATCACGTCTGAAAGATCAAAATCCTGGAACATTAAGCTGCCCGCCATGGCACCCCCGTCAACCACATTTCCATAACCAGTCTCAAGCATGAATCCAGGCTCCGAGTTCATCTGCTTTCTTCACTATAATCCTTTGCATTAAAGTAAACACGCTTCAGCCCATCACCGTCACTATATTCCAACCTCCCTGCATTTCTTTTCTTTGAAATTTACTGCCACCAACCTCTATCTTCCCATCGCTCGTTCCAATTTTTGACCTACTATTCCGGTTTTAACCCTCCCGAGTAGCATGTGTGAACCTTCCTGCAATGATACTGGGCTACCTCAAGTTCAGATTTAACCCACGCCTCGTGTACAGGTCACCTGTGCCCCAGAAGAGGTCCCATTGATTTAAAAGAAACAAGGGACTGCAGATGTTGGTTTACACAAAAGGATACAAAGTGCTGGGAGTAACTCAGAGGGTCAAGCAGCATTTCAGGAGAACACGTGTAGGCGACGTTTCGGGTTGGGACTCAGAGTTTGAAGACGAGTCTTGACCTGTAACACCACCTATCCATATTCTCCAGCAGTGTTAGCCACTAAGTTAATCCTGCACTGTATCCAATGGTCTAAAAATCTGAACCCGACTCCTGCACTAATTTCTGAGCCACGCATTCATGAGCCTGTTACTACCCGAACACGTGGCACCAGGAGTGATCCAGAGATTACTACCCTCAGGGTTCTGCTTTTTAATCTTCTGCGTAACTCCATATGTTAACTGCGCAGTACCTTTTCCCTTTTCTGACCCTGTCATTTGTGTTAATGTGTACAATGACGTCCAGCAGCCTGCCCTCCCCCTAGAGAATGTGTGGCAACTGCTTGGAGATCCTGAACCCTGGCACGAGGGAGGCAGCACACCATTCTAGAGTCCTGCTTGCTGCTACAGACTCTCCTGCCTGCGCACCTAACTAACAAATCTCTTATCACTACGGCTCTGAGTGACCTCTTTCTTCCCCACGTGCCTTAGAGCCAGGTCCCACACCGCAGACCACTGCTGCTTCTCTCCCCTAACTGGTTCTCCGTCACAACAGTATCCAAAGGAGCATACCTGTTCTCGAGGAGAACAGACCCAGGGGAGTCCTGCACTTTCTTTTTTCTTCTTCTTTTTTTCCCCACTTAAATTTTTATTGATTTTTCACAGAGATATATACAAAACAGTGCAACACCACCACCATAAATAAAACAAAATAAGAAAAACATCAAAATAAAAAAAAAGATAGGGGGAAAAAAAGTAAATAAATAAAAAATTGGAATAAGACCATGTGGTTCACTTACCAAATTTAAAAAAGTTACATTGATTAGTTATCTGGAGATATTTCAATATTCACACAAACATACCATCTAGTTCTGTGTAACACAGTCTTCCCATATCTAGCTCGGCATTTATCTAGTTGGTGTCATGGCTCAAATAAACGGTCCATTTTTCCCAGATCTTCTCAAATGAATTCTCCTTGACTCTCAAGGAATATGTCAGTTTCTCCATAGTAATGATGTCTCACAATTTCTTGCCACTGTTCCTGTTTTGGACTTTTTTTTCAGTAAGCCACTACCTGGTAATGGCTTTCTTACTTGCTGCAAGCAAAACTTTAATCAAATAGGTATCGTCTATCTTTATAATATCTTTAATGTGCCGCAGATACATCACAGGGCAGGTATTTGGGATTTTATAACCCAAGATATTTTTAATAACTGCGTTAACATTTTCCCAGTATGGCCTTATCTTTACACAGTTCCAGAAAATATGCGAGTCATGCATTTTCTACCTGCTCCATCTACCCGAAGTGTGACCACCTCGCTGCAACTCTCATCTATGACACCCAGATCCAGCTCCTTAGCATGGTCTTTAATAAGCTGCAGTTGAATGCACTTACTGCAGGTGGAGTCCTCAGGGGCACTGGAAATCACGCTGACTGCCAACACCCTGCAGGATCATTCAACTATCCCACCTGCCATCTCTACTGCAAGTAATATATAGGAAGAGTCACCCATAAAAACAGACTGTACCTTAATTTGCTAATACATTTTTTTTCAACTCTCGCCAAAGCCGCTCGAGACAAAGCCTCAGCATTGCGCTTTCCCTCAACACAGCACCTAACCTCTTGAGCCAAAGCCTCAATGTTGCACTTTCCTTCAACACAGCATTTCACCTCAACACTACGTCAACACTGCCACCTACTAACCTTCCCTCCTTTTACATGGCTGCTGCTTCTGTTACTCAGCCAACTAAATGCCAGCTTTTCAAATGGCCCACCTTTACTTGATACAAAGCCTCTTTTTAATCAAAACAGAGCTTACACTCCACTCTTTTGCTGATATTTCAAAAATGCTTCTTTCCTAAACCTGTGTCCTCTAGTTCATGATTTCTCAACCCTGCGTAAAAACTCACCCCATCTATTCCCAGTCATAATTTTGTACAATTCCATAAGATCACCCCTGGGGTGGAAGATTGCAACCTTCACGTGGTCCGCCCTGTTTCGACTAATGCAATCAACTCGATGTACACAAACGGAAGATCAAATAGAACAAGTTGTCCAACAACTTTAGGCTGTGCACGCCACACGAAAGAAGATCACCCCTCAGCCTCCAGGTCTCCAAGGAATAAAGTCTGAGCACATCAAACCTCTACTTATAGCTCAATCACTCTAGTTTTGTCAACACCTTCATAAATCTTCTCTGCACTCTTTCCAGTTTAATGGTGTCCTTCCTACAGCAGAATGGCCAAAAATGGAACAGATGCGGTATAACTCGCATAACGCTACGCTGCATAACACTGCTTTACTGTCACGCTCTTTCATATTGCAGCCTCATTTTTCCAGTCCGTGCCTTGGCTTTAATGAATGCGCAGGGGTTAATAAGTCGCATGATGGTGCTTTTGAAAGTGTTCTCCAGCTGAGACACAAGTTTCAGGCGTGCAACAGGACCGCAGTGGCTGTGCCTGTGGAGTTGTGAGCTCCTTCTACCAAGTGAGTATGGGTGATTTTCCAGAGAAGTGCAAGGGGTAGAATTTGCTGGCTTCTGCGCGATTAGAATGGGCCGTCTACCAGTGGAGCATGGGTGATTTTCCCAGACGAACACGACACGGGAGTGTGAGGGGCAGAATTTGCCAGTTCGTACGGGTCTCCAGGCGTTTCTGCCATGTGCAAGCAGTTCATTTACCCACCAAGATTTAGGTGGGTTCTGGTTTATGCTTCACTGGGTTAGCGTTTTACCGTTGCCCTAGTTAGGTTTATAGCTGCATGCAGAGTGGTTATGATCCAGCACAACTCCGGGCTGTAGTCCTGCGTTCCCCAGACACGAGGAACTGCAGATGCTGAAATCCTGCATAGAATACAAAGTACTGGAGTAACAGTGGATCAGGCAGCCATTCTGGAGGGGCTTGTTGAAACTAAAGCTGCAGTCGGGGGAATCCAGTTGTTGCACGCTTCTTTTTATAGTGGAGCCATGAATGGAATGGGCGAGTTAAAAATAATTTCAGGATCACATCTCCATTTATGCTACGTTACAATGACCCTGCATTGCAGTGTTCAGTTTAGCAATTAATTTTCTAGGAACATACCTAGAGCGCTAATTGAGGTATTACTGTACTTTAAATGTGGCCTAACCAATGTCTTGTACAACTCTAACATAATGATCCAACTCAAGAGTTTTATTGAAATGAAACTGAAATGAAACAATGAACTTCTTCCTTGCAGTAGTACAACAGGTTTGCAACCACAGTATTCAATAGTTAATATAAATAAACAAAAAAACTAGTTAAATAAATACAAATATTATAGTGGAAAGCAAAACAAAGCCCGAAGTCCCTAGTGCAACCAAACTGTAGTGCTGAATAGTCTGATGGTTAGAAGTTGTTCCTGAACCTGGACATTAGTGTTTTTGGACTGCATTACCTTCTTCCCGATGGCAGGAGTAAAATGAGAGCGTAACCTGGTTGTATGGGTCCTTGATAATGATGCTGGTTTTGAGGCATTACTTCCCATAGATCCCTTCTATGGTGGGGAGATCAGTACCCATGATGGACCTGACAATTCACCAAGTTTTGCAATTTCCTTCATTACTGGGAGTTCCATTTTGCCGAACTAAGCCATGATGCAACCAGACAATATGATCTCTACCATTCACCTATAGCATGTTCAAGAGTGGAGTTACCAACATACTGAATCTCCTTAATCTTATAAGTAGAGGCGATGATGGGCTTTCTTAATGATTGCATCAATCAGCTGTGCCCAGGACAGATCTTTAGAGATGTGCACGCCCAGGAATTTGAAGTTATTGACTCTCTCCACTACCAATCGCTTGAAGACGACTGGTTGGTGGATCATTGGCATTCCTCTTCTAAAGTCAACAATCAGCTCCTTGGTTTTACTGATGTTGAGAGCTCAATGAAGATGGGGTTGAAACCGTGTCTACAGTCAATAGAACGAGTGCTGAGCACACAGCCTTGTGGTGCGCCTGTGCTGATTGGTATCGAGAAGGAAGTGTTGTTGCCAATTTGTACCAATCGTGTTCTGTTGACGAGAAAGTCAAGGATCTAGTTGCAAAGAGATACACAGAGATCCAATTTCCTGAATTTGGTAACAAGTTTGGAGGAGATGACGGCGTTTAAAGCCGTGCTGTACTCTATGAACAACTCCTCAGCAAGATTGCATCCCCTGTTGACCTATTGTGCCGGTAGGCAAATTGTAGTGGGTCCAGGTTGTTGCTGACGTAGGAATTGATACAAATCAAAACCAATCTCTCAAGGCACTTCACCACCCCAGATGTTAGTGCCACTGGTCAGTGTCAAGGCATATCATGTTACTCTTCTTGGCCACCAGTACTAATGATGGCCTTTCAAGGCAGGTGGAAACTTCAGACCTCAGTAATGAGAGGTTGAAGATGTTCATAAAACCTTCCGCCAGTTGGTCCGTGCAAGTTTTGAGAACATAACCAGGTATATCAGGTCCAGGCTCTTTCCAAGGGTTCACCCTCCTGAAGGATCTTCTGACATCAATGACAGAGATTACAAATACCATCGAGGGCTAAGGGGGCCCCCGAGAAGGTAGTGTTCGATGCGTGCATATAATGCATTGAGCTCGTCCTATTGCCTTGCTGTCATGTGATTTGGCCTTACCCAAATTCACAACTTGAAGTTGTGGGCTCGCCCTGTCCTTATCCATACCCATTTTAAAGAGAGTAAGGAGCAACTGGTCCCCAAAGATTCTGGCCAACAACAGTTCAGTCATTTGCCCTTCACATTTTCCAAAGAGAAGGTCAAGCTTTGCAGTCTCCTTTGTGGGGCTCTGCATAATATGCAAGGTAAGTTTCCTGAACACATTTGACAAATTCCACCCCAAATTAAGCCATTGGTTCCACAGGAGTCTCAGTCTATAGAGGGAAAGTTGAAATCCTCTACTATGACAGCCCTATTAGTCTTGCAGCTGCCAGAAATTTCCCTGCAAATTTGTTCTTCTAATACCCGTTGATCATTTACGAGCCTACCGTACGCTCCCCTCTTTATTTCGGAGCTCCACCCATAGAGCCTCACTGGACGAACCAACAGTAATGTCATCTGGACCACTGCTGCGACATTCTCCTCGTCAATAAAACAACTCCCCTCCTCTTTTACCCCCCTCCATCTCATCTGCAGCACCTGTACCCTGGAACATCCTGTTCATCTCCACCCTTTGTCAATCATAACCCACCCTAAGCTGTATCCATCCGTCACTTGGAGAAGAGGACACAAAGTGCTGGAGTAACTTAGCGGGTCAGGCAGCATCTCTGAAGAACACGAGAGATGACATTTCTGGTCGGGACCCTTCTTCAGACTGTTCACCTGTCTATGTTCTCCAGAGATGCTGCACAACCCTCTGAGTTACTCCACTCTTTGTGCCTTTTCTTGTAAATAGTTCCTTGTTTCTCCAAGTATCACTTGCCATGCTGCCTGACCCATTGAATTATCCAGCATCTTGTTATAGTTTATGCGTACTGCCTCATTTCAAGAGCGTTCTCAAAACATTTCATTAATACCGCCATGGTTTCCCTGATCAAGAATGCAAAATGCCCTCTGCTTTTATATCCCCATGCTGTCCAATCACACCCTGCTCTTCGTCTTGCGATTGAGGCAGCAGGGCGATGCCATCTGGTTTGACATCCGTAGGTGCCCGTCCTAAAAAGGGCACATGCTCGGGTTGGCATCAAGCTGCGGCGCTACTGCTCTCTCTGTTTGTTGTCGTTCGCCTGACTGAGGTCAGTTGACAGGACTCACCATACCTGAAACCGCTACACATTGGAATATCAAGTTACTAGTCTTGACTTTCATTTAACCATGTCTTTGATTGATTTTAGGCAAAGTTACATATTACCGCCCTGAACATAACCTCTACCAATTTCACGGTTCATATATATTAGATCTAGTCAGTGTCCAATTATATTTAATTATGTAAATGTGAAGCAATTTGGGGCATGTTCATGTATTAAATGAAAATATTAGTTGATTTGAGTATCAGCATTGGATACTGACTATTAAGAACATATCTTGCTGCAGCTCTGAAATTCAGTAAGGAAGTGAAAAAGCAAAAAAGTTCAATGCACTGTTGCAGGCTTACAAGTAGATGACAGCAATCAAATCAGAAAACAGCTTTCCTCCTCAACTTAAAACTCAGAAGCAAATGGCTTTTCCATGTTAGCAGTTACCAGTCAGTAATATTAAGGAAATGTACACATCCGCACTTGTAGGTTTCTACAGTACGACTGTTTAAAAGAGGGAGAGAGATTGTTCACTTTAGCATTGCCACTGTTACTTGTGAAAAATTACATCCAACACTTGCCTCAATAAGAATGTCTAGTAATTCACTAGCGGCGGTGTACTCCTGCTGCTCAAAGGCAGCCTGTGCCTGTGTAATTATCCTTTGCAGTTCATCAGCTTTCGTTAATTGGGACCTGGCTTCATTTTGCTCTTTCTCACTGGGGTTAGATAGTATCTGAAAAATAAACAATCGATCATAACTGACTAGGATCACAGAAAAGCTAACAGGTAAAAATATATTTACAATATATCAATTCAAAAGAGGTTACAAAATATTGAAGACACAAATAATTGCACATGCTAAAAATCTGAAAACAGGCTCAAAATGTTTACTGCTCCTCACGCCATGGTTGGTACCTGAACATATGAATATTTCCAGCATTTTGTGGATTTATTTGGGAAATAATGAACACAGCAAAATTGATTCATCGTCGCAAATGATTTTTATAATAACATAATGATGCTTAAATCTAGTAAACACTGTTGCTGAAGATCATTGTACATGGTTCATGAATAAATGCCAATTGGAAATAGTTCACTGCAGAGTTTTCAGATTGTGAGTAACATCTCGTGGCCGATTAGGAAAAGGGGAGATGCAATGAGACCTGGGGGTCTTGGTACACCAGTCATTGAAAGTAGGCATGCAGGTGCAGCAGGCAGTGAAGAAAGCAAATGGTATGTTAGCATTCATAGCAAAAGGAATTGAGTATAGGAGCAGGGAGGTTCTACTGCAGTTGTACAGGGTCTTGGTGAGACCACACCTGGAGTATTGCGTACAGTTTTGGTCTCCTAATCTGAGGAAAGACATTCTTGCAGACATAGTACAGAGAAGGTCCACCAGACTGATTTCTGGGATGGCAGGACTTTCATATGAAGAAAGACTGTACTCATTAGAATTTAGAAGATTGAGGGGGGGATCTTATAGAAACTTACAAAATTCTTAAGGGTTGGACAGGCTAGATGCAGGACGATTGTTCCCGATGTTGGGGAAGTCCAGAACACGGGGTTACAGTTTAAGGATAAGGGAGACGTCTTTTAGGACCGAGATGAGAAAAACATTTTTCACACAGAGTGGTGAATCTGTGGAATTCTCTACCACAGAAGGTAGTTGAGGTAGTTCATTGGCTATATTTAAGAGGGAGTTAGATGTGGCCCTTGTGGCTAAAGGGATCAGGGGTATGGAGAGTAGGCAGCAACACATACCGAGTTGGATGATCAGCTATGATCATATTGAAGGGCCGGATGGCCTACTCCTGCACCTATTTTCTATGTTTCTATCTCTGCAGTGATAAAATAAAAGGACGCTAATGTTGCAGTTAATAAAAGCTGATCCATCAATGACGGCCACTTTCAAGCTGGCAACATTTGAAACTTTTGAATGGAGGATATCAACAAATGCAATCAGAAAGTAGGTGCTGAGGAATCCACAGAAGCTGCCCGTTAACACTTTCATTAAATTCCTCACCCTGGATACAGGTGCAAAGTTGTGATGACAAAAGAAGTAAAATATACTGAACTCAACAGGAATTGAATGTCCCTGAAGAAAGATGTTACACGTAGCATTTGACTTCAAAAAAAACTAAAAGCAGGTGACGAGAACACATTTGGTGAACACAGAGAGTGGTGAGTCTCTGGAATTCTCTGCCACAGAAGGTAGTTGAGGCCAGTTCATTGGCTATATTTAACAGGGAGTTAGATGTGGCCCTTGTGACTAAAGGGATGGAGAAAAGGCAGGTACAGCATACTGAGTTGGATGATTCAGCCATGATCATATTGAATGGCCATGCAGGCTCGAAGGGCCGAATGGCCTACTCCTGCACCTTGTTTCTATGTGAAAAATATTGGCTCAACAAATATTTGTTACAATGATCAACCATATCAGACTCACCACTCTTGTGCCTATCTGTTAACTTTCTGTGATGTGTGCCTTCTTCAAATGGGTTTGAACAAAAATTTCAAATAAACTCCGGTCTCCTGTACAACTGAAGTAGAATGTACTCAAATCCTTTTGCTATGAAAGCTAACATACCATTCACACAATTGCAATATCACATTTAGGTTAATGCTTTCAACAGATTTATTGTCCCATATCAGTGCAGATCAGGGGCTTTTCCTATTTTATGGATTAAAATGCTCTTGTGTGTAATCTAGTCAAAAATATAAAAATAATGGTGGGCATACTCAGGATAGGCAGCATCTATTGAGAGCAAAACAAAGTAGTCATATGAACAATTTATGGCCAGGGAAATATTCTCATAGCATCTAGCCCTTCATACACATATAGAATGTTGTGCAATTCGATTACCTCTCGCCTTTTCAGAAGGTTTAGGTTCATTCTGATCAATCTTTCTCATACAATTTAGAATAACGGAGCTGTGCTCTTAAAATGTATCATACAGTGGTTACTTGCGAACAAGTGAAGAGAGAACATTGGAGAACACAGCACAGGAACAAGCTGTATGGCCCACAATGTCAGTGCCGAACATGATGTCAAGTTAAGCTCTGCCTGCATGCAATCCATGTCCCTAAAAATCCCTGCATATTCAAGTGCTTAATTAAAAGCCTCCCAAAATTTTTAATCTGCCTCCACCACCACTACTGGCAGTGCGTTACAAGCACCCACCGCTCTGTGTAAAATAAATTACCCCATACATCTCCTTTAAACTTTGCCCCTCTCACATTATACCTTTGATATTATAGTCTTTGATATTTCGACCCTGGGAAAAAATGCACGACTGTCTATCCTATCTATGGCGCTCATAATCTTATATAGTTATATACTCCCCTCTACCTCCAGCACCCGAGAAAACAATTCACGTTAGTCCAAGCTTTCCTTATAACTAATATTTCCTTATAACTAATACACTTTAATACAGGCAGCATTCTGGTAAACCTTCTATGTACCCTTTCCAAAGCCACCACATCCTTCCTTTGATTGGTCAAACAGATCGGCAGACATTGCCACCCATGGCATGGCCGTCCAAAGGGGGGTGCGTTGGGTGCGACCGCACCCCCCTTTTATTCCGAGAAAAAAAAAACCCCAGGAAAGATTAAAAAAAAATATTTACGAACATCCGCGCCTGCGCAGTGGGGGGAAGCCGGTGATCAAAGATGCAGAAGCGACACAAAATGGCGCCTTCTCCGCGCGTGCGCAGTGGTCGGGATCAGATAATTCATTTTCAATGCATCGCCTCGACGCTCCGGGCCTAGTTTGGGTGAGTGGGACCGTGAAATATTGCGTTGCGTTGTTGGGGAATCTGTTTGTTTTATATCGGGGGTATTAAAAAAAACGGAATGGTTTGGGGATAAAAAAAATGAGATCCCGTTTCTCCAGGGGAGGGTGGGGGGTTGCGGTGTTTGCCCGCCCGGTCCATCGGCTCCATCCGCGGTGTCGGAGCCTCGCCAATGGGTCCCGTCCGCTGCCGGCACGGGGAGACCGTTCTCCCGTCACCGGCTGGGAAGCGGGAAGGACTGAATCTGAACCCAGTCCTGGCAGCGGTCATGACCCGACACCAGACTCTGCTCAGGCCGGGTCCACATCACCCTCCCCCCGCCGGTCCCTCACCTTTCCCACACTGGGCCTACGCCGCGGGCCCTCGCCCCCCCCCCCCATCATTTCTGGCACCACCATGTTTCACAATGGGGATGGTGTGTTCAGGGTGATGTGCAGTGTTAGTTTTCCGCCACACATAGCATTTTGCATTTAGGGCAAAAACTTCAATTTGGGTCTCATCAGACCAGAGCACCTTCCTCCACATGTTTGCTGTGTCCCCCACATAGCTTGTGGCAAACTGCAAACGGGACTTCTTATGGCTTTGTTTCAACAATGGCTTTCTTGTTGCCACTCTTCCATAAAGGCCCGATTTATGGAGTGCACGACTAATAGTTGTCCTGTGGACAGATTCTCCCACCTGAGCTGTGGATCTCTGCAGCTCCCCCAGAGTTACCATGGGCCTCTTGGCTGCTTCTCTGATCAATGCTCTCCTTGCCCGGCCTGTCTGTTTAGGTGGATGGTCATGTCTTGGTAGGTTTGCAGTTTTGCCATACTCTTTCCATTTTCGGATGATGGATTGAACAGTGCTCCGTGAGATGTTCAAAGCTTGGGATTTTTTTTAATAACCTAACCCTGCTTTAAACTTCTCCACAACTTTATCCCCGACCTGTCTGGTGTGTTCCTTGGGCTTCATGATGCTGTTTGTTCACTAATGTTCTCTGACAAACCTCTGAGGCCTTCACAGAACAGCTGTATTTATACTGAGATTAGATTACACACAAGTGGACTCTATTTACTAATTAGGTGACTTCTGAAGGCTATTGGTTGCACTGGATTTTATTTAGGGGTATCAGAGTAAAGGGCTTTCGCACGCCACACTTTTCAGTTTTTTATTTGTAAAAAAATGTGAAAACCATGTATCATTTTCCTTCCACTTCACAATTATGCGCCACTTTGTGTTGGTCTATCACATAAAATACATTTACGTTTGTGGTTGTAACGTGACAAAATGTGGAAAAGTTCTAGGGGTATGAAAACTTTTGCAAGCCACTGTAACTTTTTTTTGCAGATAAAAAGTTCTTCATCGAAAAAATCTTTCAAATTGAAACAAAAGCAGTGAATATATAGATTCGATAAATTATCAACGATGATACTGGTGACCCAAAAAACGGCCAAAATGTACCAAACTCCCACTTACCACTTTCTTAAAGTCTTCCGCAGCTTCATTTAACTTTCCTTGTTTTAGTAGCAGGTTTCCTCTCTGTAACCTTGCCTGAAAAAATTCAGATACCAATAAGTGAAACATTTTCCAATTGACAATATACTATGCAAGCACTCTTTGATACTCAACTCCGAAAAGTACAAATCTATATAATCATGAAGACAATGTTACTTACAGATGTGAAGTCTGGTTTCAGCTCAATGACCTTACTTAGGTCTGGAAGAGCAGACTTTGATTTGCCCATAGCTAGATAGACTGTGGCACGTCTGTAATAGGCAACATAGTTATCAGGATCTCCATCTGTAAATACAGAATATCACAGTATTATTCAATATTTTAAGAATAGCAAGGAACTATTATTGACATTAAGCATAACAAAACAGACTTCAATATTGTAACATGTGCAAAATTTTATATTATTTGAAAATTACTGTGAATTTTGCCAGTATCAATAACTCTAAAAGTGGCCACAAAATCACAAGCCTAATTGACGACCAGAACAAGAACTTTAAAAAATGGTAAATCATGAGGAAACCCCATGGCAATTAAATTTAATGCTAACAAATGAAGACACAAGAAACTGCAAATGCTGGAATCATGAGCAAAATACAAAGTGCTGGAGGAACTCAGCAGGTCAGGCAACATCTGGGGAAGGAAGGGGCATGCAATATTTTAGATTGGGACCCTCCTTCAGACATCTGTCGTTGAAATACACCTTGCCAAAATATTGTCTGTCTATTCCCTCACCAGATGCTGCCTGACCTGCTGAGTTCCTCCAGCACTATTAATATTACATTTTAGTAGAAATATACACCATATGGAAGCCATAGAGAGGCATAACGAGAGATAGAACATTTTCAGGTAAATTAAGTTAAGCTTTTTTGGGGCAGCACAGTGGCATAGCTGCTACCTCACAGCACCAGAGACCCAGGTTCAATCCCAATTACAGGTGCTGTCTGTGTTGAGTTTGCCCGTTAAATCTGTGAATGCATAAGTTTCCTCTGGGTGCTCGAGTTTTCATCCACAACCCAAAAATTGGTGGGTTTGTAGATTAATCAGCCTCTGTAAATTGCCACTCGTGTGGAGAAAATGGTCGTAAAAGTAGGATAACATAAAACTAGTATGAAAGGGTCATTGATGATGGGCATTGAAGGTGGAAGAAAATCCTATTTCCCCCCCCCCCCCCCCCCCCCCCAATGTTTGGATTACATTTTTGTCTGTATTAAATTCCAATTCCAAATTGCTCCACCCAATTTTCCAGCTGATCCACTACATCCTTGGACACTATATCCTTGGACAACCTTCTTGGACAATCAAATTTTCACATCACCTGCATGCTTGCTAATGACCCATGTTCTCATCAGCCATTTATTTATGACATGATTGGTCCTGGGATTTTATATATTCATTTAAGGAGGGGGAGAGAAAGGGGTGGGGGATGAGGGATGATCTAGCAGAGGTGCACAAAATCATGAGAACAGATTGGGTAAATGTAAGCTCTTGCCCAGAGTAGGGGAAATCAGGAACGAGGACATAGGTTTAAGGTGAGGGGGAATAGATTTAATAGGAACCATTTTTGTGTGTTTTTTTTTTTTAACACAGAGTTGTGTGTATATGGGACAAGCTTCTGGAGGAGGTAGGAGACAGGTACTATCACATAGTTTAAGAAACATTTAGACAAGTACATGGATAGGATAGGTTTAGAGGGATAAGGGCCAAATGCAGGCAGGTGGAACTAGTGTAGATGGGACAAGTTGGTCAGTGCGGGCAAGTTGGGCCGAAGGGCCCGTTTCCACACTGTCAGACCATGCCTCTATTTTGGATGACAGCCTGCTCAGCTTCGACATACTAGTGCACAGTATTCCAACTACTTTTAAGCTTTGGCTTCCATTATCATGCAAATCAAATTTCCTACATTTACTTAGTGGAGGGAAAGGAGTCCAATATACATTTTGTAATTACATATTTCATTTAATGAGCTATAATGTATCACCATGCAATGTTAATATGGGTAAGAACAGAGTTAGTGACTTTTGGAAATAATTTTTGTACCAAAAAAATCTAACTTCATAAATAAGTAATAGAAGGACAAGGAGAATGTTGATCTTTAGGACTGTCACCTACTGCTGGTAAATTGGTTTCTCCTTTGTTCAGTAAGTAATTGAGTACATTTCGATTGTGTTCTTCCATAAATACCACGGTGATAATAAAATGTCCACAATTGTAATTGTAATTAATTTATTAGCCAAGTATTTAAAAACATAAGGAATTTGATTTGCCATAGTCATACCAAAAAAGCAATAAGACACACAACTACATAAAAATTAACAGAAACTTCCACCACAGCGCACTGAGATGTAATGTAATAACATATTATCTTCTTCCCTCCTTTTCTCCTGCAGTCGGGGCGGTCAAAGTCGATCCCTAACCAAGGGATCTCAAGCTCCACGATGTTAAGTACACAGACTTCCCCGGTTGGAGGTCCCGAAGTCGATCCCCAGCAAGAGGCCGCCAGCTCCACGATGTTAGGTCGCAGTGCAGATGGGGATACGACACGAAAAAAGTCTCATCTTCGTCAAGGAAAGTGATAAACAAGTTCCCCCCCCCCCCCCCCATATAATCCAAAACTAAAGATACACTAAAACATACATTTAACAACAGACTAAAAACAACAAAAAGAAAAGGACGAGACAGACTTTTGGCGAGGCTGCCATCGTACGGCACCACCCGGTGGATCAATGTGGGGACACTTGAGTAATTCAGGTGGACATGAATAGACTATGTTTCTGCAGTCTGAAGGGGGTCCGGTCCCGAATCATCGCCTTTCCATGTCTTCCACAGATGCTGTTTGACCTACTGAATTCTTTCAGCTCTTTGTGTTTTACTCAAGATTCCAGCATCTGCCGTTCCTGGCATCTCCATTAATAATTAAACATGTATTTGTTCTTTAGAACTGCTAAGAGTAATACTGCAACACAGTTTAAAAAACCATTACCCACACACTTACCTACAGCTGCATGAAAATGAGACAATGCGTCTGCCAACTGTCCTGCAGCCAAAAGTTTCTTCCCCATTTCAAGGTGTTTCTCAACTTCAGCATTTATACCTCCTTCTATTCCTGTAAAAGCATCAAAATGATACATTAAGACTCTGCTATAATACTAAGCATTATAATTCTGCTTTAAAAGAAAGGACGTGGAGGAAAGAGAAGCACACTAAACAGCATTGTATGTCATTTTTAAATTAATAAACAAGATATGGTGCTGTCACTTTCAGCGAGGTATGGACTTGGATCCATAGTTTTAGAGATACAGGGCTCTTTGACCCACCATCTACGCCAACCAGTGCACTAGCTCTATCCTGCACACCAGGAAATATTTACAGAGGCTAATTTACATGAAAATCTGCACACCTTTGGAATGTGGAGGAATCCAGAGCACCTGGAGAAAACCCACACGATCAAAGGGAGAACGTACAAACAACACCTGCCATCAATATCGAACCCGGGTCTCTGGCGCTGTTAGGCAGTACATCTACCGCAGCTCCACGGTGCCGAAAGATCCCTCCGTAGATCAATGCTGCACAGGGTTATGTCACTAATTGTATACTCTCGCATATGGCCTCGCAAAGTGCAACACATTACACTGCTCAGATTCGCCACCCAATTCTGTAGCTGATCCATATTCCACTATATACTTTGAAGGGATCTCAGGTGTGAGGAAGGCAGTCTATCTCAGTGAGGACTGCAAACTTAATAAACAATCAGTCTACATTTTCATCCAAGCCATTTATATATAATCACAAACATAGAGGAGGGTCTGAACACAGATTCCTACAGAATTCCAGTGGTCACAGACCTCCAGCCCAAATACTTCACTTCCACCAACACCCTCTGTCTCCTATCAGCAAGCCAGTTCTGAATCCATGCAACCAAGTCACTATTAATCCCATGCATCTTAATCTTCTGGATCCGCCACCATGGGGGACTTTATCAAATATCTAACCAAAATAAATGTCGACAACATCCACCACTCTACCCACATCGATCACCTTCAGCACCTCCTCAGAAAACTCGATCAAATTAATAAGACACGATCAGTTGCATACATAGCCATGAAACTAACTCATTCTCTTCCAAATGGCAGTTAATCCTATCCTGAAGAATCCTCTCCAAAAGCATTCCAAACACTAACATGACACTCGCCGGTCTACAATTCCCTGGATTATCTCTACTTCCCTTTCTGCACTCCAGTCCTCCAGAACATAGCCTATGGATAGAGAAGATGCATAGATCTTCATCAAGTCTCCCACAACTCTCTTGCCTCTTTCAATTACCTGGGATAAATTCCATCAAGTCCTGGGGATTTAGCCACCATAATGCGTTTCAAGACCACCTCCTCCTTAACCATATAACAATTACAGCACGGAAACAGGCCCTCTCGGCCCTTCCAGTCCGTGCCGACCATTTGTTTTCCCCTAGTCCCATCTACCTGCATTCAGACCATACCCCTCCATTCCCTTCACGTCCATATACCTATCCACTTTACTCTTAAATGTTAAAATCGATCCTGCCTCCACCACTTCTGCTGGAAGCTGATTCCACACAGCCACCACCCTCTGAGTAAAGAAGTTCCCCCTCACGTTACCCCAGAAACCTCTGTCCCTTAATTCTCATGTCATGCCCTCTTGTTTAAATCTTCCCTACCCTCAATGGGAAAAAGTATCCACGTCAACTCTGTCTATCCCTTTCATCATTTTAAAGACCTCAATCAAGTCCCCCCTTAACCTTCTGCGCTCCAAAGAATAAAGACCTAACTTGTTCAACCTTTCTCTGTAACATAGTTGCTGGAACCCTGGCAACATTCTAGTAAATCTCCTCTGTACTCTCTCTATTTTGTTGACATCCTTCCTATAACTAGGTGACCAAAATTGTACACCTACTCCAGAATTGGTCTTACCAATGCCTTGTACAATTTTAACATTACTTCCCTACTCCTATATTCAATGCTCTGATTTATAAAGGCCAGCATACCAAAGGCTTTCTTACCACCCTATCTACATGCGATTCCACCTTCAGGGAACTATGCACAGTTATTCCTAGATCCCTCTGTTCCACAGCATTCCTCAATTCTCTACCATTTACGTCCTATTTTGATTTGTCCTGCCAAGATGTAGCACTTCACACTTATCAGCATTAAACTCCATCTGCCATCTTTCAGCCCACTTTTCCAAAAGGCCCAAATCTCTCTGTAGCCTTTGAAAATCTACTTCATTATCCACAACACCACCTATCTTAGTATCATCTGCATACTTACTTATCCAATTTTCCACCCCATCATCCAGATCATTGATGTACATGACAAACAACAGTGGACCCAACACAGATCCCTGAGGCACCCCACTGGTCACCGGCTTCCAACCTGACAAACAGCCATCCACCATTACTCTCTGACATCTCCCATTCAGCCACTGTTGAATCCATCTTGCTACTCCGCCATTAACACCCAAAGATTGAACCTTCTTAACCAACCTTCCATGGGGAACCTTGTCAAAGGCCTTACTGAAATCCATATAGACAACATCCACTGCTTTACCCTCATCAATTTCCATAGTTACCGCTTCAAAAAATTCAAGAAGGTTTGTCAAACATGACCTTCCAGGCACAAATCCATGTTGACTGTTCCTGATCAGACCCTGTTTATCCAGATGCTTACATATATTATCTCCAAGTATCCTTTCCATTAATTTGCCCACCACTGACGTCAAACTAATAGGTCTATAATTGCTAGGTTTATTCTTTGAACCCTTTTTAAACAATGGAACAACATGCGCAGTACGCCAATCCTCCGGCACTATTCCCGTTTCTAATGACATTTGAAATATTTCTGTCATAGCTCCTGCTATTTCTACACTAACTTCCCTCAATGTCCTAGGGAATATCCTGTCAGGACCTGGAGACTTATCCACTTCTATATTTTTCAAAAGTGTCAGTACTTCCTCCTCTTTGAATCTCATAGTTTCCATAGCTACTCTACTCTTTCCCCTTAACACACCGAGTTCATTATCCTTCTCCTTGGTGAATACCGAAGAAAAGAAATTGTTCAATATCTCCCCCATCTCTTTAGGCTCTGCAGATAGCTGTCCATTCTGGTTCTCTAATGGTCCAATTTTATCTCAAGATGTGTTCACATATTAGTTGTTTTTTTTCCACACTTATCTCACTTGTCTTATTTATCTTCATTTCCTCCTCCTTGGTGAAAACAGATGCGAAGTACTCATTTAGTACCTCACCATAAGGTACTAAAGGGGTAATGATTTCAGGCACGAATTTCCTCCTTTACCTTTAAGCAGTCCACCTTTTCACTGGTAACCTTGGTTTTTAAATGTAGAGCTGAAAATCATTGGTATTTTCTTTAATCTCATTTTCTACTGTAAGGATGGGCGACTACACCTCCGCCACAATAACTCTCAATTCCGTGACCCCACGAGAATGTAATTTTCGTCCCCAACCATACTCCCTATACACTGACGAATGTGCCGCCACACTTGGTGCCGATGCAATCTACAAGTTTGCAGATGAAACTATGATGGGGCGGATTACAAACAATGGCAAGCCAGAGCACAGGAAGGAAATAGATAATTTAGTAACTTGCTGTCAGGACAACAACTGCTCCCCCCGATGTCAGCAAGGTGAGGGAGCAGGTTGTCGACTTAGAGATACAGGACAGAAACTAGGTCCTTCGGTCCACCTAGCCCGTGCCAATCAGTGATCACCCTGTGTGTACATTAATACTTTCCCCACACACTGGGGACAATTTTACTGATGCCAATTAACCTACATACCAGTACGTCTTTGGAGTGTGGGAAGAAAACGGTGCACATGGAGAAATCCCACATGGTCAAAGGGACAATGTACAAACTCCCTACAAACAGTACCTGTAGTCAGCATCGAATGAGAGTCTCTGGTGCTGTAAGGCAGCAACTCTACCGCTGCACCACTGGGCCGCCCCTGTGCAGACTTCAGGAAGTGTGATGCCCCAACCGACATCTACGGTCCCCAAATGTTGATGGTTGAGAATGTCAAGTTCCTTGGTGTTAATAATACCAACGATCTGTCTTAAACCGACAATATGATCTAACAACCGAGGCAGCACACCAATGCTTCTACTTTCTTTGGAGACTGAGGAAATTCAGCATGCCAACAATGACTCTTACAAACATCTACAGATGTACGACAGCAAGCATATTATTAGGTTGCATCACAGCATGGATTGAGGAATGAGTGCCTTGGGTGGGAAGGCACGAGTTAACCAGGGAGTTGCTGGGGGAGCAGTCTCTGTGGAAGGCAGAAAGGGGCGGAGATGGGAAGATGTGGTGGGATCCAGTAAGAAAATTCCCCTTCCTACACTACCAATCCTCGAAATTAGCAGTTGCCCGGGTGCCATTGACCACCCAAAGTGTCGTCGGGCAACCTAAACGGCGACTTATTTTGCCCGGCCTGGCACACAGATACTGGTTTATACCGATAGACACAAAAAACTGGAGTAACTCCACGGGTCAGGCAGCATCTCTGCACAATAGGAACGTGATGTTTCGTGTCGGCGGCTGTATTCCTCTAGTATCTTTGATTGCAGGGCAAAGATACTAGGTACGTGGTGACGAAGGGTCGGAGTGAATGACGTGCCCCGAACAGCGGCAACAGCGGTGGCTCCACCGCCTCCTCCTCCCGCCCCCCGCAAGGAGGCCTCCCTCTGCCATACGCCCCCCTCCACCCCTCGTATCCTGGGACCCATCCTCTCCATCCCACACTGATCCCCATTCCCTCCTCTGTTCAGTCCTCACTGACATCCCCTATGCTTCCCCTCCCCATCTACCCTCCCACCCCCAATCTATTCATCACCCTACCCACCTCGCATTGATTCTCCTGCCACCCCCCTCCATCCTACACTGGTCCCCCAATTCATCCTGTACTGACCCCCCTTCCCATCCATCCTGCACTTCTCCCCCCCATTCATACGGCACTGAGCCACCCATTCATCCTGTACCGACCCACC
This sequence comes from Okamejei kenojei, assembly GCA_035221665.1. Classification (NCBI taxonomy): domain Eukaryota; kingdom Metazoa; phylum Chordata; class Chondrichthyes; order Rajiformes; family Rajidae; genus Okamejei; species Okamejei kenojei. The sequence continues at coordinate 27,781,768 of CM069136.1, forward strand.
CTCCATTTACCCTGCACCAATCCCCCCCCCATCCATCTTTTACTGATCACCCATTCATCCTGTACTGACCCCCTCATGCATCCTATACTGATCCACCATTCATCCTGTAGTGATCCGCTCATTCATCCTGTAGCGATCCCCCATTCATCCTGTACAGACACTCCGATCCACACTGTCCTGATCACCGCCCCCATTCATCCTGTACTGATCCCTCCCATTCATCCTGTGCTTCTTCTCCCCCCCCCCCCCCCCCATTCATCCTGTGCTGATCCCTCCATTCATCCTGTACTGATCCCCCCCATTCAAGAAGAATGGGGGGGGGGGGGGGGGGGGGGGAAACAGTCTGAAGAAGGGTCTCGACCCGAAACATTGCCCATTTCCTTAGCTCCATAGATGCTGCCTCACCCGCTGAATTTCTTCTGCATTTTTGTCTACCCCATTCATCATGTACTGATCCGCCCATTCATCCTGCACCGATCATGTCAGTTTAACCTGTCAGATAGGTATAGTCGGTTGTAACAGCTATTATCATAAAATGCCTTTAGAAATTCCCTTGCAACCTGTATATTTTGTTGTGGATCAATTATGTGGGAAGTGAGAGTACCAATAACGACCCATGCTATGGCCATGTCATGGTAATTCTCGGTCCTTCACAGAAAACATGCTTGCATCAATCTGTAGTTTGCATGGTTCAGCATATATGTTGCCATGGTCCAGGATTTATTGACACAGGTTGATCATATGCTGAATAATCCAACCACATATTTGTTTGGAAGTGGAAAGAACTAATAGAAATTGTAATGTGTAAAAAGAATTGAGATAATGTTTTGTAATTTTGCTGCATGTCATTGTGTTATATATCATGTCTTGATTGGTGAATATGTTTAGTTTCTGAGTTATTTGAAGCAGAAATAATATGTGAATGTTGGCAAAAGTGCTGGAAAAACTCAGCGGATGCGGCAGCATCTATGGAGCGAAGGAAACGGGCAACGTTTCAGGCTGAAACCCTTCTTCAGACTGATGGGTTTCGGCCTGAAACGTTGCTTATTTCCTTCGCTCCATAGATGCTGCTGCACCTGCTGAGTTTCTCCAGCACTTTTGTCTACCTTCGATTTTCCAGCATCTTCATGAACATAATATGTGAATGCTTTATTGAGCATAATTCCGACTGGTAACTACGCACTTCGTTCAAGCACATTATCGCACGCGTCATGCAAATCGTCTTAAATGACCACCTAAACTGTCATTTGGTAACCCAAAAAGCTGTCGAGGTTGCCCGGATGGCAACAGGGGAAAAAAGTTAAGCAAGAGCCCTGCTGACCATTCTGTCCTGGGCCTCCTCCATTGTCAGAGTGAGGCCAAACGCAAATCAGATGAACAGCACCTGACATTTTGCTTTAATGCACTTGAAGTTCAGCACGTGTCTGGTAAAATGCTCATTAAATATTGTGCTAGTCAATTCCCCTCCCCCACCATAGATGAGGCTCGCACCAGGGTCTCCTCCATACCACGCAACACTGCCCTCTCTCCCCATTCCCCCACTCGAAAGGTGAGGATGAGGAGAGTCCCCCTCATCCTCACCTTTCACCCCACCAGCCAGCACATACAACACATAGTTCTCCGCCAGTTTCGCCACCTCCAACGTGACCCCACCACTCGCCTCATCTTCCCATCTCCCCCGTCTGCCTTCGGCAAAGACCGCTCCCTCCGCAACTCCCTTGTCAATTCTTCCCTTCCGCTCCACCCCTTCCCCGGGCACTTTCCCTCGCAACCGCAAGAGATGCTACACTTGTCCCTTCACCTCCCTCCTCCACGCCTTTCGGGGACCCAAGCAGTCCTTCCAGGTCCGACAGAGGTTCACCTGCACCTCATCTACTGCATCCGCTGTCTAGATGCCATCTGATCTATATCGGTGAGACCAAGCGGAGGCTTGGCGATCATTTCGCCGAACACCTCCGCTCGGTCCGCAATAATCAACCTGACTTCCCGGTGGCTCAGCACTTCAACTCCCCCTTCCATTCCGTATCCGACCTCTCTGTCCTGGGCCTCCTCCACGGCCGGAGTGAACAACATCGCAAGTTGGAGGAACAGCACCTCATATTCCGCTCGGGGAGTCTGCATCCTCTGGGTTTGAACATTGAATTTTCTCAATTCTGTTAACCCTTGCTGTCTCCTCCCCTTCCCACCTCTCCATCAGCCCTCGGGCTCCACCTCCTCCTCCTTTTTTCTCCCCGCCCCGCCCACCTCCCATCAGTCGGAAGAAGGGTTTCGGCCCGAAACGTTGCCCATCTCCTTCGCTCCTTAGATGCTGCTGCACCTGCTGAGTTTCTCCAGCCTTTTGTGTAGCCCCAATCTGACCTTTCTGTCCTGGACCTCCTCCATTATCAGAGTGAGGCCCAGTGCAAATTGGAGGAACAGCACCTCATATTTCACTTGGGTAGTTTACACCCCAGCAGTATGAACACTGACTGCTCTAACTTCAGATAGCTGTTGCTTTCTCTCTCTCCATCCCCTCCCCCTTCTCCCACTAGTCTTACTGTCTCCGACTACATTCTATATTTGTCCCGCCGACTCCCCTGACATCAGTTCTGAAGAAGGGCCTCGACCCGAAACGTCACCCTTTCCTTCTCTCCAGAGATGCTGTCTGACCCGCTGAGTTACTCCAGCATTTTGTGTCTACCTTCAATTTAAACCCGCATTTACAGTTCTTTCCTACACATGGTAGAAATTCCCTGTGTAAATGTAACATACTAACATAGAACGGAACCACACAAGAACAGGTCCTTCAGCCCATAATGTCTGTATCAAACATGTCCATGCTGTGTCTATCTGACAATATCCATATATCTGCAATATCCATTACCTACATATCTATATACTATCTATCTAAAAGTCTCTTACATTTCACTAATGTATCTGCTTCAACTAACACCCCGAGAACTAGGCACTCATCACTATGTAAAAAGTTTTAAACATTTTAAAAACTTTGCCCCTCTCACCTTAAAGTTATGACCTAGTTTTAATTTTTCCAGTTGAGAAAACAATTCTGACTGTGTGCCTCATAACTTTATACATCAGGTCTCCCTGCAACCTCTGGTATTTTAAAGAAAACCATCCACGTCTATCCCCTGTGTTGCTGATATCTCCCCAACCCAGGCATCATTCTGGTAAATCTCCTCTGCACTCTTTCCAAAGCCACCACATACTTCACGCAATGGAGTGACTAGAAATACATATAATATTCCAAATGTAGACGTACCATAGCTCTATAAAGCACTTTGTTATTTGGCCCAACCCTTCTAATGATAGAACAAACAACCTTTGTTCCCTATTACTGTCATTGTTGTCTCATTCAAATAATCTCTAACCTCATGCCGTTGGGCATTCTGGAATAGTACTCCACACCTACAAAGTAATAATTCCAGTATCTGTTAAGGGAGCAGTTATTGGGAAAAGGGACAAAAACACATAAATCCCCAAGAGGAATAGAAGATAGTGGGAGAGAGTCAATAGAGCTCTATTCTCATATGTCTTGAAACAGAACTATTACATTTTTACTTGGAGCAGCACAACAGATTTGTAAACATAGCATTCAGTAGATAGCATTATAAACCACAAAAAGTTCAATAAATTAAATTTAAAAGAGTAAAAATGAAAACAAATCCAAAAGTCCCTGATGCAATCAGGCTGTTCATAGTTTAGTTGGAGTTTATAGTGCTCAAAAGTCTGATGTTGTTGGGAAGAAGCTGTTCCTGAACCTGGATGTTAGTTTTCGGGCTCTTATACCTTCTTAGAAACATAGAAAATAGTGCAGGAGGAGGCCATTCGGCCCTTCGAGCCAGCACCAGCATATGAAATGAGAATGCGGCCAGGGTGGCGTGCATCCTTCATGATGCTGTCTGCCTTTTTGAAACAGCACCTCCTGAAGATTTCTTTGATGGTGGGTTGGTCAGTACCCATAATGGACTGGGCAATGTTCACCACTTTGTCATATCCTTCATTCTTAGGCATTAGAGTTTGAGGAGCTGTAATGCAACCAGTCAGTACACCAGGACAGATCTTCAGAGATATGCATGCACAGAAATTTGAAGTTGTTGATTCTCTCCACCAAACAGTCAATGTAGACAGGTTTGTAGATCAGCCTTTCTCTTTTAACATCAACACGTTCCTTGGTTTTACTGACGATGAGAGCACAGTTGCTGTTTTGGCACTAGTTGGATAATCGATCTCCCTCTAGACTCTGACTTATCGTTATCAGTAATTCGTCCAACAGATGTGATCTGCAAATGTAAAGATGGAGTTGGAACCCTGCCCAGCTACACAGTCATGGCTATAAAGTGTGTGGAGCAAGGGTCTGAGCACAAAGCCTTGAGGTGCTGCTGTGCTGATGATTAGGAGGAAGCGTAGCAATTTTGTTTGTACCGATTTGTTCTGTTGTTGAGGAAGTCAAGGATCCAGTTGCAAAGGGACGTGCAGAGATGCAATTCCCCAACTGTGGCATATTTGCTCAGATCTGATGCCCAGTTCTGGAACATCACCGTCGACCAACTCGTACTTCTGCCTCCCCTGAGCGGCACTGCTGGGGCTGCACTCTTCAGTCACTGCTTAAATACAGGAGGGAGCACAGCCAGGTGGTCATATTTCACAAAGTGTGGGCAAGGGATGGAGCGACAGGTATCTCTGGTGGCAGAAATAGCAGTGGTCGAAGGTATACGATCCTCTGGTGCTGCAGAACACACACTGATGGCAGCTTGGGAGTGATCTTTAAGCCGGCTTTGTTGAAGACCCCAGCTACGATAAGAAAGGCACCTGGCATTTGTTGAGCATAGCATGCAGCTCCGCCTGTGTTAGATGGATATTTGCCTGGGGTAGGATGTAGGCCGTGGTTAAGATGATGAGGCGAATTCCCTCTGGAGGTGGAAAGGGTGGCATTTTATTGCCAAGTGTTCTGGGTGTGGAGAGCAGGAGATGGACCAGACTGTTATATCGGAGCACCATAAATAGTTTACCACGATGCAGACATCACTGCCTTTCCCCGGTGCCTCCATTCGGACCATGCGATGAAAAGAGAAACCTTTATACTGGAGGGCCAAATCTGGAAAACAGGAGGGGGGGGGGGGGGGGGGGGGGGGGGGGGGGAGTCCCGTCTCTGGAACAGTACAGTAGCTCAGCGTTAAGTTCCTGTCTTACAGCACCAGGGACCCAGGTTCAATCCTGACCTCAGCTGCCATCTGTACGGAGTCTTTACATTCTCCCTGTGACCGCATGGCTTTGCTCCAGGAACTCCAGTTTCTGCCACAATCCAAAGAATTACAGATTTGTAGGTTAATTGGGTTTGTAAATTGTCCCTAGTGTGTAAAAGGGGTGGGAGATTACAACCTTCACGTGGTCCACCCTGTTTCGACAAATGCAATCAACCTGGCGTGCACAAACGGAAGATCTAACAGAACAAGTTGTCTTACAATTTTAGGCTTTACACGCCATACGCAAGAAGAAGCATAAGGTTCTAGTGTACAGGGTGATCGCTGGTTGGTGCGGACTCGGTGGGCCAAAGACCCCATTTCCATATTCTATTTTTAAAGTCTAAGTAAAGAGCATTTACTCATTTCTCTTTACCCTCAAGTCCTCAACTTCACTTTCTAGAGACTGTACATTGACCAGTGGATTGGTTGGGAGGGTATGAAGGCCCCGTGCTGCAATCTTGTAAAACCCCAGCAACCACATTTCTCAACACAATGGTGATCTCCCTGGACTTTCCTGGCATTGCATTGTGTAACAGCGATCCTCAAGCACTGGGATTTCCTTGTCATGGCGGAATTCCCTTACAATCGGTAGCTCCATTGCCATCGGGACACCACAATAGCACTAATCCATTTAAATGGACTAGCAGCTAGTCAGTGGCAGCACTGATTCGTGCAGTTTATTTTATCCATAAAAGTTCAAAATTGCCATTTGATTTGTTGCTCTTGTTCTGCTTGTGAAGTGTCACCACAAAAACAGTGCAATTTTGCAAAAATAAATCCTGCTGGAGCAGTATATGCAGCAGGGATATCCAGTTTATATTATAGATGTTGCAGGCCTATGAACAATTAGAACAGATGAGAGAGACGATAAAGAGTGGCAGCAATGGGATTTTAAAATGCTAGAGAAGTGAAGCAAAAACGTCTTCAGGAAGTTAAAATACTCAAGCAGTATGAGAGAACAATACATAGAATGATAGACAGAACGAGGAATACTTTTTAGGAAGAGCAAAGAGAACATGTGCTTGGTGCCTATCACAACTGGCTTATGTCCGAGATGATGTGAGGCATTCTACAATTATCCAATTGGGGACATGATGGTTGGCTACTCAACAACTAGTCAGTATACACAATTTAACTGCCACCTACAATCACTAACTAAGTGGATCAGGTTTGCCATGCTGCTTGGGGAACATTTTATAGGAGTTGTTCTCCATGTCCCACACCAGCTGAAGAGCAAGACGTTCGTACTATACCAAGAGTATAATATTGGACAATATAAACAGGGAGCTTGGATAATGGTACAGACGATGTTGTAATAATTGACAAAGAGCCAAAGGGGCATCAGGTTGGATAGATGTCATCAAGGAGGGAATCACTGGGCCTGTCCAGAAGATATAATAATTGTGATACAGTCTAGTTGCAGATGCACATTATATTAACTGCAATTGTAATTGATGCAAAAACTAATACCGCCTTTGAGTGTGTTGCTATATTGCTGGGAAATTGTGTCCCCTCCTTTGATAAATGGTATGAAAATTACAGCTGGAACAGCATCCTATGCGGCCATCATGTCATAACCAGGGTCTGATGAGACAGAGAAAAGGAACCGATGGTACTTTCGGATGAACAGCTGGGAACAGTGAAATTTGTTAAGCCATGAAATGATTCGAGGAAACATTAAAGAGATTTATTTCGACCAAACTTCCGCCAATACCACAACTCCATGCCGATTGAAAAGCACTGAAGTCAGAGGGCGAGATGGTCATTCACGAATGGTCCAAGACGACTCAAAAGCATGCAAAGAATTAGAGGATGGTTCTGCGATGCAAGCTGCCCAAGCAAAATACGAGATGTTCATCCAAATTTTCATTTGACAATGGAGGCAGCCTAGGACATAAAGGTCAGTGTGGGAATGGGAAGGGGAATTAAAGTGTTTGGCAACCAGGAGATTATGAGAGGCAGAGATAGTGTAGACAGTCAGAACCATCTTCCCCTGTGGTGGATATCTATCTAGATTCACATATCTATCAACACTAGAAAGCAAAGTTATCACTGAAAGTTTAAATGGAGATGCATTTGGCAAGTTTTATTTATACACAGCAAGGAATGGAGGCCTGGAATGAACTACCTGGTGGTGATGGAGGCAGATAAAAGCATGGTGTTTAAGAGGTTTTTAGATAGGCACATAGAAGTGCATGGAATAAAGGAATATGAATCAAGTACAGGCAAATGAGAACAGTTTAATTTGGATTCATGTTCAATACCAACAGGTTTAAGGACCCGTTCCTGTACTGTACTACTCGTAAGATAAACATAGAATGGTGTAAATCAGGCAGAGGGGATCAAGTTTCTGGATCAGTGGAACCTCTTTTGGGGAAGGAGTGACCTGTATAAAACGGACAGGTTGCACTTGAACCCGAGGAGGACCAGTATCCTGGCAGGGAAATTTGCAAAGGCTACTGGGGGGGCCTTTAAACTAGAACGGTTGGGGGGAGGGACTCAGAGAAAGCCAGTAGACAGGGTCTGAGGCAGGAGGCAGAGATGTGAAGGACTCAGACCCAACATGTAGGGGGGAAAGAAGAAACAAATAATGAACAGAGAATAAGAGGTGGTGGGTTTCCAGGGCAAAAATCAAAAGGGGCCACTTGTCAACATGATTGTATAAGGAGTAAGAGTGTTGTAAGGCTTTGTGTCTCAATGCAAGGAGCATTCGTAATAAGGTGGACGAGTTGAATGTGCAGATAGTTATTAATGACTATGCTATCGTTGGGATCACGGAGACATGGCTCCAGGGGGACCAAGGCTGGGAGCTGAACATCCAGGGATATTCAATATTCAGGAGGGATAAACAGGAAGGAAAAGGAGGTGGGGTAGCGTTGCTGGCGAGAGAGGAGATTAATGCAATAGAAAGGAAGGACATTAGCTTGGAGGATGTGGAATCGATATGGCTAGAGCTGCGAAACTCTAAGGGGCAGAAACCGCTAGTGGGAGTTGTGTACCGGCCCCCTAACAGTAGTAGTGGTTGGGGATGGTATCAAACAAAAAATTAGAAATGCGTACAACAAGGTTAAAACAGTTATAATGGGCGACTTCAATCTACATATAGATTGGGTGAATCAAATGGGCAGGGGTGCTAAGGAAGAGGACTTCTTGGAATGTATGCGGGATAGTTTTCTAAACCAACATGTAGGGGAACCAACGAGAGGGCAGGCTATTCTAGACTGGTTAAGTAATGAGGAAGGGTTAGTTAGCAGTCTTGTTGTGTGTGGCCCCTTGGGCAAGAGTGACCATAATATGGTTGAGTTCTTCATTAGGATGGAGTGACATAATTAAGTCAGAAACAAGGGTTCTGAACTTAAACAAAGGTAACCTTGAAGGTATGAGACGTGAATTGGCCAAGATAGACTGGCAAGTGATTCTTAAAGGGTTGACAGTGGATGTGCAATGGAAGGTATTTAAAGACTGCACGGATGAACTACAACAATTGTTCATTCCAGTTTGGCAAAATAATAAATCAGGGAAGGTAGTGCATCCATGGATAACAAGGGAAATCAGGGATAGCATAAAAACAAAAGATGAAGCATACAAATTAGCCAGAAAAAGCAGCCTACCAGAGGACTGGGAGAAATTCAGAGCCAGCAGAGGAGGACAAAGGGCTTAATTAGGAAAGGAAAAATAGATTATGAAAGAAAACTGGCAGGGAACATAAAAACTGACTGCAAAAGTTTTTATAGATATGTGAAGAGAAAGAGATTAGTTAAAACAAATGTAGGTCCATTGCAGTCAGAAACAGGTGAATTGATCATGGGGAACAAGGACATGGCAGAACAATTGAATAACTACTTTGGTTCTGTCTTCACTAAGGAAGACATAAATAATCTGCCGGAAATAGCAGGGGACCGGGGGTCAAATAAGGTGGAGGAACTGAGTGAAATCCAGGTTAGCCGGGAAGTGGTGTTAGGCAAATTGAATGGATTAAAGGCCGATAAATCCCCAGGGCCAGATAGTCTGCATCCCAGAGTACTCAAGGAAGTAGCCACAGAAATAGTGGTTGCATTAGTGATAATTTTTCAAAACTCCTTAGATTCTGGAGTAGTTCCTGAGGATTGGAGGGTAGCTAATGAAACCCCACTTTAAAAAAAAGGAGGGCAAGAGAAAACAGGGAATTACAGACCAGTTAGTCTAACATCAGTAGTGGGGAAACTGCTAGTTATTAGAGATGGGATAGCAGTACATTTGGAAAGTGGTGAAATCATTGGACAAAGTCAGCATGGATTTACGAAAGGTAAATCATGTCTGACGAATCTCATAGAATTTTTCGAGGATGTAACTAGTAGAGTGGATAAGGTAGTGGATAAAATAGAACCAGTGGATGTGTTATATCTAGACTTTCAGAAGGCTTTCGACAAGGTCCCACATAAGAGATTAGTATACAAACTTAAAGCACACGGTATTGGGGGTTCAGTATTGATGTGGATAGAGAACTGGCTGGCAGACAGGAAGCAAAGTAAATGGGTCCTTTTCAGAATGGGGTACCACAAGGCTCAGTGCTGGGACCCCAGCTATTTACAATATATATTAATGATTTGGACGAGGGAATTAAATGGAACATCTCCAAGTTTGCGGATGACACAAAGCTGGGGGGGCAGGGTTAGCTGTGAGGAGGATGCTGGGAGGCTGCAAGGTGACTTGGATAGGCTGGGTGAGTAGGCAAATGCATGGCAGATGCAGTATAATGTGGATAAATGTGAGGTTATCCACTTTGGTGGCAAAAACAGGAGGGCAGACTATTATCTGAATGGTGACAAATTAGGAAAAGGGGAGATGCAATGAGACCTAGGTGTCATGGTACACCAATCATTGAAAGTAGGCATGCAGGTGCAGCAGGCAGTGAAGAAAGCAAATGGTATGTTAGCATTCATAGCGAAAGGATTTGAGTATAGGAGCAGGGAGGTTCTACTGCAGTTTTACAGGGTTTTGGTGAGACCACACCTGGAGTATTGCGTACAGTTTTGGTCTCTAAATCTGAGGAAAGACATTCTTGCCGTAGAGGGGGTACAGAGAAGGTTCACCAGACTGATTCCTGGGGTGTCAGGACTTTCATATGAGGAAAGACTGGATAGACTTGGCTTGTACTCGCTAGAATTTAGAAGAATGAGGGGGGAATCTTATAGAAACTTACAAAATTCTTAAGGGGTTGGATAGGCTAGATGCAGGAAGATTGTTCCCGATGTTGGGGAGGTCCAGAACAAGGGGTCAGTCTGAGGATAAGGGGGAATTCCTTTAGGACCGTGATGAGGAAAACATTTTTCACACAGAGTGGTGAGTCTCTGGAACTCTCTGCCACAGAAGGTAGTTGAGGCCAGTTCATTGGCTATATTTAAGAGGGAGTTAGATGTGACCCTTGTGGCTAAAGGGATTAAGGGGTATGGAGAGAAGGCAGGTACAGGATACTGAGTTGGATGATCAGCCATGATCATATTGAATGGTGTTGCAGGCTCAAAGGGCCGAATGGCCTACTCCTGCACCTATTTTCTATGAGGGTAATAATTCACGAGATACGAAAAGTCATTTGATAACCATTAGTAAGACATAAGGTTTTCTAATTAAGAGGGAATGAAGTCGAAAGTTGATCATCGCCTAATTATTTTAAAAGTGCAAAATCCACATGCAACTTTTGTGTCGCGACAATAAAAAAAAGGCTATGGGTGCTGAGAGTTATTGAGGCCCCTTGGGTTTAGTTTAGTTTAGAGATACAGCGAGGAAACAGACCCTTTGGCCCACCGAGTCCGCACCAACCAGCAATTCCCCGCACACTTAACACTATCCTACACACAATAGGGACAATTTACAATTTTATCAAGCCAGCTAGCCTACAAACCTGCATGTCTTTGGAGTGTGGGAGGAAACTCGAGAACCATGCAGATCACGGGGAGACGTACAAACAGTACCCGTGATCAGGATTGAACCCAGGTCTCTGGCACGGCAAGGCAACAACTCTACTGCTGCGTCACCATGCCGTCCTCTCACTGTTCACCAGTATTAACTGCGAAAAGGCTTGAATAAGCAGAGTAGTTTATGAAACTCACCACTTCTCCAAGTGATTATCTTTGTGCACTGTCCCATCAAAGCCAGATTCAGGGTAGAGGTGAAACATACATTTCCCTCCAACAGCATCCACTAAGCTTTGTCTCATCTAGAAATGTTACACATTTCTTTTAATCATATTTTTGATACATCTTGCAAATAACTATGGCCCAGACACTGAGCGTGTAGCTTTGGTTGCCTTCCAAATAAAAATCCCAGTTACTCAATCTGTAATAGTACAAATGTATTTCTGCACACTTACCCTTTAAGCAAGTATTATCAAAAATATTTTGCTTCTCTTTTGTCTCTCCCACTGGTTACATTCTCCAAAAGAATAAAATCTCCAGTAGATTTGTTAACCGTCATGCTCTTTTCATACACCCATACTGACTTTATCCAATTCTGTTAGTGCTATCCATGTTTTCACTATTACATTTTTGTAAAAGTCTAGGATTTTCCCAACTACTGACAAAGTAACGCCTCCCTTTTATTTTAACAAATAGCAAAATTACATGTGCCATCATCCAATATGTTGAAACTGCTTCACAATCCACAGACATTTGCTAGATGACCACCAGTGCATCCACTATTTTCAGGGCCACTGCCTTTACTGCTCTAAAATGTTGATTATAAGGCAGTGGGGATTGGTCCATATTCAGCCCGGTTAATTTCCCCACCAGTAAAATGGAAAAAAGAACTGCAGTTGCAGGAATCTTAAGCATAACACAAAGTGCCGGAGTAACTCAGCAGGTCAGGCAGCATCGGCAGAGTCTGAAGTATCCTTACCCAAAACGTTATCTCTCCATTTTCTCCACAGGGGCTGCATGCTCCACTGAGTTTCTCCAGGACTGAGTTGTGGACTAATTTCCCTAGCACTAGTTTTTTTTTTAAATGTTGAATTCCTCCCTCTCAGTAAACCCTTATGTTCCGAAATACCCAGGAGGTTATTACTAATCTATGTGTTCTGCCATTTATGGTCCCAATTATAATTTGCCCATTGTTTGTAGGTTACCTACATCTATCTCCATTAACCTTTTCATCCTCACAAATTTAAAGAAGCTATATTATGTCACCTGCAAATCTAACCTCATACATCAGCTTCTCCTTAAACCTTTTCGTTCTCCTTTGCTGAATGCTAAATTGCACCATTTTATTGCCTACTGCCTTTACTAGTAATATATGCACCTCCTCTGTGGATCCAATAACATTCCTAATTTAAGTCATAAGTCACAGTTGAGCCATCTTTCCCCAACATATTTTTGTACTGACATTTTGTAACAATGATCCATACTTGGATAGGCAACATTCCCACATTTATCCAAGCCAGGTCCCATCTCATACTGTTTATTTGGTTAGATTCAAGACCCTCGCTTCTGCCACTTTCCATTTTAATGAAGTAGTAATTCTTAATCTCGACACAGTCAGGGTCCCCTAATATCAACAACATCCCAACTATATATACCAAGTTGTATTAATTCAACAACCTTATTGCTAATACTTTTAGAGTTAGGGCCAAGTTGATACCATACCTCTAAATGTTTTCACTATAGTTCTGCCACTGGAATGTAACTCCAAAATAATATGCCTTTTATGCAATGAAGATAGTAAACTATGAAAAACGTGACAGCCCCACGTTTTATCAGTTACAGAAATGTAGTGTTGGGTTGCAAAATGTTGCTTGAATGAGTCAGCCATGACCTCAAGTTAACAGAGCATAGCGCAGTGGTGCAGCTGGTAGAGCTACTGCCTCACAGTACCAGAGAACCAGGTTTGATCCTGATCTCAGTTGCTGTCTGTGGAGTTTGCATGTTCTCCCTATAACCATGTGGGTTTCCACCAGGTGTGCCAATCTACAATCACCCTCAGCATCGAATCATGGCGCATTCTGAAGTTACGTTCATATATATTTTTTGCTTTTTATCCAATGGGCCCTACTACATGATAGAGTGAAAGTCGACAGACACCTATAAGCCCTGAAGTTGCGATTGCTGGGAGCGCAGGAACTGCCTCCTGATCAGAAGATGCACAAACCCATAGAAAGTATTTTTTATTTCCCTTATGACTATTGCCGGGTCAGGTGAAAATGGAATTCAGTGCCTGCAAAGGCAAAAAAGTCTGGCAGATTTAAAAAACACCAGTGCCTACAAATTAAAAAAACGATAATTGAATATTGCTTATCATGTATCTATACATTGTAATCATGCATTGTCGTTCTGCTGACTGGAAAGCACATAAAAAAAGCTTTTCACTGTACCTCGGTACACGTGATAATAAACTAAATTGAATTGAACTGAAACATTTTTTTAATTATCCCATGCCATGACAAAAGTCACTGGAAATACAGTGTATTTGTTGACATTAATTGTACTCGGGAATTATCAACATTCTATTTTCCTTGCTACCAAATCTAATAATCACTCTGACCATTCACACTTTGGGCAGGGACTTCGCTGTGTGGAACTATAATGACCACTATCATACTGCTTAATTTCACTCGTTATCACCTTCTCCACAGCCAACAATGGACTGTGGGTTCCACCTTCCCATGATCATCGTAGATTTGTCCTTTTGCATCACTTTCATCCATTTGTCCTTTGTACATTTTCATGTCTCTCATCTCCCTCTCCCTGCAATCTGAAGGGTCTCCTCCCTAAACCTCAACTATTCCTTTTCTCCAGAGATACTGCCCGACTTGCTGAGTTACTCCAGCATTTTATGTCTATCTAATTAACCCCATTCCACTCCGCTCTCCCAATTAAAACCTCCTCCACACATTTATTCAAATAGGGTAGCAAGTTCTTACTAGTAGAACTGGTTAGAGTTTCAGTTGTTACATTTCTGTATCATGACCAAAAAGTAAAGTGAAATTTGCAAAAACGTACTTCGTGAAAGGGAACACCTCAGCAAAACATTAAGTACCTTGAGAAATACATTAAGCTACCTTCCGAAAGTCTTAAGTTACCTTGAGAAATACATTAAGCTATATATAATATAATAAACAATAACATCATTGCCTTCGCCGCGTTTTAACGTAGCAGATCAGAGCATTATCATCAGGATTGACATATAACAAGAGAAGAGCGTAAAACAACTGTTCAGAGACTCCATTTATCACACTGGGACATGCTTATTTTCATTAAAGCGCCACAGGACATTGATGCTCCTCAGCAACGGGAGGCAGAACTTCCAACAGCAACATGGCCCATGTTACACGGGTGTCCGCCGCCCCTCACTCGCATCGTTTTACGCCGGGCCCAATGCCTTCAATATTGCCGACATTCAGTTCACTCACTTATCGATTCCATCACTTGGCGAATGGTTGTTGCAATTGACGCGCCGGGCAGAGTTAAACCGGAGGTGAATTTATAAAAAAGTTTGACTAAATGTCACAAGTGACATGTCGATAACTCGGCGCCCGGCCTACACTCCCCTCCACACACACACACACACAGCAGCAGCAGCAATGCCGCTTCCTCCTCCTCCCTACCTTCACACTGAAGATCGATAAGAACCAGCAGGAAGGGGACATAGGAGAACACTCTGGACAGACATGCCCGTGGTGCCACCATCCCGACCGACAGTGACCTGGAGCCGCTTCACAGCCGCGGCCTAGGGCTCCTTCAAGGCAGCGGCCCGGAGCTTCTTCACGGAAACAGGCCTGGAGTTCCTTCACGGCAACAGGCCAGGGGCAAGGCCGCGGTCTGGGGCTCCTTCACGGCAACAGGCCCGGAGCTCCTTCAGATCCTCCGGCGACGAGGTAAGTCGTGAACCCGGCTCCTCGACCACTTCTGCCGCCGCAGCTTCAGCGTCAACTTCCTCCCCTTGCTGCCACTATAAAGTCATGGCAGCCGGCACTGAGCCCTGTTGCCACCAACCAGCACACGTCCAATTACTCGCCCGCAGCTTCTACATCCACCTGGTTAGATGCCTTGCCCGGTGCCGGGAGGTGAATTGAGAGCCGACTTCAGAACAACCCCGATTTCAACACGAAATTTCGCACGGTCAATCGTGGTTTATTCGGATTGGATCACAAGAGGCTTGGTGACACACACTGACTTGATTCGACAGCGACGATTGAAGGTCCCACCCACACTGTGCAAGGTTCAAGACGTGCAGCTCTGGCATTAGTGGATCCGCGTATCTTGTGTTAAGTGTATTATCGTGTGTGCAATGCTCATATTTAAAACGTGTGCCCAGCCCATCGTGTAGTTTGTGTAGGAAGGAACCACAGATGCTGGTTTACTCGCCGACCCGCCCCCACCCTAGTTCTCCGACTAGTTTCACTGTCCTCCTAATTAATTTTACTGACTGTATGCCTCCTTGTCAACTTCCCACTCAGCCAACAATGAACCATTGTACATTTCCTTGACCATCATCTACTTTGATATACCGACCTCACCCAAATCTCTAGTCTCCCTCTCCCCTGACTCTCAGTCTGAAGAAGGTCTCGACCCGAAAGATCACCCACTCCTTCTCTCGGGGATGCTTCCTGACCCGCTGAGTTGCTCCAGCATTTTGTGTGCAGCTTGTGGTAATCGAGGTGTGCTCTAACCAGGTTTGTGGTAGAAGCATTACTTTTATTAGCAGGTGCTTAATTCTTACCGATATTAAAATCTGCACTAATTAGTTTGGATTATATTATTTATTGCATTAGATAGCTTAAAGATGAGAAATGTTCAGTAAATCAGGCAACATCACTGAGAGTAAAACCCAAATCTTCTGCTTAAAAGCCAACAGATCACTCGGGGACACCTGCCCAGAGTACCTGATATCCCTAAGTAACTTTAGCAAATTTGCAGATGACACAAAAGCTGGGTGGCAGTGTGAACTGTGAGGAGGATGCTATGAGAATGCAGGGTGACTTGGACAGGTTGGGAGAGTGGGCAGATACATGGCAGATGCAGTTTAATATGGATAAATGTGAGGTTATCCACTTTGGTGGCAAAAACAGGAAAGCAGATTACTATCTAAATGGTGTCAAGTTGGGAAAAGGGTAAGTACAATGGGATCTGGGGTCCTTGTTCATCAGAAAATGAAAGTAAGCATGCAGGTACAGCAGGCAGTGAAGAAAGCAAATGGCATGTTGGCCTTTATAACAAGAGGATTTGAGTATAGGAGCAAAAGGTCCTTCTGCAGTTGTATAGGGCCCTAGTGAGACTGCACCTGGAGTATCATGGTCCCCTAATTTGAGGAAGGACATTCTTGCAATTGAGGGAGTGCAGCGTAGGTTTACAAGTTTATGTCCCGGGATGGCGGGACTGTCATATGCTGAGAGAATGGTGCGGCTGGGTTTGTATACTCTGGAGTTTAGAAGGATGAGAGGGGATGTTATTGAAACATATAAGATTATTAAGAGTTTGGACACGCTAGAGGCAGGAAACATGTTCCCGATGTTGGGGGAGTCCAGAACCAGGGTCACAGTTTAAGAATAAGTGGTAAGCCATTTAGAACTGAGACGAGGAAACACTTTTTCTCACAGGGAGTTGTGAGTCTGTGGAATTCTCTGCCTCAGAGGATGGTGGAGGCTGGTTCTCTGGATACTTTCAAGAGAGAGCTGGATAGGGCTCTTAAAGATAGCGGAGTCAGGGGATATGGGAAGGCAGGAATGGGGTACTGATTGGGGATGATCAGCCATGATCACATTGAATGGCGGTGCTGGCTCGAAGGGCCGAGTGGTCTACTCCTGCACCTATTGTCTATTGACCCCCATAGAGTTGAACAAATGTAAATGATGCTAGTATATTTGCCACTGAACATTAACCTGATGAAATACATTTATCCATTTGAAATTACCAACAACAAGTAGATGTGTTGGGCATGTTTAGTTTGGCAATACAGCATGGACCAGGCCCTTTGGCCCATGGTGACCATCAATCACCCATTCATATGTGATCTCGCTCCCAACACATGAGGGATAATTTTACAGAGGCCAATTAATCTACAATGCACGACTTTGGGATGTGGATAGAAACCGGAGAAACCCCACCCAGTGATGGAGAATGTGCAAACTCCACACACACAGCACCCAAGGTCAGGATCGAACTCTGGTCTCTGACGCTGTGAAGTAGCAGCTCTACCAGCTGTGCTACTATGTCGCCTGTGTTTGATCAGATGGGAGCTAGTCTCCCAATTGGAAGAAGCAAAGTATTCCATGGATAGGCAACCTGAGATCTTCTCGAATACTGAATACAGCAAATTTCAGAAGTACTGAACATTGAAATAATATATGTCCAGAAAAGACCCAGTATGAGGGAATTGAAGATGAAAGGACAGATTATTAAGGAACGTCAAAAGGGATGACTGTGCAAGGTAAAAGGTCAGCCGAAGATCAAAATTGTAGAAATTCGAATGGATGTGTTTATTTATTGTAAGTGGATTGTCATACTTTCTGATGTGCACTTGCTATCCACCTCAGTATCCATAACTAACTTGCATCAATTTATATCTTAACTTAATATTGGTGTGAATGCTGTTCTCTCAAATGATATCTGTGAATCCTAGTTCTTTCTTCACAAGTAGAGTGGTGAAATAAGGCATTTGACATGCTTGCCTTCATTGGTCAGGGCATTGAGTGTAAGTCAGGAAGGCATAATGCAGTTTTGTAGTTCTTTGGTAAGGCTGCATTTAGTTTTGCACGCAGTTCTTGTCGCCCCAATACAGGAAGGATGTGGAGGCTTTGGAAAGGCGAGAGGACTTTTACAAGAATTAAGGCTGGATGAGGGGGATATCAGCTGTTTTCTCTGAATGCCAGAGGTTGCGTTGAGCTCTGATTGAAGTACAGTATATACAATCATGAGAGGTCTACATAGAGTAGACGGTCAGAACTTTTTCCTTGTATGTAAATATTAAATATGAGGGTACAATTTTTTAAATTAAAAAAAAATATTTTTATTTATTAGAGGTAAATACATCAGTGTACATCCCGTATATATTGTTACAATCATTGTACCCCTTAATTTTAAGGCTTTTAAAGAAAAGGAATAGAAACAGAGAGAGTGAAGAAAGTGAAAAGGGTTGTGAGAGTGAAAAAGCGTGCCAAAGGGAAATAAAAAAAGAGTCCTTGGTCAAAGAGTTAAAGAAAGGAGATTAAGAGATAGACCCTAGAAAAGAAAACAAAAGAGAGAAGAAAAAAGGAAAAGCCAGTTACTATATTATAAACATCACGCAAAAGGAATTTACCAACTCGATAGTTTTTCATCCCCCTTTACTAAGACCTGACGTAGGTACCTTTTTGAGGTACTCTTGCACCCTATCCTTGTAGCAAATCTATAAATGCAGACCACGTCTGATAAATGCCCCGACACCATCTGATGGTATCGGGGCATTTTCCCCAGAATTTTAAGATTAGCCTTTTTCCTATTATTAAGCCGTATTCAAATAGATTCTTTTGAAACACATTTAATTCAGAGCTACCTTCCGTTATTGTGAAAATAATCCAATCTGCCTTTGGTGTCAGTTTTATTTTAAATAGTTTTGTGAAGATTTCAAAGATTTCAATCCAAAATTTTGGAATTTTTGTACAAAAGATAAATGAGTGAGCTATAGTAGCATCTTGAGACTGGCATTTATCACAAAGTAAGGGTACAATTTTAAGGTGACGTGAGTAATGTTTAAAAGTGATGAGCAGGGCAAGTTTTTTTTATGCAGTGGGTGGTGAGTGCCTGGAACATGCAGCTGGGTGCGGTGGTAGAGACAGATTTGACACAGGCGTTTAAGAGACTTTTAGAAAGATGTATAGATATGCAGAGAATGGAGGGAATGGAATGCAGGCAATGAAAAGTTGGTCTTGAGGCATCATGTTTGGCGCAGACATGATGGGCCAAAGGGCCAGTTCTGTGGCGTACTGTTCCATATTCTATGTCTAATCACTTGCTATTCTAAACTTCATCTGACTTTGAGATGAAATGTACATTTTAGCTTAAGAGTAAATCCAATGGTAAAACTAGCTCTGAAATCCTCAGTGTGAACCTGAGCAACTGAACTCACTTCCTAGAAATCTGGGCTTTAGGGAGAAATGAACTGCCTGAAGTTTCCATGTTGTGCAGAAAGGCCTCGCTTATGAATAAGTTTACTATCCGATTCCAAAGCCAGATGACAATGATTGGAAAACATTGGAATGGATTATGCCATTTAGTTACCCGTGACAGATTTTGTAATATGTGTCATCGGAAATGTAAGTGTGAGATGTTGTATTTCGGAAAGGTTAAACCAGGGTACGACACGCACAGTAAGTGGTAAAGTCCTGGAGAGTGTTGTAGAATTGAGAGATCTTGGAGTTCTGGTGCACATCTCCTTGAAATTGGCGATACAGGCAGACAGGGTGGTGAAGAAAATGTGTGGCATGCTTGCCTTCATCCATCAATGCACTGCGTACGGGAGTTTGGATGTCATGTTACAAATATACAAGTGATTGTGACACACTTGGAGTACAGAGTATGGTTCTGATCATCTAGCTACATAAAGGATGTCATGTGGAGGTAGGAACTGCAGATGCTGATTTAAACTGATGATAGTCTAAAAATGCTGAAGTAAATGCTTTCCTTTAATGTATTTCTAAAATCTCTTTGGATTTCTCTTGATATTATCTGATAGAGCTATCTCCTGCCCCCTTTTTGTCCCTCTGATTCCTGCTTAAGTAGGCTCCTCGGTGTCCGAAACTCCTCCTGGGATACATTTGATCCCAGCCTCTGATACCTGTTCCTTTTTCCTGACCAGAGCCTCAAGTTCTCTTGTCATCTAAGTTTCCTTACTTCAATCTGCTTCACCCTTCATTCTAACAGGAACATGCACAAGCTTCTATAGCCTTGTTGATGGAGAATTCCAAATGGACCTGAACTCTTGGCACACTTTTAAAAACATCTCGCTTACCGGATGTTCTTCTGCTGGCAAACATCCTACTCCAATCAACTTGAGTAAGTTCCTACCAAATACCATAGTTAGCCTTGCCCCAATACAGAATTTAACTTGTGGGCCCGCCCTGTCTTTATCCATAACTATCTTAAAGTTAATAGAACAGTGATCACTGGCCCCAATTTCCCAAGAGCAAATCCAGCTTTGCCCTCTCCCGTGTAGGGGTCTCTATATATTGTCTGAGGAAACTTTCCTGGACACATTTCACAAATTCCACCTTGTGCAAGCCCTTGGCATGATGACCGTTTCATGCAAGCTTTTAGAGTCATAGATAGAGTGATACAGCGTGGAAAAAGGGCCTTCGCTCCAACTTGCACACATTGGCCAACATGTCCCTGCTACATTTGTCCCACCTGCTTGCGTTTGGCCCCTATCCCTCCAACCCTGTCCTATCCATGTACCTGTCTAACTGTTTCTTAAACGGGATAGTCTCTGCCTCAACTACTCATCTGGCAGTTTGTCAATACAGCCATCACCCATTGTGTGAAAAAGTTAACACTCAGTTTCTTGTCAAATTTTTTCCCCTTCATCTTAAACCTGTTTACCGATGACACTGTAGTGTCGCTACTATGGGCAAGGTTGATGCAGATGAAGAGGGGTACATTGCTGGATAAACTCTAAACATTGTGGTCCCATTAAGGCCTCTACGTAGGTGAAGCTCAACATAGGCGAGATCTAGCGCAGGCTATGTGATGGCTTTTTTTGAGCATTTGCACTGTCTGCATAGCTGCCTGGAGCCAATTTAATACCCTTACCATTTCCTTGACAAGCTGTCTGTCCCCTGCTTCCTTCACTGTCAGAGCAAGGTCAAACAATCTAGAGAAACAGCACCTCATGTTCCACCTCGGTGTTATGCTGTGCAACCTGACAACAAGAACAATTCTTTCAGTTAACCGGCTCCCCCTAGTCCATCTAATCTACCCCACATACCTTTTCTGCCCATAAATACTTCACCCCTTCCCACCCTCCTTCTCCCCTGCCCACTCCATCTGCCCCTCACCCAAACATTCATCTCACAAGATCCCCTTCCCCTCTGTTGTGATCTGCCCACAATCCCTTCCTTATTTGGTCCAAAATAACATCTCCCATTTTCATCATCTCTCTCGAGCTCTGTTACCTCCACCAAACATGTCCCAGTTGTCTGTTGTTATATTCACTCTTTCTCATACCTCCGACCCCATCTACCAATCCATTCCTCTTTTTACTGCAATTCATCAATTCACCCCTCCTCTACTGCCTTCATTCACCAATCCATCCCTTCTCACCTTTATCAACTTATCGCATTGTTAGTTCTTGCCCCACCCGCTCCACTCTCAGTCCAGAGGAACAGTTCTGACCCATAACATCAACTGTCCATGTCCCACCGCCGAACGGTGGCGTAGCAGTAGAATTGCTGTCTTACACCGCCAGAGCCCCGAATTTGATCCTGACTATGGGTACTGTCTGTAGAGTTTGTACATTCTTCCCGTGACTGTGTAGGTTTTTCCCGGGTGATCTGGTTTCTTCCCACATACCAAAGGTGTACAAATAGGTAGGTTAATTGGCTTCGGTAAAGATTATAAATTGTCCCTAGTGTGCAGGATAGTGCTGGTTTTCCTGGTGATCTCTGGTCGGCACGGACTCTGTGCAGTATCTCTAAATTATAAAAGTGGGGGTAAAAGAGGAGGAAGTGTTGTTTTATTGATTAAGAAGATTGTCACAACAGTAGCTCGAAATGGCAATGTTGATAGTTCACTCAGTGAGGTTGTATGGGTGGAGGTGAGAAATAAAAAGGGAATGATTACCTTGCTGGGGTGTATTACAGGCCACCAAATTGTCAACAGGAATTAGAAGAGCAAATATGCTAGGAGATTGCAAGCAGCCGAAAGACTAAAAAGGTTGTTATAGTAACCTAACTATAACAATATATAGTAGACTATATTGACTCAGAATGTCATAGTGCAGCAGGCTTAGCAATGGTGGAGTTTGTAAAAGGTGTCCAGGAAGATTTCCTTTGGCTATACATAGAGGGACGGGTAGGACTCCTGCTCAGGAGAGGGCAAAACTTGATCTACTCTGAGGAAATTGGGATGGGCAAGTGACTGACACGTTCAAGGGCGGGCCTTTTGGGACAAGCGACTACAGTTCTATTAGCTTTAAGATAGCTATGGATAAAGACAGGATGGGCCCACGAGATAAGAAATTCTCAATTAGGGCAATGCCAAATTTGGTATTCAACGGGACCTTGCTCAAGTTGATTGAAGTAGGTTGTTTGCAGGCAAAGAGACATCTTGAAAGTGGGTGCTTTTAAAACTATGATGATAAGTTCAGGGCATGCATGTTCCTGTTAAGGTGAGGGGCAAGGCAGGTGGGCATAAGGAAGCTTGGGTGATGAAAGAAATTGAGGTGCTGGGGTCAGGAAAAAAGGTGGCATGGAACAGGCAAAGGTAGCTGGGATTAAGTGTATCTCTGGAGGAATTTCAGGAACTGGGAATCATACTTCATAATGAAATCGTGAGGGCAAAAAGAGAACAGGAGAAAGCTCTGGCAGATAATATTAAGGGAAATCCAAAGAGATTTTATAAGTACTATGGCGTCAGGAATATCAATGGTTCTGGCTGTGACCACATCAACACTCGCTGTATGGTTAACTCGCATGTTATTTGTTATTTGCAGTGACAAAAAAGACAATGGCCACAAGAGGGCGCTGATCATCAGGGCATATGTGCAGCGGTGCTAGCAATCTCAGACATGTCCCAGTAGCTCAGTCCTGGTCTTAAAGGAGGAGGCAGCGTGATCTCAGGCTTCTCCCTGCAGTTCCACCTTGCCTCAAGAGGAGTCGCTAATATTCTCAGACATATCCTGGCAGCTCAGCGTTGGTGAAACGTCTCCTATCCCATGGTCTCCAGAGATGCTGCCTGACCTGCTGAGTTACTCCAGCACATTGTCCTTTCTTTTATGTTAACACTAGATGTAGGTATAAATTCTAGGAAAGGTTTAGAGGGAAAAGGTCCAAATGTAGGCAGGTGGGACGAGTGTAGATAGGACATGTTGATCAGTTGGGCAGGTTGTGTTTCCAAGAAACACTGCTAAGTGTCTCTAGCATTTTCCTTTTTTTTTAAAGCTCCAAAGACTGGTATTTTGCCAGCCACTCTGATAAACATAGAAAATAGGCGCAGGAGTAGGCCATTTGGCCCTTCGAGCCAGCACCGCCATTCAATATGATCATGGCTATCATCCAAAATCAGTACCTCGTTTCTGCTTTCTCCCCTTAGCCCTAAGAGCTATATCTAACTCTCTTGAATACATCCAGTGAATTGGCTTCCACTGCCGTCTGTGGCAGAGAATTCCACTGCCTTCGGCAGAAAGTCTGATTTGTGACCTGATTTTGTTTTTCTACCCAATACCTCTTGATGTACTGGATAGTAAATTTAGCTGGATTAGCTTTTATATTAGCCAATAAATTCAATAAATGCTTGGAAATCTGAGACCCACTTCATAATTAATAATAAACTCATTGAATCCAAACATAAACTATGGATTAAACAAAATTAAGAAAAACAAGCACCACTTTGATTCATGCTCCTTTTGCAACGAGGCATGGCAATTTCTTTTAATTTGGCAACCGAATTGTACAAAAATGTTTAAGACAGTGCTGTCAATCACTCAGCACTAAATATGCATTTCATTAATTGAATCCCATTTACAGAAAGAGTTGTCTAAGACACATTATAACCATGATACAGACGAGAATGATGCACCATTATTCTTTAAATATAAGCCTTTCCCCTGTGTTTTTTTTTGGTTTTTTGAGTCATTTTATCTGATTCGATTTATCTGAATCTGTCCAGGAAGCGTCCACTTCATTTTCCAGCATGCAATCCATAGAGAGCCATGAAAGCGGAGCAAACTCTGTCACCTTCTGCAGTAAATCTCTTTAGTCGCCCTGTCACCTGATTATATTCTTGTTTGAGCTTTCTCATTTCCTGTTTCACCTTCTCAATTACAGTCCAATAACTTAATTGACCTTTTTGGGCTTTTCCAGATTCCAGGCACCAGTGAGGTAACGTAATCGAATGAAGAGAAGATCTTTACCCATCTGTAGCCAACTCCAGAAGGGAACGAGCTTGGATCCTGTAACGCAAGATAAATAAAGTGGAATTGATGGGGAAAAAAGTACTGACTGGAGTAACTCAGTGGGTCAGGCTGCAGAAAACGGATAGTTAATGTTTCGGGTCGGGACCCTTCTTCAGACTTGGGTCCTAATCCGAAACCTCGAAAGAGTGAATAAGAATAGTAAGATGAACAAAGGCATAGGGTGAAATAATTAGTTATTGAGGAACAGTTAAATAGAGATGCAAGGAACTGTCGATGCTGGAATCCCAAGCAGAACACAAAATGCCACAGTAACTCAGCATCACTGGAAGGCAATGGATCGATTACATTATTGTCGGAACCCTTCTTCAGAATGAAGAAAGTCCTGACCTGAAAAGTTACCAGGTCTGAAGAAAGGTCCAGACCTGGAGTGTTGTCTGTCCATTCCCTCCACAGATGCTGCCTGACCCGCAGTATCTGCAGTTCCTTGTGTCTCCATTTAACTGTCCCTTAATAGCTACATTATTTCACTCAATGCCTTTGTTCCTCTCACCATCCTCCTTCACCTTCTGTTATCCAGAGTAACTTGACTTCTCTATCAGTTCAGATCAACACAAACTGTTACTCTCGGACAACATTGTTGTCATTGGGGATAGTATCGTTAAAGGAATAGACACCATTCTCTGTCACAAGGATCAGAATCCCAAAGATAGACACCAAATGCTGGAGTAACTCAGGTGGGTGACGTTTCGGGTTGAGACCTTTCGTCTGAAGAAGGGTCTCAACCCGAAAGGTCACCCATTCCTTCTCTCCACATATGCTGCCTGTCCTGCTGAGTTACTCCAGCATTCTGCGTCTTATTTCAATTTAAACCAGCATCTGCAGTTCTTTCCTACACTCAGGGTCCCAAAGGATGTGCTGCCTGCCTGCCTGGTGCCCAGATTCAGGATATCTTGTCTGAGCTGTGAAGGAAATGGGAGTGGGAGGGGAAAGATCCAGTCATCATGGTCCATGTGGGTACTGATGACATAGGTCGAAAAAGGAAAGAGGTTCTGCTCAGGAAATTTGAACATCTAGGCACCAAATTGAAAACCAGAACCAGAAAGGAAATAATCTCTGGATTGCTACATGGGCGACATGCAAATTTGCATAGGATTGAGAAGATTAAAGAGTTAAATGTGTGGCTCAAAGGATGGTGTGAAAGAAATGGATTTGAATTTGTGGGACATTGGCACCAGTATTGGGGGAAAGCTGTTCTAATGGGACGGACTCCACTTGAACCCGCTGGAACCAGGGCTGTATAACCAGGGTTAGAGATAGGGATTTAAACTATATAGTGGTGGGTGGGGGGGTCAACAATTTGTAAATGTATGGTTGAAGTTAAAGGGAAGGAGAGTGCAGGAGAGGTCACGGAAGTCTCCAGAAGTAATAGGACAGGAAGTTTAAGTCGGGATGAATAATTAAGATCAGGTAAAGTTGGGACTAATGTGAGAAGAGGGGCGGTGAATACTGAACTAAAGGTGTTATATTTGAATGTATGCAGAATACAGAACAAAGTGGACAAGCTTTTATTGCAGTTAGACATTGGTAGGTATGACCTTGTGGGTATTATGGAGCCGTGGTTGAGAGAGGATCTGAGCTGGGAGCTGAATATCCAAGGTTACATGTCCTATTGAAAAGACAGACAGTGGGGAGGGGGATGGGGTAGCTCTTCTGGGAAGGAATGAAATTCACTCCTTAACAAAGAGTGCCAAAGGATCTGAAGATGTGAAATCCTTGTGGGTAGAGATGCAAAACTGCAAAGGTAAAACAACCCTGATGGGATTCATTTACAGGCCCCTGAACAGCAGCCAGGAAGTAGGGTTCAAGTTACACCAGGAGATATAATGGGCATGGAAAAAAAGATAATGTTACAGTGGTCATGAGAGATTTTAACCTGCAGGTAGACTGGGAAAATCAGGTTGGTACTGGATCCCAAGAGAGGGAATTTGTACAGTGCCTATGAGATGGTTTCTTTGAGCAGCTTGTAGTTGAGCCTACCAGGGAAAAGACAATTCTGGATCTGGTATTATGTAATAAATCGGATTTGATTAGGGAGCTTAAGGTAAAGGAACCACTCGGAGATAGTATAGATAGACTCGGAGATTCATAATATGATAAAATTCAACCTGCAATTTGAGAGGGAGAAAATTAAATCAAATGTCCGTATTTCTGTTGAGCAGAGGCATTGGGGAGGAGCTGGCTAAAATTGACTCAAAAAGGACCCCAGCAGGAATGACGGTGGAACAACAATGGGAGGAATATATGGGAATAATTCAGAAGATGCAGGATCTTTTCATTCAAAAGAGAAAGAAAGATTCTAACGGAACAGTAAGGCAACTGTGGCTGAGAAGGGAAGTCAAAGACAGCATAAAACTAAAAGAGAAGGAATATAACATTGCAAAGATTAGTAGGAAGCCAGAGGATTGGGAAGCTTTTAAAAAACAGAAAGGCAATATGGGAAGAAAAGAAGAAATATAAAAGTAAGCTAGCCAATCATATAAAAGAAGATAACAAAGGTTTCTTCAGATATATAAAGAGTAAGAAAGAGGCTAGAGTGGATGTCGGACCGCTGGAAAATGATGCTGGAAAAGCGATAATGGGGAATAAAGAAATGGCAGAGGAATTTAATAGTAAGATTAAACGAGAACTTACCAGTTCGAAGTTTGATCGTTATTTTATGAGGAGTAACGATGAGAGATTACGTGAAGAAGCCCCGCCGGGCGCTTGATCGGCATACGTCAAAGCAGCGGCATGAAAAACACAGAACATAATAGCCGGAGTAAGATAGTAAGGCTCAACATAGATTTAGAACTACCAGATGATCAATATTTTATGAGGGGCGGGAGTGGAGGGCACGTAATCCCTCATCGTTACTCCTCATAAAATAACGATCAAACTTCGAACTGGTAAGTTCTAGTAAATCTTACTATTTTACTTCGGAGTCACGTGAGTGACTACGTGAAGATTTTGTAGCTTCTGTGTTTTTTATGTTGTAGAATCATTCCATACGACAATCTGGCTCAATCAACACAGTAATGAGCAAATAGCACATTTTTTCCCAAACACTGCCTCAGTTTATGTGATATTTTTTTTTCCCATTATAAAAGAATTAAAGTAATGCCCTTTCCATTGAAAGGCAAATTTATCACCAAAATATCAATTGATAATATAATTTGATAGTATAAACAAAGCAACAATTACAGAGAACCCAACACTCCATGTCCAATCCTGACACCATGACTGGTTCCTTGTAACTTTAATATTTATTTTACACCCTCCTGCGGCCTTGAATATTTGCTCGAGCGGCCCATCCTGTGCCATTCCTGTGAATGTATCTACCTCCTTAATGGAGTGATTTTCCACATCTCAATGTCTAGTTCCACTGAGTTTTAAACATGTTTTAACCATCTAGAATATAATTATCTAGAACCATCAGTTTTTACTGATACTTAATGTGGTTTTTGTGTGTAATAAGTAGTGCTGTCTCACCACCACAGAGACTCTTACCTACTTAACATATTGAGTCAATGTTGACCCACACACAATTTTTGGCCGACAGGATATGCTCCAATTTTACCTTGGTTCCAGCTCTTCTTGGTCTGCTTTGTTTGGTAAATTCATAAACATAGAAGATAATGTAATGTTTGGTAAATTCATAAACATATAAGATAATGTAATCTGTAGCCACATGCAATTATATAATGTAACATTTGCAATGTTTGCACTCTTATGCTGATACTAAAGTCATGAGCATTATTACTTTCAATGTTAATTTTTTTAATCATTGATAGAATTGGAGTCAATTGCCTAAGGCAAGTCAGGACTATGCTGATCTCCCAACTTCTGTATTTCAACTTTGGACAGATTATATATACACCTTTTTCATATCGGGATATTACGAATGAACCCGATTAGTTCTTGGTCAGCAATTTGTTCTAAATTGGATGATAAATATGAGCCCTATTATTGGCTCTATCACTTAGATGCTGAGAAAAATGCAATCCACAAGGAACTCGCATATATCTAATATGATAAAATAACTTTTACTGTCTGCAAAAGACTTCCAATTTCTTATAAACAAAATATTGTTTTTTAAAACTATTTCTCCAAATTGCAGGTATAACATTCCTTTTGTACATAATTGTTGTATTGTTATATTAGTTAAAACATTCATAGACCTCTTTGACCGTCAAACTGTTATAATGGTCTGGTCAAACCTGCAGATAGCCAAATTAATATCTTCATGCCATGGATGAATTTGTACAACAATAAATTACTGCAACTATGAGTCATCATAATAACGCTGGGTGCATGATTGATAATATTCTAGTGAACCATATTATGTATGCAGATGATCTTGTGGTCTTTAGTCCATCTAGCGCTGGTCTCCAGCAGCACCTTACTGCATGTTCCGTGTATGGTTTGGAACATGACATTAAATATAATGCTAGTAAGAGTGCTGTTATGGTCTGTAGAACCAAAGAGGATAAAAGCCTAAAATATCCTGATTTTAAATTGTCTGACAACAATCTTAGTGTCTGTAATAAGATAAAATATCTAGGGCATATTATTACAGAACAAATGACAGATGATGAGGATATTTATAGGCAACGACGCATGGTGTATATACAGGCGAATATCCTCTTGCGTAAATTTGGTGCGTGTGCAGATGTGGTGAAGATGTCACTATTTAGAGCATACTGCATACCCCTCTACACTGCGCACCTGTGGTCGAACTATTTAAAGACAAGTATGCAGAGACTAAAGGTTGCATATAACATAGAAACATAGAAATTAGGTGCAGGAGTAGGCCATTCAGCCCTTCGAGCCTGCACCGCCATTCAATATGATCATGGCTGATCATCCAACTCAGTATCCCGTACCTGCCTTCTCTCCATACCCTCTGATCCCCTTAGCCACAAGGGCCACATCCAACTCGCTCTTAAATATAGCCAATGAACTGGCCTCAACTACCCTCTGTGGCAGAGAGTTCCAGAGACTCACCACTCTCTGTGTGAAAAAAGTCTTTCTCATCTCGGTCTTAAAGGATTTCCCCCTTATCCTTAAGCTGTGACCCCTTGTCCTGGACTTCCCCAACATCGGGAACAATCTTCCTGCATCTAGCCTGTCCAACCCCTTAAGAATTTTGTAAGTTTCTATAAGATCCCCTCTCAATCTCCTAAATTCCAGAGAGTATAAACCGAGTCTATCCAGTCTTTCTTCATAAGACAGTCCTGACATCCCAGGAATCAGTCTGGTGAACCTTCTCTGCACTCCCTCTATGGCAATAATGTCCTTCCTCAGATTTGGAGACCAAAACTGTACGCAATACTCCAGGTGTGGTCTCACCAAGACCCTGTACAACTGAAGTAAACATCCCTGCTCCTGTACTCAAATCCTTTTGCTATGAAAGCTAACATACCATTCGCTTTTTTCACTGCCTGCTGCACCTGCATGCCTACTTTCAATGACTGGTGTACCATGACACCCAGGTCTCGCTGCATCTCCCCTTTTCCTAATCGGCCACCATTTAAATAATAGTCTGCTTTCCTGTTTTTGCCACCAAATTGGATAACCTCACATTTATCCACATTATACTGCATCTTCCAAACATTTGCCCACTCACCCAGCCTATCCAAGTCACCTTGCAGTCTCCTAGCATCCTCCTCACAGCTAACACTGCCCCCCAGCTTAGTGTCATCCGCAAACTTGGAGATATTGCCTTCAATTCCCTCATCCAGATCATTAATATATATTGTAAATAGCTGGGGTCCCAGCACTGAGCCCTGCGGTACCCCACAAGTCACTGCCTGCCATTGTGAAAAGAACCCGTTTACTCCTACTCTTTGCTTCCTGTTTGCCAGCCAGTTCTCTATCCACATCAATACTGAACCCCTAATATCGTATGTTTTATAACGATGCCATGAGAACACTGCTAAGGCAACCAAGATGGTGTAGTGCCAGTAATATGTTTGTGGCTGCAGGAGTCAGTACTCTAGAAGCTATCCTAAGACACCACATGTATAAATTCATTTGCAGGATAAATGACTCTAAAAATGTGCTTATTGTGGCCTTGACAAACATAAGGGTTAGCACTACACGCTACGAATCCCAGTTGTGGAGACACTGGTATCGTTGTCTCGTTGTATGACATTGATCATTTTTACTCTGGATTTTTAACTTAAGTATTGTGGGTTTTTTTTTTTAATATATAAATTATGATGTTTTTATGTGATTTACCATGATTTTATATATATTTATGATTTTTTAATATAATGTTGCCCCTTGTCTGGACCTTGAGTCCGTAATAAAGTTATTATTATTATTATTATCATCATAACTGGTTCAACATCAGTCTCAACATTAATGAGAACCATGAAGGTCCGGTTTGGGCCACCAAAGCGCCCCTGGCAGCGTCCTGCTACATTTTCATCAGACACTGCCCTATCAGACAAAAATGAGGAACATAAAAGAACATCTTTCCTCATGTAATTTAGCGAAATGCATCCACCGCTCCTGTTCTCGGTTTTCCCACGAGAACATTTGAGAGATCGATGATTTAATCTGGATACAACCAGATTAATGGTAAGTAATCCATATTACTGACAATGTTTTTCCCCTGATTTGTTGTCTGCGACAACATTGTCTCTTAGAGATAAACAGCTGGACTAAAACATTTTTAGAATACGCCACATCTGGTTACCCAGATAATCACTTGATAATGATCTTACTTGACTCATGTGATTGATATATGCCACAGCCGTGGTATTGTTCACCTGATATGACATGCACACTTTCATAATAGAACAATAGGCATTTAATCCATAAAACCTCCTGATAATCCAATAATTAATACAAATGTTTGGAGAAAATTTCTTAGGACAATCCATTTGCAATTACCTGGTGTTATTGTCCGTAGTCCCAAACAAGGGACGTATCAAATATTAACTTGATAAGAATAGATATTATTCTTATCTTAACTCAAATAATCACAGAAGCTATCCATCATCTGATAATACTTGCTTCAGCTTGCAACGGCTGCTAAGCTTATATATTTAAAGCAGCTTGTGGACCTTTTCTATCCACTACTTTAATTCTGATAACGTACCCTTTGGTATTTGCATAGGCCTGTCAACAACAGTCTGCATACTCTTATAATGCTTGTGTTTTCCCTTTTTTGGAGCTTTTTTTACTCTTTTACCTAAGCTCCTTCTCTGATGGAGGGACAAAGTTTGTCAACAAAGCAATGAAACATATTTGTATCTCGGAAAACATTTTTCCCTCTCATATGGTGCTGAATTACTCCTAAATCCAGAATAGTAATTTAGGAATGTTTATGAATGCCTAAAACATAGGTTTTATTGGATGGGTCAGGACCCTCGCCTCTCAACAGGCTTGTAATTGCTGCACTAATTTGCAGCTGACTCCAGATCAACCTTCCAATTAAAAATGTGATCAAGATAAACCATGACCATGTCCTCATTAGTGCAAGTGCTGATTTTCTTATCAGTGCAATTGTTGTTCCAGTAATTATGTGAACAGCCTAGAACTGAGTTTAATCCATTAGACAATGTTGCACAGCTGACCCATTCTAATTTCAAGCACCTGTAAATATGATAATAAATTGGTACTAAATACCAATCCTTCGAGTCTTATAGTAATGATTAACAATTTGTTAATAACAACTGTTTTCCAATGTTGAAGATGCCCATTTTAATAAAATGTTTTTACACTATAAAAGTGTCTTTATCGCTTTACCACCACATCTTCTATTCCCTGGGGAGATTTATGATACAAATGTACATACCTCTTCTTTATTGGAGATATTTTGGGTGCAAACCTAAAATCAATTTTTAGGTTTTCCTATACAGGTGAACCAATTCCTTCTACAATTTTTTTGTAGATCCTTTACACATTAAAATAAATCAACCCTTTGTTATGCCATATCATTGATCATAACACTTCTGTAATCTCCCACAACTGGAGATTTCATCAACTTCTTCTGTAGCAAGTTTTTGCACCTCTTCAAATGTACTTTTCTTCCCAATTATATGGGTTCACATAAGGCTGCTTTGGATAAATATTTATTAATCATATTCCTGCCTTTGTTTTGATCCATTATCAAATCTTACATTGGATCATAATTTTTCCAAAGTTTAATGACCAATAGTCTTTCCTTTGTAATCGATGTCTTTGATTTATCCTGAGGCAGGTTTACTCCATAATAATCAGGAGTTTAACATAACTTGATCTGTTTTGACCTGCAAATCTAAAGTGCAAAATTGGTCACAATAACAATTACACACACACACACATATATATATATGTATGTATGTATGTATGTATGTATGTATATATATATATATATATATATATATATATATATATATATATATATATATATAAATTTTATTATATATTTTTCTCCCATTGAGCTCCACAAACTAATGGCAATTTGTCTTTTTATTTTAAATGTTTTGGTTATTGCACAATGTTTTATTTGTTTTACATAAGTAGTGATGCCACACCAGCTTGAAATATTTTGAAATCGTATTTCCTTATGTCTCCATATAATTGAGACTTGGGTACCATAATCGGTTTCACCGTTGATACCTTAATAAAACGTAAAAAGTTTTATCAATAACTCTGCCGTTTCAACCATAACAGCTTTGGTGAGAGACCAATTAATTTTGGTTTCCATGGTCACTTTCCATGGCCTCACTCCTTCATTCAGGTATTGTACCTAGTACACCTGTATATATATATATTTGTGCTGTGGTGGGTACTTTATGAACAGCCACCATTATCAATGCACCTTTAGGGTCAGTTTTTTCATATTCTTTTACTGCCCTGGTTACTCCTGAGTTGTTCCTCAAGGAGACTACCTCCAAAACAATCCGAGGTAGATATTCCCACATTGATAAATTCCACCATATATATTAATATATAGAAACCCCCCAGGGTTTGTTTTTTGGGAATATTCTTGGCCTTTTTAAACCCTTTATTTGAATTTTTATTTTTGGAGTCTTTCTCCATTAATTTTAAGCCATAAAGCTTTTTTGTCTGGAGGCCTTTTTATTGGAACTTTTTAAATCATGGCCTCTCTGACTTTTATATATATTTTTTCCTCCCCACTGGAATTTTTCCATCTGGAGTTTTTTCTTTTCTTTTTAACTTTTAAACTCAGTTTTTTCACCCAGAGTATTTATTTTCCTTTTTAACCTTTTAAACTCCGTTTTTTCCCCCCGGGGTATTTTCTTTTCTTCATAGCCAAAAGTTTGTGGAGCATTCTCCCTAACGATAATTTTAACGGCCACCGGTATCGGAACCGGCTCCGCACTAATCTGCCGTCCTGATCGCTGAGTTTTCCCCTGGGACGCTTTTTTAAACTCCGCTTTTTCCCCGGAGTTTTTTCTTTTCATTTTAACTTTTATTTTATTTTTTCTTTTAAATTCCATTTCTTTTTTAACTCCTGGTGGCTCTATACACCAGCCACGGAGTTTGGATATGCCCTGTAAGTATTTCAACTGCACTTACCTGCGGGCCCGTACCTACCGCTGTAGAGGAGCTGCCTCTGCAGCTCATGCTCTGCCGTCAGTGTCAACGTAATGCCGATCAAGCGCCAGGCGGGGCTTCTTCACGTAGTCACTCACGTGACTCCGAAGTAAAATACATTTTTTGCACCAGTTTTCACAGTAGAAGACACCAGAAATGTGGGTGAAATTCAAGATAGTCGGGGGTGGAAGTTAGTGGAGTGATCATCACCAAAGAGAAAGTTCTTGAGAAGCTGAAAGGTCTAAAGGTGGATAGATTATCTGGACCAGATGAACTGCATCCCAGGCTTCTAAAAGAGGTGGCTTTAGAGATTGTGGAGGCATTAGTTGTGATCTTTCAAGTATCACTAAAGTTAGGGGTGGTTCATGATAATTGGAAAATTGCCCATATTATCTGAATTGATTAGATATCATACAAAACAAAGCTTTTCACTGTACCTCAATACATGTGACAATTATAAAACTGAAGCCACTGAATGTCTCCAATATTTGCTGTTTCTACTCTGCACACTCATGTCTACATTACTCACCCTCGATCTCGGTCCATTCCACTGCGACTTCTGTAATTGGAATCTTTAAACACTGAGCAATGTAGAGGAGTTCCACGTCAAAAGCCCTGAAATGTATATTAAAAACAATTGTAAGACTATGGAAAAAAATGAGCAGGTAGCAAGTTTGCAATATGCACAAAGGACAAGACATCTTTCTTAACATTTTTATTTTATTTTCACTTGCTGTTCCTCAAGCCCCCTCATAATGGCGTGTAGGTTCTTAGGTATGCACATACTGGTCCAGAGATGGATGTTGGTAAAAAGACAGAGTGCTAGAATAACTCAGCAGGTCAGGCAGCATCTCTGGAGAATGTTTTGGGTCAGAACCCTTCTTCAGCCTGATTGTAGTAGTGCGGAGAAATCTGGAAGAGAGGTGGGGGGGGCAGGACAAAGCCTGGCCATTTCATCTTTCCTCTATACTGTTAATTCACAGAACATAGAACAGGCCTCTGTGCTGAACATGATGCCAAGACCAACTCTTATAGGCCTGCACATAATCCACATCTCTACTTTCGCTGCAAATCCATGTGCCAATCCACACGTCCCTTAAACACCGCTATTGTGTCTGCCTCAACCCCCACCCTCGGCAGCAACTCGAGGCACTCACCACCCTGTGTAAAACAGTTGCCCGCACATCTCCTTTAAATCAATAGTACAGTACTGCAATCTTCTTTAAGAAATGGAAATTGACTTTTCCAGAGATTCAAATGAAGTGATATCAACAAATCTGTATATTCAAAAAGCTATTTTAACTTGGGGGCAGCACAGTGGTGCAAGGAAGAGTTGCTGCCTTACAGCGCCAGAGGCCCAGGTTCGATCCTGACGTCGGGTGCTATCTGTATAGAATTTGCACATTCTCCGTGTGACCACGAGTTTCCTCCGGGCACTCTAGTTTTCTTCAACATCCCAAAGATGTGCGGCTTTGTAAGTTAATTAGCCTCTGTAAATTGTCCCTAGTCTGTAGGATAGAACGATATACGATACGATAGAAGTTTATTTATCCCAGGAGGGAAATTGGTCCGCCATCAGTCAGAAAACACAACAAGATATGTGAAACATGAAATTAAACTGATGAGTGGAAAATCCAGGATTGGGGATATGCAAAGATTGGGGATGGGTGAGAAGGGGAGTCAGTCTACCCCATGACAGAAGAGGGAGGAGTTATACAGTTTGATAGCCACAGGGAAAAAGGATGTCCTGCATCTTGTGGAATCAGTTTGTTGCTGAAGGTGCTCAGCTTGACCAGTGTGTCCAGTGATCGCTGGCTGGTGAGGCATAGGGCCTGTTTCCATGCTGTATCTCTAAAACAAAAATGAACGGTGTAATTCAAATGCATACCAGCGGTCCACATGCAAAGTAGAGAATGTTCTTCGAGCTGCTTCTCTGGTCAAAAGTTTGAAGCCGCACTGTGTGTCCTTGACACCCTTCACACACAGAAACCACACCAGAAAGTGGAACCCATACATGAGCAATGTCCGAAAATAAGAGCGCTGAAACAGAAAAGATAAAACTCCATCAAAAGTCATCGACAATCAAATTGATATAACACAAGGAACTGCAGATGCCGGTTTACAAAAAAGGACACAGCATGCTGGAGTAACTCAGTCGGTCAGGCAGCATCTCAGTAGAGCATGGATAGCTGACGCTCCATTCCGAAACAACTGAAGAAAGGTCAAGACCCGAAAAGTCTGCTCTCATGTTTTCCAGAGATGCTGCCTGACCCGCTGAGTTACTCCAGCATTTTTTTGACATAACTCAGAAGTTGATTTGGAAAATAGAATTTTGAAAAGCTTGCAAATACAAATTTAAAAAGTGGTCCGTTAAGCCTTCTGGTCCCTCCGGTTCTCAATTTCCTACTCTGGGTAAAAGATTCTGTGCATTCACCCTATCTATTCCCCACATGATTTTGTACAGCTCTATAAGATCACCCCTCAACCTCCTGTGCTCTAAGGAATGAAGACGTTGCCTGCCCAACCTCTCCCTGTAGCTCAGACCCTCATGTACCTGCCTCAATGAACTTCTCTCGAACTTCTACAGGTGCACAGTAGAGAGCATGCTGACCGGTTGCATCATGGCTTAGTACGGCGACCTGAGCGTCCAGGAGCGGAATAGGCTGCAAAAAGTTGTAAACCTTGCCCAGTCCATCACCTACCATCGAGGGGATCTATCGCAGGTGCAGCCTCAAAAAAGGCAGCCAGCATTACTTAATCAATTTAATAATTTTTCTGGTTATAAACTAAATCTTAGTAAGAGTGAGCTTTTTCCATTACATAATCTTGTTTTGAATTATAGTCAGTTTCCATTTAGATTGACTACCGAAAGTTTTACTTATTTAGGGATTAAGATCACCAAGAAACACAAGGATTTATTTAAAGCCAATTTTATGCCTTTAATTGACCATATTAAACATCAGTTTAAAAAATGGTCACCAATGGTTATCCCTAATTGGCCGAATCGATGCTATTAAAATGTTCATTTTACCTAAATTTCTGTATTTATTCCAGACGATACCAATGTATATTGCCAAATCTTTCTTCGACGTTATAGACCCCAAAATTTCTTCATATATAAATCCCAGACTAAGTAAAAAACATTTACAGAAATAAATAAAAAATGGCGGTTTGGCATTGCCGAACCTTCAGATTTTACTATTGGGCAGTCAATGTTCGTTATTTAACAATTTGGACAAAAGATTTAGAAGATACCCAATGCCCAGGATGGATAAACCTTTAACGTGATTCCTTACAAGGGCTATCATTGGCCTCTATGCCAGGGGCCTCGTTACCTTTCACAATTACGAGATTGAATAAATATACGACTAACCCAATAATAAGACATATGTTCCGAATATGGTTTCAATTTCGTAAGTTTTTTGGACTAAAAGATTTTATCTTATCGAGTCCTAGTTTATCCAATTTTCTGTTCCAACCATCTAGTACTGATCAAGTCTTTTTGTTATGGAAGAGGAAGGGATTAGTAGCTTTTCGTGATTTCATTTTGGAGGGTTGTTTTATGTCTTTCGAACAACTCTCCATTAAATATAACTTACCTAATTCACACTTTTTTTGATATATACAAATTAGACATTTTTTGAAGGCTACTCTACCCCTTTTTCCGCTACCACATCAAACTGAAAATTTGGAATTTTTTACGGCTGAACCTGTATCAGAAAGGATTAATAATGACTATTTATGAGTTGATTTTGAAATTACAAATAGATATATTTGATAAAATTAAGAATGACTGGGAATGAGAACGCCAAACTTCTTTATCTATAGAGAAATGGGAGAGGATTCTTCAATTAGTCAATACCTCTTCAATGTGTGCAAGACACGCTTTGATACAATTCAAGGTGGTTCACAGAGCTCACATGTCAAAAGATAAGTTGGCTCGTTTTTATGGTCATATAAACCCTACCTGTGACAGATGTAACTCTGAAGTGGCCTCACTGACCCGTATGTTTTGGTCCTGCCCACTTTTGGAAAAATATTGGAAAGACATTTTTGATACTATTTCTGCAGTTTTAGGTATTGATTTACAACCTCATTCTATTACTGCAATTTTTGGGCTACCAATGTTAGATTCTATTCATTTGTCCTGCTCTGCCCATCGGTTGATTGCTTTTACCACATTAATTGCCAGAAGATCTATTGTATTTAAATGGAAAGACTCCAATCCTCGGACCACACTCCAGTGGTATTCTGAAACGATATCATGTTTAAATTTAGAAAAAATTAGGAGTGACATTGTTGAACACTTGGTTAAATTTGATAAGACTTGGAGAAAATTTATTGAACACTTTCATACATTATAAATTGCTCCCTCTTTAACCATTATAAAAACCATTTTACTTCTATACGGTGGAACGGACTTGACGAGATACAGACTTAAATTGTTGAAACTTTTAGTTCAGATTCTGTTTTGCTTTGTTTAGTTTTCATTTATTTATTTTATTTTTAGTCTTATTTTATTTTTATTAATTTAAAAACATTTTTTTTAGTTTAGGGGGGTTTTGCTTTTTCCTTTTCTTTTTGTCTTTTTATTTTTGTGTTGTTTTCTACATTGATAAGTTTTCTTTTAAAGATTTAACTATATTTACATAGAGACCAGGAGGTCTATATTCAATGTGTATTTTGACATTGGTCTCATATCAGGTTATGCCTGTTATTAATGTAATCCTGATCCCTATGTATCAATATCATTGTTATGCTTATCATTATTCTTTTTGCTCTGTTTATTTTAAATGTTTTATTTTGTTTTCTTTGGAAAAAAAAACCCCAATAAAAAGATTTTAAAAGAAAGAAAGAAAAAGGCAGCCAATATCATCAAGGCCCCACACCATCCTTGCCACACACTCATCTCTCCGCTGCCATCAGGTAGAAGGTACGGGAGACTGAAATCTGCAACATCCAGGTTCAGGAACAGCCCCTTCCCCACAGGCATCAGACTATTAAACACAACTTCAAACAAACTATGAACTATAACATCCTATTGCATTTTATCTGTGTATTTATGTGTGCATATATATATTCTATGGTACATGGTCACACTGATCTGATCTGTAGTTATGCCTAAAATATTCTGTAGTACTGCAGCAAGCAAGAATTTCATTGTCCTATCTGGGACACATGACAATAAACTCTCTTGACTTGACTTGAACTACCTCCTCTAGCAACCTGTTCCATAAGTTGAATTGCTAAAATTTAAATTGGAGTAATGTTTTCAAATGGCATTCAAATTCACACAACAACTTCATCTATTTATAGCTCAACATTTGATCTTACTTTGGCGATTGTTTCTTTCTCCAAATGAGCTCTTGACCCACATGAAATGGCCATGTCGTCCTGAAAGAGAGATTAAAGTTAATTCAGTTAGTTTATTTCCTACAAAAGTATTGAACTGATTAGGCAATGTTTTTGTAGAAACAGGAAACTACAGTATACCCGCAACTCTAAAAAGATAAAAATGAGATTTTCAATTTTCTAATAATTTAAAACAAGTTAAATTAAAACTCTATTTATTAAATTAAGTTGATGGCCGTTAAATAACTTCTCGGGCAGCACAGTGGCGCAGCGGTAGAGTTGCTGTCTCAGCGCCAGAAACTTGGGTTAGATCCTGACTACGGGTGCTGTCGGTGAGGAATTTGTACATATTCACCGTGTCTGCGTGGGTTTTGGGTGCTCCCATTTCCCAAATTGTCCTTAGGCTGTAGGATAGAACTAGTGCACGGGTGATCGATGGTCGGCGTGGATTTGGGGGGCCAATGGGCCTGTTTCTACGCTGCACTGTGGCACCTTTATATCTATTAAAATGGCACTACAAACTATACATCAACAGATTATATAATTCATTTGAAATTATGTTCCACAAGCTGCATGAATTATGGTAATAAAAATTCATTTCAACTCCAGACCCCAAATAGTTCATTCAAGGTGAAGAAGTTACAGGAACCTGAAAACCATGACCTCCAGACTCAGGAACAGCTTCGTCCCAGCTCTTGAACACTACAAACACGAACTAAACAATGAACTACGAACTATCTTGGCTGCACGCGGGACTTAGGACTTTTATTTTGCACGTATATTTTAATTTATTGAATTTTTGTTTTGTTTATTATGTTATCTATTGACTACTATGTTTACAGGCCTGTTAGGCTGCTGTAAATAAGAATTTCCTTGTTCTGTTTTTGGTACATATGACAATTAAACACTCATAACCCTTTATTCATTCTGAACAATTTGCAGAATACAGCATGTATCCAGTCTCATATTTTCTTGATATATTGGTTTTGGTCATTCCACACAACTACTTCAGATTTCTTTGCAGCCACTACCAGAAATTTGAAAACAAGATATGAAGGAAGGTTCTGAAGACAATGGGCCAGCATCGTTTGCAATTCACTTATCAACTTAAAACAGTCATTTAGCACTTAGTTTGGCTCTTGAAAGAACAACATGGAGGGTGGAGGTTTGATTACATTTGCAGCAAATTGGCTGCATTTTCCACAGATCAGACATATGCGCAAACACAGGGCAATACTCACAGGGCCCGGCTGAAGAGCTTTCAGAGCAGCTTCGACTTTCTCAATATCAGCAAATTTAGTAGCTCCGTCGGCATCAGCCATGAGAATAAATCTTCCTCGCGAACTCAGTACACCCTGGTCAGAAATAATGTGTGTCATGGTAAATGCTATAATGTGTTAACATGCTAATAACATGATTAAGCTTCAGAACAGATGAGAAAGGGACACAACAATCAATGGTGCTTTACAATCACATGTGAAAACGCATATTAACATTCTTTTCTTTGAATTTTCTCAATTCTGTTGAACATTGAATTTTCTCAATTCTGTTGAACATTGAATTTTCTCAATTCTGTTAACCCTTGCTGTCCCCTCCCCTTCCCACATCTCCCTCAGCCCTCGGGCCCTGACATTCCCTCTATCTCTATCTCCCTCCCCCACCCTAGTCGCACTAGCTTCTAATTTTCACGCCACAAACAGCTTACAATGGCTTGTTCCCTTTATCATCGATACTTTTTTGCATATCTTTCATTCATTGTTCTTTATCTCTCCACATCACTGTCTATATCTCTCGTTTCCCTGATCCCTGACCAGTCTGAAGGGGTCTCGACCCGAAACGTCGCCTATCTCCTTCGCTCCTTAGATGCTGCTGCACCCGCTGAGTTTCTCCAGCCTTTTGTGTACCCTCGACTCTCCAGCATCTGCAGTTCCTTCTTTAACAACATTCTTTTCTTGTATACTCTTCAGTAAAGTATAGGCAAACCAAAGCACAATCCCCGATTAGCAAAGTACAGAAATGATCCACTGAGGCCACATTTTAGTTGCAAACTAGCATCTGCAGCTCCTTGTGTCTACAATGCCCCGCATAGCTACAGTGCTCTCCATAATGTTTGGGACAAAGACATTTATTATCATTTATTTATTTGCCTCTCCTCCACAATTTGAGATTTGGCCATTTTTATAGCTTTTGGTTTCACCATGTAGAAATTACAGCAGTGTTACAAGATACAAGATACATTTATTTGTCACATGTACCAATTGGTACAGTGAAATGTGTTGTCACCATACAGCCATACGAATAATAAAGAGAACAGAACACGATAGACTTTAATGCAGACATCCCCACACAGCGGAATCAAAATTTCCCACTGTGAGAGAAGGCTCCAAAATTCAGTCACCCTCCTCCTTTGTCCTCCGTTGTTCACCCGTGGTCGGGGAGCTCCCGAACCCCTCGCAGTCACCGCCACGGGTGGCCCGATGTTCAGGCCCTCCCGCCGGGATGATGGAACTCCGACGTCGGAACGGGAGAACCACCTCAACGGCTTAGACATCTGAATCGGCCACTTCCTACCAGAGTCCGCGGCTCCCGAAGACCACAGATTCAACGGCGGGGGACCTCCGCAAAGGGTCCCAGGACTCCTCGATGTTGGTCAGCGCCACCTGCGCTGGGTGCTCTCCAAACTCCAGCTCCGAGATGTTGAAGCATCAGGCCCAGCATTCCGGAGCTTCAAACGGCGAGCCAGGTAGGCATCGCCCGTTCCGCGGTGAATCCAGTGCTGTGCCACCACCGCTGAAGCTTTGGTCCGGTCCCCGGCAGGAAAGGCCGCGCCAATCCAGTTGGTAGGCCGCGAGAGAGGGGGGGGGGGGGGGGGGGGGGAGGCGAGGACGTGACTCGGAGAATATTTGCATCCTCGCCAGGAAGTGACTGAGAAATTGTTTTCCCCTTTACTGTACCCCCCTCCCCCACGTAGAAAAACTAAAGAAACCTCCAAAACACACTTTTGTACTTAAACATTTAAAAACAGACAGACTGTAGGCAGAGGCTGCCATCAATGCGGCGCCCCTAGTGGAAGCCAGTGTTTATACCTATCCCCCCCCATTTTAGGGCACCATAATGTTTGTTATGTCATGTAAATGAAAGTAGTCATGTTTAGTATTTTTGATTGCATATCCTTTGCATGCAATGACTGTTTGAAGTCTGCGATTCATGGACATCCACCAGTTGCTGGGTGTCTTCTCTGGTGATGCTCTGCCAGGCCTGTACTGTAGCCATCTTCAGCTAATGCTTGTTTTGGGGCCAGACCCCTTCAGTTTTCTCTTCAGCATATAAAAGGCATGATCAGTTCAGATCGGGTGATTGACTTAGCCACTCAAGCTTTGAAAAACTCCTTTATTGCTTTAGCAGTATGTTTGCTGTAGAATGAACCGCTGGCCAATGAGTTTTGAGGCATTTGTTTGAACTTGAGCAGATAGGATGTGTCTATACACTTCAGAATTCATTATGCAACAACCATCAGCAGTTGTATCATCAATGAAGATAAGTAAGCCAGTACCTTCAGAAGCCATACATGCCCAGGCCATAACACCCCCACTACCGTGTTTCACAGATGAGGTGGTATGCTTTGGATCTTGGGTAGTTCCTTCTCTCCTCCATACTTTCCTCTTGCCATCACTCTGATATAAGTCAATCTTCATCTCATCTGTCCACAAGACCTTTATCCAGAATAGTGGTTGCTCTTTTAAGTAATTCTTGGCAAACTGTACCCTGCCTATCCTATTTTTGTGGCTAACCAGTAGTTTGCATCTTGCGGTGTAGCCTTGGTATTTCTGTTCATGAAGTCTTCTGCGGACAGTGGTCATTGACAAATCCACACCTGAATCCTGAAGTGAATCCTGAAATGTGTTCTGTTGGACAGGTGTTTGGGGATTTTTCTTTATTATAGTGAGAATTCTTCTGTCATCAGCTATGGACGTCGTCCTTGGCCTGCCTGTTCCTTTGTGATTAGTAAGCTCATCGGTGCTCTCGTCTTAATGATATTCCAAGCAGTTGATTTTGGTAAACCTAAGGTTTGGCTGATGTCTTTAATGGTTTTATTCTTGTTTCTCAGTTTCATAACGACTTATTTGACTTTTATTGGCACAACCTTGGTCCTCGTTGATAAACAGCAATAAAAGTTTCCAAAGGTGATGGAAAGACTAGGTGCTGAGAGCTCTCTTATACCTGCATTAAGGAGGCATTTCAATACATCTGAGCAATTACAAACACCCGTGAAGCCATGTGTCGCAAACATTATGGTGCCCTAAAATGGGAGAACTATGTATAAACACAGCGGTAATTTCTACACGGTGAAGTAAAAATGTATAAAAATACCTGACAATGTGCGCTTTAATCACATGTGATTTTTTTCCTATTGAAAATCTCAAATAATGGAGTACAGAGGCAAATAAATAAACAATGAGTCTTTGTCTCAAACATTATGGAGGGCAGTGTAGTTCTATGCCGAACATGATGCCAAGTAAACTAATCTCCTCTGCCACGTGATGTTCTCTTTCTTCTTAATGATGTTCCAAATAGTTGATTTTGGTAAGCCTACGGTTTGGCTGATGTCACTAAAGGGCCTGTCACACTTTGCAATTTTTTTCAGCG
This sequence comes from Okamejei kenojei, assembly GCA_035221665.1. Lineage (NCBI taxonomy): Eukaryota > Metazoa > Chordata > Chondrichthyes > Rajiformes > Rajidae > Okamejei > Okamejei kenojei. Next base: position 27,825,678 of record CM069136.1, read on the forward strand.
ACTGCGAACGTCAGCGACTGAAGCCCATAGTTGCCCTGAAAACCGTCAAGTTGTACGACACTCCGCGTCACTGTCACGTCAAGCTACGACATGCCGTGTCACCTGCCTTCACAATACAAGAAGGTTACACTGAAGTATAATCATCACATTGGAAATGAACTTATCTACAATAAATCTAAGGACCAATAACCTTTTAAGAAATAAATTGTTTATTTAACGTCAGCGTCGCCGGGCGTCACCCGCAGGACAGCATATGTCAACGTGTGACAGGGCGCATGACATGATAAGACACCCAGATGTCTCCTGAAGATTTTGAACATTCCAAAATACAGGACAGCAGGGAGACCGCGCGTCACTACATGCGTCATGCCCCGACCACGCCACGACAACCTCTTTTCAGGCTGTCGCCGAAAATGTCGCCCAAGTGGAACAGGCCATTATCGGTTTTATTCTTGTTTCAGTCTCATTACGGCTTCTTTAACTTTAATTGGCACAACTTTGGTCCTCATGTTGATAAACAGCAATAAAAGTTTCCAAAGGTGATGGAAAGACTGAAGGAAAGACTAGGTGCTGAGAGCTCTCTTATACTTGCATTAAGGAGGCAATTAAACACACCTGAGCAATTACAAACACCTGTGAAGCCATGTGTCCCAAACATTATGGTGCTCTGAAATGGGGAGGACTGTATAAACATCGCTGTAATTTCTACATGGTGAAACCAAAATGTGTAAAAATGGCCTTTATTAAAATCTGACAATGTGCACTTGAACCACATGTGATTTTTTCTATTACAAATCTCACATTACGGAGTACAGAGGCAGATAAATAAATGATGTGTCTTTGTCCCAAACATTATGTCACACTATCCATTCTCATGGAGACACAGGATCATTTTATTGTAAGCTAGCTTCAAAAAGGAACAAGAACACAGTGTGTTTCAAGCACTATGAACCCTTCAGATTTGCAAACAAGGGCAGGAGCAACAGATAAGGTTTTACATGCTGCAGTGTGTAGAACTCAGTGAGTGCTGTCACAGAATTGAAGGCTGCACACTTGCTACACAAATATTATGGTAAAAAGTGATTCAACATCACATCAGAGTAAAGAAAACAAAGGGCTGATCTTCCCAGAGTGTTGAGACAATTAAGAATTTGGATGAATAGACAAAGACAACTGCAAAACACAAAGTAGTGGAGGAACTCAGCAGGTGAGGCAGCAGCTGACGAGGTTAGGGACCCTTCTTCATCCGGCCTGAAAGGCCACGAAGGGTCTCGACCCGAAACGTCACCCATTCCTTCTCACCAGAGATGCTGCCTGTCTTGCTGAGTTACTCCAGCTTTTTGTGTCTATATATTCATGTCCTCCAGAGCTGCTAGATTTGGGCGATGGAAAGGTGATGTGCTGAATGACCAACACTTCGCAGTTATAACTTCAAAAGAAACCTCTGGCACTTAGATGACTCCATCTCCACTGGAAAAAATATTGTTGATTTGATGAGGTTAAATTTAGCTTGTACAATTTAAAACTGTGAACATCGTACATAGAACAGAACAGGAACAGGCCCTTTGGCCCACAAGGTCTGTACTGTAATGCCAAGTTACATTAATCACCCCTGCCTGTGCAGTCTCTCACTCCCTGCACATTCATGTGGCCATCTAAAAGTCTCTTGAACACTATTGTATCTGCCTCCGCCACCACCCCTGGCAGTGCGTTCCATGCCCCCATTACCCTCTGTATTAAAAAAACTTGCCCCGCACATCTCCTTTAAACTTCGCCCCTTTCACCTTAAAGCTATACCCTCTAGTCTTTGACATTTCCACCTTGGGGGAAAAAAGCTCTGAGGTGAATGAATTACAATGTGGAATCAGAAATTTTACATAAACCCACAGATGTTTGTCAGTAAAGAATTGGATGAAAGAAAATTAAAACCATACCATTTTAATAGCTCCACCTTTCCCACGGTTTTGAGTTAGCGTTAGTACACGTACTGTATCTGACCCGTACTTCTTAGAATATGTCAATCCAACCTGCAGCACATTAAAACAAAACAAATGCAAAATTTAGGTAACGTGGGAAAAAGATGCCATGAGGTAATCTTGCCAACATATTTCCAGACTTAATTTTAACAAGCTTTTTAACAAAACATTTGTCGCAGAGTTCGATGTCACTAGTATAGGCAAGAAGTAAAGCCAGAGTTGTACTGCGCGGAAACAGGCCCTTCGGCCCAACCAGCCCAACATTTCCCGACCCACCTGTACTTGGCCCACATCCCTCCAAACCCATCTCATCCATGTACCTGTCCAAATGTTCCCCAAACATTGTGATAGTACCTGCCTCAACCACTTTCTCTGGCAGCCCGCTCCACACACCCACCGCGTAATAAAAGTTGCCCCTCATCAAATAGGCTCCATCAAATAATAGTTTTTCATTTTTCAATGGCTTTAATTTGATTGACACACATCTTAAATTTGAAATATTAGTCACTGGTGCTGACTTTACAAAAGACCAGTGCTTTATTTGTGTTAAAGAAGGAACTGCAGATGCTGGAGAATCGAGGGTTACACAAAAGGCTGGTGAAACTCAGCGGGTGCAGCAGCATCTAAGGAGCGAAAGAGATAGGCGACGTTTCGGGTCGAGACCCTTCTGAAGGGTCTCGACCCGAAACGTCGCCTATCTCCTTCGCTCCTTAGATGCTGCTGCACCCGCTGAGTTTTTCCAGCCTTTTGTGTAACCCCAGTGCTTTATTTGTGATGGTGAGGTGTACATATAAATATCATTATTTCATTTCCAGGCAAAGTGACACGTATGTTTATTAAGGGTGTATACTGGCACCGTTTTGTTTACAAAACTGTTCCACGAAGGACAATTTTCAGGGTTCCTTGGATGATGGGAGCAGCAGCCGTGGCAGTAATTAGCAGCAGTAATTATGATTTTTCACATTTTCACAGTTTAGGAACTAAACTCCAAAGCCGAAGGCAGAATGATATATTGGCTCCATTAAAGACTGATGGATTTAAACTCCAGCTTTTGCATGAGAACACAAACTATACTCGGAAATCTATCCACAAGGATTAATCATGTAACAATAGGCTCCTTCAATAAAAAAAGGTTTCTTTCACAACCTGCAGTTCCAAACAGTCAGAACTTTTTTCCTAGGATGGAACAATCAAATACTAAAGAGCATAGCCTTATGGTGACATTGAATCAGTCTGTCAGGGGAGTCCTGATAGAAGAATAGAATTATGAGAGGCATAGATAGGGTAGACAGTCAGAACCTTTTTCCCACTGTGGAAATATCAAATACTGGAAGGCATAGCTTAAAGGTAAAAGGGGAAAAGTTTAAAGGTGATGTACAGGGCAAGTTTGTTTTATACAGAGGGTGGTGGTTGTGGAGGCAAGTACGATGTTTAAAAGACTTTTGGATAGGCTGACGGATAAAGCAGGGACTGGAGGGATATGGATAACATACAAGCAGATACGAATTGGTCCTGGCATCAGATTTGGTACAGACATTGAGGGCTGAAGGGCCTGTTTCGGTGCTGTACTGTTCTATGTTCAAACGGAAACAACTACATATGATTTATATCCAATAGATATTAATGACAGGAGAGACATGCATATTTGTGCTTTTTCAGACTGCGATTTTACGCTGCAAATCTGAAATTAAACCAGAAAAGGCCGCAAATAGTCGGCAGATGATTTAGCATTTATGGAGAGACAGGATTGTTGTTTCAGGTTGTTGAACCTTCACTGTTGTTACTCAAGAGAAGGATGTCGGTAAGGAAAGCTGCTGGTTGAAATCTGAGGGAGAGCCAAGTTATAAATAATTTTGAGACACAAGAGACTACAGATGCTAGAATCTTGAGCAAAACTCAAAGTACCGGAGTATAAGCTAAGCAAGGCAGGCAGCCTCTGCGGAGAGTTGGACATTTGAAGGGTCCCCACCCAAAATGTCAACTGTCTATTACCTCCATAGATGCTGCGTGACCAGCCGAGATCCTCCAGCACTTTGTGCTTTACTTATAAATAACTTACATATTTTTGAATGGATTGAGTTAATGTAAATTTATTGCTTTCGCTATTCTAATGTTTTAGTGTTACATTGTGCTTATCATCTTTAAAACAATTGTTTTTGAAGCAGTATCAGTGTTAATAATGTTTTGAATGTATGTGAATGTCTGAAGCACAAGCTACATTAATACCCATTGCCATTGTATATTGTTGAAAGATACAGCATGGAAACAGGCCCGTCGACCCACCGAATCAATGCTGACCATCGATTACCTGTACACTAGTTCTGTATATCCCACTTTCTCATCCACTCCCTGCACTCTAGGGACAATTTACATAGGGCCAATTAACCTACAAACCTGCAAGCCTTTGGGATGTGGAAGAAAACTGGAGCACCCAGAGGAAACCCACGCTGTCACATGGAGAACGTGCAAACTCCACACAGACAGCACCCAGAGTCAGGATCGATCCTGGGTCTCTGGTGTTGTGAGACGCGGTTCTACCTGCTATGCCACCGTGCCATCCCCTCAGATTTCAATGACGAAACTGACAATGTATTCAATTTCTCCCATTCAAAAATACTTCACTTTGGAAAATCCCAAATGTGGACTGAAACTGATTAGAACATGTCTTATTGATGTGCCGTAAATTCGAAACCGAACAAATTTTCACCACATCAATGCTGATTCAGTGAGTGATGTGTTATTTAATTTTACTTCAGCAAAACACAAAGTGCTGGAGGAACTCAGCGGGTTAGGCAACATCTGTTATCAGGCAATTGAACCATCCTATCACCAACTAGAAAGCGGTCCTGACCTACCACCTACCTCATTGGAGACCCTCGGACTATCTTTAATTGGACTTTACTGGATTTTATCTTGCACTAATCGTTATTCCCTTTATCGTGTACCTGTACACTGTGGACGGCTTGATCGTAATCATGTATAATTGACCGGATGGCATGTAACACAAAGGCTTTTCATCGCACTAAACTTTGGAGGGAATGGACAGGCGACAATTTTGTGCTTCCATTCTCTCCACAGATGCTGCCTGACTTGCTGAGGTCTTCCAGTGCTGCTCAAGATTCCACCATCTGCTGTTTCTTGTATCATTATTTTTACTTTAGTTGGACAATGAGTCTGATTGTGTCGATCTGGTGTCCCCTGATTAAGAATGACTGCTCACTTGCACTCACCTAGGCCAGAGGTAGAGGGCCTATTATGTTGCTGCTCTGTCGGGACAAGGTTGAGACAGCGACCTGGTTGTAACTGGAGACCCGGTCCCTGACAGAAGGCAATGCTTGGGAGAGAACCATCTTTAATTTTAACTATTTTTAAAATGTATTAAAATCGAATTAGAAGATAATAATTAAAAGTATTAAAAGACAAAGGGATCTACAAGTGGCACTGCCTCAAAAAGGCAGCCAGCATCACCAAAGACCCACACCACTCTGGCCACATCTCATCTCGCTGCTACCATCGCGAAGAAGGTACAGGAACCTGAAAACCGTGACCTCCAGGTTCAACAACAGCTTCTTCCCAACAACCAATAATATCCTTTCAACAACATAGAAAAAAGACGTGGACAGGCACATGGATTAGAAAAGGTTTAGAGGGATATGGGCAAAACTTGGGCAGGTTTGACTAGTATGGGCGGAGTTTCCACCTATGTCAATGATCTGTTTTCTATCATTGACGTTAGACACACAGACTTGTAATTACGTTTGCTAATTCTTGCTGCTCTACTTCAATAAGCTATCACACTAGCCCACCACCTGCCATTACACACATCACTGGTGACAAACAGAGATTTGTACACTGTCAGGCCCCAGCAATATCCTCCCTTAGCCGGCTTTTATTCTAAGGACTTTGGTTTTTGCAATAATGCTGGTGGTTTTATTGATTTTTTTTGGTTTATTATCTTAGTGACAAATGCTTTGTTTACAGGCCTATTATATTGCTACATGTAAGAATTCCATTGCAAAGATGGACACAAAATGCTGGAATGACTCAGTGGATCAGGCAGCATCCCTGGAGAACATAGAGAGGCAACATTTCAGATCAGAACCCAGTTCAGACATGTTGCCCACGAGATGTTGCCTGACTTGCTGAGTTACTCCAACAATTTGGGTCTAACTTTAGTATAACCAGCATCTGTAGTTCCTTGTTCTTACATCATAAGAATTTAATTGTTCTGTTTTCGGTCCTTAAAGGCAGTTAAACACTCTGTTCCTACCTCTGTTGTTTTGTCTTTGCTGCCGTCATCCACCACAATCACCTCATAGGAAAATGAAGAATCTTTCTTCTACAAAATGTTAAAATATAATTTGAAAATGTAAACATAATATTTAATGCGATCTATCTATAACATTATAAAATGAATTAAATATTTCTTTGAAATAGGAAGATTGTAAAAGTAAGTGGGAAAAGAGGAGATAGTCGAGGGGCTAATGCGACACTTGTTGATACCGTGGCTTCCTATGCTGTAATCCATTGTCATTAGACAAAGATGAGAACTTATGTATTAATATGGAAAATCCTGCTGGAGCTCGTTGCACAGACAGACATGTTTGTGGACATCCCTTTCTTTCTTTGTTTATTATATTATCTATTGAATACTGTGTCATAGAGTCATAAAGCATGGAAATAATTCCTTGAACCCAACTTGCCCACACCGACCAACATCTACACTTATCCCACCTGCCTGCGTTTCGCCCATATCCCTCTAAACCTTTCCTATCCATGTGCCTGTCCAAATGTTTCTTAAACGTTGCTATAGTACATGCCTCAACTACCTCCTCCTGCAGTTCGTTCCATACATCCACCACCCTTTGTGTAAAAAAGTTATTCCTCAGGTTCCTAGCAGATCTTTTCCCCCTCACCTAAACCCATGTCTTCTGGTTCGCGATTCCCCTACTCTGGGCAAATGACTCCAGTGTTTACAACTCAACGTTTACATATCTGTTTTGCTGCTGTAAGTAAGAATTTAATTGTTCCGTTTCAGGACAGATGGCAATAAAATACCCCTCAATCTTTAAGCTAAACTCTCTAGTATTTGACAATTCCACCCTAGAAAGAGGTTTCTGACTGCCTACTATCCATGCCTTTCATATTTTTAATAATACTGCAAAATATGTTGTGTTTTGGTAAGATCTCCCTATGAAAATAAATGTTTTAGGGCAAGGCTTCACAAGGAGAGACATGTATAGCTGTTCATAGTACAATGCTACATTCCTTGGTGGCCAAAGTAGACATTTGGAGATCTATTACCACAGCAGGAAGCATCTTGGAAATCATTCCCATGAATTCACTTATTAAAAATAATAATGTAAACACGGGAGCCCATATTTTAAATGACAATAGACAATAGGTGCAAGAGTAGGCCATTCGGCCTTTCAAGCCAGCACTGCCATTCAATGTGATCATGGCTGATCATCCCCAATCAGTACCCGGTTCCTGCCTTCTCCCCATATCCCCTGACTCCGCTATCTTTAAGAGCCCTATCTAACTCTCTCTTGAAAGTATTGAACCGGCCTCCACCGCCCTCTGAGGCAGAGAATTCCACACTCACAACTCTCTGTGAGAAAAAAGTGTTTCCTCGTCTCTGTTCTAAATGGCTTACCCCTTATTCTTAAACTGTGGCCCCCGGTTCTGGTCCCCCTCAACATCGCGAACATGTTTCCTGCCTCTAGCGTGTCCAAACCCTTAACAATCTTATATGTTTGAATAAGATTCCCTCTCAACCTTCTAAACTTCTGAGTGTACAAGCCCAGCCGCTCCATTCTCTCAGCATATGACAGTCCTGCCATCCCGGGTATTAACCTTGTAATTCCTGGACCTGGACAGGTTGAGTGAGTGGGCAGATGCGTGGCAGATGCAGTATAATATAGATAAATGTGAGGTTATCCACTTTGGCGGCAAAAACAAGGGGGCAGATTATTATCTCAATGGGGTTAGGTTAGGTAAGGGGGAGGTACAGCGAGACCTGGGTGTCCTTGTACACCAGTCACTGAAAGTTGGCATGCAGTACAGCAGGCAGTGAAGAAAGCTAATGGAATGTTGGCCTTCATAACAAGAGGATTTCAGTATAGGAGTAAAGAGGTTCTTCTGCAGTTGTATGGGGCTCTGGTGAGACCACATCTGGAGTACAGTTGTGTACAGTTTTGGTCTCCTAATTTGAGGAAGAACATCTTTGTGATTGAGGCAGTGCAACGTAGGTTCATGAGATTGATCCCTGGGATGGCGGGACTGTCATATGAGGAAAGATTGAAAAGACTAGGCTTGTATTCACTGGAGTTTAGAAGGATGAGGGGGGATTCTTATAGAAACATATACAATTCAACCGCAAGAAATGCAACACTTGTCGCTTCACCTCCCCCCTCCACTCCTTTCAGGGACCCAAGCAGTCCTTCCAGGTCCGACAGATGTTCACCTGCACCTCCTCCAACCTCATCTACTGCATCCGCTGCTCCAGATGCCAGATGATCTATATCGGTGAGACCAAGCGGAGGCTTGGCGATCGTTTCGCCAAACACCTCCGCTCGGTCCGCAAAAACCAACCCGACCTCCCGGTCGCTCAGCACTTCAACTCCCCCTCCCATTCCGTATCCGACCTCTCGGTCCTGGGCCTCCTCCATGGCCAGAGTGAGCAACACCGCAAGTTGGAGGAACAGCACCTCATATTCCGCTTGGGGAGTCTGCATCCTTTGGGCTTGAACATTGAATTTTCTCAATTCTGTTAGCCCCTGCTGTCTCCTCCCCCTCCCACCTCTCCCTCAGCCCTCGGGCCCTGGCATTCCCTCTATCTCTATCTCCCTCCCCCACCCTAGTCGCACTAGCTTCTCATTTTCACACCACAAACAGCTTACAATGGCTTGTTTCCCTTTATCATCGATACTTTTTTGCATATCTTTCATTCATTGTTCTTTATCTCTCCACATCACCGTCTATATCTCTCGTTTCCCTGATCCCTGACCAGTCTGAAGAAGGGTCTCGACCCGAAACGTCGCCTATCTCCTTCGCTCCTTAGATGCTGCTGCACCCGCTGAGTTTCTCCAGCTTTTTGTGTAACCTACAATTCTAAAAGGACTGGACAAGCTAGATGCAGGAAAAATGTTCCCAATGTTGGGTGAGTCCAGAACCAGGGGCTACAGTCTTAGAATAAAGGGGAGGTCATTTAAGACTGAGGTGGGAAAAAAAAATTACCCAGAGAGTTGTTAATTTATGGAATGCCCTGCCACAGAGGGCAGTGAAGGCCAAATCACTGGATGGATTTAAGAGAGAGTTGGATAGAGCTCTAGGGGCTAGTGGAGTCAAGGGATATGGGGAGAAGGCAGGCACGGGTTATTGATAGCGGTCGATCAGTCATGATCACAATGAAATGGTGCTGGCTCGAAGGGCCGAATGGCCTCCTCCTACACCTATTTTCTATGTTTCTATAAACCTACGCTGCACTCCCTCAATAGCAAGAATGTCCTTCCTCAAATTAGGGGACCAAAACTGCATACAATACTCCAGGTGTGGTCTCACTAGGGCCCTGTACAACTGCAGAAGGACCTCTTTGCTCCTATACTCGACTCCGCTTGTTATAAAGGCCAACATGCCATTCGCTTTTTTCACTGCCTGCTGTACCTGCATGCTTACTTTCATAGACTGATGAACAAGACCCCCAGATCCCGTTGTACTTCCCCTTTTCCCAACTTGGCGCCATTTAGCTAGTAATCTGCCTTCCAGTTTTTGCTACCAAAATAGACAAGTACAGTTTGGCACATTATGCCATTTTAAAGCAGAATAAATAACAGAAAAACAAGGTTCTGCATTAAGTGCATTCCAAATAAAACCAAAAATGATGAATGCAATAAACTATTAGTGACACAGTAAACCTCAATACCAGTCTTTGTTCCAAATATTCCAGTGCCTCATCCATCATCAGAGGTACTGGAATTGAAGAAAAAACATGAGAATTTTAGTTCATGACCAAGGTGATGCAAGAAAAGTCACAATGTGCCGGCATAACTTGGCGGACCAGGTAATCAGGTAATTGTTTTGATTATGTTATAATAATCATAATAAATTTATTTGTATAGCACATTTAAAAACAACTCACGTTGGCCAACGTGCTGTATATCAGTGCAGGTACTAATTTGATACATACAACAGTAGCAGACCTAACAATACATAAATAAACAATTTACAGCGCCCCCTCAGAAGGGCACAAAAACGCTAGGGAGTGGAAATAGGTTTTGCGTCGTGGCTTAAAGGAATCGATGGCGGGGGCAGTTCTGATGAGGAGTGGGATGCTATTCTACAGCTTAGGTGCTGCAACTGCAAAAGCGCGGTCACCCTTGAGCTTAAACCTAGACCGCGGGATAGTTAGTAGCCCCAAGTCGGCTGACCTGAGGGACCTGGTGGTAGAATGGTGGGTTAGAAGATTTTTGATATGGGGGAGGGCAAGCCCGTTAAGGGCTTTGTATACGTATATGAGGAGCTTGATGTTGATTCTGTACCGTACTGGGAGCCAGTGGAAAGAGTTGGCTGCTTTCCCAAGGCAGCATGAAGTGTAGATGGAGTCGATCGTGGGGAGTCTAGTCTGTGTGATGGACTGGGTTTCATCTCCAATTCTCTGCAATTTCTCGTGGTCTTTGAGAGTTTATAAATTTTATTTCAATTTCAATCAGAGGAAAACGTGCTACATTAATCAACAATATCACTGCCCAGCGTCAGAGAGGTCAATACTTTGCATCTGTTTAAATAGTGCAGGGCATATGACATTCATTGCACAAGCTCTCACTCCAACTATGCCTCAACTACCTCCTCTGGCAGCTCGATCCATATATGTACTACCCTACTGGTGACAGAAGATGCAAGAGCATAACACGAATTACAGCTGGCACCATTTTTTAAATATCATCTTCAGGACGTTATGTAACTCTAAATATGAAAAGTTTACCTTTTTTTGAAAGCTGGACATGTGTCAGAAACTATATCCACATATTTTCCTTTGGAGTATTGGAGGTTGAGGGGAGGGTGAGCTGATAGAAGTGTATAAAATTATGAGAGGCGTTGATAGGGTAGACAGTCAGAACTTTCTTCCCCAGGATGGAAATGTCAAAGACTAGCTTTATGTTGAGAGGGGAAAAATTTAAAGGAGATGTGCAGAGCAAAATATTTTTTTACACAGCTTGGTGGGTACCTAGAACGTGCTGCCAGTGGTGGTGGTGGAGGCAGATACAATAGTGGATGAAGCTAGAGACTTTTAGACAGGCACATGGACACGGAGGGAATGGAGGTATATGGATCACGTGGCAGAGGAGATTAGTTTAGTTGGCATCATGTTCGGCACAGAACTACACGGCCCTCCATAATGTTTGGGACAAAGACCCATTGTTTATTTATTTGCCTCTGTACTCCACTATTTGAGATTTTGAACAGAAAAAAAATCACATGTGATTAAAGTGCACATTGTCAGGTATTTTTATACATTTTTACTTCACCGTGTAGAAATTACAGCTGTGTTTATATATAGTCCCCCCATTTTAGGGCACCATAATGTTTGGGACACATGGCTTCACAGGTGTTTGGAATTGCTCAGATGTATTGAAATGCCTCCTTAATGCAGGTATAAGAGAGCTCTCAGCACCTAGTCTTTCCTCCAGTCTTTCCATCACCTTTGGAAACTTTTATTGCTGTTTATCAACATGAGGACCAAAGTTGTGCCAATAAAAGTCAAAGAAGTCATTATGAAACTGTGATACAAGAAAAAAAACCGCTAAAGACATCAGCCAAACCTTAGGTTTACAAAAATCAACTGCTTGGAACATCATTAAGACGAAAGAGAGCACTGACGAGTTTACTAATCACAAAGGAATTGGCAGGCCAAGGAAGACGTCCATAGCTGAGGACAGATGAATTCTCACTATAATAAAGAAAAATCCCCAAACACCTGTCTGACAGATCAGAAACACTCTTCAGGAGTCGGGGTGGATTAGTCAATGACCACTGTCTGCAGAAGACTTCATGAACAGAAATACAGAGGCCACACTGCAAGATGCAAACTACTGGTTAGCTGCAAAAATAAGATGGCCGGGTTAGTTTGCAAAGAAGTACTTAAAAGAGCAACCAGTTATGGAATAAAGGTCTTGTGGACAGATGAGACGGAGATTAACACATCAGAGTGATGGCAAGAGCAAAGTATGGAGGAGAGAAGGAACTGCCCAAGATCCAAAGCATACCACCTCATCTGTGAAACACGGTGGTGGGGGTGGTATGGCTGCTGAAGGTACTGGCTCACTTATCTTCATTGATGATACAACTGCTGCTGGTAGTAGCATAATGAATTCTGAAGTGTATAGACACATCCTATCTGCTCAAGTTCAAATAAATGCCTCAAAACTCAATGGCCGGCATTTATTCGACAGCAGGACAATGATCCCAAAACTACTGCTAAAGCAACAAAGGAGTTTTTCAAAGGTAAAAAATGGTCAATTCTTGAGTGGCCAAGTCAATCACCCAATCTGAACCCAATTAAGCATGCCTTTAATATGCTGAAGAGAAAACTGAAGGGGACTAGCCCTCAAAACAAACATAAGCTAAAGATGGTTGCAATACAGGCGTGGCAGAGCAACACCATAGAAGACACCCAGCAACTTGTGATGTCCATGAATCGCAGACTTCAAGCACTCATTGCATGCAAAGGATATACTAAACATGGCTACTTTCATTTACATGACATTGCTGTCCCAAACATTATGGTGCCCTGAAATGGGGGGGAGGGGAGGGGGGGGGGGGGGGGGGATATGTATGGACACTGCTGTAATTTCTACATGGTGAAAATGTATAAAAATGTCCTTTATTAAAATCTGACAATCTGCACTTTAACCACATGTGATCTTTTTTCTATTACAAATCTCAAATTGTGGAGTACAGAGGCAAATAAATAAATGGTGGGTCTTTGTCCTAAACATTATGGAGGGCACTGTATATTCTGTTCTATGTTCTATTTACATTTATCATAATGTACGTCAAGAATCACAACACTCGTAAAGCTGTTTTCTGATTTTAAGACTTACATCTTTGTTCTTCATTATAAGATGGGACAATAACAGATAGTTCTTTAGTAGAAGGATCATGGATACTTGGGAACAATTCCTTTCTTGCAGAATTTACGTTTAAGAAATACTTCTCCTTCTCTCCACGAATAAGGTTTGGCATTTTTATCGCTGTAGCATGTGCAATAAACACGAACTGTGAAAACAATAGGATAAAGCAAACCAGTCAGATTGAAAAACAGGTACTGTTAACACATGTACAGAAGGATCTTGGGGTCCAAGTCCATAACTCCCTGAAAGAGGCAACACATTTATAGTGGTAAAGAAGGCATATGGTGTGCTGGTCTTCACTGGTCGGGGCATTGAGGATAAGCGTCAGGAAGTTACGATGCAGCTTTATAGGACTTTGTTGAGCCACATTTGGAGTATTGCGTGTAGTTCTGGTCGCCCCATTACAGGAAGGATGTGGAGGCTTTGGAGAGGGTGCGGAGAAGTATACCAGAATTATGCCTGGATTAGGGGGTATTAGTTGCAGGAAGAGGTTGGACAGACTTGGATTGTTTTCTCTGGAAGGCCAGAGATTACGGGGAGACCTGATAGAAGTATATAACATTATGAGAGGCATAGAGGCAGAATATTTTACCCAATCTGGAATTATTAAATACTAGAGCGCATCACTTTAAAGTGAGAGGGATAAACTTCAAAGATGTGTGGGACAAGGTTTTTTTACACAGTGGGTAGTGGGTGCCTACAACACTCTGCCAGGGGTGGTGGCAGAGACAGATACAATAGAGGTGTTTAAGAGACTTTTGGACGGGCACATGGATATGCAAGGAATGAAGGGGCATAGATTATGTATGGCCAGATAAGAGTTGGTCTTGGCATCATGTTCGGCAGAAATTGTGGGCTGAAAGGCCTGTTCCTGTGCTGTACTGTTCTATATTCTCAGTTATGATATTCCTTCACCTTTCAGAAGTCATGGGGCAGAGATTTCCATACAAAATATGAGGCAATTTAGTTTCATCAAATCTTTACCAGCTTCTTGAACAATCACATTTTGGGATCTTGAGTTAATGAAGTCCATTAGCACTTTTCAGCCGAGCTGTAGCAGTCATTGGAGGAGACAATAAGTGTGATTAAGACGGTACACAAAAGGCTGGAGAAACTCAGCACGTGCAGCAGCATCTAAGGAGCGAAGGAGATAGGCAACGTTTCGGGTCGAGACCCTTGTTTGGAGGCTTAGAGATGTTAGGCGGTAGGAGTACTGATGCAGCGTGTGATAAGAATGGAGTGTCATTTGCTCAGTTGACAGTCAGTCAGTAAGATATAGAACATGTAAAATAAATATCATGGCTTCAAACTTAGTTTTTTGTTTGCAGGACGAACATTTAATCTGGTATTGGAAGGCATTGGGTCCAATGACAAATACCAAACTTTGTACAAGAACCTGCAGGGTATAAACTATAGGGAAAGGTCAGGCAGTCTAGGACTTTATTCCATGAAGGGCAGAGGCATAAGTTTAGACTTTAGAGATACTGAGTGGATATAGCCTCTTCGGCCCAACGAGTCTGCGCTGACCAGCGATCCCCGTACAATAGCACTATCCTACACACTAGGGACAATATAATGAAGCCTATTAGGCTACAAACCTGCATGTCTTTGGAGTGGGGGAGGAAATCCGAGCACCCAGAGAAAACCCACACGGTCACAGGAAGAACGTACAAATTCTGTACAGACAGCACCCAAGGTCAGGATCGAACCCGGGTCTTTGCCGTTGTGAGCCAGCAACTCTACCGCTGTGTCACTGTGCCGTCTGAGGGGTTATTGTTTAGAGGTGAATAAAAAGTAAGAGGATTATATAGGGTGAATGCAGTCTTTCATCCAGGGCAGGGGAATCAAGAACCAGAGGACATAGGTTTAAGGGGAGAGGGGAAAGATTTAATAGGAACCCGAGGGACAACTTTTTCATAGTGAGGGTGGTTGGTGTATGGAACAGGCTGTCAGAGGAGGTAGTTGATGCAGGTATTATAACAACATTTAAAATACATTTAGACATACGTGGATAGGAAAGGTTTAGAGGGATAGACACAAAAAGCTGGAGTAACTCAGTTGGATAGGCAGCATCTCTGGAGAGAAGGAATAGGGGACGTTTCGGGTCGAGACCGTACTTCGGGTTTAGAGGGAGATGGGCCAAACGTGGGCAGGTGGAACTAGATCGGGCATCTTGGGTCAGAATGGGCGAGTTGGGCCGAAGAGTCTGTTTCTGTGCTGTGACCAGGTACCGGCGGACCGAGTGACTCGACCTCCGCACGGACACCCACCCCCTGGCCGGCCGATCTCCAGGCCCGGCCCGGCCCGGCCCGCACTCACCAGGCCCAGGGCTGCCAGCGCGACAGCCACCAGGATCTGCAGCGCGGCCGCCGGCTCCATCACCGCCGACAGGCCGCTGCCGGCACCCGCCGCAACCAATGGGAGCGGCCACCGGCACCCGCCGCAACCTCCACAGCCAATTGGAGCAGCCGCCGGCCCCCTGGGAAATGCCACGGCCAATAGGAGCGGGCGCCGGCCCCTTGGCAACCGCCACAGCCAATAGCGCCGCACTCCAGCCCCCTGGCAACCACCGCAACCAATGGGAGCGCCATCAGGCTCCTTGGCAACCGCCTCAGCCAATGAAAGCTGCCACCGGTTCCATGGCAACCCCTGTAACCAATGGAAGTACCGCTCCGGCCAATGGCAGCCGGACAGCGCGGCGGTAGAGCGGTTGGGCGGCGACGCGTGCCTCGCACGCATGTATACGTCAGCGCGTCGGGCGCGCCTACGAGCACGCACGTATACCTCCGACGTCAGCGCGTCGGTCGCGGTGCGTGTCCTGTGGAGCCGCGGCCTGTAGTTTTGCCGCCGCACAAACTCAACCCTGACCCGGGCGGAGCGGAGCGCTGAGGCGTGGCCTGCCGACGGAGGATGTCTGCGGGATTCAAGTGAGAGACGCCGGGGAGAGGAATGAGAGGAGGGGAGAGGTTGGCGGAGGGAAGGGGAGGGAGAAGACGAGGATGCGAGCGGTGACTGGTAGAAGGGGCCCAGTGGTCTCTGGCGAGAGGGAGAGACCGGGGAGAGGGGCCGAGCGGTCACCGGGATGGGGGGGGGAAGGGACAGTACGGGCGGTGCGGTCCCCAGCTCGTTAGTCCGGAGTCTGTGGGAGGGAGGTTAACATTTGCTCCACCCCGGGGCATCCTGTGCCGCTGCAGTGCTTTAAGTTTAGTTTATCCAAAAATTCAGTGGTTAATGTCCATTCATAAAAGTAAAACGTGATGTGCACCAGGAAGTGGTTTAGTTTAGAGATACAGCGTGGTGACAGACCCTTCAGCCCACCGAGTCCGTGCCGACCAGCGATCCTCGCACGTTAACTAGCGTGGTTACAAAATTTTGAGATGTTAAAAAACATTTGAATGTTAAAAAATCAAGTCTACAATTTATCCCACCAGATAAAGCATAAAAGAAGTTTAATTCGACACCTAATTCACTTTCATATCTTCAGTATTAAAAAATGTTATGGCCATTTTCATACTCGGAAATTAGCATATTGTTCCCTATTGCTTTTCCATTGACAACTCAAAAGCTGTGATCAAGGACAGTCAAAAGCCCATAACTTTCTTAAAAATTAAGAGAACTGATTGACATTTTCAGTTAGTTATTTTAGATTGAAGCATTCTGCAAGAAATATAAAACATCTTAATTCAATTCAATTCAATCTTTAATTGTCATTGTGCAGTGTACAATACAGAGTCAACGAAATGCAGTTGGTATCTCCAATGCAGTTGGTATCTTACTTGGATGACCTGAAATTAAAGTATATAATTAGTTAATTACCTAATTGTAGTTAATTACAAAATTGACCGTTGTGACGGAAATAGTAATAAACACCCAGACTGTCTTAAAAATTCAAAAATGTGATATTCTCTAGATCAGAACTTTAATATTATTGTATTATATGCTGTAAGTCTGTAACAGATAGGTAAATACATTACAATTTCTAGCAATAGACCTTTATGGCCCAGGACGGAAAGGTCAGATTGGGAATGGGAGGGAGGAGATCTTTATGGAGAAGATCAGTTGCTAGCTGGTACATTGGCATATTATAATCAGTAGCATCATCATATTCCTCAGATTGTAACCAATAAGCAACTCTGTGCACCTTGTTTTTCCTCAACTTTTCAATGTTGGTATTGTAAACTACAAGTTTTTGCTCTTCATACCACGCATGACATGTGTTTCTGCCCACTAATTTCCCATTAAGAATGTCCTGTAGATTCAATTTCTTAGGAAAAGGATAATTTGTTTAAATAGCTAAGTATCCAAATAACAAACTAATCCCTTTCACACAAGAATTCACAATATAACATGATTTTTAAATCTCACTGTCATTTATATGCCAGATGGAAGGAATTTAATGTTTAATTCCCATAAATGAATCTAGAAACATCCACTCAATATAATCAAAATTATTATTTCTTGCACAATACATGTGGATAAAATTGTTGTGTATATTTAGTATAAAAATATTGACTTTGGATAGACAATAACATAAAATATAGATGATTTAGATGCTCTTATGACATGATTGTCCAAAAAAAGAGCATTTAAATCATCTTGCGAGTGGGTGTTTCTGGAACACGATCAATTGGAACGTTGCAGATGCGATGAATTTGAACCTCATATTGGCCGGAAAGGCACTGCCAGTACGTATGGGACACAAACAACATTTTCGCAACGGAAAATTAGATTAAAGCCATCTCAAGAAGCAAGATTATATGTAAAATAGACGACTTACCCTTTGTTTTGTCCTGTCATTACGATCCGTCACATTGTAGGCGTTGAGTGGCGGATCGTAATGACAGGACAAAACAAAAGGTAAGTTGTCTATTTTACATATAATCTTGCTTCTTGAGATGGCTTTAATCAATTTTCCGGAAGTGGCGGCGCTGCCTGGCAGCTGCGGCTCGCCTGCAGTCCGTTTGTTTTTTCTTTTTGTTGTTGTTTTTCTTGTGTCTGTTTTAGTTTAGTTGGATGAGGTGGTTGGGAGAAACATGACTTAGTCTCTTCCTTCTGGGGGATACGACCTTTTCTAGTCGTGTCCCCTGTCTCCATCTGCGCTGAGGCCTAATGGCGGAGCTGACGGCCTCGGGGCTGTGGCGGCAGTTCCAGCGGCGGCGGTGGCCCGACTGGCCCGGC
The DNA here is from genome assembly GCA_035221665.1 of Okamejei kenojei. Lineage (NCBI taxonomy): Eukaryota > Metazoa > Chordata > Chondrichthyes > Rajiformes > Rajidae > Okamejei > Okamejei kenojei. The sequence goes on from CM069136.1 coordinate 27,843,964, forward strand.
TAGCAGCGGCGGCGGCCCGACTTGGAGCTGTGGCGGCACTCCGGCGTTCCCCGGTGGCAGCGGCCCGACTTGGAGCTGTGGCGGCACTCCGCGTTTCGGCAGCGGCAGCGGTTGACTTGGAGCTGCGGCCCGACCTAGCAGCGGCGGCGGCCCGACTTGTAGCTGTGGCGGCGTTCCGGCGGCGGCAGCGGCCCGACTTGTAGCTGTGGCGGCGTTTGGCAGCGGCCCGACTTGGAGCTGTGGCGGCGGCACTCCGGCGTTTCGCAGCGGCAGCGGCCTGACAGCTGCGGGCCCCGACCTAGTAGCAGCAGCGGCCCGACTTGGAGCTGCGGCCCGGCCTAGCAGCGGCGGCGGCCCGACTTGTAGCTGTGGCGGCGTTCCGGCGGCGGCAGCGGCCCGACTTGGAGCTGTGGCCCGACTTGGAGCTGTGGCCCGACTTGGAGCTGTGGCGGCACTCCGGCGTTCGGTGGCGGCGGTGGCCCGACTTGGAGCTGTGGCCTGGACTTTGGTGCTGTGGCGGTGTTCTTGCGTTTCGGCGTTGCCGGCGGCGTCGGAGGCCTGGATCGCCTCAGCGCGGAGGAGAACGAGGAGGGAAGAGACAAAGACTAAGACTTTTGCCTTCCATCACAGTGAGGAGGTGTTTGGTGAGCTCACTGTGGTGGATGTTGAATTTGTGTTTATTGTGTGTTTTGTCGCTTTTATTATATGTATGACTGCAGGCACGAAAATTTTGTTCAGACCGAAAGGTCTGAATGACAATAAAGGAATTCAATCCAATCAATCAATTCAATTCAATTCAATTCAATTCAATTCAATTCAATTGAGGGCATTCAAAGTCGCCTTTTATTTTAATTCAATTATTAAATTGCCCAGCGATTTAATTAAAAAAAAAAAAACGGCAACAGAAGTCCGATCGATTTTTCTTCATCAGGTAGCAGCCCGAGGAAATCCCTCTCCGACAAGCAGTACAAAACTGCATTTTAATCCCGCCCCCCTCAAAGGCGCCAAAGTCGCGCACACGGCCAGTGGCAGAACTGCAGCGCCGCTGAAGGTGGGATTTGCTACATTAACACTATCCTGCACACACTAGGGACAATTTACAAAACACCAAGTCAATTAACCTACAAACCTGTACGCCTTTGGAGTGTGGGAGGAAACCGGAGCACCCGGAGAAAACTCACGCGGTCACGGGGAGAACATACAAACTCCGTACAGACAGCACCCGTGGTTAGAATCGAACCCGGGTCTCTGGTGCTGCGCCACCCTTTAACCCTCATTATATTATAAACTCTGGACTCCCCCAACCTCCGACGCTCCAGTTAAAACGATGAAAAGTCTGTCAACCTGTAGCTGAAACACATCATCATCCAAAGCCACATCCTTTACCTACATAGGGCTCCTCCTGTTCCTTCAACCTCCCCAAGGTGAGTGGGTTAATGGACCTCTGTAAATCGCCCCGAGTGTGCTGAGGATTGACAGGATCCCAGGGAGGTGATGGGGAGTGTAAAATGACTTTTGTCCCATATCCTTCTATACCTTTGTAGAAACAAAGAACGGCAGATGCAGGTTTATGCTTCTTCCGAAGAAGGTCCTGGCCCAAAACATCACTTGTTCCTACTTCAGATATGCTGCTTGTCCCACTAAGTTACTCCAGTATTTTGTTTCTGTCTTACGGATATTCATGCAGGCCAACCTGCCCGTGTTTGGCTCGTATCTCTCTAAGCCTTTCCTGTCCATGTACCTGAGAGTTGCAGAGACTCTGGTTTGATCCCGCGTGGTAGAGTTGCTGCCTTACACCGCCAGAGCTCGGGTTCGATCCTGACTACGGATGCTGTCTATACGGGGTTTCTACATTCTCCCCGTGACTGCGTGGGTTTTCTCTGAGATCTTCAATTGCCTCCCACACTCCAAAGTAATTGGCTTGGTATAAATGTAAAATTGTCCCTAGTGTGTATAGGATAGTGTTCGTGTGCTGGGATCGCTGGTCGGTGTGGACTCAATGAGCTGAATGGCCTGTTTCCGCACTCTCTCACTAAATAAAGTGGGGACCCATCTGTAAGCTGCCTGCTGCGACACGCGGCAGCAGACAGACTGTTGAGACATAAGACTGTTCGGTGACTTTGTAACTTTTTTGGTGCCGAAACATGGCAACATGTGTACTACCTAGGTGAGGTCTGCTGTACGATTTTACCGGATTGTGTGCAAAACAAAGCATTTCACTGCACCTAGGTACATGTGACAATGAAGTGTCATTGCATAATTGACTTAATTGTTACTATAGTACTTGCCTCAACTACCTCCATTGGCAGCTCGTTCCATTTGCCCATCACCCACTGTAAAAAAGCAGTGTGAAGTTAATTTAATATTATGAATTAACAGAAGATATGGTTGGATGTGTTGTGAAGCTGCATGTAAAATGTTACAGGCAGTGTTGTCATACAATGTAACTCAGTACTCAGACACAACAAATGACTTGTTCTCTGTTTATCCCTTGCTTAGAACGGTAGAACCTTTGGAGTACTACAGGAAATTTCTGGTAGGTGACTTCATGCTTTAATCTCTCGTAAATGACTTACGGACCGATGCATTTTCCTTAACATCTGCATGTACGGTTGATGATGAATCACGTAATCCCTTAAGATGTATTGAATGGTCCAGTGTGGTCCCTCGATGCTGCTTTACACTGCCAGTCCGGTACCACATAGACTTCCTCAACACTATTTGTATGTTTGTTAGAAAGAAAATTGTCGACCTGATGGCAGGGAACTCGGTGAATTCAGAACAACGACCCTAAATATTGGTGAGAATCTAGACTTGTCTAAATGCCTTATTTTATAAAATTTTACTTTGTAAATCCATACAATGGAGCAACGTGTGTGTTGATTTCTTTAAAGTGAGAACATGGAACAGTACAGCACATGAACAGGTCCTTCGGCCCACAATGTCTATGCCGAACATGATGCCAAGTTAAAATAATCTCCAACGATCCTGCTAGTAGCCACATCTTCCCATCTCCGCCCCTTTCCGCTTTCTCTCTGCAACTCCTTGGTCAACTCGTCCCTTCCCACCCAAACCACCCCCTCCCCAGGTACTTTCCCCTGCAAACGCAGGAGATGCAACACCTGTCCCTAAACCTCCCCCCTCAACTCCGTCCAAGGGCCATGACAGGTGAGGCAGAGGTTCACTTGTACCTCCTCCAACCTAATCTACTGTATCGGCTGTTCCAGGTGTGAACCCCTGTTTATCGGTGAGAGCGAGTGCAGGCTTGGTGATTGTTTTGCTGAATACCTCCGGTCAGTCCGCCTAAACCTTCCGGTTGCTCAGCACTTTAACTCCCTCCCATTCCCAATCTGATCTTTCCGTCCTGGGCCATCTCCATTGTCAGAGTGAGGCTCTGCGCAAATTGGAGGACCAGCACCTCATATTTTGCTTGGGTAATTTACGCACCAACAGTATGAATATTGACCTCTAACTTCAAGTAGCCCTTGCTTTCCCACTCCATCCCCTCCCCCTTCCCAGTTCTCCGACCAGTCTTGCTGTCTCCGATTACATTTTATCTCTGTTTTGTTATTACCTTCTCCCAACTAACAACTATTCTACATTTACTCTGATCGCCATTCCCTATGTCCTGTTTTCACACCACACACTTCCTTATCTATGCACTTCCTTATCGATGTACCGCCCACTTCCCAGACATCAGTCCGAAGTAGGATCTCGCCCCGAAACGTCACCCATTCCTTCTCTCCAGAGATGCTGCCTGTTCCGTTGTGTTAATCCAGCATTTAGTATCTATTTTAAATAATCTCCTCTGCCTACACGTGATCCCTATCCCTCCATTCCTTGCATACCCATACACCTATCTAAAAGACTCTTCAATTCCACTGTTGTATCTTCCTCCACCACAACCCCCAGCAGCAGATTCCAGGCACCCACCACCCTCTTTAAAAAAAAACCCAGTACATCTCTTTTAATTTAGTTTAGCTTATTATTGTCATGTGCACCGAAGTACAGTGAAAAGCTTTTGTTCGCACGTCATCCAGTCAAAGAAAAGACTATACATGATTCAATCATGACGTCTATAGTGTACAGACACAGGATAAAGGGTTGAAATGAACATATAAAAGTGGATCGACTGTCATGGATGATAGCGGATCCTCTTCTGCGATCAGCAGATATAAGAATTAGAAATTACAACAAATGTTGTAATAACGAGAGAATATTTACAAAATAACAATAGTGCAAGCAGAGCAATACAATCCAGATAATTTTCAGATCATTTGATGAATTTGCAAGAAATTACCAGTCAGGCTGTCTCAACGGGAAAAAAACACATGTGGGAACCAGTGGGCAGGTCTTGTGCTGTACTGGCCTATTAAGTGCCTATTAAGTGATTTTTGAATAGGCACGTGGCTATGCAGGGAATAGAGGGATTTGGGTCATGTGCAGGCAGATAAGAGGCATTATGTGCAGCACAGACATTGTGGACCGACAGGCATGTGCCTGTGCTGTACTGTTCAATCTTGTACGTTCTTGGAAGCATTTCATAGAAATACATTTAAAATGCAGTTGGTATTATTATATATGTACAGTAAACTCTTGTTTTAACAGCCCTCTGTATAAAGGGTTTTGGTTATAGGGGACTGACTATAGACACCTGCCCGCACCATCCCCGGCTCTCGCCGCCTTCCCCTCCGCTCCCAGCACCAGCGGCCATCGTCTCACGCCGCTTCCAGCCACTCGCAGCGTAGACCACCGCCGGCCCACACAGTTTCCCCGGACGCCACCGCCGATTAGTACCTGCACTCCGGCCGCCCGCGGGCCACGACCAATGACTCCGTGGATCCCCGCCTCTCTACCGGCCGCCAGCAGGCCGGGGTCATCAACTCACCTGGAATCCAGGCCAAGGTCTGGACAGAGAGTCTGAAGAAGGTCTCGACCTGAAACGTCACCTATCCACGTTCTCCAGAGATGCTGCCTGACCCTCTGAGTTACTCCAGTATGTTGTGTCCTTTTTTGTAAACCAACATCTGCAGTTCCTTGTTTCTACTACTTGTACAACGATGATCCCGTACTTGGTTATAGGGAACAATCGGTAATAGCCGACCATCCCACCCCCCCCCTGATCCGTTTTCATGAGGATTTACAGGATGTTAAATAGGTGACATGTTATCTCAAGTTGGAGAAGATTTATGAGGATGTCGCCAGGACTCAAGGGCCTGAGTTTTCGCGAGGGGTTGGGCAGGCTTGGAGTGCAGGAGGATGAGGACGGGTCTTAGATACATAGACAATAAGTGCAGGAGTAGGCCATTCGGCCCTTCAAACCAGCACCACCATTCAATGTGATCATGGCTGATCATCCACAATCAGTAGCCCGTTCATGCTTCCTCCCCATACCCTTTGATTCCGCTAACCATAAGAGCTCTATCTAACTCTCTTGAAAAATGGGCCGCCACTGCCTTCTGAGGCAGAGAATTCCACAAATTCACAACTCACTGTGTGAAAAAGTTTGTCCTCATTTCACTTCTTAAAGGTCTACCCCCTATTCTTAAACTGTGGCCCCTGGATCTGGGTTCCACCAGCATCAGGAACATGTTTTCTGCATATAGCCTGTCCATTCCCATTATGATGTTATATTTCCATAAGATCTCCTTTCATCCATCTAAATTCCAGTGAATACAAGCCCAGTCACTCCATTCTTTCATCATATGACAGTCCCGCCATCCTGGGAATTAACCTGGTGAACCCACATTCACTCCCTCAATAGCAAGAATGTTCTTCCTGCACTCCCTCAATAGCAAGAATGTCCTTTCTCAAATTAGATGTGTATCGAATCATGAGGGGAATAGATAGGGTGAATGCACTGTATTTTACCCACGGTAGGGGAATCAAGAACCAGAGGGGCCAGATTTACAGTGAGAGGGGAAAGATTGAATAGGAATGCAAGGACCTTTTATCACAGAGGGTGGTGGGTGGATGGAATGAGATGCCAGAGAATGTAACATAATTTAAATGACAATTGGACAGGTACACGGACGGACAGGAAAGGTTTAGAAGGCCATGGGCCACATGTGACTAAATGGGGCTTCTTGGTCAGTATGGTCAAGTTGGGCCAAGGAGCCAATTTCTGTGCTGGTAGACAAAAGTGCTGGAGAAATTCAGAGGGTGCGGCAGCATTTATGGAGCAAAGGAAATAGACAGTTTATACCCCAGCGGCATGAACATTGACTTCTCCAATTTCAGGTAGGCCTCACTGTCTCCTCCCCTTCTCAGCTCTCCCTCAGCCCTCTGGCTCCTCCTCTTCTGTTCTTTTTCCCGCTCCTCCCCCCCCCCCCCCCCCCCCCCCCCCCCCCCACATCAGTCTGAAGAAGGTTTAGGCCCGAAACGTTGTCTATTCCCTTCGCCCCATATATGCTGCCGCACCCGCTGAGTTTCTCCAGCACTTTTGTCTACCTTCGATTGTCCAGCATCTGCAGTTCCTTCTTAAACAACTGTTTCTGTGCTGTGTGACTTTGACTAATTCTCAGTTGGCAAAATGCCATAAACCAAAAGCAGTCAGACATATTTTTGGGAATCTTCCATTGGGCAGTTCCCAATCTCTTTCGGATTACAGTGGTTCTTCCAGCATGGTCGCAAGCAGACATTCTCCGGGAAGCCAGCTCTCAGCTACTTCCAAGATACGGTGTGGCGCAGAGTCAGAAGCTAGCTGTGCTGCCAGAATGGCCTTGACAGCTGGTGTGGTCTCCTCTGGCTCACTGCTGTGAAAGGCAACACTGTTGTTCAATTATAGGTGAATGTCATAGAGTCAGACAACACGGAAACATGTCCCTTGGCCCAACGCAACCAAAAATTGTCCCCAGTGTGTAGGATGGAACTAGTGTACTGGTGAATGATGGTCAGCACCGACTCCATGGCCGATGGGCCTGTTTCCATGCTGTATCTATGAATTGAACTACTTCCTCTTGCAGCTCGCGGCACTATGTGTTTTATTATTTTTATAAATGGACATTAACTACAGATTTTCTTTTGATCAGTGATTCCACAACAATGTCCAATGCCTTGTACATCTTCCAAGATGCCATTGCATTTACTGATCCGTCATTTAAAAAAGGGAAACTGTTGCAAGGTATTGTTAAGAAAAGGTACGTTTGAATATGTTGCTTTCCTGACTTAATTTCAGGCTCAATTACAACCGCGGATGGTTCAGCTCTGGTGAAACTGGGGAACACCACGGTGGTGTGTGGCATCAAAGTGGTAAGTGGTGAGCGTTCCTTACCTGTAACTGTGCACCTGAAGGAGGTAGTGGGAGGAGAAATAGTGGGGGGGTTTGGGGAAGAAAGTGTGTGGGGGAGCAGGTTAGAGGTTACCAGGGCTCCTCTAGCTTCACAATCCACAACTCTTCTATCCTGTCCGACACTTTGTTTTTATCTCTAGAACTTGTTCCAACTGTCTATCTATCACTGGTATCCACCTATTACCAGCCAAGCCTTTTCATGCCTCTCTTCTCTTTCAGCTTTCTCCCCCCCCACAGTAATCAGTTAGAAGAAGTTCCCGACCCGAAACATCACCTATCTCTGTACTAAAGGGATGCTACGCGATTCGCTGAGTTACGCCAACACTTTGTGTCCTTCTTTATGGGCAAAGTATTGCATTGTGAGACTGGAGGTCCTTCTGCAGTTGTATAGGGCCCTAGTGAGACCACACCTGGAGTATTGTGTGCAGTTTTGGTCCCCTAATTTGAGGAAGGACTTTCTTGCTATTGAGGGAGTGCATCATAGGTTTACGAGGTTAATTCCCGGGATGGTGGGACTGTCATATGCTGAGAGAAGGGAGCAGCTGGGCTTGTATACTCTGGAGTTTAGAAGGATGAGAGGGGATCTTATTGAAACATATAAGATTATTAAGGGTTTGGACACACTAGAGGCAGGAAACATGTTCTCAATGTTGGGGGAGTCAAGAACCAGGGGCCACAGTTTAAGAATAAGGGGTAATCCATTTAGAACTGAGACGAGGAAACCCTTTTTCACAAGTTTGAGTTGGGAGTCTGTGGAATTCACTGCCTACTCTTAAAGATAGCGGAGTCAGGGCATATGGGGAGAAGGCACCTATTGTCTATTGGATGGTTAAATGTTTCATTCTGTAATATCTTGATACAGTCGTTAATCTGCTAATGTGAGGGAGTTTATTCTGCTGTCAATTAACAAAAAAAAAAACACCATAAAGGAAATAAAATGCCATACAGGGTCTGAGGATGATAATTCTGCTGCCTCACAGCTCCAGAGACCCAGGGGTTCAATCCTGACCTTGGGTGTCTGTGTGGAGTTTGCATGTCCTCCCTTTGACCGTGTGGGTTTCTTCCAGATGCTTTGGTTTCCTCTCTCATTCCAAAGATGTGCAGGTTTGTAGGTCAATCGGCCCTATGTAAATTGCCCCTAGTGTGTGGTGAGTTGATGAAAAGTGGGGTAAAATAGAACTAATGTGAACACCGACTCAGTGGGCCGAAGGGCCTGTTTCCACTCTGTATCTCTAAACTAAACTAATCATAAATTAGTTTAGACCCAAGTTATTTAACATTGGGAGTGCAGAATTATTGCACTTTTTCATTAATGTGGCCATTATTTTGGTCAGAATTGTGATCTTTTAATCAAGAATCAAGAATAAATGAATGTATGAATGACTACAATTCCTTTTACAGGAGTTTGCAGCACCAACAGTGGATGCACCAAATAAAGGCTATGTAGGTGAGTTAATGGTGAAAAGTCACTTTACAGTTCAGTCGATAACATTGCAATGGTACATCCAAGCTTGGAACTTTATGCATAAAGTGTTTTATTCTTATTGTAAAATGGTTAAAACAGCTGATTTTTTTTTTTGTTACATTTTTTGAGGTTATAAATCAATTGATGAAACAACAGTTGACATCAAATGATTTGAGGATTGTAGTTGAGGCAGGTACTCTAACAGCATTTAAAAGACATTTGGACTGGTAAATTAATCGGAAAGTTTAGAGGGATGTGGACCAAACGCGGGCATGTGGGAGTAGTGTAGATGGGGCATGTTGGTCAGCATGGATGAGTTGGGCTGAAGAGCCTTTTTATCTAATTATAGCGTCTATAAATATAACAGTAATAATGGAAGCTCAGATTTGCCATCCATTACAGCAATGTAAACAAGCTTTTGCAACATGATTTATACAATCAGTTCTGAGTCTTAGCATGGAAACAGGCCTTTCGGCCCATCTAAACCATTCCGACCAAGATGCCCCATCTAGGCTAGTCCAATAGAACCCTCTTAACTTTTCCTATCCCTCTACCTGTCCACCTGGTCATGAAGCTGAGGCTTAATTTGTCACTAATTTCAGAGGAACAGTAGGTTTAGGTTTATCATTGTCACTTGTACTGAGGTACAGTGAAAGCTTAGTTTTGCATGCTATCCAAACAGATGAGATACACCATACACAAATTCAATCAAGCCAAACTACAATAGGTAGAGCAAAGGGGAAGATGCAGAGTGCAGAATATAGTTCTCAGCATTGTAGCGCATCAGTTCCAGAGACAAAGTTCAATGTCTGCAATGGGGTAGAGGTGAATCGGACAGTACCCTAGCTTATGGAAGGACTGTTCAAAAGCCTGATAAGAGGGGGAAGAACCTGTTCCTGAGTGTGATGGTCCGATCTTTCAAGCGTCTGTACCTTCTGCTGTATGGGAGCAAATATCATTAACGTTTTATGGAAACGAGGAACTGTAGATGCTGGTTTATACCAAAGATAGACACAAAGTGCTGGAATAACTCGGTGGGTCAGGCAGTATCTCTGGTGAAAAAGGATGGGTGACGTTTCGGGTCGGGACCCTTCGTCAGACTTGATCTGAAACGTCACCTATCATTTTTACCTAGAGATGCTGCTTGACCCACTGAGTTACTCCAGCACTTCGTCTCTCTCATTGTATTAATCTTTTGTGTCAAGGGTAATGGGGAGAAGGCAGGAGAATGGCGTTGAGAGGGAACGATAGATCTACCATGATTGAATGGTGGAGTTGACTCAATGGGCTGAATGGCCTAATTCTGCTCCTATGACTTAGGAACTTTTATCATCAGAATCAATGGTTCTTTATTATCACGTGCTCAGAACACATTGAAGTTATTTTGCACAACCCACAAATGCAGTCGCCATATTTTGACATGGTCTATTTAAAAAAAAAAAGAAAATGTTGATGCATTAGAGTATGTGATGAATTATTTTAATTGCAGTGCCCAATGTGGATCTGCCACCATTATGTTCCTCGAGATTTCGAGCGGGCCCTCCTGGGGAGCAGGCACAAGCTGCAAGTCAGTTCATCCTCGATGTCCTGGAAAAGTAAGAGCTCTAATTCCACCTGCAAGTTTTCAAGTTTTAGCAATGCTCTCATTAACGTGCCTGTCTCCAGGCCCAACTCTCCTCCTGAGAGCGGCACGGTGGTGCAGCGGTAGAGTTGCTGCCTTACAGCGCCACAGACCTAGGTTGGATCCTGACTACGGGTGCTGTCTGTGACCGCGTGGGTTTTCTCCTCCCACATTCCCAAGACCTACAGGATTGTAGGTTTCTATAAATTGGTTTCAGTAAATTGTAAAATTGGCCCCAGCATGCAGGATAGTGCTAGTGTACAGGGTGATCGACGGTTGGTGTGCTCAGTGGTCTGGAGGGCCTGTTTCTGCACTGTAACTCTGAAGTCGAAAGACTCAGCAACGCTCCCTGTATCCACCCATAACTCGCCAGACATTTTCCCGCGCCCTTCTTTCTTCTAGCTTTCTCCCCACCCCAACCACAATCAGTCTGAAGAAGGGTTCTGACCTGAAACATTTCCTCCACAGATGCTACCTGACCCGCTGTTCCTCCAGCATATTCTGCCTTTTTTCATAAACCAACATTGCGGATCCTTGCGCCAACAATTCTTACTTGCTGTTGCATTAGTGCAAAGATACACAGATAAAAATATAAAAAATAATATTGTGATAAATGAATAATCAGCAATACTCAGTAACCACAATTGTGCAAAACTGAAGTCTGATAAATGTATAGCAGTTTTACAAATTATAATGTTTGGGGCATTTTAATCATGCTTTTCTTTTTTCAAATATACAGTGCTCAAATTATTCAGAAGGAGGATCTCTGCATTGAGAAAGGAAAGGTGAGAAAATTTAAGAGTAGTTATTAACAGCATTTTTGAATTTAAACAATTTAAATTTATGTGAAAATTATTTGAATTAAGTCGTTGGTGAGACCACACTTGGCGCACTGTGTGCAGTTCTGGTCGTCCAGCTACAGGAAGGATGGCATTGTCGGAAAGGGTGCAGAAGAGATTCACCAGGATGTTACCTGGACGTGGGGTTGTTACAGGGAGAGGATAGGTTGGGATTTTTTTCTTTGAAGTATGGAAGCTGAGGGTTGACCTTATTGAGGTGTACAAGATCTTGAGGGGTATGGATAAAGTGAACGTTTGCACTATTTTTCCCAGTGTAGGGTGTTATATAAATAGAGAGCACAGGCTTAAAGTGATAAGGGAGAGGTTTAAGAGGGACCTCGGGCAACTCTTTCACTCGGAGGGTAGTCTGTATCTGGAACAAGCTGCCAGAGGATGCTATAGAGGCAGATACAATCATGACTTTTGGATAGATATATGGATGGCCAAACAGGCAATTTGGAGTATTGTGTGCAGTTCTGGTCGCCCCGTTAAAGTTTGGATATGGAGGCTTTCGAGAAGGTGCAGAGGAGGTCTACCAGAATGATATCTGGAATAGAGGGTTTCAGCTACAGGGAGAGTTGGATTAGCTTGGAATGTTTTCTCTGGAATGTTGGAGGTTGAGTGGAGACCGGATAGCAGTATGTGAAATTATGAGAGGCATGGATAGTCAGAACGTTTTTCCCCAGTGTGTATTTGCCCAACACTAGAGGGCATAGCTGTAAGGTGAGAGGAAACTTTAATGGAGGCGTGAGGGGCAAGTGTTTTTTACATGGAGGGTGGTGGGGGCCTTGAATGCATTGTTGGGGTTGGTGGGGAGGCAGATACAAGAGTGATGTTTAAGATGCTTTTAGATAGGCACATGGAAGTACAGGGAACAGAGGGATATGGATCATGTGCAGGCTGATGAGATCAGTTTAACTTGGCATCATGTTGGGCACGGACATTGTGGCCCGAACGGTTCTGCTGTACTCTTTGAAGTTCAAAATTGGATTAGCCAAGTGTGCCAAAGGCCTGAAAACGACTTTTCAGCGTAAGATAAATGGAATTGATAGCTCTCAGATAAAAGGGCCAACTTTGTTTTGCCTGCATTTTAATTTATGTGAAAAACTATTGCTAGAATTGTTCATTTGTAGTTGCCATTTCCCAAGATCGTTCTCACAAGAATTACATCTTGTTCTCACAAGAATTACTACCAAACAGGCAACTTCCAGACTGCAAACTACTTATTTTGGAGACGGGAAATTCAGCAAGTCACCGATGACTCTTACAAACTTCTCCAGATGCGCCACAGAAAGCATGCTGTTGGGTTGCATCTTAGCTGGGTTTGAGAGCAGCTCTACTCAACACCTTTTGAGAGCAGCTCTACTCAACACTGTAAGAAATTGCAGAGTTGTGGATGTAACCCAGTCCATCACACAGACCAGATATTGACACCCATCTGCATCTCACACTATCTCAGAAAGTACAGAAGCTTAAAAGTGCCCACCACCAGACTCAGGAACAGCTTCTTCCTCTTTGTTATCAGGCTTCTGAATGGTCCTGCCATAAGCTAGGGTACTGTCCAATTCACCTCTACCACTTCGTGGACATTGGACTTTGTCTCTGGAACTGATGCGCTACAATGCTGAGAACTATATTCTGCACTCTGTATTCCCCCTTTGCTCTACCTATTGTACTTGAGTTTGACTTGATTGTATTTATGTGCAGTATTATCTGATCTGATTGGATAGCGTGCAAAACAAAGCTTTCCTCGGTAAACGTGACAGTAAACGTGGGCAGTTGCCGTCCAGTTGGGTATGGTGCCCAGCCTGCAGCTGTCTGTCTTTTCACTTCTTTCTTTTATTTTTAGTGTTTTAAAAAGTGTTTTGTTTGGAGGTCTATTCTTTTTTGTGTGGGGGGGCGGGGGGGTAGGGTAGGGGGAAACTGGTTTTGCTGGTCCTTACCTGGTCGAAGCATCTTCGACCCGTCCTCGCGGCCTACCAACGGGTCTGGAGCGGCATTTCCTGAGGGGACCAGCCAGAACCATGGCTTCAGCGGTGGCACAACGCTGGAGCGCTATCACGGAGCGGGCAATGCCTTGCCTGGGTCGCCACGCTAGAGTTCCGGAATGCTGAGACCGCAGGTGAACATTGCGGGTCTGTGGAGCGGGCGGCGGCGCTGAACTTTACATCGGGAACCTGGGATCTCTCGGCGAGATTGCTAGTGGTGGAGCTCCATCCAGCGCGGCCTGGCGGTCTCCAGTAAGGAAGCGGCCGTTCCAGGTGTCCCAAGCCGCTGAGAAGGTTCTCCCTACTCCGGAGCACCATCACCCGCTGAGAATGGCCTGAAACATCGGGCCGCCGTAGCGGAGACTGCGGAGGCCTCAATAGGCCTGACTGGGTGGACAAGGGGATGGGGACTGGACTTTGTGCCTTCCCTCACAGTGGGAACCATTGTGAGGGGATGTTTTTTATGTTTATTGTTAAATTCTTTAATGTTGTGTCTTATCTTTATCTGTGTGCTGCATGGCAAGTCAAATTTCACTACACCAATTGGTGTATGTGATAATAATTGTCCTTTGTGTAATAAACCTAAACCCAAGCGATTTAAGAGTTACAGAAAACATTGAACCAATATATTTTGATGTATTTATTTTTCTTTTGTTCCAGCTTGTATGGGTTGTATATTGTGACCTGATGTGTTTAGATTATGATGGCAACCTACTAGACGTCTGTGTAACAGCTCTGTTGGCTGCTCTGAAAAACGGTGAGCATGTATAATCGCATAGAGATTTACTTCATTTTTCTTTGCAAAGCCAATGCTTTGCAATTTGGGAGCTTTAAGGGCCTGTCCGACTTTCCCGAGTTATTCACGAATTCTCCAGAGTATTCAAACTCACAGAATGTTCGTAACGAGTCCGTAGGAGGCCATAGATATATCGTACCGTCTCGTTATGCCAGCCATAGGTACTCGGGGCATCAGGTAAGTCGGGACGTTTTTCTAGCATGATGAAAAATGTCCACAAGTATAAAAAAAACCCTGAGTACCTACAGCTGGCATAACGAGCCGCTACGATATATCCATGGACTCCTAAGGACTTGTTACGAACATTCTGTGAGTTTGAAAACTCGGGAGAATTTGTGAATAACTCGGGAAAGTCGGACAGGCCCTTTAAGGTGAGAGGGGCAAAGTTTAAAGGAGATGTGCCCTATTGCAGGAAGCATGTCGAGGGCTTGGAGAGGGTGCAGAGCAGGTTTATCAGAATGCTGGCAGGATTAGAGGGTACTAGCTACAAGGAGAGGTTGGACAGGTTGGATTGTTTTCTCTGGAATGTCAGAGGTTGTGGGCAGACCTGATAGAAGCATATAATATTGAGAAGCATAGTTAGGGTAGACAGTCAGAACCTTTTTCCCAGGAAGGGATTATCAAATACAAGAGGACATAGGTTTAAGGTGAAAAATGCAAAGTTTAAAGATGTGCGATGCATGTTTTTTTTTGGAGGAAATTGATTAAGCTGCCAGTCCAACACTCTCTGAGTCAGGTTTCTGTAACACCTACAACGTCCCAGTCGCCTCCACATCCAGTTGATCCGACTTATCCATCAGGCATCTATCTCACATTAAAATAAATACAATTTAATCCAACAGTGCTTCCACGCTTCGTATCTGTCCTGTCCACTGAATCTTCTTTCATCGCCTTCCATACCAACTTCCAGGTTCTCACCTCTCCTGTCCAATGTAGCGAATGGAGGAATATGGATCATGAGATGACAGAGGGGATTAGTTTAATTTGAAATCATGTTCGGCATGGACATTGAAGGGCCTGTTCCTCCGCTGTACTGTTCCATGTCCTATTCAAATGTTGAACCTGATCTATATCCACACGATTTCAATTCATTTGAATATGGAAATCCTGTAATGTCCTTGTGCTCATTAAAAAAATTATTTAACTTTTTAAACAACATTGGCAACCTTTCTTTTGATACTATCTTGGGTGCAAAACATTTGGTATTACTGTTCCTTACTACAAGGGTATGTCATGTGTTTGTGGAATGCTAACAGTTACTTTTATGGTATCAAAATTCATTCTACCCTTTTCCTCTAACTCAGCAAAATTATTTGGCTTCTCAAAGCTGTTATTTTCTGCTAGGAAGCTGTTGGGTTTGCCGTAGTTCGCCGTTTAAAACAGCTTGGAAAGTTATTACTGACCTGAAACGTCGTCTGTCCGTTCCCTCCACAGATGCTGTCTGACCTGCTGAATTCCTCCAACACAGTATTTTTTCAAGATTCCGGCATCAGCAGTTTCTTGTGTCCCAACTTGGAAGTGATTGTGTGTCTGTTTTTGAGTTTGAGTACCTGCATGTTTTCATTTCTATTCGATGGGATTCTGCTGAAGCTGGTCTCTACATTACTGCTTCTATCCTCCAGATGTTGTCACTTCAACCCCTCTCCTCTGTGATCTTTACCTTGCCTTTACTAAACATTTAAACCTCCTTGTCCATTTGATAAGTTTTAAAAGCAAGCAAAAACTGTTTATTTTCCTTTATTAGTTAAGATATAGAATTCTCTTGCGACCACATGCTGAAGAGGATCATAAATTATTTAAAAGGAAAAATATTTGTATTTGGGAAGAAAGCAGGTGAATTTATACTGAATGGAGTCAAGTTCATTTGTCATAGCAAAATTAGGCTGTTCAGCCCATCAAGTCTACTGTGCCATTCAGTCAACGACTGATCTATCTGTCCTTAACCCCATTCTCCTGCCTTTACCCCCATAACCATCGACACAAAAGGTAGACACAAAGAGGGAACTGCAGATGCTAGTTTACAAACTCACCAAGTACCGGAGTAACTCAGCAGGTCAGGCAGCATCCCTGGAGAACGTGGATAGATGATGATTTGGGTCAGAACCCTGGACGTGGATGTGTCTGTTTCGGGTCAGGACCTGAAATGGGTCCTGGCCCAAAACGTCACATATCCACCATGTTCTCCAGAGATGCTGCCTGACCTGCTGAGTTACTCCAGCATTTTGTGTCTTTTTGACATTTACTACATTATAGCTTTTGGGGAACTTGGTCAATATGACATTGAACTATTGTTGTAGGCAGAGAAAAATCTACATGATGTTATTTTCCTCTGTGCAATGATTTCCTGTCTTAATGACTGATGATAATCCTTCTGTTCTCACAGTCCAGTTGCCTTCCGTATCGATCAGTGAAGAAACCGGTTTGGCAGAAGTTAACATGAACCAGAAACATCATCTAAACATCAGAAAGTACCCTGTTGCTACATCATTTGCCATTTTTGATGAGTGAGTTTTTACGAGGCTGTTATATTATTTCCAAAGTTTCATGGGTTTTCTCTGCAGCTTTTAGAGTGTTTTGGTCCAAATTCCTTTAAACCCTATCTATCCATGTATCTGTCCAAATGTCTTCTCAAAGTTGTAATTGCATCCATCCCTATTGCTTCTATAGCTTGTCCCTCCAGTCTTTGTAGCCCCGTGACTTTTTAAAATTCTTTCTTCTTTCACCCCCCCCACCATCTCCTGGTAATTTCAGAATCCGGGGATTGATCCTGACCTGAGGTGCTGTAAACTCATGGGTTTCTTCCCACACTCCAAAGACATGCGAGCTTGTAGGTTAATTGGTTTCTGTAAATTGTCCCTAGTGTGTGGGATAGTGTTAGTGTGCCGGGTGATCACTGGTCGACGTGGACTCTGTGGGCCGCTTTCCGCATTGTAGTCTAAGCTTGATTCAAGTTACAGAGTTGTATGGATCACTGTATATCAGACTGGCTCATGACTTGAATTGTCTGCTGATATTTATTTCTTTGTGTTTACAAAAGCACAATATGTATTGTAGATCCCACGGCTGAGGAAGAAGCCCTGTCGTCAGGAATAGCCACGATAGTAATCGATGAAGACAACCGACTCTGCGCAGTGCATAAACCAGGTGAGTTCATGTGGCAGTGTTGGTTACAGTAAGTTGTTATAGAGACTTTTGTTGGATATTTTGCAGCTGCCGAGAGATGCTTTCAAATACCTCTCATACGTGTCTTGGTCATTGATCTGGCTTTATTGATGACAGAAAGGTTCATCGAAGAATCTGAAATCTAGTACTGCTTTAGAGAAAGGACATCATTTTTGCGTAGGATTTGGAAGTAAATTGGAAGTTGAACCACTATGGTACACCTGGGATAGTGGCCAATGAACTTAGCTGTCAGAGTGGTTTAGTTCAGTTTAAAGATACAGCATGGAAACAGGCCCTTCTGCCCACGCTGACTATCGATTACCCGTTCACACTAGTTCTGTGTTATCCCATTTTTCGACCCATTCCCTACATAATAGGGGCAATTTACAAAGGCCAATTAACCTACAAACCCACACATCTTTGGTACGTAGGAGCAAACCGGAGCACCTGGCCAAAACCTATGCAGGTCACAGGGAGAACGTACAAACTCCGTACAGACAGCACCCGTAGTTGGGATCGAACCAGTCTCTGGTGCTGCCACCACTGTGCCGGCCTGTTTTAAAATAAAAAAATGAGCAATCAACAATAAATATCCTTTTATTTCTTAAAATAAATAAAATCAACGCAAAGTAATTTTCCCTTGGCCTGGGCGATTTAGATTTATCCACTCAGATGGACTGGAATGGTGTGCAATCTAGGTGGATCAACTGAACATGAATGCACCAACACTTCTCACATCCAGCAAGTGGCTGAATCCCATGGTGTGCCCTTCTCAAGTGCGATTTTACATTTGATTTAATTCCTGCTGCTTTTAACCTTTGCAAAAATCATATGGAGAGAATAAAAAAAATAATGTAGGATTAGTGTAAATGGGTGCTTGATGGCAGTGTGGACTCTGTGAGCCGAAGGGCCTGCTTCCATGCTGTATCTCTCGGAAGAAATACCATCTTCCGGGAAACCAATATTAATGGCATTATTTCCTGAGAATTTTTACTCCAACTTCATTAACCACAATACGTTAAGTAATTTTTCTTTCCCCAACAAAATCTGTGCATGTCCCATCTTCCCCCACCAAATGAACAGGACCAGGAATATCAGGATCGCCACCCACTGTATCTTTCTCCACATCAGACACTTCCCTGCTCCCCTTCTTCATTGCTGGCCTGGCCAATTATTTTTTCATCATCTCTCTTGCTGTATTTCCCCACATCCCCATCCAACTCTTGTAAGTTTGGACTGGTTTGAAAAGCGGGGGTGGAGGGGTGAGAGGAGAAAGATTTAATAGGAACCTGAGGGGCAACATTTTCACAAAAAGGGTAGTGGGTATACGGAACGAGCTGCCGGAGGAGGTAGTTGAGGCAGATGCTATTGCAATGTTTAAGCAGCATTTTGCCGGGTACATGGATAGGATAGGTTTGGAAGGATATGGGCCAAACTCAGCCAGGTGGGACTAGTGTAGATGGGGCATGTTGACCAGTGTGGGTAAGTTGTGCTGAAGGGGCTGTTTCCAAGCTTTAATTGTTATTAAAGTCTGTTAAAACATGCAGTTAAACAGAGACATTATTTGCAATGTGAAAACCTAGGCTTTGACCAGTAAAATTTATGTTTTTGAGGTGAGGTTTTAGAATTTTAATTCACCCATGTAATTACTTTAAGCTTCGGAAGTTTGTGACTTCTTTGAGCAATAGTCCAATAAATATTGCATAATTTGTGATCAGTATTTAAATCTATACATGTATTTAAATTTTCAACACTGCCTTCCAATAAGGTGTCCAACCCACTTTTGAAAGGGTTAGCAATCCAGCCATTAATTACAGTATCCGATTTGTGCCATGAGGAGAACTGATTTAAAAATATCCAACAAATGTCATTCTTTGGATATTTTCCACATCAAAAACTTGAACCTGACCTTGTTGCAAATTATTCTTTTTGTCTCCCGTGCGCAGGAGGAAGTGTTCTCTCGAGCGAAAAACTCCAGGACTGCGTTGTTCGCGCGGAAACAAGACACCGGGAAGTTCATAAGCTCCTGGCTGAAGTAATTAAGAGCGTAACGCCCTTAACACGAGAGAAGTTGAACCTGCAATTGGACGTTTGACTGTACAATAAACCAAGTGTGTTTTTTTTTCAAACCAATAAATATATGCACGTTTTTAAATTGAAGTTCAGAAAATGATTCTTACTGAAACAAAAGATGATACTATGCAGACCATGGGTAGGTTTTGTTTTTTAAATATTTTAAAAGAACATTCACCACCATGAACGGTTAGTTCAAGGAGCAGCTCACAGGTAGAACCATGAGATTGGTCATGATTTAGGTGGAGTCGGTGTTCCTCTTTTCCGTTTATTTTTTGACTGGCTGCTGGTATGTTGCTGCTGCTGCTGTTGCATTTGAACTGCCATAGCCATTTGATGCTGTAAGTATCGGAACTGCTGCCGGGGAAAGAGAGAAGGGGAAACAGAAGACCGCACGTGTGAGACTCGAAGGGAAACTACTCGAACCGATACCTCAACAACAAAGAGATGATTCAGTTTAAACATTTGAAAATGTTTTTGAGGATGGAAACGGGAAAAAGAAATTAAACCCACAAACGTAGTGACTACAGTCAAGCAGAACCTGTGGCACAGAAGGGTTAGGACAATCTGACATACAAACACTCGTTCCAACAGAGCTCACTGCATGCTTGTTAGTCAACGCCTGATTGGAAAGTGCTTTTGTATTTCTAGTTGGATGCAGATGGAGTTGGTGACAGACCCGCAATAAGGCAGAAACCATGAGGCATCTGTAGACTTGAAGGAACTAGACGCTAGTTTATAGAAAAAGACACAAAATGCTGCAGTAACTCAGCAGATCAGCCAGCGTCTCTGCAGAGTATGTATAGGTGACGTTTCTGGTTGAGACCTTTCTTCAGAATGATTTGTTGGGTGTGGGGGGGGGGGGGGGGGGGGGCAGCAGTGGAAGAGGAGAGAAAGTTGAAAGAGAGGTGGGTGTTGTGAGAAAAGCTGGTAAGTGATAGGTGGACACAGGAGAAGAGGGTGATGGGTGAATACAGTTTAGGTATCCACCTATCACTTGCCTGGTTTCGTCCTGCCCCAACTCTTTCAGCCTTCTCTCCTCCTCCTCCCCCCCCCCCCCCCCCCCCCCCTGCCCACACACACACAACAATCAGTCTGAAGATGGCTCCTGACAGAATGTCACCTATCCACATTCTCTGGAGATGCTGCCTAACTCACTGAGTTACTCCAGCACTTCTATCTTTTTAAGAGACATCGGTGCTAGGTTCAGTATTGTGTTGGTTGTGCAATATCCTAGGTTAAACAATGGTACTCAAAGATAGCCCGCAACAAAATGCGAAGAAAACTTAAAGCACAAGGATCTTTTCTGCAAAGATATTTCCAGAATTAATTTTTGGTATAGAAAGTATAAGAGGGTAAGCAAGCTGCCAAGTTCCAACTGCAGGCATGCAAACATCATGCGGTAGAGGTGGTGGGAAGTATTCTTACATTTGCCTGGAGTGGTTTTTAACTTTCAATGTGCCACAAGCACTTCTTGAGCAGAATTACAAAAGAGAGAGGTGGATGGCTGAGATGTCAATGTAAATTCAATGCTCCAAAGTGACCAGAAAGTTGCCACTCAATCAGTCAATTTGTTGGCCAACTGCTTGCATGCTCAGATTCAAACTAAACATCATTTGAGTTTCATTAGTTATTTTTTGGGAGCAGCACCTCTGCTTTTTTCTCCGTGTCTTTTATTTTGGAGCTGAGAATTTTTTTGTTTTGTGTTTTGTTATCAAAATTTCATGTAACTGTAGCCAAGTTACTTGTATCTGTTGCTGCTGCAAGACCTGTTGCTGATGTAAGGCGGATGCAAGCTCGAGGGCCGGCTGAGGGTGGCTTTGTCTGGGTCTGTATGCAGCAGAGCCAACTTGAGACAACGCTACAGGGGAGGGAGGAATCAGAATGGGGAAAGATTGTCACAAACGGGGATCAGTAGAATTCACCTTGTAGTTTGAATCAGAAACACAGCTCAATATTAATGGAATGTGGTAAGAGTAAAGAATGTGGTAAGAGTAAAGAGTAACTGTTAAACATACTGAGTGTGTTACATTTACATTTTTTTTCAGATATGACCACATTTCATTGCAAAATAATAATTTCAATTCACAGCAGCCAATTTTAATCTTGGCAAACTTGTTCAGTTTGGTTTTAAAATGAATAGTCTGGATGATAAGAGTTTTAATTAAAATTCCAATTCAGTAAAATAATCCACACTATTGAAGGTTAAACAGTAATGAAAATATGCATGCTGTGATTGCCCACACTATTAGTCTAATCAGGAAATGAAAGATGAATGGCATGCTCTCTGAAACTCGCTTTGTTCAACAAAGCAGTTTGGGTTTTTTTTGGGGGGGGGGGTTGTGGAGGGTAGGGTAAGGTCAAGGAAAAAGGGTTAAGTGCAACAAGGTAAACACATGCTTTCAAAGTCACTAAGTGTGGATGCACTCCCTTTACACTATTGCACTTTCTCAAGCAATCTATCTTACTGCAAGTGCCAATGATAGGACCATGAGGAAAAAGTGGTAGTGAAAACAGGCGAGTGATATGAGGCAACTGGAGGAGCCAGTGAGAGTTCTGATAGAAGGTTGTTTGAGATGGAAGTGACGTATAGCGAAGAACACAAGTCAGAGGAATGAAAGTTTAATAGCGTGTACCTGTGCTCTGGGAAGGTGCAAAGCCTGCAGCCAGGTTGATGACTGCAGTCTGCTGTGCTGTCAAAGCCTGTTCTTGACTAGCTGGAGTCTGGTCAGAATTCTGCTGGACAGAACACAGGTCCTGTATCTGAGTTCTACGCATCAGTGTGAAGTATCATGGATCTGATATTTCAACAAGTTCTAGACTAAAACCTCTCAAGAGAATCAACGAGTCAAACCAAGCTGGTGTTTCGCAAGAGATATCAACATCGTAAAAATAGAGTGATTTAACCAGTTGAGGGGAGATCTGGAATCATTTTCCTGAAGAATTCACTATTTTGTTAAAAGAATGTGGTCGGTCACAAAACTCTAGATCTGAATTTGGGAAACCAAAACACTATACACCATTTATTTTCCAGAATCACGTGAATCAATTACTTATGCTTACAAAAGGAAACAAAAGTGTGATTTGATTCTATTCAGTGTTGGTTGATGAAAAATGATTGTAAACTAAAATGCAGCACTTCAGTAAAATTGTATGTATTTGAGCGATTGATTGAAAGATACAGCATGGAAACAGGCCCTTCAGCCCATGGCAACCAACGATCATCACCCGTTCACACTAGTTCTATGTTATCCCACTTTCATAACCACTCCCGAGACACTAGTGGGCAATTTACATTTGCCAATTAACCTACAAATCCGCATGTCTTTGAGATGTGGATGAGGAAACTGGAGCCCCCGGAAGAAACCCACGTGGGGAAGGACAATGGAGGGACGACAAAGAGTTAAAAGGGGAGCCGGCATGCTTTGTAACTTTGTCAGTGCTGTAGGTGGCTGCTATTTGTATACATTGCGTGTAGGCAAGCAAAGAATCTCACTGCCTAGTCACATGTGACAATAAAGTGTTCCTATTCCTACAGGGAGAACTCATAGTCAGGATTGAACCCGGGTCACAGGTGCTGTAAGGTAGCAGCTCTAGCTGCGCCAATGTGGCACCCTAACTGCAATACAGTTTGACTCCAAATTTAGCCTCAACAATCAACATAATCTTTCTTCCTAGAACAAATGTATTGGTGTTTAATTCATCTGTACTTAAAATACTTCTTCAAATTTTAACTAGAACAAGGTGATTCTTGGAAATATGAAATCTTATTTGAAAGTGCATTGTTGCAACTTACATGTCTCAATAATGTTTGGATTCAAGCAACTGCAGATGTTAGTTGACAAAAGACAGCAAACTGCTGGAGTAACTCAGCGGGTCAGGACCCTACTAGTCTGAAGGTGTTCTCCAGGGATGCTGCCTGACCTGCTCAGTTACTCCAGCACTGTGTCTTTTTTTGTCTCGAGTAATAGTCTACTGGAAAGGCTTGTGGAACTTTCATCCAGTATGAATAAAGAATGCGGTGCTGGCTCTAAGGGCCGAAAGGCCTCCTCCCGCACTTATTTTCTAATGCAAGCGGGGACACTATTTGGCCAGGTCCATCATTCATTATGATGGGACTAGCATAGATAGGGAATCTTGGTTGGCATAGACAAATTCTGCCGATCGGCCTGTTTCCCTGCTGTTTGACTCTACCTTCAACTTTCCAGCATAATATACGTACTCTTCGATGTTCTTGGCATTGAAAGAGCTATGAATCCTCTTGAGTAAGCTGAGCAGTCACAGCTCTCTGGTTTAGGAGGAAACATGAAAAGCAAATCCAGGTGCGCACCAAAGTCAGCAAATAAGAAAGCGTCATGCATTTTATGAAGCATTACCGTAACCCTTCATAACCAAGCGATCACAAGTAAAGCAGCTTCGACCATCAGCCATGAGGGGTTGCCATTCTACTGCTGCATTTTTGTGGATTTAATAACATGCCATCAAATTCTTACAAAGAACATCTATCATCAAATTAGCCGCCAAGGCGACCACATCAAATAAAATATTGTTATTGACCGGGGCAAAAGCTGGACCAAAAACCTACCGTTGTTAGGGATGATAGGAGTTAAAAACTGTCTGGAAATTTGTTTTTAATGTATAATGAGGGCCTGTACTTATGGGAGCCATTAATCAGAAACTTAAGACATTTCAGAGATATCGCTATATAGGTGGTGTCTTAACTAAATACAGAGATTTACAAGGATTCAAGGGCCTGAGCTACAGGGAGAGGGTGAGCAGGCTGGGGGGATTTATTCCTTGGAGTGCAGGAGGATGGGGGGTGATCTTATAGAGGTGTATAAGATCATGAAGGGAATAGAGTGAGCTAGTGTACAATCTTTTACCCAAGGGGAATCAAGAACCAGACATAACTTTAAGGTGAGAGGGAAAAGGTTTAAAAGGAACCTGAGGGGCAACTTTTTCCACTCAGGATGGTGGGTATATGGAACGAGCTGCCAGAGTGGCAGGTACTATAACAAAATTTAAAACATATTTACATTGTACTTGCAGGCCAACTTATCACACCAAACTAAAGACTAAACCACTGATTAATTTTGACCAAGTAGCTTCAAGCACACAACTAATTATGTGCTGAAAATACTAAAATATTTTCCAATTTAATTCAATCAATTGGCTGGCCAGTACAATTTCTAAATGTATAAATTATGTTAATTTAATCAATAATGATCTAATATCCTACCGATACTTGCTAATTAGATATACATACTGCCAATTAACACTCCCAAATATTTAATCTAATATTTTTAAGATTGTAGAACTGCATAAAAAGATCACAGTATTTCTGCCATGTAGAGTTGGAAGTTTCTGAATGTATCACACAATTAAATCGGCAGAAACTTTTTTTTACTACTGTTGTTGCAAATCAAGCCACAAGATGATGTAGAAAATGTTTAAGGTTCAAACATCCCTTTCAACTCCAAGCTGGTCTTGTGGCAGATCACAATTTACTGCTTGTTATACAAACCAGGGGGAATTATGTCCTAGCAGCCCAATCACTGGTAGTCACTGTTCTAACATCTAACACCTTGGCATCAAGCACACAACTAAATATGTGCTGAAAATATTAAAATATTTACTAATTTAATACAATCAATTTTTCTAGTAATTTATGAATTTGTAAATATTAATTTAATATTAATTTAATTAATAATGAAATTATTTCATGGTCAGCCCACGTCGACCATCCATCACCCGTTCATACTAGTTCTACGTTATCCCATCTCTCCAATCCATTCCTTACATACATGGGGCAATTTACAGAGGCCAATTAACCCGCACGTCTTTGGGATTTGGGAGGAAACCGGAGTATCCCAGAGGCAACCCATGCGGTCACTGGGAGAACGTGCAAACTCCACACACACAGAACTCGGGTGTCTGGCACTGTGAGGCAGTAGTTCTACCCGCTGTGTCACTGTACCTAAATTTAAGTATTTCATAAAAAAAGAACGCAGCTTCATCTGTGGTCCTGGGCCTGTTCGATAAGAGTAAGTGGTTTGATTCACTAGCTTTGTAACATAAAGAAAGTGCACCTGTTCTCCCTGCTGTGGAGTGCTGGAGGCTGCAGACTGCTGGGATGATGGGAGCTGAGCAAACTGGGGCAGCTGTTCCTGTTGGAGAGGATTGAAGAACACTGGTGGACCACTTGACAGCTGGGTAGGATTAAAAATGTCAAATAAAAACAAAACCACCGTCTAAATTTGGATTATATGATTGTATGTTTATAACTACACCCCTGTTTTTGTGAAATTAAGAACTTGTAGAACAGTACAGCACAAGAACAGGCCCTTCGGCCCACAATGTTTGCACCCAACGCGATGGAAAGACATGGCCTGCACATGATCCATATCCCTAATTCCATGCATATCCATGTCCCTATCCAAAAGTCTTTTAAACGCCACATTGTAACTACCTCTACCATCATCCCTGGCAGCGCATTCCAGGCACCCACCGTCCTCTGTGTAAAATAGACATGCCCTGAAATTCTCCTTAAAGCTATGCCCTCTAGTATTTGTTTTTTGTATCTTGGGAAAAAGGTTTTGACTGTCTATTACACGCATACAAAATATATAATTGGGCACAAGAAACTGCAGATGCTGAAATTCTGTGTAGAACACAGGAACTCAACAGGTCAGAGAGCATTTCTGAAGAAGGGTCCTGACCCAAATCATTGCATATCAATGTCCTCCAAGAAATGCTGCCTGACCCGCTGCGTTACTCCAGTACTTTGTGTTCTCGTAGAATAAAGGAGAGGTAATTTAAGACTGAGGTGAGAAAAAACATTTTCACCCAGAGAGTTGTGAATTTATGGAATTCCCTGCCACAGAGGGCAGTGGAGGCCAAATCACTGGATGGATTTAAGAGCGAGTTAGATAGAGCTCTAGGGGCTAGTGGAATCAAGGGATATGGGGAGAAGGGAGGCACGGGTTATTGATAGGGAACGATCAGCCATGATCACAATGAATGGTGGTGCTGGCTCGAAGGGCCGAATGGCCTCCTCCTGCACCTATTTTCTATGTTTCTATGTTAAAATATATTACCACTTTTTGAAATGCCCAGCAAAGACAAGGCCAAATCATTGTAAGTTTATCACAAGTTGTTTTTAAGATTTTACTGTACTGTACTTAGAACCTTTGTAACTTTGTCGGCACCAGAAACATGGCGACTCTTGATGTACTGCCTAGGTGAAGTCTGCTGCATAATTTTACCGGATCGTACGGAAAAACAAACACATTCACTGTTCCTCGATACTTGTGACAATAACGTATCATTGAGATTTGTGAAAGCCACTTGGGTAGATTGACCTCCCAACTTGACGCCCTGAACTGAATAGCTTGTGGGCATTTCAGAAGGGATTTGATCATAAACTGCAGGGACATTGTGAGTTAGGTTGGACCAGCTGGTAAGATATTAGTGAATCTGGTTCTAGTTCTGAGGAAGGTCACTAACACGATGCATACAATAATATTAACCGGTTTCTTTTTCCACAGTAGACAAAAAAAGTTGGTGTAACTCAGCGGGACAAGCAGCATCTCTGGAAAGAAGGAATGGGTGACATTTCGAGTTGAGTCTGATGAAGGATCCCCACCCGAAACGTCACCCATTCCTTCTCTCCAGAGATGCTGCCTGACCTACTGAGTTACTACAACATTTTGTGTCTACCTTCGATTTAAACCAGCATCTGCAGTTCTTTCCTACAAACTTTACATTTAATATCTATATTTTATATGTTGCTTTAAACAGGTAGATGATTTTTAAGCAAGGAACCCACTATTTTGTGTGAGTTGAGGTGTGATCTTGAGGTGTGATCTTTAGAATACAGCACAGAAACTGGCCTATATGACCAGCGATCACCCTGTACACTAACACTATCGTACACATTAGGGATAATTTACAATGTTTACTGATGTCAATTAACCTACAAACCTGTATATTTTTGGAGTGTGGAAGGAAACCGGAGCACCCGGAGAAAACCCACGCGGTCACAGGGAACACGCGCAAACTCCACAAAGACAGCATTCGAGGACAGGATCGAACCCGGGTCTCTGGTGCTGTGAGGCAGTTGCACTACCCGCTGCATCACCCAAACATGGAGAGTTATCAAGGTGTGAGAACATGCTTACGTAAATTTGATCAAAACAGGTTCTCAGATGAATAAAATACGAGACCAGTGTAGAATGAATTATATGAGCTCAAGTAAGAATCGTATCCAATCTGATTATTGAGTGCAATAGTAGCAACAATAGTGTCAACAATGTAGATCTTTGAACGCCTAAACACAAACGATAAATCCAACAAATTGGTCCTTTCCTTACTTTCCGTAATTGTTGGATTTATCACAGCACAATTCAGGAATGTTCTTTGCTGGGTTTTTCAGGTTTTGCATGTGAAACGTATCTCCTCGGAAACCAGACGCAAAAACGTGGAGATTTTTACAATTTTGGTAGGAATTTAACATGAGTTCAGAAATCCTCTTTATATTTGGTCAATTATTTCCCCAGATTTTGAATAAAATTGTTCACAAAACATCACAAAAATTTAAAATGAACTGCTGCATGAGTCAGTGCCACCTCACAGATCCAATCACAATGTATCTCATTTACATATATGACTTCACAATAGGACAGGTGTGAGAGATTGCAACCTTCTTGTGATCCCACTAAAACCAAACTGCTGCATGAGTCACAGTGCCATCTCACAGATGTACAATCACATCACCATGGGACAGGGGTGGGAGACCTCTCCCCCTCCCTGACATTTAAAAAAATATTAAGGTTGCCCGCCCGCTGACCACACAATGCCTTTGCACCTGGCCCAACTGCCCCCCTACAGCTTAGATCGGACTCGCTGTGTGTGTGTGGGGACGACGGACGGACGGACGCACGCTTCATTTCCAGAAAATTCTGAACGCGTGACGCACAGTTGCATTTTGCTCTGTCTCCCCCCCCCCTCTCTCCTCCCCATCTCTCTCTCCCCCCCCCTTCTCTCCCCCACCCCCTGCCCTTCCCTCCACCACTCCCCTACCCCTTCCCTCCATCCCATCCCCTCCCCACCCTCCCTCTCCCATCCCCCCCACCTCTCCCCCTCCCTTCCCCCTCCTCCCCACCCACCCTCCCTCTCCTCCTCCCCTCCACCCTCTCTCTGCCCTCACTCTCTACCCCCCCCTCTCTAGACGCATCTGCGAGTTGGGGGCTATGTGTCAGTGGATAGGGCGGTTATGGGGTAAAAGGAGCAAATTAATAATATTAACATATCAAGGGGGGTAGATAATGTGTGTGACGTCGCATCTCTCTCCCCCCTCCCCCTCTAACCGCCTCCCTCTCTCTCCCCACCTCCCTCTCTCTCCCTCCCCTCAGCCCCCCCTCCCCCTCCCCCCCCCTCCCCTCCCCTACCCCCTTCCTTCCACCCCCTCCCTCCCTTCCCTTCCACCCCTCTCAGCCCCCCCCCCCTCTCTCCTCCCTCTACTCCTCCCCAGTGGATAGGGCAGTTATGGGGTAAAAGGAGCAAATTAATCATATTAATATAATATCAAGAGGGGTAGTTAGTGTTTGTGTGGGGGCGGTTAGTGTGTGTAACGCCGCATGCCGCCCCCCCCCCCCAACCCACCCCCTCGCAAACGGGCGTTGGGGGAACAGACCCAACGGGTCTGCACTTCGTCTAGTATTATTATAAAGCTCTGATCTTGGATGTGGATGTATTTGTATGTGGATTTGTGTGTTTTTCTGTGATTCACATCTCCTCATGATCTCGAAAATCGCCTCATCTGAAAATTTGATAATTGTTTCCCGAGTTATTTCTTCAAATTGTTCACCAATCTATGATTTTTTTAAACTAACGGGCTGATGACGTCACAATGGCTCTGCTCCTCGTGGCCAGCTGCGCAGTTTTCAAAGCGCAGCCTGTTGAGGACTGTTTTTTTGCGAAACGTTAACCGCCCCCCCCCCAAACTCGCTTGGATTGAAGCCGCTGAACATGCAGTAATTTAGTTGGGCTTCAGAGGTCACGAGAACTGCTGAGGCCCGCCGCCCGCCCGCTCGCAGTCTGCCCCGTCCGCGTTGCCCACTCGCCGAGTTAAAGTCCGCCCTCTCACTCTCTCTCCACCCTCCCCCTCTCCCCTCCCTCACCCCTCCTCTACTCTCGCTCTCCCACCTCCTTTCCCCCCACTCCCCCTCCTTCTCCCCCCTCCACCACCCTCCCCCCTCCCCCTCCCCCATCCACCTCTCTCCTCCCCCTCCCCCCTCCCTCTTCCTCCCCCCCTCCTTCTCCATGCTCCACTCTCTCTGCCCCTCGAGATAGGGCGGGGCTGGGGTAAAAGGAGCCAATGAATAATATTAATATAATATCAAGGGGGGGGGGGCGGTTAGTGTGTGTGAGGGGTGGTTAGTGTGTGTGGGGGGGGTGATGGTGTTTAGTGTATGTGTGACACCGCAGGCCCCCCCTGCAACTTGAGTGGACGGGACGCAACGGGTCCCCCTTGGTCTAGTTAAATTTAAAATTGTTTTGAAGGAATTTCGCGATTAGTGTGGCACTCCAGGAAAGTTGCTGCCTTTGAGCATCAGGGACCCAGGTTCAGTCCTGATTACAGAAACCGTGCTTTTCAGTACGGAGCTTGTACGTTCTCCCTGTGACCGCGAAGGCTTTCTCCCGAGATTTTCGGTTTCCTCCCACACTCCAAGGATGTACAGGTTTGTCGGTTAACTGGCTGTTGTAAATCGTAAATTGTCCCTAGTGTGTAGGATGGTGTTAGTGTTGGGGTGATCGCTGGTCGGCGCGGACCCGGTGTGCCGAAGGGCTTGTTTCTGCACTGTATCACTAAAGGCAAAAGATAAAGTTAAGTACATTCTGGTGAATACAGAAAACTGTTCATGTCAATAGATGTTTTGGGAATTTAGGAATTTAAGTAATTAGAACAGAAATGTCATTGGCCATGTACATTTGCACTGCACAAACTTTAGTCCAATGGAAGAGTTCTTGTCTACGTCACACCTCTATGTACATCAGAAGCCTGTTGCACATTTTAAAATACATTTTTTTGGTAAATAGAATCAGGAATAATGGGAGGGGATATGTCTGGCGTTCAAGTCTTATTCCTATTTTGTACTGGTAAAATATTCTAATCCAGAAAGCTGTAAGATTAACATGAACACGGGGGTATCTGATAGGAATTCTGAATTTCATTTTAAGTGTTAATTTCAGACAAGAACTAACTCTCTAACTTGCCTTTATAAACACGTTGTATTCTGTAATTCAAAAATACTAGTGAGCACGAAATGTTGCAGGTACATACGGTATGACACCCAGAATAGCGAAGGTGATGAATGAAAATAGAGGAATGTACAATAATAAAGAAACCTTACCTGAAGCAAGTTCAGAGGTCTGAAACCAGGAGCATTTTTTAAACCAACAATTGGACCACCTGCCGAAAATAAAGGTGACATATTAGGTAACATAATTTGAATTATGTTACTTGAATTAGAAAGCACAATTTTGATTTGTAACGGTGTCAAAGGTTATGGGGAGAAGGCAGGGGAATGGTGTTAAGAAGGATAGATAGATCAGCCATGATTGAATGAAGACTTGATGGGCCGTATGGCCTAATTACATAGAAACATAGAAAATAGGTGCAGGAAGAGGCCATTCGGCCCTTCGAGCCAGCACCGCCATTCATTGCGATCATGGCTGATCGTCCCCAATCAATAACCCGTGCCTGCCTTCTCCCCATATCCCTTGATTCCACTAGCCCCTAGAGCTCTATCTAACTCTCTCTTAAATCCATCCAGTGCCTTGGCCTCCACTGTCCTCTGTGGCAGGGAATTTCACAAATAATTCTGCTCCTATCACTTATGAACATGAATTAGGTTCAGATGCAGGGACTTCCGCCAGGTGCGGTTGCGTGTACTTTTCTCACGCTATTTATATTCTCATTTTAAAGTTTGCTGATCTAAAACATGCTGTGAGAGAAATGGAACCATTCACTGGAGCCTAAAGGCTGCGGGGAGTTAAAGATTTTCCAGACTTGTCAGAATCATACAGCACAGAAACGGGCCATTTGGTCCAACTTGTCCATGCCATCCAAGGTGTCCCATCTACACCAAACGCATCTGCCTGTATTTGGCCCACAACCCTCTAAACCTTTCCTATCCATGTACCTATCCAAATGGCTTCTAAATGTTTTAGTACCTGCCTCAACTCCAGCAGCTCGCTCCATGTACCACCACCCTCTGTGTGAAAAAGTTGCCCCTTAGGTTCCTATTAAATCTTTTCTTTCTCACTTTAAACCTATGCCCTCTGGTTCTTGATTCCCTTACCCTGGGTAAAATACTCTGTACATCGACCCTCTATTCCTCTCATGATTTTATACATCTCTATAAAGTAGGAAAGAATTTTCAAATGGAAGCCAAATCGGGGACACTTTTGATATTAAATCACTGTGCTGACAGATGTTTGACTTTTTACTTGAACTATATAGTTTCAGAAACTTTACACCAAGAGGTCATTCAGCCCATCGTGTTGTGCTGGCTCATCACATTAGAGTTGCTTATGCTGACAAAAGTGTCAAAGAATTGTTTGCCTCAAAAATAAAAACCTGATTTTTGCTGCTTTGAAAAATAAATGAAATTGTATCAAAAAATCAGTATCATTTAGTCTGGATTCAGATGTTGGACAATGATAATAAACATTGGAGGCATTGAAAGGTTAAACAGCCAGAACCTTTTCACCAGGGTGAAAATTGTCAAAGACGAGGGTGCATAGCTTTAAGGTGAGAAGGGAAAGTTTATTTAAAGAAGAACTTGCACTGGCAAGTTTTGAGTAGTGTGCGCCTGGAACATGCTGCAGGGGGTGATGGTGGAGACAGATACGATAGTAGTGTTGAAGAGGCTATTAGATAGGTATATGGATATCAGGCACGTGTCGTCAGGGTAGGCAATTATGACATGGTAATCATTAAATATAAATAGTAAAGGCATGGAAGAATTATGCCTATCTAAGAGATCGATCTCTTAGATAGGCATGGAAGAATTATGCCCATCTAAGAGATCGATCTCTTAGGTAGGCATAATTCTCCGTGCCTTTCAACCGCAGCGCTTGTAACATGTGAAGGTCTGTGCAGCCCAGGCGCTGCTTGAAGCCGTCAATTTCATGCGGAGCTGAAGGCAGCTGAAATTCTGCCTTTGCTGTACTGCGTACGCGCAGAGCAAGTTTCTTGGCGGGTTTTTCAAATATGTATTGCCATTATCTGAAGGGTATGTTAGGAAGCAAGGAGAGAAGAATGGAGTTTGTGTACCAATACCATGGTAAGTACGTTTCTTGGTACTTTATGCTTTTAAATACTGTATTTCCCAGGGTGGGTGGGGGGGAAAGAGGTCCTTTCACACTGTTTGAGGAGTCTGGCCCGGGGTAAAGTTGCAGGGAAGGCAGGAGCGTTGTGAATTAGCTCGGGTGGCTGCCGCAGTGCTCCGGGCACAGACAGCAGAACTGGCAGCCACTTCTGAGGAAGGAAGCAGCTCGGGTGACTGCGAGCGGCCGCTGGGACCAGACAACAGAACTGGCTGCCACTTCAGCCCCTTCTGCTGGTCCTCGCTCACCTTTTGGCAGTCTGCTCTGGCAAGCGCGCTAGGACCAAGAGACTCGGCGGTGGGTTCAGGATTTGCGGCAAGCAACTGACATGAGTGAAAGCGGCAGGTGAGCGGGCCGGCAGAAGGCACTGAAGTGGCAGCCAGTTCTGTTGTCGGATCCCGGCGGCCGCTCGCAGTCACCCGAGCTGCTTCCTTCCCTGGAAGTGGCGGCCAGTTCTGCTGTCCGTGCCTGAAGCGCTGCGGCAGCGGTGAGTCTGATTTGATCTCCGACCTTCTCCTTCTCAACATCCTACCCTCCCCGCATCTTTAACCCCTGGCACAGAGTTTCCACACGCTGTGAAAGGAACTCTCCCTCCAATTGGTCCCTTGAATTAGTATTGTCATTCAATAAGATGACAACTGATTCAACGTCCCGTGTGATCCCGTTCTTTGCACCATCTCTCCACCTGCCTTCATCCTCCGTCTCCCACCCATTCAGTAATTAAAAAATGAAGGAGATTTAGAAGCCTTGGGCAAATTGAATTGTTACTTATTTTTATTTTTTATTTTTAAGGAGAGAACAATCTGCGCATGCCGGTTTAAGATTTTTTTTTAAAAGCCGCCTACCTACCTTGAGTGATTACTCACGGCACTTGCCTGATGGATATACAAGGAATAGAGGGATATGGATCACGTGCAGCAGAGAAAATTTGTTGGCATCATGTTCATCACAGACTATGTGGGCAGAAGGGTCTGTTCCTGAGATGTACAGTTCTCTGTTCTTATATTTCAAGAGATAAATGTTTTATGATCACTGCGACCTTGATCATGGGTCTAGCAATCTCTGAGGTGTGGATTTGCACTTTCAAATGTTAACTTTAACCTGGCATCATCCACCTTTAGCATCAGTAACAGTAATGAAATCAAACACATTCCACACCAATCACAATGAGGGATACTCAGATGGCAAGCTAGGAGAGTAAAAACTAATTTTATAAATGTTTATGTAGAAATGTTAACATTTCACATTTTAATGACAGCATTTTACCGTTCATATACGTGGCTGTCCATTGCCAGGTCCACCCCAATAAGAATACCTCCAGATTCAGGGACAGCTTCTTTCCAGCTGTTATCGGGCAACTAAACCATCCCTTCACCAGCTAGAGAGTGATCCTGACCTCCAATCTACCTAATTGAAGACCATCAAACTATCTTTAATAGACACAAAATGCTGGCGTAACTCAGCGGGCCAGGCAGCATCTCTGTATAGAAGGAAAGGGTGACGTTTCGGGTCGAGACCCTTCTTTAATCATTAATTGGACGCTACTGCACTTTATCTTGCACTAAACTTTATTCCCTTTATCCTGTATCTGTACACTGTGGACGGCTTGATTGTAATCACTTATATTCTTTCCACTGACTGGATAGCACGCAACAAAATGTTTTACTATACCTCGGTACATATGATAATAATAATAAATAAACTACACTAATCATGTCAGTTCAAACACAGAACAACATAGAAATAGACTCTTCACCCAACCATCAAGCACACATTGGGCTGAACATTAAATGTTACACCCTATCCTGTTTGTCAGATTATGCACATTATATAATCAACCAAGAATTAGAAATCTGTACAGATTTAAAACTGCTATTTAATCCACACAAAATTAATCCACATCTGCATCCTTATGCCCCGTCCCACTTAGGAAACCTGAACGGAAACCTCTGGAGACTTTGCGCCCCACACAAGGTTTCCATGCGGTTCCCAGAGGTTTTTGTCAGTCTCCTAATGGTCGAAAGTAGTTTGCAGGGGCATTACTGAGTGCTGTGTAACCAAGGCAGCTCCTAGTTTAGTTAGTGTTTAGCTGTGTTCAAGAATAAAGAACCTAGAACAGTACATAGAACATAGAGTACAGCTCTGGAACAGACCCTTTGGCCCACAATTTGAAGGGGTTGATTGTTCAATGGTTGTAAGATCGGGACTGCATCCTTACATTATGGAAGGTACCTTCAGCAGAACATAGAGCAGTACAGACCCGAAACGCCAGTCTGAAGAAGGGCCACAACCCGAACCATCACCTATCCATGTTCTCCAGAAATGTCGCCCGATCCCCTGAGTTACTCCAGCTCTATGTTTCTTTATTTGTAATTCTCGTTTCTACACAGAACAGTATGGCACAGGAATAGGCCCACAATGTCTGTGCTGAAGATGATGTCAAGATCAACCGTTATCTGCCTGCACCTCACGCTAATGCCCCCATTCCCTGCACATCTGGAGTCCTTGCTTGTTGATCAGGGTCTGGCCTGCCACGCATTCGAGGTTGGTTGTGTGAGGATACACAGGTGGACGGGCGGGGAGAGGGACGTCGGTTCGCTGGGCAACATCTTGAAGGGTATCGACCACTGGAGGCTTGCAGCAGCCTTGGGTTTGCCTGGATTGGGCAATGCTCATAAGACTGAATTTTGAAAATGGCATCAAAACCTAGCGCCTCTTGCATGCAGAACCAGTAGACTACTTCTGTACAATTGCCATCGGGATGTGCTTAGCTATGGCGCAATACTCTACTGGACTGTTTGTAAGAAAATCATTTCACTGTGTGTATGCACTTCAAGAATCAAGAGAGTGTTTTACTGTCCTATGTCCCAGACAGAACAATGAAATTCTTACTTGCAGCAGCACAAACAAATGTATAAATATCGTAAAAGAGAGCCACAAAATGCAGGAGAAACTCAGCGGGTCAGTCGGTATCTCTGGAGAAAAGGAATAGGTGTTGTTTGGGTTTATACGCTTCGTCAGACCCTTCAGCGTGAAGAAGGGACTCAACCTAAAATATCACCTATTCATTTTCTCCTGATCTGCTGAGTTACTCCAGCATTTTGTATCTGTATCTTCGGTGTAAACCAGCACCTGCAATTCCCTCCTACATAGCAGGCACATGCCGTCAGGGTAGGCAAGGTAGGCACTGCCGACCCTGACTAAGATTATGAAATGGCAATTATTAAATATAAATAGTAAAGGCATGGGAGAAATATGCCTATCTAAGAGATGGATCTCTTAGGTAGGCATAATTTCCCGTGCCTTTCGTCTGCAGCGCTTGTAACAGGGGAAGGGCTGTGCAGCCCACGTGCCATCAGCGCTGCCTGAGCCGTCAGTTTCAAGGGGAGCTGAAGGCAGCAGAAATTCTGCCTTTGCAGCACTGCGTAGGCACAGCAGTATACTGCGCATGCCCAGCGCGAGTTTCTTGGCGGGATTTTCGAATATGGATTGCCATTATTTTAATAGTTTCTCAGGAAACAAAGAGTGAAGAATGAACTTAATGTATCAATAACGTGGTAAGTGCATTTCTTGGTGCTTAATTTTTATAAATACTGTATTTCCGGGGTGGGGGGGAGAGCTCCGTTCACAGTGTTTTATGGAGTCTGGCGTTATGAAGGAGAGGTTCGGGGTCAGTAACCCACTTGCCACGCTCCGGTCTGAATGCAGGTAGATAGGACTAGGTGAGAGTAAGTGTTCGGCACGGAGTAAAAGGGCGGAGATGGCCTGTTTCCGTGCTGTAATTGCTATATGGTTTTATTGTGGCTGGGGAGTGAATTAGCTTGGGCGGCTGCCGCAGCGCTCAGGGCACAGACAGCACAACTGGCCGCCACTTCCGAGGAAGGAAGCAGCTCGGGTGACTGACTTTGAGCGGCCGCCGGGACCTTGCCACTTCAGCCACTTCAGCCCCGTCTGCTAGTCCCCGTCTCCTCTGGCTGTGCTCTCCGTCTGAACATCTCTCACCTGCCACTCGCCGGCTGGCATCCTGCAAATCTTTAAATTCCGACAGCGCGTTCACGGGACCAGTTGAGGTTACTCAGCTGTGGGAATTTAAGGATTTGCGGGATGCGGTTGACATGAGCGAAGCCGGCAAGCGGCAGTTGAGAGATGTTCAGAAGGACAGAACTGCCAGAGGTGAGCGGGCCGGCAGAAGGCGCTGAAGTGGCAGCCGGTTCTGTTGTCGGGTCCCGGCGGCTGCACACACCCGAGCTGCTTCTATCCTCAGAAGTGGCGGCCAGTTCTGCTGTCCGTGCCCGGAGCACTGTGGCAGCGGTGAGTGAGTCTGACATGATCTCTGACCCTCCTCCTTTTCAACACTCCTGCCCTCCCCGCATCTTTAACCCTTGGCACAGACTCTCCACATGCTGTGAAAGGAACTCTCCCTCCAAATGGACCCATGAATTAGTATTGTCATTCAATAAGATGACAACTGATTCAACGTCCCGGTGTGCTCCCGTTTTTCCCACCATCTCTCCACCTGCCTTCATCCTCCGTCCCCCACCCATTCAGTGATTAGAAAATGAAGATTGAGAAGCCTTGGTAAAACTGAATTGTTACTTATTTTTTATTTTTTACGAAGAGAACAATCTGCGCAAGCGCGGTTTAAGATTTTTTTTAAAAGGCCGGCTGACTGCCTACCCTGAGTAATTACTCACGGCACATGCCTGCTACATATATATGTTTATTTTTATTAATATATATATAAATATATATACATATATATATATGTATGTATGTATGTATATATACATGTGTGTGTGTTTGTGTGTATATACACACACACACACACACACACACACACACACACACACACACACATACATACATATATATATGTATTTATTTATTCATATATACACATACAAATAGAAAAACAATAGTAGCTCAAAAAGACAAAGCCAATGGCCTCCAATCTAAATAGTTCAGAGCTTATTTGGTGGGTGTAGTGTTTAATGGCCAGATGGCTGCAGGGAAGAAGGTGTTCCTGAACCTGGACATTACTTTGCACATGTGACAGTAAAACCATTGAGATTGCTTCCTGGTTAGCTGCACGGCAGAGGGTTGCCACCCGGCAGACCGCAGCTCGCTACCGCGGCAAGGAGACAGAGCCCGAACTCTGCTTGCACCATGCCCTGGTACGGGAGGTGCACCCCCCGGGGAACGAGGGGTAAAAAGGGACATTGGTTCGCGGGACGACCAGATTGGAGGCGACAGCTGCAACGGGCCTTTGTGGTCAGCTGCTGCTGGGACCTGACAATTGCTTCTCTTGCACAGGGACTCAGTTGGCTGTCCTGTACATTCTGTACTAACCGGAGTGATTGTGCTCATGTACTGGGATAGTCTTGCTGATCTGTATACAAAAATATTATTTAACTGCACCCGAGTACACGTGACAATAAAGAAACCATTGACCATTCTTGGAACTGGAGCAGTGATAACAATGATATTCAGTGCAATTGTTCACAATACTTTTTCAAGTGTTTCATCTTATGGAGTACTCACCAACTTGGGTTGCAGACTGCATGGCAGCTGGGAGGGAGCTTGGCACCAGTGCTGCTGAAGGTATAACACTGCTCAGATTTAGAGCAGTGGGGGCTTTGGCACCAGAACTGCTCCCCAGCATGGGATTTGAACCACTCATTAATGTCTGTGTTCCACTGGAAGGGAAACAAAACAGATACATTATTCATATGTTATATTTCTTTCATCCAAAAGTTTCTTAAACGCCACTATCGTATCTGCCTCCTTCACTACCCCTGGCAGCGCAAGTTCCAGGCACCCACCAC
The DNA here is from genome assembly GCA_035221665.1 of Okamejei kenojei. Taxonomy (NCBI): domain Eukaryota; kingdom Metazoa; phylum Chordata; class Chondrichthyes; order Rajiformes; family Rajidae; genus Okamejei; species Okamejei kenojei. The sequence continues at coordinate 27,882,419 of CM069136.1, forward strand.
CCTCTGTGTAAAAAAACTTGTCCCTCACATCTCCTTTAAACTTTGCCCCTCTCACCTGAGAGCTATGTCCTTTAGTCTTGGACTAAAAGCTTTAAGGTAAGCATGCTATGTACCAAAACGTTCATCGGTTATTGGAGCATCCTATTGTTCTGGGCTGAAGGAAAGTTGAAGAATCAGGAAATTTCTAACCTATTGTGGTTACTATAAAATAAATTCCACCAGGCACTAACTTAAAAGAGGTCCTTCTGCAGTTGTACAGGGCCTTAGTGAGAACACACCTGGAGTATTGTGTGCAGTTTTGGTCTCCAAATTTAATTTAAGGAAGGACATTCTTGCTATTGAGGGAGTGCAACGTAGGTTCACCAGGTTAATTCCCGAGATGGCGGGATTGTCATATGTTGATAGACAAGAGCGGCTGGGCTTGTATACTCTGGAATTTAGAAGGATGAGAGGATATCTTATTGAAACATATCAGATTATTAAGGGTTTGGACATGCTCGAGGCAGGAAACATGTTCCCGATGTTGGGGGAATCCCGAACCAGGGGCCACAGTTTAAGAATAAGGGGTAAGCCATTTAGAACGGAGATGAGGAAAAACGTTTTCACACACAGAGTTGCAGTCTGTGGAATTCACTGCCTCAGCAAGCAGTGGAGGCCGGTTCTCTGGATGCTTTCAAGAGAGCGTTAGATAATGCAACATAGTAGAGGTAAGAACAATTGCTGGATTAAAGGCCTGGATGGAGTGGATGTGGAAAGGATGTTTCCTCTAGTGGGAGAGTCCAGGACCAGAAGGCGCAGCCTCAGAATAAAAGTACGCATCTTTGGAAAGGAGATGAAGAGGAACTAGAGGGTGATGAATCTGTGGAAGTCATTGCCTCAGATGGCTGTGGAGGTAGTTATTGAGTATTTTTATGGTGGAGATTAACAGATTCTTGATTAGTATGGGTGTCAGGGATTATGGGGGGGGGGGGGGGGGAGGAGGCAGAAGAATGGGGTTGAGAGGGAAAGACAGATCAGCCATGATTGAATGGTTGAGAATGGCCTAATTTTGCTCCTATGACTTATGAATTGGTGCTGGATGTATTCACAAAGGAATTGTTTAACAAAATATGATCAAGACCATACCTGGTGGTAAATGCAACCATTATACTTAAGAATAAAAGTCTAACATTTCAGGGAAGAGCAAGTACCAAATAGGTCCATAAACATGCAACAGTGCAGCACAGGAACCACAATGTCCATGCCGACCAACATGCCATGTTAAATTATCCATCTCTCCCCACCCCTTGCATAACCTTTATTTATTTTCAGTTTAACAATAACTTCTTTCAACACTATTATCTCAGACTTTGCAGAACAGCTACCAAACCTCACCTGATGCGTAAATATTTAAAAAAATGACATTATAAAATGATCAATGGGAGGTGACCATATGACAGATCAAAAATCTTCATGTCATTATTTTCAGTCAAGGAATACCAATATCTAATTGCACTTTGTTTGTGTTCCTTAAGGGGGGATCTTATAGAAACTTACAAAATTCTTAAGGGGTTGGACAGGCTAGAGAGTGGTGAATCTGTGGAATTCTCTGCCACAGAAGGTAGTTTAGGCCAGTTCATTGGCTATATTTAAGAGGGAGTTAGATGTGGCCCTTGTGGCTGAAGGGATCGGGGGTTATGGAGAGAAGGCAGGTACAGGATACTGAGTTGGATGATCAGCCATGATCATATTGAATTGCGGTGCAAGCTTGAAGGGTCAAATGGCCTATTCCTGCACCTATTTTCTATGTTTTCTATGTTCCGTGTCTTTAATTAATAAGGAAATTAACTGTTTTAACTTAAGCAATAAAGTCAAAAACAGTATAAGATCTGACACACTATTAAAACCTTCAAAGGGGCATTTAACATTTTTAGTTTGCCACATCAGGTATAGTGGAGAGTAAATTGAAGTTCATATCAAATCACCCATCCTTCATGGATTACATTTACGAAGACGGCCATAGGTCACGGAGCAATGTTGAGATTTGAGTTTAACTGTGTCTGTGTAAGCCTGAGAAAGTTTTCCATATTAACATTGACATGCAGTTATAAAGTCATAGGGTCATACAGCACAGAAACGGGCCCTTCGGCCCAACTCGTCCATGTCAACGAAGTTGCCCCAACTACACTAATTCCATCTACCTGCAATAGGCCCACATTCCTCTAAATTAGTGGTTTAGACTTTAGAGACACAGCATGGAAACAGGCCCTTCAGCCCACGGAGTCCACGCCCACCAGCGATCACCCAGTACACTAACACTATCCTACACACTAGGGACAATTTACAATTTGCCGAAACCGATTAATCAACAAACCTATACATCTCTGGAGTGTGGGAGGAGACTGGAGCGGCCGGAGAAAACCACAGGGAGAACATACAAACGCCGCACAGACAGCACCCGTAGTCAGGATCAAATCTGGGTCTGAGGCACAGTAATTCTACTGCTGTGCCACTGTCGCCCAAGCATTTTCAGACATTTACTAACTGCAATGCCACATTTAGTAAGTATTTCACTCCTCAGTAAGAAGCTTTTCACTGTACCTCAGTGCACGTGACAATAAACTAAACTGAAAGTGATTTTCAATGCAATGGGTGAACTTGATAAAATGATACCCGTTTCCCAACTTTGAAATGTTCCAAGAAATATTATTTAGCAAAATAGTGCACACTTTTGGAGAGATGGTCAGAGGAGCCTAGGGCAGAACAACCAACCACCATATTGATCAGTCTGAAGAAGGGTTTCGGCCCGAAACTTTGCCTATTTCCTTCGCTCCATAAATGCTGCTGCCCCGCTGAGTTTCTCCAGCACTTTTGTCAACCAACCAACCAACACAGGCAGGTACATGATAGGACAGGTTTGGAGGGATATGGACCAAGCACAGGCAGGTGGGACTAGTGTAGCTGGGACACGTTGGCCAGTGTGGGCAAGTTGGGCTGAAGGACTTGTTTCCACACTGTATCACTATGACTCTAACTGGCCAGAATCACGACAAGTGCATACGGACACCTCTCTTGCCCATTATCCCCTGCCACCTTCTTGCCTCTTCACACCTCCTAGGTAATCCCATAGACCCCCCCTGGGGTGGTACTGCCCACCCTGGGAACCACTGCTCTAGGCGACTGCTCATGTATTCGAAACGTTAAAATCGTGCCTGTCTCAACTACCTCAGGTAAAGATCGACACAAAATGCTGGAGTAATACAGTGTGTCAGGAACCATCTCCGGAAGGAAACGACAGGTGATGTTTCGGGTCGGGACCCTTCTTCAGACCTAAAGTAGGGGGTGGTTGAGATGTGGGTGGGGGGAGGGGGGAGTGGAGTGGGGGAGATGAAGATCTGGAGGCAAGAAAAGACAGAGACCAAAAATAGCTGGCAGCTGGTGACCTCAATAGGTAGGCCCATTGTTGGCTAGGGAAGGTGTGATCTCAAGATGTGGTGAACTGTGCAACTGATTAAATGATTAGGATGGGGGAAGGGGGCAAGGGAAGAGGGGAGGGGAGTGTTAGTAAAAGTAAATTAAAATTAGAGATAACTCCTTTGACAGCTCATTCCATACACCCTCTGTGTGAAAAAGTTGACCTTCAGATTCCTATTAAATCTTTCCCCTCTCACCTTAAACCTAGGTTCCTTCATTCTTGATTCCCCTACTCTGGGTAAAAGTCTTCTTGCATTCACCCTATTTATTCCCCTCATGATTGTGTACACCTCCATAAGATCACCTCTCATCCTCCTGCGCTCCTGGAATAAAGTCCTAGCCTGCCCAACATTCCCCTGTAGCCTAGGCACTCAAGTCATGTATGGTTTATTTGATCTGTTTAGTCAGCATGCAAGACAAAGCTTTTCACTGTACCTCGTTGCACATGACAATAATAAACCTAGTTTTATTTGATTTGATGGTACAACACGTTAATAAAAGCTTTTCACTGTACCTTGGTACACATGATAATAATAAACCTAAACCTAGTTTTATTACATTCGATCTTCTAGCACAGACAAACATGTTGCCCTATACCTGGGTACACATGACATTAATAAATCTAAACCTAGTTTACTTTAGAGATACAGCGCGGAAACAAGTCCTTCAACCCATCGAGTCCGTGCCGACCAGCGATCCCCATACACTAGCACTATCCTACACACTAGGGACAATTTACAATTTTAACGAGCCAATTAGCCTGCAAACCTGTACGTCTTTGGAGCGTGGGAGGAAACCGGAGCACCCAGAGAAAACCCACGCAGGTTACGTGGAGAATGTGTAAACTCCGTACAGACAGCACCTGTAGTTAGGATCGAACTCGGTTTCTGGCGCTGTAAGGCTGCATCATGGAGTCATAGAGTGATACAGCGTGAAAATAGGCTCTTCGGCCCAACTTGCCCACACCGGCCAACATGCCCCAGCGACACTAGTCCCACCTGCTCGCGTTTGGTCCATACCTGTCCTATCCGTGTACCTGTCTAACTGTTTTTTAAATGTTGGGAATAGTCCTTGCCTCTACTACCTCCTCTGGCAGCTCATTCTATACCATAATCGATTTGTGTAGGAAGGAACTGCAGATGCTGGTTTAAACCGAAGATATAGACACAAAAAGCTGGAGTAACACGCGGGACAGGCAACATCACTAGAGGGAAGGAATGGGTGACGTTTTGGGTCGAGACCCGTCTTCGGACTGGTTAGGGATAAGGGAAACGAGAGATATAGACGAAGATGTGGAGAGATAAAGAACAATGAATAAAAGATATGCAAAAAAGTAACAATGATAAAGTAAAAAGGCCATTGTTAGCTGTTTGTAGGGTGAAAATGAGAAGCTAGTGCGACTTGCGTGGGTGAAGGATAGAGAGAGAAAGGGAATGCCGGGGCTACCTGAAGTGAGAGAAATACTTATACACTGGGCTGTAAGCTGCCCAAGCGAAGTTTGAGATGCTGTTCCTCCAATTTGTGTTAGCCTCACTCTGACAATGGAGGAGACCTAGGACAGAAAGGTCTGTGTAGGAATGGGAAGGGGAATTAAAGTGTCCGGCAACCGGAAGATCAGGTAAGTTCAGGCGGGCTGAACGGGGGTGGTTTGAGTGGGAAGAGATGAGTTAACCAGGGAGTTGCGGAGGGAACAGTCTCTGCGGAAAGCGGAAAGGGGTGGAGATGGGAACATGTCGTTATTGGTGGTATCCCATTGGAGGTGGCGGAAATGTCGGAGGATTATGTGTTGTATACGACGGTATACAGCACATAAACAAACGCTTTCACTACACCTGGGACTCCATGATACTAATAAACCTAAAGCTAGATTTATTTCATTTGATTGTGCAGCATGCAAATAAAAGCTCTTCACTGTTCCTCACTGTACACATGACAATAATAAACCTAATTTTAATTGATTTGATCTTATGGCACTCAAACAAAAGCTTTTCACCACACCTGGGTACATCTGACAATAATAAATCTAAATCTATAAATTTAAACAAAAAAATCCACAAAAACCATAAATAATGCAGTTAAAATCCTCAGGGAAAATTTAAGAAGGCATACAAGATTTCTTACCAAACAGAACCGACTACATTGATGAAGTTGAGGCCGGCTGCATTCGCCATTCCCTGGCTGTTCGCGCTCCCTGTGGTAATGGAGGTGACCATGGTAGACAGAGGAATGCTCACTAATGGCAGGGCTTGACCGAGAGCCAACTGCTGTTGGGCAAAAGGGGTTAGGAGGGTCTGCGGGTTGAGGCCTGATTCTTGTATAGAAGGGGTGGCTGTGGGGGTAGCTGCAGATGTTGGGGTTTGTACATCGCAAGGGTGTGGAGTTGATGAAGGGGTGCTGGTTGGTGTAGGGGTGGATGGCTTGGGTGTTCCAGATCCTGCTCATTGAAAAAAGAAAAAGCGCCGGGTTATTACTTTAAAACTGGCGTCAAGATTTGTTATGCAAAACTGTGCAAATAAAAAAAGCAGTCACAGTTAACACTGAGGGAGGAAAAGTGTTTCAAATGAATCGATATAGTGATTTGCAATCGCATGATGTCAAGTACATTTCAAGGCCATATGCAAACTGCCATCAAAACATTGTCCATTTATTTTGAGTGATACAATAGTTTCACAAATCGTAGCTGCCGTATACAGCCTCAGAAAGCTAGGGTATGAAAAAATCTTACACTGCTTAGTGGAAATAAAATCTTATCCATTAACTGCAACTTCTACGCTTTGAAATAATTATTTAATAGAGAGCATGTTGATTTTTATGATTATAAATTTTTAATATTATACTTATCATACAGTAAATCAGCACTATTGGGTAATTAGACTTACACACTGTCCCAAATGGTAATCTTGCAGTGAATACATATCCCAAAGTGGTCATACATGCATGTCCTGTGCACTATTTATAAATTTTAATGATCATAAAATAAAATCAAGAAAACTTTACAGATTATTATTGAAAACAACTTGTACCATTGGTAAGTATACATCTTTAACAATAATTGAACATATCAAGCTGATTAAATGCTCTTCCAAATTTCACTTCTAAAATGCAAGGAGCAAATGTAGTCAAATTTTATTTTGGAGCATAGACTAACATGCAAAGTTTGTATTCTTTGTAATATATTTTAACAACAACGGAATCAATTTCTTTAGATCTAAAGTTTACAAATATGGTAACTCTGAAAGATGTGAATAGAATGTTGCGTCATTTAAAAACTGTTTCATGTCAAGGTTAACTAAAAGAGGATTCATGATCTGGTTAGTGCCCTTCTGTCAAGTCAGTGGGCCAATGAGCACTTTAAATGTGTTCCTTTAATTCCATTCAGTAGGTGAAAGGAGGAGATTTTGTGGTGCTTGTGGTAAACTAACTCTACAAAACCAAGTCATGATCTGTCTGCTTGCACACATAAAGACTCTAGACTGAAGGTCCCACAGTGTATCGTTCTTCTTTCAGTGTATTATCAACTGTTTTGAAGTTTCATAATTATACATCCAATTTTAGAAAGTATCAGATGGGCAGAAATTTGTAGTCAGAATACATGTAAAACGAAGTAATTTCCAATCCCTGCAAATCAGTGTGATGCACAAGATCATGTCTTGCATGTGTAGGAAGGGACTGGTGATACTGGTTTATACCGAAGATAATGCTGGAGTAACACAATGGGTCAGGCACCGTATCTGGAGAAAAGGAATAGGTGACGTTTGGGGTCGAGATCCTTCTTCAGACTCCCTCGAGGCAGAAGATGGATGGCAGGATGAAGATGGGTGGATGGCAGTCTGAAGAAGGGTCTCGACCCGAAACGTCACCCATTTCATTTCTCCCGAGATGCTGCCTGACCCGCTGAGTTACTCCAGCATTTTGTGTCCATCAAGTGTTGCATGGTGATTTGAGTTCACCAGCCTCCCACATTTTAACTGATTGGCAGTGGGGTGGGTGGGGGAGGAGTGGGGCAGGGGAGGAGAGATTGCAGTCTTATTGTACACGTGACAATAATAAACTATACAGGTGCTGCCTGGCCTGCTGAGTTCTTACAGTAGTTTGTGGCTTTGTTCCAAAAAGGTTTGTTTCCATAGATGCTGACACATCTTCTATTTTGGTTGGGGCTTTTTTTTGTATGCAATTACTTTAACCAGATTCAACAAAAATCAGAAAGTCCACCCATGATAATGAAAGCAAGGTATTTTTCTGCAACCGATGAACATAGAGATAATGTTTCACAACTTTTGTTTCACTAGACGAAACTGTTACTTTTGGGAAAACTGTGATTCACTCATTCACTCATTGATCATATTGTACCTGGAGTCTGGAGTGTAGATGTTTGGCAACTTTTTTTAAGTAGCTGAGTCAAATTACTTGGATTTATCTATGATGAGAAGGGTGGTAGGTATATGAAATGAGCTGCCAGAGAATGTAGTTGAGGCAGATATTCTAACACCATTTAAAAGACACTTGGATAGGTATATGGATAGGAAATGTTTAGAGGGATATGGACCAAATACGGGCAGGTGGGAATAGCGTAGATAGGGCATCTTGCTCAGCATGGACAAGTTGGGCTGGAGGGCCCGTTTTCTTGCTGTGTGACTATAACTCAACTATTTATAAAACTGTGCAAGATGCAATAAAGAACTATTTAACCTACCGATTGTGAATGATCAGCCATGATCACATTGAATGGCGGTGCTGGCTCGAAGGGCCGAATGGCCTACTCCTGCACCAATTGTCTATTGTCTAAATCAAACCAAGGATTATAGTTAACAGAAGCAGATAAATCAAGTCTCTGGAACAGATGCACTACAATGCTGGGAACTATATTCAGCACTCAGCACCTTCCCCTTTGCTCTCTCTATTGTACTTGAGTTTGACTTGATTGTATTTATGAATAGTGAATAGAATGGAGATAAGGAGGAATTTCAGGGAATAAGTCGATCACCCGTTCACACAAGTCCTATGTTATCGCTCTTTCCTATCCACTCTCTATACACCAAGGACAATATACAGAGGCCAATTAACATACAAACCCGCACGTCTTTGGGATGTGGGAGGAAACAGGAGCACCCGGAGGAAACCCATGCGGTCACAGAGAGAAGGTGCAAACTCCACACAGATGGCACCCGAGGTCAGGATCGAACATGGGTCTGTCGCACTTTGAGGCAGCGGCTCTATTAGCTGCACCACTGCCTCACAAAGTCAAATAAGAACAGGCAGACTGGGCACACTCAAGGTGGTTATATACGTTGAGTGGGAAGGTATCGGGGGCCAATAGCTAACTAATGCTCAAGGCCCTAGCAACGTATGAACTCTCTTGCAAACAAATTGCAGAGGAAATAATTTTCAGTGAAAACAATAACACTTAACACTTGTATTGTGTGAAAGTACAGTGACTTACAGGTTCATTGAATCATTGAAACAGAAGTGTAATAAAGAATGAAAATCTTAGCTATAAAACATTTACAATGAAATAAATCATTGAAGTTATAGAGCACTATTCACGCCCAAACGCTTGAAAGAACTGCACTGTGAACTATCACAATGTTCAATGATAATTATTTTATATTCTTTTGCTATTGACAACATTCCACAAACAGCCAAATGTGTTTATAGTTTAATTTAGTTTTGAGATGCAGCGCAGAAACAGGCCCTTTGGCCCCTCATGTCTGCACCGATCAACAATCCCCGCATACTAACACTATCCTACACACTAGGGACAATTTACAGAAGCCAATTAGCTTACAAACCTGTACGTCTTTGGAGTGTGGAAGAAAACCGGAACTCCATGGGGAGAACGTACAAACTGTACAGACAACACCCGTGGTGAGGATCGAACCCAGGTCGCTGGTGCTGTGAGGCAGCAGCTCTATTGCTGCGCCCTGGCTGGCGTTGGTTGTGGGAGTAATTTCAACACGTTCTCAGTCAAGCGGTTGTGAAATAATGTTAAACGGACCACTGGAACAGGTAGATAAAACATGCCAAAATAGCCCAGCAAGTCCAATGAGCTACACCTGTTTCACTCTGTTGTGTTTTAGTTTTATAGATAACAGAATGGAAACAGGTCGTTCAGCCCAACCGCCTGCATCGATCACCCGTTCATGCTAGTTCTATGTTATTCCACATTCTCATCCACTGCCTACACACTCAGGGCAATTTACAGAGAGACAATTAACCTACAAACCTCACACGTTTGGAATGTGGGAGGAAACCAGAGCACTTGGAGGAAACCCACCTGGTCACAGGGAGAACTTCGAAACAGTACAGACAGCACCCATAGCGAGGATTGAACCTGGATCTCTGGGGCTGTGAGGCAGCAACTCTTCGCTGTGCCACCGTGCCACTCAAGTTGAGGGAAACAATCTTATGAACTACAAACTAAACTACAAAGATTGAACGAAGTTGCATTCTAATTTGCACTAACTCCCACTAATTCCAATCCACGGTGATGCTAATTTACAGTGACACTTGGTCAGGTAAAGATTTCATTGTTCCCTTTCGGGAAACATGACAATAAAACACTCTGGACTTGTTTTTACGACACTCATCCAAATTTTGCAAGTTGCCCCAATTTCTTTGCCTCTCCGTGCCTCAGTAACCTCGTTACAATGCTCTGTATTCACCGGATTCTTCTATTTCCAGTCTTTTGTGCTCTCACAATTATTATTACTCACCGGTTAGGCACTTGGATAGTTTTCAGTCTTTAACTTACTTTTGTGAACATCTCAAGCTCTCCTGTCATCTTTAATACACTCCTAAAATGAAACAGTCCTGCCATCACAAGTTCTATAGGCATGTTTTACTCTGCAAAAGGTGCTAAATAAACCTGTTGATGACATTTGTCCTGAGCATATTACATAATTCCAATTCAGATTTAAAGCACATTACTGATTTAGCGATTTACTGATTAGTATCAGCAAGATTCACTGCAAGAGATCTTAAGCATGTGATGCGGTTCTTTGAATTGATCGCTGCCTTTTCACCATCAGTTATTTTACACATTCAACTACAGCAATATAAAAGCTTAATATTTTGTCAACTGCAACACTTGTTTATTTTCACTTTAACTGTTCTTGAGTACACAAACATTCAAAAGCTGTATTGTACAATTATATACATCAAAGTTAAGTAAGTGATACAGTTAAATCTGGCACACGTTCGTCACAAAAGAGCGTACTGAGGGGAAAGCCATTTTAAACAATTTAGCTTCTTGATGCCTATGCACATCATTAACAGTGAACTAGCCACACGTGTGCTGCTAGTTATTCCACTCACTTTGTGATGTACCCACAGGGGACATGGCCGGTGGCGAGAGCATGTTCACTTGATCCACTGAGTGCTTGCGGGACGGATTAAAACTTTTGGTCGTGGGTGGAGGGGGAGTTGTGGACTTCAGATGGCCACTTGGTTGCAAAGGGCCAAAAACATTTCCTAAAATACAGAGCACAAACATATTTTAGGCCAACACTCAAAACAAAACTTCACCACTGAACTCTAGGAAATATAATTTCTTTAATTTTCCATTTCCCATTTTCACTGCTGCTCTTCTCTTTGGCATCCTTCTTCAAAACAACCAAAGTATTATTTCCTGCATGCCTTTCAATCCCTGTTCTCAGAGCCATACAGTGTGGAAACAGGCCCATCGGCCCACTTTGCCCACACTGACCAACATGCCCCTTCACACTAGTCCCACCTGCCTGCATTTGGCCCATATCCCTCATAACCTATCCATGTACCCGTCAAAATGTTTCTTAAATGTTTTGATAGTACCTGCATCAACTACCTCCTCTGACAGCTCATTCCATATACCTACCACTCTTTGTGTAAAAATAGTTCCCCCTCAGGTTTCTATTAAATCTTTACCCCCTCACCTTAAATTATGTCCTCTGGTTATTGTTTCCCCAACTCTGAGCAAGAGACTGTGCGTTACCTGATCTATTCCTCTCACGATTTTGTACACTTCTATAAGATCAGCCCTTGTTCTCTTGTGCTCCAAGGAATAGAGACTTATGCCCCTGTCCCACTTAGGAAACCTGAACGGAATCCTCTGGAGACTGCGCCCCACCCAAGGTTTCCGTGCAGTTCCCGGAGGTTTTTGTCAGTCTCCCTAATGGTCGAAACTGACAAAAACCTCCGGTAACCACACGAAAACCTTGGGTGGGGCACAAAGTCTCCAGAGTTTTCCATTCAGGTTTCCTAAGTGGCACAGGGGCATTAGCTTGCTCTACCGCTCCCTACAGCTTAGGCCCTCGAGACCTGGCAACCACCTCATTAATCTCTGTACCCATTCCAGCTTGTTCTATATGATTAAAGGATGGTCACAGATACATTCTGCTTGGTCAAACAAATCCTTCCTCCCAGTCATTCCTTAATCTCCTTGCTCCGTCCAACAGTAGATTCAGAAGCTTGAAAGCGCGCACCATCAAACTCAGGAACAGCTTCTTCCTCAGGCTTCTGAACGCTCCTTCCATTAGCTGGGTTACAGTTCTGTTTTCCAGCCAGCCTCATCAAAGACACAAAACACTGGAGCAACTCATTGAAGTGCTTCAACAATCTTTCAACCTAAAAGCAATTTACTTACAAAATTATGAAATTGAAATACATTGGGACTATGATTATATTGGATGTTAACATACAGGTGTTTGTTTAGTTTATTGCCACGTGTACCGAGGTACAGTGAAAAGATTTTGTAGCGTGCTAACCAGTCAGCAGAAAGACAATATATGATTACAATCGATCCATTTACATGATAAGGGAATAACGTTTAGCATATAGATTGTAATGGCAATTTCAAACTCGTCCAATGTCTCACTTTCCGTTGCCATTACTACAGGTAGGTAGTATAGGTTGCCATTACTGCAGGTAGGAGTGAACGTACACAGATGATAAAAAACGGAGCCTCCAGTCGACATTTCCTGTTTAATTGATTCTTTATTGAAGTAGTTGTACAAACAAAGAGATGATTTATACCAGGTACTCCTTATTCTCAAACAAGCTGTAACTTTCCGTTCTCTCTCATCTGGAAAGAACTGTGTACTCTCTCCCCCCTTGCCTAGTCTGAACTGGTCACTCCCTGAGACTACGCTATATGTAACGTCCTACAAGTATCAAGAACCTACCCCCAAGTGTTCAAAATAATACTTCTAGAAATATCTAGACAAAACAATATAATATGCCAATAGTAGCTGAACTAAATCTAAATGGCTCCTACATAGATATTTGATAAGGGAATAACGTTAAGCCATTTGGTTGCATTACTCATCTTTATACTAACTTGCTTTTTTTTAAACTTTATCTACCAATTCAGTGTTGCACACAGGGAGGTTTGTGTGCACCCAGTGCTCAAGAACTGTTAGAAGGACACAAAGTGCTGGAGTAACTCAGCGGGTTTGGCAGCATCTCCGGAGGACATGGAAAGGTGATGTTTCAGGTCGGGGCCCCTCTTCACACTGATTGTGATGGTGGGGGGAAGAAAGTCGGAAGTGGGGGCGGGGCAAAGCCTAGAAAGTGATAGGTGGATACAGGTGAGGGGAGCGTTTGATAAAAGTGAGATAAGGAGAGAAGGAAATGCGATTTGTAAAGCCAGAGGAAGGAATATTGGGTAAGGAGAGAAATGGGAGCCAGTCCAGGCGAAGCACATGGAAGAGAGGGGCAAGGATAAAATATAGAAAAAGGTGGTTGTTTGTAAGCTAGTTACCTAAAAGTGGAGAATTCATTGTTGTTACCTTCAGTTGTAAGTTACCCAAGTGAAATATGAGGTGCTGTTCCTCCAGTTTGCGTGTGGTCTCATCCTGGTAACGTGGGAGGCCCAGGACAGAAAGGTTGGTGTGGGATGGGGAGGGGAGTTAATATATTCTACACTATGATTATATTTCTCTTCACTTTACCTATTGTAATTGAGTATGGTGTTCAAGAAGGAACTGCAGATGCTGGAAAATCGAAGGTAGACAAAAATGCTGGAGAAACTCAGCGGGTGCGGCAGCATCTACGGAGCGAAGGAAATAGGCAACGTTTCGGGCTGAAACACTTCTTCAGACTTGAGTATGGTTTGATTATATTCATGTACAGCATTATCTGACTGGCTAACAGAAGCTTTGCACTGTACCTCAGTACACATGGCAATAATATACTAATACCTGTAGCAGAAGATCTTGAAGTTGGCATCTCAATAACTCAATCTAAAGGGTTTACCTGAAGAGCTGGCACTGGATCCACCGGGTAGTTTAATAGGTGGTGGTCTGTGCTTTACACCCTTTCCCAGGACCGAAGACTGGACAGATCCCGAAATTTCTTCAGATTGCTACAAAATAAAAATTGTGGCTAATTAAAGTTTAATTGGTATAAAATAACATTGATTACATAGAAACAGATTTTTCTATATGGTTGGCGCGGACTCGGTGGACCAAAGGGACTGTTTCCGTGTTGTATCTCTAAACTAAACTTATGTTTAGTGATACCTGTACTGAACTGTATACAAAAATGAATTTCATTATATCTTGGTACGTGACAAAGTACCATAGAGGACGTTGATGGAGAGAATGGAAGGTGGGTATATGGAACGAGTTCTAGAGGAGGTAGTTGAGGCAGGTACTGTAACAACATTTATAAGACAAACCCGGTGGGCCAATTTACATGTAGAAGAACAAAGAACAGCAGATGCTGGTTAATATACCTTGAGGAAATTTTGCACTGGAGCAAGTACATAGGGTTTAAAGAAGAGTCTCGACCTGAATTGTCACCTATTTATGTTATCATTTCCTGGCCTGTTTCCACACCATATCTCTAAACAAAACATTTAAAGACACAGAGTGCTGGGGTAACTCAGCGGAATTAGGCAGCATCTCTGGAGAACATGAATAGGTGACGTTTTCGGTCTTCTTTGGACAGGTACGTGGATAGAACGGGTTTATAGGGATATGGGCCAATTACTGGCAAATGCGGCATCTTGGCCGTGGTGGTTGTGGCGCCAAAGGGCCAGTTTCCATGCTCTATCAAACTTTAACTAGTACAACACACTACTGTGTACCCACCTCGATTTCTTTCCCAGGGGACAGGTGACTCTGACTGACCAAGCCTGCTGTATTGTGAGAAATCTTCACTGGACACTTGGTATCCTGCTGCAAGACCTCAAGATACTGCTTTACAAACCTGCAGTTTAACAAGACGCATTGTAAAATATTAAATGCTCATGAAAGCTTTAAAGTGCAAAAAGTGTTGAGAAGAAAAGCAAAGGTACTCACCTGTCAGCCTCTGCTTTTGTACCTACAGGGAACCTAGTGTACAAAACAACATTTTACAATTGAACTTCAGGGGAGCAGTACAGATGTTGTCACACATGAACATATATGATGTTCGATACACACTCTTGTAACTTGAAAAGCTGTGTTTAAATCCTTGTAAAAACACTAGCACTTAATCAATGCCAATACTTTAGTTCAGTGCCGAGATGCAATTGTAAACTGACATATTGTACCATATGCCATGAGGAAAGATTTAACAGGAACCTGAGGGGCAACATTTCAGAGGGTGGTGGGAATATGGAACGAGCTGCCAGAGGAGGTAGTTGAGGCAGGTGAAATAACATAAAATATTTACACAGGTACATGGAAAGGTTGAGAGGGATATTGGCCATAAGCAAGCAGGTGGGACTAACGTAGAGGGGGCATCTTGGTGGGTATAGATGAGTTGGGCCAAAGGGCCTGGATGACAAACATTTTCGCAAACTTAAAAGATCCAATGATGTACCGTAATTCACCTCGCAATTCACTGGAGTTTAGAAGGATGAGGGGGAAATCTCATAGAAACATAAAAAATTATAAAAGGACTGGACAAGCTAGATGCAGGAAAAATGGGGCCACAGTCTTAGAATAAAGGGGAGGCCATTTAAGACTAAGACGTTTTCACCCAGAGTTGTGAATTTGTGGAATTCCCTGCCACAGAGGGCAGTAGAGGCCTAATCACTGATGGATTTAAGAGAGTGTTAGATAGAGCTCTAGGGGCTGCGGTCAAGGGATATGGGAAGAAGGCAGGCACGGGTTTATGTTTGGGGACGATCAGCCATGATCACAATGAATGGCGGTGCTAGCTTGAAGGGCCGAATGGCCTCCTCCTATTTTCTATGTTTCTAATAACAGACTTCTATAAAGTGGATTTGATTCTAGCGGACCCAGGCTCCCGTTGCACCGTCTCCCCACTTCCGCCAGGTTACCCATTGAGCTGGCGCCACATGGTGGGAGCTTCCAGTTGCAGGTGCAGCGAGAGCGAGCAGCATGAAGGTGTCATGAGTACTGGCTACGTCCCTGGAGCATCGTGTATGTGGCCGGGGGCTCTGCCGCTCCCGGCCTGTGAATTCACACTTGTTTAAATCCCCCCCCCCTCCCCTGACGCCGTGTTTCTTCCCTCCCAGCCTTGGGTTAAACTTTACCCCCCCCCCTCACTCAGTTATAGTGGACAATCGGCAATAATGGACACTATACCCCGTACCATGGTCCATTATTGTGAGCCTTTACTGTATTTGACAATGATCAAGGTTTTAGTGCTGCCGACATTTTGTCGTCAACAACAGAGCAGAAATAACTACCCAGATTTCACGTCCATAGGGCTGCTGGAGTTGGGTGCTTTTGCACAAGTAATCCATTAACCACAAATTGAATTTTTCTCTTTCATGCAAATTATATTTAAAAATACAAAGTACATAAGTAATTTTTAGGTAGCCAGTTAAGTTTTGATATTGCTGGAAATTTGTTGTGGTATTAGAATTAGTCATAGAGCTTACAGCACAACTCCATGCTGACCTAGTCTCACATGCCTGCACCTGGCTCTTCTCGATGCACATGTCAGTGTTTTTTACGTCGTAATTGTTCCCAACTCGACCACCCTCTGGCAGCTCAGTGCATGTACGCACCACCTTCTAGGGTCTCATGTTCTGCAATATTCCCCAGGGCCCTACCATTTATTGTACATGTCCTGCCCTGGTTTGTCTTACCAAAATTTGAAATTTCTCTTTTATCCAAATTAAATGCCATGTGCCATTCCTTGGCCCATTTGCTCAATAACCTTCTGTAGTTTCAGATCAACCTTTTCACTGTCCACTGTACTCGTTTAGTGTCATCCACAAACTTACTAAGTATGCCGCTTATATTCATATCCAAATCGAGTCATAGAGAGTCACGGAGTTATACAGCACGGAAGCAGGCCCTACAGCCCAACTTGCCCATGACAACCAAGATGTCCCTTCTGCACTAGTACCACCTGTGTTTGGCCCAGATCCCTCTAAACCTTTCCTATCTATGTACTGTTCAAGTGGCTTTTAAATGTTGTTGTGGTACCTGCCTCAGCTACCTCCTCTGGCCGCCCGTTCCATGCACTCACTGCCTGTGCAATGATGGCTTTGGGGTGCAGGAATGAACACAGTGTCATTATCTTGGAACTGATAAGTCACCCAAAAGTGAATAAAGAGCGAATGAAATGTCAGCCTTACTGTGCTGTTCAATCTTTTCCACCTTCTATGTACAAGTATTATGAATGAATAAGTTTATTAACAAAATTAAATGTTTATTAACATTATTAACAAAAGGTGCGCGTGATCAAATGTGTTTGATGAGACTTGACTGTCTTTCCTATATATCAGTAACATAAAGACAATGCTCATTGTTACTTGCTTGGGGTCTAGTGGTTTTTTAACAAGAGACACAGAAAGGTCCATCCCGAAACACTTATTTTCACACAACCTCCCATTTCAGTGCCTGACGCAATAATTTCTACTTACGGGATGTGAGTAACCAAATGTCTGTTTTCTTCCTCTGGTTTGGGGTCCTTCATCATTTGTATCTTACCATAAAATAGGGGGTCATCTGGTGACTGATAAATGGTTAGTTTGGATGCATGCAATTGATCTGTTCCTTCCCACTCAAAGATATATTCATCGTTTGTTTCCTGAAAAAATTCAATAATTATACATCAGCTTTAAATGACTTCATTAAATAGAACTTTAGATCAAAAATCAGATGCAAGTGCAAATGTTACCAGTAGAATGCTTGCTCTTTAGTTTAGTTTATTATTGTCAAGTGTACCGAGGTACAGCAAAAAAGCTTTTGTTTGCATGATATCTAGTCAAAAGGCTACATGATTACAATCAACCTGTCCACAGTGTGCAGATACAAGATAAAGGGAATAACTTTTAGTGCAAAGATAAAACATTGAAATCTGAAAAAGATTGATTAAAGATAGTTCCAAGGTTTCAATGTGGTAGATGCAAGGTCAGGGCCACACTGTGGCTGATGAGAGGACAGTTCAGTGGCCTGAACTTTTATTATCATCGTTGAAAACATTAGCGACGCAGTGGTGCTGGTTTCCAACGGGAACGGTGACGGACGCACCACACGTCTCTGTCCTCCAGTTTCTCCGGACTTCCGCCGCTGGAATTATAGGATTTTGGTACGTGTTCCTTACAATGCTATGTACGACAGTGATCGCAAATTCTACTGAAGTGTGGATGGCCGTTGGCACGCTAGAAGCTTGTTCGCCCTTTGACAAATCTGTGGTCCTGCTGGGGATCCACAGCCCCCTCCTCACCTGGCAAACCAGGTGGGGGAGACGGTTTAGTCGCCGACTATCCGACCATGGAGCAGTAAGCACGGGATTACATGGTAGCTGTGGAGGGGGGAACTCCCCCCGACCTGACCTAACAGCTGGGAAGAAACTGTCCCTGAACTATTCCTTTACCACCACCCACACCAGTACAGCCCAGAATATAGAAACATAGAAAATAAGTGCAGGAGTAGGCCATTCGGCCCATCCAGCCAGCACCATCATTCAATATGATCATGGCTGATCATCAAAAAACAATATCCCGTTCCTGCTTTCTCCCCATTTCCCTTGATTCCGTTAGCCCTAAGAGCTCTATCTAACTCTCTCTTGAATACATCAAGCGAATTGGCCTCCAATGCCTTCTGTGACAGAGAATTCCACAGATTTGCAACTCTGGGTGAAAAAGTTTTTCCTCATCTCAGTCCTAAATGGCCTACCCCTTATTCTTAAACTGTGACCCCTAGTTCTGGACTCCCCCAATATGGGGAACATTTTTCCAGCATGTAGCCTGTTTAATCCCGTAAGAATGTAATATGTTTCTATAAGATCCCATCTCATCCTTCTAAATTCCAGTGAATATAAGCCCAGTCGATCCATTCTTTCATCAATATCCGATGGACTGGCTGATTTTCACAGCCATTACTCCATTAATATTCCAATGTACATAATTCACTTTGTTCTTAGACATTATACAAGAGCATAATATATTTTCCGGTTCGTCTGACCAGTTTAATGGAAGCACAGTAAACAGAAAGTGCAGGAAACAGGATGCTGTTGAGATTAAAGAGAGAGTGTGAAATCAGGCCCTGGTAAATTCAATAACATCACTGGAAGCCAAGGTGTTAAATATAACGTGGGAAACGAGGCCCCAATAAGCTTAAAGGGAGTGCGAGAAATGGGGCTCTGGTGAGTTCAAATGCAGCACTGGAAACTAAGACGCAGTAGGGATTAACAGGTCCCTTTCAGAATGGCAGGCAGTGGCTAGTGGGGTACCGCAAGGCTCGGTGCTGGGACCGCAGCTATTTACAATATACATTAATGATTTAGATGAAGGGATTCAAAGTAACATTAGCAAATTTGCAGATGACACAAAGCTGGGTGGCAGTGTGAACTGAGAGGAGGATGCTATGAGAATGCAGGGTGACTTGGACAGGCTGGGGGAGTGGGCAGATGCATGGCAGATTAAGTTTAATGTGGATAAATGTGAAGTTATCCACTTTGATAGCAAAAACAGGAAGGCAGATTACTATCTAAATGGCATAGTTGGGAAAAGGGGAAGTACAATGGGACCTGGGGGTCCTTGTACATCAGTCTATGAAAGTAAGCATGCAGGTACAGCAGGCAATGAAGAAAGCAAATGGCATGTTGGCCTTTACAACAAGAGGAATTGAATATAGGAGCAAAGAGGTCCTTCTGCAGTTGTGCAGTGCCCTAGTGAGACCACACCTGGAGTATTGTGTGCAGTTTTGGTCCCCTAATTTGAGGAAGGACATTCTTGCTATTGAGGGAGTGCAGCGTAGGTTTACAAGGTTAATCCCCGGGTTGGTGGGACTATCATATGCTGAGAGAATGGAACAGCTGGGCTTGTACACTCTGGAATTTAGAAGAATGAGAGGGGATCTCATTGAAACATATAAGATTGTCAAGAGCTTGGACACACTGGAGGCAGGAAACATGTTCCCAATGTTGGGGGAGTCCAGAACCAGGGGCCATAGTTTAAGAATAAGGAGTAAGCCATTTAGAATGGAGAGGAGGAAACACTTTTTCTCACAGAGAGTGGTGAGTCTGTGAAATTCTCTGCCTCAGAGGGCAGTGGAGGCAGGTTCTCTGGATGCTTTCAAGAGAGAGCTAGATAGGGCTCTTAAAAATAGTGTAGTCGGGGATATGGGAAGAAGGCAGGAATGGGGTACTGATTGGGGATGATCAGCCATGATCACATTGAACGACGGTGCTGGCTTGAAGGGCCAAATGGTCTACTCCTACACCTATTGTCTATTGTCTAAAGAACGTGGTACACAGCACCCTGGTGAGATTAAAGAAGGTGTGAGTTTAAAGATTGTGGGAAACGGGGCCCCAATAGGTTTTAAGAGAACATGGGCAACGGGGTCCCAGTAAGTTGAAAGAATGCGGGAAATGGGGCCCCTATGAGTTCAATGAGAATGTGGGAAATAGAGCCTTGATTAGTATAAAGGCAGAGCGGGAAATGGGGCCCCGGTTAATTTAAAGAAAATGTGTGAAATGGAGTCTTGGTGAGTTTAACGAATGTGGGAAATGAAGCCCCAGTGAGTTTATAGGGAGCAGGGGAAAGTTTAAAGGGAGCTTGGGAAATGGATACCACGCTGAACCACATTGGAGAGCAGATTATCGCAGTTATACTGTGCTAGGGCACACTTTTCCAATGCTACAGCCAAAATTTACCAATTGTTTGCTTACTCTAATATTGGATGCTCGTAATACATTAAATTCAAGATCAATATTTCGGTCTGAATGATGGGCCCCCAACCTGAAACATCACCTATCCATGTTCTCCAGAGATGTTGCCTGACCCGCTGAGTTACTCCACTACTTACTCCAGTGTCTATTATTATGAACCAGTTCCTTGTTTCTACAAAGGTTTGCAATGTTCTACACTGCTAATGGAGTAAACTGAATCATTTAGAGCTGTAACTGAAATAAGCTCTGGTGTCCAAAGTGTCCCACAAAATATTTGAATAAAATAATCAAAAGAACTGTAGCACTTACATGGGGTGGCCAGGTTTGTAACTCATCAGATCGATTAATTTTTTCCACCTTGACATACTTTTCCACCTGGACAAGTGCCAAATTTTGAAATCAAAAATAACAAAAATACAGTATTATTCACATGGTCACCGTTGCATGATAAATGAATCACCCTCCTAATGGCAACTCAAAACAATATAAAAATCTATCAAAGTTCCTTGAAAGTGGCATCACAGGTGGCTTCTGTCAAGCTAGCTTTCATCAGTCAGGGAATTGAGTACAGAAGTTGGGACGGTATGTTCCAGTTGTATAAGATGTTGGTGAGGCCACACTGGAGTATTGCATTCAATTTTAGTCATTCTGCTGTGACAGAGATGCCAAATAAGCTGGAAAGAATGTGGAGAAGATGTTGTCTCAAGGGCTTGAGCGTCAGGGAGAGGTTGGGCAGGCTAGGACTTTATTCCTTGGAGCGCAGGAGGATGAAGGGTGATCTTATAGAGGTGTACTCAATGAGGGGAATAGATTGGGCGAATGCAGAATATTTTATTCACAGTAGGGGTTTCATGAACCAGAGGACAAAGATTTAAGTTGAAAGGGGAAAGGATCCTGAGGGGCAAGTTTTTCCACACAGAGGGTGGTGGGTATATGGAAAGAGTTGCCAGAGGAAGTAGTTGGGCGGATACTCTAACAACTTTTAAAAGACATTTAGACAGGTACATGGAGAGGAACATATCGAAGGAAAACATGGGCAAATGAGAGTAACTTAGATGGAGCATCTTGGTGTGTATGGAATGGCACAGGATAAAATATTCTTCATTAAAGACTTACATCAATTTCAGATGGCACTGTGAGCTGGCAAGGATTCTGCCTCCACATATCGACACACTACCACGAGAGAGGGGAGAACAAAAATTATGTCGGTACCACTATGTTGAAGACAAAGGTTGAGAAGATTTATTGTTCGAAAAATGAAAAGCAACCTACATTTCCAGCTCTTGAAATTTTAAGGTCAACAGGTAACACCGGTTTTCTTTCCTTTCTCTTTTGTAAATAATCAAACAACTTAAGATGAGGCGACGGTGTGTACTGGGCTATCTCCTGCTGTTTGTTCAATGCCGGCCGGGAATACCTCTTCATATTCCTGTTAAAAATAGACAAAACGCACTGTTAAATGGACACAAATTAATTTAGTTTAATTATTATTGTCATGTGTACTGAGGTATGGCGAAAAGCTTTTTGTTGTGTGCTATCCAGTCAGCGGTAAGACTATACATAATTACAATTAGGCAGTTCACAGTGTACAGATAAAGAATGCAACATAAAATACGATTAAGGATAATTCAAAGGTCTCTATGACTTTAATACCAATAACCGGTAAATAACCGGCAATGCAGAATATAACTGTAAATTCAAAATATTTTCTCATTAATCTAATTTTAGGTAGAGGACACAGAATTAAACTGGGCCATAGAAAACATTTGTGCCTCCATTTTGAGTTAGTAGACACACAAATATGGTGGACTCTTGAACAAAGCACGAAGTGCTGTTGGAACTCATTGTGTCAGGCAGCATCTGTGGAGGGAATGGACAGGTGACGTTTTGGGTCAATCTGGAGAAGGTCCCCGACCCTGGGAGTCTTTTGAGAACAGGCTCTATAATCCCAAGCAGAATCTATGGAGCGAAGGAAATAGGCAACGTTTTGGGCCGAAACCCTTCTTCAGATCATTCACAGCCATTGATTAATTCTGACCAGTTTCAATAGACTTTGGATTCAAAGTCATACCGCACGGAAACAGGCCCTCCAGTCTAACTTATCCATGCCGAACCAGATGCCCCATTTACACTTTGCTATTTGCTCGTGTTTGGCCTAAATCCCATTCGGCCTCTGCAAAGTTCAAATCACCGTTTACCAAGATATGCTGAGCATCTCCTTATTACGACATATTAGGATACGGGTAGAGATTTCAAGTGAATTTGCACAAAGTTTCAGCAAATAAAAAACATTTCCTCATCTGTGACTTTCAACACCTCTTGCCCTGATGCAAACGTGTAACTTCATTAGATTTGGGTTAGACTTGGCTGATCTTTAAGAATTAAAAGAAAAAGTATTTGCCTGTTTTAAAGCATGTTGAAAGGACGAGAAATATTGCTGAGTTTAAACTTGGAAACATAGGGGCGGCACAGTGGCGCAGCGGTAGAGTTGCTGCCTCACAGCATTTGGAACAACAACAGAATAGCAACACAAAACTATACAACTCTTTTCCAACTTTTACCCACCTTCTCATAGGTCTAGTGTTCATCTTTTGTTTGTTGTAAAGAAGTTTATTGGTTGTGCAGGTGACAGTGAAGGAAGGGTCGAGACAAAGTGGCTCTGCCGTGTGGAGCACCAACTGGCTTTCAAGGACAAGCTTGTCATCCTGCGTTGAGAGAAAGATCAACTTTAAAAACAACGTTGCAATGTTTTAAATAACGAAATGGATCAAGTGGCCATACCAAGTCTTGAAAGATTCATGCATTTTTCAAATAAACCAGTCTTTGAAACAGTTTTGTCATTGCAACTAATTGCCGGGATGGCAGGACTGTCATATGCTGAGAGAATGGAGCAGCTGGGCTTGTACACTCTGGAGTTTAGAAGGATGAGAAGATTTCTCATTGAAACATATAAGATTGTTAAGGGTTTGGACACGCTAGAGGCAGGAAACATGTTCCCGATGTTGGGGGAGTCCAGAACTAGGGGGCCACAGTTTAAGTATAAGGAGAAAGCCATTTAGAACAGAGATGAGGAAACTCATTTTCTCACAGAGAGTGGTGAATCTGTGGAATTCTCTGCCTCAGAGAGCAGTGGAGGCAGGTTCTCTGGATGCTTTCAAGAGAGAGTCTGATAGGGCTCTTAAAAATAGCGGAGTCAGGGGATATGGGGAGAAGGCTGGAACGGGGTAGTGATTGGGGATGATCAGCCATGGTCACATTGAATGGTGGTACTGGCTCGAAGGGCAAAATGGCCTACTCCTGCACCTATTGTCTATTGTCAACAAGTTTATTTATGCCGCAAGATCATAAACATCTGGTCAGGTATGTGCTGCTATCAAACTAGGTCATATTTGTTTTGTATCGTAATGGCAACTATTTAAATACCCCTCATGATTTCCGCAGTCTTTCCTATGAAGACATTACCATGTAATGGTCCAAACGGTCCAGAACTCATTTTAAGATGATCCGAGGAAGTGTTCAGACCCAAAACATTACTCTATTCTTTTCCTCCAGAGATGCTGCCTGATGCACTGATTTACTCCAGTATATTGTGTCTATCTAAGGTGATCCCTCTACGTTCAGGATCTCTCCACTAAAGGAAGCACATTTTATGGATCTAACCTATCCAACAGTGTGGGCAAATGGGCAAAGAGGATAACATGTGCATGGTGGGCTGAAGGGCCAATTCCTATGGCTCTAGTGCACGATTAGTTTAGTTTAGAGATACAGCATGGAAACAGGCCATTTGGCCCATCAAGTCCAAGCCAACCAACAGTCACCCATACACTAGTTCTATCCTACATACTGGGGACAATACTCAAATACACATACTCCAAAGCCAATAAACCTACAAGCCTGAACGACTCTGGAATGTGGGAGGAAAACTGGAGAACTGGATGAAACCCACGCAGTCACATTGAGAACATGTGAACAGACAGCAGCTGTCAGGATCGGACCCGGATCTCTGGTGCCATGAGGCAGCAACTCTACCTCTGCGCCACCCTTAAATTATTATAAGGAGTATTAACAAGGGACAGCACCAATCATAGATTGAGTAGAATCATTAGGTTGTTATTAACAGTAATATGTACATGGCTTCATGTACTTTGATACTGTTGCAAGACTGAATCCAATAAGCAGCGAAAAATAGAATTTACATTTACAAAATAAAGATTATCGTTCAATATATTTATAAAGTTGCGCAATTCACCTGCGTCCATTTGTGGTTGTCACTTGTTATTGCATGAACATCACATATCAAACTCTACGAAAAAAAAAGCCAGAATAAATAAAGAGCTGTTCTGGAGCACAGATGCACAGGGTGGGGTATCACATTCAGAAACACGTTCCCTCCACAGATGCTGCCTGACCCACTGAGGTCCTCCAGCACTTTGTGTTCTACTCATAGATTCCAGAATCCATAGTTCCTGTGTCCCTTACAGATTATTTAACATTTATAAATTTTAAAAATCTCAAGATTAATGTTAAACATTTACAGGTCAGAACAAAACAGAGGTAGTGGTGGAAGCAGATATAATAGTGGTGCTAAATATGCTTTTTGACAGGCACTTTGAAATGCAGGGAATGGGGGCATATGGATCACGTGCAGGAAGAGGATATTATTTCACTTGGGATCATGTTCAACACAGACACTGTGGCCACAAGGGACTGTTTCTATGCTGTAATGTTCCATGTTCTAAACGGGAAATGCAAACAATTTATCTTGCTGGGTTGAGTAGATTCAAGACCCAGTAGGTTCAAGGTGAGTATAAAAAAATGTAACAAGAACCTCAGGAGCAACCTTTCCATACAGAGGGTGGTGGGGATATTCAACCACCTGCTAGGGGGTGTAGTTGAGGCAAATACTATAACAGCATTTAAAAGATGCTTGGACAGGTATATGGATAGAAAAGGTTTGGAGGGATGTGGGCCGAGGACAGGCAAATGGGACGAGCTTAGATGGGGCATGCTGGACAGCATAGACGAGGTAAATGATTTAGTTTAATTTATTGTCACGTGTACTGAGGTGCAGTGAAAAGCTTTTGTTGCGCACTAACGAGTCAGCGGAAAGACAATACATGATAATAAATCGAAGT
The DNA here is from genome assembly GCA_035221665.1 of Okamejei kenojei. Taxonomy (NCBI): domain Eukaryota; kingdom Metazoa; phylum Chordata; class Chondrichthyes; order Rajiformes; family Rajidae; genus Okamejei; species Okamejei kenojei. Next base: position 27,908,068 of record CM069136.1, read on the forward strand.
CTGAAGAAGGGTCTCAACCCGAAACGTCACCCATTCCTTCTCTCCAGAGATGCTGCCTCATCCGCTGAGTTACTCCAGCATTTTGTGTTTACCTTCATAATAAATCGAGCGCTCCACAGTGTACAGTTACATATCATTTCTGCAATGAATGACTATAAATGATCTTTACTATCTGAGATTCAAAATACAAAATGGAAGATGGATAGCGAAAGAAAGAGGAACAAAAAAGGACTTTTGTTGTTGATTCTGCATAATCTAAGCAGGATGTGCATACACTACCTTTCTTGAGAATGTTAATGCAAATTACTCCTCCCAAAGTACCCGTGTGACACAGGAATATGCAACAGGAATATTAACATGAAACAATGATAAAGGGCCTACAGCAGGTAGATATGGAAAGGATATTTCCAAGATGTGGGACAGTCTAGGACCATGGGGCACAGCCTTAGAAAAAAAAGGACTTACCTTTAGAATGGAGACGAGGAGGAATTTATTTTGCCAATGGGTGGTGAATCTGTGGAATTCATTGTCACAGACGGCTAGGTTCCTGATTAGTAAGTGTATCAATGGTTATGGGGGGAAGGCAGGAGAATGGGGCTGAGAGGGAAAATAAATCAGCTGTCGTTGAATGGCAAAACAGACTTGATGGGCCGAATGGCCTAACTTTGCTGCTATGACATGGTCTTGCAGACTGTGGAGAAATATTTCTGTTGAAGGAGTGCGCTATGTTCGCTGAATTCAAACAGTATTTTTTGGTGGGCTTGTGGTGAGATGGGGTAGATGCAAAGGAAGGGGAATCTCACTTCTAAAAGCCACGATGTATTACCTGCATTGTGGGCCGGAGTAAAATGTGCCTGCTTTGGTACGTAAGTGCTTTCACATGACCAGACTGCCGGTAATCCCGTATTTCAGCTATGACGCATCCACAGTGAAATATATTCACCTGAAAGCAAAACAAAACTTTCATGCAAATGTTTAAAGCCATGAGTGCTAAGTGGTGCTAGCTGTATTCAAAAGTAAAAGGAAGTTAGTTTGCTCACATTGATTACCCAGATTTTGCTTTTGCAACAACGGGGAGCCCATCAGTTTAGTTTAGTTTAGATTAGTGTAGAAATTCAGCATGGAAAAAGGCTCTTCGGCCCACCGAGTCCACACCGACCATCTTAGGCAAAACAAAAGAGTGCTGCAGCACTGTGTTTAGGATATTAACGTGCATGCAAATATTCTAGATGTACAGTGCCATCCATAATGTTTGGGACAAAGACCCATCATTTATTTATTTGCATTTGTACTCTACAATTTGAGATGTGTTATAGAAAAAAAAATCACATTTGATTAAAGTGCACATTGCCAGATTTTATTAATGGGTATATTTATACATTTTGGTTTCACCATGTAGAAATTACCGCTGTGTTTATACATCATTCCCCCCATTTCAGGGCACCATAATGTTTGGGACACATGGCTTCACAGGCATTTGTAATTGCTCATGTGTGTTTAAATGCCTCCTTAATGCAGGTATAAGAGAGCTCTCAGCACCTAGTCTTTCCGCCAGTCTTTCCATCACCTTTGGAAACTTTTATTGCTGTTTATCAGCATGAGGACCAAAGTTGTGCCAATGAAAGTCAAATAATCCATTATGAGACAGAAACAACAATAAAACTGTTAGAGACATCAGCCAAAGCTTAGGCTTACCAAAATCAACTGTCTGGAACATCATTAGAAGGAAGAGAGCACTGGTGAGCTTACCATTCACAAAGGGACTGGCAGGCCAAGGAAGACCTCCACAGCTGATGACAGAAGAATTATCTCTATAATAAAGAAAAATCCCCAAACACCTGTCCGACAGATCAGAAACACTCTGCAGGAGTCAGGTGTTGATTTGTCAATGACCACTGTCCGCAGAACAATTCATGAACAGAAATACAGAGGCTACGTTTTTTCTCACAGAGTAGTGAGTCTGGAATTCTCTGCCTCAGAGGGCGGTGGAGGCAGGTTCTCTGGATGCTTTCAAGAGAGAGCTAGATAGGGCTCTTAAAAATAGCGGAGTCAGGGGATATGGGAGAAGGCAGGAACAGGGTACTGATTGGGGATGATCAGCCATGATCACATTGATTGGCGGTGCTGGCTTGAAGGGCCGAATGGCCTACTCCTGCGCCTATTGTCTACACTGTAAGATGCAAACCACTGGTTAGCCACTAAAATAGTAAGATTAAATGAGAACTTACCAGTTTGAAGTTTGATCCTTATTTTATGAGGAGTTACGATGAAGGATTTCGTGAAGACCCCGCCAGCACGCATGCGCGACATTCTTCAAAGCAGCGGTGTGGAATCACAGATAACAACAATGACTGAAGATAGTAAGATTAAGAGACACTAATATACCAGTTGACCTTATGATAAAGGGTTGGGAGCGGAGGGCACGAAATCCCCCATCGTAACTCCTCATAAAATAAGGATCAAACTTCAAACGGGTAAGTTCTCGTTTAATCTTACTATTTTACTTCAAAGTCACGTGAGTGACTTCCTGAAGATTTCAAAGCTCTGTGATTCTATGCCCTGGACCACGTCCATGCTCACACACTGCCACAATTACTGATGGAGGAAGTATGTTAATGCATTTCAGACTTGAACAAGCTGAAAAATAATAAGTATTTATTAAATACAAACAATAAATCCCTGCTCGGGGATAAACGTTTTTATGGAACGGTACTTAATACTGATTCCGCAAACGTTGCAAGAGCGGCCACCGGCTTGTTATAGAACCGTTGAAAGGTTGTCTCACTGGCCCAGCCCGCGGTAGCGAAGACATGATCCATGGGAACCTCCATGGTCCTCGCCGCTGATGTGGATGCAGCCCTGGTAGAATGAGATTTAAAAACGTTAGTATCGATACCTGCTGCACCCAACACCACCCTGAGCCACCTGGAGATTGTCTGCACCGTCACCTGGTGATGTGGGTTCTTGCGGCTGATGAGCAGCCCCTGCTCCATCTTCCTGATGGTGTGTGTGACTTTGATATAGTACCATAAATGGGTGACTATGCAGAGTGTAGCATCAGCGTGGTATGCTCGGAATTCCAGTTGCAGCCCTGTAGATCCCGGTCTGTGCTGCTTAAGCAACTCCTCTGCAAAGAAGTTTACTTTCACAGGGGTCGAGACCATACTGTCCAATCTTAGTTTCTGCAAAGTCTGGACCCGTTGTGCAGTGGTCAGTGCCATCAACATCACCACTTTGTAGGTGAGTATGTCCAGCGGTAACCCCATCATGGGCGACCAGCTCCTGAGCAGGGTCAATACCACCCCTACATCCCATGTAATGTTGTATCTGGGTCGAGGAGGGTTAGTATTGAAAATACCCCTCATAAATTTAGACACCAGCTGGTGCGATCCCACTCCTATCTTGAGGTAGGATGGTAGCGCACTCCTGGCACTATAGCTGAGTCCCTCATCGAAATGAAGGCCCGCGAGGAATTCAAATACGTTAGGGATTGTGGCAGAGTCGTAGGTTGTCTTCATCCGACTGCAGTAGGCTTCCCATTTCTTGATGTGGGTAAGGTACTGCTTCCTTGTGGATTCTCTGCCTGATGCCGATATTATGTCCATGGCCCTGGATGAGAGTCCGAACTCCAGCAGTGGCCTCTTCAGAACCTCCAAGCCAACAGGTTCAGATGACCAAGGCACGGATGACACTCCCCAGTGATGGGCTTGGTGACCAAATTTGGCCTTTTGGTGATAGGTGTCCATGGGTCTTTTAACATATTGAGGACCACCGGGTACCACGGTTGTGTGGGCCAGTCAGGTATTATCAGAATACCTGTAGCGGAATCCAGTTGGATTTTCTGTAATACCCGACTGATGAGGCAGAATGGGGGAAATGCATAGAAAAACCATTTCCCCCAATGGAGCGAGAATGCATCCATTGCTACTGCCCCAGGATCTGGTTCCCAAGATACATATGTTGGTATCTGAGGGTTCAATCTGGACGCAAAAAGGTCGATATCTGGTGTTCCAAGTTTAGCTATAATTTTAGCAAATATTTGGGGGTTCAACATCCACTCGATGTTGTCATTGAATACTCGTGACCTGGTGTCCACCACTGTATTGAGCTTACCCAGAAGGTAAGTAGCTGAAATCCAAATATTTCTTTCAATACACCAGAGCCAAATTTTATTTGCCAATTCATCACATGATATTGACTTGATACCACCCATATGGTTTAAATATGCCACCACAGTGGTATTATCTATTTGAATATGGACATGCGTATGGTGTAAATCCGTACAGTAAGCCCGCAGCCCGTGAAATGCTCCCAGCATTTCCAAATAGTTTATGCCTTGTGACTGAAGAAGGGTAGATTCGTGCAAATCCCATCTGCCGCCACAACTGGAAGTGGTGTCGGTAGCTCCCCAGCCTTGGGCGCTTGCGTCGGTTTGTAACACGACTAATGGGTTGGATATAATGATGGGATTAAAACAATCACTAATATTGCTTACCCACCATTGTAGCTCAATTTTTGCCTTGATTGGCAGCTGCATAGGTCTGTCAAAATGTCCAGCATTGGCTTTTAATGCGGAGATTTTTGCTCTTAGCAAGTTTTGATAATGTAATGGTCCAAATTGCGCAGCTGGAAACGCAGCTACAAGTTTCCCAATTACCTTAACAGCATGTCTGATAGTCGGTACCCTGGCGCAAGCAAGGCCGTTGCATGTCTCTATAATATCTATTGCTTTGCTGGCTGGGATAGTGACAATCATAAGATTGGTGTCAATAGTGAATCCCAGATAGTCCATAATCACAGATGGGTTGAACTTACATTTGTCTGGATGGATCACAAACCCTAGTTTCTCGAATAATGTTTTGGTAGCTGTTACTGCTAGTTCAGCTAGTTCAAGAGTTTTCCCCACAATTAAGATATCATCTAATTACGCCATAACTATGTGATTTTGTTGTCTAAGGGATGCCAATATAGGTTTTAAAATTTTTGTAAATAATCTAGGGGCTGTGGTAAGTCCATTGGGTAGAGCTTTGTATTGCCACAGCTGCCTCATCCAGACAAATTTTAAGAATTTCCGGTGATGTTTCTTTATAGGTACTGAATAGTATGCATCTTTTAAATCGATGCATGCCATAAAGTACCCTCGTGAAATCAACTGTTTAGCCGTTTCAAATGTCTCCATTTTGAAATGGGTATATTGTACAAAGGTATTCAAATGGGTTAGATCAATGATAATATGACATGTTGAGTCGGGGGAAAATGCGCATTTATGAATTCAATCTCATAACCCTGAATACTTTGTAAAATAAAGACATCCGACGTTACAGCTCCCCATGCATCCCCGAATGCACGCAATCTCCCTCCTATTGTGAGTTTATGCATGCAGCACTCTCAAGAGAACCAGACCCCCTTAGCTCCATGGTTACCGACTGGTCTTGATGTTCTGGGCTCTTGGTGGACGATGTATTGCTGGGGTGGGGGGTTGGCGCATCTTCCATGCTGGCCTCTGCTGGCCCTGCCCTAAAAAAGGCTTCTGCTGATAGGATGCGGCCGGTGGATATGCTCTTGGTGCCCTGTCGGGTTGTCCCTGAGGCCTGGTATTTGCGTATGGATGGTGCCTCCGATACGCCTGCGGCTTGGCTGATGATGGAGGTTTCATTAATCCAACTGCTTTGGCCTCCTCATCCAATTTTTTGACCTGTTTAGGCAGGTCCTCCCTGAACAGCTGTCTTGGCGGCGGTGTAGCAGAGGCTTTGCACAGTCCTGCAAATTTAGGGTTAAGTGTGGGCCGGATGGAGCTTTTTCTAAAACAGTTAATCTCATATTGTGTATGACACAATAGAGCCAGAGCATCTTGTTGCTCTTCTGTCATTTGTGTCCCGTCCAGGATTCTGGCAAATGCCGTAATGCCTGATGTCAACAGCTTGAGAATCTTCTGAATTTTCAGCTCCTGGGCCCTGATTCCAGGGCTAATGTTCCCCCAGATGGGCGTGTTGACCGTTGGGACATTCAGAGATACACAATTATCTGGGGCTTTGTATTTTTCCATGGCCTCTGTCAACACCTGTTCCTTCAGCTGGTGGGTTGTGAGGTAATTTATGCTCGCCGTGAGTTTGGCTTGTAGCGGTTTCCCAGAATGTCCTGGCTTGGCAAATTTGGTCACTACCTCCAGTAGCTCTTCTTCCGGAATATCTGGATCTGCTGGTTCCTGTGCCAACCCTCTTCAAAGTCAGCTAACCGCTGACTCCTGGCGCTGTCGGCAGATGAGGGAGAAATACTCAGTGGGCCCGCAGTATGGCTCCTAGATCGTAGGGATCCCCATACTTGATGTTCCAGGTCCCGCTCGAGCAGCTGTTCGATCATTTGCTCCATCCTGGCCATGCGACCGCCGCCGCCTCTGTGGACGGCAAGCCGACTTCCCCAGGTTCTCCAGAACAACTGGGGCTTCTGCCAACGGACCGCACCTCGTTGAGGTGATGTCGAGGGTATGTTGGCAGGCAGTTGCTGCCTGCCGCTCCTGCGGGGCTACACGACCCCCGTGCGGACATGCCACTAGTCCGCCGTCTTCCGGACTGTAGCGGTCCGCCTGTCTGGTAAGACAGTAGCGGAGACGAATCGGTGCCGACCGCCGCAGCGGGGCTCCCCGACATCCGCGCGGGCCTACCGCCTGATCCGGTGAGACGGCGCATGGTCGCTGCCTGCTGCCTCAGCGGGGCTACACGACCGAAATACACTGCCACCGGCCTGCATTCTGGCAGCCTGACCCGGTGTTGAGCCGGTATCTCCCGCTCCAGCGGGGCTCCCCGACTTCCCAGCAGATCCATCACCGGTCCGCGATCTGGCAGACATCTCCGGTGGCATGTCGATGCTGGCCGCTGCAGCGGGGCTCGACCTGGATGCGGCTCTCCCCCTGGTCCGCCCTCTGGAGACCAGCAGCACAGGGGAAACAGAACGTGCCGCTGTCCGTGGCGCAATATCACGCACCTGATTGCCGCTAGCCAGTTGCTTGGGCGATAGCGGCAGGGAGTCAGGGTCTACACTACCCTAGCTCCTGCGCGGTGTTCCGACCAACATGCAGCTCCTTACTCTGCTGTGGTGGAGAGTCGGGCCTTGTCAACTGCACAGGGCTCCCCAACGTCCGCGACTTTCTCCCGGCCCGGGAAGCGGATGCTGCCGATGTTGCGGGCAGCTCCGAGGATAGTGACCGTTGACTTCCTTCAGAAGTTCTGCGGCCCTTGGAGGCTTTCGCCTTTCCTTTCTCCATCGCACCTGTAAGTAACAAGTTCTCACAGGGACAAACCAGCTCAAGGTTGGAAAAAACTTACCTTGAAGCCTCTTGTGAAGGTGCTGTTGGGGAAGCGCACTCCCCCTCCAGCTGTCTACTGCAAATGCGAGCGACGATATGTCGTGCATGCGGCTGGCGGGGTCTTCACGAAGTCACTCACGTGACTACGAAGTAAAATAGGATGGCTAGGTTACAGTTTGCCAAGAAGAACTTAAAAGAGCAACCAGTTCTGGACAAAGGTCTTGTGGACAGATGAGACGAAGATTAACATATCAGAGTGATGGCAAGAGCAATGTATGGAGGAGAGAAGGAACTGCCCAAGATCCAAAGCAGACCATCTCATCTGTGAAGCACGGTGGCGGGGGTGTTATGGCCTGGCATGTATGGCTGCTGAAGGTACTGGCTCACTTTTCTTCATCGATGATACAACTGCTGATGGTAGTAGCATAATGAATTCTGAAGTGCACAGACACATCCTATCTGCTCAAGTTCAAACAAATACCTCAAAACACATTGGCCGGCCGTTCATTCTACAGCCAGACAATGATCCCAAACATACTGCTAAAGCAACAAAGGAGTGTTTCAAAGCTAAAAAATAGTAAATTCTTGAGTGGCCAAGTTAATCACCCGATCAGAACCCAATTGAGCATGCCTTTTATATGTTGAAGAGAAAACTGAAGAGGAATAGCCCCCAAAACAAACATAAGCTAAAAATGGTTGCAAAACAGGCCTGGCAGAGCATCACCAGAGAAACCCCCAGCAACTGGTCCATGAATCGCAGATTTCAAGCAGTCATTGCATGCAAAGGATATGCATCAAAATACTAAACATGACTACTTTCATTGGCATGACATTGCTGTGCCCCAAACATTATGGTGCCCTGAAATGGGGGGACCTATATATAAACACGGCTGTAATTTCTACATGGTGAAACCAAAATGCATTAAAATGGCCTTAATCAAAATCTAACAATGTGCACTTTAACCACATGTGAATTTTTCTATTACAAATCTCAAATTGTGGAGTACAGAGGCAAATAAATAAATGATGGGTAATTGTCCCAAACATTACGGAGGGCACTGTATTACAATAAACCCTCATTATTACGTTATAATGGATTTTGGAAATAGTGGACTGTTTCGTTAAGAGCACACTGCTAGTTTCACGGAGTTCAAAGAAACTGCCAAGCCATTGCTTAGATTGACACTTAACTATTAAACAAGGTAACAAACAGTCTTTAGTATTTTTAGTTAGTATCAAAAATACATTTTTAGCTGTTAAAATGCACTTAGTACACTCAGCAGGTTAGCATTCACGCATGCAGTTATATGGGAAATACTTCGATCATGTCGTTCCTATTCTTGTATGATTTATTTCACCTGAGATTTTTCCAAAAGATCCACGAGAATTGGTGGAAGCTCTTCTGCATCTAAGTATTCCAATAGCTCTCCTTCCTCGTAAGGCAAGCGGATTGTTTCCGAGTCTGCATTCATTACAAGTACAACATTAAAAAGATGTGCACATTCCAACTTTCATAATTTATACAGCATACCTTTTACCAAGCTGGGCATGCATTAAAACATAGAATAATACAGCGCAGGAACAGGCCCTTCGGTACATAATGTCTGTGTCGAACATGATGCCAAGTTAAACTAATCTCCTAAACACGAACATGAACCATATCTCTCCCTATCCATGTGCCTATCTATAAGCACCATTATTGTATCTGCCTCGACCATCACCCTTGGCAGCTCGCTCCAGGCATCCACCCACCGTCTGTATAAGAAAGGTTGCCCCACACGTAAGAGTCATACAGCACGGAAACAGACCCTTCTGCCCAACTTGCCCATGATGACCAAGATGCCCCATCTACACTAGTCCCACTTCCCCACGTTTGGCACATAACTCTCTAAACCTTTCCTATCCGTGTACATCTCCTTCAATCGTTGCAAATCTCATTTTAAAGCTGCAACCAATGCTATAATCAACCAAATCCTAATATTTTACTGTCTGGTAGAGATTAGAAGAAACACAATACTAATATTGCATTTATAATTCCTCTCTATTATCTATTCAGCACAAATGATTAACAACCTAGAATAATTAAAGAATGGTACCCGAGCCATTTTTTCCCCGGAGCATCAGTGAATAACCGTCATTTCCTGGATATAAGTTTACCACGAGACACGACACTCTCTCCTGCATCACCAGTTTCTCCAGCAGGTTAACATTTCGCCTTAGTTTCTGAGAAGTAATCACAAATCCAGATTTTAAACAAATGTCACATTTTGCTTTGATTAAATCAGGTATATATAATTGTAGGAGCAAATGGAACGGCCATGCAGAGTTGGTGTTTGAAGTAATGGGCGATTTATTAACACTGGTGCACACCAGGAGACCAAGCAAAGCTGACATGCTGAGTGCATCTTTGGTACAGATGTTATATTCTCAGCAGACAAGATTATACAGAAACTTGATTAACAGTAAAACTCGGTCTTGATTACAGAATAAAATGATTATCCACAAGTCCAACTTAGTTGACAGTAGAACCAATTTTCTTTCTCATCCACTTCCTGCACAAAGGGGACATTTGCAGAGCTCAATTAATCTACAAGACTAATTAAGAAAAATACAAAATGTAAAATATTGTTGATTTAATAAATACTTTATGAAACATTTTCAAGCAGAACTTTGATAACGTTTCAATCAACTAGAACAGACAAACTATTTTTTTTAAAGATTTGTAGTTTAGTTTAGAGATACAGCCAGTAAACAGGACCTTTGGCCCACTGAGTCCATGCCAACCATTGATCATCTATTCACACTGCTACTATGTTATCCCACTTTCTCATCCACTACCTTCACACAGGGGTCGGCAACCTACATCCCCCGGGCCAAATGCGGCCCATAACCCGAAATAATCAGGCCCGCAGGTGGATTCCCCCCCCCCATAATCATCCGGTCCACCGGGCAGCGGCCGAGCGCCCCGAGCAGCAGCTGGGCGCCCCGAGCAGCAGCCGGATGCCCCGGGCAGCAGCCGAGCACCCCGGGAAGCAGCCGAGCACCCTGAGCAGCGGCCTAGCGCTGTGTTCTGGCTGTACCGCATCCTGCGCAAAGCCGCTCGCATGGCCACGCACCTTCTGTGAACACATTTAAAAAAGAACTGCAGATGCTGAAAAATTCTAAGGTAGACAAAAAGCTGAAGAAACTCAGCGAATGAGACATGCAAGGATTGCATGAGGCTGCCTCACCCACTGAGTTTCTCCAGCATTTATGACTACCTTCTGTGAACACGTGATTTGATGCCTGCCACCCGGGGCGGGATCCATGTGTACATGTGATAGATACATGCGTCCCGGCCCCTATGTGGAACAAGGTTGCCAACCGCTGCACTAGGGTCAATTTACAGAGGCCAATAACCTACAAGCCTCTTAGGAAAAATACTTTTTTTTTAAAATAAACGAGGTTACCTTCAGTTCTGGTTCTTTTTCACATTCTTCCATGTACAAATCATACAGCTTCTGATGCACGGATTTCCTAAAGTAACAAATATATAAAATTCAGTTACTTCAGATTTCTGGTAAAATCATCTTTAAAATACTTTGATTATCAAAATAGTACCGTCCACTGGAGGAATGCCTTCTTTTTGGAGGTCTCTGCCTGGCACATCCAATGATATACTAAAAAAAAAGAATTGTAAATTACAATGAATAAATGGCACAGGTCAAGTGAAAGATACAGTTGAATAACACAGTACACATGCATGGTTACTGTGAACAACTCACCTCGGCACGGTCCAGAGCATATTCCAAAGCGTGATACTGCAGAAAGAAAATGTATTTACTTAGGAATTCTAAAGATGCAAAACATCTTGAAATCCAGTCATCAGTTCTGAAGATCCTTCCTTTCCCAAAGTATTTACTATTTGACAGACAGATGGTGCTGGAGTCTCTCAGTAGGTCAGGCGGCATCTCTGGAGTAAATTTCGGGTTGGGAACCTCCTTTAGTTTCGGATTCGACACTTTCAGTCTATCTTTGGTATAAACCAATATCTGCAGTTCTTTGTTTCTATATTTACTGTTGAGTGTGGAGAATGCCAAATTATTGGTGTTTCATTATCTATATAACTCATTTTCACCTAGCCCACAGCTAACAATGCACCGTTTCCTTGATCATCGTTACTTTTTTGCATATCTTTCATTTCTTTGTTCTGCATCTCTCTATATCACCGTCTATATCTCTTGTTTCCCTTTCCCGACTCTCAGTCTGAAAGGTCTCGACCCGTAACATCACCCATTCCTTTTCTCCCGAGATGCTGCCTGGCCCGCTGAGTTACTCCAGCTTTTTATGTCAATCTTCACGCCAAATAATTAGCTGTCCAAATAATAAACATTACTTTAAAGGCAAAGTATCTGAAGACAAATAATCTTCTTAATAAATCTCCAAACATTTTTCACGCATCACAATTCGTAACTCTTCAATCCTCTTGTCTCACACCTTGTTTTTTTAGCTCTGCCCAGCCATATGCCTATCAACGAAACCCCCCCCCCCCACCTGCCCAGCACCACCACCTATTATCTGCCATGCGTTGTCCAGCTCCTCCTCTCTTCCAGCTTTCTCCCGTCCCTTCCACAATCAATCTGAAGAAGAGCCCTGACCCGAAACATCACCTATCCACGTTCCCCAGAGATGTGCCTGACCCGCTGAGTTACTCCAGCACTGTGTGAAAGGTCACCCATCCACGTTCCCCAGAGATGTGCCTGAGCCACTGAGTGACTCCAGCACTTTGTATCCTTTATGGTATTCCAGCAGTTCCTCATTTCTACATATTTCCTGCACATTGTTTTTTACCCCATTAATTCTTCCCAGTATGTGACAAAGAATAAGTTATCCTGTGATTCAGTGGCTACAGTGAAGAAAATAATTACCAAATTATATCTACAAGAATCAGAATCAACATCATTACTTCATTAATCCTATCTTCATCCGGACCAAACTGGAATGTACATCTTAACTAAAAATTATATCTATTAGGATTACTACTTAACATTTCAATGTTGAAAGTATTTTTACACAAACACGTAACTGTAAAGAGACATAGACAAGGTAGACAGTCAGAACATTTTTCTCAGGATGAAAATTCACAAGACAATATGGCATAGCTTTAAGGTGAGAGGGGCAAAATTTAAAGAGGGTGGTGAGTGCCTGGAATGCACTGCTAGGCGTGGTAGTGAAGGCACAATTGTGGTTTTAAGAGGCTTTTTGATAGGCATATGCAGGGGAATGGAGGCGTATGGCCATGAGCAGGCAGAGGAGATTAGTTTTGCTTGGCGGCATGTTCAGCATTGACATTGTGGGCCGAGGGGCTCGCCCCTATGCTGTGCTATATTTTAAGTCTCCAGGACACAATGACTATTCCATTTTGTGCAAATAATTCCTTCCATATTAAATTAAATGACTTTTAAATTTATGTCCTGCAATTTGAGTCTATCTGCAGGTGACGCAACACTGAAGATACAGATAAATGGTGGAGTAATCAGCAGGTCAGGCAGCATCTCTGGAGAAAAGGAATAGGTAATATTTCGGGTATTCTCCAGAATTGCTGAGTTGCACCGACATTTTATGTCTGGATTTGGTGCAAATATAACATGTCTGAAACAGATGCAGTTTACGTTAACCTATCTCAAAAAACAATGCCAACTTGATATTGTTTTTGATAATCAAAGGTTGGGTTAAATTAAGAAAATCCTGGATGATGATTTATGTTTGTGAAAGCGCAGGGTGGTTGTTTGGGAGATTATGGCAATACTTTAGTGCGAAGGTAACAATGGAAAGTCGGACACGATAGAAGTACAGGGCGCAAAATTAGAGGTTGCCCGGGTGCCATTGACAACCCAAAGTGCCGCCGGGCAACCTAAAGGCCGAGTCATTTTGCCCGGCTTGGCACGCAGATACTGGTTTGTACCGAAGATAGACATAAAAAGCTGGAGTAAATCCGGGGGTCAGGCAGCATCTGTGGAGAAAAGGAACGCGATGTTTCGTGTCGGCGACGGCTGTATTGCGGGGCAAAGATACTAGGTGCGGGGTGACGAAGGGTCGGAGCAAATGACGGGCCCGAACAGCGGCCGCGACAGTGGCTCCATCTCCTCCTCCTCCCGCACCTCACCCGCCCTGATAAGGGCCTCTGCTTGCAAATCTGTTAATGGCGCTTTCAAAACAAACCCTCCCGCACGCCGGGGCTGGAAGGAGGGAGGGAGGGGGAGGCCTCGGCGTGCGGGAGGGTTTGTTTTGAAAGTGCCATTAGCGGATTTGCAATCACGGGCCCTTATCACGGACCCTTCTGAAGCAGCTGCACCGCTCAGCCCCGCACCTTTCTGTGACTGGTGGAGGAGGGGAGGCGGTGGCGAGGTGGCCGGTGGCGGTGGCAACGGCCAAGGCAGCGGGGCGATGTTGTCCGAGGAGTGCTGACCTTCCTTCCTCCCCACCTCGCCCCCCCCCTCTCTCTTATACGCCCCCTCCACCCCCCCCCCCCTTATCCTGGGACCCCTCCACTCCATCCCGCACTGATTCCCATTCCTGCCTCTATTCAGTCCTCACTGACATCCCTTGTGCTCCCCTCCCCATCTACCCCACCCCCCATCTATTCATCCTGCGCTGATCACCCTATCCACCTCGCATTGATTCTCCTGCCACCCCCCCATCCATCCTACACTGGTCCCCCAATTCATCCTGTACTTAACCCCCTTCCCATCCATCCTGCACTTCTCCTCCATCCATCCTGTACTGATCCCCCATCCATCCTGTACTAATCCACGCATTCATCCCGTACTGACCCACCCTTCATTTACCCTACACCTTCCACGCATTCATCTTGTAGTGATCTCCCATTCATCCTGCATAGACTCCGATCCACACTGTACTGACCCAACCCCCACCCCCATTCATCCTGCGCTGATCACCCCTCCCCACCCATCCTGTACTGATCCTCCCATTCAAGAATGGGGGGAACAGTCTGAAGAAGGGTCTTGACCGTAAGCTTTGCCTATTTCATTCGCTCCATAGATGCTGCCTCACCCGCTGAGTTTCTCCAGCACTTTTGTCTACCCCCATCCATCCCGTACTGAACCCCCCCATTCAACACCATTGACATCCCCCGTGCTCTCCCCTTACAATTTTACCTATTCCAACCAACACGTACTAATTCACCTGCCTCAATCCATCCATTCTGCACCAACTGCCTTCTAACCCCCCCCTCCCCCCCACCCCTGCCATCTATCCACCCCACACTGATTCACACACACCCCCCTCCCTGACCCTATTGTGCTGGAAATGTCTTCAGAGCAAACATTGACTATGTTTGATAACGGAATGCAATCAAATACGTTTTAATTCCCAATGTTATTATTTGTTTTAGTCCATAAAGATGGATTAATTAAATTATGAACACGTGAAACATTAAAACTGCAGTGTTCGATTGTCACTGTTGCCGTTGACACGTTATTACAGAATTCATTTTAACGGCAAATCAATGCTCTTAATATGGAGTATCAGTACTGTAGTTATTTAATGAGCAACATTCACAACTATACGTTGGATTTATCCAGGTTTTACTTCTACAGTCGTTCATATACATCACAAATTTGGTCAGGAGATATTTCAGTTGAAATTTTAACATTAATTCTGAAGTGGGAATGATGGAAACAGCGTTTATCAATACATTTTTTAAAATCTGGTGCTTGCAAACTTGATATCTTCATTGCTGTTCACAACACGTACATCTAATCTGAATGTCCGGTAATGTGGTGCCTTGACACCTTTAAATATATTACCAAAAGAACATTTGCTGCAGTTATGTCCTTTTGCCAACTCTTGTCAGTTAGTATAATGTTTAACCTGTCAGATGGGTATAGTCGGTTTTAACAGCTATATCATAAAATGCCTATAGAAATTTCCTTGCAACCTGTATATTTTGTTGTGGATAAATTATGTGGGAAGCGAGAGTGTTTCTGTACCAACAGCAATAACGACCCATGCTATGACCATGTTATGGTAATTTTCGGTCCTTCACAGAAAACATGCTTGCATCAATCTGTAGTGTGCATGGTTAAGCATATATGTTACCATGGTCCAGGATTTATTGACATAGGTTGATCATACGCTGAATAATCCAACCACATTTTAGTTTGGAAGTGGAAAGAACCAATAGAAATTGCATTCATTGCAATGTGTAAAAAGAGTTGAGATACTGTCTTATAATTTTGCTGCATGTCATTGTGGGATATATCATGTCTTGATTGGTGAATATGTTTAGTTTGTGAATTTATTTGAAGCAGAAATAATATGTGAATGCTTCATTGAGTATAATTCCGACTGGTAACTACGCACTTCGTCCGAGCACATTATCGCACGCGTCATGCAAGCCATCTTAAATGATCACCTAAACTGTCATTTGGCAACCTAAAAAGCTGCCAAGGTTGCCCGGCTGGCAACAGGGAAAAGAAGTTAAGCGAGAGCCCTGAAGTACATGTACCATGAAATAAAAGTGGTCTTTCCAATAGAGAAGACGGTGGGGGGGGGGGGGGGTTGGGGTTGAGAATCAGCTCGTCACCATTGTGTCTGAAATTTGTTTTTGCTTTAGTACCAACTATATGAGAGGATTCAGATTCTTCAAAATTGACTGTTTATTGGAGGCACAAGTAACTGCAGAATGCTGGAAAAACATTTGGATAACTTTAACAAGCTGGAAAAAGATATTGATAACTTTAACAAAGCACCATTGCCAGAGTGAGGCCACGTGCAAACTGGAGGAACAGCACCTTATATTCTGTTAGGGTAGCTTAAAACCTAATGGTATTAATATTGAATTATACTATTCTAGATAACCAGCTTTTCTTTCTTTCTCTCCCTGGTCTTCCCTCTGCCCTAACTGAACTCACACCCATTTCTCCCATTCCACCTATATTCCTTCCTCTGGCTTCACAATTCACATGACTTATCTCACACTTTTTGTCTTTTCACCCCTGGCCTTGTCCACCCATTTGCCTATCAAAACCCCCCTCACCCACATCCACCTATCACTTGGCAGATTTTGTCCTGCCCTTCCTCTCAATAGACAATAGGCGAAGGAGTAGGCCATTCGGCCTTTCGAGCCAACATTGCCATTCACTGTGATCATGGCTGATCATCCACACTCAGTACCCCATTGATGCCTTTTCCCCATATCCCTTGTCTCCGAATAGACAATAGCTTCTAGTCCTTCAGCTTCTACTCCCCCTTCCTCCACCAGCACAATGAGTTTGAAGAAGGATCCTGACCTGAAACATCACTTATCCATGTCTTCCAGAGATGCTGCCTGATCCGTTGAGTTACTCCAACACTTTACGTCTTTTTTTGTAAATCAGTTTCTGGTGTTCCTTGTATCTAGAGCTATTTCGCTGAATATTCAATTCCCAAATTAACAATAGTTTCTTCAAAATACTCACCATTTGGAAATAAATTAGGTCCACGGTATTAGAAGAGAAGTCACGAATGTAGGGAGAAAGTCATAGTTCTCCTAAAGATCTAGAATTCCGTTGAAAGCAAAATTAATTATTTTGCAAGGCATTCACAAAGCATTAAAATTAAAATTTGTTCTCACAAAGCTCCAATAACAAAACATCCCAAAGAATGAGACTCAGTAATTAATTGAAAACCCAATGGGTAAAATATTAGTTATATGTTCATCTAGACCATTCAGAGAAATTACACATTACGGTAGATGTTTCTTTTCTCTTTAGGTTCCTTCACATAATTCCGTTCGTACAACATGTCTGTCTGTCCATTCCCTCCACAGATGCTGCCTGTCACGCTGAATTTCTCCAGAACCCAGTGTTTTGTTGCCTCTTGCATCTCCACACTCATTGGATGTACCTGTTAAGTTCTACACTCATTGACGTACCTATTACATAGAAAATAGGTGCAGAAGTAGGCCATTTGGCCCTTCGAACCAGCTTCGCCATTCAATATGATCATGGCTGATCATCCTAAATCAGTACCCCGTTCTGGATTTTTCCCCATATCCCTTGATTCCCTTAGCCCTAAGAGCTAAATCTAACTCTCTCGAATAAATCCAGTGAATTGGTCTCCACTACCTTCTATGGCAGAGAATTCCACAGATTCACAACTGTCTGGGTGAAAAAGGCTTTCCTCATCTCAGTCCTAAAGGGCCTACCCATTATCCTTAAACTGTGACCCCTGGTCTGGACTCCCCCAACATCGGGAACATTTTTCCTGCGTCTACCCTGTCCAATCTTCTAAGAATTTTATATGTTTCTATAACATCCTCTCTCATCCTTCTAAATTCCAGTGAATACAAGCCCAGTCGACCCATTCTTTCATTATATGTCAGTCCCGCCATCCCGGGAATTAACCCGGTGAACCTACACTGCACTTCCTCAATAGCAATAATGTCCTTCCTCAAATTAGGAGACCAAAGTTGCACACAATACTCCAGGTGCGGTCTCACCAGGGCCCTGTACAACTGCAGTAGGACCTCCTTGCTCCTAAACACAAATCCTCTCTCAATTGGATGTACCTATTATGTCTCTACTTTCATTGGATGTACCTATCATGTCTGTACACACTCAAGTTGTGTGTCGGCACTCATTGAATACACAGGGATGTTGCATGCACTCATTGGGTGTCTATACAAATTGGATGTACCTATTGTGTCTTTACACGTTGAATAGGGAGGTTTCATGGCAGTCGGGTCACGACCCATGACCCGTACTGTTGCTAAGCTACGCCAAGTGGAGTACACACGATGAACTGCAGGTAAGCACTTACCATTGTTTCCAACGTAGCGGGCACGTTAAAACCCACCAAAATTGTTAATTATTGTGCTGTAAATAATTATGGAAATCAGGAAAAGCGTGAGAGACATTTAGCCTACTTCAGAATTCCAAAAGTGAGGAGAAATTACGGTAGATAGAAGCGAGAGCTGAAGGGACAACAGCCAGAGTGCTTGGCAAACATTGGCCGTTTGCTCACTGCATTTCATCAACGAAGGCATTATTTGTGTTTTTTCTTGATTCCTTTGTCATCTAAAAAATTTAAAAAGTGATAAACCCATGGTTCTCAAATGGGTTTTACAAAAGAAAACGCCTCTGAAGCAAAATTTACAGCCAGATTTATCAGTTCTGCGACTTTATAGATACCAAAGGAATCAAGAAAAAACACAAATAATGCCTCAGTTGATGAAATATTGAGCAAACGCGATAATTCCCAATATTTTCAATTCCGATATCTGCACTGCCAATGCTCGCCAAGCACTTTAGCTGTTGTTGTCCCTTCAGCTCTCGCTTCTCTTTACCTTCATTTCGCTTCACTTTTGGAATTCTGAAGTTGGGTACATGTCTCTCACACTTACCCCGACCTACAATTTTTTACAGCACAAAAATCCAACATTTTGGCCGTTTTAACAGGTAGGAAAGTACGCGTTTCTTGCATTAATAACATATACCAGAAGTTACAGATGTCCTCCAGATGGATTGAGCGGCTCAGTGCGTCAAACCCTATGACCCAGTGACTTTACGTGCAAACCGCCTATATACCCGTGGGGTCTCTACGGTCATTGGGTACACCTGTTGGTGTCTCTACACTCATACAATGTACTCGTTAAGTATCTATATACATAAAATGCCAGAGTAATTCAGTGGGACAGGCAGCATATCTGGAGAGAAGGGATGGGTGACATTTTGGGTCGAGACCCTTCTTCAGAGTATTGTCAGGAGAGAGGGAGGTACATAGATAAGGATGCCTACAGATAAGGTGTGAAAACAGGACAAAGGAAATGGAGATCAAGGAAAAAGTAGAATAGATCATTGTTAGTTGTGAGAAGGTAACAACAAAGCAGAGATAGAATGTAGTTGGAGAACTGGGAATGGGGAGGGATGGGGAGGGAGGAAAAGCAAATGCATCACCCTTGCTGTTAATACTCTGTTTGAGTGTCTATACTCATTGGATGTGCCCATTGCATCTCCTCCACCCATTGAGTGTCCACAGCGGGTGGGTGCGATGCGCATTTCCAGCCGCTGGGTGGCGCCGCTGCTCGGTCTCAGGGCAGCGACCGGCCGCCGCCACCGGGCGGCTCAGTACCAGCACCGCCACCGCCACACGGCGGCGTCACGGAGAGAGCCTGTCTGTCTGTCTGTCTGTCCGCCCGCGCCCCTCCACCGGACATTGCCCGCACCCCGGGTCGCTGCCGACCGCCCCGTTCCGCCCTCCTTTACCCCGTCCGACGATCCGGCCGCCATCTTCCGCCTGCCCGGCCTGACTTCCGGTTGGGGGCGGGTCCTCGACACCGGAAGCTGGCGTCTCGGCTGTGATTGGCAGGTGGACAAACTTGCCCACCAAGACCAAGACAATGAATGGACACCAAGTGTGAAAACGACAGATCAAAGTAACAACAGGAAGATGCAATGTGTAGGGAGGGACTGCAGATGTTGGTTTGCACTGAAGATAGACACAAAAAGCTGAAGATAGACACTCCCTGATTCTTGGTCTGAAGAAGGGTCTCGGCCCGAAATGTCACCTATTCCTTTTCTGCAGATATGCTGCCTGTCCCGCGGAGTTACTCCAGCACTTTGTGGCGATCTGCAGGAGATGCAACACCGAAGAACGACACAAAATCTGGAGTAACTCAGCGGGACAAGCAGCATTTCTGGGGAGAAGGAATGTGTGACGTTTCGGGTCGAGACCTTTCTTCGGACTGAGAGTCAGGAGCGAGGGAGATACAGAGATATGGCGGCGTAAGGTGTGAAAACAGGAGATAAAAGGGGATGTAGATCATGGAAAATGTAGAATAGATCATTGTTAGCTGAGGTGAAGGAGACATACAATCAGTAAAATTTAATCTGGAGAACAATCAAACTAGTCAAACTTCCCTCACAAGTAGGAGACGAGAAGGGTGGAGAGAGACGGAAAGCAAGGATTACTTGAAGTTAGAGAAGTCAATATTCCTACTGCTGGGTCGTAAGCTGCCCAAGCATGCCCAAGATGGGGTGGAAGATGAGAATTAGGGGGACTCTGTCCCTGTTGCGACTGGAAGGAGGGAGAGCAAGAGTGGACCTGTGGGATACCGCAGAGATCCAAGTGAGGGCCTCATCAATGATGGAAGAGGGGATAGAGTCTTTACAGGAAGCAGGGTGGGAAGAAGTGTAGTCTAGATAACTGTGGGAGTCAATAGGTTTATAATAGATGTCAGTCGATAGTCTATCTTCTGTGATGGAGATGGTGAGATCAGGAAATGGTAGGGAGATGTCAGACCAACGAGAGAGCAGGCTATTCTAGACTGGGTATTGAGTAATGAGGAAGGGTTAGGTAGCAGTCTTGTGCGTGGCCCCTTGGGCAAGAGTGATCATAATATGGTTGAGTTCTTCATTAGGATGGAGAGTGACATAATTAAGTCAGAAACAAGGGTTCTGAACTTAAACAAAGGTAACTTTGAAGGTATGAGACGTGAATTGGCCAAGATAGACTGGCAAGTGATTCTTAAAGTGTTGATAGTGGATGTGCAATGAAAGGTATTTAAAGACTGCATGGATGAACTACAACAATTGTTCATCCCAGTTTGGCAAAATAATAAATCAGGAAGGTAGTGCATCCATGGATAACAAGGGAAATCAGGGATAGTATAAAAACAAAAGATGAAGCATACCAATTAGCCAGAAAAAGCAGCCTACCAGAGGACTGGGAGAAATTCAGAGTCCAGCAGAGGAGGACAAAGGGCTTAATTAGGAAAGGGAAAATAGATTATGAAAGAAAACTGGCAGGGAACATAAAAACTGACTGCAAAAGTTTTTATAGATATGTGAAGAGAAAGAGATTAGTTAAAACAAATGTAGGTCCCTTGCAGTCAGAAACAGATGAATTGATCATGGGGAACAAGGACATGGCAGACCAATTGAATAACTACTTTGGTTCTGTCTTCACTAAGGAAGACATAAATAATCTGCCAGAAATAGCAGGGGACCGGGGGTCAAATAAGGTGGAGGAACTGAGTGAAATCCAGGTTAGCCGGGAAGTGGTGTTGGGTAAATTGAATGGATTAAAGGCGGATAAATCCCCAGGGCCAGATAGTCTGCATCCCAGAGTAATCAAGGAAGTAGCCACAGAAATAGTGGATGCATTAGTGATAAATTTTCAAAACTCCTTAGATTCTGGAGTAGTTCCTGAGGATTGGAGGGTAGCTAATGTAACCCCACTTTAAAAAAAGGAGGGGGAGAGAAAACGGGGAATTACAGACCAGTTAGTCTAACATTGGTAGTAGGGAAACTGCTAGAGTCAGTTATTAAAGATGGGGTAGCAGTACATTTGGAAAGTGGTGAAATCATTGGACAAAGTCAGCATGGATTTATGAAAGGTAAATCATGTCTGATGAATCTTATAGAATTTTACGAGGATGTAACCAGTAGAGTGGATAAGGGAGAACCAATGGATGTGTTATATCTAGACTTTCAGAAGGCTTTCGACAAGGTCCCACGTAAGAGATTGGTATACAAACTTAAAGCACACGGTATTGGGGGGTTCAGTATTGATGTGGATAGAGAACTGGCTGGCAGGCAGGAAGCAAAGGGTAGGAGTAAACGGGTCCTTTTCAGAATGGCAGGCAGTGACTAGTGGGGTACCGCAAGGTTCAGTGCTGGGATATACAATATATATTAATGATTTGGACGAGGGAATTGAATGCAACATCTCCAAGTTTATGGATGACACTAAGCTGGGGGTTAGTGTTAGGTGTGAGGAGGATGCTAGGAGGCTGCAAGGTGACTTGGATAGGCTGGGTGAGTGGGCAAATGCATGGCAGATGCAGTGTAATGTGGATAAATGTGAGGTTATCCACTTTGGTGGCAAAAACAGGAGGGTAGACTATTATCTGAATGATGGCAAATTAGGAAAAGGGGAGATGCAATGGTACACCAATCATTGAAAGTAGGCATGCAGGTGCAGCAGGCAGTGAAGAAAGCAAATAGTATGTTAGCATTAATAGTGAAAGGATTTGAGTATAGGAGCAGGGAGGTTCTACTGCAGTTGTACAGGGTTTTGGTGAGACCACACCTGGAGTATTGCGTACAGTTTTGGTCTCCAAATCTGACGAAAAACATTCTTGCCATAGAGGCGGTACAGAGAAGGTTCACCAGTCTGATTCCTGGGATGTCATGACTTTCATATGAGGAAAGACTGGATAGACTTGGTTTGTACTCGCTAGAATTTAGAAGACTGAGGGGGGGATCTTATAGAAACTTACAAAATTCTCAAGGGATTGGATAGGCTAGATGCAGGAAGATTGTTCCCGATGTTGGGGAGGTCCAGAACAAGGGGTCACAGTCTAAGGATAAGGGGGAATTCTTTTAGGACCGAGATAAGGAAAACATTTTTCACACAGAGAGTGGTGAGTCTCTGGAATTCTCAGCCACAGAAGGTAGTTGAGGCCAGTTCATTGGCTATATTTAAGAGGGAGTTAGATGTGGCCCTTGTGGCTAAAGGGATCAGGGGGTATGGAGAGAAGGCAGGTACAGGATACTGAGTTGGATGATCAGCCATGATCATATTGAATGGCGGTGCAGGCTCGAAGGGCCGAATGGCCTACTCCTGCACCTATTTTCTATGTTCTATTTTTTCTATGAAGGGTCGGGTCTCGACCCAAACGTCAGTCATTTGAGTCTGAAGAAGAGTCTCGACCCGAAATGTCACCCATCCCTTCTATCCAGAGATGCTGCCTGTCCCGCTGAGTTACTCCAGCTTTTTGTATCTATCTAGGGAGATGTCGGAGATGGTCCAAATGAATGTGTGCAGGATGGAAATTGATAGTGATGTTAATGAAGTTCATGAGTGCAGGAGGTAGCCCCGAGCAGTCGTCAATGTAGCGGAGATAGAGTTTGAGGATATGGCTAGTGTACACCTGGAACAGGGATTGTTCAACATACCCTACAAAGAGGCATGCATAGCTGGGGCCCATGCGATTGCCCATGGGTACGCCTTGGATTTGGGGACATGGGAAGAGTCGAAGGATACGTTGTTAATAATAAGGACCAGCTCCGCTAGGCAGAGGAGGGCGTTGGGCGTGGAAAATTGGCTGGTTTCCTGTCCAACATCTGACCCTATACTTCCTCCCTCGACTCCATCTAAGGACTCCGATATTCCTTTCAGTTGACGCAGATAAGAAGTCCACTTACAGTACACCTCCTCCATTTTCATCTGCTATATCCGCTGTTCTAGATGTGGACTCGTATGCCAAGACCAAGTGCAGGCTCAGCGATCGTTTCGCTGAACACCTTCACTCAGTCAGTTTAGGGCTAGGTGATCTCCCGGTTGCGAAACACATTAACTTCCCCCTCCCATTCCCACACTGACCTTTCTGTCCTGGGCCTCCTCCATTGTCAGATTGAGGCCCAACACAAATTGGAGGAACAGCATCTCATATTTTGCTTGGGTAGCTTACATCCCAACAGTATGAATATTCATTTCTCTAACTTCAAGTAACCCTTGCTTTCCCTCTCTCTCTGTCACTCCCCCACCCTAGTTCTCCAACTAATTTCACCATCCTTTTGATTAATTTTACTGATTGCATGCCTCCTTGTCACCCCTCGCCCAACAATGAACCATTCTGCATTTCTGTATCATCTTCTGCTTTAATCTGTTGTTTTCACACCTTAACTTCTGAACCTTCTGAATTTATAGTCGGCAGGGCAGTACTCTATATATCGCCAACTTGGATGTGTTGTGCATACTAACGTGCTGTTAGTGCCCCCTTAAAACTGTCCAGTGAAGGTGATTTGACTATATTGTTGTCTAGTTTATTCCGTTCCTCTAAGGTTCTTACAAAGAATGAGTTCTTATAAATATCTCTCCTGGCGATGGGATTTTTATTTACATATCATTTCTCTTTCTTGTTCTCCTTTCTGTTGAGTATGTTATGTATCTATCTGCAGTTATGCCCACGATCCCCTTTTGAATCTTGTCCAACATGGCTAGTCTGTTCCTTGCCCTTCTTGTTTCCAGCATTTCCCACTCCAGGTCGGACAGCAACTGGGTGACACTGCTACCTCTATTGTAGTTACCGATGCAAAAGTATGCTGCATTCCTTTGTACCCCTTCTAGTTTGTTCATATGACCAGCTTTGTATGGGTCCCAGACGCATGAAGCGTATTCCAGTAAGGGTATGACCAATGTTGTATATGCTGTGGTTTTCACTTCCTTTGGGCAGAACCAGAGGTTTAGTCCAAGGAATCCTAGTTGGCTCTAGTGATCGTGTTGTCCACGTGTTCCCTCCACGAAAGCTTGTTATGATGAACTCCAAGGTATGGTTGTGAACTTTTACGATGAAGTATTTGTCCACAGAAGACGTAGTCTCGAGTAGGTGGTTGAGTATTTGGTTGGGTTGAAGCTCATCTTCCATGTGTTTTGCCATAATTCCAAGGACTTTTTGTAAAGAGTTCATATCCTTTACAACAGTGACAGGTGTATGTACAAGACAATCATCTGCAAAGTATCTTGTTTTACAATTTATGTGTTCAGGTAGATCATTAATGTATGTCAGGAACAACAGTGGTCCAAGGACATCTTCCATTTCTTTGGACTCCCTCTTCCCTGACACTCAGTCTGTGGAAGGGCGCTGTCTGTCTGGAGTTTGTACGTTCTCCCCGTGACCTGCGTTGGTTATCTCTGAGATCTTCGGTGTCCTCCCACACTCCAAAGACGTGCAGGTTTGTAGGTTAATTGGCTTGGTCGAAGTGTAAATTGTCCCGAGTGTGTGTTGGATAGTGTTAGTGTGCGGGGATCGCTGGTTCGGTGGGCCGAAGGGACTATTTCCGCACAGTATCTCTAAACCAAAACTGAAAGATGCCCCACATGTGCTCGCGCCACCTGCACTATCCGTATAGCTTAGTTTATTATTGTCATGTATACCGAGGTCAGAAGGAATAGGAATAGAATTAGGCCATTCGGTCCATCAAGTCTACTCCACCATTCAATCATGGCTGATCTATCTCTCCCTCCTAACCCCATTCCCCTGCCTTCTCCTCATAACCTCTGACACCTGTACTAATCAAGAATCTATCTATCTTTGTGAACAGTGAAAAACTTTTTTGTTGTGTGTTATCCAGTCAGCAGAGACTTTACATGATTACAATCAAGTCATTTCTCAGTGCACAGATGCAGGATAAAGGGAATAACGGTTAGTGTCTGATAAAGTCCAGTAAAGTCCAATTAAAGATAGTCCATGGGCCTCTAATTGGGTAAATGGTAGTTTGTGGCGTCAGCTGATACATACATAGACCACTTATGGTCGAATCCTCGTCAATAGCTACAAAGGCTGTCACGTTACGTCGGGGCTGTCTTGCTACATAAGCATATCTCACCTTGAGATCACCCCATTCAACAGCTGGCTGAGCTCGAGACAACACCCTCGCTCAGCTAGGGTGTCTAGTTGGTGATAGCGTGGTTCAGTTGCCTTGGGAGCAAGAAACTGTCCCTGAATCTGGAGATGTGCGTTCTCACACTTCTGTATCTCTTACCTGATGGGAAAGGGGAGAAGAGGGAGTGATTGGAGTGAGACTGGTCCTTGATTATGCTGGAGCCCTTGCCGAGAGAGAGTGAGGTGTAGTATCTAGCTGTGTGGATTAATACTAGCACCAGACGGCCATGTAATCATACCATGATTCAGTGTGAAGGGCACGGCAGCTTCTTGGCAGGTGGTACCATTTGGAGCGCCAGCAACAAATGATCAGTGGAGCCACAGTGTGAGGATTGGAACTGGGGGCTGACTGATGTGATGGATTTTAATCCATATAATTAGGAAAAAAGGAAATTTCGAATGAAACCATCTGGTATTCGTCATAAATCTGTTCCTCGACATTCCCACTAGTGGAAACATCCTCTCCACATTCACTTTATCCAGGCCTTCCACTAGTCTTTGGTATACGCTGGGACCACGTCTGCATTGATGTCAGGAGCAAATTGTTCCTGGCAAAGGGGGAGATTTTAGAGTTGGGCCGAAGGGCCTGTTTACCTGTTTTATGATTCTATCACTTCTAAACACAGACCTGAAAAATTAGTTATGACTAACCACAGATGGATGTGTAGATAAAAATGTTGGAGAAACTCAGCGGGTGAGGCAGCATCTATGAAGCGAAGGAATAGGTGACATTTCGAGTCGAGACCCTTCTTCAGACTTTTCAATTTTTTGAAAAACATCTGCAGTTCCTTCTTAAACAGATGGATGTGTGGTTATCTTGCAGCTCACAAACAACCACCGTCATGCTTGAAGATAGACACAAAATGCTGGAGTAACTCAGTGGGACAGAATTACTCCAGTATTTTGTGTCTATCTACAGTTTAAACCAGCATCTGCAGTTCCTACCTACACACACCATCATGCTTGATACACCTCCCCAAGATCGTCACCATTCTCCATTACAATCATATAGTAATCCAAGGTAATTAGCTTTTAGATATCATTCTAGGGCAAGATTGCTAAGGCAGAGGAACTCTGTATGAGAGCAACTATGGTGTCACAGTGCTCCTATCATGTATTTTCTGTTAAACAAAATCAGGATCTCATTATGATACAGACCCTTTGACCCAACTTACCCTTGCCGACCAACATGTCCCATCTACACTGGTCCCACTTGTCTGCATTTGGCCATATGTTGACGCTCTATAAGGCGCTGGTCAGGCCGCATTTGGAGTACTGAGAGCAGGACAGAGGGTGGATGCCTGCCTAGTGCTTGGACCAGGGAAGGCCTTCGACAGGATTTCGCAACGTACATGAGGGACGTGCTCTCCAAAATGGGTTTTGGGGAGGGAATCAGAAATTGGATCAAACTGCTCTACACCAACATCCGTAGTGCAGTCCAAATCAATGGTGGGAATCAGACAGTTTCCCTGTAAGGTCTGGAGTTAGGCAGGGTTGCCCTCTCTCACCTGTCTTGTTTGTCTGCTGTATTGAACCTTTTGCTGAATCCTCAGGAAGGATGCGGGCATAAGAGGAGTGACATTGCCAGGCAGTGGGGGCATTCAAGTAAAGACCTCCCTGTACATGGACGATGTCGCTGTCTTCTGCTCGGATCCAGGGTCGGTTCGCAGACTGATTAGTATCTGCGACCAGTTTGAGTCGGCCACGGGAGCCAGGGTGAACCGCAGGAAGAGCGAGGCCATGCTCTTTGGCAACTGGCCTGACAGATCTTCCGTCCGCTTCACCATCAAGCCTGACTTCTTGAAGGGATCTGGTTCGGGGGGGCTGAGGCATGTAACAAAAATTGGCTGGAGCGGATAGCCAGGGTGGGGAGGAAGCTGGAGCTGTGGAGGCAACGCTCCCTCTCCATAACGGGAAAGAATTTGGTCATCAGGTGTGAGGTGCTCTCAGGGGGCTGCTGTACTTGGCACAAGTGGGCCTGAATACGCCAAGGGATCACCCGGGCCATCTTCCACTTCATCTGGGGGTCGAGGATGGACCGGGTGCGACGGGCCACAATGTACAAGTCGGCAGACAACGGGGTAAAAGTGTGCCCAACGTCGCCCTCTCTGATGGCCACCATTGTGGCTGCATCAGGCGTAGTGTAGAGCCAAGGCACGTGGGCACCAAGTGTCACTACCTGCTGAGGTTCTACCTGTCCCCGTGTTGAGAAGGATGGGCCTGGCGCAGGTGCCACGCAATGTGCCAGTCAGCTGGACATTGCCGCCCCATCTGTCGTCGGTGGAAGGGTTCTTCCGGACCAACCCCTTTGACCACATGTCCATCGGGCAGTGGTCAGCACAGAATGTCCTGCAGGCACTGCAGGGAAAGGACTCTATGGACCCGGTGGCGTGGTTCCCTGAGCAGACTGCCCAGCTCGTCTGGCAAAATGCCTCATCGCCAGAACTCACCAACAAGCACCAAGACCTGGCTTGTGAGGGGAGCCCTCCCAGTCAGATCCTTCCTGCACCGTCGGAACCTCACTACCAGCGCACGCTCTCGGACGGCTGCTATGGCGAGGAGACGGTTGCCCACCTCTTCACAGAGTGTGGGTTTGCTAAAAGAGTCTGGAGAAAAATGCAAGGGTCCCTGGTACGCTTTATCCCGAACAGCTCCGTCACAGAGGACTCTGTGATTTACGGACTGTTCCCCAGGGACACATTCAGAGACTGACATCGAGTGCTGCTGGAGGGTCATCAACTCGGTAAAAGACGCCCTTTGGTCTGCCCGAGCATTGTTCACCACCCAGCAGAGCGAGATGTCCGTCAGGGAATGTTGCCGACTTGCAGACTGCAGGAGTACGTGCTGAGGGACGCACTGAAGCTCGGTGCAGCCAACGCCAAGGCTCGGTGGGGGAGGGCCACAGTCTAACGCCCTTCCGCTGCTGGACATACAGTATTTGTGGAGAACGCCCTCAATATAAGGGAAGGTATCATTTGACATGAGTGGGGGACTGATTTGTGGAAACTTGGGAAAAAGAAAATGTCTAAACTGTATTGATCTATTGTACAGCCTCCGAAAATGTCGGATGGATTTTCCGCAAGGTTAATGTATTGTATATATTTATCATTCGAATAAAGTATATTTTGAAATAAAAAAAAAAAAAAAAAAAAGTACTGAGAGCAAATTTGGGCCCCTTATCTGAGGAAGGACGTGCTGGCTCTGGAGAGGGTCCAGAGGAGCTTTACAAGAATGATCCCATGAATGAGTGAGTCAGCGTATGATGAGCGTTTGACAGCACTGGGCCACTACTCGCTGGAGTTTAGAAGGATGAGGGGGAACCTCATGGAAACTTACAGAATAGTGAAATGCATAGAGAGAGTGGATGTGTAAAGGATGTTTTCATTGGTGGGAGAGTCTATGATCAGAGGCCAGAGCCTCAGAATTAAAGGGCACTCTTTTAGAAAGGAGGTGAGGAGGAACTTCTTTAGTTAGAGGGTAGTTAATCTGTGGAACATTGCCACGGAGGGCTGTGGAGGCAGTCAGTGGATATTTGTCATGCAGAGATCAACAAAGTCTTGATTAGAACGAGAGTCAAGGGTTATGGGGAGAAGGCTGGAAAATGGGATTAGGAGGCAGTGATCAGCCATGATTGAATGGCAGAGTGGACTCGATGGGCTGAATGGGCTAATTCTACTCCTAGAACTTGTGAACATCTCTATAACTAAAAGTCTCATCTTGACCACATCCTGTCTACGCTGTATATTGATTTTAGAAAAAACACTACCTTCTATCACAATGATTTTTGGCCATCTTACTCACAGTCTTCCTCCGCTGAGGCAGCCCCGAGGATTTTACCGATCAATGAAAAATAAAAAAGTTATGAATGTTTAAAAAATCTTGAGATCAGCTGATTGGTACTCTCACCTGTCAATCACCATGATGAAGGTAACGCCCATTCCGAGGAGGCCAGGAGTATAAAGCCCAAATGGTATGAAATTGCATTAGAATTTGGTGGCCTGCACTCTGTTTTAAATGATATGAAATTGCATTTGAATTTGGTGGCCTGCATTGCTTGAAATGGTATGAAATTGCATTTGAATTTGGTGGCCTGCTCTCTGCTTGAAATGGTATGAAATTGCATTTGAATTTGGTGGCCTGCGCTCTGCTTGAAATGGTATGAAATTGCATTTGAATTTGGTGGCCTGCGCTCTGCTTGAAATGGTATGAAATTGCATTTGAATTTGGCGGCCTGCACTCTGCTAGAAATTGTATGAAATTGTATTTGAATTTGGTGGCCTGCACTACTGCTTGAAATGGAATTTCAAGGAATAGCCGTGACTGAGCTGCCAGCCCACCAGGCCTGAGTGACTGAGCTGCCAGCCCACCAGGCCTGATTGACTGAACTGCCAGCCCACCAGGCCTGAGTGACTGAGCTGCCAGCCCACCCGGCCTGAGTGACTGAGGTGCCAGCCCAAGAATCCATTCGGCCCACAATCTCCATACTAGCCCTCTGCCCCACTTAGTCTAGTATCCCTCTAAACCTTTCCTGTCCAAATGTCTTTTAAATGTTGTAATAGTACCTGCCTCAACTATCTCCTCTGACAGCTCGTTCCATGCACCCACCACCCTCTGTGTGAATATGTTGCCCCTCAGGTTCTTTCCGCTCTCACATTAACCCCATGTCTTCTGATTCTTTGATTGATTTCCCTGCCGTGGATAAAAGACTCATGATCCCCTCATGATTTTATACACCTCTATAAGATCACCCCTCATGCTCCTGCACTCCAAGGAATAAAGTCCTAACTGGCTCAAACTCTCCCTGTAGTTCAGGGCCTTGAGTCCTGCAACATTCTTGTAACGTAATTTTGGTGGTGATGCGTGATTCAGCCAATACTGCGCCAGTGTAGATTATATCTACAGTGCTTATCATGTATAGAATATGAAAATAATGATACAAAGTGGATTTTCACGTGGACTATAGGACAAAAACACACGATGCTTGGAGAACTCAGCGGGTCAGGCAGAATCTGTGGAGGGAATGGACGAATGACATTTTGGATCGGGACCCTTCACCGCTCTGATTGTAGTTGGGGGGAGAAATCTGGGAAAGAGAGGTGGGGAGTAGACAAAGCCAGCCAAATGATAGGTGGACTTGGGTATGTGGGTTTGATTTCCTGTAATGTATTTCATATGTGTGCATACTATGCAATTTGAAAGTACGGTAACTTAGTTTGGTTATCAGGTAAAGCATTGAACTGAATTACATGCGTGATTCATTCTCTCTCTTGCTCCCCCTAAGTCTTTCTCTGTCTCTTTGCTTCTGTCTGTCTCTCTGCTTCTGTCTCTGTCTCTTTGCTTCTGTCTGTCTCTCTGCTTCTGTCTCTGTCTCTTTCTGTCTCTCTGCTTTTGACATTCTCTCTCTCTCTGTCTCTCTGCTTTTGTCATTCCCTCTCTCCGTCTCTCTCTCATTCCGCCTCTCTCTTTCTGTCTTTGCTTCTGTCTTTGTCTCTTTCTATCTCTCTTTTACTCTCAGTCTCGACCCCCTCTCTTTTTTGTCCCCATCTGTTCCTGTTTCTCCCCATCTCTCTCTCTCTCCCTCCCCTCTCTGTCTCCCTGTATCTCTGTGTCTCACACAGTCCCACCGGTATGCACACACGTGCACGCACACACAAACGCATACATCTGTACTGCAGATTTTAACTTTATGTGTGTGTGGTTCTCATAGGAAAACATTTTCTGTCTAGCCACTGCTTACATCATCGCAGACTGCCATATGAAAACATTTTGGCTTTGATTTATCTGCTCAAAGTCACTTGCAACATTTTCTCGATTCGAAGCCAAACAGATGATGTAACTCTACACTGGGTAACATTAACAGGGTATGTTGGTTTTGATTGTAAGCATATGTCATGTGCTTTTAATATATTAGTGAAGTTATGCTTGAAGTGCAGAGAACGAATGTTTCTTAACACAAAGGGCCGATATAACACAAATGATTATTGTAGTTGACCAAGTCATGGCATTTAAGATTTAAAGAAATAAATATTTTTGACAGAGAATTGGTATAAAACACAAAGGTCTGGGGAAGTTAGCACCCGAGTAGACAGAAATAGGCAAACAAACTTTTTTGTTATGCTGACATCTCTGATTTCAGGATTGTGTTAATGTTTCAACATTTGAACACTGGTATACTGTTATCCCTGATGCTAATTAGAGTCATAGTCATACAGCATGGAAACAGCCCCTTCGGCCCAACTTGTTCGCTCCGACCAAGATGTCCTATCTACGCTTGTCCCATCTGCCCATGTTTTGCCTATATCCCTCTAAACATAGAAACATAGAAAATAGGTGCAGGAGGAGGCCATTCGGCCCTTCGAGCCAGCACTGCCATTCATAGTGATCATGGCTGGTCGTCCGCTATCAATAACCCGTGCCTGCCTTCTCCCCATATCCTTTGACTCCACTAGCCCCTAGAGCTCTATCCAACTCTCTCTTAAATCCATCCAGTGATTTGGCCTCTACTGCCCTCTGTGGCAGGGAATTCCATAAATTCACAACTCTCTGGGTAAAAAAGTTTTTTCTCACCTCAGTCTTAAATGACCTCCCCTTTATTCTAAGACTGTGGTCCCTGGTTCTTGACTCACCCAACTTTGGGAACATTTTTCCTGCATCTAGCTTGTCCAGTCCTTTTATAATTATCTTATATGTTTTATAAGATCCCCCCTCATCCTAAACTCCAGTGAATACAAGCCTAGTCTTTTCAATCTTTCCTCATATGACAGCCCCGCCATCCCAGGGATCAATCTCGTGAACCTACGCGGCACTGCCTCAATCATAAGGATGTCCTTCCTCAAATTAGGAGACCAAAACTGTACACAATATTCCAGATGTGGTCTCACCAGAGCCCTATACAACTGCAGAAGAACCTCTTTACTCCTGTACTGAAATCCTCTTGTTATGAAACCTTTCCTCTCCATGTACCTGTCCAAATGCTTTTTAAATTATGTTATCGTACCTGTCTCAACTACTTTCTCTGGCAGCTTGTTCCATGCACCCATTACTGTCTGTGGAAAAAGTTGCACCTCGGTTCCTATTAAATCTTTCCTCTCTCACCGTAAACCTATGTCCTCTGGTTCTTGAATCCCCTACTCTGAGTAAAATACTCTGTACATCTGCCCTATCTATTCCCCTCATGATCTTATACAATGTATGTATACCTCAGCCTCCAGCACTCCAATGTTTGACTTCCCATAACGCAACATCCTGCACTTATCTGTATTAAACTCCATTAGCCATTCCTCAGCCCACTTGCCCAGCTGATCAAGCTCCTGCTATATGATCTGCTTAGATAGCAGGCCAACAAGGCTTTTCACTGTACCCTGATAAACATGACAATAATAAACCTAAAGCAATGCCCATTGTAACTGCAATGAAAATAATAGTGCACAGTAACAGCTCTTCAGATTTGCATATGTCCCTCTAAGTACCAGGCAACCCTGAAACATAAATGTGTAACAAGGAACTGCAGATGCTGGATTAAATCGAAGTTAGTCACAAAATGTTGGAGTAACTCAGCGGGACAGGCAGCATCTCTGGAGAGAAGTAATGGGTGACTTTTCGGGTCGAGACCCTTCTTTAGTCTGAAACATAAATTCCTGGTATTTTAATGCTGTGGTATGAATATTTTTTACTGCATTACACATAAGAATAGGTAACTGTTAAAATCAGTCTTTCTTCAAAAGGATTACAGTTTAAAAAAAACCATTTGGATGTTAAATTGAAACTTTTTTTATTAGCTGTCAGTACAAGCCAGCTACCCTGCAGTAGTTCTTTCCCTGCTGAGGTGTCTAATGAGTTGCAGCTTGACATCAAAAACTAAGAACAAAAGAATGCCCAATCTATGTGGCATACAAATCTTTAATGTTTAAGAAAGAACTGCAGATGCTGGAACAATCGAAGGTAGACAAAAAAAGCTGGAGAAACTCAGCGGGTGAGGCAGCATCTATGTAGCGAAGGAATAGGCAACGTTTCGGGACGAGACCCTTCTTCAGACTGATGTCGGGGGGAGGCGGGAAAAATAAAGGGAGAGGCGGAATCAGGAGGCTGAGCGAGAACTGGGAAGGGGAGGGGAAGGAAGGAGAAAGTAAGGACTACCTGAAATTGGAGAAGTCAATGTTCATACGGCTGGGGTGTAAACTACCCAAGCAAAATATGAGGTGCTGCGCCTCCAATTTGCAGTGGGACTCACTCTAGCCATGGAGGAGACCCAGGACAGAAAGGTCGGATTCGGAATGGGAGGGGGGAGTTGAAGTGCTGAGCCACCGGGAGATCAGGTTGGTTATTGCGAACTGTGCGGAGGTGTTGGGCGAAGCGATCGCCGAGCCTCCGCTTGGTCTCACCGATGTAGAGCAATTGACACCTGTAACAGTGGGTGCAATAGATGAGGTTGGAGGAGGTGCAGGTGAACCTCTGCCTCACCTGGAAAGACTGCTTGGGTCCTTCAACCAAGGAGTCGAGGGGGGAGGTAAAGCGACAAGTGTAGCATTTCCTGCGGTTGCAAGGGAACGTACCACGGGAGGGGGTAGTTTGGGTGGGAAGGGACGAATTGACCAATTGGTCTCCGTCTCTTCCTTTCTTTATCCCACCCACCCCCCCCCCCCCCGACATCAGTCTGAAGAAGCGTCTCAACCCGAGATGTTGCCTATTCCATCGCTCCGCAGATGCTGCCTCACCCGCTGAGTTTCTCCAGCATTTTTGTCTACCTTCCAAATCTTTAATAGCTGCTTCAGCATAATAGGGCTTGAGCCTCAACCTAGCAATTCATCCAAAACAACAGGGTACAGAGGAACTGCAGGTGCTTAAAGAAACCTGACACAAAGTGCTGGAGTAACTCAGCGGGTCAGGCAGCATCTCTGGATAGAAGGAATAGGTGACATTTCTGGCCATGATCCTTCTTCAGATCGAGAGTCAGGGAAGAGGGAGACATGGAGATATGGAAGTGGAAGGTGTGAAAATGAGAGATCAAATAGGACGAACTTCAAGAAAAATGCAGAATTGTTACCTGAGGGGAAGGTGACAATCAGTAAAATTTAATCAAGGGGACAGAAAAACTAGTCGGACAACTAGTCAAGTCAAATCAACTTTATTTGTCACATTAAAAAAAGTTCACACCTTACCCTTTCATATCTCCGTATCTCCCTCTTCCCTAACTCTCAGTCTGTAGAAGGATCATGGCCCGAAACGTCACCCAGGGTGGGGGAGGGATGAAGAGAGAGGGAAAGCAAGGGTAGTTAGAGAAGTCAATGTTCATACCGCTCGGGTGTAAACTACCCAAGCGAAATATGAGATGCGGTTCCTCCAATTTATGCTGGGCCTCACTCTGACAATGGAGGAGGCCCAGGACAGAAAGGTCAGTGTGAGAATGGGAGGGAGAGATAACATATTCAGCAAGATCACATGGGTCTAGACAGACTGAGCAGCGGGGTTCAGCGAAACGATCGCCAAGCCCGCGCTTGGTCTCGCCAATATACAGGAGTCCATACCTGGACGAGGGATACAGTAGATGAGGTTGGAGGAGGTGCGTGAACCTCTGCCTCACCTGAAAGGACTGTCTGGGTCTTTGGACGGAGTTAAGGGAGGAGGCATAGGGACAGGTGTTGCATCACCTGTGGTTGCAGAGGAAAATGCCTGAGGAAGGGGTGATTTGGGTGGGCAGGGATGATTTAACCAGGGAGTTGCGGAGGCAACGGTTTCTGCGGAAAGTGGAAAGGGGTGGAGATGGGAAGATGTGGCTAGTGGTGAGATCCCGATGGAGGTGGCGAAAATGTCAGGGGATTATGTGCTGTATGCGACGGCTGATGGGGACTAGGGGGACTGTTCCTGTTACTACTAGGGGCAAGAGCGGAGCTGCGGGATACCGAGGAGACTGGTGTGAGGGCCTCATTTATGATGGAAGAGCGGAACCCCCATTTCAAAAGGAATGAGGATATCTCAGATCTCCTGGTATGGAACACATCTTGGGCGCAGATGTGGCATAGATGGAGGAATTGGGATTTACGGATATTTTTGCAGGAGGTAGGGTGGGAAGAAGTTACTCCAGCATTTTGTGTCTCTCTTTGGCGTAAACCAGCATTTGCAGTTCATTCCTACATACTAGTTCTATGTTATCCCACTTTCTCATACACTCCCTATCCACTGGGGGCAATTTACAGAAGAGGGTAATGGTGGAAGGTTGCTTCTCGGACTGGAGGCCTGTGACTAGGGATGTGCCTCAGGGTTCGGTGCTGGGCCCGTTACTGTTTGTCATCTACATCAATGATTTGGATGAGAACATACAGGGCAAGATTAGCAAGTTTATTGATGATACAAAAATGAGTGGTTTTGCTGACAGTGACAATGGTTGTCAACCATTGCAGCAGGATCTGGATCGATTGGCGGAGGAATGGTTGATGGAATTTAATACAGAGAAGTGTGAGGTGTTGCATTTTGAACAAGGGCAGGACCTATACAGTAAATGGTAGTCCACTGGGTTGTGTTGTATAGTAGAGGGAGCTAGGAGTACGCGCATGGTTCCTTGAAGGTCGAGTCGCAGGTGGATAAGGTGGTCAAAAAGGCTTTAGGTACTTTGGCCTTCATCAGTCAGAGTATTGAGTATATAGGTTGGGAGGTCATGTTGCAGTTGTATAAGACGTTAGTGAGGCCGCATTTAGAATATTGTGTTCAGTTCTGGGCACCATGTTATAGGAAAGATATTGTCAAGCTTGAAAGGGTTCAGAAAAGATTTACGAGGATGTTGCCAGACTAGAGGGTGTGAGCTATAGGGAGAGGTTGAGTAGGCTGGGTCTTTATTCCTTGGAGCGTAGGAGGATGAGGGGAGATCTTATAGAGGTATACAAAATCATGAGAGGAATAGATCGGGTAGATGCACAGAGTCTTTTGCCCAGAGTAGGGGAATCGAGGACCAGAGGACATAGGATCGAGGTGAAGATGAAAAGATTGAATAGGAATCCGAGGGGGTAACTTTTTCACACAAAGGGTGGTGGGTGTTTGGAACGAGCTGCCAGAGGAGGTAGTTGAGGCTCGGACTATCCCATCATTTAAGAAAAAGACAGGTACATAGATAGGACAGGTTTGGAGGGTTATGGACCAAGGAAAGCAAGTGGGACTGATGTAGCTGGGACATGTTGGCCGGTGTGGGCAAGTTGGGCCAAAGGGCCTGTTTCCACACTGTATCACTCGATGACTTTATGGCTCTGTGACTCTAAGCCAATTAACCCTCAATCCCGTCCGTCTTTGGGACGTGGGAGGAAACTGGAACACCCGCAGGAAACCCACGGTCAAAAGACAATGGACAATAGCTGCAAGAGTAGGCCATTTTGCCCTTCGAGCCAGCACCGTCATTTAATGTGATCATGGTTGATCATCCACAAGCAGTACCCTGTTCCTGCCTTCTCCCCATATCCCCTGACTCTGCTATCTTTAAGAGCCCTACCTAGCACTCTCTTGAAAGTATCCACAGGAAAAATGTGCAAACTCCACACATATAATACCCGAAGTCAGGATCCAACCCAGGTCTTGGGTACTATGAGGCAGTGGCTCTACCAGCAGCACCACAGTGCCAAACGTATTGTCTAACTTGGTTTAAAACAGATAAAATTCTACCATTGAGACATGCAGCTAGGATAAGATTTTAGTTGAGACATAAGATATTACGGCTGCTGCATCTTGAGCAAAACACAAAGTGCTGGAGGAACTCATCAGGTCAGGCAGCATCTGTGGAGGGAAAGGGCAGATGATGTTTTGGTTTGGGACCCTTCTTCAGACTTAAATTCTACTTCAGATTCATGCTGCAGAAACAAGGACCTGCAGGTGCTGATTTATGAAAAAAACCCCAGAAAGTTTGAGTAACTCAATGGGTCAGTCAGCATCTCTGGAGAACATGGATAAGTGACGTTTCAGGTTGGGACCCTTCAGACTGATCAGTTTGAAACAATTAGTCTGAAAAAGGGTCCAAACCTGAAACGTCACCCATTCATGTTCTCAAGGACATAAAGTTACTTTTGCACTTTGTGTCCTTTTTCTTCAGATTCATGCTTTTAGTTTAGATTTTAGAGATCGAGTGTGCGTGGTGCCTTCGGCCACCAAGTCTGCGCTGACCAGTGATTGCCCTGTACACTAACCTACACATACTAGGGACAATTTTACTATTTACCAAACCCAAGTAACCTACAAACCTAAATGTCTTAGTAGTGTAGGAGGAAACCAGAACACCCAGAGAAAATCCATGCAGTCACAGAGAGAATGTACACATTCCGTACAGGCAGCATCCATAGTCAGGATCGAACCCGGGTCTCTGGCGCTGTAAGGCAGCAACTCTATCACTGCACCACTGTGCCACATGGACTTTGTATAAGACAGCATGACCTAAAATGCTCTGTATTAAAAATAACCCCCACAGAGAGTGAGAATTTAGCTTTAACTATTCTAGTATATTTATTTTATATAAAGTTATGGAATTTAGAGCCTCATCTGGTTTTCGTGACTCCAACCCACACTCATTGAGCTGATGGTTTTAATGTAGTGACTGGAACATTGCCATTGTTTAGATCCATTCATAACAGACACAGGCTTAGAACGACTTGACGGCCAGACCTCATTAGTCTGGGTGAGTCCTGATCACCCACCTCCCCTCTCTTTCTTGTGCTACACCATCCAAACATCTGCCCCACCTCCCGCACCTATTTCTACTTTAAAGGTGGCAGAGTGGCGCAGCGGTAGAGTTGCTGCCTCACAGCGCCAGTGACCTGGGTTCAATCCTAATTACGGGTGCTGTCTGTTCGGAGTTTGTACATCCTCCCTGTGACCGAGTGGGTTTTCTTTGGGTGCTCCGGTTTCCTCCCACGTTCCAAAGACGTTCAGGTTTGTTGGTTAATTGGCTTCAGTAAAAATTGTAAATTGTCCCCAGTGTGTAGGATAGTGCTAGCATATGGGGTGATCGTTGGTCGGCACGGACTCAGTGGGCCGAAGGGACTGTTTTTAGCTGTATCTTTAAAGTCTATCACCTGCCAGGCTTTCTTCCAGCTTTCTCTCCTTTACTCCATGAGTCTGAAGAAAGGTCCAAATCCAAAATGTCGTTTATACATATCCTCTAAAGAGGCTGCCTAATTCTTCCACCACTTTGTGCACTATGCAAGATGTCAGCATCTGTGGTTCCTTATTTTTTCAGTGTTTCTGTTTCAGTTTAGTTTAGTTTAGAGATACAGTGTGGAAACAGGCCCTTTGACCAGCAATCCCTGCACATTAACACTATTCCATACCCACTAGGGACGATTTTTACATTTACCAAGTCAATTAACCTACAAACCTGTAACTTTTTGGAGTATGGGAGGAAACCAAAGAATTTTGGAGAAAACCCACGCAGGTCACGGGGAGAACGTACAAACTCCGTACAGACAGCACCCATAGTTGGCATCGAACCCGGGTCTCCGGCGCTGCATTCGCTGTAAGGCAGCTACTCTACCGCTGCGCCACTGTGCCGTCCTTGTATTTCTGGTTGGGATATCCTTTGCATGTTGTGTTTTTCTGATAGATTGTTCAATTTACATGATATTCTTGATATCATGATAGTTTAATATGAAGTGATGCAATATAAGAATAGGACGATTGTATTTTGGGAACTGAGCAGTGAAGAAAACAGATTAACGCAGTGCATAGAGCGAGAGACCCGGGTTCGATCCTGACCTCAGGTGCTGTCTGTTTAGAGTATGCATGTTCCCCCTCTGACTGCGTGTGTTTCCTTCAAGGGCTCCGGTTTTCTCTCACATCCCAAAGACGTACGGGTGTGGCCTCGGGGGAGATGGCAGCCCCACCGGCAGTCTGTTGTCTTTTCATTGCTTTTGTTATTTTTTAGTTTGTTAGAAGTTTGTTTTAATGTTCTTTTGGTATGTTTTATGTGGGGGGAGGGGGGAGGGGGGAGGGGGGGGGAGGGGAGGGGGAAGGGGGAAACTTTTTTCAAGTTCTTACCTTTGCCGGAGATGTGATTAATTTTCGGATCACATTATCCGGGCTCTGCGGCCGACCATCGCTGGGGCTGGCAGCCTTCTCGGACTGTTGTGAGCCCCACCGAGGTGCGTGGACTTACATCGGAGCGGATCCCTTGCCTGGGATCGCTCCTCACCACGAACCACCGTGGACTTACCAACAAGGGCTCGCAGTCTCGGGTGAGGCTAGTCGAGAGCTCCAACGCCGCGGAAGGCTCGACCTGCCCCAACGCGAGGTTCGTTCGCCTGGCGCGGGGGAGCTGACAACCCCCTCAATGTGGGAGTGTAGCGCCTCGATACAGAGGGCCCGAACACCGGCTACGGGAGTCAAGATCGTCCTGTCAACAGGGGCTCGAGGCCCACGACTGTGGAAGAGCAAGGGGAAGGACTTGAACTATATTTCACCTTCCACCACAGTGAGGAGTATGAAGGAGTCACTGTGGTGGATGTTCAATGTTAAAAGGTGTTTTGTTTGTTTTGTCCCCAAGGTGGCTGCCGGAAGCGAGAGTGAACGCTGGCACGATTAGCTGCCGCTGCTCTCTCTTTGAATTATGTGTTGTTTATGTCCCTACTATTTTTTTGTTTTTTGTTTTATTCTGCTTATTAATGTTTTGTAATCTGCTTATTAAATTCAAAGACTCTCAAGGTGTCCTTGAGAGTCTTTGAAAGGTGCCCATAAGTATAATGTTAATAATAATAATAATAATAATAATAATAATAATAATAATAACAACAGGTTAATTGGCGGCTGTAAATTGCCCGTAATGTGTAGGGAGTGGATGAGAAAGTGGGATAACATAGTACTAGTGAAAACGGGTGATCGATGGTCGGCGTGGACCTGGTGGGCTGAAAGGCCTGTTTCTATGCTGTATCTTTCAATCAATCAATCAATCAATTGAATATACAATCCCAGAATACATTTCTAGTTCTGGTTCCACCCAAGCCTAATACAGCAACATCTGCAAATACTCAGACTTAAATATTTAATACACTGCTTGAGATACTGTGTGAGCCCATAAGCACTATGGAAAAATTGCTGTAATGATCCAAATGGCCCCAGAGTACAATATTCTCGTAGTTTCAAATTATTGGTTTCCTTCAGAACAGCTCGGTCATTTCAAGCATCATTGGCTAGAATTGGCACATTTCATTTGGAGCATTGCGTGCAGTTCTGGTCGCCCCATTACAGGAAGGATGTGGAGGCTTTGGAGAGGGTGCAGAGGTTTGCCAGAATGATGCTGGATTAGGGGGTATTAGCCACAAGGAGAGGTTGGGCAGTCTTGGATTGTTTTCTCTGGAGTGCCGGAGGTTGAAGGGAGACCTGATAGAAGACTATAAAATGATGGGAGACATAGATAGGGTAGACTGTCAGTACCTTTTCCCTGGATGGAACAGAGGGCACATCTTTAAAGCGAGAGGGACCAACTAAAAATGATATGCGGGGCAAGTATTTTTTTGCATGGAGGGTTGTGTGTGCCTAGAATACAGTGCCAGGGGTGGTGGGGAGGCAGATACAATAGTGGCATTTAAGATCGGCATCGGCACATGAATATGCAGCAAATGGAAGGATATGAATTATGTGCAGGCAGATACAAATTCGTCCTGGCATCATGTTCGGCACAGACAACTCAATTTGAAAATTTGCAGACGATACCACCGTAGTGAGCCGGATATCAAATAATGACGAGACGGAGTACAGGAAGGAGTTTGAGAACCTTGTAACCTGGTGCTAACAACCTTTCTCTCATTGTCCGCAAGAGAAAGGAGATAATGATGGACTTCAGGAAGTGAACCGGTACACATACCCCCGCATACACCGACGGTGCCGAAGTAGGGATGGTTGAAAGCTTCAAGTTCCTTGGAGTAAATATCACAAGCAACTTGTCCTGGATCACCCATATTGGCCAAGAAATCAATGCCTCTATTTCCTTAGAAAGATTAGAATGTTCGGCATGTGCTCAACAACTCTCACCAACATCTACACATGCACCGTAGAAAGTATTAAGGTTCACTTGCACCTCCTCCAACCCCATCTACTGTATCCGTTGTTCAAAATGTGAACTCTAATCCATCGGCGAGACCAAACGTAGACTGGATGATCGTTTCGTTGAACACCTTCACTCAGTCCGCTTGGACCTATCTGATCTCCCGGTTGCCAAACACTTTAATTCCCCCTCCCATTCCCACACTGACTTTTCTGTCCTGGGCCTCCTCCGTTGTCAGAGTGAGGCTAATCGCAAATTGGAGGAACAGCATCACATATTTCGCTTGGGCAGCTTACAGCCCAGTGATATGATATTAATTTCGCTAACTTCAAGTAACCCCTACACTCCCTCTCTCTCCATCTGTCACCCACCCAAGTCGCATCAGGTTCCCATTCTCACCTAGCACACAGCTAACAATAGCCTGTTTCCATTATCAACATTACTTTTTGGCATTTCTTTCATTAATTTGTTCTGTTTCTCTCTACATCACTATCTATATCTCTCCTTTCCCTTTTCTCTGACTAGTCTGAATAAGGGTCTCGTCCCAAAACGTTACCCATTTCTTCTCTCCAGAGATGCTGCCTGTCCCGCTTACTCCAGCTTTTTATGTCTATCTTTGGATTAAACCAGCATCTGCAGTTCCTTCCGACACATTAATAGACACTTGGACAGGTAAGTGGATGGGAAAGGTTGAAGCTCAGGCAAATGGGACCAGTGTAGATGGAGCATCTTGGTCAGCATGGAAGGTGCTTGTGCGCTGTTTGACCACGACTATGAACTAGGAGGCACAGGTTGAAAGAATTAATAGGAACCCGAGGGGCAACTTGGAAGGAGAAGATGGTCGAAGTAGATACAATAACAATTGGGAGGAATATCAGCTAAATGCTGGCAGATGGAACTAGTTTAGAAGGGGCTTTATTCCATCACCATGAATGACTTAGACCAGAGCACCTGTTTCTGAATTCTTGTTCTGGGTTTAGACATGGTCGTATGGTCAAAGGGAAGGAGGATTCACAGAGGGGGAGCAGTGAGAGAAATCCTGTTCACCAGTTCACCGGAAATTCAGTGAGAGAAAGACCTGTTTCTGACATGACTCCATGACCATCTTTTATTTAAATTGTGTGGCCTTCATGGAAATGCAGGGAATTGATGGATAGGGATTGTGTGCAGGCAGAAGAGATTCATTTAATTTGGCCTGTTTAATGCACAGGAATGAAAAA
Organism: Okamejei kenojei; assembly: GCA_035221665.1. Taxonomy (NCBI): domain Eukaryota; kingdom Metazoa; phylum Chordata; class Chondrichthyes; order Rajiformes; family Rajidae; genus Okamejei; species Okamejei kenojei. The sequence goes on from CM069136.1 coordinate 27,951,030, forward strand.
GATTGCAAAAAGTGGTGGATGCTGCCCGATCCATCACAGTACTGACCTTCCCACCACACACTGCCCGGTCCATTTTTAGTTTAGTTTAGAGATACAGCGTGGAAACAGGCCCTTCGAGCCACCGGGCCCACGCCGACCAGCGATCCCCGCACATTAACACTATCCTACACCCACTAGGGACAATTTCTACATTTACCAAGCCAATTAACCTACAAACCTGTACGTCTTCGGAGTGTGGGAGGAAACCGAAGATCTCGGAGAAAACTCACGCAGGTCACGGAGAGAATATACAAACTCCATACAGACATGCATCCGTAGTCAGGATCGAACCCGGGTCTCCGGCGCTGCATCCACTGTAAGGCAGCCGTCGTGATAATCACAGTAGTGACTTCCCCACCACACACTTCCCGGTCCATTACAGTACTGACTTCCCCACCACACACTGCCAGATCCACCAGAGGTACTGACCTCCCCACCATTGTGGAGCTCTACAGTAGTCGCTACCTCAAGAAACCAGCGAGCAGCAGAGACTCACACAACCCTGGCATCGGGAAGCAGGTATAGGAATCTAAAAACCGTATTGTCCAAGTTCAGGAGCAGCTTCTTCCCAACAACCATCAGGCTATTAGACACGACAATGTCCAAATAAGCTCCAGACTACATAGACTAGGGGGCATTGTCTTTGCACTTTTATTGTTTGTTTGCTTTTTTTTTAATATGCTGAACCATTTTTTGTTCATGGTGTTTACAGAGTACTATGTTTAAATACCTAGTTTTAAAGAAGGAACTGCAGATGCTGGAGAATCGAGGGTACACAAAAAGCTGGAGAAACTCAGCGGGTGCAGCAGCATCTAAGGAGCGAAGGAGATAGGCGACGTTTCGGGTCGAGACCCTTCTTCAGACCCGCTGAGTTTCTCCAGCTTTTTGTGTACCCATGTCTAAATACCTGTTGTGCAGCTGTAAGTAAGAATTTCATTGTTCTGTTTCGGGACATGTGACAATAAAACATTCTTGATCATGTTTAGCATGGACATTGTGAGCCGAAAGGTCTGTTCTGATAGACACAAAATGCTGGAGTGACAGGCGGCATATCTGGATAGAAGGAATGGGTGATTTTTCGGGTCGAGACCCTTTTTCAGACTATTCCTGTGCTGTTCTACATTCTATATTCATTTGATACCTGCTACTTTTTCCACATCTTTGGGACTCTAATGAACAGAGAAAAGCTGTTCTGCAGCTGATGTTTTTTCATTATTTTCTTTGCTGCTGTAGTTTTAGACCTTTGTATTTAAGATGTTCCTTCCAGCCATCTTTCCATTCAACTCTCTAACTCACACTGAGTTGCAAGACTCACTGAGGTTGTTCCTCAGATCACTCTATTTCTTTGGAACTTTCTTTAATCTGTTCGTGCTCACAGTTTGACAGCCAAGAGGCGTTTAAATAGGCATATGAATATGCGGGAATGGATGGTACATGGATCACATGCAGGCAGAGGAGATTAGCCTTAAGGGCCTGTCCAACGGCGATTTTTTCGGTGACCGTCGGCATCATTGACTGACGTATCAGGTCACCGAAAAAGTTGTGGCGTGATGACGTATTGACGCGCGGTGCTTCCTCAAGTATCGCAACATTTCTTTTGTCGCTGTTGGATTTTGAAATGTTCAAAATCTTTCGGCAACCCTGATACGCCAGTCAATGATGCCGGCAGTCGCCGAAAAAATCGGCAAGTGGGACAGGCCCTTAACTTGGCATCATGTTTGGCATGGACATTTTGGGCTACTTTGTATCTTCACTTGCTTTATCTATTGTATGAGTTTGTGTAGGAAGGAACTGCAGATGTTGGTTTATACGGAGGTTGGACACAAAGTGTTGGAGTAACTCAGCGGTTCAGGCAGCATTTGGGGGGGAAAAATAGGATTGGTGACATTGTGGATTGGAACCCTTCTTTCAGACTGAAAGTAGAGGAGGTATGGGTGAGGGAGGGGAAGCTAGAGGTTGGAAAAGGCCAGAATAAATCAGGGCCGACATCAGATGACTAAGGAAGGGTGCAGCCCATATGGCCCTTGAGTTTGACGTATGTGTGCATGATATATCTGATCTGATTGGAAAGCATGCAAAACAAAGCTTTCGTCAGTACCTGCGACAATAATAAACCTAAACCTACACCTGTGTAGGAAGGAACTGTAGATGCTGGTTTAAACCGCAGACACGAAAAGCTCAGTGGGACAGGCAGCATCTCTGGAGAGAAGGAATGGGTGATGTTTCGGGTCGGTCTGAAGAAGGGTCTATGCCTGAAACGTCACCCATTCCTTCTCTCCAGAGATGCTGCCTGCCCTGCTAAGTTACTCAGGGGGGCTCCGTTGAATATGGCTGCCCTGCCAGCAGCTGTTAGTCCTTTCACCCTTTTTGTTTTATTTTTAGTGAGTTATAAAGTGTTTGTTTTGGAGGTCTAGTCTTTTTATGTGGGGGGTGGGAGGGGGGTGGGAAGGGGAAGGGGGAAACTGTTTTTCTCAGTCCCTAACTGGTCGGAGATGCGGCTTTTCTCCGAGCCGTATCTTCGCCCCCTCCTCACGGCCTACCAACAGGACTGGAGCAGGGTTTCCTGCCGGGACCGGCCAGAACTTCAGCTTCAGCGGCACCATCACGGAGCGGGCGATGCCTTACCCAGGTCGCCGTGCGGTGGGCTCCAGAGTGCTGAGACTGCCGACTCCAACATCGCGGAGCTGCGGTCGGTGGAGCATCCAGCTGCGGGGCTGCGCTGAACTTTAAACACCGCAGAGCCTGGGATCTCTTGCCAAGATCACCAGTGTTGGAGCTCCAACCAGCGCGGCCTGTGGACTTTGGGAGCCGCGGTCTCTGGGGAGGAAGCGGCCGTTCCAGACACTCCAAGCCGCTGAGAGGGTTCTGCCGATGCCGGAGTTCCATCATCCGGCGAGAGGGCCTGAAGAATTGGGCTGCCGTAGCAGCGACTGCGGAGGCTTCAATAGGCCCGACCATGGGTGAACGGGGAAGGGACTGGACTTTGCTGCCGTCCCTCATAGTGGGAACCATTGTGGGGGGATGTTTTTATGTTTATTGTTAAATTCTTTAATGTTGAGTCTTATTTTTATTGGTGTGCTGCAAATGGCAAATCAAATTTCACTACACCAATTGGTGTATGTGATAATAAATGTCCTTTGTATCCTTTGTATCCTTTACTCCAGCCTTTTGTGTCTCAAACAACACCTGCTCCTGTGATGTACTGTTCCATGTTCTCTGTTGTTCTATGACAAGGGCAGGTTTTACACTCAGCAGTGAATGGATGGCACCAACATCTCATAGTATTTGGATTTGCCTGCAGACTCTCTGCTGCCTGGAGTGCAGAGGTGATCTTATAGAGGTGCACAAAATCATGAGGGGAACAAATAGGATGAATGCATAGAATCCTTTACCCAGGGTAGGGGAATCGAGAACCAGAGGACATAGGTTTAATGTGAGGGGGGAAAGATTTGATAAGAACCTGAGGGGTAACTTTTTTACACAAAGGGTGGTGGGTGTATGGAACGAGGTAGTTGAGGCAAATACTACCATAATGAGCGAGAGACACTTGGATAGGTACATGAATAGGAAAGGTTTCGAGGGATATATGGGCCAAGCACAGGCAGGTGGGACTAATGTAGATGGGGCATGTTGGTTGGCATGGGCAAGTTGGGCCGAAGGGTTTGTTGCCATGCTGTATGACTATAGCTTTTGGCACAAGACCGTGCTGTGATTTGGGTGAGGTTTGGTGAGCTGATCTTTACAGAGGATACGTGAGCTGTTCAGCAAGGATCTGACTGATGAAGTGCTCTCTATGGCTCCACAAATTAAAAACCGAGACTATTTTACAGAAAGTCAGCATATTTCTACCGTCGAAAATAACCATATCTCAGTATTGGTTATGTGATTATCCAGTGGATTGACTTTCGTCTGTAATTATCCATAGCTGACTTCAGAAGCACCAGACTCACTAGGCAGTGTGGAAACAGGCCCTGCGGCCCACCGAGTACATGCCGACCATCGATCACCCCATACACTAGCACTATCCTACACACTAGAAACAATTTACAATTTTACCAAAGCCAATTTTACTTCGGAGTCACGTGAGTGACTACGTGAAGAAGGCCCGCCTGGTGCTGGAACAGCATTACGTCGACGCTGACGGCAGAAGCAGGAGTTGCACAGACAGCTCCTCGACAGCGGTAGGTACGGAACCGGCAGGTAAGTGCAGTTGAAAATTTTTTTAGGAAGTCTGCAAAACTCCGTGCCTGGTGGATTGAACCAGGGTTTTAAAAAGTTTTAAAAAACAAAGTAAAAGTTTAAATTCAACAGAAATACTCTGTTAAAAAACAACGGAGTTTTGAAAAGAACGTCCCAGGGGAATACCTAGCGATCGGGATGAGAGATTAATTACGGGGCCGGTTCCGATACTGGTACCGTTAAAAATACGGTAGAGAGGTTAAAATGCTCCACAATCTTTTGGCAGGAAATTTTAAAAGTCAGAAAGGCTGTAATTTAAAAAGTTAATAAATTTCGCGATATGGAGAAAGTACTCCAAAATATAAAAAAGAGACAAGGGTCACAGTACCCAAACAGTTCCCCAAAAAAGACCCTGAGGGGCTTGAATATACAAAATATGGCTATGTGCCAAATTGAGAATTTGAAACTCTGGACCCTGGATTAGGGTGGAGGAAGTCTCTTTGGATATAATTCCAAGTGGATCAGGGCTGCAAAAGACAGACCCTGCAAGTGGTGATGTGAATTATGAATGCACACCACAAATAAAAAAGAGAGGCCAGATGTGCCTGAGATAGCAAAAGTTTTTGCTATATCTAAAGGAAGTGGTGAGGCTATGGAAGAAAACCTAGCTGCCAACATTAATTATATGGTATCTCACCAACTTCAAGAATACAATAAAACTTTTATGTTTTATTAAAATATCAACGGTAAATCCATTTATAATATCCATGTCTCAAATTATATGAGATATAAGAAATACAATTTCAAAGTATTTCAAAATGGTGCAAATAAGTAATACTTTCAAAATAAAATAAATTGCCATCAGTTGTGGAGCTCAATGGGAAGAAATATATATAATTTACCAAATCTGCACTATAGGTTCGCAGATCAATACAAATCAGGATATATTAAACTCCTGATTATTATGGAATAAACCTGCCTTATGATAAATCAAAGATATTAATTACAAAAGAACAGACTACTGATCTTTAAACTTTGGGGAGAAAAACTATGATCCAATGAAAAATTCGATAATGGATCAAAACAAAGGCAAAGATCTTTTAACTTGCGGGGAAAAAACTATGATCCAATGAAAGATTTGATAATGGATCAAAACAAAGGCAGAAGTGGTATAATCCAAACATAGCCTTATCCAAACCTATATAATTAGGAAAAAGAAGGCTTGAAGTACGTTGAAGAGGTGCAAACATCTGGTTACAAAATAAGTTCATGAAATCTCCAATTATGGGGGATTACAGGTGTATTATGATTGTTAATTTAATATAACTAAGGAAGGATTGGTTCACCTGTATAAGAACATTTTAAAAATTGATTTCAGGTTTGCACTCAAAAGTAATTTTAATAAGAAGGGGTACGTACATGTATATTATAAAATTACCTCAGTGTAAAGATTTCATGGTATAAACCATACAAAACATCATTATATTTTACACTTTCACAGTGTAAGAAAATGGAAACATCTAGAACATGGAAAAACTGTTGTGATTAACAAAGTGTTAATCAATATTACAGGTGCGTGAAATTAATTAAAGTGGGTCAAGCTGTGCAAGTTAAAACATTGTCCAAACAATCAAATCAGTTCAAGGCTGTTAAACCGAACACTGAAGGAACAATTATACTGATAAAAGATCAGCACTTGCACTAATGAGGTCATGGTCATGGGTTATCTCGATTACATTTAAATTGGAAGAGATAAGAGCAGCTGCAAATTAGTGCCTGCAATTACAAACCTGGTGGTAGGTAAGGACCTGACCCATTACATAAAGCATATGCTTAGGCATTAATAAAATATTCATAAATTACTATTCTAAGTTTAGAAGTAATTCAAGCACCATAAGCGAGGGAAAAATTGTTCCATGATACAAATATGTCTAATTGTTGTTGACATACTTTGTCCCTCCATTAGGTTAGGTAAAAAATAAATAAAGTTCCAAAAGATGGAATACAGAAGCTTATAAGAATATGTATGCCTTGTGAAGAGGCTTATGCAAAATATCAAATGATACGTTATCAATATTCAAGTAATGTAAAAAAGGTTCACAAGCTGCTTCAACTATAAGATTAACAGCTGTTGCAAACTGAAGCAAGTGTTACAGATGATGTACAGCTTCTGTGAATGTAAAGATAAGAATATTATCTATTCTTATAACAATAATTGATATGTCTCTTGTTCGGACTGCAGACAATAATACCAGGTGAACATAAATGGTTTGTCCTAAGAAATGTTCCAAACATTCGTAGTAATTGTTGAAGTATAAGGAGTTATGGATTAAAGATCGATTGTTTTATTATGGAACTGTCCATGTCGTATCAAGATGAACAATACCACGGCTGTGGCATATGTTAACAATGGTATCGGAGACAACAAATTTGGGAGAAAAACATATTGTCATTATTTTGCATTACTTACGATTAATCTGGTTGTATACAGATTAAATCACTGACTTTTCAAATGTTTCTTGTGGGTCACAAGATAAGTCAAATAACAATCATGGGATTATCTGAGTAAACAGATGTGGCATATTTTAAAGTTTAGTCCACCTGTTTATCTCTAAAGAAGAGACAATGGTATCGGAAGACAACAAATTTGGGAGGAAAAACATATTGTCATTAATATGGATTACTTACGATTAATCTGATTACATACAGATTAAATCACCGATCTTTCGAATATTTCTTGTGGGTAAACCAAGAATAGCGAAGGTGGATGCTTTTCTCCCAATTACATGAGGAAAAGATTTCTTTTGTGTTCCTCATTTTGTTTGATAGGGCAGTGTCTGGTGAAAATGTAGCGGACACTGCCAGAGGCATTTGGTGGCCTAATACGGATCCTTTATGGTTTCATAAATATTGTGTGATTTTGAACTGCTAGTGATGATTCATAGTGGCAGCAATTTATTGAAGTCTAAAAAGGGGTCTCGACCCAGGTCGTTGCCTGTCTCTTTTCGCTCTTTGGATGCTGCTGCACCCACTGGGATCTCCAGGTTTGAGAAACCCTGCAGTAATTTATTGTTGTACAAAAGCATCCATGAGATGAAAATATGAATTTGACTATTTGCAGGCTGACCAGACCATTACAACAGCTGATGGTCAAAGAAGTCTATGAATGTTAACTAAATATAACAACATATCAATAAAATAATTATGTATAAAGAAGTGTTATACCTGCAATTTGCAGAAATAAGTCTAAAAAAAAAAACCAAAACAATATTTTGTTATAAGAAATTGGAGGTCTGTATATACAGTAAAGTTATTTTATCATATTAGATATATGTGAATTCCTTGTGGATTGCATTTTCTAAGTATCTAATTGATAGAGCCAATAATAGGGCTCAGAGTGTTACCGTCTTATAAACGGACAATATATTAACCAAGAAGTTATCAGATGCATTCATAATATCCCGATATGGAAAGGGATATATATGTAAATATTAATAAATATATATATATATGTGTGTGTGTATATATATATATATATATGATATATATATGATATATATATGTGTATATGTATATATAATCTGTCCAAAATTGTAAAAAATATAAAGGCAGGAGATAAATAATCTTGAATTGCCTTAAGAAATGGACTCTATCTATGATTCAAAAAACTTAAACATTGAAAATAATAATGCTGATAACTTTAGTATCAATATAAGAGTGCAAACATTGCAAATGTTACGTTATAATTGCATGTGGATACAGATTGCATTATCATATATGTTTATGAATCTACCAAACAAAGCACACCAAGAAGACCTGAAACCAAGGTAAACCTATAAGCATATCCTGCCGGCTTTAAGTTGTGTGTGTGTGTGTGTGTGTGTGTGTGTGTGTGTGTGTGTGTGTGTGTGTGTGTGTGTGTGTGTGTGTGTGTGTGTGTGTGTGTGTGTGTGTGTGTGTGAACATTGATGAAAATGTTGCAGTAGGTAAGAGTCTCTGTGGCAATGAGACTGCTTATTACACACAAAAACCACATTGGGTTCAGTAAAAACTGATGGTTATAGAGGAATGTATTTCTAGATGGTTAGAAATTGGATACATTCAGTAGGAACTAGACACTGAAAGGTGGAAAATCACTCTGTTAATGAGGTAAATACATTAGAAACATAGAAACATAGAAATTAGGTGCAGGAGTAGGCCATTCAGCCCTTCGAGCCTGCACCGCCATTCAATATGATCATGGCTGATCATCCAACTCAGTATCCCGTACCTGCCTTCTCTCCATACCCTCTGATCCCCTTAGCCACAAGGGCCACATCCAACTCACTCTTAAATATAGCCAATGAACTGGCCTCAACTACCCTCTGTGGCAGAGAGTTCCAGAGACTCACCACTCTCTGTGTGAAAAAAGTCTTTCTCATCTCGGTCTTAAAGGATTTCCCCCTTATCCTTAAGCTGTGACCCCTTGTCCTGGACTTCCCCAACATCGGGAACAATCTTCCTGCATCTAGCCTGTCCAACCCCTTAAGAATTTTGTAAGTTTCTATAAGATCCCCTCTCAATCTCCTAAATTCCAGAGAGTATAAACCGAGTCTATCCAGTCTTTCTTCATAAGACAGTCCTGACATCCCAGGAATCAGTCTGGTGAACCTTCTCTGCACTCCCTCTATGGCAATAATGTCCTTCCTCAGATTTGGAGACCAAAACTGTACGCAATACTCCAGGTGTGGTCTCACCAAGACCCTGTACAACTGAAGTAGAACCTCCCTGCTCCTGTACTCAAATCCTTTTGCTATGAAAGCTAACATACCATTCGCTTTTTTCACTGCCTGCTGCACCTGCATGCCTACTTTCAATGACTGGTGTACCATGACACCCAGGTCTCGCTGCATCTCCCCTTTTCCTAATCGGCCACCATTTAAATAATAGTCTGCTTTCCTGTTTTTGCCACCAAAGTGGATAACCTCACATTTATCCACATTATACTGCATCTGCCAAACATTTGCCCACTCACCCAGCCTATCCAAGTCACCTTGCAGTCTCCTAGCATCCTCCTCACAGCGAACACTGCCCCCCAGCTTAGTGTCATCCGCAAACTTGGAGATATTGCCTTAAATTCCCTCATCCAGATCATTAATATATATTGTAAATAGCTGGGGTCCCAGCACTGAGCCCTGCGGTACCCCACTAGTTACTGCCTGCCATTGTGAAAAGGACCCGTTTACTCCTACTCTTTGCTTCCTGTTTGCCAGCCAGTTCTCTATCCACATCAATACTGAACCCCTAATACCGTATGCTTTAAGTTTGTATACTAATCTCTTATGTGGGACCTTGTCGAAAGCCTTCTGGAAGTCCAGATATACCACATCCACTGGTTCTCCCTTATCCACGCTACGTTACATCCTCGAAAAATTCCACAAGATTCGTCAGACATGATTTACCTTTTGTAAATCCATGCTGACTTTGTCCAATGATTTCACCACTTTCCAAATGTGCTGCTATCCCATCTTTAATAACTGACTCTAGCAGTTTCCCCACTACCGATGTTAGACTAACTGGTCTGTAATTCCCCATTTTCTCTCTCCCTCCCTTCTTAAAAAGAGGGGTTACATTTGCTACCCGCCAATCCTCAGGAACTACTCCAGAATCTAAAGAGTTTTGAAAGATTATCACTAATGCATCCACTATTTCCTGAGCTACTTCCTTAAGTACTCTGGGATGCAGCCTATCTGGCCCTGGGGATTTATCGGCCTTTAATCTATTCAATTTACCCAACACCACTTCCCGACTGACCTGGATTTCACTCAATTCCTCCTTTGACCCACAGTCCCCTGCTATTTCAGGCAGATTATTTATGTCTTCCTTAGTGAAGACGGAACCAAAGTAGTTATTCAATTGGTCCGCCATATCCTTGTTCCCCATGATCAACTCACCTGTTTCTGACTGCAAGGGACCTACATTTGTTTTAACTAACCTCTTTCTCTTCACATATCTATAAAAACTTTTGCAGTCAGTTTTTATGTTCCCTGCCAGTTTTCTTTCATAATCTATTTTTCCTTTCCTAATTAAGCCCTTTGTCCTCCTCTGCTGGTCTCTGAATTTCTCCCAGTCCTCTGGTATGCTGCTTTTTCTGGCTACTTTGTACGCATCATCCTTTGCTTTGATACTATCCCTGATTTCCCTTGTTATCCACGGATGCACTACCTTCCCTGATTTATTCTTTTGCCAAACTGGGATGAACAATTTTTGTAGTTCATCCATGCAGTCTTTAAATGTCTTCCATTGTATATCCACCGTCAACCCTTTTAGAATTAATTGCCAGTCAATCTTGGCCAATTCACGTCTCATACCCTCAAAGTTACCTTTCTTTAAGTTCAGAACCATTGTTTTCTGAATTAACAATGTCACTCTCCTTCCTAATGAAGAACTCAGCCATATTATGGTCACTCTTGCCCAAGGGGGCACGTACAACAAGACGGCTAATTACCCCTTCCTCATTACTCAAAATCCAGTCTAAAATAGCCTGCTCTCTCGTTGGTTCCTCTACATGTTGATTTAGATAACTATCCCGCATACATTCCAAAAAATCCTCTTCCTCAGCACCCCTGCCAATTTGATTAACCCAATCTATATGTAGATTGAAGTCACCCATTATAACTGTTTTGCCTTTGTCGCACGCATTTCTAATTTCCTGTTTGATACCATCCCCAACTTCTCTGCTACTGTTAGGTGGCCTGTACACAACACCCACCAGCGTTTTCTGCCCCTTAGTGTTTTGTAGCTCTACCCATACCGATTCCACATCCTCCAAGCTAATGTCCTTCCTTTCCATTGCGTTAATCTCCTCTCTAACCAGCAACGCTACCCCACCTCCTTTTCCTTTCTCTCTATCCCTCCTGAATATTGAATATCCCTGGATGTTCAGCTCCCAGCCTACGTCACCCTGGAGCCATGTCTCCGTGATCCCAACTATATCATAATCATTAATATCTATCTGCACATTCACAGGAATGGCACGGGATGAGCCACTCGAGCAAAGATGCAAGGCCGCAGGAGGCTGTAGATTACTGTTAAAGTAAAAAGGAACCAGTCATGGTGTCAGATTTGGACACGCAATGTTCGGTTCTCTATAGTTGTTGCTTTGTCATGCCATCAAAATATATATATCAATTGGTATTTGTGATAAACTTGCCTTTCAATGGAAAGGGCATTACTTTCATTTTTTATAATGTGAAATAATTTATCACATAACTTGAGGCAATGTTTGGGGAAAAATGTGTTATTTGCTCGTTATTGTGTTAAATGAGCCGTACTGTCGAATGGAATAAATTCTACGACACGAAAAACCCAGAAAGCTTCAAACTCTTCACGTAGTCACTCATGTGACTCCGAAGTAAAATAGTAAGATTAAACGAGAACTTACCAGTTCGAAGTTTGATCGTTATTTTATGATGAGTAACGATGAGGGATTACGTGCCCTCCACTCCCCACCCTCATAAAATGAATGATCATCTGGTAGTTCTAAATCTATGATGAGCCTTACTATCTTACTCCGGCTATTTTGTGTTCTGTGTTTTTCATGCCGCTGCTTTGAAGTATGCCGTTCCAGCGCCAGGCGGGCCTTCTTCACGTAATCCCTCATCGTTACTCCTCATAAAATAACGATCAAACTTCGAACTGGTAAGTTCTCGTTTAATCTTACTATTAACCTTCAAGCCTGCATGTCTTTGGAGTGTGTCAAGACACGGAGCACCCGGAGAAATCCCACTTGGTCACAAACTCTGTACAAACAGCACCTGTAGTCAGGATCGATCCCAGGTCTCCGGCACCATAAGGCGGCAACGATCTTCAGTTTACTCCCACACTCCTAAAATGTACAGGTTTAGGTTAATTGGCTTGGTATAAATGAAAATAGTTCCGAGTGTGTGTAGGATGGTGTTAATATGTTGGGAACGCTGGTCGGTGTGGTCTCGGTGGGCCTAAAGGCCTGTTCCCGTGCACTATCTCTAAACTAAAGTAAACTAAACGTCCTCTGGCAATTCGTTCCATATACCCACCACCCTCTGTGAAATATTTTGTCCTTCAGATACCCATCAAATATTTTCCCTCAAACTTTAAACCAATGCCCTCCAGGTTCTAATGCTCCCACCCTGAAAAAAACTGTACAGTCACCTTATCTATTCCCCACATGATGTTATACACCTTTATAAGATTACCCCTCAGCCTCCTGCACACCAAGGAATATATTTCTCAATGGTCCAGAGGTTCAATGGTTCTTTATTATCATGTGCACCAAGCTACAGTGACATTTTCTTTTTTTGCATACAGATCAGTAAAGGCCCTGTCCCATTTTCCCAAGTTACACACAAACTGTCCCGAGTTTTCCCCTTGATTCAAACTCAGGGAATGTCGGGGAATGTTCGTAGCGAGTCCGTAGGAGTCTGTAGATGTTTCGTAGTGGCTCGTAATGCCAACCGTAGGAACTCGGGGCATCAGGTAAGTTGGGACGATTTTTCAGCATGTTGAAAAATCTCCAGGAGTAGAAAAAATAGCCCCGAGGACCTACGAATGGCTATTACCATAATTATCTGAGTTCGAAACAAGGGGAAAACCCGGGAGAGTTCGTGAGTAACTCGGGAAAGTGGGACAGGGCCTTTATATTATTGCCATATATAAGTACAATCCCTAGATTCTAGATTCCTCATGAGAGGAATAGATCGGGCCTCTTACCCAGAGTAAGTGAATTGAGGACCAGAGGACATAGTTTCAAGGTGAAGGGGAAAAGATTTAATAGGAATCTGAGGGGTAGCTTTTCCACACAAAGGGTGGTGGGGGTATGGAACAAGCTGCCAGAGTAGGTAGTTGAGGCTGGGACTATCCCGACATTTAAGAAACAGTTAGGCAGGTACATGGATAGGACAGGTTTGGAGGCATATGGACCAAACGCTGGCGTGTGGGACTAGTATAGATGCAACATGTTGGCCGGTGTGGGCAAGTTGGGCCGAAGGTCTTGTTTCCACACTGTATCACTCTATGACTATGACAAGAATACTTAGAAACAGCCCAGCTGAGTCCATATACAAGAGTTGCTAGTCTCGGTTTGGGGCCATATAGGCCCGTTGCAGCCATGCCCTCCATCTGATCGTCCCTGTGAACCGTCGTCCCTCTCCTGGCACGGCCCTTTTCAGCCTCTGCAGCTGACCTTGAGGGCACAAAAGTACTACTCCCTGGTCCTTCTTACCTGCCCTTTGTCCAGCGTCCGCTGTCGTTGCCGACTCCCTCCACCCTGCAGTTTCTGGTCTTCGGGGCGAACGGGCTGGGCTCGGACTTTCCTCCCCTGGTTCCGAAGCGGACGAGCCAGGTCTGCTGTCGAGGTATACTCCAAGTACAGCCACACTTACGTCCTGTACAACTGTAACATTACATCCCAGCTTCTGTACTAAATACTCTGATTGATGAAGCCCAACATGCCAAAAGTGTTCTTGACCACCCAATTTACCTGCAAAGCCACTTTTGGGGAACTATGCACCTCCACTCTTACATCCCACTGCTCTACAACACTTCCCAGAGCCCTGCTATTCACTATTGAGGTCCTGCCTTGGTTTGACTTCCCAATACCACCGGGTGGCGCTTGCAATGTCTGCCTCACCAACAGTCTGTCCGTCCCTTTCTTCTTTATGTTTTAATAGTATGTGTTAAATGTATGTTTTTAGTGTTCTTTAGCTTTTTTATGTGCGCGGCGGGGTGGGGGGTTGCGGGAAACGTTTTCTAATCTCATACCTCGATGGAGATGCGATTTGTTTTCTGTATCATATCTCCGTCCGCACTGCGGCCCAACATCGAGGAATTGCTGGTCTTTGTTGGAGACCGACAATGAGAGCTCCAACCGCGGGTGCCTGCAGACTTTAACATCATGGAGCTTGTGGTCTCTGGTTAGAGGCTGACTTTGGGAACTCCAAGCCGCAGGAGCTTAGACCTCCCCGACTGTGGATGGTTCGAATGCCCCGACCGCGGGAGAATAAAGAGGAAGAGGATTGGAGTTTTTTGATTTCCACCTCACAGTGAGGAATGTGGGGAATCCGCTGTGGTGAATGTTTATGTTAGCTTTTATGTAGTTGTGTGTCTTGTTGCTTTTTTTTGTTTAGTATGGCTGTATGGTAATTCGTATATCACTGTACATTAATTGGTACACGTGACAATAAAAGACTTTTGAAAACTTTGAAAATGCAGCACCTCACACTTATCTGCATTAAACCTCATGAGCTTTTCTTCAGCCCACCTGCCCGGCTGATGAAGAAAATGCCGTAAATTTTGATAACCATCTTCACTGTCTACTATACCACCTATTTTTGTTACTATCATGCCTTGCAAATTCTCACCTAAATCGTTTATATAGATGAATAACAGGTGACGAGAACTTTCTTAAAACTGCTGACGTACTGTATCAAATACAGTGAGATACGACACCACTGTTGTGGGACTGATGGGGATGAGTCAGAGTATAGAAGTGAGATCGACCGACCGACTATATTGTGCCAGCACAATAACCTGGCCCTCAACACCAGCAAAACCAAGGAACTGATTGTGGATTTTGGAAGGAGTAGGATGGGGACCCACAGTCCCGTTTACATCAACGGGTCGATGGTTGAAAGGGTCAAGAACTTCAAATTCCTGCGTGTGCATATATCTGAAGATCTCTCCTGGTCGAAGGACACTGATGCAATTATAAAGAAAGCACTCTACTTCCTGAGAACATTACGGAAAGTCGGTATGTCAAGGAGGACTCTCTCTAACTTCTACAGGTGCACAGTAGAGAGCATGCTAACCGGTTGGCTTGATTCAGCAACTTGAGCGACCAGGAGCGGAAAAGACTACAAAAAGTAGTACACACTGCCCAGTCAATCATCGGCTCTGACCTCCCTTCCGTCGAGGGGATCTATTACAGTCGCTGCCTCAAAAAGGCTGGCAGCATCTTCAAGGACCCAGACCATCCTGGTCACTCACTCATTTCCCCGCAGCCTTCAGGTAGAGGTACAGGAGCCTGAAGACTGCAACATCCAGGTTCAGAAATAGCTATTCCCCACAGCCATCAGGCTATTAAACTCAACTGTAACAAATCTCTGAACATTAATAGACCATTATCTGTTTATTTGCACTTTATCTGCTTATTTATTGATGTGTGTATATATTTATATAATGGTACACGGACTCACTGATATGTTCTGTATTCATGCCTACTATATTCTGTTGTGCTGAATCAAAGCAAGAATTTCATTGTCCTACCTGCGACACATGACAATAAACTCTCTTGACTTGACTCTTGACTTGAGTTCCTAGGTGTGGCTGTTAACTTTGTCCAATCTCGAAACTAAAACGCGAAAGCATCTGCAGGTCATTGTGTCTCCACTAGATGGCTGTATTGTGCTACATGTTTTTACAGGAACTAAGGGAATTAACAGGAAATAAATACTTTTTGTCCATAAAAAGTGCCTTTCTCGGAAGGCAAAACTGCTCTCTGACCATACTTTGATAGTCACTGTTACAATGGGGAAAATGTTACAACCGGTTCTCCTGTAACACAGTTCTATGAAGAGCTTTGAGATATCAGCCAATTTTTCTTCCAGCTACATTTTCCGGAACCTGTTGATTCTTGGAGACCCAGGACATTGTTGTCAGGCTTCCATGCATTCTGTTTGCTGCCCTCTATGCTATTCAAGTGGATGAAAGCATTGGATGGAAGTATTTGCAAAAAATGATTTTAAGTTGAAGATTTCTGCTGGTGCTAAAACCCTCAAGAACAAAAGAGTCAGAGTCATACAGCATGGAAACAGGCCCTTCGGCCCAAGTCGTCCATGCCGACCAAGATGCCTCATCTAAGCTAGTCTTACTTGTCTGCCTTTGCTCCATACAGTATCCCTCTAAACCATTGCTATCCATGTATCTGTCCAAATGTATTTTTACTGCTGTTATAGTGCCTGCCTCAACTATCTTCTCAACTATCATTACATACAATGCCCTCCATAATGTTTGGGACAAAGACCCATCATTTATTTATTTGTCTCTGT
The DNA here is from genome assembly GCA_035221665.1 of Okamejei kenojei. Classification (NCBI taxonomy): domain Eukaryota; kingdom Metazoa; phylum Chordata; class Chondrichthyes; order Rajiformes; family Rajidae; genus Okamejei; species Okamejei kenojei. The sequence goes on from CM069136.1 coordinate 27,967,313, forward strand.
ACTCCACAATTTGAGATTTGTAATAGAAAAAAAAATCACATGTGGTTAAAGTACACATTGTGAGATTTTATTAAAGGCAATTTTTATACATTTTGGTTTCACCATGTAGAAATTACAGTCATGTTTATACATAGTAACCCCATTTCAGGGTACCATAATGTTTGGGACACAAGGCTTCACATGTGTTTGTAATTGCTCAGGTGTGTTTAATGCCTATGTATAAAACTCCTCCTCAATGCAGGTATAAGAGAGCTCTCAGCATCCAGTCTCCATCACCTTTGGAAACTTTTATTGCTGTTTATCAACATGAGCACCAAAGTTGTGCCAATGAAAGTCAAATAAGCCATTACGAGACTGAGAAACAAGAATAAAACTGTTGGAGATATCAGCCAAACATTAGGCTTACTAAAATCAACTGTCTGGAACATCATTAAGAAGAAAGAGAGCACTGGTGAGTTTACTAATTGCAAAGGGACTGGCTGGCCAAGGAAGACCTCCACAGCTGATGACAGAAGAATTCTCTCAATTAAAAAGAAAAATCCCCAAACACCTGTCTGACAAATCAGAAACACTCTTCAGGAGTCAGGTGTGGATTTGTCAATGACCACTGTCTGCAGAAGACTTCATGAACAGAAATACAGAGGCTACACTGCAATATGCAAACCACTGGTTAGCTGCAAAAATAGGATGGCCAGGTGACAGTTTGCCAAGAAGTACTTAAAAGAGCAATCACAGTTCTGGAAAAATGATCTTATGGACAGATGAGCAAAGATTAACATATCAGAGTGATGGCAAGAGCAAAATATGGATGAGAGAAGGAACTGCCCAAGATCCAAAGCATACCACATCATCAGTGAAACACGGTGGTGGGGGTGTTATGGCCTGGACATGTATGGCGGCTGAAGGTACTGGCTCACTTATCTTCATTGATGATACACTGCTCTATCATCTCTGCTGGTATCTACTGAAGTTCAAACAAATGCCTTAAAACTCATTGGCCGGTGGTTCATTCTACAGCAAGACAATGATCCCAAACATACTGCTAAAGCAACAAAGGAGTTCTTCAAAGCTAACAAATGGTCAATTCTTGAGTGGTTAAGTCAATCACCCAATATGAACCCAATTGAACATGCCTTTTATATGCTGAAGAGAAAACATAAGGTGACTAGCCCCCAAAACAATTATAAGCTAAAGATGGCTGCAATACAGGCCTGGCAGAGCATCACCTGAGAAGACACCCAGCAATTGGTGATGTCCATGAATCGCAAACTTCAAGCTATCATTGCATGCAAAGGATGTGCAACAAAATACTAAACATGACTACTTTCATTTACATGACATTGCTGTGTCCCAAACATTATGGTGCCCTGAAATAGGGGGACTATGTAAGAACATTGCTATAATTTCTACATGGTAAAAATGTATAAAAATGGCCTTCATTAAAATCTGACAATTTGCACTTTAACCACATGATTTTTTCTATTACAAATCTCAATTTGTCTCCTCTGGTTCTTGATTCCCCTCCCCCTGTGCATTCACCTTATCTAATCCCCTCATGATTTTATACAGCTCTATAAGATCACACCTCATTCTCCTGCGCTCCAAGGATTAAAGTCCAAGCCCTCCCAACCTCTCCCTACAGCCCATGCCCATGAGTACTGGTAAAATTAAACAACCTGATCTCAGTGCGACTGGAGGTGGATGGACGGTTGCTGGATGATACCTGAGTACACTCTCCCCTGCCCACTCCCCTGCCCACTAAGAGCACTTTGACCCGTAAGTCCAGGTAACATCCTGGTGAACACTCTTCTGCGCCTTTTCTGACTTGATGCCAGGCTTTATCCTGCCCTCAACTCTTTTCCAGCTTCCCCTGCCCCCCCCCCCCCCCAATCTCCAATCAGAGGACGGGTCCCCGAAACGTTGCCCGTTCATGTTCTCCAGAGATGCTGCCTGGCCTGCTGAGCTAGTTTAGTTTTAGTTTAGTTTATTGTCACATGTACTGAGGTGTAGTGACTTTTATAAATGTAATCTAACGACTGGTTTACCCACTCTTTCTGATCTACTGAGTGGTTTAGGGAGAGCGTTAGTTTGTGGTTCTGAAGAAGAATCAGTTTGTAGCTCTCAATGAGAGGCAAGTTCAGGATCATTTACCTTTGTTTCCACTTTCTTTGGAGATTATGATCTTACATCTGAACTTGGAATAATACCAAAGTCTGACAGATCAGCTTCTTCGTCTATGTTTTGCACTTGAACCAGTTCATCCCTTGCTGGGATCATATGGTATATGTGCACACTTCCAACACGTCCTCCAATTTATACCAAGTACCTCCTGGTACCACACACTTCAACTACTATTGCCACCTCCCATTTGTTTACTTTGTAAGGGGGGCTGAGAATACGAACCTGACCTACGTTCTTTTTGACTTCCACCATAATGAAGTATCTGATCAAATTATCTGTGTTGACCCTTAGGTGACAGGTTAGGTAGAACCAAACTCAGTCTAGTTCTGAGTCTTCTTTTGATGAGAAATTCAGCTGGCATAACCCTGTGGTAGATTGTGGCGTGGTACGATATTTCAGCAAGAAACTAGCTAGCCGCTGTGACATAACGAATTTTGAATTCCCCCAAATAATTTGTTTCTTGAGAGTTTCTTTGACTATCCTGACTAACCCTTTGGATGCACCATTGTATGCCGGATGATATGTTGGCACTAAGGCATGCTTGATATCATTTAGCATCATGAAAGTTTGGAACAGCGCAGCACGAAACTGGGGGCCGTTGTCAGAGACAAATTCTTCAGGTAATCCATGACATGCAAAGATAGTCCGCAATGCATCTATTGTTCTTTCTGTTGTTGTGTTTGTACCTATATGTACCACCTTAATCCACTTGAGTGGTTATCTACTGAAACAAGGAAATTATTATTCCCTTGTTCACAAATATCCACATGAACCCTCTGAAAAGGTCTAGTACGCCAAGACCATGTTTGCAAAGAGGTTTGGGCAGGCCTTCTACAACTCTGACAGGTGCTACATTTGCTTGCCATTGGATCTATGTCATTGTCCAATCCTGGCCAATACATGCAACCTCTGGCTGTAGACTTCATTCCCACAATACCTATGTGTTCACTATGGAGTTATATAAGTAATCTTTGTTGCTTAAAGAATTGGGTACTACTACTCTGTGACCCCATTTAATACACCCTTGCTCACACGACAGGTCACATTGTTTATTGTGATAAGGTTTTAGTTCATTAGCATATGGTTTTGTTTCTGTCACTTGTTTCTAGTCCTTTGAGTTTCAGCAGCTAACTGCTGTGACTGGGAAGTCATTTGTATACCTTCAGTGCCCATATTTTCAGCAAATGCCAACAATGCTGTGATAGCATTTTCTTTGAGCTGCAGTACTAAAAGCTGTAGTCATACAGATCTTCCCAGCACTGTACCTCCAGGATGCTTCTTTTGCTTCTTTTTTTACTGTGATCATCAAGGCGTTTCAACATTTCACTGTGACTGCAATCAGCAATGATCAAACAATGTGGGATTCCTTGTGAATTTCATCCATTGCAGCTTTGCTTCTGCGACATGTGTAGATAGCACCTTCAGTGCCCAGGTTGGTATGGACACTGTTCATCATCAACTGCCTGGTTGATGGTCACTTTGTAGTCTCCACACAATCTCACTGTGTTGTCCGCTTTCAGTACCACTACTGTTGGAGTAGCCCAATCACTGCGATCTGTTTTAACCAGTACACCATTTTGTTCCAACTTTTTGATTTGAGCGTCCACTTTACTTTTCAGCAAATATGCTTGCTCATCTTTTATGACATCGTAGCTGTCATTGAACATAGCATGATGTTTCTGCAGCAACTGATCCGCCTTGGAATACAGATTTCCAGTCCAGTTTCAGTAAGCGGAGACAATTTTTGCCCATCAACGTTAGCCTATTGACATAACTTGCCACAACTATTGGTTATTTCAGACTTGCCTTTGTGTAGTGCATCACAAACTATCTCTCCACATGTCTCCAATACTTCTCCAGAGTACTTTTACAGCTGAATGTTTGTTTCTGAGAGTGGTGTATTGCTAAACTTGGATTCTTAGGTGTCTTTGCTTATAATCGTGCAATCAGCAGCAAAATCAATATGCACAGTAATGTATTGATTGGTCACCTTGTGTGAAAGTCTTCCTTTCCAGACCCACTGTTGTAATGTAGATGCCGTACAGATCACGTTCATTACTCTCTGACTGTTCATCAACGTTGTGAATCCTACACTTTTGGTTTTGTTGAGCCTTTTGTTTTGGTTTATCCTGTGATGGTGCTCTGCATGCTGCTGCAATATGGCCTTTCTTTGAGAGTTGTAGCATTTAGAGTCCTTGAGCTTTATATTGACCATTGCATCTATAGCACATATCTGCACTTTTCCCAGAACTTTGCTGTGAAGGCCTTTTTCCTGTCATGTCACACTTGTGTTTTGGAACTGCCTTTTGACTATTGACTGTGCCAGCATGTGTTGGTCGAAACTCACATGCACATTGAGATGCAATCTCCATGGCCCAAAGCAGATTGCATGCCAAATCAAAGGTAAGGGCTGGTGTGTTCAGGAATTTTGATTTCGGTTCGCTCATCCAGCAAACCACACACAAATCTATCATGCAAAGCTCGATCCAGAAATATCTCAACATTGTAGACACAACTCCTTCAATGCGATAATGTACTCATCCACAGTCCCACTGGACCTCTGGTTTCTTGTGTGAAACTTTCTGCAATCTCTATGCGTGTAGGGTTGAAGTGAACATTAAGTTTTCAAACAGACTTAAATGAAACATTCCTTGCTTTCTCTGGGGCTAGGATATTGGTGAGAGTTGCATAAACTTCAGGACCAATTTCAGTTAATGGAATGGCCTTTTGTGTTCCCGGATAGCTTTGTGCTCTTACCTGCAATTAAACACCATCCTCCATTTTTTCAGCTTCCATAATATTATATGCACTAATAAACATTTCCATTCGCTCACATTACGAGGTAAAGGTTTCATGGTTCCTGTCAAAAGCACCGAATGGGCCAATGTATCCCATGGATACCATGTTACCACGTAGACACAATACAAAAATAACATGACAGTCTCGAGATGATTCATGTAACTGCTGTTTTAAACTGCAGTCCATGCATAGAAGAGTCTGCAGCCTATTGTATCCAGTTCACAAACAATTGTGACACAACTCCATATTTGCCGTTTAAAATGTAACACAATGCCGCATATTGTGAAACCGTCCTGCACCGAATTTGAAGGTTAAGTTCACAAACTCTATCCGATCCACATCATTTGTGAGATATTACAGTAGTGGCATGTAGCTAGAAAGAAAGTCAAGCCGTTGCCAGTGTGGGTCCTCTTTATTTTACAAAGGTACACTGCGCATACTCACACACATAATCATGAGACTAATAAGAAAATGAATATATCACTCGACACAAATCACAACATTTGGTACTCAGTTCATAAAGGCACAATTACTATTACAGTTTATAAACTACAAGCAGTGTAGGATGAAATAAAGTGTGAAGCTTTTTGAGAACATACTCTATGAGATATTGTCCATTCCCTCCACAGATGCTGCCTGAACCACCAAGTTCCTCCAGCACTATGTGTTTTGCTCTAGATTCCTGCATCTGTAGTTGCTTTTGTATCCATTCTTGAGAAATCTCCTTAACTCAAGCAGTTAATTTAGTTTAGCTTATTGTCACATGTACCGAGGTACAGTGTAAGGCATTTGTTGCGGAAAGACTACACGTGATTACAATGGAGCCATCCACAGTGTGCAGATACAGGATAAAGGGAATAAGGTTTAGCGCAAGATAAACTTCATTTAAGTCTGATTAAAGATAGTCCGAGGGTCCCCAATGAGGTAGATGGTAGCTCAGGACTGCTCTCTTGTTATTGATAGTATGGTTTGCAAATTGGAAAGGTGGCCACGACCTGAGATCTCACATGGCAGAAGATGCTACAGAGGTGGGCCATTCCATAAGAAGCGTATCATTGGAAAAGCATATTAAATCTCGTTTTGCCATTCTCAGTAATAAACCTCATATTAGCACAAATTTAGCCTGAGACTCTTTATGTTAGAGATACAGCGTGGAAATAGCCCTTTCGGACCACCAGATCCATGCTGACCAACGATCCCCGCACATTAATACTATCCTACACACACTAGGGACAATTTACATTTATAGCAAGCCAATTAACCTACAAACCTGTACGTCTTTGGAGTGTGGGAAGAAACACATGTAACATCTGCTCGCTAATTCACAGTGGGAAAATTAAAAATTACAACTGCTTTATTGATGCTTTGGGGATTCCACTTTATGACCCTGTTCATCATTCAATCAGAGCTATTAATATTATGTATATGTGAATTTACTTTTGTTTAGTTTGGAGATACAGCACAGAAACAGGCCCTTCGGCCCACACTGACCATCCATCCCCGCCCATTAACACTATCCTACACACACTAAGGAAAATTTTACATTTATACCAAGCCAATTAACTTACAAACCAAGTGTGGGCAGAAAGCGAAGATCCAAAGACCGGAGAAACCCACACGGTCGCAGGGAGAATGTACCCATAGTCTCTAGTGCTGTAAGGCAGCAACTCTACCGCTGAGCCATCAAGCCGCCCCTCTCTTGGACTAATGATGATATTCTTTTGAAATATTTTGTTACTGCTGACGAGGTTTGAAATACTACTGTTGGCTTTAAGTAGGACACTCATGCTGGCCACAAAGGCACATCGATGGAAAGGATTTGCAAAGTGGACATCAACATGTTACCAAGAACGTATTTCTCTTTGGTTCAATCCGTCAACATTCCAGTTTCTGTCCACATGGGTTGGCTGCTCAATGCAGAAATTAATAATGTCCAGATCACAGGTATTTAAGGCCAAGTAAACAGTCCCTGACAAGTAACTTGCTGATAAAGACACAAAGTGCTGGAGTAACTCAGTCGATCAGTTGGCATCTCTGGAGAGCGTGACTAGGTGATGCTTCGGGTCGGAATAAAGGGCTGAGTTACTCCAGCACTCTGACATTTTTAGTAAACCAGTATCTACAGTTCCTTGTGTCTGTGTAATTTGCTAAGGTGATTTAATTTAATTATAGTTGAAATTGTAATTAATTAATTAGCCAAGTAGGTAAAAACATACAAGGAATTTGATTTGCCATACAGTCATACCAAAAAAAGCAACAAGCCACACAACTACATAAAAGGTAACATAAACATCCACCACAGCACACTGTGATGGAAGGCAATAACGTATTATCTTCTTCCCTCCTTTTCTCCCGTGGTCGGGGCAGTCGAACAATCTGCAGTCGAGACAGTCAAAGCTCCCGCAGACGATGATCGAAGCTCCCGCAAACGGGACGGTTCGAAGCTCCTGCGGTTGGAGCTCCTGAAGTCGATCCCTAACCAAGGGCAGCGAGCTCCACGATTTTAAGTCCGCAGGCTCCCACAGTTGGAGCTCCTGAGGTCGATCCCCAGCAAAGGGACCGCCAGCTCCACGATGTTAGGCCGCTGTGCGGACAGAGATAAGGCACGGAAAAAGTTGCATCTCCGTCGAGGAAAGAGATTTCAAAACATTTTCCCACCTCACACATAATTCAAAACTAAAGACACACTAAAACATACATTTAACAACAGACTAAACACAACAAAAGGAGAAAAGGATGAGACAGACTGTTGGCGAGGCTGCCATTGTATGGGGTCACCAAGTGGCATCCAGGTTTAAGTCTACTATTGTCACATGTACAGTGCTTTGCTTTGCATGCTGTACAATCAGATCAGATAATACTATACATAAATACAATCAAGCCAAACTCTAGTACTATAGGTAGAGCAAAGGGGAAGATACAGAGTGCAGAATATAGTTCTCAGCATTGTAGCGCATCAGTTCCACAGACAAAGTCCAATGTACGCAATGGGGTAGATGTGAATCGGACAGTACCCCAGCTTACGGTAGGACCTATCAGAAGCCTGATAACAGATGGTCGTAGAGTCATACATCACAGAACCAGGCCCTTCGGTTAAACCTACCCACACCAACCAAGATGCCACATCTACGGTGGTCTCATCGGCCCGTGTTTGGCCCATACCTCTAAGCCTATCCTATCCATGTACCTGTGTAAATGTTTTTTAAATGGTTGTGGAAGAAGTCTGGCGGTGCTCACTTTCAAGCTTCTGTAGCCTCTGCCAGACAGGAGTGGGGAGAAGAAGGAATGACCAGGGTGGGATGCATCTTTGATTGTGTTGGCTGCTTTCCCGAGGCAGTGTGAAGATGGAATCAATGGTGAGAAATGTGGTCTCTGTGATGGAGTCTACAACTCTCTGCAATGGGATACCCTGTGGCTTGGTGCCATAGGTCACAATGGAATACAAAACTATGATTTAAGCCCACATTGCCTCCTCAACAGTTGGAATGTTTTCCCACTCCGCTTTTCCAAGTAACACCCACTGAAACAGGACTTCATCCAAAACTCTAGCGCCCATGCCTTTTCCTTTTCTTCGCCCTGTTTCATTGTCGGTTCTTCATGGACCTGCTTGTATAACAGCAACTAGATTTAAAATACTGATCTTTGTGTTCAAAGCAACCATATACCAAGAAATATCACATTCTGAGACCACTGCACTGCAGTCTAGTCAAACTCATGTACAATAGGTAGAGCAAAGAGGCAGATACAGGGTGCAGAATATAGTTCTCAGCATCCAGTGTCTGCAATGGGATAGAGGTGAATCAGACAGTACCCCAGGTTATGGAAGGACCATTCAGAAGCCTGAAGGGGCAGAAACTGAGACCTGTGTACAATACTGGTTGATAGACACAAAAAGCTGGCGTAACTCAGCGGGACAGGCAGCATCTCTGGAGAGAATGGTAATGTTTCGCGTCTCCAAAGATGCTGCCTATCCCGCTGAGTTACTCCAGCTTTTTGTGTCTATCTTTGGTTTAAACCAGCATCTGCAGTTCCTTCTTGTACAATCCTGGTTGCTCAGATGTACGAAGGATGGAGACACGAAGAACTGCAGATGCTGGAAAAACAGAGAGCATAATCATAGATTAGTCTCACCCCGGTCGCTTCCTCTTCTCCCCTCTCCTATCAGGCAACAGGTACAGAAGTGTGAAACCACACATCTCCTGATTCAGGGACAAGTTTCTTCCCAGCTGTTATCAGGCAACTGAACCATCTTATCAGTCTCGTGAGTATGCGCAGTGTACTTTTGTAAACTAAAGAAGACCCACACTGACAACGGCTTGACTGATAACCAGTCTTTGTTTCAGTCGACATGCCACTACCATAATATCTTACACTGTCCTTATGCTTCAGCACCCACAATAGATAGTAAGGATCTAGAATGCATTAGCATGACTGGAAGGTGTCAAGAATGTTTAATTGTTATAGTCACACAACATGGAAACAGGTCCTTCGGCCCAACTTGCCCATGCCGACCAAGATGTCCCATCTACACCAGTCCCACCTGCCTGTCACATGTACCGACAACGAAACAATTAAATTCTTACTTGCTGCGGCTTAACAAGCCTGTTAGCACAATAAATATATAATTTCTGGCTGAGGGGAAGCCTGACAGAAATATATAAGATTATGAGAGGCATAGGTAGGGTGGACAGTCAGAACCTCTTTCCTGGAGTGGAAATGTTAACAGTTAGAGGGTATAGCTTGAAAGTCTCTTCTTTTTGTGTCCATCTTGTTACAAGTGTTGACCTCGCTGAAAAGGATGCAAGCTTCCGGCGACAATCAGTGATAGCCGTCACTTGTCACAATAGATGATGGTGGTAGCAGAATTAGCTCAGGATACTTCCAGTTTCCAGCCCCGCAACGTGGACGCTTCTGCTATGGGGCCAGCTTGAAAGTGAGAGGGCTAAAGATTAAAGAGGATTGTGAAGCAACTTTTTCTTTACACAGTGAGTGGTGGGTGCCTCAAACGTGCCGCCAGGGGTGGTGATGGAGGCAGATATGATAGTGGCTTTTAAGCGACCTTTTGATAGGCACGTGATTATGCAGGGAATGGATGGATATGGATCACATGCCAAATGGGAAGATCAGATGGATTTGGCATCACGTTCGGAACAGACATTTTGCCCAAAGGGCCTGTTCCTGTACTCTACTGTTTTATAAGTAATAATACAACAAATTAATAACTAGTGTTAAGTAACCAGGTGTCTTTTAAATGTTGTTTTGGTACTTGCCTCGACTACTTCCTCTGTGTGGAAAAAGCTGCCCCTCAGATTCCTATTAAATCTTTCCGCTCCCACTTTAAAACTGTGTCCTTTGGTTCTTGATTCCCCTACTCTGGGAATAAGAGAGGGCATTGTGAGAACTTTAATATTGACCTGCATCACAATCAAAATAAATATTAAAATCAGAGCAAATCCCAAAATTTAGATTGTTAGTAGCCAAGAGTTTACTCAATGGAAATAAAGGAACAGCCAAACTGCAGCTTCTTTGTGCTATAGGGAATTAAATATACAAGTATTGTTAACTGTTGATTTCCCAAAATGCAGATCAGTAAATGAAAATGTAGTCATTTTTAGCTGAATTTGGTTGTAATACCGTTGAAGAGAATTGTTCATAGAATTTTGTAAAATGAATTCCGAAATGAAATGCTACTTAATGTTGAATTCTCCAACGTAGCATACTATCCCTTCCCTCCCCTCTTTCCCCGGCCCCTCACCCCCACACTCCTCCATTCTCCCACCAGCCATTAAAATCACCCCCAGTCATTCTGCTCCTTTCCCCTCCTCCGTATGCTCATCTCTTATCCTAGAGTCCCCCGTTTCCCTTTTACCCCCTCCCCTCTTTCCCCTTCCTCCGTCCCCTCCCACCCATACTCCTCCCTCCACCTTTACATTTCACTCTTCCCCTTCTCTCCCGACTCCCTTTTGTCTCCTTTTCACCTCCAGCCTTTGTCACTTACTCCACCCACCTGGCAAACACCTCCCCCACCCCACCTATATATATCCACCTATCACTTGCCAGGCTTTGTCCGACCACCACCTCTCTCTGCAGAAGGGTTTCGGCCCGAAACATTGCCTATTTCCTTCGCTCCATAGATGCTGCCTTACCCGCTGAGTTTCTCCAACATTTTTGTCTACCCCAAATCTCTTTTCAAGTTTTATCCTCCCTGCCTCACTCCAGTCTGAAGGTCCCGACCCGAAACGTCGTCTGTCCATTCCCTCCACAGATGCTGCCTAACCGCTGAGTTACTCCAGCACTTTGTGTTTTGCTCAAGATTCCAGCACCAGCAGTTCCTTGTGTGCCTATGAACTCTGATGATCAGTCAGGACTTAGTCAATTGTTGAAATAGCTCCTGCTCATATTTTCAATCTTACCACATTTAGCCTTTCCAAAGTACTTGGAATGAATGAAATAAAATGTTTATTCACAATGCCTCCAGGGCACTTAGAGTAAATATTACATTTCCCATGACATCCAAAGTTCTAGAACGTGCAACATAGAACAGTACATCAGAGGAACAAACACTTTGGTCCACAATGTCCGTGACAACATGATGCCAAGTTAAACTGATCTCATCAGCCTGTACATACCCCTCCTTTCTAGGCATTTCCACGTGCCTATCTAAAACCCATTTAAACATCACTATCGTATCTGTTTCCACCACCAACCCTGGCCGCATGTTCCAGGCACCCAACACCCTCTGTGTAAAAAAACTTGCCTCACACATGTCCTTTAAACTTTGTTCCTATCACCTTAAAGCTATGCCTTCTAATCACAGTCATGCAGCTTGGAAACAGGCCATTCGGTCCATCTCATCCATGCCAACCAAGGTGCTCCATCTAAGATAGGCGCGTGCCCGCATTTGGCCCGTATCCCTTCAAACCTTTGCTGTCCACGTACCTGTCTAAAGGTCGTTTTGGTACCCGTCTCAACTATCTCCTCTGGCAGCTCGTTCCATATAGCCCCAACCATCTGTGCAGAAAAAATTGCCCTTCATGTTCTCTTTAAATCTTTCCCCTTCACTTTAAACTATGTCCTCTGGTTCTTGATTTCCTCTATTTTGCGAAGAGGCCGGGCATTCACCTTATCTATTCCTCTCATGATCTTATACATCTCTATATTATCACCCCTCAGCCTCCTGTGCTCCAAGGATTAGTCCTATCATGACCAACCTCTTGCCTCGACTCCTGGCAAAATCCTCATACATCTTCTTTCAGTCTTTGCAATTTCCATCCTGGGAAAAAGGTTCTGACTGTCTACCTTATCTATGTCTTTCATAATTTCATATATTTGAATCGGGTCTCCTCTCAAATTCCGATATTCTAGAGGAAACAACCCAAGTTTGACAAAATTTTCCTTGCCGCCAATACCCTCCCAAGAATATTACACCATTTTTGAAAATCTATTCCTGAGTAGTAGTAATGCTGGCCTCCATCGCTTTAATTTAAAAACTGAGGTTCTTTGTGGAATTATTCTAAATCTGCAGGGCACATGCCGTGTATTTCTTGGAAAAATTCATGTAGACCTTATGCCTTCTGAATTCATATTGGCAAATTTCTATTAGGTTTCTTCATTATTAAAAATGCAATCTGCTCGCTGTCAAAAATGGTGCCAAAACAGATGTTAAAAACAAGCAGAGAACGGGAGTAAAAGGACAAAAACTATATATATTAAAAAACTGCCAACATGATTGGGGAAAATAAATTCAAAATCCAATCTGTCAGAGCATACGCGGTCAAAGAAAAGTAATTTGAGAAAATGTGGTGTAATGTGAGGTTAGTTTAGTTTAGAGATACAGACCCTTTGGCTCACTGCATCCACGCCGACCATCGATCACCCGTTCACACTAGTTCTAAGTTATTCCACTTTCTCATCCATTCCCTACACACCAGGGGCAATATATAGAAGGCCAATTAACCTACAAACTCGCACGTCTTTGCGATGTGGGAGGAAACTGGAGGACTCAGAGGAAACCCATGCGGTCACAGGGAGAACGTTCAAACTCCACAGAGACAGCAACCGAGGTCAGGATTGAACCCTGTGAGGCAGCGGCTCTACCAGCTGCGCCACTGTGCCTCCCTCCTTGTGTTTGTCAACTTGAAAAAGAGTTCACAGATCTGGGGAAAATATTGTTAGGTATTGTAAATAGCACAATAGTCAAAACTGACTGCATAAGTCACATGTAAATGCTATCCAGATGAATTCATTAAAAAGTGCTGCTTACAAGAAAAAAAGTAATAATCAGATCATCTAGAACGCTGAGATGTGGAATCACTGAAAGATTATTCTAAAGCTTGGTAATCACATTTCTCCTGCCAATATCAACATCACTGATCTCTTATTCTTTCAGGCATTAATTTAAGACATCTTGCCCTTCTCTCCACACCTGATTCATCTAGGAAGCAATCTCTCCTTACCCATACCATAGTCATACAGCAAGGATTCAGGCCCTTCAGCCCAACCTGTCCATGTCATCACCAACTAAGATGCCCCAGCTAAACTCGTTCACCTGACTGCATTTGGCCCATATCCCCCTAAACTTTTCCTATTCATATATCTTCTCAAATGTCTTCTAAATATTGTTATAGTATCAGCCTCAATTACCTCATCTGACTGCCCTCTGTGTGAAAAAGGTGCTCCTCAGATTCCTATTAAATATGTCTCCTCTCACCTAAACCCTATGTCCTCTGGTTCTTGATTCCCCTGCCCTGGGTAAAAACTGTGCATTTATCCTCATGATTTTATACACCTCTATAAGATCACCCCATCCTCCTGAGAATAAAGTCCTAACCTGCCTAACCTCAGACCCTTAAGTCCAGGCAACATCCTTGTAAATCTTCTCTGCACTCTTCCCAGCTCAACAACATCCTTCTTATTGCAGGATGACCAAATGTGAACACAATGCTTCAAATATGGCCTCACCAACACCTGTTATCAATATCCACTATTATTTGTTAGCTCTTAGCCCAGCCCGTCCACGGATTCTGCCTGACCCGCTGAGTTCCTTCAGCACTTTGTGTTTTTCTTTAACTCATCAATTGGTCGGATGGAATGGATGGATGGATGGATGGATGGATGGATGGATGGATGGATGGATGGATGGATGGACGGACTGACGGGCAGAAGGACGGATGGTTTATTAATCCCCTCAGGAAAATTCAGAGACTTGCCATTTGCAGCACACCAATAAAAATAAGACACAACATTAAATAATTTAACAATAAACATAAAAACATCCCCTCCACAATGGTTCCCACTGTGAAGGAAGGCAGCAAAGTCCAGTCCTATCCCCTGTTCACCCATGGTCAGGCCTATTGAGGCATTCGCAGTCGCCGCAACGGCGGCTCGATGCTTCAGGCCCTCTTGCCGGATGATGGACTCCGGCGTCGGCATAACCCTCTCGGCGGCTTGGAGTGTCTGGAACGGCCACTTCCTCCCCGGAGACCGCGGCTCCCGAAGTCCACGGGCTGCGCTGGTCGGAGCTCCAACACTGGCGATCTCGGCGAGAGATCCCAGGATCCACAGTGTTTAAAGTTCAGTGCCACCCCGCAGCTGCATGCTCCACAGACCGCAGCTCTACGATGTTGGAGTCGACAGTCTCAGCACTCCGGAGCCCACCGCACGGCGACCCGGGTAAGGCATTGCCCGCTCCGCGATGGTGCTTCAGTGCTGTGCCGCCACCGAAGCTGAAGTCCTGGCCGGTCCCGGCAGGTAACGCCGCTCCAGTCCCGTTGGTAGGCTGCGAGGAAGGGGCGAAGATACAGCTTGGAGAAAAGCCGCATCTCCAACCAGGCAGGGACTGAGGAAAACAGTTTCCCCTTCCCCCCCCCCCCCCCACCCCCCCACATAAAAAAGATTAGACCTCCAAAACAAACAGTTTTTTGTTTTAAAAAAAAATATTTTTATTAGAAGCAATGCATATTGTCTAAGGTACAACAGTTCTTCAAATACAAATTAGACTTGTCACAAAGATTGTACAGATGTTACGGAATAATTTATGTATGCTTCTGTTTTTTTTTTAAAGTAAAGGAGTGGTAAAAAAGTAGTATAGATCAATAATCAAGAGATGGTGATTAAATAATAATGATTATATAAGAAAATAAAAAAATTAGGACAAACCTAATTCTCTCCAGATGCAACGTCTCCGATATTTCCACAGTCCACATTTTGATTGTGGGGGATAATGTTCCCTTCCAGAATTTTAATATTAATTTTTTTCCAATTATCAAACAGTAATCAAGAAAATTTATTTGACTTACTGTTAATATTAAACTTGAATCAGTAACTCCTAATATTATTAGCTTTAGATCGGGGTCCAATTTGGTTTTAAGAACTTCAGAAATGATTCTAAAAATATCAGCCCAATAACTATTAAGTTTAATGCATGTTACAAAACTATGCGTTAAGCTAGCTTCTAAATTCTGACATTTATCGCAAATAGAAGAAATGTTAGGAAAAATTCTATTTAATTTCGTTTTTGAGTAGTGTAATCTATGTAATACTTTAAATTGTATGTCTGGCATTTAATGAGCATCGGTGTATACGTTGTAAACTTTCTTCCCAAGTGTCTTTCATTATAGCTAGACCTATTTCATTTTCCCATATCTGTCGGTATGATTCTGTTGTTGGGACTTCCCTATCCAAAAGAGTATCATATATGTACGCTATTAGTTTTTCTGTATTTGGATGCTTGTTAAGCCACTCATCCAGTAATCCTAGTTCTCTGTTCTTATAGTCTTGCTTGTTTGACTTGATATAGTCTCTAATTTGTAAATACCTAAACAAGTTATTTGGGTGTAATCCATAGATATCTTTTAACTCTTGAAATGAGAGAAATTTTCCTTTCCTGTAAAGGTGTTCTATCCTTATAATTCCTAAATTTTTCCAGTGTCTAAACCCCTTATCCAGTATAGAAGGTTTAAATAAGGGATTATTCATGATTTATTCATGAAAGTGACATATTATCCAAATGTAAAGTCTTAACTATTTGTTTCCAAATACGTATATTGCTGTAAATTATAGGGTTTTCCCTATGTTTTTTTTTGTACTTCACTTGGAGCAAGCAGAATCGAACTTATATCAAACGGTAAACAGTCTTCCTTTTCCATCTTTAGCCAAGTTGGTTCCTGATCCATTTTTACCAACCAAAAATTCATATTCTTAATCTGAACCGCCCAAAAATAATATAGAAAATTAGGTAACGCTAATCCTCCATTTATCTTGGATTTACATAAGTGTTTTTTACTTATTCTGTGATTTTTATAATCCCAAATAAAGCTGTTAATAATAGAATCGATTAAAAAAAAAGTTTTAGGAAGATATAAAGGGATAGCTTGAAATAAATATAATAATTGTGTTAAAAAGATCATTTTTATAGCATTTATTCTGCCAAAGGCATACCATTTAAACATACCTCAATAATATAAGATATTGAGGGTAGATATATAATAATTACGGGTGAATTATATTCAAAGAAAGTCGTTCTTATGAACGTATATGGACCTAATTTTGATAATCCGTTGTTTTTTAAGAAAATATTTAATACTATTCCTGTATCTACACAACATAATCTAATAATTGGGGGTGATTTAAACTGCACCTTAGATAATTATCTAGATAGATCATCAACTAAAAGAAAAGCTACATCTAAATCAAGCGAATTTATAAATTATTTTATTAATACTGCAAATGTTAAGGATGTCTGGAGAATTGATAATCCTTCTGGTCGGGAATATTCATTTTACTCACCTGCATTCGGAACCTATTCAAGGATAGATTATTTTTTAATAGACTTAAAATTAATTCCATTTACGTATGACTCAAAATATCATAATATTATTATTTCGGATCACGCACCATTAACATTTAAGATAAAATTAAATGGCATAACTAATAAACACTCTCAATGGAGACTCAACCCTCAAATTTTAAATGAAAAGGCTTGTTATAATTATCTGGTAAAAACAGATTAAATTATTTTTTGAGACTAATGACTTTCTGCGTCACCTCTTTGGGACACATTTAAAGCCTTTATGCGTAGTGCTATAATATCTGCGCAAGCATACCTTAATAAGGAAAACCGAAAGATGTAACAAACTTTAGAAAATGAAATAAAGCAATTAGATATTGAAAATGCAATATCTCCATCTAAGGTGATACATAATAAAATTGCAATATTAAAATATAAGCTAAAGAAAATATACTCAAATCATGTTATAAAACTTTTTCGACAGACTAAACAAGTACATTTTGAATTTGGTGATAAACCACAAAAGTTATTGTCATGCCAGCTTAGAAAATCAGATGAGGAAAAAATGATATATAAAATCAGATCAAGGAGAAATATTAACTTTACCAAAAGTAATGACAGATTTCTGCATTACTATCAAAAACTTTATTCAACTAAACTGACGGGACAATCGGATGGAATGGAAACATTCCTTCACGAATGTCATACTAAAGGTTTAGATCAGGAAGGCAAAGACTTGTTAGATGCTGAAATATCAGTAAAAGACATTGAGGAATCAATCAGATCGTTGAAAAATGGAAAAGCTGCTGGCTGTGATGGCCTAAGTGCTGAATTTTATAAGAAGTTTCACGACTTGATTTCCCCACGTTTACAAACAATATATAAATATGCTTATGAACAAGGAAAGTTACCAGAAACTCTAAATGAGTCTACAATTACACTCATTCCTAAAGTAGATAAGGATCTGGAAGATCCTGGATCAAATAGAGCAATTGGTCTTCTAAATACTGATCAAAAAATATTAACTAAAATTTTATCTCAAAGGTTAAGTTTAGTGATTAATAAACTAATACACCATGATCAAACAAGCTTTATTCCCAAACGTTATTCCACTTATAACTTGAGACGATTATTCAATATCATATATTCAAAAAGAATTAATGATATTGAATTAGCTGTCATTTCACTAGATGCGGAAAAAGCATTCGACCAGGTTGATTAGCCTCACTTATTTAAGATAATGCAGAAATTTCAACTGGGGGATAGATTTTGTAAATGGGTTAAAATTTTATACTCCAACCCAACAGCAAGAATACTAACAAATCAAATGTTATCAGCCAAATTTAATCTCTTTAGGGGTTGTAGACAAGGATGCCCGTTATCACCCTTATTATTTGCTCTTGCAATCGAGCCATTAGCCGAAAGGATTAGATCAGACCCAGAAATATATGGATACAATACTAATACCACAACGAATAAAATATCTTTATATGCAGACGATGTTTTAATATATATCACAAAACCGGAGATTAGTATTCCTAATCTACTTAACGTTATAACTAAGTTTGGTACATTTTCAGGATATAGAATTAATTGGAATAAAAGTGAAATTATGCCTATAACTGGAATAAAATTAAATATATTACAACAATTTCCATTTAAAATAATTACGGATAAATTTAAATATCTATGAATTAATGTATCCAAATCTTATAATTTTTTATTCAAATTAAATTATCCTCCGTTATTGGATAAATTAAAAAAGAATATTCTACACTGGAAAACACTACCAATATCAAAACAAACAGTTTTTAACTCACTAAAAATAATTTTAAAAAAGGGTGAAAGGACTAACAGCTGCTGGCAGGGCAGCCATACTCGACGGTGCCCCCTTATTACATCTGTGCAGAGCAATCTGTGCTAAAATCTTCACCTTGTTATAACATTTCTTCTATTGTCCCAATACCTCAACACATTATTTCATCCCAAAGTTCGAGACAATAGACAATTAAACAGTGAACAACAATACACGGGTATAGTTTTCCATTCTAGGACATCTGAGATGTTCTCTCACTTTATTAAACGTAGCTCCCCCCCTGCTGTCATAGATGGACTCCTCACCCGTGTCTCCTCTGTTACTCAAGATTCCAGCATCTGCAGTTCCTTATGTCTCCCTAGGAAATGCAAGTCCACCACCGATTGTCCGGCAACTGGTGGTCCAATACCTCCTCTAATCTGGACAAAATTATGAGAGCGCACTTGAAATCTCCCCCAGGAAGTCGCCCCCGAAAATGTGCCGCCAGGGCCGGGTAAGGCGGCCGATCTCAACTTCATCGGGACTTCCGCGGCCGATCGGTGGGTGGAATTTGCCTCCTGCAGTCGAGGCTCTGGAACTCTGGCCCGGCCGGAGCAGGCAAATCCGTTCCCAAAGCCGACTTCCGAGGCCACTTTGCGGGCCCCTCGGTGGCCTAGAAGGACCGTTCCGGTATCGTTGGACTCCTCTCGAAGGCTGTGACCTCCGTTGGTCTGGCAAAACGGATAATCTAGAAGGGCTCTGGAACCAAGGGTGCCGGAAAATGGGTGGTGGACCTGTATGATGTAAGGGCAGTGTTGCTTTGATGTGGTGGTATGGTAGTATGGTGTATTAACACCTCGAAAACTAGATTTACAATTTTTTAGAATTTTTATTTTTTTTATTTACATTTTTTTTTAAATTAGAAGCATTGCATATTATCTAAGGTACAACAGTACTTCAAATACAAATTAGACTTGTCACAAAAGTTGTACAGATATTACGGGATAATTTATATATGCTACTGTTTTTGATTTTTTTTTGGGAAGGTAAGGGAGTGGAAAAAAAAGTAAGAGTATAAATCGATAATCGAGAAGTGGTGATTAAATAATAATGATTATATAAGAGAAAAAAAATAAAATAAAAAAGAATAAACATAAGCAAATAGAAAAATAAAAACAATTATTATATATTAAAAATTAAAAAAAATATATTAAAAAAACAAAAAAGGAATACATCTTAACAATGAATGGAACAGTTTCACATAACAATATCTATAGAGACGTGTATACAGATCCCAGAATACATCTTTTCATCTAATCCTATACCAGGGTACTTATTGAGTTACGGTGCTGAGCTCAGCTACCCCTTTAAATAATCAATGAATGGAGACCATATTTGTTCAAAAAGTTCGTATTTGTCCAATAGGACAAACCTAATTCTCTCCAGATACAACGTCTCTGACCATACCACCACATCAGTGTTGCTTTGATGTGGTGGTATGGTAGTATGGTGTATTAACACCTCAAAAACACCTCGAAAACTAGATTTACAATTTTTTAGAATTTTTAATATTACAAAAAAGATTGCTCGTTTAAAAAATAAAATACACATTAAAATAGTAAGATTAAATGAGAACTTACCAGTTCAAAGTTTGATCCTTATTTTATGAGGAGTTACGATGAGGGATTACGTGAAGAAGCTCCACTAGGCGCATGCACGTCATACTTCAAAGCAGCGGCGTGAAAACACAGAAAACGATAGCCGAAGTAACATAGTA
This sequence comes from Okamejei kenojei, assembly GCA_035221665.1. NCBI lineage: Eukaryota > Metazoa > Chordata > Chondrichthyes > Rajiformes > Rajidae > Okamejei > Okamejei kenojei. The sequence goes on from CM069136.1 coordinate 27,987,653, forward strand.
CGACTTTAGAAGACTAGAACTACCAGATGATCCTTTCGATTATGAGAGCTGGGAGCGGAGGGCACGTAATCCCTCATCGTAACTCCTCATAAAATAAGGATCAAACTTCGAACTGGTAAGTTCTCATTTAATCTTACTATTTTACCTCGGAATCACGTGAGTGACTACGAGAAGATTTCAAAGCTCTGTGATTTCATACCGTAGATGCATTCCATACGACACACTGCTTCAGTTGACACAGTAGTGAATAAACAATGTATTGAACATTGCTTCGAATTATCCAATCATCATTTAAAAAAAAATATATCAATACAGTAATAACCCCTCTATCCCAGGGGAAATTACAAATGAAATTTATAAAGACAAAGCAAATCAAATCAAACGGAACCCAAAATAGCATGCCCAAACCCTGGCACTGTCAGGACAGGTTTATCATAATTTTAGAAAAGGTGATTCCTTAGACCATCCTGCGGCCTTGCTGCGGATGTTGATGCCGCCCAGGTGGAGTGAGATTTAAACACGTGAGTTTCTACTCCAGCGGAATCCAAAATCCAAAACCTGTTTTACCATCTAGAAATAGTTTATACTGACACCTTTTATGAGTTTTTTTGTGACTGATGAGCATTGCTGTCTCAGAGCCTCTGAGACTCTAAGTTACCTCGATATATTGACTCAGGTGCTTAACTACACATAACCTTTGGTCAACAGGGTATGCTTTAAAACTTACTTTGGTTCCGGCCATTCCTGGTCTGCTTTGTTTGATTAACCATACACATAAAACGTAATGTTATCTGCAGAAGAATACATGCTATCTAGTCGTAGCTTTTGCAATGTTTGCACTCTTTGCGCTGATACTAGCATCATGAACTTCACGACTTTAAATGTTAACTTCTGAAAAGACAATGACGTAATTGGAGCCCATTGCCGAAGCAGTGTGAGAACTATACTGACATCCCAGATTTCTGTATATCTAAGTTTAAGAGGATTTTTGTTACAAAATTTCTCTCATGAATCGGGACACTAATGGATGAGACCCGATAGGTTGTTGTTCTGAAACTGCCCTAAATAGGAGGACAAAACACTCTGAGCACTATTAATGGCACTATAACTCAAGTGTTCATCAAAAATGCAACATAGCAAGGAACTCCAATACATCCGGTATGCTTGCAGTGTGATAAGATGTATCTGGCTGTAAACAAAACATCTCCCATTTCTTAATATGACACACATATTGTTTCTTAGTGCTATCTCTCCAAGCTGCAGTTATGACATCCATGGTCGTATTCGATGGTCCAAAGCCTTGGAACGGTCTGGTCAGAACCTGCAGATCAACAAATTAATACGATCATGTAACGGATGACTTTCTTCTGTTACTGGATGCACCAACAAATTACTGCAGTTGGGAACAGTCATGAATGGTCTATAGTTGCCATATAACAGCCTTGTGATAACAGCCATTTCGCAATATTGAAGGTGTCCATTTAAAAAATGCCTATACTGAACATAGGAATTTAACTGGTTTAGGTCCAGAATGCCTCTACACCCACCATCTTTTCTCTGTCTGGGGAATATTTTGGACACAAATTGTTGAGGATGGTTTATCGTCCTCTCAATTACCCATTTTTTGGGACAAAACCATAATTTCTTCTTTTACCTGCTGAGTATGTGCAGAAAACCCCAATACTCTATTATGCATATTCTGTACAGGCGGATCAATTCCTGAAATAAACTGTATTCGAGCTTGACACAGTGTCTAGTATAAACCGATGAGATGTTATGCCACATGATTCATCATAACCAATTGGAACCAACCCCCAACTGGACAGAATGAATCACATGTACCTCTACAGTCGACCTTTACTCCTTCTTCCCATATTGGGGTTGTAGCTGAGATACACAGGTGAGTAATACCGTTGACCCACTGGCCCCACTCTGCTTGGCCCTGCCCCTAGATCCGTCACCTTTCGCGCTGAAAACGACCTGCGAGGTGGCATCCTGGCAGAAGGGACGTATGTCTTCATGAGACAGATTGTTTTGGCATGTTCCTCCAGGTCCTTGAGGTTCACCCCAAATAAATAATCTGGGCTTGGATATTGGTGGACCTACATAGAGCTGCAAACTTCGGGTTCAACGTCGGTTTGATGGCTATCTTCCTGATGCAATTGACCTCAATGTAGGCATTGCAGAACAGGGCCAGCATATCTTGTTGAGTACCAGACATCAGTGCCCACTGGACTTTCTCCGAATGCCTGCTGCCAACAACTTGAGGACGCGTTGAAATCTCACTTCTTGTCCCCGTATCGTTGCACTCATTTGTGCCCTTACCGAGTTCACGGTGGGCATTTTGAGTGAAGCACAGTTTAAAGGTGTTTTGTAACGTGTGGCAGTCTCCTGGAGCTGGTGAGAAGCCATGTAATTTACATTGGTGGCTAGAGTTTTCTCGATAGCCTCACCAGTCCCTTTCGGGTTTAGCGAAGTTTAATGCTACGTCCGGGACACCTGGAGCATGGCTCGTGTGCGCTGGTATGTGCACAAAAGCAGTGACACCAGCTTCAGGGTCAGATTCCTCCTGCCCTGCTTCTCCTGAGTCATGCTCTAGGAGAAGCAGGGCAGGAGGGGATGATTCCCCCTGTTATCCATAAGTGGTGTTTTCTTCTTTGCTGTATGGACCTCTGCGAGAGGCTGTGTGGGGAATCCTAGGGGCATTCAACCCCAATTGAAATTTTCCATGGCTCTTTAAATTTGGAGCATTTTCCCCATTTGGTTGAGCCATCTCCTTACCTTTAAATTAAAAGGAGGGAGTCTTCCACATCATCAGACTCATGAGACAAATGAGCCTGAGAGTACTTTAGTTTGGTATTTCTGAGTGCCTTGAAGCACTGGAAATTGATGGAGGCAGTTGAGCTGCCAGTAGAACAGTAGCAGGTATTGGAGCCGTTATCTCCAAACCCGATCTAAATAGCGGGAATAGCGGGAGCCGGCTTTAGAGCAGCCGTTATCACCCGACCCGATCCATAAGCGGTAACCGCGGTCCCCACGCCTTCCACTCTATTACCGCAGTTTATATTAACAATATATATTACCAACTCTAGCTGGGTCTACGAGCCAGACTTACAAAGTTTAAAAAACACTCGTAGGAAAGGCTTAATATTGACTTACCTGCGGGTTACTACTTACCACTGGTGGAGCTGCACTCTCCAGCCCGTCAGTGTGACATGCGTCGGATGTAATGACGCGCATGCGCCTGGCAGGGCTTCTTCATGTAGTCACTCACGTGACTCCGAGGTAAAATAGGCAATCAGGCTCTTAAACAAGAGTCTGAAGAAGGGTTTCGGCCTGAAACATTGCCTATCTCCTTCGCTCCATAGATGCTGCTGCACCCGCTGAGTTTCTCCAGCATTTTGCGTACCCCAGGCTCTTAAACAACATTGATAGGAAGGAAGGCAGATGCTGGTTTAAGCCGAATATAGACACAAAATGCTGGAGTAACTCAGCGGGACAGGCAGCTTCTCTGGAGCAAAGGAATGGGTGATGTTTCGGGTCAAGACCCTTCTTCAGACTAGAGTTATGGGAAAGGGAAATGAGATATAGATGGTGATGGAGAGAGATATAGAACAAATGAATGAAAGATATGCAAAAAAGTAACGGTGAGAGTAACAGTAGCTATTTGCTAGCTGAGAACGAGTAGCTGATGGGACTTGGGTGGGGGAGGGATGGAGAGAGAGGGAATGCAGGGGTTACTTGAAGTTAGAGAAATTAATATTCATACCACTGAGTTGTAAGCTGCCCATGTGAAATATGTTTAATTTTATTGTGTGTTCTTTTTTGATTGTACGGCTGCTGTCAAATTCATTTCACTGCACTTTTATGTGTATGCGATGAATAAAACGGATTGATTGATTGATTGATTGATTGATTGAGATGCTGTTCCTCCAATTTGTCTATCTTAAATAACTTCAACAGTTTACGACTAAATTCTGCCACAGCCACCTACTGCAAGATACACCCTTTTGAGTACAAAAAAGCCCTATTTATTTGTAATTTGTCATCTCAACCATGAGATAAAGCTGAATTATATTGTTAATAATCTAAAGATTTCTCGTTTTATACATATGTTTTAATATGTCATTTTCTTGGTATTTTAACAATAAATTAAATGCCGTTTAATTGTGGATAGAATTTTCAGCAGGTTAGCTGGCTTGAATTGCAATGAAAGTTGGCCAACCCTTAAAATAAAGTTGACCAATTACTCATTGATTTCATAGCATTTTAATTCAGGTAAATTGTACCTTCACCCCGGTCATTCCTTCTTCTCCCTGCTCCCGTCCAGCAGAAGGTACAGAAGCTTGAAAGCACGCAACACCAGATTCAGGAACAGATTCTTCCCCTCTGTTATTAGGCTTCTTAATAGACAATAGACAATAGGTGCAGGATGAGGCCATTTGGCCCTTCAAGCCAGCGCCGCCATTCACCGCCATTCAGTACCCCGTTCCTGCCTTCTCCCCATATCCCCTGACACCGCTATTTTTAAGAGCCCTCTCTAGCTCTCTCTTGAAAGCACCCAGAGAACCTGTCACCACCGCCCACTGGGGCAAAGAATTCCACAGACTCACCACTCTCTGTGAGAAAAAGTGTTTCCTCATCTCCGTTCTAAATGGCTTACTCCTTATTCTTAAACTGTGGCACCTGGTTCTGGACTCCCCCAACATCGGGAACATGTTTCCTGCCTCTAGTGTGTTCTAACCCTTAACAATCTTATATGTTTCAATGAGATAGCCTCTCATCCTTCTAAACTCCAGAGTGTACAAACCCAGCTGCTCCATTCTCTCAGCATATTACAGTCCCGCCATCCCTGGAATTAACCTTGTAAACCTACGCTGCATTCCCTCAATAGCAAGAATGTCCTTCCTCAAATTAGGGGACCAAAACTGCACACAATACTCCATGTGTGGTCTCACTAGGGCTCTATACAACTGCAGAAGGACCTCTTTGCTCCTATATTCGATTCCTCTTGTTATAAAGGCAAATATGCCATTTGATTTCTTCACTGCGTGCTGTACCTGCATGCTTACTTTCATAGACTGATGTACAAGAACCCCCAGATCCCGTTGTATTTCCCCTTTTCCCAACTTGACTCCATTTAGATAGTAATCTGCTTTTCTGTTTTTGCTACCAAAGTGGATAACCTCACATTTATCCGCATTAAGCTTCATCCGCCATGCATCTGCCCACTCCCCCAACCTGTCTAAGTCACCCTGCATTCTCATAGCATCCTCCTCACAGTTCACACTGCCACCCAGCTTTGTGTCATCTGCAAGTTTGCTAATGTCACTTTGAATTCCTTCATCCAAATCATGGATGTATATTGTAAATAACTGCGGTCCCAGCACCGAGCCTTGCGGTACCCCACTAGTCACTGCCTGCCATTCTGAAAGGGACCCGTTAATCCCTACTTGTTTCCTGTCTGCCAACCACTTCTCTCTCCATGTCAGCACTCTACCCCCAATACCATGTGACCTAATTATGCCCACTAATCTCCCATGTGGGACCTTATCAAATGATTTCTGAAAGTCCAGGTACACTACATCCACTGGCTCTCCCTTGTCCATTATCCTAGTTACATCTTCAAAAAATTCCAGAAGATTAGTCAAGCATGATTTCCCCTTCTTAATGTTTATTATTAATGTTCCTGCCATATGCCTCATAACGCCAGAGACCCTGGTTCTATCTTGACCTTGGGTGTTCTCCCTGTGTGGGTTTTCTCCCACATCCCAAAATTGTGCATGTTTGTAGGGTAATTGGCCCTTTGTAAATTGCCCCTAGTGCATAGGGAGTGGATGTGAAAGTGGGTTAACATAGAACAAGTGTGAATGGGGGACTGATGGTCAGTGTGGACTCAGTGGGCCAAAGGGCTTGTTTCCATTCTGAATCTCTAAACTAAAACTAAAAGTTATTGAAATAATAAGCTCGGTCTTTGAAATTTTGACTGATTAGTGGGCAGATGCTCCCTATTCAAGGTTATTCAAACAACTTCCATGTTGCATAAAGTCATTCCTTCTTCTCCCCATTCCTGTCCAGCAGAAGGTACAGAAAGTGCGCACCACCAGAGTCAGGAACAGCTTCTTCCCCTCTGTTATCAGGCTTCTGAACAGTCCTTCCATAAGCTAGGGTACTGTCTGATTCACCTCTACCCCATTGCGGACATTGGGCTTTTGTCTCTGGAACTGATGCGCTACAATGCTGAGAACTATATTCTGCACTCTGTATCTTCCCCTTTGCCCTACCTATTGTACTTGAATCTGACTTGATTGTATTTATGCGTAGTAGATCTGATCTGTTTGGATAGCATGCAAATCAAAGCTCTTCACTGTAACTCGGTACATGTGACAATAATAAACCTAAACCTTAAATAGACACAAAATGCTGGAATAACTCAGCGGGACAGGCAGCATCTCTGGAGAGAAGAAAAGTGTGATGTTTCGGGTTAAGACCCTTCTTCACAACTCTCGTCGGAGAGAGGAGGATAACTTCTTCAAAGTAGACATACCTTGAGGAGATTTAAATCTGCACATTTCATCTGCTCCACTGCAAAATCTCCTTAAGGTATGTGTACTCGACCCAAAACATCACCATTCCTTCTCTCCAGAGTTGCTGCCTTTCCCGCTGAGTTACTCCAGCTTTTTGTGTCCATCTTCGGTTTAAACCAGCATCTGCAGTTCCTTCTTACACAACCCGAACCTAAAGTTTATTTAATCTGTTGAAAGCCATTCATCACATGAATAACATGGCTCCGGAGGAGGACAAGAGGTGTTCTACGAGTCAGTGTGAATGACCATGCTGTAAATGCTGGATTGTTTTAAACTTGTGAATGTGCTTCCTCTGGCTTTGCCTGGGATGGGCATTCACTGTTTTGGAGTCTGCAATGCGATTTTTGAATGCCTGCTGCACCTGTACAAACAATAGTAGACATTCTGCAATGTGGAAATCTTTGTGTACTACCTCCCAAGCAACAAACATTTATCCGTCGGGTCAGGAGGTCAGAAGAATCAATTCTGCAGCCAGGTCCTTGTACACATTCTACAGCTTTGTTTGTTGACCTTCTTGAAAGGCTTGCTTGATTAGTTCGTGGGCCAACTTTCCCAGCAAGGTTTTTTTCTAGCACGACCCACCAAACCCACGCCGGCCATCGATCACCCGTTCACTGCTAGTTCTATGTTGTCCCACTTTCTCTTACACTCCCTACACACCAGGGGCAATTTACAGAAGGCCAATTAACCTACAAACCCACACGTCTTTGGGATGAGGGAGGAAATCGGAGCACCCGTTGGAAACCCACATGGTCACAGGGAGAACGTGCAAACTCCACACAGACAACACCCGGGGTCGGGATTGAACCCAGCTGTCCGGCGTTGTGAGGCAGAGGCGCGACCAGCTGCGCCACTGTGCCACCCCGGAATTTTTATCAATAAGAATTGATCATAGGGATTCTCCAAGGTGCCATGAAATCCAATTATAATTCAACCACCTGGAATGTAGTAGCCAGCTGTAAATTTCAGATCCACACAAATCTAAACATGGGCTGTGAGAACGAGCTGATCTTTTGACATTTAATGTATGAAGGATTTATGCTTGAAGGATTGCTTGTGGTGAGGAGTGTTAAGGGCCTGTCCCACTTACATGCGATTATGTGCGTTTGGCGCGACCAAACGGAAGCGGATTTCAAGCGAAGTTTGTGCTAGGTACGCGCGAAATACGCTCGTGATATAATTTGCGTCATGCTTACCAATCAGCTGGGCAGGAGGCAGGCCGACTGAATTTGGGCGTCGCACGGCATCGGGCGGTGATGTCATCACACAACGCCACGCCGGGCGATGTCGTCATCGCGCAACGTCACGCGCTAGGCGTACGCCATCAAGATGCTGCATACGCTGTCAAGGCACTGCGTATGACATCAAGACGCTGCGTACGACCGCAATGCACCTGCGTGCCGACAGGCCGTTGGCGCGCGAAGATTTCGGCCACTGCCAGAATTTCGGAGCCCCGCGCGATGTCGGAACCAGCCCTGCACAACGCCGAACTTCTAAGTGGAACCGGCCCCGCGCGGCCATACAATGCCCGTACGCCTCAAGCGACCACGATGTCGCGTAATTTGCGAGTCAAGGTCGCGAAAGTGGGACAGGCCCTTTAATCACAGCCACACAGACCTTTCTCATTCTCCAATTTACATGTAAATGTGAATTTAACTTGGAAAGGACAATGATATAAATTAACATAGAGGTTTAGACACAAAATTCTGGAGTAACTCAGCAGATCAAGCAAGATTGTCATTGTAATTCACCAGACATGTGCCTGTGACAATAATTGTGAACTTGAAATCTTCCGTGATTGAATCACTGAGCCAGGAATGCATCACCACTCAGGATACAATGCACCCTTTTCCAAAGATGACTTCAGTTACATAGTTTTGAACAAGTTGATTCAAGGCTTGGCGTTAAATAAGATTTGAGAGAGGTGCTGGGTTTATAACGAGGGGGTGATTAGTTTGGCTGAAACATCTTCACTTTAATGGTGCTCGCTTGGTTAAGCAAAACACAATCTGGAGCAAGGTTACCAAAGCCAGGCCAAACCTAAAGCAAGACTTGAAGCATGATGGAAAAATATTTGTGAAGGGTGTGTTTTGACTGCCGTTAGTTATAGGCATCAGTGAGCCACCAGCTTCAGACTAACACTGTGGTTGCTATCCCTGCAGTTATGTTAAAAATCATCAGAGGAGACCAGGAAGATTCACAACACTAATTATTTTATCTTGCACTAAACGTTTTTCCCTTTATTCTGTATCTGTACACTGTGGGCGGCTTGATTATAATCATAACCAGTCTTTCTGCTGACTGGATAGCACGCCACAAAAAAGGTTTTCACTGTCAAGTCAAATCTAGTCAAATCACTTTTATTTATATAGCACATTTAAAAAACAACTCTCGTTGGCCAAAGTTGGCTTTACATTGGTATAAGAATAGTATAACAAACAACAGTGGTTCATAGATTAAATACAAACATCACAACATACATATAGCCCTCGCTCAGAGGACGTCAAGAAAGGCTTGGGAGTAGAGACTAATTTTTAGTCTCGACTGAAAGGAGTCGATGGAGGGGGCAGTTCTGATGGGAAGAGGGATGCTGTTCCACAGTCCAGGAGCTGCAGCCGCGAAGGCGCGGACGCCCCTGAGATGCTTAAACCGCGGGATGGTCAGCAACCCCGAGTCAGCCAATCTAACCCTAATGCATGGAGGTGGTGTGGTGGGTGAGCAGACTTTTTATGTAGGTGGGGGCAAACCCATTGAGGGTTTTGTAGACATGAAGGAGGATCTTGAAATTTATTCAGAACCGCACAGGGAGCCAGTGGAGAGAGGCCAGGATCGGGGCGATGTGGTCCCTTTTTCGGGTGCCCGTCAGGAGTCTCGCTGCGGCGTTTTGGACCAGTTGCAGGCGGGGCAGGGAAGATTGGCTGATGTCAGTGTAAAGGGAGTTGCAGTAATCTAGGCGGGAGGAGATAAATGTGTGGATGATCTTTTCAAGGTCATCAAACTGGAGGAATTGTTTTATTTTAGCTATCGTACCTCGAGCACTGTACCTCGATACACGTGACAATAATAAACTAAACTAAACTAAAGTCCAGAACCAGGGGCTGTTTAAGAATAAGGGGTAAGCCATTTAGAATAGAGATGAGGAAACACTTTTTCTCACAGAGAGTTGTGAGTCTGTGGAATTCTCTGCCTCGGAGGGCGGTGGAGGCCGGTTCTCTGGATACTTTCAAGAGAGAGCTAGATAGGGCTCTTAAAGAGCGGAGTCAGGGGATATGGGGAGAAGGCAGGAACGGGGTACTGATTTGGGATGATCAGCCATGATCACATTGAATGGTGGTGCTGGCTCAAAGGGCCGAATGGCCTACTCCTGCACCTATTGTCCAAACTACTGTGCAAACATTGTTTGACATTGGTATTAAGATCATAATTCATAGGAGCAGAATAGACAATAGACAATGGCTGCAAGAGTATGCCATTCAGCACATGAAATACTCGAAGGGGTGAATGGCACACACTTGCAACCATTGTCTATTGTCTATTGTCTATTGTTCCCTCTCAACCCCATTCTCCTGACTTCTCCCCGTAACCTTTGACGCCCTCACTAATCCAGAACCTGTCAAACCCTGTTTTAAAATTACCCAATGACTTGGCCTCCACTGCCATCTGTGGCAATCAGCTCCACAGATTCACCACCGTCTGGATAGAGGAATTCCTCCACCTCTCCGTTCTGAATGTACGTCTTTTTATTCTGAGGCTGTGCTATCTGGTCCTAGTGGAAATACCCTCTCCACATCCAGACTATCCAGGCCTTTCATTATTTCATTATTGTTGCTATTTTGGAGATCCGTTTCGCTGCTAATCCTGTTCACAAATAGTATGTCTCCACTTCCTGAGAAAATTGAAGAGTTTCCGTCTGTCTTCGAAAACTCTATTGACCTTCTCCAGGTGTGCGGTAGAGAGCTCACTGACTGGTCGCATCACAGTCTGGGTTCAGTAACTCGAACGTCCAGGAACGAAGGATGATCATAATTTGCAACAGTGTCGTAAGTCTGAAAATTGCTGGTTAGTTTAGTTGAGAGATACAGCACAGACTCAGGTCCTGTTGGCCCACCGAGTCCACGCCAACCAGCAATCCCCATACACCAACACTACCCTACACACACTACGGACAATTTACAATTTTTACTGGTCAATTAACCGACAAACCTGTGGGAGGAAACCAGAGCGGTTGCGGGGAGAATGTACAAACTCCGGACAGACAGCACCTGTAGTTAGTGTAATGTTCTCTGTCAGGCCCTGTTGTGACGAGCACAATGAATACACGTCCGCCTTTGTGTAAGATAAGTTTAATCTGCAATCACGAGGCATAGGTACATTTGCCAGCTTCTGCTTTTGGCCTCAAGGGGCACTGGCATTTACATTAGATATTACATTACATATACATCACAAATTCCATTCTAATACATTCAATGATAGTACATTACAAATACATCACATCTCCCCCTTCACTTTAATTACATCACATCTTCCCCTTCACTTTAATTACATCACATCTTCCCCTTCACTTTAATTACATCACATCTCCCCCTTCACTTTAATTACATCACATCTCCCCCTAATATCCACATAAGGAACTCTATCAACGGGCCTGTCTCGTTGCCTTTTGCTGGCTCCTGCCTCTCGCTGCATCTCGGTGCATCGTGTCTTCTGGGGACTTGCCCCTTCTGGGAGACTGTTTCTGGCTTCTGGGAGACTGACTCCTCTGTCCAGGTTTCTCAACTCTGGGAGACTGGCTCCTCTGTCTAGGTTTCTCACATCTGGGCATCTGGCTACAGGTGGGCTATCCACAGCTACAATCTCCCACCCCACAATTGAGTATAAGAGGTGGGTAGTCACAAAGCAGCTTTATAGTACTTTGGTCAGGCCGCATTTGGAGTATTGCGTGCAGTCCTCGTCATCCCATTACAGGAAGGATGTGGAGGCTTGGATGCGGGTGCAGTACTGGTTTACCAAAGTGATGCCTGCATTAGCGGGCATTAGATAGAAGGAGGGGATAGTCAGACCTGGATTGGTTTTTCTGGAACGTAGGCGGTTGTGGGGAGAACTGATAGATGTATAAATAATTATGAGAGGCATAGAAAGGGTGGACAGTCAGTCCCTTTTCACAGAGTGGAAATATCAAAAAGGCATAGCTTTAAAGGTGAGAGGGGCAAAGTTTAATGGAGGTGCGTAGGGCAAGGTGTTTACACAGAGGGTGGTGGGGGCCTGGAGCGCACTGTTAGGGGCTGTGATGCAGGCAGATATAATAGAGGCATTCAAAAGACTTTTAGATGGATGCTTGGAGATGCAGGGATTGGGGGGATTTGGATCATGTACAGGAGAGGAGATTAGTTTAGCTTGGCAACATGTTTGACATGGACATTGTGGGCCTCGGTGCCTGTTCCTGTACTGTTCTGTTCTATATTATATACATATTCTGGTCTGCTCAGCATCTCACAATAGGTCTGGCTCTGCACGATCTCTCAAGCTTCACAACATTAATCAGACACAAATATAGTTTAGTTTAGAGATACAGCGTGGAAACGAACCCTTCAGCCCACCGAGTCCACGATGGCCAGCAATCACCAGTATACATGTTCTATCCTACACACTAGGGACAATTTACTATAGCCAATAATCTACAAACCTGTACGTCTTTGGGATGTGTGAGGAAACCGGAGCACCTGGAGAAAAACCACGTGGTCACAGGGAGAACGTACAAACTCCATACAGACAGGATCGAACCCGGGTCTCCGTAACAGTGAGGCAGCAACTCTCCATCTGCACCACTGTGTCGTCCACTAGAGTTCAGTTGTGCATTCAAAGACTTCATCTGTTTCAATGTGGAATTTATTTTGAATCGTTATGAAAAGCTTTCATAGAAATCTATTTACTATGAGCAGCTACTGACCTTGGTCATCTCTGCCATGGATATATCACTAAGCCAGGAATGCATCAACACTCAGGACACAGTCCACCCTTTTCCAAAGATGACTTCAGTTACATAGTTTTGAACAAGTGGATTCGAGGCTTGGCAGCAAAATAAAATTTGAGAGAGGTGCAAGTTTTATAACGAGGGGTGATTAGTTTGGCCGAAACTATCTTCACATTAATGTTGCTCACTTGGTTAAGCAAAACACAATCTGGAGCAAGGTTCCCAAAGCCAGGCCAAACTTAAAGCAAGACGGAAAACTACTTGGGAACGGTGTGGTTTGATTGCCGGTAGTTAACGGCTTCAGTGAGCCATGAGCTTCAGACTTACACAGTGTTGCTGTCCTCGCACTGACATTAAACATGTGATCACCAGTGATGAACAAAGCAGAGAAGATTTACAAAGATGTTGACAGGACAAGTCTGTCGTGCAACAAAAACGAAGTACATAGTAGGTTGTTAGTGTTAGTGTGCAGTGTTCAAAAGCCTGATGGTTGCTGGGAAGAAGCTGTTCTTGAACCTGGAGGTCACGGTTTTCAGGCTCCTGTACCTTCTTCCCGATGGTAGCAGTGAGCGTGGCCAGGGTGGTGTGTGTCTTTGATGATGCTGGCTGCATTTTTGAGGCAGTGCCTCCTGATGGTGGGGAGATCAGTACCCGTGATGGACCCGGCAGTGTCCACCACTCTCTGTAGTCTCTCCCTACCTCACATTTTTTGTCTATTCATCTCTGGCCTTTGTCCAACTATGCCTATCCAACCCCCTCACCCGTATCCAGCTATCTCTTGCCAGGGGCCTCCTGTCTTCCAGTGGGGATTGTAGATTCCCCTATAACTATCAGTCTGAAGAAGGGTCACAACCTGAGATGTAAAGCCAAATGTTGTGAGATGAGGATAGACTACAGAGAGAGGTGGACACTGCCCGGTCTAAGTACTGACCTCCCCACCATTGAAGGTCCATCACAGGTACTGACCTCCCCAACATCGAAAGGATTTCCAGGAGGCACTACCTCAAAAAGGCACCATTGAAACGCCGCCAATCCATGTTCTCCAGAGATGCTGCCTGACCTGCAGAGTAACTCCAGCACTTTGTGACAGATTTTATAAGCATCTACAGCTTGTGTCTCCATAGTACTACACATGCCCTTGTAAAGGCAAGCTTTCAAACGTGAACCTGTTAAACTAAATGCCGGCAGCTATGAGAACTTGCAACAAATCCGAACATTATCTGCTGAAACTGACAGAGCAGGGTGGTAAGGTACACGAGGAACAGCAGATGCTGGAATCCTGACCAAAACACAAAGTGCTGGAGGAACTCAGTGGGTCAGGCAACACCTGTGGAGGGAATCCGCTGAGTTCCTCCAGCACATTGTGCTTTACACAAGATTCTGGCATCTGCAGTTCCTCTTCACTCCTCCAGCTCTTTGTTTTTTTTTTGCTCAGAGCATGGAGTTGCTCAGGGAAAAGAGAACCTGTAATTTAGAAAACCTTGTTTTAGTTTCAGTTTTAGGTTTAGAGATACAGCGTGGAAACAGGCCCCTCGGCCCACCGCCCATGGTGGAGGCAAAGAAATAGAAAACTGGGCCGTTTATGGAACTTCCAGAGAGCATTTGGGTAACAGACAGCATTATTGTATTAAATTATTGTCGTCACATGTACCCTGATCGACGAGCTTACAACCCATTTATATGAACATTGAATGATCAAACTTTAAGTAACTAACCTACAAACAACCCTACCTGCCTCCCCTTTTCGCCCCCCCACCCAACTACCCCCCCTCCCCCCCCGCCCCTTTTCTCCCTCTCCCATCCCTGTGTCCATCTGGACTCTTCTCTCCCCTTCCCCTCCTCCTTCCAGCCTCCCTCCCTCTCATTCCACTTCTATTCCTTCCTCTGGCTCACAATTATCACCTCTTCTATTATTATCTCACATTTTTTGTCTTTTTCATCTCTGGCCTTTGTCCAACCATGTGTCTATCAACAGCCCCCCTCACATGTATCCACCTATAACTCGCCAGGCTTTGTTATAAGGTCACGTCAAAAGGTCATAAGTGATAGGAGCAGAATTAGGCCATTCGGCCCATCGAATCTACTCCAACATTCAATCATGGCTGATCCATCTCTCCATCCTAACCCCATTCTCCTGCCTTCTCCCCATAACCCCTGACACCTGTACTATTGAAGAATCTATCTATTTCTGCCTTAAAAATATCCATTGACAGCCTCCCTTCTGTGGCAAAGAATTCCAGATTCACCATCTTCTGACTAAGAAATTCCTCCTCATCTTCTTTCTAAAGGAACAACCTTTAATTCTGAGGCCATGGCCTCTGGTCCTAGACTCTTCCACTAGTGGAACCATCCTCTCCACATCCACTCTAGCCAGGCCTTTCACCATTTGCCCTGACCCCCCCCATCTCTTCCAGATTTGTCCCGCCCCCCCCAACTCCAATGACCCGAAACGTCACTTAGTCATGTGCTCCACAGATGCTGCCTGACCCTCTGAGTTACTCCAGAACTTTGGTTATTTTTTGTAAACTTTCATCTGCAACTCCTTGTGTTAACAGTGAAAAGCTGTTGTTTCCACCATGTTCACAGCACTAACTCCTGGGGCAAAGTGAACATCCGTACAGCAACCTCTCAAAGGGGAAATGGCCATCTGAGATTTATTGAAATAATCGCTGCACTTACTTGAATTAGCTTTGACTCTTTGAAACTTCACACATTGGACAGCTACATCAAGCATAAGGGTGCTGGGGGCAAGATTGTTCAAATTATCTGGTGTGTATTTGACAAGTGGGAGATGCAATTACCAATGCTGCTGAAGCTAGTGAATATTGGCACATCTGGGGTCTGTGTGATGAAGCAATATTCTTTAGGAGAGGGGCACATTGGGTTCTGGCATGTTCGTACCTCTAATTCCAAGCCCCCCCACCCAGGTAGTTTCAGACAAGAGGATTCCAGCCCGAAAAACGTCACCTATCCTTTTTCTCCAGAGATGCTGCCTGACGCGCAGAGTTACTCCAGCACTTTGTGTCTTTTTTCTTATTCAATGATTCATCGTATCTCTCTGTGGGTACAATGAAATGCTTTGCTTTTGCACACAACCCGGTGAGATCACGCAGCAGACCTCACCGGGTCAGGACACAAGCATCTGATGCCGACAAAGTTACAGAAGTTCACCGAACAGTCCTATCTACTACCAGTCGCATGTGGCAGCAGCCCCCCCCCCCCCCCCCCCCCCCCCACCCACCCCTCATGCCCCCCTCTCCTCCGTACTGAGTATAAGAGGGAGAACAATAATCTGATAGAACGATAATCTGATTGAATGTTTCCAACAATAAACTTGCTCTCAACGCTAGCCAAATCAACATAGAACATAGAAACATACAGCACAGGAACAGACCCTTCAGCTCACAATGCCTGTGCTGAACATGATGCATAACTGAACTTATCTCAGCTGCCTGCATGTGATTCACATCCCTCCATTCCTTGCACTTCCATATGTCTATCTAAAAGCCTCTTAAACACCACTATGGAACGTGCTGCCAGGGGTGGTGGTGGAGGCAGATATGACAGTTTAGTTCAGTTTAGTTTAGAGATACAACACCAAACAGGCCCTTCAGCCCACCGAGTCCATGCCAACCAGCGATCCCCATATACCAACACTATCCTACACACTAGGGACACACTGGGGACTATTGACGTGGCAGCAGGAGGATCGGGCCTAGGAACTTAATATTCAGGATTATACATCCTATAGAAAGGACAGGCAGGTGGGCAGAGGAGGGGGGTGGTAGCTCTGCTGGTCAGGGATGGAATTCAGTCCCTTGCAAGGGAAGACATAGGGACTGACGATGTGGAGTCACTGTGGATTGAGTTGAGGAATTATAAAGGCAAGAATACACTAATCCACAGACCCCCAAATAGCAGCTTGGATGTAGGGTGTATGTTGCAGCAGGAGTTAAAACTGGCATGTAACAAAGGTAATGCCACTGTGGTGATGGGGGATTTCAATATGCAGGTAGACTGGGAAAATCAGGTTGGTTCAGGACCCCAAGAAAGAGAGTTTGTAGAGTGCTTCCGAGATGGATTCTTAGAGCAACTTGTAATGGAGCCGACCAGAGAAACGGCAGTTCTGGATTTAGTTTTGTCCAATGAACCAGATATGATAAGAGAACTCGAGGTACAGGAACCGCTTGGAGGTAGTGATCATAATATGATTAGTTTTAATCTGCAATTTGAGAAGGAGAAGGTTAAATCGGAATTGTCAGTGATGCAGTTGAACAAAGGGGACTATGAAGGCACAAGAGAGGAGCTGGCCAAGGTAGACTGGAAATGGATCCTAGCTGGAATGACGATGGAACAGCAATAGCAAGAATTTCTGGGCGTAATCCGGAAGACGCAGGATCATTTCATTCCAATCAGGAAGAGAGTTTCAAAGGGGAGTACAAGGCAACCGTGGCTGACAAGAGAAGTTAGGGATAGAATAAAACTAAAAGAAAAGATGTATATAACACAGCAAAGAGTAGCCGAAAGCCAGATGATTGGGAAACTCTCATAGGACAACAGAAGGAAACAAAACGGGCAATGCGGGCTGAAAAGATGAAGTACGAAGGGAAGCTGGCCAGGAATATAAAGAAGGACAGTAAAAGCTTCTTTAGATATGTTAAGGGAAAAAGAGTAGCAAAGTCAAATGTGGGTCCCTTGAAGGCAGACACAGGTGAAATTATTATGGGTAACAAGGAAATAGCAAAAGAGTTGAACTTTGGATCAGTCTTCATTAAGGAAGACAAAAAATCTCCCTGATGTACTGGAGGACAGAGGATCTAAGGGGGTAGAGGAACTGAAATAAATTTTTATTAGGCGAGAAATAGTATTGGGTAGGCTAATGGGACTGAAGGATGATAAATCCCCTGGGCCTCATGGTCTGTATCCCAGGATCCTCAGGGAGGTGGCTCTAGAAATAGTGCACGCATTGGTGATTATTTTCCAATGTTCAATAGATTCAGGATCAGTTCCTGGGGATTGGAGGATAGCTAATGTTATTCCACTTTTCAAGAAAGGAGCAAGAGAACAAAACGGGGGATTACAGACCAGTTAGCTTGACTTCGGTGGTGGGAAAGATGCTGGAGTCAATTATTAAAGAGGTATTGACTATTGACTATTGTCTATTGTAATAATGAGGCATTTGGATAGCAGTAAAAGGATTAGTCCAAGTCAACATGGATTTATGAAAGGGAAATCATGCTTATCTAATCTTCAGGAATTTTTTGAGGATGTGACAAGTAAAATGGATGAAGAGGTGTCAGTGGATGTAGTGTATCTAGACTTTCAGAAAGCCTTTGATAAGGTCCCGCACATGAATCTTATCAAAATTAGAGCACATGGTATTGGGGGTAGGGTGATGACATGGATAGAAAATTGGTTGGCAGACAGGAAGCAAAGAGTAGGAGTGAACGGGTCGTTTTCAGAATGGCAGGCAGTGTGAGTGGAATGCCGCAAGGCTCGATGTTGGGGTCCCAACTGTTTACTATATATATTAATGATTTGGAAGAAGGAATTAGGAGCAACACTAGCAAGTCTGCGGATGACACAAAGCTGGGTGGCAGTGTGAACTGTGAAGAGGATGTTAGGAGGTTGCAGGGTGACCTGGACAGGTTGAGTGAGTGGACAGATGCGTGCCAGATGCAGTATAATATAGATAAATGTGAGGTTATCCACTTTGGCGGCAAAAAGAAGGGAGCAGATTCTTTTTTCAATGGGGTTAGGTTAGGTAAGGGGGAGGTGCAGCGAGACCTGGAGCGTCCTTGTACACCAGTCACTGAAAGTTGGCGTGCAGGTACAGCAGGCAGTGAAGAAAGCTAATGGAATATTGGCCTTCATAACAAGAGGATTTCTGTATAGGAGTAAAGAGGTTCTTCTGCAGCTGTATAGGGCTCTGGCGAGACCACATCTGGAGTATTGTGTACAGTTTGGGTCTCCTAATTTGAGGAAGGACATCCTTGTGATTGAGGCAGTGGAGCGTAGGTTCACGAGATTGATCCCTGGGATGGCGGGACTGTCATATGAGGAATGATTGAAAAGGCTAGGTTTATATTCACTGCAGTTTAGAAGGTTGAGGGGGATCTTATAGAAACATATAAAATTCTAAAAGGACTGGACAAGCTAGATGCAGGAAAAATGTTCCCGAAATTGGGCGAGTCCAGAACCAGAGACCACAGTCTTAGAATAAAGAGGAAGCCATTTAAGACTGATGTGAGATAACACGTTTTCACACAGAGAGTTGTGAATTTGATTTGATTTGATTTGATTTGATTTTATTGCTTGTCATTCGAACCTCAGAGAGGCTCGAACGAAACTCCGTTTCTACAAGCCATACAAAGAAACAAACAGAACAATTCATAGAAAAACATGCAAACAATAAAATTCACACAAACATCCATCACAGTGGATCTCCTCCTCACTGTGATGGAAGGCAAAGTTCTTCTCTCTCCCCCGCACCATCTCTCTCCCGATGTCGAAGCCCCAGGCGGGCGGTGTTAAGTCCCATGTTCATTGAGGCCGCGCCGGGCGATGTATGGCCCCGCTCCAGGCCCAAAGTCACAAAGTTGGAGCCCCGGCGGGCGCTGGAATGTCCCGCAGCCATTAAAGCCGCGCCGGGCGATGCTCGGCCCCGCTCCAGGTCGTTCCAACCCCGCGACACGGGCTGGAGAAGTTGTGTTGCGGAGCTCCGGAGAGCGGTCTCGCACCCGGACCCGCGAGCTCCCGACACCCCAACAGTCCACCGGCAGTAATCTGCAGCTGGAGCCGGAGCCGGAGCCCCGGAGTCAGGCCGGAGCTGGAGCCGGAGCTGGAGCCGGAGCCGGAGCTGGAGTCCCGGAGTCGGGCCGGAGCTGGAGCCCCGGAGTCGGGCCGGAGCCGGAGTCGAGCCGGAGCTGGAGCCCCGGAGACGGGCCTGAGCTGGAGCCGGAGTCGGGCCGGAGCTGGAGCCCCGGAGTCGGGCCTGAGCTGGAGCCGAAGCGAGCCGGAGCTGGAGCCCCGGAGTCGGGCCGCAGCGGCCACCCACCACCGCTCCCCACGCTCCGAAGCCGGCCAGCCCCACGACGGTAAGCTCTCAGCTCCGCGACTGGAGCCCCCAGGTCATCCCGGTCGGAGGCCGCTCCACGGCACCAGGTCCCAACGATAACGGAGACCTGACAGGGAAAAAGTCAGGTCTCCCATGCAGGGAAGAGATTAAAAATGTTTCCCCCTTCCCCCCCCCCCCCCACCCCCCACATATACACAGTTAGAAAACAATACAAAAAAAACACAAACAACTACATTTAACTAGACAAAAAACAAAAAAAAGACAGACAGGCTGTAGGGGCCGCTGCAACGTCAGTCGCGCTCGCCCTTCACAATTTGTGGAATTCCCTGCCACAGAGGGCAGTGGAGGCCATGTCACTGGATGGATTTAAGAGAGAGTTAGATAGAGCTCAAGGGGCTAGTGGAATGAAGGGATATGGGGAGAAGGCAGGCACAGGTTATTGATTGGGGACGATCAGCCATGATCACAATGAATGGCGGTGCTGGCTCGAAGGGCCGAATGACCTCCTCCTGCACCTAATTTCTATGTTTCTGTGACAATTTACAACTTTTACAGAAGCTAATTAACCTACAAACCCACAGGTCTTTGGCGTGTGGGAGAAAACACTCAGATTTTCAGATTTATTTCAGATTTCCAAGTGTTTGTGCCCCATTTTCACTTTCTCTGCTACCTGACAATTGGCTGATCAGTTAATCTGACTGATATTTTTGAAACTCTTCTAATATCCTGAACATAGAATAACTCAAACCCAGTCTGAAGAAGGGTCTCGACCCGAAACGTCACCCACTCCTTCTCTCCAGAGATGAGGCCTGTCCCGCTGAGTTATCCCAGCACTTTGCGTCTCTCTTCGAACTATTCTACATGTTCCTTAACCTTCGCTCCTTTGATCTGTCGTTTTCACACCTTACTCTTCCTTATCTGTGTGACTCCCTCTGCCCTGACATCAGTCTGAAGAAGGGACTCGACCCGAAACGTCACCCATTCCTTCTACCCAGAGATGCTGCCTGTCCCGCTGAGTTGCTCCACCATTTTGTGTCTATCTTCGGTGTGAACCAGCAACTGCAGTTCCTTCCTACACGTAGAATAACTCTCATACTTTACCTTCCTTCCCACAAATATTGGTGTATAAATCAGGCAGAGTTGTGCTTGGAATTGCAAATGGGAAGAATCAAAATATGATCCACATTATCTTTGGTTCATGACCATCTGGCTAAAGAATATCCTAAGTAAGTGAATTATTCCTGGCAAACTGGTTCTCTGCTGGATGATTTATTCCAGTAATTAATAAAAAGCTGTCAGCTCAATAATGTACATCTGAAGTTCATGGTTTCATGATATACTGTACATCTGAAGTTCATGGTTTCCTCGGTAGCAATGGATCCCTGACATATTTTGGCTTTCAAGGTGTGTCGAGAGATGTCAAGATTCAAGAGTGTTTTACTGTCATATGCCCCGAAAAGGAACAATTCAATTCTTACAACAACAGCAACAGTAATAGCAACAGTAATAATAATAATAATAAAAATTCAGAAGTGATACAGTGAGAGTGTAGTCGGAGTAAGATTTGGTCAGATCTTGGAACAAGAAAAATTATTTCAATGTAGAAAACTATAAATCTTGTTAGTTGTACAAATTCTTCTGTTTAATTTTTATGTGAGAGGAAATGGGCTCCAATATTTCGTGCCCAATTACTTATGCATGTAGAAAAATAAGCATTTCCCCCATGCAGTATTAATGTAAGACAGATAACAAGCTTTTACTCAATGCAATGTGTGTTCATTTGATGGACAAATGGAGGTTTAGAACATAGAACAGTACTGCACCACAACAGGCCCACAATGTAAGTGCCAAACATGATGCCAAAACCATCTCTTATGACATCATCCATATCCCGCCATTCCCTGTTCATCACATGTGCCTATCCAAAAGGTTTAAATGATCCTTACAAGTCTTCATGACTTCATGACTACAAGCAGGCGAGATGCAGGAAAAATATTCCCGATGTTGGGGGATTCCAGAACCAGGTGTCACAGTTTAAGAATAAGGGGTAGGCCATTTGGGACTGAGATGAGGAACAACTTTTTCACCCAGAGAGTTGAGAATCTGTGGAATTCTCTGCCACAGAAGGCAGTGAAGGCCAATTCACTGGATGTATTCAAGAGAGAGTTGGATATACTGAGGGCTAATGGAACCAAGGGATATGGGGAGAAAGCAGGAAGGGGTTACTGATTTTGGATGATCAGCCATGATCATATTGTGGAATTAAATTTTTGGAACTATTACAAAACTATTTAACACAAAATTGAACTCCAATACAGAACTGATTATCTTTGGATCAATGGAAGAGGGAAGTAAATTAACTACGTTCCAAGAAGCCATTCTTAATTATGGTTTAATAACAGCAAAATAACATACTCAAATTCTGGAAAAAAGGAACCACGGCAACGTTCAAAATGTGGATTTCAAATATGTCGGAAACGCAACATCTTGAAGAAATTAGATTCCTCCTACTAGGCAAAGTAGACCAATTCTTACAGATTTAGTCTCCTTTTATCGACTTTTTACAAGCATATGGTGCAACATAACACAACCTTAGAAATTAAATGGTTCAGAACCGGGTGGCGGATGGGCAAAAATACGAAATGGGTATATCTCTCCTCATTTCTTTTCTCTCTACTTTCTCTTTTTCTCTCAATCTTCTTAGCTTTTTAGCTCTGCTCTCTATCTCTTTCGCTATCTGTTTCTACTCGCTTGTCTATCTATTTCGACATTCTTTATTTCCCTTTTTCTTTCACTGTTCTTTTATTATTAAATTAAAAATATGAAGTTGTACAAGAATGGTAATGTGTATGTATTTATTAGGTACTTAGGTACCACACTACTCTACTTACTTCTTACCAAAAAAAAGCAACAAAAAAAAAAAGCCATGATCATATTGAATGGCGGTGCTGGCTTGATGGGCCGAATGGCCTACTGCAGCACCTATTTTCTATGTTTCCATGTTTCTATGTTTTCTCTGCTCATGATTCATTTCTACATTATAAAAGCAATGGGATAACTAGCCATTAATTGATAACCTTTACCTGTAAATGAATCAAGCAAACATTATTTAACTGCAAGGCGGCCAACATTATTAATTCCCACACCACCATGGCCATGCTCTCATCTCACTGCTACCATCAGGAAGAAGGTACAGGAGCCTGAAAACCGTGACCTCCAAATTCAAGAACAGCTTCTTCCCAGCACCCATCAGGCTCATGAACACTGCACAACACTAACCTCAGCATCTATGATCTTCTGTGGATTGTGTCGACATCATGAAACCAATCGACTTTGTTATGCATTGACGGCACCGAACTCGAGATGATTGAAAGATTTAAATTCACAGGAGTAAATACCCCCAGCAACCTATCCGGCACCAACCATATTGAAAAAATGGCCAAGAAAGCACACCTCTACTTCCTTAGAAGGTTTAGGGAGTTCAGCATGTTCTCAACAACTCTCACTAACATCCACAGATGCGCCGTAGAAAGCATTTTATCGGGATGCATGACAGCGTCGTTTGGGAAGAGCTCCATACAAAAACATTTCCATTAAACTTTACCCCTCTTGATTTAAATCTAAGCCAATCGCTCTTTGGCCCTTCATGGAAAATCTTGGGAGCGATTAAATAATTTGAAGTTGTGATTGTCTTGGTGATCATCTGTTTCTTTTTGTCAAACACTTGTGAGAAAAGACAACAACACATTCCACTGGTTTGTCACTGTGACATTTGACAGTCACACTTCCAAATATCCTCCGCAACCTTTCATCAAATTGTTGTGAAAATCTTTCTCTGGAACAATGCATTGGTCTAACTTATTCCTTGACCTCCAGCTTCAAGAACACCTTCTTCCCAGCAACCATCAGAGTATTGAACACTGCACAACACTAATCTCAGCAACTATGACATTTCATGGACATTGTCTTTGGTTGCACTATGGACTTTGGTGTTTGCGCTATTATGATTGTCTAGTATTATGGTTATTCATGTTCCACGGAAAAAATGTCCCAATCAATCTAACCTCTCCCTGGAGCTCAAGCCCGCAAGCCCAGTAACCTGCTGGTGAATTTCTTCTACACCCTTTCCAACTTAATGACATCCTTCCTGTGGCTGGGTGACCAGAACTGCACACAGTGCTCCAAATGTGGTCTCACCAATGACTTGTACAGCTGCATCATGATGTCCCAACTTCTGTATTCAACAGCCATCCTATTTGCTTTGTCCCATATAGAACGGATGGCAATATACACACATACATGTACATGTACGCCAATCATTGAATAAATACCAGGTCTATTTTCCAGAAATGTTCTAGGCCCCGACCACGGGTGATCAAAAGGAGGAAGATTGACTGAACTTTATTGCCTTCCATCACAGTTAGAAATGTTGATTCCACTGTGGTGGATGTTTATGTTAAACTTGTGTTATTGTGTTATTTTTATTCGTACGGCTGTATGGTAACTCAAATATCACTGTACCAATTGTTGCATGTGACAATAAATGTGTACTTGAATTTGAACTTGAACCACTTGTGCATTATGTTGATAACACATTGAAAAATAAAATGCAACTTGTCCTCGTTCTATTCAGTCAATAACGTTTTTCCCATGAACTAGGAAAACTGGGTCTTCCCGAAATTCGCACAAAATGCACTTTGCCAATCTGAGGAAATGGCCTGGCTAGTTGAAGTGACACGATTCTGAAGAGCCGCTACCACACAGCACCAGAGACCTCGGTTGGATCCTGACCTTGGGCGCTGTCTGTATGGAGTTTACACGTTCTTCCTGTGATCGTGTGGGTTTCCTCTGAGTGTTTCCTCGCAGATCGCAAAGACCTGCGGGTTTGTAGATTAATTGCTCTCTGTAAGTTGCCACTAGTGTGTAGGGGGAGTGGATGAGAAAGTGGGATTACATAGAACTCGTGTGGACCGGTGGCCGATGTCGGCATGGACTAAGTGGGTCAAAGGGACAGTTTCCGTGCTGTATCTTTCAATCAATCATAAACTAAATCTTAAACCAGCACAACAGATTCTGGGAAACTCTAACTTAAGATATTCACTGTGTAACCCAGTTACGTTTAACGTTGATTCGACAGATTAATCTGGATTCTTGGCAATAATCTAAAGGAAATAAGTGGAAATTCTGCCCTGTGACATTATCGCGTACATCAAAGTGGCTCCAGCAAATTCAATACTTCCGTTCTTGATTTTTATCTCCACTGTAAGATCTTTGAGCTTGTATTGCAAATGAATCATACTTAAAATACAGACCTCACCAATTTACTCTCACAATGCACTGAAGTACGTTATATAGTCTCAAGAGAGGCTGATTGCTTTTTCCATTCCACCTCTACTTTGCTATTTCCTACACAGGCCACTGTACAGCCATTCTGAATCTGATTATTAGATCATGCCAAATTGAGTTTGACTGCTTTATCTGTGCCAGCACTTCAAAGGCTGAGTTGAAATTACTTCAGATCTTTTTCTCTGCACTTTGCCAGATTAAAATCCAGCCAACTCTTAAATTGGAGGAAAGGGTGCAGAAGAGATTTATGCCCAGCATGTTGCCTGGGCTTGAGTTATAAGGAGAGATTAGACAGGCTTGGACTGTCTATGGAGCGTAGGAGATTGAGGGGTGACCTTATTGAGGTCTACGAGATCACGAAGTGCACGGATAAAGTGAATGCTCACAGTCTTTTTCTCAGGGTAGAGGATTCTAAAACTAGAGGGCACAGGCTTAAGGTGAGAGGGGAGAAATTTAAGAGAGACTTTTCACTCAGATGGTAGTCTGTATCTGGATCGAGTTGCCAGAGGAAGCTATAGAAGCAGATGCGATTATGACTCTTAAAATACATTTGGACAGATATATGGATAGTAAGGATTCAGAGGGATTCTGGGCCAAATGCCGGATTGGACTAGCCCAGTATGCAGACGTGTTCAGCATAGACAAGGTGGGCTGAAGGGCTTGTTTCCATGCTGCTGCCCAACATTTGACATTCTGCCTTTGCAGTCAATTAGGATAACATGCAAGGAAGGACCAGTTAATAAAATGACTTAATCAGACAACTATCATGACTCAAAGAAAGATGTATGTGGAAAATGTTTAATAATTTATACTTAACAGCTTTACTTAATAAAATAGCAGTGAAATTGGAGACACAAGCAACTGCAGATGGTGGAATCCTGAGCAAAACACAAAGTGCTGGAGGAACTCAGCGGGTCAGGCAGCATCTGTGGAGGGAATGGATTGACGATGTTTTGGGTCGGGACCCTTCTTCACACTGATGGAGTAGGGGGGAGAAAGCTGGAAAAGAGAGGTGGGGGTAGGGCAAAGCCTGGCAAGTGAGAGGTGGATACAGGTGAGGGGGTGATTGGCAGATGGGTGGCATAAGTGACAAAGGTTGGAGGTCAAAAGGGTGACAGATAAGAAGAGAAGAGGAGGAATGAAATGTAAAGCAGGAGAGAAGGAGATGGGAAAAAGGGAACAAGGGGAAGCCAAACTCAAGTGCAACAGGTAGTGCAAAGGAGAAGATACAGAGTGCGGAATATAGTTCTCAGCATTGTAGCGCATCAATTCCAGATACAAAGTCCAATGTCCGTAATGGGGCAGAGGTGAATCGGACAGTACCCTAGGTTATGGAAGGACCATGCAGAAGGCTGATAACAGAGGGGAAGAAGCTGTTCCTGAGTCTGGTTGGTGCGCACTTTCAAGATCCTGTACCTTCTGACGGAAGTAGCGAGAAGAAGGAATGATGGGGGTGGGACAAGTCTTTGAAGATGGTGGCTGCTTTTCTGAGGTAGTGTGGACTAGATGGAGTCAGTGGTGGGGAGTCTATTTTGAACATTTGTGACATTTTGAGTTTCTGATGATTGGGTGGGTTTGGAAAGCTCCTGAAGATTAGGATTGAAATGGTTCCTACATTAATTTCTAATCCTTTCTTTCCTCCTTTCTTGTTTCCTCATTAAATCAAAATTTGTATTCTTTACATTGTATTCTTTTTTTCCTTCTGATTATTTTCTTTGATGGACTATTGTCAGATCTTCTTTCTTGCTGAGATATTCCAAGAGGGAAGTAAGTCAAGAAGGATGATGTTTTATTGCCATATGTACGGACAATGGAACTATGAAATTCTTACTTGCTGCAGCTTAACAGACCAGTAAGCACAAGGCTCATTGACAACATATAATAAACAAAAATCAATTAATAACTACAATACTAGTGCAAAAACGAGTGCAATACTAGTGCAACGATAGACACAGTCCACAGAAGATCATAGTTGCTGAGGTTAGTCTTGTGCAGTGTTCAAGAGCCTGCTGGTTGCTGGGAAGAAGCTGTTCTTGAACCTG
Organism: Okamejei kenojei; assembly: GCA_035221665.1. Taxonomy (NCBI): domain Eukaryota; kingdom Metazoa; phylum Chordata; class Chondrichthyes; order Rajiformes; family Rajidae; genus Okamejei; species Okamejei kenojei. Next base: position 28,014,677 of record CM069136.1, read on the forward strand.
GAGGTCACGGTTTTCAGGCTCCTGTACCTTCTTCCAGATGTTAGCAGCTAGATGAGAGCGTGACCAGGGTGGTGTGGGTCTTTGATGATGCTGGCTGCCTTTTTGAGGCAGCGCTTCCTGTCGATCACTTCAATGGTGGGCAGTTTCCACCACCTTTAAGATATTAAGCTTAAGTGCAAAAAAAAACCCCTCCAAAATCCGTAGAGCAACCAATGACACAGTTCATAGAAGATCATAGTTGCTGAGGTTCGTGTTGTGCAGTGTTCAAGAGCCTGATGGTTGCTGGGAAGAAGCTGTTCTTGAAGCTGGAGGTCACAGTGCAAGTGAGATGCTGTAGGTTAAATCAGGAACAATTGCAATCTGGATAACTACTTGTAATTCAAGTATGTCTGGGTCTGTTTCGACTCAATATGATTTTTAAACTGCACATTGAAAACTATTACCTTGTGTTTATTGCACTTTCAAAATTAAAAACATGTGGTATACATGTGAAGGTTGAGTTATACTTGATTTGAGTTTAAGTCAATAAGTAATTGTTTTGGTTTCAAAGCCGTCGTATATAATTTATGTTCAAGTGTTAATTCCTCAGTGCATAAGCTTTGAACCGCTAGCTCTAAGCCAGTTTTCTCTCCTATCTATCCATGTGCAGAATTTCCAGAGTTTACTGCCATAAAAAGCAGTAGAAATTCACCAGGATGTTACCTGGGCTTGCAAACTTGTTCTGGGATGAATTTTAGGACTTTTTTCTTTGGAGCATAGAAGGCTGAGGGGTGATCTAGAAGTCCAAGTTGGCATACTGGGCAAGTCTCATTTACCTGCATTTGGCCTGGATCCCTCTAAACCCTTCTTATCCATATATCTCTCCAAATGTTTTTTTAAAGTCGTATTAAGAGAGTCTCACCTTCCGCGACGTCAAGGTCGGCTGCGGGAGGTGCCCCCGGGGCATTAAGACTGAAGGTGGTCGGGCGAGGAGAGGGATGATGGTCCACTGGACGATCTGGACTTTGGCGATGGCTGGAGGCCCTGCAGCAGCCTGGGGCTCACCTGGATCGGGCGACCACTCCAGGAGACCGAATGCATGGATTTTGGAAATGGTGCCAAACCTGGTGACTCTTGTATGTAGTCTCAGTCCACTGTATGTATGTACCTGTGCTTTGGCATGGCAATACATTACTAAACTGTATGCCAAAAAAACAATTTCACCATGTCTGTACATGTGATAATAAATCACACTGAACTGTTGATTTGTATCCGTTTTTATAGCTTACTCTAGCAGCTCACTTCAGATACAGACTACCTTCTGAGTGAAAAAGTTGTCCTTGATGTCCCTCTTCAATCTCTCCCCTCTCACCTTAAGCCTGTGTCCTCTAATGTTAGAATCTTCTACCCTGGGAAAAGAACTGTAAACATTAATTTTACCTAAGCCCCTCTTGTACACCTCAGTAAGGTCACTCCACAGACTCCTTCGCTCCAAAGAAAAAGAAAGTCCACCCTATCCAACCTCTCCCTGTAGCTCAAGCCCGTAAGCCCAGGTAACATCCCTTCTCCAACCCTTTCCAACTTAGTGCATGCTTCCTGTAGATGGGCAACCAGAACTGTACACAGTGCTCCAAGTGTGGTGTCACCAACGACTTGTACAGCTGCATCATGATGTCCCAACAACATAGACAGACTAGAGTCAGAGAAATAGAACATAAAACATAGAACAGTACAGCACAGAAACAGACTATTTGGCTCACAGTTAGGGTTGCCAACTGTCCCGTATTAGCCGGGACATCCCGTATATTGGACTAAATTGGTTTGTCCCGTAAGGGACCGCCCTTGTCCCATATTTCACTGCTACTACTCGGGTTGAGGGGACTGTCGGGTCGGAGCGCCGTGTCTGGACCCGCCTCTCCCGTCCCGATGTAGTGCAGTCCATGGAGTGCAGCAGCAGGGCCTCACCCGTGGCCCTGTCAGTCGGCAGCCCGGCCAGCTGTCCAACCTTCGGGCCTTCGCTTACTACCGACACCACCACCCCTCCTTCTCATGGCTGATCATTGGTTCATGAGTTGGATGGGGTGTCGGACTTTGCACGTGACGTCACGCGGCCCAGGCCAAAGCTCCTCAGCTGGCCCGCCGGCTGGGCTTTGTGTGTAGTCCAGCACCCAGGCCAACTCATCATTCACCCAGCCACGGCCGAGTCGTTCAACGAATTGCCGTCGGGAATTTGTCCCTTATTTTGACCTTTTGCCCTTATTTGGGAGTGAGAATGTTGGCAACCCTAGTCACAATGTTTGTTTCAAACATGATGCCAAGTTAAACCGATTTCCTCTACCAGTACGTGATCCATATCCCTCCATTTCCTGCATATCCATGTGCCTATCAAAAGGCTCTTAAACACCACTATCATATCTTCCTCCACCACCACCCCCAGGCAGTGTGTTCCAGGCACCCAGAAAACTGTCCCTTCACATCTCCTTCAAACTTTTCCCCTCTCACCTTGAAGCTATGCCCTCTACGATACGATACGATACAATATGATACGATGCAATAGAACTTTATTTATCCCTGGAGGGAAATTGATCTGTCCTGCACCTTGGTGGAACCAGTCTGTTGCTGAAGATGTTCCTCAGGTTGACCAGTGTGTCATGGAGGGGGTGAGCTGTATTGTCCAGGATGCTCCGCAGTTTGAGGAGCATCCTTCCCTCCAAGACCACTTCCCATGAATCCAACTAGTCATAATCATAGCATTATACAGCACACAAATGGGCACTTCAGCCCAACTTTCCCACAGCAACCGAGCTGGCCCATCTACACCTCCCTGTATTTGGTCCATATCCTTCTAAATCTTTCCTATCCATTTACCTGTCCAACTCCCTCTTTGCCATTTTTCTGTCACTAGCTCTTTGACGACCTCTTGTCCTGCCTCAACTAGTCTATGACATTTCCATCCTGAGAGAAATATTCTGACTTCTACCCTATCTCTACCTCTCCAATATGTAAAATGCTTTCATTAGGTCTCCCCACAAACTATGAGGTTGCAGAGAAAACAATCCAAGTCCAACCTTTCCCTGTAACTAATACCCCCTAATCCTCTGAAGAAGTGTCTCGACCTGAAACGTCACCTATTCCTTCGCTCCATAGATGCTGCCTCACCCGTTGAGTTATTCCAGCATTTTTTTCTACTCCCTAATCCTTTGGTCATCTCACCTTAAAGCTATCTTCTCTAGTATTTGACTTTTCCAACCTGGTAAAAGGTTCTGACTGTCAGGCACAGGGCAGCATGGTGGCACAGCTGCAGAGTTGCTGCCTTACAGCGCCAGAGACTCAGGTTCGATCCTGACTGCAGATGCTATCTAATAATAATAATAATAATAATATTTTATTGTCATTACACATTAGTGCAACGAGATTTGGTTTGCAACTTCCATCCGATGTCATAACTTAATCGACAAATAAAATTTAGGTTTAAATACCCTAAGAACAAGGTTTGTAAAAACGAATATTAGACCAGTAAAATCAACACAGACTAAAGTGCAAGGCCGGGGGAGACAGTCCATGGGGGGGGGGGGGTTACTCAGCAGGGCCGGTTCAGAGCCGCTATAGCTCTGGGAATGAAGCTGTTCCTGAGTCCGGTGGCGTGGGCGTAGAAGGCCTTGTAACGTCTGCCGGAAGGCAGTAGTTCGAACAGTCTATTACAAGGGTGAGAGGAGTCTTTATGTATGCTGATGGCCTTCCTGAGGCATCGTGTGTGGTAGATGCCCTCCAAGGCTGGTAGCGGTGTCCCAATAATCTGTTGTGCTCTGAGGACAACGCGCTGAAGAGCTCTCCTCTCCGCCTCCGTGCAGCTGAGTTACCACACAGAGATGCCATACGTTTGTATGCTCTCTGTGGTGCAGCGGTAGAAGGTCCTCAGCAGCTGTTGGGGCAGACCAGTCCGTTTCAATGTTCTTAGGAAGAACAGTCGTTGCTGTGCCTTTTTGATCAGCGCAGCGGTGTTGGTGGACCATGTGAGGTCCTCTGAGATGTGAGTGCCCAGAAACTTGAAGCTGGACACTCTCTCCACACTGTCTCCGCAGATGGAGATTGGGGCGTATTCCCCATTCTGCGACCTCCTGAAGTTGATAATCAGTATGGCATTTGCATGTTCTCCCTGTGACCACGTGGGGTTTCAGCGGGAACTCCAGTTTCCTCCCACATTCCAACGATGTACAGGTATGTAGGTTAGTTGACTTTTTAATAAGTTGTAAAATTGCCCCTAGTGTGTGTGGGATAGAGCTAGTGTGCGGGGTGACCACTGGGCCTGTTTCCGTGCTGTATCTCTAAAGTTTAATGTCTAAAGTCTAAAGTCCACCATATCTATGCCTCTAATAATTTTACATACGTTCCACATACCCGACATTCCAACAACCATTCACGGTGTGGTGTGGGCTGGCAGTGATAATGTTCAATTTTGGGGAAACTCCCAGATCTGGATATTTAATCCAGTGTTTTAATTAGCATTTGCCTCATAAGAGTAAGCCAATAAAAACTTGGGGTTTTATTATAAATATCTTGCCAGACGATCACAGTGTGGAAAGTAAAATAAATAGTTAAAATAACATTGGATGTTCTTGTAGCGATACTGGACTGCGGCCACCTACATGTTACTGCAAATTAAGATACTATAGAGCTTTTAAAATACATATTTTAAACTTTTTTTTGCTTCAGGGAAGAAAAACACTGTGGTTTGGAGAATGACCAGTACAATTACATACATATTTCAAGAAACAGTTAAGGGCCTGTCCCACTGTACGAGCTAATTCAAGAGCTCTCCCGAGTTAAAAAAAAAATCAAACTCATGGTAAGCACGTAGTATGTACTTAGCGGGTACGTCGGAGCTCGGGACGTCTCTTAGCGGCTCGTAATGCTAAGGCAGGTACTTGGGAAATGCGGTAAGCTCGTGAAGACTCGTGAAGATTTTTCAACATGTTGAAAAATGTCCACAAGATCCCCGAGTACCTACGAGCGGCTATTACCATAATTCTCCGAGTTTGAATCAGGGGAAACTCGGGAGAACTTGAATTAGCTCGCACAGTGGGACAGGCCCTTTAGGACCCAACTGCAGACTTTAGGGTGACCTTTCCAGTGACTGGGACTGGGAGGGAAAGGTTACACTCTGACTCTCCTTTGACATATATAGTGTGGAGAATCTTTGAAGTGATTCAAAAGGATGTAGTGCCATAATTCCATAGAATAATCTTTACAATTTTTAGTTTAGTTTAGTTAAGTCTATTGTTACGTGTACCGAGGTACAGTGTAAAGCTTTTGTTGTACGCTAACCAGTCAGTGTAAAGACTATACATGATCACAGTCAAGCCGTCCACAAAACATTGATACAGGATAAAGGGAATAATGTTTAGCACAAGATAAAGACCAGTAGAGTCTGATTAAAGAAAGTCTGAGAGTTTCCATTGAGGTTGATTGTAGTTCAGAACTGCTCTCTAGTTGGTGATAGGATGGTTCAGTTGCCTGATAATAGCTGGGAAGAAACTGTCCCTGAATCTGGAGGTGTACGTTTTTACACTTCTGTACCTCTTGCCTGATGGAAGAGGGGAGAAGAGGTGAGACTCGTCTTTGATTTTGCTACTGGATACTCAGCATCCAAACTGGGCAACCATATATTTTCATCGTTGGATGTGATACAAAATATAACGATAGCAATGCCACAATTTGACTAACTCAACTTTTTTCTTCATTAGATAATCTTAATGCTTTATTCACTTTTAAGTTTGTAGAAACAATGAACTGTAGGTGCTGGTTTGCCAAGTCAAGACACATAGAACTGGAGTAACTCAACACATCAGGCAACATCTCTGCAGAACATTGACAGGTGACCTTTCGGGTCGGGATCCTTTTTAAGTTGTTGATTTTTACTCTTACATTATATAGCCAGTATTTTAGACAGTTAGAACCTTTTTTTCTCAGAGTGGAAAGTGAAATAACTAGAAGGCACAGCTTTAAGGTGAAAGGGGAAAAGTTTAAAGAGGATGCGCGGGGCAGATTTTTTTACGGGGTGGTTGGTGTTTAGAACTGGGGGTGGTGGTGGAGACAGTTACGATAGTGGAGTTTAAGAGGCCTTTAGATAGGCACATTGATATGCAGGGAATGGAGAGTCATGGATCACGTGTCGGCAGAGGAGAGCGGAACTTGGAATCATGTTCAGCACAAACAATGCGGGCCAAATGGCCCCGATCCTGTAATCCTGAAAGGGTTTGATGTTCTGAGTATTACCATTTTGTGGAGACACAAGATGCTGAAATCATGAGCAAAACACAAAGTGCTGGAGGAACTCAGTTTGAAGTTTGAAGTTTGTAAAGAGCGGGAGAGTTTCAAGAGAGTGCCATTGTTCAGGTCAGCAGAAGGCAGTAAAGGTTAGAAACGACAGTCAAGCCACAGTGCGTAGAAAGTAAGCAGTTTATGTCTTTCTCCTGTAATTTTGAACAAAGAAGGAGGGTTTGAACTGAGTGTAATAGGCCTGAACAGCTGAAGGCAGCGATCGTTTCGTCCAACACCTTCCCCAAATCCGCCTAGGCCTACGTGGTAGCCCGGTTGCTAAACGTTTTAACTCCCCCTCCATTTCCCACACTGACCTTTCTGCCCTGGGCCTCCTCCATTATCAGAGTGAGGCCCAGCACAAATTGGAAGAACAGCACCTCATATTTTGCTTGGGTCATTTACATCCCAGTGGTATGAATATGGATTTCTCTAAGTTCAAGTAACCCTTGCTTTCCCTCTCTCTTCGTTCCTCCCCCTTCCTAGTTCTCCAACTAGTTATACTGCCCTTTTGATTAAATATTACTGATTGCATGCCGTGTTGTCACCTTCCCCTCAGCCAACAATGGACCATTCTACATTTCTTTGCAGCATCTGCTTTGATCTTTCATTTTCACACCTTACCCTTCCATATCTCTAGTCTCCCTCTCCCCTGACTCTCAGTCTGAAGAAGGGTCTCGACCCAAAATGCCACCCCTTCATTAGATCAGGGTTCTTAATGCCTTCTTAAGGAACAAAAAACATTTATGTCATTAAGCTATCAAATCTGCCTCCACCACCAGCACTGGCATCGTGTTCCAGGCACTCGCCACTCTCTGTGTAAAATAAATAACTTGTCCCGCACTTCTCATTTAAACTTTGCCACCTCTCATCTTAAAGCTATTACCCTGAAGCACATTGCTCAAGTTTAGTTTAGTTTAGTTTGGTTTAGAGATACAGTGTTGAAACAGGCCCTTCGGCCCACTGGGTTCGCGCTGACCAACGATACCTGCACACTAACACTATCCTGCACCCACTCGGGACAATTTTTACATTTACCAAGCCAATGAACCTACAAGCCTATATGTCTTTAAAGTGCAGCAGGAAACCCATGCAGGTCACGGGGAGAACCTACAAACTCCGTACTGACAGCACCCATAGTCGGGATTTAACCCATGTCTCCAGCGCTGCATTCACAGTACGGCAGCAACTCTACTGCTGCGCACTAGTTTTAGAAATGAATGTTAAAATTCAACTTGATTTCCATTTATATTAAAGTTTAGCCGTGCAGTTGCTGAGCATGCCTGAGTAAGAAGGGTTTGGCACAACACCAGCCCTGAGACTACGGTTCAATTGCTTTTATGACTGTTTGGCCAGAATCAGTGAGAGTGACTTGCAGCATGCCAAACATTGCACTGAGAGGAAAAGCAGCTCTGTTGCTTCATGTCATTCTTTCCATGAAATCTACTGAGAAGTAATTGGCATGCATCTGATATTTTGAGCTTATGTTGGGATTGGTGTTTTTTTAATCGGCATTGATATTTGTAGGAAAGAACTGGAGATGCTGGATTAAACCGAAGATAGACACAAATTGCAGGATTATCTCAGCGGGTCAGGCAGCATCTCTGGTGAGAAGGAATGGGTGACGTTTCGGGTCGAGACCCTGCTTCGGGTTTCGACCTGAAGCATCACCTGTTCTTTTTCTCCAGAGATGCTGCCTGACCCGCTGAGTTACTCCAGCATTTCATGTCTATCTTTGGTATTGATATTGGTATTGATATTAGTATTGTAATCGGTATTGGTATTGATATTAGTTTAGTAATCGGTATTGGTATTGATATTGGTATTTTAATCGGTTTTGATATTGGTATAGGTATTGGTATAGTTATTGGTATTCGATTACTATTGTCACATGTACCAGGATACAGTGAGAAGCTTTTATTTGCGTGCTATTCAGTCAAATCAGATCATAGAGTCATGCTGCACAGAAACAGGCCCTTCGGCCCAACTTGCTCATGCTGACCACGGTGTCCCATCTACATTCATTCCATTTGACCCATATCCCTCTAAACCTTTCTTATCCATGTGCCTGTCAATGTCTTTTAAATATTATTATAGTACCTGCCTCAACTACCCCCTCTGGCAGCTCTTTCCATACACCCACCATCCTCTGTGTGGAAAAGCTGCCCCTCAGGTTCTTATTAAAGCTTTTCCCTTTACACCTTCATAGTTTTAGTTCTATTTGTTTAGTTTTAGAGATACAGCATGGAAACCGGCCCTTCGGCCCACCTAGACCACGCCAACCAACGATTCCCACACATTAACACTATCTTACACACACTTGAGACAATTTATAATTATACTGAGCCAATTAACATACAAACTCTACCGCTGTGCCACCGTATATTCTCTATCTACAGTGGCTTGCTAAAGTATTCATACCCCTTGAACTTTTCCACATTTTGTCACGTTACAACCATAAACGTAAATGTATTTTATTGGGATTTTATGTGATAGACCAACACAAAGTGGTGCATAATTGTGAAGAGGAAGGAAAATGATACATGGTTTCCAAACTTTATTACAAATAAAAAACTGAAAAGTGTGGCATGCAAAAGTATTCAGCCCCCCTGAGTCAATGCTTTGTAGAACCACCTTTCGCTGCAATTACAGCTGCAAGTCATTTGGGATATGTCTCTACCAGCTTTGCACATCTAGAGACCGAAATTTTGCCCATTCTTCTTTGCAAAATAGCTCAAGCTCAGTCAGATTGGATGGAGAGCGTCTGTGAACAGCAATTTTCAAGTCTTGCCAGATATTCTCAATTGGATTTAGGTGTGGACTTTGACTGCGCCATTCTAACACATGAATATGCTTTGATCTAAACCATTCCATTGTAGCTCTGGCTGTATGTTTAGGGTCGTTGTCCTGCTGGAAGGTGAACCTCCGCCCCAGTCTCAAGTCTTTTGCAGACTCTAACAGGTTTTCTTCCAAGATTCCCCTGAATTTGGCTCCATCCATCTTCCCATCAACTCTGACCAGCTTCCCTGTCCCTGCTGAAGAAAAGCATCCCCACAGCATGATGCTGCCACCACCATGTTTCACAGTGGGGATGGTGTGTTCAGCGTGATGTGCAGTGTTAGTTTTCCGCCACACATAGCGTTTTGCATTTAGGCCAAAAACTTCAATTTTGGTCTCATCAGACCAGAGCACCTTCCTCCACATGTTTGCTGTGTCCCCCACATGGCTTGTGGCAAACTGCAAACGGGACTTCTTATGGCTTTGTTTCAACAATGGCTTTCTTCTTGCCACTCTTCCATTAAGGCCCGATTTGTGGAGTGCACAACTAATATTTGTCCTGTGGACAGATTCTCCCACCTGAGCTGTGGATCTCTGCAGCTCCTCCAGAGTTCCCATGGGCCTCATGGCTGCTTCTCTGATCAATGCTCTCCTTGCCTGGCCTGTCAGTTTAGGTGGACGGCCATGTCTTGGTAGGTTTGCAGTTGTGCCATACTCTTTCCATTTTCAGATGATGGATTGAACAGTGCTCCGTGAGATATTCAAAGCTTGTGATATTTTTTTATAACCTAACCCTGCTTTAAACCTCTCCACAACTTTATCCCTAAACTGTCTGGTGTGTTCCTTGGGCTTCATGACACTGTTTGTTCACTAATGTTCTCCAACAAAGCTCTGAGGCCTTCACAGAACAGCTGCATTTACACTGAGATTAGATTACACACAAGTGGACTCTATTTAATAATTAGGTGACTTCTGAAGGCAATTGGTTGCAATGGATTTTATTTAGGGGTATCAGAGTAAAGGGGGCTGAATACTTTTGCACACCACATTTTTCTGTTTTTTATTTGTAAAAAAATTTGAAAAACATGTATCATTTTCCTTCCTCTTCACAATTATGCACCACTTTGTGTTGGTCTATCACATAAAATCCCAATAAAATACATTTACGTTTATGGTTGTAACGTGACAAAATGTGGAAAAGTTCACGGGGTACGAATTCTTTTGCAAGCCACTGTATATGCTATATCTATACACTATATCATACACTACTATGTCTATACAATATATCTATACACAATATCGTACTGTACACAAGTACAGTGGCACTGCTGGTAGAGCTGCTGCCCTACAGTACCAGAGACCCGGGTTTGATCCTAACCTCAGGTGCTGTCTATGAGGAGTTTGCCCATTCTCCCGTTGACCATGTGGGTTTCCTCCAGGTGGTTCAGATTTCTCCCACATCCCAAAGGCGTGTGGGTTTGCAGCTTAATTGCTCTCTGTAAATTGCTCCCTAGTGTGCAGGTAGTGGATGAGAAGATGGAATAACATAGAACTAGTGTGAATGGATGGTCGATGGCAGACGTGGACTCGGTGGGTTGAAGGGCCTGTTTCCATGCTGTATCTTTGAATCAATTCAATCAAAGTACAATGAAGCCCAACACAGATATACCAGGTATTGCAAAGAGGTAAATACTAGAGTGTAGAATATTGTTTCTCAGCATTGTAGTGCCACAGTTACCGAGAAAAAAATACAAGGTCTGCAATCAAGTCAAGCCAAAGACAAAGTATCCTTTATTGTCATTCAGACCTTTCAGTCTGATCGAAATTGTGTGCCTTGCAGTCACAACATAGAATAAAATAACAAAACACACAATGGACACAGATTTAACATCCACCACAGTGAGTCTACCAGGCACTTCCTCACTGTCATGGAAGGCAAAAGTCTTAAAGTCCTTGTCTCTTCCCTCCTTGTTCGCCCTCTGCATTGAGGCGATCCAGGCTTTCGATGTTGAGCCCCCCGAATCCGAGGTCTGCGAACGGGCTGGTTCAAACTCCGCGGCCCGGGGCGGACGAAGCTGTCATCCTCCAGTCCAGCGGACTAAGCTGTTGCCGCGGAAGCTCCAGAGAACTGGTCACCAACCTGGGACGTGCGAGCTACCGACGTTGTCGTCCAATGGGCCCCTGGCCGAAGCCTCCGAGGCTCCGGAATCGGGTCGCCGCCGCCACGCCACCACAGCCCCGAAGTCGGCCAGCCCCACGTAAGTAGGTCCTGGCTCTGTCTCCGGAGCCTCGAGGTCGGTCCCAGTTGGAGGACGCCAGCTCCGTGATTAGGCCTCAGCGCAGACGGAGACAGAGACGGGGGATATGACAAGAAAAGGTCGCATCCTCCCCCGAAGGAAGAGACTAAAAACAAGTTTCTCCCACCCACCCACACATACACAACTAAAATAAACTGAATAAACTAAAACAACAGGACAAAAGAAAACAAAAAAAAAAGAAAAGACAAACAGACTGCAGGCGAGCCGCAGCTTCAGGGCAGTGCCGCCGCTTCCGGAGTGAGACAGGTTGGAAGATTGGGACAGTACCCTAGCTTCTGGAAGAACTATTCCATAGTCAAGGGGGAAGAAGCTGTTCCTGATTGTGCTGGTGCACGCTTTTAAGTTTCTATATCTTCTGCCCGACAGGAGAGGGGAGAACATGGAATGATCAGCATGAGAAATGTCCTTGATTACGTGGGGTAGTTTCCTGGAGTAGCCTGAAGTGCCCTTTGTAGGAGTAGCACAGTCCTTCATACAAATTCCCCACCATTGACTCCATCCACACTTCAGGCTGCCTCAGAAAAGCAGCCAACATAATCAAAGACTTGTCCTCTGTCCCACCCCGGTCATTCCGTCTTATCCCCGCTCCCTTCCGGCAGAAGGTACAGAAGCTTGAAAGCACGCACCACCAGACTCAGGAGCAGCTTCTTCCCCTCTGTTATCGAGCTTCTGAACAGTCCTTCCATAAGCTAGGGTACTGTCTGATTCACCTCTACCCCATTGCGGACATTGGACTTTGTCTCTGGAACTGATGCGCTACAATGCTGAGAACTATATTCTGCACTCTGTATTTTCCACTTTGCTCTACCTATTGTGCTTGAATTTGGCTTGATTATATGTACTGTATGTATATATAGTACTAGTCTAAGTGGGACCCGTTGGGTCCCAGCATCACATGGGAGAACTGGTCCCCCAACGCAATATTCCATCTCTCCACCAATTCCAATATTGGTGGCCAGTGGGGGGGCTTTCTGGAGTGCTAGTATGGATATTGTGGGCCGAATGGATTCTTGGGCTGGTGGCTCAGTCACTTAAGCCTGTTATGCTGGCGGTTCACTCACTCACGGCTGGTGGGCTGGCAGTTGACTCATGGCTATTCCTTGAAATTCCATTTCAAGCAGGGTGCAAGGCCACCAAATTCAAGTGCAGTTTCATACCATTTCAAGCAGGGTGCAAGGCCACTAAAGACAGCGAGTCATCTCTCCCTCCTCCATCTTGCAGAGACTGAGCCACGCCCACACTTCTGGGTTTTATAGTCCCACCCCCTCCCACCAGAAGAGTCGTGGCCTTCATGGCGTGATTGGCAGGAGAGAGAATCTCAACATTTTTAAAACACTAATAACTCTTTTATGTTTCATCGATGGGAAAAGTCCTTGGCACCTGATGAGCAGAGCGGGACTCAGAGTAATATGGCCATAAATCACAGCCGTACGTGGTAATGTTTTTTCTAAAATCAATATAAAGCGCAAACAGGAAGTGGCCAAGATTAGACTTTAATTATATAAGAAGGCAAGGCAACTTTAATTAGGCAAGGCAACTTTAATTAGGCAAGGCAACTTTAATTAAGCAAGGCAACTTTAATTACACAAGGCAACTTTAATTAGTCCACTTTACTTAGGAAAGGCAACTTTAATTAGGCAACACAGCTTTAGCATTTCCAAACCAAAGGCAACACAGCTTTAAGCATTTCCAAACCAAAGGCAACAAAGCTTTAGCATTTCCAAACCAAAGGCAACACACCTTTTCAAACTAGATTTTCAAACCACATTAAGGGCACTGACAGGTCAGTAAAACCACTCACAGATTAGTAGACATGTGTTCAGTGCTATTCACAGCTCAGACTGAGACGTGACCCTCCCGTTCCCCCATCTTGCAGAGACTGACTGAGGCACTCATCACTTCCGGGTTTTATTGTCCCTCCAGAAGGGGCGTGGCCTTCAGGAGAGAGAATCTCAACATTTTTTAAACACTAATAACTTTTATTTTTCATTGATGGGAAAAATACTCTTGTCATATGCAGCGGAGAGGGACTCTGAGTAAGATGGCCAAAAAGTCACAGCCGTAAGTGGCAGCGTTTTTTCTAAAATCAATTTACTGAACAACAGGAAGTGGTCAAGATCAGACTTTCAGTAATATAGATTATTTGATCTGTTTGGATAGCATGCATAACAAACCTTTTCACTGTATCTAATAATAAACCTAAACCAAAATAAACCTAAATAAATCCAAAATAAACCTTAATAATAATAAACCTGTGCCTAAAACCAGTTCTGCTTCTTGGCCGTCCCTGCCATTGTATCGCAGAATATTCTGCATCTCAATTAGATCTAGTTGACTTCAGTTTAGTTTATTGGCACGTGTACCAAGGTGCAGTGAAAACTTTGGTAGACACAAAATGCTGGAGTAACTTAGCAGGACAGGCATCATCTCTGGAGAGAAGGAATGGGTGACGTTTTGCGTTGAGACCCTTCCTCGGACTCGAATCGATCCCAGAATATTCTGGGATACCCATTCTTTCTCTCCAGAGATGCTGCCTGTCCCGCTGAGTAACTCCAGTATTTTGTGTCTACCTTCGATTTAAACCAGCATCTGCAGTTCTTTCCTACACATACAGAGGAAGCTTTGTTTGAGTGCTAACCAGTCAATGGAAAGACTGTACATAATTACAATCAAGCCATCCACAGTGTACTGATACATGATAAAGGGAATAATGTTTAGTGCAAGGTAAGGTCTGATTAAAGATAGTCTGAGGGTCTCCAATGAGGTAGATGGAACGTCAGGACTGCTCTCTAGTTGGTGACAGGATGGTTCAGTTGCCTGATAACAGCTGATATTCAATTGCCTGATAATCGCCTTCCATTTTTGCAAATTTCAGGAAGTATATAGCCTTCACTAGTCAAGTCCAGGTCTGCTTGTGATTCTATTCAAATATAATGTTTAGGTTTCTGCATCACTCCCAGTCTCATGTGAGCCCCCATACTCCAGAGCCAGTTCACATCTGGGCTCACAACTCAGTATTCAGAGTCACAGCATATTAATTTTATTCTTTGTCAGACGTCCAGTACAACCATACAGCACACTGCTCCCATTCCTTCCAAAATCATTCATCTGGAAATGATTCTAGAAATCACAGCATTCCTTCAAACCAACCAATTTTGATTTTGATGATTGAGTCAAAAATCCATAAGACCTCTAATTATTGTTAGGTATAATTATCTTCGACCTTCAAGCTCGAGGGCACTCGCCTGAAATACTTCGAGCTGGATCGATCGTCAGCGATGAAATCGTGAGCAGGATCGACCGTCAACACACACACACACACACACACACACACACACACACACACACACACACACACAAACACATCACAAAGGCGGGGGCCAGGGAAAGCGGGGGGGGGGGGGGGGGAGAGAAGGGGAGAGAAGGGGAGAGTGGGGGAGAGAGGGGGAGAGAGGGGGAGAGAAGGGGAGAGAAGGGGAGAGAAGGGGAGAGAGGGGAGAGAAGGGGGGGAGACGGGGGGAGAGAAAGGGGATAGATGGGGAGGGGGGGGGAGACGGGGGGGTAGGGGGGGGAGATGGAGAGGAGACACTTTTAATAAGCCAGACAACTTATAATAAATTTAGCGGGCATTTCACATTACCGGTCGGTTTTCCTTGGTCCTGAAAACACCAATGAGCCAATTAAAATGCCCAGTCAGCAAAGGAGATTGCCTACATTTGCCTGGTTTGGTCCATTTGCCTGATATGGACCTTCATATCCATATACCTGTCCAAGTGTCTTTTAAATATGTTATAGTTCCTGCCTCGACTACCCCCTGTGGCAATAGAAACAAGGAACTGCATATGATAGTCAATAGACAAAAGGACACAAAGTGCTGGAGTAACTCAGAAGACTGAAGAAGGGTCCCAACACAAAACGTCACCTCTCTATGTTCTCCAGAGATGCTGCCTGACCTGCCGAGTTACTCCAGCACTTTACCTCCTCTGGCAGCTTGTACCCACTACCCGCCAACATCAGTATCAAAAAGTTGCCCCTTGAGTTCCTATTAAATCTTTTCTCTCTCACCTTGAACCTACGTCCTCCGGTTTTTGATTCCTGTACGCTGGGTAAAAGACCCTGTGCATTCACCCTATCTATTCCCCTCAGGATTATGTACACCTCTATAAGATCATCCCCCAGCTTCTTTATGGAAGAACTGTACAGAGGGGAACTGTTCCTCAGTTGAGTGCGGCCATGACCTCCCATCGCCCTCATTGGAAACCCTTTGACTTTAATCGAGCTTTACTGGACTTTATCTTGCATTAACTAATACTCTCCTCCACCTAGCAGAGCTGATCCTCACCCTTAACAACTTCTCCTACCACCCCTCCCACTTCCACCAAATCAAAGGTGTAACCATGGGCCCCAGCTATGCCTGCCTCTCTGTAGGGCACATTGAACAATCCCTTTTCCAATCTTACACTAGCCCTATCCCCGAACTTTACCTCTGTTACATTGACGACTGCAGTGATGTTACCTCCTGTACCCATGCAGAACCATTAAATTTATTGCCAATTCCCAACCTGCACTCAAATTCACTTAGTCATCGCCAACATCTTCTTGATCGCTGTTTCCATCGCAGGAGATAGACTATTGATTGACATCTATTACAAACCCACTGACTCCCACCACTATCTAGGCTACAATTCTTCCCACCCTGCTTCCTGCAAGGACTCTATCCCCTAATCCCAATTCCTCCGTCTACGCCGCATCTGCGCCCAA
Organism: Okamejei kenojei; assembly: GCA_035221665.1. NCBI lineage: Eukaryota > Metazoa > Chordata > Chondrichthyes > Rajiformes > Rajidae > Okamejei > Okamejei kenojei. Next base: position 28,030,831 of record CM069136.1, read on the forward strand.
GATGAGGTGTTCCATACCAGGATATCCTGGATGTCCTCATTCTTTAAGGAACGGGGGTTTCCCTTGTCCATCATAGATGTGGCCCTCACATGTGTCTCCTCGGTACCCGACAGCTCTGCCCTTGCTTCCCCCTTCCCCTAATCACAACAGAGACAGTCCCCCTAGTCCTTATGAGGCTAAATGCAAATTGGAGGAACAACATCTTATAATTTGTTTGGGCAGCTTACAACTCAGGGGTATGAATGTTGATTTCTCTCACTTCAAGTAACCTTGCTTTCCATCTCTCTCCATCCCTCCCCCAACCAAGTCGCACCAGCTTCAGTCGTCTTGTTGAGCCTAATTTTCTGTACTCATTCTCACCTACGCCACAGTTAACTATGTTTCCTTTATCATCGTTACTTTCCTGCATATCTTTCATTCATTTGCTCTATATCTCTCTACATCACCATCTATATCTCTCATTTCCCTTTCCCCTGACTCTCAGTCTGAAGAAGGGTCTAGACCCTGATACGTCACCTATTCCTTTTCTCCAGTGATGCTGCCTGTCCCGCCGAGTTACTCCAGCTTTTTGTGTCTATCTTAGATTTAAACCAGCATCTGCAGTTCCTTCCTACACATTATGCCCTTCATCCTGTAATTGCACTCTGTGGACTGTGATCATTGTGTATAGTCTTTCCACTGGCGTGCAACAATTTTTTTTGTATTATACCATGATAAACTAAACTAAACTGAACTAAACTAAATTAAATGAGCTGTTCCTGTGTGTGGTGGTGCATGCTTTCAAGCTCCTGTACCTTCTGCCAGATGGGAGTGGGGAGAGGAAGGAATGACCTGGCCGGATGTGAGGTGGGCACTTTTCATGAAAGAAAACATGGCAAATGACCCTTTTACTGCTGGTGCCAACAGAACTCAGGGCAAGTCCCAGTGCTGCTCACTGCCAAGCCTCCCCAATGGGTGTTGGTCGCCCTGTGCCCATTTCCCCAGCACGGCACACAAGAAAAGGCTTGCCATGAACAAACCACAGCCTGCCCACATCTCAGCTCATCAACAACAAAGGGCACCAAGGAGATTTAATTCCAATAATTGCAATTACAAAGTACAGGACAGATCAAAACGGCCCAGCAGTTTGCAAACATCAATCGATCAGTCAACAAATTACAATGCTATCATCCTTATCCATGACGCACTCACCCCCCACAGTGACCAGCATTCACCGAAGATCTTCCCGAGTCCCCGTGGACATCGCATGGTCCATCTGCAGGGACAGGCAGACATTGACGTAGGGCAGATGGAGTTTAATCCAAGCAAGTTTGAGGTGTTGCAATTTGGGAGGTCATGTAAGTGGACAATATTTATTGGCGTGACCCACAGCAGCAATCAGTACTATCCAAAGCCTCTTAAACGCCATTCTCGAATCTGCCTCCACAAACCCTGGCAGCACGTTCCAGGCACCCAGCATCTTCGGTGTGTAAAAAAAAATGTGCCCTGTACACCTCCTTAAACTTTGCCACCTCTCATCTCAAAGCTAAACCCTGAAGCGCATTGCTCAAGTCTAGTGTTTAAAATGAATGTTAAAATTCAACTTGATTTCCATTTATGTTAATGTTAAGGGGCTGTCCCAATGCGGTGACCTAATCCGCGAGTTCAGAAGAGTGTCTTCGACCTTCAAGCTCGAGGGTACTTGCCTGAAAAGCTTCGAACAGTATTGACCGTCAACGATGAAACCGCGAGCCGGATCGACCGACTGCACACACAAACTCATCGCAAAGGCGGGGGATCGCTGTCTGAAAATCACACCCGCGATGAAGAGGAAGGTAAAAGACGGCACAGTCCTTTAGAGAGCTCGGAGGGGGGAAAGAAGGGGAGGGGGGGGGGGGGGGGGGGGGAGAGAAGGGGAGAGAAAGGGAGAGAAAGAGAGAGAAGGGGGAAGATGAGGGGGAGACACTGTTAAGAAGTCAGACAACTTTTAATAAAGTTTAGCAGGCATTTAACCTACCGGGTGGAAATCTCAAAGACTAGAGGGCATAGCTTTAAGGTGAGATGGGGTAAAGTTTCAAGGAGATGTATGGGGAAAGTTTTATACACAAAGGGTGATGGGTGCTGGGAATGCACTGCCAGGGGGTGGTGATGGAGGCAGAAATTATAGTGATGTTTGAGGTTTTTGGATAGGCATATTGATATGCACGGAATGGGAGGATAGGGATCGTATACAGGCAGAGGAGATTAGTTTAAATGGGCTGTCCCACTGCGGCGACGTAATTGGCGAGTTTAGAAGAGTTTGCCCTCCACTCATACTCGCAGCATAGTCTACACAAGGTCCTAGTATGTCTTTGTAATTCTCCTTCATGCTCGAGAGTAGTCTCCATATACACGAGGCCTCAGGTAGGTCACGGCGTATTTTTCAACATGCTGAAAAATGCCCACGAGTAAAAAAGGTCACCATGGAAAAAATCTATATTTTTTTACTCGTAGATTTAGCCGAAGTAGGTCGTAGTAGGTCGGCATGTTATTCGTAGATAGTCGAGGGTGGTCGAAGGTAATCAAAGGTAATCGAAGGTAGTCGTAGAAAGTCTTCAACATGGTCGAAGGGAGGTCAAAGGAGATTGAAGGAGGTCATCTTCACTCTCCACTATTCGGTGTCCAATTTTCCAGAAGCTAGTCGAAGGTAGTCTTCAACATAGTCGAAGGAGGTCGAAGGAGGTCTTTTACATAGTCGAAGGATGTCTTCAACATGACATTTTTTTCAAGCTCACAAATTAGGTCACCGCAGTGAGTCAGCACCTTAACTTGGCATAATGTTTGGCAGAGACATTGTGGGCAAAAGGCCTGTTTCAGTGCTGGGCTGTTCCACGTTTAATGTTACATTTGGAATCTTATCTAACACATATATGAAATGCCTTGCCAAGTGAGCTAATACCACAACCATTCGTATTGTGTTTCAAACTACATTCTTTCTGATGCATATCAATATGAATGTTTGATCCAACTATTTCTTTACAGCTTGGAGATGTTGGCTGAAAAGTCCCCAATTTTCCTTTTTGGTTTAGGTTTAGGTTTATTATTGTCATGTGTACCGAGGTACAGTTAAAAGCTGTGTTTTGTATGCTACAGTATCCAATCAGATCAGATGATGCTGTACATTAACACAAGTCAAACTCAAATACAGTTGGTAGAGCAAAGGGGAAGATACAGAGTGCAGAATATAGTTCTCAGCATTGTAGCGCATCAGTTCCAGAGACAAAGTCCAATGTCTGCAATGGGGTAGAGGTGAACCAGACAGTGCCCTAGGTTATGGAAGGAACGTTCAGAAGCCTGAGGGGAAGAATCTGTTCCTGAGTCTGGTGGTGCGCACTTTCTGTATTTTCTGCCGATGGGAGTAGGGAGAAGAAGGAATTACTTTATGCAACATGGAAGTTATTTGATTAACCTTGAATAGGGAGCATCTGCCCACTAATCAGTCAAAAATTCAAATACTGATTAAATTATTTATATAACTTTTAGTTTTAGTTCAAAGAGTCAGAATGGAAACAAGCCCTTTGGCCCACTGAGTCCACACTGACCATCAGTCCCCCATTCATACTTGTTCTATGTTAACCCACTTTCACATCCACTCTCTATGAACTGGGGGTCACTTACAGAGGGCCAATTACCCTACAAACCCACAAGACTTTGGGATGTGGGAGGAAACCGGAGCACCAGGATGAAAAGAGAACAGTCATATTTGGTTGAGAATGAAACAAGAACGTTAAATGGATGAACTACAAAGTGCTGGAGTATTTCAATAGGTCAGGCAGCTTCTCTAGAAAACATGGATCAGTGATATTTCCAATTGGATTCCATGTTCAGACTGCTTAACCTAAAACATTGCCTATCTGTCTCCTCCAGAGATGCTGCCTGACCCGTGAGTTCCTCCAGCATCTTGTGCTCCATACAAGATTCCAGCATCCTCGTATCTCTATTAAATGGAGTGAGATGACAAATGAGGTATAGAGGAGAAATGAAGAAAATAATCTTCCTGCTCATTCCCTAATGGGCCTGTCCCACTTAAACGATTTTTCAGCGGACTGCTGGCGACTGTCAAGATGCCGGCAGTCGTCTGAAAAACTGGGAACTGGAACAGTGACTGTCAGAATGGAACACACACACACACAAACAAATCGCAAAGGCGGAGGCCAGGGCAAGCGGGTGGAGTGCTGTCTAAAGTTCGCAAAGCCAAGGTGATACAGACACAAGGAGTGAAGAAAACTTTTAATAAGTCAGACAACTTGTAATAAGCCAGAGATACACAGCTGTGAAGTTTAGCGGGCATTTAACATTACCGGTCGGTTATCCTTAGTTCTGAAAACTGCTTACGTTTTTTTCCCCCAACGAGCTTTCCGTTTGGCGACATCTCTGACTCCGCGCGGGCCAAGCCGGGTTGGGCCGCTTCCGGCCCCTCTCAAAATTGTGTCCGGTTGGAAACCTCCGGCGGCCATCCAGAGCCTCCCTCAGCTCCAGTAAAGACACGATGGCGTAGAAAGAGGCGGACCGTCCAGCGGAGTGACAGGAGAAAAGACCAATCCATGCAGCTCCGACTGGCAGTAGAGGAGATCGATCAGCACACGCGCGGTTTTTAATCCTCGCAAACTTTTACTTTAGACCACTGATCGGAATGAAACTTGGTGCAATCGCAGCAGAGGAGAACGGTGAGTAAGCTGGCGGAAAATCGTTATGCTATCGCGGAAATAGAATGACCGCGCAAACCGGAAGATAACAAGGTCAGAGTTTTAGTTGTGTATAGATAGATAGATAGATAGATAGATAGATAGATAGATAGATAGATAGATAGATAGATAGATAGATAGATAGATAGATAGATAGATAGATAGATAGATAGATAGATAGATAGACCAAGCACACACATATGGGAATAGTGTAGACGGGATATGGTCGTTGGGCCGAAGGGCCTGTTTCTATGCTGTGTGACTCTATGAATCGCTGCTCAGAATTATAATGTGTGCTGTGATTCCAGTGACGCTGAACAATCTGTACGTACAAGACTGCTATGCTACTTATTTTTGCAGGTGGCCCAGTGCTCCATCAAGCCCAGACCTGCAGCCAGGTGCTCATCACTACCAGGAAGCAAATCAGTCATCCTTGAATTGTGCTGAGGTATATCTAATTCCAAAACCACCAATGTGGTCGACTCAGTTACATGAGAATCTGCAGATGCTGAAATCTGTAGCAAAACACAAACTGCTGGTGGCACGCAAACGCCTCTCCATCCTCAGGAGGCTTGAGGAAATTCAGCATGTCTCCAATGATTCTTACAAACTTCAACCGATCCCTCACAGAAAGCATATGAAAGGAAAAGAGTTGAGATAAAAATACAGTGCTGTATTTCATGCTGTTGATTGTAATAATTTTTGGAGGTGAATCTGAGGAATTCAGTGGCACAGACGGAGTGGGAGATTGCAACCTACACGTGGTCCACCCTGTTTCGACTAATGCAATCAACCCGAAGTGAACAAACAAGATCAAATAGAACAAGTTGACCTACAACTTTACGTTTGCACGCCAAAGGCGAGAAGAAGCAGAAGATTGCCACAGATGGCTGTGGAGGCCATATCATTTAAGGAGGAGATTGATAAATTCTTGATTAGTACGGGTGTCACGGGTTATGGGATGAAGGCAGGGGAATGGGGTTGAGAGGGAAAGATAGATCAGCCATGATTGAATGGGAGAGTAGACTTGATGGGCCGAATGGCCTAATTCTGCTCCTACTACCTATGAACGTGAACTGCTTGAATTTGTTGTGTGGCTTCAGGGGGAGTTACGCAACTTTCCACATTGGTACATGGTCATGAATTGTTCATTAGTCTACCACGCCTTTCACACTTGAACGTTAATAAAAGCCTTGCACCTCTTCAGTTGCAAGCTTGTCCAAGCTAGTTGTTGAGATGTTAGTTTTGGAAACTGCTCACAAATCAATCTCGACTGAATGTTGGAGGTGATGCGAATTGGGATTCTGCCCAAACCTGCCCTGACATTCAACATGATTGTGGCTGATCCACCCCAGGGTTCTACTCAGTGTCAGACAGAACAACTTTAGGGTGGTCACGATGGCGCAGTGGTAGAGTTGCTGCCTTTCAGCGCTTGCAGCACCAGAGACCCGGGTTCGATCCTGACTTCAGGTGCTATCCGTACGGAGTTTGTACGTTCTCCCCGTGACCGCATGAGTTTTCTCCGAGATCAGCAGTTTCCTCGCACGCTCCAAAGACGTACATGTTTATAGGTTGATTGGTTTGGTATAAGTGTAAATTGTCCCTAGTTGTGCAGGTTAGCGTTAATGTGCGGGGATCACTGGTTGGTGATGGCTCGGTGGTCCAAAGGGCCTGTTTCTGTATCTCTAAACTAATTTTCGATTTAATTAAATTAATTTATTTCGAATTAACTAATTTAAAAACTAAACAGAAACAGTCCCTTTGGCCCGACTCGTCTATACTGACCAAGATGCACCAAGTTTGCCTAGGTTTGGCCCATATCCCCTAATCTTTTTCTATCCATGTAAGGTGGCACAGTGGAGCATTGGGTGGAGCCACTTCCTCACAGCACCAGAGACCCAGGTTCAATCCTGACCTTGGGTGCTGTCTGTGTGGAGTTTGTACGTTCTCCCTGTGACTGCATGGGTTTCCTCTGGGTGCTCTGGTTTCCTCCCACATCCTAGAGGCGTGTGGGTTTGTATGTTAATTGGCCTCTGTAAATTATCCCTAATGTGTAGGGAATGGGTGAGAAAGTGGGATAGCATGGAACTACTGTGGCTAGGTGATCGATGGTCTGTCTGGACTCGGTGGGCCAAAGGGTCTGTTTCCATGCTGTATCTATAAATAAAACTAAACTAAATCTGTACCTGACCAAATGTCTTTTAAATTCTGTTAATGTATCTGCCAAAATGACTTCCTCCAGCAGCGCGTTCCATATAACCACCACGTTCTGTGTGGAAAAATATGTCCATTTGGTTCCTTTTAAATCTTTCCGCTCCCACAATAAACCCATGCCCTTCTTGATTGCCCCTAGCTGAGGAAAAGACACTCATCCTATCTATTCCCCTCATGGTTTTATACACCTCTATGAGATCACCCTTCAGCCTCCTGTGGTCCAAGGAATAGAGCCCCAGCCTACTCAACCTTTCTCTGTAGCTCAGGCCCTCGTGCTTTGGCCACATCCTCGTAAATCTTCTCTGCACCCTCTCCCGTTAATGCCATCTTTCCTTTAATAGAGTGACCAAAACTGAATGCAATATTGAAATTATGGCCTCACCATCAACTTGTTCAAGTGTAACATAACTTCTCAACATCTATACTCAAACCCCTTACTGATGTAGGCCAATGTGCGAAAAGCTGCCGTCCACCCAGTCTCCTGTGAGTCCACTTTGTAGTTGTATCCTTTCCTCTACAACACCCCAGGGTCCTATCATCTAATGTGAAAGTCCTACCCTGGTTTGCCTTGCACTTATCTGAATTAAATGCCACCTGCCCTTCATTGGCCCACTTCCTCATTTAATGAAGATCTTGCAGCAATTCTTCATTAGCTTTTTCATTGCCTATGCAATCACCTGCTGTTTGCGACATCTGTCAACCATGCCTTGTGCATTCTCATAATGGACAGGTGGGGGAAAATGGGGTGGAGAAATAAAGAGCAAAAAGGAAATAGGTAAAACAGGTGAAAGGGAACTTTTCCAGGTGTAAGGTAGAGAGCACACTGACTGGTTGCATCATGGCCTGGTTCAGTAACTCAAACGCCCAGGACCGAAGGAGACTACAGAGTGTGGTGGACACTGCCCGGTGATCACAAGTACTGACCTCCCCACCATCGAAGGTCCATCAAAGGTACTGACCTCCCCATCATCGAAGGGATCTACAGGAGGCGCTGCCTCAAAAAGGCAGCCTGCATCATCAGAACCACACCACCCTGGCCACACTCTCATTTCACTCCTGCCATTGGGAAGAAGGTACAGGAGCCTGAAAACTATAACGTCCAGGTTCAGGAACAGCTCCTTCCCCACAACCATCAGGCTATTTTACTTTGGAGTCACGTGAGTGACCACGTGAAGAAGGCCGTCCCCACGCATGCACGTCATTACGTCTGATGCATTGTGCAACGACTGGCTGGCGGACGCGTCGCTCCTTCCAGCGGGTAAGTTTAAAGGCTCAGGTAAATATTTAAAACTTAGTTGAAGTCTCCTTCTATGTGCAGCATTACTGGCAGGCTGGCCCACATGGAGAACCTAGTGGAGAGGTTACTACAGCACGATATGCTCCAAAGGACGGAGCAATCGGAGCCTGGGGTGTATAGAGAACCCGAGGCAGCAGCACCTGTGTCAGGGCTGCAGAATATCTCCCTCTCAGATCAGTACAAGGTCAGTGCTATACTGACCCAGAGTACGGAGGCACAGTTGGGCAAAAGGGAACATTGGGTGTACCATCTATGGCATCCAGATTTGCAATCCCTGCCCTTACAGGTGAGCCATTGGATGAAGAGCTCGCAATGACCATTGCTTCTGATGACCAATGATCTGGTTTCCCATCAACTTCAAAAACAAATGATGGAGGTGACAACTGCCAGGTATCACACTCCACTAAACTGTGCCTCACTAAGTGTCCCGGTTGTTAACCAATCCATTTGAGGACACATTGGAGTGTGATGAGCGTCAGAGCCCAAGAGGTTAAAATCCAAAGAATCCTCAGGCTACTCGCCTCGGGCATCACGGCCTTTGCTAGGTCAGTGGATGGGGACCACCTCTCGGATACACAGTAGGACACGTTGGCATTAATGTGCAATGCACATTTTGAAATCAATTGCCTTAGAAAGAATGCCATCTGTCCTGCTCTAATTTTGCATCCAAAATTTGCTGGGCTATGTAAGCCGGGGAATGTTCAACCCCCAAACCCCCTGTTCGGAGAAGACCAGTCTAAACAGGTAAATGAGGCAAAAACTGTTGGCCTCATGAAGGCACCTCCTAAGGTATTGTCTTTCCGGAGACTGTACCCCTACCCTCCTCTTCATACCAGACGGTTGGCTAGATATGGTGGACGTGGTGCTGAGCAACAAGCACAGAGGTCTTTTTTAGGGCAGGGCCCAAGCTGGGCCATGTTCAAGATGGGGCGCCTACCCCCCAGACCTCGGGGGCAGAAGCAGAGACCTTACCGCCGGTAACCTCTAAGGTAAGTGAGCCTGCGATGGATCCATTACAAGTTGGGGGGAGATTGCAATTTTTCTTACATGAATGGCAGTGGATAACATCTAACCTGTTTATACTGCATAGTATTCAAGGTTTCCAAATTGAGTTCATTTCTGACTTGCCTCCACCCACTCAGCATACACTTGGCCGCACTTTTGTGTTTTCACAGCAGGAGTGTATGAGTGCACAAAGAAAACTTGACTCTTTGTTCAAGAAAGGGGTAATTGAAAGGGCGAGTCGTGAGTCTCATCAGTTTGAGTCCAACATATTTACTAGGCAAAAGAAGGATGGAGGATGTTGAATTATCCTTGATTTAACAGAGCTGACCACCTTTGTGCAGTATAAACACTTTAAACTGGAAACTTTTGTCACTGCCAAACAACTGCTTTCCAAGGGATGTTATATGGCAAGCATTGACCTCAAATATGCTTACTATTCATTGGCCATTCATGAAAATCACAGGAGATTTTTGAAATTTTACTGGATGGATCAGTTGTGGCAGTTTAAAGCATTGCCTAATGGATTAACCTCAGCCCCCAGACTATTCACAAAATTGCTAAAACCAGTCCTGGGTTTACTCAGGGCACAGAATCATATTGTCATGGCATATTTGGATGACAATTTAGTCATTGGGAGGGCTTTCGAATTAGCTGAATTATCTGTGTCAGCTACAACACGTTTTTGAAAAGCTAGGGTTCTTAATCCATCCAGTTAAGTCTAAATTGGTGCCATCTATGATAATTAACTATTTGGGATTCACCATGAATTCAGTACACATGTCAGTGACTTTGCCTCAGGGCAAGCAATTAGAGTTAATTGAAGCCTGCAGGAAACTCATTGTTGATAATTACCGTTCTATTAGACATGTGGTACGTATAATTGGAAAATTAGTGGCAGTGTTCCCAGTTGCTCAGTTCGGCCCTTTGCACTACCAAAACTTACAGCGTGCAAAGGAACAGTCACTCAAGCTTCAGAGAGGTCGTTTCGATAGACCCATGCAATTGCCAGCTGAAGCCCTGGCTGAGTTACAATGGTGGATTGCCAATATTCAGTGTTGCTCTAGTACTATTTTAGTTGATACACCATCAGTTATCCTGCAGACTGATGCCAGTGCACTAGGATGGGGTGCTACCGAAACCGTCTTGAGCTGCGGTGGCAGATGGGATCCACAGGAAACATCGATGCTTCAGTCACACGGTATTAACTACTTAGAGTTGTTGGGAGCACTCTATGGGTTAAAGGTTTTTGTGCCAACATGCATCATGTGCATGTCCAACTTCAGATTGACAACACTACCGCAGCAGCGTACATTAATCACATACAGTGGCTTGCAAAAGTATTCATACCCCTTGAACTTTTCCAAATTTTGTCACGTTACAACCACAAACGTAAATGTATTTTATTGGGATTTTATGTGATATACCAACAGAAAGTGGTGCATACTTGTGAAGTGGAAGGAAAATGAAACATGGTTTCCAAATTTTATTACAAATAAAAAACTGAAAAGTGTGGCGTGCAAAAGTATTCAGCCCCCCTGAGTCAATACTTTGTAGGACCACCTTTCGCTGCAATTACAGCTGCAAATCTTTTGGAGTATGTCTCTACCAGCTTTGCACATCTAGAGACTGACATTTTTGCCCATTGTTCTTTGCAAAATAGCTCAAGCTCAGTCAGATTGGATGGAGAGCGTCTGTGAACAGCAATTTTCAAGTCTTGCCAGAGATTCTCAATTGGATTTAGGTCTGGACTTTGACTGGGCCATTCTAACACATGAATATGCTTTGATCTAAACCATTCCATTGTAGCTCTGGCTGTATGTTTAGGGTCGTTGTCCTGCTGGAAGGTGAACCTCCGCCCCAGTCTCAGGTCTTTTGCAGACTCTAACAGGTTTTCTTCCAAGATGGCCCAGTATTTAGCTCCATCCATCTTCCCAAGAACTCTGACCAGCTTCCCTGTCCCTGCTGAAGAAAAGCATCCCCACAGCATGATGCTGCCACCACCATGTTACACAGTGGGAATGGTGTGTTCAGGGTGATGTGCAATGTTAGTTTTCTGCCACACATAGCGTTTTGCATTTAGGTCAAAAACTTCAATGTTGGTCTCATCAGACCAGAGCACCTTCCTCCACATGTTTGCTGTGTCCCCCACATGGCTTGTGGCAAACTGCAAATGAGACTTCTTATGGCTTTGTTTCAACAATGGCTTTCTTCTTGCCACTCTTCCATAAAGGCTCGATTTGTGGAGTGCATGACAAATAGTTGTCCTATGGACAGATTCTCCCACCTGAGCTGTGGATCTCTGCAGCTTCCCCAGAGTTACCATGGGCCTCTTGGCTGCTTCTCTGATCAATGCCCTCCTTGCCCGGCCTGTCAGTTTAGGTGGACGGACATGTCTTGGTAGGTTTGCAGTTGTGCCATACTCTTTCCATTTTCGGATGATGGATTGAACAGTGCTCCGTGAGATGTTCAAAGCTTGGGATATTTTTTTTATAACCTAACCCTGCTTTAAACTTCTCCACAACTTTATCCCTGACCTGTCTGGTGTGTTCCTTGGGCTTCATGATGCCCAAGGAACATTGTTTGTTCACTAATGTTCTCTAACAAACCTCTGAGGCCTTCACAGAACAGCTGTATTTATACTGAGATTAGATTACACACAAGTGGATTCTATTTACTAAATAGGTGACTTCTGAAGGCAATTGGTTGCACTGGATATTATTTAGGGGTATCAGATTAAAGGGGGCTGAATACTTTTGCACACCACACTTTTCAAATTTTGATTTGTAAAAAAATTTGAAAACAATGTATCATTTTCCTTCCACTTCACAATTATGCGCCACTTTGTATTGGTCTATCACATAAAATCCCAATAAAATACATTTACGTTTGTAGTTTTAACGTGACAAAATGTGGAAAAGTTCAAGGGGTATGAATACTTTTGCAAGCCACTGTAGGTGGAAGTAAGTCTGTATCCTGTGATAGATTGTCTAATCTCATCTGGCACTGGTGTATTGCGAGAAACATCTGGGTTTCTGCTATCTATTTACCAGGTAGATATAACACAGTGGCAGACACCAGGTCACGAGAGTTCAATGATAACAAAGAATGGATGTTAAATCACGAAGTGTTTAATGATATTGTCCTGCGTTATGGTGTACCGGACATTGATCTGTTTGCTTCCAGGCTTAATCATCAGTTACCAATTTATGTGCCATGGGAGCCAGACCCAAAGGCAGTAGCAGTAGATGCATTCTTGCTACACTGGGGTTGGAAATTTGTGAATGTTTTTCCCCCATTCTGCCTCATTACTCGATTCAGCAAGACTCCGCCACTGGCATATTGGTAGTGCCAGACTGGCCTACTCAGCATTGGTTCCCTCTGGTTCTAGCCTTAATTACACAGCCTTTTATGGTAGTGCCCAAGAGCAGAAATCTGCTGGTACACCCAGTGACAGGAGAAAGCCACCCTCTTCATGACCGTATAAATTTGTTGGTTTGCAGATTCTGAGACCATTCTCCTCAGAATCTTGGAATTTCTTTCATCACATTTTCACGATAACAAGCTCAGTTACAGTGCCATTAACAGTGCCTGGAGTGCTTTGTCAAATTATTTACGGCTGGGGTCAGCGAACCACACTGTAGGGTCTCACCCTTTAATAACCAAGTTTATGAAGGGTGTTTTTAACTCCACCTAGACCTAGGTACACACACATATGGGATGTGAGCGTGGTCCTCATGCTGCTCCGTCAGTGGGCACCAGTTTCATCTCTGTCCCTGCACCATCTTACACTCAAAGTAATCATGCTCATGGTGCTGGCCTCAGCACAACAGGTCCAGACTTTACAAAAACTCAGTCTGGACAGTATGGGTACTTCCTGTAATAACATCACCTTTTTTGTTCATGACCTCATCAAACAGAGCAGGCCAGGGGTACAGGGGCTCAAATTGAGTTTATGGCATACCCCTCAGATCCACGAGTGTGTGTAGTGTCATACATAATCCAATACATCAAGGTCACTAAGAGCCTGAGAGGCTCAAAACTTTCCTTCCTTGTCAGCTACACCAAACCTCACAAAAAGGTTATGGTGCAGACCATCTCTAGATGGATTAAACAGGTTCTGGCGTGTGCAGGAGTGGACACTGACATTTTTAAACCTCATTCCACCAGAGCTGCATCGACATCAGCAGCAAGGGATATGGACGTCCCGCTTGACCACATGCTAGTGGCTGCGGGATGGTCAAATGAGAGGACGTACCAGAGGTTTTATAATAAGCCTATTGCCAGAGAATTTTGCTGATTCAGTTTTAAGTTCTGTTTCACAGTTTCCCCCAGGGTGAGAGGGGTCACTGTTTATTTTCTTTCTTGTTATTAAAGCATTAGTATTGTTAACCATGTCATGTTTTGAATGCATTAATTTCTCACACGTCCTGTTCAATTTATGCAGTTATGACACGTGGACCCGTTCCTCGGCATGAAATCACAGAGCTTCAAAATCTTCACGTAGTCACTCACGTGACTCCGAAGTAAAATAGTAAGATTAAATGAGAACTTACCAGTTTGAAGTTTGATCGTTATTTTAAGAGGAGTTACGTTGAGGGATTACGTGCCCTCTGCTCCCTACCCTCCTAACATAACGATCTTTCTGAAAGTTCTAGTCAACTATAGTCTTACTATTTTAGTTCAACAACTTTTATGTGATTTCACACCGCTGCTTTGAAGATTGACGCGCATGCGTGGGGACGGCCTTCTTCACGTAATCCCTCAGCGTAACTCCTCATAAAATAACAATCAAACTTCAAACTGATAAGTTCTCATTTAATCTTACTATTAAATAGTAGATCCTCCAAAAAGGCTCCAAACTAGCCTTGGGGGCATTTTAATTTTACTTTGCACTATTATTGTTTGTTTGTTTCCTTGTGTACAGTATATATATGTTTGTTTGTTTCCTTGTGTACAGTATATATGATTGTGTAATCATATATATATATATATTGGTCCAGTGTACTGGACTCTCTTATTTATTATGGTGTTTACAGAGTATTGCGTTTACATATCTAAGAATTTTATTGTTTTGTTTTGGGACATGTAAAACACTCTAGACTCCTGTGATCTTGGAGAGAGTGCACTGAACTGCATATTCTCTTTCTTTGGTGGACCATTCTATGTAACTCACTGTGTGAACGCTGGGTCACTTGTGCTGCTAACATTGGAACAGAGAATGCTAAGAGGAATGTGAATGGAAGTTTCAATAATAATGACCAATGACGCAGAATATTTTATCTGTGTTGGGAATAGTGAGAAAGTTCAAAGTGAGAATTCAGCGTGGGAGGTGGAGAGAATTGTGTTAATTAAAAAATACATATTTAAAAATAAAACTTTGAATATACTGGGGAGTAGTTAAGACACTGACCAAAGTTATTAAACTGTGGGGCAGAGGGAGAAATTATACCACTAGGGTAGATGAAAGTGATGTGATTTTTTTTCTCTCTTTAGCTAGGAGTTGGCATAGGCATATTTTTCATGAGTGCCTCTTTAGTTGCTGTAAACTACGAGGGCCTCCTGCATAATTTATAAATAAAACAAGCCCTGTAATACCTTCTGTGCAGGTCACTTAACAATCCAACGAATTTTAGTGGAATTTGTTTTGTGCATGTTGGTCTAGTTTGGTTTGCTACTAAGTGGTTTGCTACAAGAGATATCCCATTAAGCTGGGAGAGTGCGGAGGATTTACAATGATATTGCATGGAGTCGGGTACAACACAGTGGTGTAGCGGTAGAGTTGCTGACTTGCAGCGCCAGAGACCCGGGTTCAATCCTGACTGCGGATGCTGTCTGTATGGAGTTTGTACGTTCTCCCTTTGACTGCGTGGGTTTTCTCCGGATGCTCCGGTTTCATCCCACTTTCCAAAGACGTACAGGTTTGCAGGTTAATTGGCTTCTGTAAACTGTCTCTAGTGTGTAGGATGGAACTAGTGTACGGGTGATCGCTGGTGAGGCCACAATTTGAATATTTCATATTTGGTCACTCTACTAAAGGAAAGATGGCATTAAGCTGGCAACAGTGCAGAGAAGATTTACAAGGTTGCAGCTGGGACTTAAGGGCCTGAGCTACAGGGAGAGGTTGAGCAGCCTAGGACTTTATTCCTTGGAGCGCAGGAGGATGAGGGGTGATCTTATAGAGGTGTATAAAATCACGAGAGGGATAGAAAGGTTGAATGCACAGAGTCTTTTACCCAGAGTAGGGGAATCAAGAACCAAATGGCATAGGTTTAAGGTGAGAGGGGAAAGATTTAATAGGAACCTGAGGGGCAACTTTTTCATACAGAGGGTGATGGGTGTATGGAACAGGCTGCCAGAGGAGATTGTTGAAGCAGCATTTAACAACATTTAAAATACACTTGGAGAGGCACAAGGATAGGAAATAATTAGAAGGAGACACAAGTAGCTTCAGATGATGAAATCATGGGTAGAATGCAGTGCTGGAAGAACTCAATGGGTCCTGCCCTTTTTACACTATAACTTGGTACACATGACAATAAAGAAACAATTGAACATGGAAAGGTGACATTTCGGGTTGGAAGCATACTTCAGGCTAAGAGAGATATGGGCCAAACACAGCTTAATGACTATCTTAGATTGGGCATCTTGGAGGGTATGGATGAGTTGGGCCAAAGGGCCTGATTCCATGCTGCATGACTCCATAACTCTATAAGGTCAAACAACGGTGATACACAAGGACGTGCAGGTGCTGGTTTACCAAAAAAAAACACCAAGTCCCGAAATAACTCAGCGGGTCAGGCAGCATCTCTGGAGAACATGGATGGGTGACGTTTAGGGTTGTGATTCTTCTTCAGGGTCAAACCTGCAAACTTGTTGTGGTTGACTTGATGAATCTTATATATGTGCAGAATCTGCCTATTTTCTGCACACGGGTCATGATCCTTAATGTAATCCAAATCCTAACCTCCAAACATGCAATTCTAAAACACAGTAATAGTAGACTGCTTTTCCTATGATTGTACAGTAAAGTGTATTCAGCTGTAAGGATAACATTTTTGTGATTTATTATGGATAAGAGAGGTTGCTACTAGTTTTACACAGTTATGACAGGCGCTACTGACAATTTTGGCAAAGAAACTGTTTTAGATATATACCAGCCTCTTCAAATATAAAATTGCTTGGTTTAACGTGAGAACAAAAAAGACAAAAAGTGCTGGAGTAACTCAGTGGGTCAGGCAGCATCTATGGAGAACAGACAGGTGACGTTTCGGGTCGGGACCCTTGTTCAGAAAGATGGAGTGGGGGGAGAAAACTGGAAAAGCGGGGTGTGGGTGGGACAAAGCCTGGCAAGTGATAGGTGGAGAAACAAGGAACTACAGATGGTGGTTTATAAAAAAAGACACCAAGTGCTGGAGTAACACAGAAGGTCAGGCAGTATCTCTGGAGAACATGGACAGGTGACGTTATGGGTTGGAACCCTTCTTCAAACCGATAGGCAGATACAGAGGAAGGGGATTTAACATGAATGCTGATTTGTAGCTATATATGGCTGTTCCAATTTTCAAAATGTTTCAGCTTTGCAAAGTATCATCAATTTCAACAAGGGCTGCCTGAAACACAGGATGTTAGTGTGTTGAGCAGCAATTGACTGAACTCCAGGGAGTTAATGTGTTTAATACTCACATAAACTCAAGCAAACATCTGTTCCTCTGTGTGTCACAGAACATTGAACAGTATAGTACAGGACACTTGCAGGTTTGTAGGTTAATTGGCTTCTGTAAATGGTCCCTAGTGTGTAGGATGGAACTAGTGTATGGGGAATCTTTGGTTGGCACAGACTCAGTAGGCTTAAGGGCCTGTTTCCACATTGTATATCTAAACTAATATTTAACTAAAGACTCGTGGGCCTGAGCAGGTTGTGCAGGCTAGGACTTTATTATAGGCCGTATTATGGAGGTGTATACAATCTTGAGGGGAATAGAAAGATTGAATGCACAACTTCTGTTTCCCAGGGTCGGGGAATCAAGAACTGAGGTTGAAGGTTTAAGGTGAGAGGGGAAAGATTTAATCAGAACCAAAGGCCTGGATATAGTGGATGTAAGGAGGAAGTTTCCACTAGTTGGACAGTCTAGGACAGGGGTGGGGAACCTGCAGCCTTAAGGCCATTAAGGTGGCCTTTTGAATGATTCCAAATTTTGTAGAACAAATCCTTTTATTTTTATTGATATGTTTTTGTTCGTCTTTTATTATTTTAATTTAATCTTAAAATGAACGCATTTAAAATACCAAAGAGTAAAAGAAGATTCATCGAAATAATGCTCCCCGATTGACGGCCACAATTAAAACATTAGTAAGTCATGAGGGTTATTTTAACACCTGTTATGCTCATGATTTTGTTCTAATGCGACTCTAGAATGTACGTTAACCTTCCTGCCTGTCTGAGGTACACCACCGCCTGAAGCTGGTTGACGAGAGGGAAAATGTCAGGGAGTCCGCTGGCTGTCCAGTCTTCAGTATTATCAACTTTTGATAGCGGTGCACATGGTTTTCCATTTGAAGTTGAATTTGAGAATAGTTAAACAGCGTATTTGTTTGAATGTGTGTTTTTTATTCTGTCTGCTTAACAGCCCATCATGTCACAAAATTTCACAGAATAATGTACATTTTGAAGTATTTCTAATTGAAGTTTCTTGGATGCAGCCATTAGATTACAGCTAACTTAATGCGGCATTCCATCATGAAAAGGTTCCCAACCCCTGGTCTAGGACCAGGGGGCACAGCCTCAGAATAAAAGGATGTACCTGTAGAATGGAGATGAGGAGGAATTTATTTAACCAGAGGACGGTGAATCTGTGGAAGCCAAGAAATTGGGTATTTTTAAAGCATTGATGACAGTTCGGGTGTCAAAAGTTATGGCGGGAAGGCAGGAGAATGGGGTTGTGAGGGAAAGATAGATCAGCCATGATCGAATGATGGAGTAGACTTGATGGATCAATTGCCTAATTCTGCTACTATGGCTTATGAATTTATGATCTGGATTAGATGAGGAATCTTAGTCGGCTTGGAGGAGTCAGGCCGGAGGGTCTGTTTCCATGCTGTATGACTGTGACTATTAAATGCGGTCATGGTGGTGCTATGGTAGAGTTGCTGCCTTGCAGCGAATGCAGCGCCGGAGACCCTGGTTCGATCCTGACTACGGGTGCTATCTGTACGGAGTGTGTACGTTCTCCCCGTGATCTGCATGGATTTTCTCCAAGATCTTCGGTTTCCTCCCACACTTCAAAGACGTCCAGGTATGTAAGTTAATTGGCTTGGTACATGTAAAAATAAATTGGCCCTAGTGGGTGTAGGATAGCGTTAATGTGCGGGGATCGCTGGTCGGCGTGGACCCGGTGGGCCGGAGGGCCTGTTTCCACGCTGTATCTCTAAACTAAACTAAAAACTAAACTTTTCTGTAATCTTTTGGTGGAAACAGACAAAAGTAGGCAAGATGCTAAGAAGTGTTTGAAAGCAGAGGAACTATTTGGAGTAGGCAAGTTGAGAGTACAAGGTTTTAGGTTTGTTTGTAAGAAGGGTGACTTTGATAGTCAACTACATACATGTTAAAGAACTGAAGAGGACGGCAGAGCACAAAGCTTTGGGTCGGAACCCTTGAAGTAGGGTCTGAAGAAGGGTTCTTGACCAAAACAACATCTGTCCATCCCTTCCACATATGCTGCCTGACCAGCTAAGTTCATTCAACACTTTGTGTTTAGTTCAGAAAGACAAACATAAATGGAGATTTTGGGTCGGTTTTCTTCTTCAGTCTGAAGAAGGATCCCGACTTGAAAAGTCACCAATCTATGTTCTCCACAGATGCTGCCTGACCCACTGAGTACTCCAGCACTTTGTATTCGACACAGGATTCCAGCATCTGCATGTCCTCATGTCTCCACAGAGGTTGGTCACCAGGGATGAAATGTTAAAGGCACCACACTAGAATTTTCAAGAAGATACATTGGAGTCATACATAGAATCATACAAAACAGAGACAAACCCTTCAGCCCAACTCGTGCATGCCGACCAAAATCTCCTATCTAAGCTAG
This sequence comes from Okamejei kenojei, assembly GCA_035221665.1. Lineage (NCBI taxonomy): Eukaryota > Metazoa > Chordata > Chondrichthyes > Rajiformes > Rajidae > Okamejei > Okamejei kenojei. The sequence continues at coordinate 28,050,135 of CM069136.1, forward strand.
TTCCATTTGCTGGCTTTTGGCCCATATCCTTCTAAACCTAATTTGGAGATACATCAGTAGTGGGCAGAGATGGTTGCTTTGTATGTGCGGACATTATAGAGGTGTACAAAATCATGAGAGGAATAGATTGGGGAAAAAACGCATAGAGTCTCTTGCCCAAAGTAGGAAAGCAAGGACCAGAGGACATAGGTTTAAGGTGAGTGGGGAAATATATAATAGAAACCTGAGGGGTAACTTTTTTACACAAAAGATTGTGGGTGTATGGAACAAGCTGCTGGAAGAGGAAGTTATATCAGGCATTATTGCAAAATTTAAGATACATTTAGACTGGTATGTGGATAGGATAGATTACGAGGGAAATAAGCCTAACGGGACATGTTAGTCGACATGGGCAAGATGGGCAGAAGGGCTTGTTTCCATACTCTATGACTCTCTATGACTGATGAGCTGCAGTGCTAAGAACTATATTCTGCACTGTATCTTCCCCTTTTCTTGGATGTTGTTCGGATGGAAGACGGGCGTCTACCAAAGCAAACCTTCTACTCCCAGTTTAAAGAAGGCAAACGTAAAAGAGGCGGACAAAAGAAGAGATTCAAAGATGCCTTAAAAGCCAGCATGAAGAAATGTGAAATCGACATTGACAATTGGGAAACCAATGACAAGGACAAGAAACTCCAAGAAGGAACAGCAATCTTCGAAGCCAACAGATGCACAGAATTAGAAGAAAAGAGAAGAAAACGGAAAGAGAGGCAGCAACAACCAAAGCCCGATCTGCCATCTGGAATTACCTATCCTGAATGCCGAAGGATTGGACTCATAAGCCACCTGATAGTCCATAAAAACAAAGGAACGTAGACCATCATCCTTGACCTCGAGGGATAGCCACGACGACCTATTATGCTTGAGTTTGGCTTCAGTGTACTGAACACTTGAGCTTGCTCTGACATGACTTGCAGGATGTCCAGATTGCTAACTATTTCAACTCCTCTTACCATATCCATAGAGATTTTTCTGTCCTGGGCCTCCTCCATTGCCAGAATGAGGTCACATGTAAACTGGAGGAACAGCATCCCATATTCCACTTGGGTAGCTTACAACCCAGCTGTATGAACATTGAATTGGGCCATTCCCCCGCCCCCATCCCCCTCTCCCCTCATATCCACCTGTGCCCAACCTGGATTCACACCTATTCCCCCCCCCCCCCCCCCTTCTTTCTCCACCTACATTCCTTCCTCTGGCTTCACAACTCCTCAATCCTTTTGTCTCACACCTTCTCTTGTTTCACCTCTGGCCTTTGTCCAAACTTCTGTCCCTCATCCATATCCACCTATCACTCGCTAGGCATCATCCAATCCCTCCTGTCTTACAGCATCCTCCCCCCCCCCCCCCCCCCCCCCCCCCCTTACAATCAGTTTGAAGAAGGATCCTGACCCAAAAACATCACCTATCCATGTTCTCTAGGGATGCTGCCTGACCTGCTGAATTACTCCAGTACTCTGTGTCTTCTTTAATAAATCAGCATTTGCTTCCTTGTTTCTGACATTGATAAACCTAAACCCAGGGAACCCTGCACCTAGACTGGATGTGAATTTTAGAACGCAGTCTGGACAAGGTTGAGGTTGTGAGTTCAGCTTGGAATAAACTGCTGAGGAAGAAGGTAGAAATGATATCTGAGACTTTAGTTGCTGAGGCTGGTGTGGGAGGTGCAGAGTATTTGTATTCTGCAGCTGGGTAAACTTATTAGTCGTGTGATTCTTGGATAGAAATATGATACAAAATACACATGAGCAGAGCATTGCATGATTTGTCAGCCTACATTGCTGAGAGACAAGGCATAGCCATAGAACATGGGCGGTACAGTGGCATTAAGTTGCTGCCTCACTGCACCAGAGACCCAGGTTTGATCCTGACTATAGGTGCAGTTTGTACATTCCCCGTGTGACCATGTGAGTTTCAAGTAACCCTCGCCTTCCCTCCCTCTCCATCCCTCCCCCCCATCCTAGTTCTCCGACCAGTTATTGATTGTATGCTTCCCTGTCACCTTCCCGTCAGCTAACTATCAACCATTCTACACTTTCTAATCAGCGTCTGCTTTGATCTGTCGTTTTCTCACCTTATTCCATATCTCCGTGTCTCCGTCTCCCCTTTCAGTCTGAAAAAAGGTTACTCATTCCTTCTCTCCAGAGAAGCTGCCTGACCCGTTAAGTTACTCCAGGATTTTGTGAATATCAATCAATGTTCTCGAGAGATGCTGCATGACCCATTTGGTTTAGTTTAATTTAGTTTAGTTTAGTTTAGAAATCCAGTGGAAAATGGGCCCTTCGGCCCACCTAGTCCACACCGACCAGCGATCCCCAAGCATTAACACTATCCTACACACACTCGGAACTATTTACACTTATACCAAGTAAATTTACCTACAAACCTCTGTCTTTGGAATGTGGTAGAAAACCGGAGATCCCGGAGAAAACCCACGTGGTCACAGGGGAGAACGTACAAACTCCACACAGACAGCACCCGTAGTCAGGATTTAACCTAGATCTCTGACGCTGTAAGGCAGCAACTCTACCACTGTGCCACCGTGCCTCCCAAGGGTTACTACAGCACATCGTGTCTTTTACTTGTAAACCAGCATCTGCGGTTCCTTGTGTCCAGTCTCAGTGAAGTTGGTTGATTGGATTTGGTCAGGTATCTGGGAAGAGCTTTGTTGTATTGTATTCTCCGTGGATTGTCACCTTGTCGTGGAGGAGAAGCTTGTGTGGACCTGAGATCTTGAAAGCAATGCCGTCTGGAGCTATGCTCCTGGTAGGGCCACCCATGGCGGTAAGGTCGAAGGTGAGGTCTCTGACAAAGAGCAATCCAACCAAGACCTCAACGGTGGAACATGCGGAGGGCTATGGCTAACCTTAGTGGAGCGTCACAACCACTGGGAAGGTGGATGAAGGCTGCAGCAGAAAAGGGCCTCTGGTCGTCTTGGACTCCATGCCACTGAATCCTGACCCAGATCTGTCAAGGACCGTGGGGTGGTTGCCTGTGCACCAGTCTCCCCACGTTAAACAAAGTCACGCACAGGCGTCCTCCAGGCATCCTCCTTATTGCACTCTGGAGGAGTGAAGGGAAACACCAAATGCACACCTCCACTGCCTTGTGGCTATTACCTTACTCAGGAAAGGGGAAGACTGGATCCGGCGGAATACGCGGAGGAGACCACCATTTGGAGGTCCAATGTGTAGGAACGTGGACCCAGCAAAGCGTCGTGGAGCGCAACTAGGGCACAATGTTCACGTATGCTTCCAGGTGGCCATCCACTGCATCCTGACCTATCGCCAGCCGTCTTGCCACTGGATCGAGATAGGCTGGGACGAGAGAGTGAGGCTGACGATTTGCGCAACTCTCCCTCACTTTAATTCAAGTCAAGCTCGAGTCATGACTTCAGGACCCGTACCGCCCAACTGGGTGAAGCATGATCACCACGGGAGCATATGCTGCTGGGAAGAAGCGCACCGCAGAAGCTCAGAGCAAACGCGCCACTTGCGGGACTCGGGCCACTTAGACATCTACTGCAGCGCCCACCCAACTGTGTCCCATATGCGGGCGAGCCTTCTGGGCCCAGATCGGTCTCATCAATCACCTCCGGACCCACAAACAAAAACACTGAAGGCATGGTCTTCGACTACAAAGGATGAACAACATTGTATTGTATTGTATTGTAATTAATTTATTAGCCAAGTATGTAAAAACATATAAAGAATTTGATCGGCCACTGACTGTGGAGTTTGCACGTTCTCCCTGTGACCGCGTGGGTTTCCACTGTGTGCATCGGATTTCAACCCGCATCCCAAAGACGAGCGGGTTTGCCTCAGTAAATTGTTCCCAGTGTGTAGGGAGTGGATGAAAAAGTTGGATAACATAGAACCAGTGTGAATGTGTGACCGCTGGTCTGTATGGACTCAGTGGGCCGAAGGGCCTGTTTCCCTGCTGTATCTCTGAACTAAAACAAAAACTATTTTGCAGGAACTGTTGGCTGAGTATTCCTTATTACAATGTTTCATATTTTGCAAAGGAATTGGGTGTAAACACTTTTGGAAGTCATGAAATTGTGAGACTTATTAAATCTCGGTCTTTCTTCAGTTCCCTTTCCTCCTTCTTCCAAGAAAAGATAGTCACATTTCTAGCAACTACAAAACTGACAAAGGAACACATATTCCAAAACATTCTACACACCCTTGCAGCTAGGTGCCAAGGAAACCATTTGTATGTTCAAGTCAGTCAAATCTGTCAAAAGTCAAGAGTTTAATTGTCATATGTATTACCACGGGAACAATGAGAAAAAAGACACAAAGTGCTGGAGTAACTCAGTGGTCAGGCTGCATCTCTGGAACAAGGTAAGGGAGCCAGCTGGGTGTTTATGATGTGGGCTCCTGTACAGCGGGACCAAGCGTAGACTTAGCAACTGTTTCGCTGTACTCTTGTGCTCAGTCCGCCAAGGCCTGCTGGATCTTCCATTTGCAAACTATTTTAACTCCCCTTCCCATTCCCACACTGGCCTTTCTGTCCTTGGCCTCCTCCATTGCCAGAGTGAGGCCACATGCAAACCTCATATTCTGCTTGGGTGGCTTCCAACAGTATGAACATTGAATTCTCCAATTTTACGTAACTAACTTTAGTTCTCCCCTCCCCCCCACCCCACCTTCTCCTCCCCATTTTTTTCTTTTCCCACGCCCCTCTCTCCCCTGTGCCCCACCTGGACACGTATCCAATTTAGCCCCACCCCCCCCCACCCATATTCCTTCTTCTGACTTCATAATTCACACCTCTTATCCTTTTCTTACACCTTTAGTAATTTCATCTCTAGCATTTGTCCAACCATCTGCCTCCTCACCTGTATCCACCTATCACTCACCAGGCTTTGTCTCACCCCCCAATTTCTTCCAGCTTTCTCCCTCCTAAGACAATGAGTCCATGGAGGAATCCTGACCCGGAACGTCACCTGTCCATGTTCTCCAGAGATGCTGCCTGATCCGCTGAGTTACTCCAGCGCTCTGTGTCTTTTTTTAATCAAGTAGTTGTATAAATAGCCTTGCTATGTCAATCTGGTCAAATATCCAGCATACATGATGGCACGGTGGTGCAGCGGGTAGAGCTGCTGCCTCACAGTGCCAGAGGCCCAGGTTCGATGCTGACCTCGGGTGCTGCCCATGTGGAGTTTACACATGCTCCCTGTGACCCCGTGGGTATCCTTCGGGTGCTCCGGTTTCCTCCCACATCCTCAAAACTTGCGGGTTTGTAGGTTAATTGGCCCTCTGTAAATTGTCTCTAGTGTCCAGAACCAGGTTAAGAATAAGGAATAAGCTATTTAGAACGGAGACGAGGAAACGCTTTTTCTCACAGAGAGTGGTGAGTCTGTGGAATTCTCTGCCTCAGAGGGTGGTGGAGGCAGGTTCTCTGGACGCTTTCAAGAGAGAGCTAGATAGGGCTCTTAAAAATAGCGGAGTCAGGGGATATGGGGAGAAGGCAGGAACGGGGTACTGATTGGGGATGATCAGCCATGATCACATTGAATGGCTGTGCTGGCTCGAAGGGCCGAATGGCCTACTCCTGCACCTATTGTCTATTGTCTGTTGTCTATTGTGTAGGGAGTGGATGAAGAAAATGGGAAGACATAGAATTAGTGTGAGCGGGTGATCGATGATCAGCATGGGGACTCGGTGGGCCGAATGGCCTGTTGCTATGCTGTATTTTTCAATTCACGTCAATTCAGTTTGGATTTAGCAAATGTTTGATTCTCTGTAAGAGATTTTAGTTTGTATAGCTCAGTTTATTGTCATGTGATCTGAGGTACAATTAAAAGCTTTTGTTGCATGCCATCCAGTCAGCAGAAAGGCGTTACAAAATTACAATCAAACCGTCCACAGTGTACAGATACATGATATGTGGAATACGTCACAGTACCATCACGTACCTTCAAAAAATGAAGCACGGGGTGTGGGTCAGGAGAAATGTAGAGAAGTGCTTCAGTGCTGGGTTGAGGGGGAGGGCTGTTTTTTTGTGCCAAAAGTCGACTGTGGATGATGCTCACTCTGGGAGTGGGTGGAGAGCTGGAACCTCACTAAAGCATTCTTCATTTTGACTGAAATCAGCAAGCTGATCATAACACTTCAATATGCAAAGATGTTCCCTCAGGTAAATGGGTCACAGAGGCTCATCCAGAAACCTGTTCTAATTGAAGCTAGAGTAACTCAGCGGGTTAGGCAGCATCTCTGGAGAAAAAGCATGGGTGACGTTTCGGGGCGAGACTGAAGAAGGGTCACCTATCCATGTCCTCCAGAGATGCTGCTTGACCCACTGAGTTATTCCAGCACTTTGTGTCTACTTTGCCATAAACCAGCATCTGCAGTTTTTATATCTGTTCCAATTAAACGTGTGCTCTGCCTCGGACGAGATTCATTCATGCACTTTACCCTTGGGCCTGTCCCATTTTGGGGAGTTAAATTTCAAGTCTATATTTTGTTCAAGAGTCAAGAGAGTTTAATTGTCATATTTACCAGCAATGAAATTCTTACTTGCCGCAACTTAACAGACCCGTAAACACAATAACACAGTAACACAATAACACAGATAATATATTATTATGTTTTTTAAAAATGTAATTAATTGATAATTATAGTACTAGTACTTTAATTTTGTAGTTCTTTAAAAGACATTTGGCCAGGGTAGGAAAGGTTGAGATAGATATATGCCAAGCACAGGCAGTGGGACTAGCGTAGATGGGGCATCTTGGTCGGGGTGGGCAAGTTAGGCCGAAGTCCTGTTTCTGTGCTGTGTGACTCTGTGACTCTGGTGAAAAAAGTCCTGAGTGCCACCAAACACATACAGTAGATCATTATAGCAGTAGATCTGCTGTCACACAGAGCCAGGTTCGATCCTGACCTTGGGTAATGTCTTTGTGGAGTTTGCACGTTCTCCCTGTGACCGTGTTGGTTTTCGACGGGTCCTCCGGTTTCCTCCCACATCCCAAAGATGTGCAGGGTTGACGGTTAATTGGCCTCTGTAAATTGTCCCTAGTGTGCAGTGGGATAACGCATGTCGATGGGTGATCAATGGTTGGCGTGGACTCAGCGGGCCGAAACGCCTGTTGCCAAGCTGTATCTCTAAAACAAAAGCTAAAACGGCGTACAACTGTACAAATGCGGCCTAATCAAAGTCCTATCAAAAAGGCTGTTAATGTCATCAAAGACCCATACCACTCTGGCAGCACAAGTAGATAGGTTGGTAAAGAAGGCATATGGTATGCTTGCCTTCATCAGTCGGGGCATTGAGTATAAGAATCAGCAAGCCATGATGCAGATTTGTAAATCATTGGTCAGGCCTCATTTGGAGTATTGCGTACAGTTCTGGTCGCCCCATTACTGGAAGGGTGTGGAGGCTCTGGAAAAGGTGTAGAAGAGGTTAACCAGAATGATACAGTGCTGGAGTAACTCAGAGGGTCAGGCAGCATCTCTGGAGAATATGGATAGGTGACGTTTCGGGTCAAGATCGTTCTTCAGTCTAACCTGCTGAATTACCCCAGCACTTTGTGTTTTCTTTTATTGATGAGTATTGATGAGGTAAGATGAAAGACGAAACAAGGCTTTTCAAAGGCAACATGTGGATCCAATTTGATCTTTGTAGAACTGAGGCACAGTGTTACAGACAAGTTAAATGTGTTAAGGATCAAATTGATTAACTGTTATGAAGAGGAGATAGCAGATGTATTAACTTATTTTTTCTGCATTTGACTTCATCAATAAAGACTCAGGATAAATTCCACTTACAATCAGAGCAGCAGAGGTATTTGGCAGGTTCAGAGAGATTGGTGAAACATGTATTATACATAATCTGAAGCACTTTAGATATTCAGCGTGCTGATGAACTGGTATACGTGAGGAGAAATGGCAGAGGCTGAATATGTTCGCCATTGGTTTATTATTGTCACGTGAAAGCAAAATACAGTGAAAAATGCATTTGTGTGATATCAAATCATTTTGTGCAGTTCCTAACATCAGGTTAAATGTTCAATTTACCCTTTATTTGAGGTTCTCTGCAACCTTTGTGATCCTATGCTCTCAAAACCTAGAAACCAGCCCTTCAGCCCAACTGATCCATGCCGAGCAAGATGCCGCAACTACACCCGTACCACCTGCCTGTGTTTGTCCCATCTCTATAAAACAAAAACTCTTCCTATTGTTTGTGTTTGTGCCGACGATGTGTCAATCTGCTTTTCCTATCTTCTTCCAAACTCGAGGCCACAGCCTTCTCATTTTCACATATCCCACTCACATTTTTCCCATCATGGCGATAAACATCATTCATTCCGTTGCATTCCCACCAATATTTTCGATTATATTAATCCTTTAGATTTTAAAAGCAGCCCCACAAACTCCCCATTTCCAAAAGAAAATCCCGGGTGACGCACAATACACTCGCAAGGCAGGACGGGACACACCGGGAGGGAGGGGCACAACAGTGCTCGTGCGGCGGCTGCCGACGCCCGACTCCTGGTGGCGAGGGTGGTGCTGCGGGCCCTGGCTAGATCCGAGCCTGGTGCTCGAGCTGGAATGGGAGCTGAGTCCGGGGCCTTGGGATTTAGGCCGTTACCAGAACCGAGAAAGAAGCCGCCGCTGCCATCTAAACCTTTCCTATCCACGTTCCTGTTCAAATATCTTTTAAATCTTGTTGTAGTATCTGCCTCAACCACCTCCTCTGGCAGAGACAAGGAACGAGAAAATACACACATAATGCTGGAGTAACTCAGCGGGTCAGGCAGCATCTGCGGAGGGAATGTACAGGCGACGTTTCGGATCTGGGCCCTTCTTCAGACACAAGGAACTGCAGATGCTGGAATCTTGAGCAAAACACAAAGTGCCAGAGGAACTCAGCAGATCAGGAAGCATCTGTGGAATGAATGTTTCAAGGCAGGATCCTACCTCCTCTGGCAGCTCGTTCAGGGCCGGCCTTAGGAGTTGCGGGGCCCAATTGGGAACAATTTTGGTGAGCCCTATGTTCCCAGCCAAGGTCTGTAGAATCATAGAAATACAAATAAGGTCTATTATAGACTTTATATCTCTATGGTAGAATGGAAAGTAATCAAAATGTGCGCTTAAAAAGTGCCAGTGAATTAATGGACCAAACAGATCTAAGTTACATTTTAATATAACATTGCATACATGTAAGCCTACAAGTAACAACAAAATGTGTAGATCACCTCTGAAAAGTACAAGTTACAATACCACTTGTTTTAGTGACTGTCAAATGAAAAAAAAAGTAATTTAATTAACTAGATCCTGGCAAACCAATAACTATTGGCGAAAAACCAGTCCAGGCATTAAATTTTGGGCTTCAGCCCCATCCTACCCTTTGGGCTACTAGCCCATCCTAACTTAGGTGTGTGTGTGTGTGTGTGTGTGTGTTGTCTGTGCGTTATGTGTGTGGGGAAGGAGAGAAGGAAGTGAGGGAAATAGAGAAAGAAGGGAGGGAGGGAAGGAGAGAAGGGAGGGAGGGAAGGAGAGAAAGAAGGGAGGGAGAGGAAGGAGAGAAAAAAAGGAGGGAGGGAAGGAGAGAAGAGAGAGAGAGGAAGGAGGGAGGGAAGGAGAGAAGGGAGGGAGGGAAGGAGAGAAGGAAGGGAGGGAAGAAAGGAAGGGAGGGAGTGAAGGGAAGGAGAGAAGGGAGGGAGAGGCCGGCAGCGGGAGCGGATGCCGGAGTACGGGCTAACGTGTGTGAGCTGAGACTGAGGTTTGTAAACATTGCTCCAAACCCCGGCCCGGCCCTCCCTGTATTGTTCACTGCGTCTCCCCGGGGAGAGAGAGGGGTGGAGCCGGGGCTGCGTGCGTGAAGCACGGCGACTGGAGGGGCGGGAGCACTGTCCTGGGACCGTGAGGGACCTCCCACTCTCCCTCTTCTCCATTCCCCCTCACACCAATCTCCCCGTCTACCCCTTTCTTCCCCTTCCCCCTCCACCCCTCTACTCTCTTCACCCCTCTCTCCCCCCTCCACCCGGGGTAGATCTACCTGAGCCGAGAGTACATTATTCCAAAGGTCCTAGAGCGGAGCTTTGGATTACTCTAGCGCGGGGCCCCAATTGGGAGCAATCGGTCCAATCGGCTTAAGACCGGCCCTGAGCTCGTTCCATCCACCTACCATCCACTATGAGAGAAAGTTACCACTAAATCTTTCCCCTCTCAGCTTAAACCATCTAGATCTTGTTTCCCCTTCCCTATGTAAAAGTTTGTATTCACCCTATTTATTCCGCTCATGATTTTAGACACCTCTATAAGATCACCCCTAACCCTACAGCATGCGAAGGAATAAAGTCCTCGCATGCTCAACCTCTCCCGATAGCTCAGGCCCTCAAGTGTTCCCATGTGATTCAATGACTGACTGGTGTGGAATTTTCCCCTCAATGACGTTGTTACCTCAAAGATGGTTGGTAGCAGCAAATAAGTGATGATAAGGCAGTCTCATGGTTGTGATATTATTTAATTTAGTTTTGAGATACAGTGTGGAAACAGGCCCTTCGGTCCACCAAGTCCACACTGACTATCGATCACCTGTTCACATTAGTTCTACACTACACACTAGGGACAAATTACAGAAGCTAATTAAACTACACACCTGCCATTTTTGGATCACTAGTATCCCACCTTCTCATCCATTGCCTACACACCAAGGACAATTTACATAAGCCAATTAACCTATAAACCTGCAAGATTTTGGGATGTGAGAGGAAACTGGAGCACCCGGAGAAAACCCGTGCGATCTCAATGCAAACGTGCAAACTCCACACAGACAGCACCCAGAGGTCAGGAATGAACTGTGTGTCAGCGGCTCTACTAGCTGTGTCCCTGTGCCGCCCGATTAGTTGAAGGGCAGTGTGGACATGGTGGGCTGACGGGCCTGTCTCCATGCTTCATGTCCTCGGGTCCCTATTGAGATTGTAATTCTATTAAAGTAGTAACTCAACCGATGGACAACATTGCTCCAGTGAATGCGAGGCTTGCCAATTTAATGAGATAAATCCCAAATGTCAACCGTTTCAGATGCTTCACGTTTATGTAAAAAACAGCTGTTGTCTTGACAAGTGGAGGCGGAATGTGGTGATTGATGGCTGGAAGCCTATAACTAGAGATGCAAACCTAAAATGCATATGCAGTAACTCATATATCCATTTGTCTTCCTCAATGACTCTCCAGTTTCCTCAATCTCCTGACATTAAGCGGTAACGCATTTTCCAATGGAATTCTTTACTTCTCTTCAAATGAGCATGAAAATACTATTATTTTCTGGAGTGCCAAAGACAATCATCATCACAATCTGCATCTGGATATTACCTCGATCTACCACACAAAACATTTGAGATTACTATGCAGCTAGACACCTAGGAACGTAGCACAAGACTGAGTGAAAGATAATCTCTCAAAGCTGCTGTTTCAAAAGGGCAGCCAGTTTCTAATTTCTGCATTGTTCCAAGTTCCTCTCCCGAGTTACCAAGTTCCTCTCCCGAGTTACTCTTGAGCCAACCGTGAATGAAAGCCTGTTTTAAGTATCAAATAGAGGAGCTGAACTGTATAGTCCAGCTATATTCACTGTATAGCTGGACCATACAGTGAGTATATTCTGATTCAGTATTGAAAGTTATTCAATTTCAGAACTTAAAAAAACTAGGCAGAATCTCGGCCCCACACTCACTGCCATTGTGCAGCAAGGAGGCGGTGGCGGTGAAGCAACAGTGTAAAAAGAAGACAGCTCGATCCTGCGGCTTTGAATTAAAGATAAAATGCACACTGTCCAGTGCCAGAGCTAGGCTGGGATCATTCTCTGCTCTCATCTCTCTCTGTGTGTGCATTAGCAGGAGGAAGAGCAGTCTCTGCGGCCTGCCCCTTGCAGCCATCAGTCTCGACCTGAAACGTCGCCTATCTCCTTCGCTCCTTAGATGCTGCTGCACCCGCTGAGTTTCTCCAGCCTTTTGTGTACCCTCGATTCTCCAGCATCTGCAGTTCCTTCTTTAACACCTTGCAGCCATCAACTTGTTTGTTCCTTTGGTGTGCCTCATCTGCCCTGCTCCCATCCCAGCGCTGCCCCAGCTCTCTGCCCCATTCTATTGAAAATGTCGCTTCCGCCGCTGTAACGAGGAGGGGTCCGGCTGGCTGGCTTGGTGGGTGGGTGGGTGAGCAGGGAGGTGGAGTGGGTACAAACCACCAAATCCATTCTCAAAAGTCGGACAGAGCCGTGTAGAACTCACGTTTCTCTCTGGTTCATATACGTGGGAATTCCCGCAGTATGGTCACTCAGCGGACAGGCAGCATCTCTGGAGAGAAGGAATGGGTAACGGGATGACATTTAAAATTTAAATCATGGGCAAACCATCTTGCCCCAGGCTGCTTTACATTATTTATTGCGTTGAGTTGTTTGTGAGGCTGGGACTTCTCTGAGGGTCGCCACCTTATAGTGGAGACATATGCGTGTGCCTTAGATCCTGTAAGCTGGCCTCATGGCAGGAAGGTCGAGGGGGATGTCCCTGACAAAGCGCGGCCCAAGAAGATGACCTCAGTGGAACAGGCCGAGGATGGTGTTTGGCCAGCAGCTGAGAAGGTGGAAGAAGGCTGCAGCAGGGAGAGACTCCCAACCGTGGTGGATCCCATATCATTGGACCCGGGACTGTCAGTGAATGTTGTTCGAAAAGTGTTACCAATCTCTTTTTTTGGAGATGGTCATTGCTTGATAATAGAATTACAGAGTCAAACAGCACAGAACCATCCCTTCACATCCTTTTTACCCATTCGCACTAATCACATTTGCTCAAATTAGGTCCTTATCCTTTCCCTGCCTTGTCTATTTAAATACATTAGAGAATACAGCACGGAAACAGGCCCTTTAGCCCACCGGGTCTGTGCCGACCAACGATCCCTGCACATTAACACCATCCTACCCACACTAGGGACAACTTTTACAAGCCAATTAACCTGCAAACCTGAATATCTTTGGAGTGTGGGAGGAAGCCAAAGATCTCGGAGAAAACCTACGCAGGTCACGGGGAGACATACACACAAAGTCATTCACATCAAGATCCTTTTTGTTTTGATGCTCATTTATTGAGCTGATGAAACTGCAATGTTACAGTTCAATCACAATCACTGGAAGCACAGACCACATTGAGAGCTTTCCAAACCTTGGTGTAACAAACAATGTGAAATCAAGAGGATAATACAGAGACTGACAGTAATAATTCCAATCAGCACAATCTAAATCAAGACAGGATCAGCCTCCACACAGGGACTTTCCCACAGTCTGTGTCTGCCCATCACCACCACCCTGTGCCCCTGACGCTTTCTTGTCTACATGTGTGTGTCAGAGAGATGGCACCAAATGCCCTGGACACCGCTCTGTACTGCTGCATCTTTCAACTGGGATGCCCAACTGTTCCCGGTGGGATTTGAGGAAGGACTCCAGCAGAATAGACGAGGAGGGGAGTCAGGTTAAAGAGGGTGGACTTGTCTGATCTGAGCAGTCTCTGGGCTTCAGACAAGGGTCCGTGTGTGGGGCAGTGCGCTGGAGTTACATCCTTTAGACATCCACCATGGTTCCCCGCTCCCCGTCACTCTCTCAATGTGTGACGGAGAATGGCCGAGAATATCACTAATTTCACATCCAATCCTGTAAAATGTGAAGAGTTAAGATTGTGATATGTCAGTTTAAAGTAGCAGATTTACCATCTGAGATGAAGCACAAAGACGCAGCAGAAATTTGGAAACATCATCCCGTCACCCATTCCTTCTCTCCAGAGATGCTGCCTGCCTGCTGAGTTAAAGAGTGCCCACGGTAGACTCACGAGTCACTAAGGTAAACGCACAGGCCACTACGTTATGACAACGAGTTTAAATGTTTCAATTTTTAACTTGAACAGTAAATTTGACTCGTTGAAAACCTCAAACATGTTTGAATTTTTCCAAGAGTTAACAAGTTTCACGGGTACCTGCCGTTAGTGCCACAAGTCGCTAAGTTGCGCACGTGAGTTCCGACGTTCCCGCTACGTTAATTGTACGTGATTACCGCGAGTGAAAACTCGGGGTCACTCGTCGGTCGACTCGCACCGTGAGACAGGGGTTTTACTATTCAAGAATTTGTCTATCTCTGTCTTAAAAATATCCATTGATAGTCTCCACAACCGTCTGTGGCAATGAATTCCACAGATTCACCGCCCTCTGACTAAATAAATTCCTTCTCATCTCTTTTCTAAAGGTACGTCCTTTTATTCCGAGGCTACGGCCTCTGGTCCTAGACTCGCACCATCCAGGTCCACATCCTTTCCACATTCACTCTACCCAGGCGTTTCACTATGCAGTAAGTTTCAATGAGGTCCCCCCTTTTCCTTCTAAACTTCAGCGAGTACAGGCCCAGCACTTTCAAACGATCATTATATGTTAACCCAATCATGGGACCATTCTCGTAAACCTTTTCTGGACCCTCACCAGCCAGCACATCATTCCTCAGATATGAGGCCCAAAACTGCTCATAATACTCCAAATGCATTCTGACCAGAGCCTTATAAAGCCTCCGCATTACATCCCTGTTTTTGCATTGAAGCCCTTGATATAAATGCCAGCATTGCATTCGCCTTCCTTACTACAGATTCAACTTGCAAATTAACTTTTGAGGAGTCCTGCACCATACTCCCAAGTCCCTTTGCACCTCTGATTTCTGAATTCTCTCCCCATTTAGTAAATAGCCCACGCCTTTATTGCTACCACCAAAATGTATGAATCCACACTTTGCTACGCTGTATCTGCCACTTCTCAGTCTACTCTCCCAACCCATCCTATTCTAGACTGGGTATTCAGTAATGAGGAAGGGTTAGTTAGCAGTCTTGTTTTGTGTGGCCCCTTGGGCAAGAGTGACCATAATATGGTTGAGTTCTTCATTAGGATGGAGAGTGACATTGTTAATTCAGAAACAATGGTTCTGAACTTAAAGAAAGGTAACTTTGAGGGTATGAGACGCAAATTGGCCAAGATAGAATGGCAATTTATTCTTAAAGGGTTGACGGTGGATATGCAATGGAAGGCATTTAAAGACTGCATGGATGAACTACAACAATTGTTCATCCCAGTTTGGCAAAAGAATAAATCAGGGAAGGTAGCACATCCGTGGATAACAAGGGAAATCAGGGATAGTATCAAAACAAAAGATGAAGCATACAAATTAGCTAGAAAAAGCAGCCTACCAGAGGACTGGGAGAAATTCAGAGTCCAGCAGAGGAGGACAAAGGGCTTAATTAGGAAAGGGAAAATTGATTATGAAAGAAAACTGGCAGGGAACATACAAACTGACTGCAAAAGTTTTTATAGATATGTGAAGAGAAAAAGATTAGTTAAAACAAATGTAGGTCCCTTGCAGTCAGAAACAGGTGAATTGATCATGGAGAACAAGGACATGGCAGACCAATTGAATAACTATTTTGGTTCAGTCTTCACTAAGGAAGACATAAATAATCTGCCGGAAATAGCAGGAGACCGGGGGTCAAATGAGATGGAGGAACTGAGCGAAATCCAGGTTAGTCGGTAAGTGGTATTAGGTAAATTGAATGGATTAAAGGCCGATAAATCCCCAGGGCCAGAAAGGCTACATCCCAGAGTACATAAGGAAGTAACCCCAGAAATAGTGGATGCATTAGTGATAATTTATCAAAATTCTTTAGATTCTGTAGTAGTTCTCGAGGATTGGAGGGTAGCTAATGTAACCCCACTTTTTAAAAAGGGAGGGAGAGAGAAAACGGGGAATTACAGACCAGTTAGTCTAACATCCGTAGTGGGGAAAATGCTAGAGTTTGTTATTAAAGATGGGATAGCAGCACATTTGGAAAGTGGTGAAATCATTGGACAAAGTCAGCATGGATTTATGAAAGGTAAATCATGTCTGACGAATCTTATAGCATTTTTTGAGGATGTAACTAGTAGAGTGGATAAGGGAGAAACAGTGGATGTATTATATCTGGGCTTTCGACAAGGTCCCACATTAGAGATTAGTATGCAAACTTAAAGCACACGGTATTGGGGGTTCAGTATTGATGTGGATAGAGAACTGGCTGGCAGACAGGAAGCAAATAGTAGGAGTAAACATGTCCTTTTCAGAATGGCAGGCAGTGACTAGTGGGGTACCGCAAGGCTCAGTGCTGGGATTTACAATATATATGAATGATCTGGATGAGGGAATTTAATGCAACATCTCCAAGTTTGCGGATAACACGAAGCTGGGGGGCAGTGTTAGCTGTGAGGAGGATGCTAGGAGGCTGCAAGGTGACTTGGATAGATTTGGTGAGTGGGCAAATGCATGTCAGGTGCAGTATAATGTGGATCAATGTGAGGTTCTCCACTTTGGTAGCAAAAACAGGAAAGTAGACAATTATCTGAATGGTGGCCGATTAGGAAAAGGGGAGATGCACCGAGACCTGGGTGTCATGGTACACCAGTCATTGAAAATAGGCATGCAGGTGCAGCAGGCAGTGAAGAAAGCAAATGGTATGTTAGTATTCATAGCAAAAGGATTTCAGTATAAGAGCAGGGAGGTTCTACTGCAGTTGTACAGGGTCTTGGTGAGGCCACACCTGAAGTATTGCGTACAGTTTTGGTCTCCTAATCTGAGGAAAGACATTCTTGCCGTAGAGGGAGTACAGAGAAGGTTCACCAGACTGATTCCTGGGATGGCAGGACTTTTATATGAAGAAAGACTGGATAGACTCGTGAATTTAGAAGATTGAGGGGGGATCTTATAGAAATGTACAAAATTCTTAAGGGGTTGGGGACAGGCTAGATGCAGGAAGATTGTTCCTGATGTTGGGGAAGTCCGGAACAAGGGGTCACAGTTTAAGGATAAGTGGGAAGTCTTTTAGAACCGAGAAGAAAAAACATTTTTCACACAGAGTGGTGAATCTGTGGATTTCTCTGCCACAGAAGGTAGTTGAGGCCAGTTAATTGGCGATATTTAAGAGGGAGTTAGATGTGTCCCATGTGGCTAAAGGGATCAGGGGGTATGGAGAGAAGGCAGGTACAGGATAGTGAATTGGACGATCAGCCATGATCATATTGAATGGCGGTGCAGGCTCGAAGGGCAAATGGCCTACTCCTGCACCTATTTTCTATGTTTCTATGTTTCTATCCAAGTGCTTCTGCAGAGTCCCTGCTTTCTCTACACTACCTGGCCCTCCACCTATCTTCGTAACATCTGCAAACTTTGCCACAAAGCCTTCAAATCCCTCATCCAAATCATTGATAGGCAACGTTAAGAGTAGCGGCCCCAGCACCGACCCCTGCGGAACTCCACGAGTCACTGGCAGCAAACCTGAAAAAGCCCCGTTTATTGCCACTCTTTGCCTTCTGCCATTCAGCCAATCTGCTGTCCATGCCCTCTGATACCATGGGCTCTCATCTTTAGCAGCATCACGTGTGGTACCTTATCAAAGGCCTTCTGAAAATCTAGGTAAACAACATCCGCTGCCTCTCCTTTGTCTGTCCTGCTATTTACTTCCTCAAAGAATTCCAACAGGTTCGTCAGGCAAGATCTCTCCTTCACAAAACCATGTTGACTTTGGCCTATTTTATTGTGTGCCTCTAACTACTCAGAAACCTCATCTTTTATAATGGACTCTAAAATCTTACTGACGACTGAAGTCAGACTAACCGGCCTAAAGTTTCCACTCTTCTTTTTTGTTAAATATTTTTATTAGAAGTAAGTACATATTAAAAGAAAATACTTGTCACATACATTCTTAATATTATTAATATTAACAATTATGTCTTGTTTGTACTTCTATGCATTTTTTAGTTTTTAACGCAGATAGGAAAAAATAGAGAGAGATAAAGTAAAAATAGAAAATCAAACAGATGAATGGAGTGTTAAACAGGTTATCCATCGTTGGAGATATATCCATGGTTTGTTATGTATGATTCTTCATCTATTCCTTCATTCAGGCTTCAGTCAGGCTCTCGCACCGAGCCATTTTGACCCTTTAAATATTCAATAAATGGAGACCATATCCCTCTGAAAAGATCCAACTTGTCCAGTAGGACAAGCCTTAATCTTTCCAGATGAAGTGTATCCGACATTCCTGTAATCCACATTTTGGTTGTGGGGGATGTAGGACCTTTCCAGAATTTCAATATTAATTTTTTCCCAATTATTAAACTGTAATCAATAAAAATTCTTTGATTCGTTGTTATTAATTGATCTGTTTCTAATATTCCCAATATTATTAATTTTGAGTCAGGAATCAGATTCGTATTAACAACTTTCGAAATTATCTTAAATATTTCTGTCCAAAATTTAGTAATTTTTATACAATTTGTAAATGAGTGCGTTAAGTTAGCTTCTAAGTGCTGACATTTATCACATATAGCACATTTGAAAAAATACTATGTAATTTGGATTTTGAATAATGTAATCTATGTAATATTTTAAATTGTATAAGAGAGTGTCTAGCATTTAACGAGCAGTGGTGTATATGTTGTAAACTTTCATCCCATACTTCTGGTCTGATTATTTGACCTAATTTGTTTTCCCATGATTGCCTATATATTTCTGTCATTGGGACATCGTTTTCCAATAAAATGTTATAAATATATGATATCAATTTTTCTGTGTTCGGGTGTTTATTTAGACATTCATCTAAATTTTTTGTCTTTCTATTTCTAATTTCATGTGTGTTTTCTTTTACATAGTCTCTAATTTGTAAATATCTAAAGTAATCTTTTGAATGTAATCCATAAACTTGTTGTAATTCTTGAAATGAAAGGAAGGAGTTTTCCCTGTAGAGATCACCCATCTTATTAATTCCATAGTTTTTCCATTGTAAAAAGAACCTTTGTCCATCATTGAGGGAGCCGTTGGTGCGAGAGGGTGGAGTTACCTGCGCTGTGAGTATAAATCTAGCGCGGGGCTTGCTTTTTCCACAGGCCCGGGGAGCCATTGGTGCGAGAGGGTGGAGTTACCTGCGCTGTGAGACTGAAATCTGCAACGCTCCATTTTTGGTTCCATCTTCCAGAGAGGGAATCTGGTGGAAGCCTCTGATTGGTTGAAGAGGAATGTTGGCATTCATAGCAAAAGGATTTGAGTACAAGAGCAGGGAGGTTCTACTGCAGTTGTACAGGGTCTTGGTGAGGCCACACCTGGAGTATTGCGTACAGTTTTGGTCTCCTAATCTGAGGAAAGACATTCTTGCCATAGAGGGAGTACAGAGAAGGTTCACCAGACTGATTCCTGGGATGGCACGACTACCTTTATGAAGAAAGACTGGATAGACTTGGCTTGTACTCGCTGGAATTTAGAAGATTGAGGGGTGATCTCATAGAGACTTACAAAATTCTTAAAGGGTTGGACAGGCTAGATGCAGGAAGATTGTTCCCGATGTTGGGGAAATCCAGGACAAGGGGTCACAGTTTAAGGATAAGGGGGAAGTCTTTTAGGACCGAAATGAGAAAATCGTTTTTCACACAGAGAGTGGTGAATCTGTGGAATTCTCTGCCACAGAAGGTAGTTGAGGCCAGTTCGTTGGCCATATTTAAGAGGGAGTTGGATGTGGCCCTTGTAGCTGAAGGGATCAGGGGGTATGGAGAGAAGGCAGGTACGGGATACTGAGTTGGATGATCAGCCATGATCATATTGAATGGTGGTGCAGGCTCGAAGGGCCGAATGGCCTGCTCCTGCACCTAATTCTACGTTTCTATGTTTCTAAATGTAACATTATTTACAATGGTAAGGGCTAGTGGTATGCATTCCAATTTTAAAGTTTTCTTTATTTGTTTCCAGATACGTATCCCACTTTCTATTATAAGGTTTTCTCTATAGGTTTTCTTACCTAGTTTAATATTGGCGAATAAAATCGAGCTAATTTCAAAAGGCGAACAATCTTCTTTTTCCAGTTTAACCGGATTGGTTGTTTATCTGACTCTTTTAACCAAAAAATCATATTTTTAATATTAACTGCCCAGTAATAAAACATAAAGTTTGGCAGTGCTAGACCTCCATTTATTTTTGATTTACATAAATGTTTTTTATTTATTCTATGGCTCTTATAATCCTAGATATAGTTGGTGACTATAGAATCAACCTTCTTAAAAAAAATTTTAGGAAGATATATCGGGATCAATTGGAAGAGATATCATAATTGCGGGAGGAAAATCATTTTTATTGCATTATTTCTACCTAGCATTGAAATAGATAATGTTTTCCAATATAAAATATTCTTATTTAATTTATTCAGTAAGAGTGGAAAATTAGATTTAAATAAAGAATCAAATCTTTTTGTTACATAAATTCCAAGATATATGATTTTTTTGTTTGCTATCTTAAAAGGAAATTGTTGTAATGTATGTAAGTTATTTACCATTATTGACATAAGTGCACTTTTGTTCCAATTAATACTATATCCTGAAAATAAGCCAAATTCAGTTATTAAATTTAATAAATTTGGAATACTAATTTCCGGCTTTGTAATATAAAGTAATACATCATCCGCATATAAGGAGATTTTATTTTCAGTATCTCTGGTTTCATACCCATATATTTGAGGATGTAATCTCACGCGTTGAGCTAATGATTCAATTGCAAATGCAAACAATAGCGGGGATAAGGGACAACCTTGTCTACAGCCTCGGAATAAATTAAATTTAGTTGATAGCATTTGATTTGTTAGTATTCTGGCTGTTGGATTAGTGTATAATAATTTAACCCATGTAATAAACTTCTCTCCCAACTTAAAAGTTTCCATGACCGAAAACAAGTAAGACCATTCCACCTGGTCAAAGGCTTTCTCCGCATCTAACGATATAATTACTAGGTCTTTATTAATACCTCTTTTTGAGTATATAATATTGAATAATCATCTCAAGTTATATGAGGAATATCATTTTGGTATAAATCCTGTTTGATCCGGGTGAATTAATTTATTGATAACTGTGCTTAGTCTATGTGCTAATATTTTGGTTAGTATTTTTTGATCAATGTTTAAAAGAGCTATAGCTCTATATGATCCTGGGTCATCCTGGATCCTGGGTCATCCAGATCTTTGTCTATTTTAGGTATAAGTGTTATAATAGATTCATTTAACGTTTCTGGTAGTTTCTGGTGGGTATAGATGTATTCGTAGAGTATCTTCAAACGTGGTGCAATCAGATCATAAAATGTTTTATAAAATTCCGAAGCAATACCATCTGGTCCCGGAGTTTTACCATTTTTTAATGATCTGATAGATTCTTCGATTTCTTTTACTGATATTTTCAGCATTTAGTGATTCTCTATTTTCTGAATCCAACCCTTTTAGATTAAACCGGTTTTCTGTCGTTTTGGCTAAATTTTTATAATATTGCAAAAACCTATCATTAATATCTTTGGGTTGTACTAATGGTTCGCCATTGTATGATTTAATCCTATGGATTATCTTTTCTCCCTCCATTTTCCGTAATTGACGAGCCAATAATTTTTGGGGTTTATCTCCAAATTCAAATTGTAATTGTTTAGTATATTGATAGAGTTTTACAACTTGATCTGAGTATATTTTATTTAATTTATATTTCAGTGCAGCGATTTTGTTATGTTTTGTCATGGATGGATTAGCAGCATTCTCTGTGTCTAATTGTTTAATCTCCTTTTCCAATTCCTGTTGTTCCCTCCGATTCTCATTATTATAAAATGCTTGAGAAGAAATCATAATTACACAGGCATGTGCTTTAAAAGTTTCCCATAATAGGGAAGAAGATATTTCCAGTTTATCATTTATTTCAAAGAAAATCTTGATCTGTTCTATAATGTATTCCTGAGTTACTTTGTCTTTTAAAATTTGTGGGTTAAATCTCCATTGTCCCTGTTTTTCCGTATTACCATTTATTTTAATCATAAATGTTAAAGGTGCGTGATCTGAGATTGTAATATTATGGTATTTTGAATTGTAAGTAAGTGAGATAAGTTTAGAGTCTACCAAAAAATAATCTATTCTTCAATACATTTTATGTACAGGTGAATAAAATGAATATTCTCGTCCAGTTGGATTTTCTACTCTCCAAACATCTTTAATATTACTAGTATCCATGTATGCATTTAATAAGTCACTGGAATGGGATTTGATTTTCCTTTGTCTTGTGGATCTATCTAAATAAGAGTCTAGTGTACAATTTAAATCTCCTCCAATTATTAAGTTATGTTGTGCTATTTCCAGGATGGTATTAAATATTTTCTTAAAGAACAGTGGACTATCAAAGTTTGGTCCATAAACATTAACAAAAATCATTTTTTGTGCATTTAATTCTCCTATTACAATAATGTATCTACCATCACTGTCAGTTATAGTTGATGTGTGTTTAAATAAAGT
Organism: Okamejei kenojei; assembly: GCA_035221665.1. NCBI lineage: Eukaryota > Metazoa > Chordata > Chondrichthyes > Rajiformes > Rajidae > Okamejei > Okamejei kenojei. Next base: position 28,072,525 of record CM069136.1, read on the forward strand.
GCCTTTACGAAATAATATTGCTACACCTCTGGATTTGTGTGTAAAAGAAGAATGATACATTTTATCTATCCATTTAGCTTTCAGCCTATGCTCGGCATCTTTTTTTAAGTGCATTTCTTGGATGAAAATTACATCAGCTTTAAGTGCTTTTAAATGTGCTAGTACTTTACCTCTCTTAATTGGTTCATTAATACCTTTAACGTTCCAGCTACAAAACGTTATTCCTACATTCCCCGTATTCATTTTAAAATCTTGCATCTTTTGTCTATGGTCTATAATAGAGCCAATGGTTCAGTTCGACAGACCCGACCTTACACCCGAACTCCGAATAGACGAATTTCAAGACCCTTGAATGTCTCTCACGTATATATCTCCTTTGATCCAATTTATAACTCCATTCAAACTGAAAATAATAATGATAGATTATAATATAAGAGAAAAGAGGATAGATTAAGAAGTTAGTAATGTGCTCAAAGAAGGAAAAAACTACATCTAGTATTAGTGTAGTTAGTGCTAGCCATAGCATGGCTAACCATTTACCAACTTAACCAGCTCCCTGGTTTCTTGGAATTATTATTCCATAACAGTATTTTACCGGGGATATTGGATTTTAAAATATTCGGGTTCCAATAGTCGGAAATGTGAGGATACATGTATTTAAAACATATTTAAGAATATAATAAAAAACGAAAAAAAAGGAAGAAAGAAAATAAAAATAAAAATTAATTAAAAAAAAATGGTTTCCAAGGAGGGCAAATGAAATCAAACTCTATATTTGACGCAATTATAATTACTAATTATCTGATTCTAAATATTCAGTTATCAGTAAGTATTAGTCATTAGTGACAATTATTAACTCTGATTAGTAATGATACCATGCTATAGTTTTAGTATTTATTAGTTATTTTTATTAGTACTGCAGTTATTCTAATTATTGGTATCTATGGAAGAATTTCTGATCCACATCTTTCTCCAGCTTCCTTAGTCACGTCTTTAGTGCCATCCAGTCCTGCAAAGTCAGTTTATTCAATGATGAAGTTCAGTTTTAAAAATATTATTCAAGCTTTCTCTCGATCCTTAGTCTTCTGGGCAAAGTCCAGTGCCTCCACTGGGTTGGTGAAAAAGTGTTCATTCTGATTGTAGGTAACTCTTAGGGTAGCTGGATACCTCAGACTATATCTCAAATTCTTCACTTCCCTCAAGATTCTTTTGGTCTCATTAAACGCTTTTCGTTTCCTGGAGACCTCTGCTGGGTCGTCTCGATAGATACTGATCCCATCTCCTTCAAATGTAAGATTTCTGTTTCTTGCAATTTTTTGCATTATTTCCTCCAGAACATGGTCATTCTGGACTTTTATTATCATTTGTCTTGGGGGAGCGCCATGTCTTGTCTGACGTCTCATCACTCTGTGTGCTCGAGCAAGTAAAGGCTTTTGATTCAGAGATAAAACTTTTTGCAGTAGATTTGCAGTGAATTCTCGGGGATCTTGATCCGCCTCCTTCTCTTCTGGAATACCCGCAAATCTTAGGTTCTGTCTTCTTTGGCGACCTTCCAATTCAGTACATTTTTCAGTTATTTTGCCCAGTAGATCAATTAGACATTGGTTTTCTCTGATAAGTTTTTCCGTAGTCCGAGCACTTGTTTCGGCTGGTTCTTCAAGGTCCTTTATGGCTGTCGTCTGTTGATTCATTGCTTCCTCCACGGGATTCAGCCTTTCTTCAAGATCAGTTGCCACTTTTCTGATTTTAACATTTGTCTCGTTTGTCATACTTGCAGCTTGTTCAGTCAGTATTTCTGCAATTTCTTTCCGCAGTTTGTCCGATATATTCGTAACCGTGGAATTAATTTCAAGCTTTAACTCCATCATATCCTCCTTGATTTTTTTTATTTCTTCCTTAAAATTCATTTTCTTTAATTATTCGTTCATTTTTGCAAGTTCACTCTTTAGTTCCAGCTTTATTTCCTCCTTTAAGTCTGCAATTTCACTTGCAATAAAAGTTTTAAGATCTTCACCCGATTTTTTCATTGTTTTTTTCGACACATCTTCTTGGGATAGTGTCCTACCTGAGCCCGAGGCTTCAGTCGGGCCTTTTTCTTGTTCCACCGTTTTCTACCTGGTAACACGACTTTTCGGTTTATCCGGGGGGGGGGGGGGGGGGCTGCGTTGCACAGACATAATAAGTCGCATGCCTGATGACATCACTCACAGCAGTCGGTACAGAAGCAGCAGGCAACAGGTAGGTCGTTTTCTCCCCGATTTTTCAGCGTTTTTTTCAAGGAGCTGGCTGGCGTTGCTCTTTAGCCCTCCATAGCGCCACCGGAAGTCAGTTTCCACTCTTCTGCATTGCTCTCTTCTTGATCAGCGGAGTACTATTTGCTATTTTCCATTCATCTGGAACCATTTTGACTTTAGTGATTCTGGAAAGATCAACTAATTTAGTTTAGTTTAGTTTAGTTTAGAGATACAGAGCGGAAAGAGGCCCTTTGGCCCATCGCGTCCACACTGACCAGTGATCCCTGTGTACCAACACTATCCGACACACACAAGGGATATTTTACATTTACACCGCCAATTAACCTACATACATGCACTTCTTTGGAGAGTGGGAGGAAACCGAAGATCTTGGAGAAAACCCAAGCAGTCATGGGAAGAACATAGAAACACCGTACAGACAGCACCCGTAGTTGGGATTGAACCCGGGTCTCCGTCGCTGCAAGCGGTATAAGGCAGCAACTCTACCGCTGCGCCACCTTGCCTCTATAATCTCTAAAGCCTCCTCTTTCGGAACCCATCCGGTCCAGTTGACTTATCCAACTTCAGACCTTTCAGCTTCCCAAGCACCTTCTCTTTAGTGATGATCATCCTATCTGTGTGTCCACAGGCCTGTTAAGCTTCAGCAATAAGAATCTATTTGACATATCACAATTAAACACTCTTGACTTGAAAGTGCTCTTTGCACAGAATGTCCCGAGAAAATTATCATATTTTTTAAAAACCCTATCAGCATTCCAGGAAATCTGAAAAGACTGATGATTTGTGAAAATGAAATATTCCACAGCATATACCCTATTCCATATTCTGATTTCAGTGGAAATTTGTCAACAATCCAGGAAGTTTAGTGGGAAGGGTGGTAGCTATTATCTGTTGTAATTTTCAATTTTAATGAGTTTAACATGGAGGGATTTTAGCTCATAAACACCGGAATCCTGGGAGCCATTACAAGGATTTAATATCAAATTTCAGAATTAATATGTAACAAAAATATATATAATTAATATTAATGTAAAAGGGGTTACAAATAATAACAGCCATTAGGCATTACAATCACTTTTAAGATTTTCTTACGACCAACACAAATAATAATTTGTTGTAAATATTTAGGTCAATGAAAAGTTTGTATCTTAAACAAAATATATTTTTTTGTTTTAGTTTATTATTGTCATGTTTACCGAGGTACAGTAAAAAGCTTTTTGTTGTGTGCTATCCATTCAAAGAAAAGTCTATACATGATTACAATCAAGTCATCCAAAGTGAAGAGATAAAGGATAAAGGGTACAATGTTTAGTGCAAGATAAAGTCCAGTTAAAGCTCGTTCACACATCTGCAATGAGGTAATTGGGAGGACAGGACCGCTCTCTAGTTTGTGAAAGAACAGTTCAGTTACCTGATAACAGCTGGGAAGAAACTGTCCCTGAATCTGAAGGTGTGCATTTTCACATTTCTATACCTTTTGCCTGATGGGAGAGGGGAGAAGAGGGAGAGAACAGGTTAAGACTCGTCCTTGATTATGCTGGTGACCTTGCCGAGGCAACGTAAAGTGTAGATGGCATCAATGGAAGGGAGGTTAGTTTGTGTGATGGTTTGGGTTATTATCCACAACTGGCAAATTTGAGTCATACAGTGTGGAAACAGTTCCTATGGCCTAACTTGCCCATGCCGACCAACATGCCACATCTACACTAGTCCCATTGTGCTGCCCTTACTATGGCTCATAGACTCATATAGCGTAGAAACAAGCCCTTCAGCACATTTTGTCCATGGTGACCAAGCTGCTTTATCTAAGCTTGACCCATCTGTCCATGTTTGGCCCATATCCCTCTAAACCTATCCATATCCCTGTCCAAGTATTTTTTAAACATTGTGTCAGTACCTGCCTCAACTACCTCCACTCAGAGCTCATTCCATATACCCACCACCTTTTATGTAAAAAAGTTGCCCCTCGGGTTCCTATTAAATCTTTTTCCTCTCACCTTAAACTTACGTCTTCACCTAATCCACAGCCAACAATGGACCATTGTGGGCTCCACTTTCCCTTGATCACCAGTGCTGGCCTTGATCTGTTCTCTTCATATCTTCATATATTCCATTATTTTGTTATTTGTAACTTTTCATCCCTTCTCCCCTGACTCTCAGTCTGAAAAAGGGTCTCAACCTGAAACATCACCTATTCCTTTTCTCCAGAGATGTTGCCTGACCCGCTGAGTTAAACCAGCATTTTGAGTTTACCTGTGGTGTAAATGAGCATCTGCAGTTCCTTCCTACACATTTTGTCTCTGCTTCTTGAATTGATTATTTCATGTTTATTTGTGTGTTATTGTGTGTACGGGCCTGTAAATTTGCAGCAAGGATGGCCACGGTGGCGCACTGGTAGAGTGGCTGCCTTACAGCGCTTGCAGTGCCAGAGTGCCCTACGGGTGCTGTCTGTACAGAGTTTGTATGTTCTCCCCATGACCGCATGGGGTTTTCTCTGAGATCTTCGGTTTCCTCCCAAACTCCAAAGACATACAGTTGTAGGTTAATTGACTTGGTGTGAATGTAAAATTGCCCCTAGTGTGTAAGATAGTGTTAATGTGCAGGGATCGCTGGACTCAGTGGGCCAAAGGGCCTGTTTCTGCGCTGTATCTCTGAACTAAACTAAACTAAACTAAACTAAACAAGTAAGAATATCATTGTTCAGTTGTGGTACACATGGCAATGAAACAATCTTGACTCTTGGCTAACTTGGGCTGCATTTTGGCATGGTACGTGTCAGAACTGCTCTTCAGTCAAACTGCTGGAAATATTCATTGGAAAAGATCCCCCTGAGAAAAAGCTCCAGGATATCTTTCAAATGGAGTCAGTGCTCAGCAGCTTGGAAATAGTCCAAGGTCACCCCCATGGATCAGAAAGGCACAGCGGAGAAACGGCAGCTCATGTGGAAACATTGCCTCATTTTATAACTCAACTCGATTCAACAGCAACAGTGGCAGTGTATATTTAACATACTTATCAATGAAAAACAACTCCGGGATGCGTTCTCTGTTATAGAAACATAGAAACATAGAAATTAGGTGCAGGAGCAGGCCATTCGGCCCTTCGAGCCTGCACCGCCATTCAATATGATCATGGCTGATCATCCAACTCAATATCCTGTACCTGCCTTCTCTCCATACCCCCTGATCCCTTCAGCCACAAGGGTCACATCCAACTCCCTCTTAAATATGGCCAACGAACTGGCCTCAACTACCTTCTGTGGCAGAGAATTTCACAGATTCACCACTCTCTGTGTGAAAAGATCACCATCTATTGACCATCACCTGCTGAGTTCCTCCAGCACTTTGTATGTTGCTCCAGATTCCAGTGTCTGCAGTTCCTCGTGCCTCTGTGTTGACATTGTTTTGGCAGATGTGGTAACTAAATCCTGGAAATCTCCTCCTAACAGCAGAGACTGCCACTGAAGAAGCTGCACTGATATACAGCACTTAGGTCAATGTGAGTTGTTTTTATATGTGCTATACAAATAAAATTGATTGATTGATTGATTGGTCACACATTCTGAATGCTCATGAAGGGATGGACTCTGAAAGTTACCCTCGATCTGTAGATAAATAATATATATATATATAGATAGATATATATAACTAAAAGTCTGATCTTGACCACTTCCTGTTGTTCTGTATATTGATTTTAGAAAAAAAACGCTGCCACTTACGGCTGTGATTTTTGGCCATCTTACTCAGAGTCTCCCTCCGCTGCGCAGGACAAGAGGATTTTTCCCATCGATGAAAAATAAAACAGTTATTAGTTTTAAATATGTTGAGATTCTCTCTCCTCCTGAAGGCCACGCTCCTTCCGGAGGGACTATAAAACCCGGAAGTGTGGAGATGTCTCAGTTTCTCTGCGAGATGGGGGAGCGAGAGGTCGCAATTCTCAGTCTGAGCTGTGAATAACACTGAACACATGTCTACTAAGTGGTTTTACTGATCTGTCAGTGCTCTTAATGTGGTTTGAAAATGTAATTTGAAAATGCAAAAGTGTTATTTTGGTTTGTAAGTGCTAAAGCAAGCAGTGTAGCCTTTGGTTTTGAAAGTGCTAAAGCAAGCTGTGTTGCCTTTGGTTTTGAAAGTGCTAAAGCGAGCTGCCTTGCCTTTGGTTTTGAAAGTGCTAAAGCAAGCTGCCTTGCCTTTGGTTTTGAAATGCTAAAGCGAACTGCCATGCCTTTGGTTTTGAAAGTGCTAAAGCGCGCTGCCTTGCCTTTGGTTTTGAAAGTGCTAAAGCAAGCTGCCTTGCGTTTGGTTTTGAAAGTGCTAAAGCGAGCTGCTTGCCTTTGGCTTTTAAAGAGCTAAAGCAGGCTGCCTTGCCTATTTAGAGCTGCCTTGCCTATTTAAGCTGCCTTGCCTATTTAAAGCTGCCTTGCCAATTTAGAGATGCCTTGCCTAATTAGAGCTGACTTGCCTTCTATATAATTAAAAGTCTAATCTTGACCACTTCCTGTTTGCCCTTTATATTGATTTTAGAAAAAAACACTAGCACGTACGGCTGTGATTTTTGACCATCTTACTCAAGTCCGCCTCCGCTCATCAGGTACTGTGGATATTTCTCATCGATGAAAAATAAAAGAGTTATTATTGTTTATAAATGTTGAGGTTTTCTCTCATGAAGACCACGCCCCTTGAGGAGGGACTATAAAACCCAAAAGTGTGGAGGTGCCTCAGTTCTCTGCAAGATGGGGGAGCAAGAGGTCACAATTCTCCATCTGAACTGTGAATAACACTGAACACATGTCTGCTAAACTGTGAGTGGTTTTACTGACCTGTCAGTGCCCTTAATGTGGTTTGAAAATGCAGTTTGAAAATGCAAAAGAGCGTTTTGGTTTGAAAGTGCTAAAGGAAGCTATGTAGCCTTTGATTTTGATAGTGCTAAAGCGAGCTGCTGTGCCTGTGGTTTTGAAAGTGCTAAAGTGAGCAGCCTTGCCTTTGATTTGAAAGTGCTAAAGCGAGATGCCTTGCCTTTGGTTTTGAAAGTGCTAAAGCGAGCTGCCTTGCCTAATTAGAGCTGCCTTGCCTAATTAGAGCTGCATTGCCTTCTATATGATTAAAAGTCTAATCTTGACCACTTCCTGTTTGCGCTTTATATTGATTTTAGAAAAAAATTCTACCACGTACGGCTGTGATTTTTGGCCATCTTACTTAGTCCCCCTCCGCTCATCAGGTGCTGAGGATCTTTTCCATCGATGAAAAATAAAAGAGTTATTAGTGTTTAAAAAATGTTGAGATTCTCTCTCCTGTCAATCACGCCATGAAGGCCACTCCGCTTCTGGAGGGTGGATGGGGGGGGGGGGCGGGACTATAAAACCCGGAAGTGTGGGCGTGACTTAGTCTCTGCAAGGTGGGGGAGGGGTCAACGACTCGCTGTCTTTAGTGTCCTTGCACCCTGTTCAAAATGGTATGAAACTGCACTTGAATTTGGTGCTCTTGCATACTGCTTGAAATGGAATTTCAAGGAATAGACGTGAGTCAACTGCCAGCCCACCTGTCCAGTGAACTGCCAGCAGAACAGGTTTGAGTGACTGAGCTGCCAGCCCAAGAATCCATTTGGCCCTCAATGTCCATACTAGCCCTCTGGAAACCAGTCCCTTCAGCGCACAACACACATACTAGCGCTCCTGATTATGGAGGTGAGAGAAAGCTGGAAGAGAGGTGGGGGTGGGACAGAGCCTGGCAAGTGATAGGTGGATACAGGTGAGGACGGTTTCTGACAGGCTTGCACAAAAGCCAGAGATGATCTTCGGATACCCTGTGCGTTGGGGAGAGGGTAGGGCCGAGGATTCCTGATTGGGTAGCTCCTGGGCCGGCCAAGCTGTAAGATAGTTGTATAATAATTTATCATTTGTCATGTATTTTGGTGGTGAGTTCTGTTTTGTTTTTTACTGTACTGTATATATTATTTTAATATTTGAATAAATATTTTTTATTATATTAAAAAAATTAAAAAGGCAAGAGATGAACAGACAGACACATTATGAAATGAAATGATTGGAGTTGTGAACTGTGAAGCCAGTTACTGAAAATGGAAGAATTCACTGTTTTCTGAGTAAAAAGTGGACGTTGTTTTTAATGTGTTATGTCGATTGTATGACAGGGACTCTCCAGAGTGAGAGCCCGATGCAAGAGGGTGGGATTGATTCTAAGAACAGCAGTGGAGGGTCTGAAACACTGTAGTGTGGGAATACCATTACTAGAGATGGAGATGTCCGGCTGTCCGCTTGCTCCGGTGGGCTGGTGCGGAAGTCGAAGATGTCTGTCTTGTGCAAGCATAAGATCAACTTCCTATGGAATCTCATAAGAGCATGAGACATAGGAGCAGAATTGGGCTATTCGGCCCATCAAGTCTACTTCCTCAATCCATCATGGCTGATCTATCTCTCCCTCCTAACCCCATTCTCCTGCCTTCTCCCCATAACCTCTTACACCTCCATTAATCAAGAATCTATCTATCTCTGCGTTAAAACTATCCACTGACTTGGCCTCTACATCCTTCTGTGGCAAAGAATTCCACAGATTCACCACGCCCTGATGAAAGAAATGTCTCCTCATCTTCCTAAAAGAACGTCCTTTTATTCAAACGCTTATCACACATTCCTGGGATCATTTCCATAAAGCTATTCTGGACCCTCTCCAATGCCAGCACATCCTCCCTCAGATATGAAGCCCAAAACTGTAACTGTAAAACTGTCAACTCATAATACTCGACATGTGGTCTGACCAGCGCCTTATAAAGCCACAGCTGCATTTGACAAAGTCTAACCTGACAGCTCACACAGCTGCAAAACTATTTGCAAAACTCGGAGAGCATGTTCTGAGAGACAAGCCGGGTGTAAACGGTGTTTGTGGCGTCAGAGTTCATCAGAGATGCTACTTTTAATTGTCTTTCGACAAAAAAAAGCTTTGTTGTTGCGCGCTATCCAGTCAGTGGTTACAATCAAGCTGTCCACAGTGTACAGACACAAGATAAAGGGAATAACATTTAGTGCATGATAATGTCCAGTGCAGTCCGAGTAAAGATAGTTAGAAGGTTATGTGATGTTAACATACCTTTGGGAATCAAGTGCAATTCAAATAGACCTGTACTTATTTCAAGGCATTTTTAGCCAGATTTTAGTTTAGAGGCACAGCATGGAAACAGGCTGTTCGGCCCACCGAGCCCGCACTGACCATCCATTGCCCATTCACACTAGTTCGATGTTATCCCACTTTCTCATCCACTCTCTAAGTAACCTATAGACCCACAAGTCTTTGGGATGTGGGAGGAAACCAGAGCACGATGCAAACTCCGCAAAGATCCGAGGTCAGGATCGAACCGGTGTTTCTGGCGATGTGAGGCAGCGGCACTACCAGTTGTGCCACTGTGCCCGTAACATGTCAAGAGTGTTTAATTGTCATATGTACCGGCAACAAAATAATGGATATTACTTGCAGCAGCTTAACAGGCCCATTAATGCAATTAATGCACAGATAAATATAATATAGATTATTATATTAGAATATCAGAGATAGTAGATATATCTAATAGATTATTAGAGATGGATAAATAATAATAATAATAATAATAATAACTTTATTACGGACTCTAGGTCCAGACAAGGGGCAACATTACATTAAAAATTGCATTGCATCTCAAATATCATAAATATATATAAAATCATGGTAAATCACATAAAAACATCATAATTTATATATTAAAAAAAAACCCCACAATACTTAAGTTAAAAATCCAGAGTAAAAAATGATCAATGTCGTACAACGAGACAACGATACCAGTGTCTCCACAACTGGGATTCGTAGCGTGTAGTTCTAACCCTTATGTTTGTCAAGGCCACAATAAGCTCATTTTTAGAGTCATTTATCCTGCAAGTGAATTTATACATGTGTTGTCTTAGGATAGCTTCTAGAGTACTGACTCCTGCAGCCACAAACATATTACTGGCACTACACCATCTTGGTTGCCTTAGCAGTGTTCTCATGGCATCGTTATATGCAACCTTTAGTCTCTGCATACTTGTCTTTAAATAGTTCGACCACTACAGGGTCATAATGGTTCGGCACGGGGACTTGACTGAGGCCTGAATATCTGAATGGATGAAGAAATACATATAATAAATCATGAATGTATCTCCAAGAACGGATTATTGAGTAATATTTTAATCTCCACCAAACTTTTCACATTTTCTTTTCTATTTTCTACTTTCTATCTCTATCTTTCTATCTTTTAGGGAAAAAAAGTATAGAAACATATTATATATATTCTTAATATTAGTATGAATACACATATTATTTTGTATGAAAATATTATAGATGTCTTAAATTTGTAATTATATAAAATTGTGCATTTTCAACTATATAATAATTTTGAAATATAAAGTTAATAATAATACAAACACTCTTAATATTATGAAAATATCATGAATATCATAGAAGTTTGGTTAAGATTGGGTATTATGTAGTTATATTAGGGGGATTTGTATTTGGTAATTAGAAGAAATATGTGTGGTATGAGAAGTGTGAGTATATTGCTTATTTTAGGAATTATACTACATACAACTCCCAATTATACAAAATAAATAACCAGGAAATGTATAATGGATAACATTACAAATAACACAAACAGTATCAATTGATAATCAATATTATATAATTTTGTATATTATATAATTTTTAATGCTGCATAAGATGTGTACTCTGTATATATTGTTTCTATAATAAAAAAAAAAAAAAAAATAAATTAAAAAAAAAAAATAAATAAATAGTTCGACCACAGGTGCGCAGTGTAGAGGGGTGTGCAGTATGCTCTAAATAGTGACATCTTCACCACATCTGCACACGCACCAAATTTACGCAAGAGGATATTCGCCTGTATATACAGCATGCGTCGTTGCCTATAAATATCCTCATCATCTGTCATTTGTTCTGTAATAATATGCCCTAGATATTTTATCTTATTACAGACACTGAGATTGTTGTCAGACAATTTAAAATCAGGATATTTTAGGCTTTTATCCTCTTTGGTTCTACAGACCATAACAGCACTCTTACTAGCATTATATTTAATGTCATGTTCCAAACCATACACGGAACATGCAGTAAGGAGCTGCTGGAGACCAGCGCTAGATGGACTAAAGACCACAAGATCATCTGCATGCATAATATGGTTCACTAGAATATTACCAATCACGCACCCAGTGTTACAGGCTTTCAATTGTTTAGACAGATCATCAATATATAGATTAAAAAGGACTGGGGATAAAATTCCCCCTTGTCTAACACCATTGCTAACCCCAAATGGGGCTGAGACCCTATTGCCCCATTTTATTTGCATAGTCTGGTGGGCATACCAGTAGGCCAGTATTCTCACAATGTATTTAGGCACCCCTCTTTGACACATTTTACCAAACAGCTTTCTGTGATTAACATGGTCGAAGGCTTTGATGGCTTTTCTCACAAGCCTTTGACAAAAATAAACAGATCATCACAACTTCAAATCATTAAAAAATAAAAAGTCAATCACAACTTCAAATTGTTTACTCACCCTCCAAGATTTTCCATGAAGGTCCAAAGAGCGATTAGGAGCATTTGGAGATAATTAAATAGAACAGGCGGGTGCTGAAATGTTGTTCGAAGACTTTCTGCATCAATAAAGCACATAAGGATTGAAGAGTTTTTGCCTCTAAATTTGTTTACAATCTCCTTTAGGGCATATATGCATAAGTCAGTGCCATGTTTAGCTTTAAAGCAAAACTGGTTATCTGTGGAGTTAACAAACTCATGTATTCTATCCAGCAGAACTCTTTCTAATACTTTTGACAATATGCTGGCTAAAGCTATGGGCCTGTAATTATTTAGACTGCCTACTTTACCTGCTTTGTCCTTAATAACCGGCATGGATAGATTCTTGATTAGTCAGAGTGTCAGGTGATATGGGGAGAAGGCAGGAGAATGGGTTTAGGAGGGAATGATAGATAAGCCATGATTGAATGGTGGAGTAGGCTTGGTAGGCCGAATGGCCATATTCCATTCCTATCACAAAACCTTATGACTTTATGAATTATCCATACCAGGAAACCATAATAGTGCAAAACTGAAGTCCGTAGTGCAACCAAAGACACAATCCATGGAAGATCGTAGTTGCTGAGGTCAGTGTTGTGCAGTGTTCAAGACTGATGGTTGATGGGAAGAAGCTGCTCTTGAAGCTGGAGGTCAAGGAATGAGTTAGACCACCGCACTATTCCAGAGAAAGATTTTCACAACAATTTGATGAAATGTTTCAGAGGATATTTGGCAATGAAACTGCCAACGGTCACAGTGACAAACCACTGAATTGTTGGTTGTTGGCTTTTCTCACAAGCCTTTGACAAAAATAAACAGATCATCACAACTTCAAATCATTAAAAAATAAAAAGTCAATCACAACTTCAAATTGTTTACTCACCCTCCAAGATTTTCCATGAAGGTCCAAAGAGCGATTAGGAGCATTTGGAGATAATTAAATAGAACAGGCGGGTGCTGAAATGTTGTTCGAAGACTTTCTGCATGAATAATAATAATGTTTATTTTGCCAGGATTGTCATGCTGTTGTGAATGTTATATTGATTGTAAATGGCCAAGTCCTTTTCTAGAAAGGGTATACAATCAGAACCTTTCTCCCCGAGGGCAGAAATGTCAAAGACTAGAAGGCTTAAGGGCCTGTCCCACCTTCACAACCTTTTTTACTAGTGGACAATTTTCTTCATGCTAGAAAAAAGCCCCGACCTACTTGTTGCCACGAGTACCTATGACTAGCATCACGGCCTGCTACAACCTACCTACGACCTACCTACGACCTTGTGACGACCATGCTGTGAGCATGATTCAAGGGCAAACTCGGCAGAGGTCGTGAATTAGGTCGTGAAAGTGTGACAGGCCCTTTAGCTTTAAGGCAAGAGGGGTAAAATTTAAAGGATATGTGTGGGACAGTTTTTTCACAGAGAGGATGCAGATTGTCTGGAACGAGCTGCCGGGGGCAATGGTGAAGGCTGATATGATGGTTTCATTGAAGAAGTTTTGAATAATTTGAGGGCCTGAGCTGCAGGGATAGGTTGGGCAGGCTTGACCTTTATTCCCTGGAGCACAGGAGGCAAAGGAGTTAGTATTTATGATTATGCGAGGAATTGATAGGGGGAATGCACAGAATATTTTACCCAGGGTCGGGGAATCAAGAACCAGGAAACTTTGGTTTAAGGTGAGAGGGCAAAGGTTTAAGAGGAACCTGAGGGGCAACGTTTTCACTCAGAGTGAAGTAGGCATGTGGAATGAGCTGCCAGAGGAGGTAGTTGAGGCAGGTAAACATTTAAAATACATTTGGACAGGTACATGGATAGGAAAGGTTTAGAGGGACATGGGCCAAACACGGGCAGGTGGGACCAGCTTAGATGGGGTATCTTGGTCTGCATGGGCACGTTAGGCCGAAGGACCAGTTTCAATGCTGTATGACTCCATGACTTCACTCTGCACACAACTCACACCGAGGAGTGAACTTGTCTCGTAATTATTTTGCTGCAACTACACCAACTGACAGTTCTCCCAACCTAACCCTGGTCTGCAGGGTTGACATGGGTATGGGGGAAAAAAGCCCTCCAGAGGCAATGTGATACACACGTTCATCCTGTTGGCTTTGGACTCAATCCAGCAGTGGGTGTTGTTGTGTTCCCTATCTGGCGGTTCACTGCGTTAAGGAGGGTCTGAGACACTTCACTGTACGCTCATCACATATGATGAGCTTTTGATGACTCTGGGCCTGTACTCGCTGGAGTTTATGAGGAGGAGGGGGGACCTCATGGAATCTTACTGAATTGTGAAAGGTCAGAAGAGAGTGCATGTGGAGAATAAAAGGACTATTTTTTAGGAAGGAGATGGGGAGGATTTTTTTTAGGCAGAGGGTGTATCTGAAAGCCGAGTCTAAGGATATTTTAAAAGTGGAAATTGATACTTTTGATTAGCAAATGTGTCAAAGGTTATGGGGAGAAGGCAGGAGAATCGGTTTGGAGGGAAAAAATAGATCAGCCATGATTGAATGGAGGAGTAGACTTGATGGGCCAAATGGCCTAATTCTGCCCTTGTGTCTTATAGTCTAAGGGGCCTGTCCCACTTTCACGATCTAATTCATGACCTTTTTTACTCGTGGACATTTTTCATCAGGCTAGAAAAACACCCCGATGTACTTGATGCCACGAGTACCTACGACTAGCATCATGACCTACCTACGACCTCTTATGACCTCCTACGACATTGTGACGACTATGCTGCGAGTATGAGTCAAGGGCAGAGGTCGTGAAAGTGGGACAAGCCCTTAACTCTGATCCAGCCAAAGATTCCATCTGATAAATATCACTCACAGTCGCTTGTTTACATTTCAAAGAAATTCTATTCTTATAATTCCAATGTTTGACAATTCACCCAAGAATGCTGTCATACTATTGGCATTGTGTTTGACTTTCTTCAAGAAGAGTTTTACCCATAAAATGCCTTTGTATTGGCCTGGCCGATGCCTTTTGACATTTGCCAAAGACTGGGGATTTGTCTAAAAGGGTACATACTGTTTTGCTTTGGTTGGACAACACATTCACACCCACTCCCACAGCCTGTAGTTACAAACGTTATTGATAACGCCACGTAAAAACACACAGATTTTTCAGTCTCACAGAGTGATAGAGTCTTACAACATGGAAACAGACTCTTCAGCCCAGCTTGCCCACGCCGTCCAACATGCCCTCATCTACACTACTCCCATCTGCCTGGGGTTGGCCCATATCCCTCCAAACCATTCATATCCATGTACCTGTCCAAATATTTTTTAAATGTTGTTTTAGTACCTGCATCAATTACCTCCTCCGGCAGCTCTTTCCATACACGCACCATCCTCTGAGTGAAAAAGGTGCCCCTTAGATTTCTATTAAATCAGTCTCTCGTTACTCCAATCTCTCCTGTAATTTGGAGTAAAGATGGTGGATTTCTGGTGATGGTTTAGATTTCTGCAGTCAAAATAAATGTAATATTTTGGCAATTTCAAAAAAAGCTCGTGACTAGTTCCTTCAATCTTGTGGAGTGTTTAATTGGGAATATTGTGTTCAGTCTTGGCCACCCTCCTCCAGGAAGGATGTTGTGAAGGTGGAAAGAGTGATTCACAACATGCCCGTGCATTTAAACCCCAGCTGGAGTGATCTTTGCAAATCTTGTTTTCATTCTGCTTCTTTCCAACACAAGATGATTAAGATGACTCCAGTCATTAAGCTGGAATGAGTGCCGAGAAAATTTATGAGGATGTTGCCAGGAATCAAGGGTCTGAGCTATAGGCGAGGTTGAGCAGGCTAAGGATGTAATCCTTGGAGCATAGGAGGCTGAGGACTTAATAGGATTTAATAGGAAGCTGAGAGGCAACCTTTTCACTCAGAGGGCAACGGGTATGTGGACCGAACTGCCAGAGGAGGTATCTGAGGCGGGAACGATAACAACCTTTAAAATTCTTTTGGACACGTACATGGATAGGAAAGGTTTCGAGAGGTATGGGCCAAATGCAAGCAAATGGGACTAGTGTAGATGGGACTACATCTGTGTGTTGGCATGTACAAGTTTGCACTCTGTGTGACTTTATGTCTGGTTACCGAGTATTACTGATGACTAATTTATTGTATTATTGATTACCGTCTATTTATCTGTGTTATTGCCTCAATGGATCTGTTAAGCTGCAGCAAGTAATGCCCCTGTCCCACTTAGGTGATTTTTTAGGTAACTACAGGCAACTAAGCTGTCGCCACATGGTCGCCGGGGTGTCGCCTGTATGGTCGTGACTCCTCAGTTGCCCAAAGAGTCGTAGCATCTATCTGGTTGCCGCTGGATTTTTAAAAAGTTCAAAACTTTTCGGCGACAGTTTCCTTGATGCCAATGAACGTAGCTTGACTTCTCCTGACATAGGTGCTGTCGTAGGTTGTCGCCAGGATGACAAAAGTTGTCGCCAGGGCATGGGTGGAAATCCTGGGGGGGACACGGGGGTGCGTCCCCTCCATGTTTGAGAGGTGGGGGACAATTCCCCATTCCCCCCCGGATTTTGAAACTTGATGAAAATAAAACTATTAAAATTTCCGCTTTCCGCGAGACAGTGGGGGTGTCACTGTTAATGTCTCTATTAACACCGTATTAACACGATGTGTCACCAATGATGTTTTGACCTTCCAAAGCTGTCTGATGTGGGTACAATTACCATTTGAACTAATTGGATGTATTGGTGGATGGGAAAGATTGAAACGGGTATTGGATTTAAATGGGTCAGGTCAGTAAGGAATCAGGTCGAACGGGTTTCCTGGCTGGCTTGCATGTAAGTCCCTCACTCACGTAATTTAGTATGTTTTTCCCATCTCTCTCTCTCCCCCTTCCAAGGTTGGTTCTTCTGTTTGCCTTTATTTTCTTCAGTTTTATTTGTTTAAGTATTATTTATCACATTGTAGCTTTTGAAAGATTCAAGCGGGTATCGGACGCTTTCTAAGGCCCATTTCTAAGGCCTTTCATCGCCCGGCGTGGCTTAAAATCAATCTGCTGCATCGAGCCGATCGAGGCTCCCGATGTTGAAGCCCCTGCCGGCCGATTTTGAGCCGCGCTGGGCGATGAAAGGCCCCGCAAACGGGCCGATTCAAGTCCCACGATTTGGGGCGGACAAAGCTGCTGTTGCTGGAGTTCAGAGTCAGTCACCAACCAGGTCAGCTCCCGATCTTACCATCCACAGGGCCCGTGGCTGAAGCCTTCGAAGCCTCACGTGTGTGCGTGTGTGTGCGCATGTGCGCGCGTGTGTGTGTGAGTGGCCACCAGGAAATTGTGTCCCCCCCCCCATGTTTTGATAGCGATTTCCGCCAATGTGCCAGGTTAACGTAGGTTGTCGCCAGGAGGACGTAGGTTGTCGCCGGTGCTGACTTTGGTTTATTTTTGTTGTTAAAGTATGATCCTATTTCAAATTTTATGTTGAAGGGGGGGTCCAGTCGCCGGTTTTTCGGCGACCTGCTACGACTATGACAGTCGCCGGCAGTCGCTTAAAAATAGCCTAAGTGGGACAGGCCCATAAGAATTTCATTGTCTCATTACTCTTACATATGACAATGAATCCTCTTGACTCTTGATTCCCTCATTCATCTCTAATCTCTTTGTCTCTGGAACTGATGCACTACAATGTCTAGAGTTAAATCCTGCACTCTGTATCTCCCCCTTTGCTCTTCCTGTTTGTTGAACTAATTTTATTTATGTATGCTACAGTATATCTGATCTGTTTGGATAGCATGCAAAACAAAGCTTTACACTGTAACTCTGTACTAGTGACAATAAAAAACCTAAACCTGAATGTAAACGTAATCTTCTGTATCAGTCTTCAATTCTGAGGATGCTCAATGTCTCAGCTGAAGTGTGTTTTCCAGTCAACTTTACCTTTAACATTTTTCCAGTGCTTTGTGCATCAATGGGCAGTCATACCAACCGCGATGCCCAACCCAATTTGCGAATGTGTCTCTGCCAAGTAGCTGCGTGCCTAAATTAACAGCAGAAACTGCCAGAAATACCCTGCAAGTCAGACAGCAGCTGTGGGGAGCAAAACAGAGTCAATGTTTCCAGTCAAAGACCCTTTGCCAAACAGGGAAGGAGACAAAAGGGTCTTCAACCCAAAATGTTTTGCCTTCTTTCCGTTTTTGAGGTAGTTTCTTTGACCTGAAAACTTGACTGAGTTCTCTTCCCGCAGATGCTGCCTGACCTGCAGTCTGTTTCCAGCATTTTCTCTTTAATTTTAGTCTGGTTGCCCCATTGCAGGATTTGAAGAGGGTTGCGGAGGAGCTTTAACAGAATGCTGCCTGGACTATAGAGTGGAGACTTGATAGAAGTATGAGATTTGTTTAACATGGCATTATATTGGGCACAGATTTTGTTGGCTGAAGGGCCAGTTCTTGTGCTGTACTTGTGTTCTATGTTTTAGATATAATCATGAGAGGTGTAGATAGGGTAGACAGTCAGAATCTTTGTCCCAGTGGAAATGTCAGAGACTAGAAGGCACAGTTTTCAGGTGAGAGGGGTAAAGAAGATGTGCGGAGCAAGTTTTTTTACACAGAGATTAGTTGATGTCTGGAACTTGCTGCCGGGGGTGGTGGTGGAGGCAGATACGATAGTGGTGTTTAATGGGCTTTCATATAGGCACATGGATATGCAGGGAATAGAGGGATATGGATCCCGTGCAGGCAGAGGAGATTAGATTTTGCCATCATGTTTGATACACCATTTTTCCCGTGCTGTGCTGATGCATGTTCTAAGTCAGACTGCAATTTTGTTGCTCCCCTTTCCAGCCTGTGCTGTATCTTAACCTCTATCAGAGTCCCTCATTTTACAGGACAGAACGTCACACAAGGAACTACAGATACTGGAATCTAGAGCAGAAAGCACAGTGCTGAAGTAACTCAGCGGGTTAGGCAGCATCTCTGGAGAACACGAATGGGTGACATATCGGGTCGGGACCATTCTTCTATCCAAGGTCCCCAGATATGCTGCCTGACCCGCTGAGTAAAGGGCCTGTCCCACTTGGGCGTCATTTGCTCGTCACGCATGTGGCGCGCGAAGATTTTGTGAATCGCAAAATCCTGGGGCGCCGCGCGCGACCGCACATCACTGCCTACGTCACCACGCACCATGCGCGCGTAATGCACGCCATGCGCGTGTGATGCACGCCATGCGCGCATCACATGCGCGTCACGTGTAAATGATGTCGCGTAAATGACGCGCAAATAACGCCCAAGTGGGATAGGCCCTTTACTCCAGCACTTTATATTTATTTTGGCAACTGTAATATTTATTTTGCCAGTCTTTCTAATTGGACAGGTTCTTTAATTCTTCCTTGACTTGGGCAAGGCTTCTGTACTCACTGTGTAGGGAGTTGTCTGGCAGGACATTGCGTACTTTAGATGTCATACATCCAAATACAAATGGCACAATTGGCAATTTAACATAGGGCAGGGTGGCACAGCGGGTAGAGCTGCTGCCTCACAGTGCCAGACACCCAGGTTCGATCCTGCCCTCGGGTTCTGACTATGGAGTTTGCATGTTCTCCCTGTGACCGCTGCTCCAGTTTGGTTTTAGTTT
This sequence comes from Okamejei kenojei, assembly GCA_035221665.1. Classification (NCBI taxonomy): domain Eukaryota; kingdom Metazoa; phylum Chordata; class Chondrichthyes; order Rajiformes; family Rajidae; genus Okamejei; species Okamejei kenojei. Next base: position 28,091,975 of record CM069136.1, read on the forward strand.
AGTTTAGATATACAGCATGGAAACACGCCATTCAGCCCGCCAATTCCACACCGAGGGGGGTGAACGCCCTTTTTCCATGCTGTATGACTCAATTCAAAGCATTCTACATAGAATCAGGCCCTTCTGCCCAATGTGTTTATGCCGACCAAGATGCCCCATCCATGCTAGTTTAATTTGCCCGCATTTGATCCATATCCCTCGAATCTTTCCTGTCCATGTAATCTGTCTTGGAACATAATCATGATGATTCTATTCCTCAGATATCAATATCAGATCCTTCAATGCTGTTAGTGGATGTGGCCCCAATGAAGCCTCTCAGAGCACTATGACATTAGTGTAGGTGTATGTGTAGGTGTATGTTTAAGAGAATTGCTCATGTGATGGTGATGTCATCTCTTGCACATAGATGACATCATGGTACACCACATTCACAAAGGAACTACATCCCTGTTACAGTTGAGTTGCATTGAGTTGAGTGTCATATGTACCAAGGAACAGTAAAAGCATTTTTGTTGCATACTATCCAGTCAGCAGAAACTCTATACATGATTCCAATCCAGCCGTGCACAGTGTATAGACACAAGATAAATGGAATAACATTTAGTGCATGATAAGGTCCCGATTAAAGATAGTTCAAAGGTGATATGGTGTTGACTTATCTTTGGGAATCAGGTCCAATTCAAATAGACCTGTACTTATTTCAAAGGTAGACAAAAATGCTGGAGAAAATGCGGATGAGGCAACATCTATGGAGCAAAGGAATAGGTGATGTTTTGGGTCGAGACTCTTCTTCAGACTTATTTCAAGGCATTTTTACCCAGGTTTTAGTTTACAGGCCCAGCATGGAAACAGGCCGTTCGGCCCACCGAGTCCACACCGACCATCCATTGCCCATTTACACTAGTTCTATGTTATCCCACTTTCTAATCCACTCTCTACCCATTAGGGGCAATTTACAGAGGGTCAATTAATCTACAAGCCCGCACGTCTTTGGGATGTGGGAGGAAACCAGAGCACCTGGAGGAAACCCATTCGGTTACAGGGAGAACGGGTAATCTCCACACAGACAGCACCCGAGGGCAGGATTGAACCCGAGTCTCTGGCACTATGAGGCAGCGACTCTACCAATTGCGCCACAGTGCCACCCGGATAATGTCAAGAGTGTTTAATTGTCATATGTACCGGCGACAGAATTATGAAGTTATTACTTTCAGCAGCTTAACAGGCCCATTAATGCAATAAGACACAGATAAATAGATAAATGATCATTAGTACAATAAATTAATATCCATATGAAGTAACCATAACAGTGCAAAACCAAAGTCCGTAGTGCAACCAAAGACGCAGTCCATAGAAGATCATAATTGCTGAGGTTAGTGTTCAAGAGCCTGATGGGTGCTGGGAAGAAGCTGTCCTTGAAGCTGGATGTCAAGGAATAAGTGCATTGATCTAGAGAAAGATTTTTACAGCAATTTGATGAAAAGTTACGGAGGATATTCGGCCGTGTGACTGTCAACTGTCACAGTGATAAACCACTGAAATGTGTTGTTGTATTTTCTCACAAGCGTTTGACAAAATAAACAGATGATCACAAAGAGAATCACTACTTCAAATTATTTAATCGCCCTTCAAGATTTTCCATGAAGGACCAAAAAGCCATTGGGAGCATTTGGAGATAATTAAATAGAACAGCTGGATACTGAAAGAATATTCTACATGAATAGTAATATTTTATATTTTGTCAGGATTGTCATGCTGTTGTGAATATTATGTAGATTGCAAATGGCAAAGTCCTTTTGTAGAAAGGGTAGACAATCAGAACCTTTACTCCGAGTGCTGAAATATCAAACGCTAGAAGGCTTAGCTTTAAAAAAAAAACACCGGGTGGTGCCCGTAATGGCCGCCTCGCCAACAGTCCTACTTGTCCGTTCTCTGTTTTCATTATTTTAAATATGTCTTAAATGTATGTTTTAATGTTTCTTTGCATGTTTTATGTGGGGGGTAGGGATCGGGGGAAACTTCCCTCAACGGAGATGCGGTTCTTTTCCGTGTCGCATCTACGTACCCCCCCTGCGGCCTACAACGTGTAGTGGTGTGGCCTTTCCTGGCGACTGGCCTGGATCTTCAAGCCGCGGGAGCAGCGCGGACTTACCATCGCGGAGCGTGCGATCCTTTGCCGAGGATTGCCAGCAAAAGCACTCCGACCACAGGGCCTGTGGAATTTAACACCGTGGAGTGTTCCGATCCGTCCCAATGCCGGAGTTTCCATCATCCCGACACGAGGGCTTGAACAGCGGATCGTCGACAGCGGCAAGTGCAGAGGGTTCAAAGGCCCCGACCATCACAGGTGAGCAAAGGAGGAAGATGATTGAACTTTATTGCCTTCCATCACAGTGAGGAATGTGGATTCCACTGTGGTGGATGTTTATGTTCAATTTTAGTTTATGTGGCTGTGTGTATTGTTGCTTTTCACTTAGTATGGGTGTAGGGTAACTCAAATTTCACTGTATTTAATTGGTTAAGTGACAATAAATGCGAACTTGAATTTGAACCAAGGCAAGAGGGGTAATTTTTAAAGGAAATGTGTGGCACACATTCTCTGCAATTTCTTGCGGTCTTGGATGGAGCTCTTCCCAAACCACGCTGTGATGCATCCCAATAAAATGCTTTCTACAGCACATCTGTAGATGTTGGTGAGAGTTGTTGGGGACTTGCTGAGCTCCCTAAACCTTCTCAGGAAGTAGAGGCATTGGTGTGCTTTCTTGGCCATTTTTTTTATATGGTTGGTGCAGCAACAAGTTGCTGGTGATATTTACTCCTCAGAATATAAAGCTTTCAACCATCTCGACTTCGGTTCCGTCAATGCATAACGAAGTTGGTTCGATTCCTGAAGTCAAACACTATCTCCTTTATCTTGCTGACATAGAGAGAAAGGTTGTTGTCTCAACACCAGGACACGAGGTTCTCAATCTCCTTCCTGTACTCCGTCATCATTATTTGATATCCGGCCCACAATGCTGGTGTCGTCCACAAATTTATAGATTGAATTAGATTTGTATATGGCTGCACAGTCGTTGGTGTGCAAGGAGTAAAGAAGGGGGCTGAGAACGCATCCTTGCAGAGCACCTATGTTGAGGATTATCATAGATGATGATTTGTCCCCTATCCTCACTGATTGGGCTCTGTTGCTTAGGAAGTTGAGGATCTAGTTGCAGAGATGAGTGCTGACTCCAAGTTCCACGAGATTGGTGGTGAGCTTGGATGGTATAATGGTATTAAAGGCAGAGCTGTAGTCTATGATTAGGAGTCTGATGTAGGTATCTCTCTTATCCAGGGATGTGTGTAGAGCCAGGGCGATGTCATCGTCCTTGGACCTGTGAACTGCAGTGGATCAAGGCTGCTTGGTGACTGCGTTCCATAACTAGTGTCTCAAAACATTTCAGGATGGTGGATGTCAAGGCCACTGGACGGACGTTGTTTAGGCATGAGGTCTTGCTTTTCTTCGACTCTGGGATGATAGTGGTCTTCTTGAAGAAGATGTGTGCCTCAGAACTGAGTTGGGCGTGATTAAAGAAGTTTGTGAATATGCCCACTTGCGGGTCTGCACGGCTTCTGAGGGTTAAATCAAGTCCAAACTATCCAAATGTTTTAATGCTGTTATAGTACCAGCCTCGACTACCTCCTCTTGCAGCTCGTTCCATACACCCACCACTCTCAGTGTGAAAAAGTTAAAAGGTTCCTATTGAATCTCTCACCTCCGACATTAAGCCTATGCCCTCTGGTTCTTGAATTCCCCTATGCTGGGTAAAAGATTGTACATTCCCCCTATCGATTCACCTCATGATTTTATACGCCTCTATGAGATCACCTTTTGTCCTTCATGTTCCAAGGAATAAAGGCCTAGCCTGCCCAACCTCTCAGTGTACCTCAGGGCCGCGAGTACTGACAACATTCTCTTAAATCTCTCTGGCTTTTTTCAGCTTATGACTGGTGTCATCTTAATCCTCTTGTCTTCATAGGCAACAGCAGGATGAAATCAGGATTTGCAAAGATCGCTCAAGCTGTGGCGATGCATGGACATGTTGTGGATTATCATTACCTGAACACACACACACACGCGATCACAGAGGAATCACGCTCAATTAGCAAGCAGTTGGAATGTCCGCAGGCACTCCGGCATTAGGCCAAGTAGCAACGACTGAGATCTTTAATTCACAGGCATTCCCCCACTGCATTTGTATTTGAACCAGCGGGACAGTTTGTGCGTGGAGTTTGCACACTGTGCCCCTGTGACCCCGTGGGTTTCCTCCGGTTTGTCCAGTTTCCTCCAACATCCCAAAAACGTGCAGTTTTGCATGTTAATTGGCACTCTGTAAATTGCCCCAAGTGAGTAGGGAGTGGATGAGAAAGTGGGCTATAATAACAGTGGCCTAAGTTCCAGTCGGGTTGGGCTTTTTGTCCGATATCTTCGGTTTCCTCTCACACGCCAAAGACGTACAGGTATGTAAGTAAATTGGCGTGGTATAAGTGTAAAGTGTAAAGTGCGTGTGGAATAGTGTTAATGTGCGGGGATCGCTGGCCGGTGCTGGCTTAGTGGGCTGAAGGGCCTGTTTCCACACTGTATCTCCAAGCTAAATTAAACAAAGCAGCATCACAGGCTCAGACAACATACAGAAATAAAATACACATAAATTATCTGTAAATTATACATAAACCTCTGAAGGAAAGAAGAAGCTGCAACGGAAACACAACTTTCTCGGTAGTTCTCCAGATGTTTTTAGGGACTACAGTTAATTCGACACAAGAATGACATTTTGGCTAACTTTTAATGGTAACGGATTAAGTGAGATTTGCTTTTTAGGCTAAAATGATTTGCTGTTGGGATCTTATTTCTCATTTCCCACAATTTATTGGATAGATATAATCTGCAGTAATAATATCTGTCGACTAGTAATTAACCGAGGCAATCCGTCTTCGAAATGGAATTTGTAACATATTTCAACGTGGCAAAGACATTTTGTTAGAAAACAGATTTAATATGGTATGAATTAAAATTTGGGAGACAAAATGTGCTGGCGCACATATGAAATAAAAATAAAAATATATTTATCAATAACCTTTTTCCATCAATACAATCAACATTGGTAACATTTGTGTATATCTTCAGTGCAAATCAACATCTGCAGTTCCTTCCTGCCTATTGGTACATAAATTGGTTGGTAACAATATAATTGGTACATATGAAATTCTTGAAGGATTGGACAGGCTAAATGCTGCAAAAATATTTCCGATGTTTGGGGAGTCCAGAACCAGGGGTCACAGTTTAAGAATAAGGAGTAGGCCATTTAGGACTGAGATGAGGAAAAACGTTTTGATCCAAGAGTTGTGAATCTGTGGAATTCTCTGAAATATCACTGGATATTTTCAAGAGGGAGTTGGATTTAGCTCTTACGGCTAAAAGAATCAAGGGATATGGGGGAAAAGCAGGAATGGGGTATTGATTTTGGTTGATCAGACATGATCATTTGAATGGCAGTGCTGGCTCCAAGGGCCGAAAAGCCTACTCCTGCACCTGTTTCTATGGTGACACTTTAACATACGATATGATACGATACGATAATACTTTATTGTCAGAGCAAGTCTGAAATTTGTTTTGCATCACAGAAGCTCCATTTACAGCATAACAAAAAAAACAAGAGGGGCGAGAGAAGACACGCATCAAGATATCAAGACAGGATCCCAAAATACCCACATTTGACAAGACATTACAATAACAGAAGACCACACTCATGGCCCATCAGCGTACGTTTAATATGGGATTAAGTGCGGTGTTTAGGATTGACTGGTGCACTTCTTCTTCTTCTTGCGTATGGCGTGCGCAGTCTAAAGTTGTAGGACAACTTGTTCTATTTGATCTTACTTGATTGTGCACGCCAGGTTGATTGCTTTCGTCGAAACACAGCAGACCTCATGAAGGTTGCAATCTCCCACCCCACTAGTGCACAAAAGAGCCCCTCATTCTAACCTTATTAAATTTTGGAACCCTATATCTCCGGTTTGATGGTAACAAATTGTACTCACTATTCAGAACGTGGTTGGTGTCAGAGGAAATGTTATTGGCCATCTTTAGTATGTTTTTAAGGTAGGATGATAGACACAATTTTTGTAGTGGTTGACCTACAATCTTTGAGCAAATTTGTTTTTGTTGGAGAAATTTTGATTTAGAAGTAGCAGACAAACTTTTGTACCATGTAGTGTTACAATATTGTAAAACACTCATTAACCATATAACCATATAACAATTACAGCACGGAGACAGGCCCTCTCGGCCCTTCCAGTCCGTGCCGACCATTTGTTTTCCCCTAGTCCCATCTACCTGCACTCAGACCATACCCCTCCATTCCCTTCACGTCCATATACCTATCCACTTTACTTTTAAATGTTAAAATCGATCCTGCCTCCACCACCTCTGCTGGAAGCTCATTCCACACAGCCACCACCCTCTGAGTAAAGAAGTTCCCCCTCACGTTACCCCTAAACTTCTGTCCCTTAATTCTCATGTCATGCCATCTTGTTTGAATCTTCCCTACCCTCAATGGGAAAAGCTTATCCACGTCAACTCTGTCTATCCCTTTCATCATTTTAAAGACCTCAATCAAGTCCCCCCTTAACCTTCTGCGCTCCAAAGAATAAAGACCTAACTTGTTCAACCTTTCTCTGTAACATAGTTGCTGGAACCCTGGCAACATTCTAGTAAATCTCCTCTGTACTCTCTCTATTTTGTTGACATCCTTCCTATAACTAGGCGACCAAAATTGTACACCATACTCCAAAATTGGTCTTACCAATGCCTTGTACAATTTTAACATTACTTCCCTACTCCTATATTCAATGCTCTGATTTATAAAGGCCAGCACACCAAAGGCTTTCTTTACCACCCTATCTACATGCGATTCCACCTTCAGGGAACTATGCACAGTTATTCCTAGATCCCTCTGTTCCACAGCATTCCTCAATTCCCTACCATTTACCATGTACGTCCTATTTTGATTTGTCCTGCCAAGATGTAGCACTTCACACTTATCAGCATTAAACTCCATCTGCCATCTTTCAGCCCACTTTTCCAAATGGCCCAAATCTCTCTGTAGACTTTGAGAATCTACTTCATTATCCACAATACCACCTATCTTAGTATCATCTGCATACTTACTTATCCAATTTTCCACCCCATCATCCAGATCATTGATGTACATGACAAACAACAGTGGACCCAACACAGATCCCTGAGGCACCCCACTGGTCACCGGCTTCCAACCTGACAAACAGCCATCCACCATTACTCTCTGACATCTCCCATTCAGCCACTGTTGAATCCATCTTGCTACTCCGCCATTAACACCCAAAGATTGAACCTTCTGAACCAACCTTCCATGGGGAACCTTGTCAAAGGCCTTACTGAAATCCATATAGACAACATCCACTGCTTTACCCTCATCAATTTCCCTAGTTACCGCTTCAAAAAATTCAAGAAGGTTTGTCAAACATGACCTTCCAGGCACAAATCCATGTTGACTGTTCCTGATCAGACCCTGTTTATCCAGATGCTTATATATATTATCTCTAAGTATCCTTTCCATTAATTTGCCCACCACTGACGTCAAACTAATAGGTCTATAATTGCTAGGTTTATTCTTTGAACCCTTTTTAAACAATGGAACAACATGCGCAGTACGCCAATCCTCCGGCACTATTCCCGTTTCTAATGACATTTGAAATATTTCTGTCATAGCTCCTGCTATTTCTACACTAACTTCCCTCAATGTCCTAGGGAATATCCTGTCAGGACCTGGAGACTTATCCACCTTTATATTTTTCAAAAGTGTCAGTACTTCCTCCTCTTTGAATCTCATAGTTTCCATAGCTACTCTACTTTTTTCCCTTACCTCACAGAGTTCAATATCCTTCTCCTTGGTGAATACCGAAGAAAAGAAATTGTTCAATATCTCCCCCATCTCTTTTGGCTCTGCAGATAGCTGTCCATTCTGGTTCTCTAATGGTCCAACTTTATCCCTCGTTATCCTTTTGCTATTAATATAGCTGTAGAAACCCTTTGGATTTACATTATCACGGCAGTAAAAAATAATAACATGTAATATGTTCAAGAAGGATCTGCAGATGCCGGAAAAGCGAAGGTAGACAAAAGTGCTGGAGAACTCAGCAGGTGCAGCAGCATCTATGGAGCGAAGGAAATATTTCCTTCGCTCCATAGATGCTGCCGCACCCGCTGAGTTTCTCCAGCACTTTTGGCTACCTTTAACATGTAATATAATAAGTGAACTCTAATGCTAATCAAACAACAGCACATATTCTCCAGAGATGCTACCTGACCCATCAAGTTACTCCAGCACTTTGTGTCAAAAACCAGCATTTGCAGTTCCACATTTCTACATGTCCAGATTTTTACTAAATAAAGAATGTCACTGTTCCTAGGTACATGTGATAATTAAATACGATGGAACCATTGGACAATCTCTAACAATTGTTGCTCTAATTCAACATTTTGAACATTATGCTCCAAGTATAATCTCCAATTATACTCTCAGCAATGTTCTGTACAACTGCAACATTACATCCCAACATCTATACGCAGTAATGAATCATTTTAATTTCCTCTATCAGGCCTCCCCTCAACCTTTGACCCCTCTCTAGAGAAAACATTCCATGTTTGTCTAACCGCTCCTTATATCTAATACCCTTTAATCCAAAGGTCATTCTGGTGAACTGCACCCTTTCCAAAGCCTCCACATCCTTCATGTATAAGGGCGACCGGGACTGCAAACAATACCTCAGATGCAGCCTAACCAAAGTCTTATGGAGCTGCAAGATGACTTCATGATTCTTATTCTCAATCCCCTGACCTATGAAGGCCAACATGCCATTACGTCTTTGTTATCATTTACTCACGTCAAAGAGATCTAAAGGAGTCTGGTACTTGCCTGGGATAACTCAAGTTATTGTGTACTGTCAGATGCTTGGATAACCAGAACAAAGCTTTGGCTTGTAATCCGTAAAGTTGGTTATTTACAGTGGCCATTATTAGTTATAAAATTTGGCCCCGCTTTCACACAAAAAACATAGCTCAACACAATCTAATTTCCAGGCAGAAATGTTGAGATAACCTTCTTACCATCACTCACAAATGAATGTCAAAATACTTAATGAATGCCAATACTCTCCTGCAAATGTTATATTCGCATTTGTGAGTTAAATATATCTTCCTAATTTAGAGTGGTTCGTTGAATCTGAGTGTATGGACACTTTATTGACTTCTGTACATAGAGTCATAGTGATATAGCGTGTAAATAGGCCCTTTGGTCCAACATGCCCACACCGGCCAACATGTTCCATCTACACTAGTCCCACCTGCCCGTGTTTGGTCCATATCCCTCCAAACCTGTCCTATTCATGTACCTGTCTAACTGTTTCTTAAATGTTAGGATAGTCCTTGCCTCAGCTACCGCAGCTTGTTCCATACACCCACCACCCTTTGTAAGAAAAAGTTACCCCTCAGATTTCCATTAAATCCTGTCCCCTTCTCCTTTAAACCTATGTCCTCTGGTCCTCAATGATTCCTCTAGTCTGGGCAAGAGACTCTGTGCATCTACCCGATCTATTCCTCTCAGGATTTTATACACCTCTAAGATCACCCCTCATCCTCCTGCATTCCAAGGAATAGAGTCCCAGCCCGCTCAACCTCTCCCTATAGCACAGAGCCTCATATCCTGGCAACCTCCTCGTAAATCTTCCCAGTACCCTATCCAGCCTGACAACAGTGCACACGTTTTTCAAACACCTACATCTACCAGGATGTTTCCGCTAATATACATTATCTTGAGGGACAGTTAATTTTGCAATAAATTTTATTTTGTCTGCAGTTATTCGAGCAGTTACATGTTACAAAAACGTATACATGCAATCACAAGACATGGGGTCACACGGATTGGTGAAAATAATAACCAGTGCCTTTTTAGTAAAGGCCTTTGTCGAACCATCTGCAAATCACCTCCTCACCCCCATCCACCTATCACTCTCCAGGTTTTGTCCACCCCCACCCCTCTTTTCCAGCTTTCTCTCCCGACTCCATCAGTCTAAAGAAGAGTTCCTACCCAAAACGTCACCTATCCATGTTCTACACAGATGCTGCCTGACCCACTGAATTCCTCCAGTATTCGCTATGGTATTTTTCCCCACCTATCGCTTGACAGGTGTTGGCCTACCTCCACCTCTCTTTCCCAGCTTTCTCTCCCCACCCCCTCCCCACACACCCCGACTAATCAGCCATGATCACATTGAATGACGGAGCTGGCTTGAAGGGCTGAATGGCCTACACCTGCACCTATTGTCTATGTATCTATGTATCTATGACTCCACTGGTCTTACTGAGACTGTATGCGGATCCGATCAGCATCCATGAAGAACCTAGTAGGCTTTAGGCTTGAGACCTTAAAGATACAGTGTGGAAACAGACCCTTTGAATCACTGGCTCCACACCGACCGTCGATCACCCTTACACTAGCACTATCCTACACACTGGGGACAATTTACAATTTCCAGAAGCCAATTAACCCACAGACTTGTACATCTTTGGAATGTGGGAGGAAACCCGGAGAAAACACATGCGGTCACAGGGACAACGTACAAACTCCATACAGACAGCACCAGTAGTCAGGATCGAACCCGGGTCTCCGGCGCTGTAAGGCAGTAGCTCTATCACTGCGCCACTATGCTGCCCTGTTATATATAAGGGGGTGGGGGTATACGCTGCTTGTAGAACAGAGAAACGTACAGCACAGAAACAGGCCCTTCGGCCCACCTTGTCCATGCCGACCAAGTTGCCATACCGGGCTAGTCCCATTTGCCTGCATTTGGCCCGTATCCCTCTTATACGTACTGTATATCTGTCCAAATGTCTTTTATAATTCAAAAATTGTATCCGGTTCTATAGCTTCCTCTGGCAGCCCATTGCAGATACGGACTTTAGCATCTTAGGAGCATGTGACAATAAAATATCATCACCGTCACCACCCTCTATGACTCTCATCAATATACTGGGGAAGCAAATGGGGCAGGAGAGTGGATTTCAGGCTCAGGGTCAGTCATTGAAGGGCAGATCAACCTCAGGGGACCTAAACCTGCGTCTGTGATCCAAGGTGATCAAAGACTCCTTGCCCGTGGCAAGTTCATTCCATGACTGAGAGAACATCAGCCTGCAGCAGAGATTCCTCTCATTCCTTTTGCAGGCTTTGTACAAGAGAATTTGTGTTTATCTTCTGTCTTCCAGTTACCCATCCGCACATCAGTTGTACTGTAAATCACTAAGGCATTGGCCTGGAGCAGTGACATACAGAATTAGTATTCCAACTAGGTTCGCGTGTACCGAAGTACACTGAGAAGCTTTGTTTTGCATGCTATTCAGGCTACGTACCGAATAGATACCACTCTATGGACTTGTGCTGCCACTTTGAGGGAGTTATGGTGCCATGCCAAGAAACTTCAGGGCGGCACAGTGGTGCAGCGGGTAGAGCTGCTGCCTCACAGCGCCAGAGTCCCAGGTTCGAGCCTGACTGCCGTCTGCATGGAGTTTGCAAATTCTCCCCGTGACCTGCGTGGGTTTCCTCCGGGTGTTCCGGTTTCCAGCGACATTTCAAAGACGTACATGTCTGAAGGTTAATTGCCTTCCGTAAAATTGTAAATTGTCCCTAGCGTGTAGGATTGTGCTGGTGTACGGGTAAAATTGTAAATTGTAAAATTGTAAAGGCGTGTAGGATAGTGCTAGTGTACGGGGTAATGGCTGGTTGGCACGGACTCATAGGGCCAAAGGGCCTGTTTCCACCCTGTATCTCTAAAGTCGAAAGTAAAGTAAAGAATCATGGAGCTATGCCAAGAAAGGTCAGAGAAATCTCTGCAGCTCTCTTACAAGTGCAGTTTATATCTTGTAAGCTCACATCTTTGCTTCAGAGCAATTCTTCTGCACATTAATTTACCTACTGTAGGTCTTAAAGTAGCAGCAATCTCCTTTATAACTGAACACTAGCTGTTGTAATGTGAGTCGCTCCAGCTGTTTAGAGCAAGGTCTTGCCTCCGAAACTCTTCCGAATGAGTTTATTCCATTGCAGTTTCACGTAAATAATTCTAACATGCCTAACACTAACTGTAATTTGTTATGATTATCAGGAGCATAATCAAAAATGATTTTTCATTTTCCTGACTAAACAGCTGTTCCTAATATGCAAACTATCTTCTGCTGTTGGGGTGGGTGTGTCGAACGAGTTGCCAGAACAGCTTGTTGAGATAGGTACTATTGCAACGTTGGAGAGACAATTAGACAGGTACATGGACCGGATGTGTTTAGAGGTATATGGGCCAAACACAGTCAGGGGGGAATTGTGTAGATGGGACTTGTGGACGGTATGGGTAAGATACCGTGAAAGAAAGCTTGTAGGGAATATAAACACTGACACTAAAAGCTTTTTTAGATAAGAAAAATGGAAAAGATTAGTGAAGACAAATGTAGGTCCCTTACAATCAGAGACAGGTGAATTTATAATGGGAAACAAGTTAAACGAGTACTTTGGTTCTGTCTTCACTAAAGAAGACACAAACAATCTCCCAGAAATACTAGGACCGAGGATCTAGTAGAAGGGAGGAACTGAAGGGAATCCACATTAGTCAGGAAATGGTGTTAGGTAAACTGTTGGGATTGAAGGGAGATAAATCCCCAGGGCCTGATGGTCTGCATCCCAGAATACTCAAAGAGGTGGCTCTAGAAATTGTGGATGCATTGGTGATCATTTTCCAATGTTCTCTCGACTCTGGATCAGTTCCTGTGGACTGTGGACTGTGGACTAGCCAATGTAACTCCACTTTTTAAGAATAGTGGGAGATAGAAAGCAGGAAATTATAAACCAGTTAGCGTTAATAGGATATGAGTGGGGAAGATGCTTGAGTCGATTATTAAAGATGTTATAGCAGCATATTTGTAAAGCAGTGACAGGATCGGTCAAAGTCAGCATGGATTTATAAAGGGGAAATCATGCTTGACTAATCTTCTGGAATTTTGAGGATGTAACAAGTAGAATGGATAAGGGATAGTCAGTGGATGTGGTGTATCTGGACTTTCAAAAAGACTTTGGCAAGGTCACACACAAGAGATTAGTGCACAAAATTAGAGCACATGGTATTGGGGGTAGGGTATTGACATGGATAAAGAACTGGTTGGCAGACAGGAAGCAGTGACTAGTGGAGTGCCTCAAGGCTCGGTGCTGGGACCCCAATTATTTACAATATATATTAACGATTTAGACAAGGGAATTAAATGTGACATCTCCAAGTCTGCTTAGCTGGGTGGCGGTGTGAGCTGTGATGCGGATGCTATGAGACTGCAGGGTGACTTGGATAGGTTGGGTGAGTGGGCAGATGCATGGCAGGTGAAGTATAATGTGGATAAATATGAGGTTATCCACTTTGGTGGCAAGAACAGGAAGGCAGATTATTATCTGAATGGTGTCAGATTAGGGAAAAAGGAAGTGAAACGAGACCTGGGTGTGCTTGTACATCAATCACTGAAAGTAAGCATGCAGGTGCTGCAGGCAGTGAAGAAAGCAAATGGCATGTTGGCCTTCATTGCGAGAGGATTTGAGTTTAGGAGCAAGGAGACCCTGCAGCAGTTGTACAGGGCGCTGGTGAAACCGCACCTGGAGTGTTGTGTGCAAGTTTGGTCTTCTAATTTGACGAAGGACATTATTGTTATTGAGGGAGTGTAATGTACATTCATCAGGTTAATTCCCGGGATGGCGTGACTGAATATGATGAAAGAATGGGTCAACTGGGCTTGTTGAAACATATAAAATTCTTAAAGGATTGGACAGGCTAGATGCAGGAAAAATGTTCCCAATGTTGGGGGAGTCCAGAACCAGGGGTCACAGTTTAAGAATAAGGGATATGCCATTTAAGACTGAGATGAGGTAAAAAAAATTCACCCAAAGAGTTGTAAATCTGTGGAATTCTCTGCCACAGAAGGCAGTGAAGGCCAATTCACTGATGCTTTCAAGAGAGAGTTAAATGTAGTTCTTAGGGCTAATGGAATCGCGCGATATAGGGAAAAAGTAGGAATGGGGTACTGATTTTAGATGATCAGCCATTCTCATATTAAATGGCAGTGCTGGCTCGAAGGGCTGAATGGCCTACTCCTGCACCTATTTTTCTATGTTTCTACGTTTCTAAGATGGTCCGAAGGGTCTTTTTCCATGCTATATGACGATGACTCTCCATATTTTCAATTCTTTGTTTGGTTTAAAGATACAGCGCGGAAACATGCCTATTAATTTTTTTTCCCCCCTCACCTCAAACATTTGTCCACATGTTCTTAATTCCCCTACTCTGGGCAAGAGACTGTTCATTCCTTGGCTATACTTTCCTGCTGTCGTATTGATCACTTTGAAAACCTACACTGATTACTTTTGAATGTCAACCTCTGCTGATTGATCGGACTCTTGCACCTGCCTGTACCAGGGCTGACCATCCTTCTACCTTGAAGGTTGCGTTTATCTGTCTTCATAGACACTAACTGATCTTCTGCATGTTCAATGATTCAATGGTACTTCATTGTCACATGTACCTTGATACAGTGACTTTTTTTGCATACACTTCAGTGTCAATCTTGAAAGGTAGAAACCAAGGAAACGGCAGATGCTGGTTTACAAAAAGAAAATACAAAGTGCTGGAGTAACTCAGTGGATCAGGCAGCATCTCTGGAGAACCTGGACAGGTGATGTTTGTTTAGAATTAGAGTTCACGGATTATATTACATGTTAAAGTGTCCCCAATGTTGGGTATGTTGATGGAAAAAAGTCGTTGAAACATGTATTTTAATTTTTAGTTCATATGCGCACCGGCATATATTTGTCTACAAAAAAGAGTACTTCATGTAACGAAATTTAGTTTGGTAACAATCTTACAGGCATATTTATATTTAAGTACAAGAGAGTAGGAATGGAAGCAGTACACAAGAGGTGACACCTTTCCAGTGACATTTAGTACCCTTCAAATTCAGTTAAAAATGTTGAGACTTATCCTGGCCTTAAAGGCCCGTTGTCCTGGCGATGGCACTGGGTCGGAGGTACAGGGGTCGGCCGGGCCTGCGTGTGATATCTTGCTTTCATCGGTCAGGTGATTGAGTATAAGAGTCAAGAAATCATGATGCAGCTTTATTGGACTTTGGTCAGGCTGCATCTGGAGTATTGCGTGCTGGCCGCCCCATTACAGGAAGGATGTGTTAGCTTTGGAGAGGGTGCAGAGGAGGTTCACCAGAGTGATGCTGGATTAAGACATATTAAGTTTGAGGGAGTGGGTGGACAGACTTGTGTTGAATTCTCTGGAATGCCAGGGTTGAGGAAAGACCCGATAGAGGTATATAAAATAATGTGAGACATAGATAACCTTCTACCTGAGACATAGATAAGGTAGACAGTCAGAACCTTTTCCCCAGGGTGGAAATATCAAATACTAGAGGGCATAGGTTTAAAG
Source organism: Okamejei kenojei (assembly GCA_035221665.1). NCBI lineage: Eukaryota > Metazoa > Chordata > Chondrichthyes > Rajiformes > Rajidae > Okamejei > Okamejei kenojei. Next base: position 28,107,560 of record CM069136.1, read on the forward strand.
GGCCTGTCCCACTTGGGCAATCTAATTCATATTTTTGTCCACAAAAAAGAGTACTTCATGTAACCAAATTTAGTTTGGTAACAATCTTACAGGCATATTTATATTTAAGTACAAGAGAGTAGGAATGGAAGCAGTACACATGAGGTGATACCTTTCCAGTGACATTTAGTATATAGGAATAGGAATAGGGGGCGCCGTCCAGTTGGTATGGCTGCCCAGCCTGCAGCTGTCTGTCTTTTAACTTCTTTCTTTTATTTTAGTGAGTTTTAGTGTTTTGTTTTGGAGTGTATTCTTTTTTATGTGGGGGGTGGTGGGTGGGGGAGGGGGAAACTGCTTTTCCTGGTCCCTACCTGGTCGGAGAGGCAGCTTTTCTCCGGGCTGCAACTTTGACCCGTCCTCGCGTCCTACAGGCGGGCTTGGAGTGGCGTTTCCTGCGGGAGACCGCCCAGAACCTCGGCTTCGGAGGCGGCGCAGCGCTGGAGCGCCATCGCGGAGCGTTGCGGGCGATACCTTGCCTGGGTCGCCGCGCTGGAGTTCCGGAATGTTGAGACCGCAGGTGAACATCGCGGAGCTGCGGGACTGTGGGGCGGCCAGCTGCGGGCGGCGGCGCTGAACTTTTGCATCAGGAGCCTGGGATCTCTCGGCGACATCGTCAGGGGTGGAGCTCCATCCGGCGCGGCCTTGTCGGCTTCGGAAGCCACGGACTCCGGTAAGGAAGCGGCCGTTCCAGGTGTCCCAAGTCGCTGAGAGGGTCTACCGACGCCGGAGGCCTCAAACATCGGGCCGCCGTAGCGCCGACTGTGGAGGCCTCAATAGGCCCGACTATGGGTGGACATGGGGATGGGACTGGACTTTCTGCCTTCCCCCTACAGTGGGAACCATTGTAGGGGGATGTTTTTATGTTTATTGTTAATTCTTTAGTGTTGTGTCACATCTTTATCTGTGTGCTGCATGGCAAGACAAATTTCACCAACTGGTGTATGTGACAATAAATGTCCTTTGTCCTTTGTCCTTTGTAATTCGCGAGTTCTGGCAAGTTTGCCCTCGACTCATACTCGCAGCATAGTCAACACGAGGTCATAGGAGGTCTTCGTAACTCTCCTTCATGCTCGAGAGTGATCTCCGCGTACTCGAGGCCTCAGCTAGGTCGCGGCGGTTTTTTCAATATGTTAAAAAATGCCCGCGAGCAAAAAAAGGTCGCCATGGAAAAAATCTATACTTTTTTTACTTGTATATTTACTCGTAGTAGGGCATAGTAGGTCGGCATGTTAGTCGTAGGTAATCGAGGGTAGTCGAAGGTAGTCGAAGATAGTCGTAAATAGTCTTCATCATAGTCAAAGGGGGGTCGAAGGAGACCGAAGGAGGTCGTCTTCACTCTCCACTATTCGGTGTCCAATTTTCCGAAGTTAGTCGCTGCTAGTCTTTGCTAGTTGAAGCTGGTGTTCAACATAGTCGAAGGAGGCCAAAGGAGATGTTCTACATAGTCGAAGGAGGTCTTCAACATGTCATTTTTTCAAACTCTTCTAAACTCGCCAATTAGGTCGCTCAAGTGGGACAGCCCCTTTAGGTGAGAGGGGCAAAGTTTAAAGGAGGTGTACAGGGCAGGTTTTATGCACAGAGGATGGTGGGTCCCTGGAACATGCTGCCAGGGATGGTGGTGGAGGCAGATATGATAGTGGCATTTTAGAGGCTTTTAGGTGGGCAGATGGATATGCAGGGAATGGAGGGATATGGATCATGTTTAGTTTATCTTGGCATTAGTTTAACCTGACATCATGTTCGGCTCGGACATTGTGGGCTGAAGGGCCAGTTCCGCTGTTGCACTGTTCTATGTTCTAGGTAGCACTAAACTAGACACTTATTTTAATTTTTTTGATCTGCCTATATTTATCTATATTAGTAAAAGTCTGATCTTGACCACTTTTGGCTCGCTGTGCTGTGATTTCCGAGAGAACGCCCCCACCTATGGCCGTCATTTTTGGCCAGCTCGCTCAGAGCCCCCCTCCGCCTTCCTGGACCAGAGCATTTTTCCCATCGATGAAAAATCAGAGAGATATTAATGTTTTTAACAAATTCCCCATTCTATCTGCTGCCCCTTCTGGAGGGAGGGGGAGGGACTATAAAACCAAGAAGTGGTGTGCCTCAGTCTCTGCAAGATGGAGGAACCAGAGGGTCACATCTCTCTGGGCAGCACTGAACACATGTCTACTCAAATGTGTTTTGAAAATGGAAAATATGGTTGGCTTGAAGTAAAAAGACACTGCCTGCAAATGTTTGTTTGGGGGTTTGGGTTGAAGTTAAAAGGCACTACTGCAAATGTTTGTTTGGGTGCTTTGGTTTGAAGTGAAAAGGCACTACTGCAAATGGTTGTTTGGGGGGTTTGGCTTGAAGTGAAAAGGCACTCCTGCAAATACTACTGCAAATGGTGAAAAGGCACGACTGCAAATGGTGGCTTGGGTGCTTTGGCTTGAAGTGAAAAGGCACGACTGCAAATGGTGGCTTGGGGGCTTTAGCTTGAAGTTAAAAGGCAACACTGCAAATGGTGGTGGGTGCTTTGACTTAAAGTTAAAAGGCACTACAGCAAATGGTGGCTTGGGTGCTTTGGGTAATTTCCTGTTTGCACTGTACATTGATTTTAGATAAAACACTACCACTTACGGCTGTGAGTTTTGGCCATCTTACTCAGTCCCCCTCCGCTCAGCAGGTGCAGAGGATTCTTCCCATCAATGAAAAATAAAGGTGTTTAAAAAATGTTGAGAATCTCTCTCCTGTCAATCACGCCATGAAGACCACACCTTTTTGTGGTGGGAGGGGGAGGGGTTATAAAACCAGGAAGTGTGGGTGTGGCTCAGTCTCTGCATCATATGGGAGGGAGAGGTCACGACTGAGCTGTGAATCAACTGAACACACTGAATGTCTACTGAACTGAGTTTGGTGTTTTGTGTGGTTTTATGGTGGTTTTATGGTGGTTTCACCCTGCTAGAAATTATATGAAGCTGCATTTGAATTTGGTGGGCTTGCACCCTGCTTGAAATGGTATGGAACTGCACTTGAATTTGGTGGCCTTGCACCCTCCTTGAAGTGGTTGGAAACTGCATGAATTTGGTGGCCTTGCACCCTGCTGAAAGTGGTATGAAACTGCACTTGAATTCGGTGGCCTTGCACCCTGCTTGAATTGGTAGGAAACTACACTTGAATTTGGTGGCCTTGCACCCTGCTCAAAGTGGTAAGAAACTGCACTTGAATTTGGTGGCATTGCATCCTGCTTGAAATGGTAGGAAAATGGATTTTAATTTGGTGGCCTTGCACCCTGCTTGAAATGGAATTTCAAGGAATAGCCATGAGTCAACAGCCAGCCCACCAGCCGTGAGTGAGCTGCCAGCACACCAGACTTGAGCGACTGAGCTGCCACCCCAAGAACCCATACCAGTGCTCCAGAAAGCCCCCCCACTGGCCACCAAAATTGGAATTGGTGGAGAGGTGACCAGCTCTCCCATGTGAACATGGGACCCAACGGGTCTCACTTAGTCTAGTACTTAAATAAATATTTGAATTGGTTCAGCTGGAATGTTGAAGCTGCTTCATTCTCATAGATGTTTCCTCGAGTTGTCAGAGCTAAATAGACTGTTTCCAAAACAGTGAAAAATATTTTACAGTAAAGTACAGTTCATCTTCTTGGAAGATCACAACCTTTCAGCTCAGCTCATAAATAACTATGTTTTCTTATTCTTTTATAAGTGGCATAAATAAAGTCGATCGACAGAATGAGTCCGAATCAACATATTCTCTGATGCCTTTAAGCTGGAATGGGTGCAGAGAAGATCTACGAGGATGTTGCGAGGACTCGAGGGCCTGAGTTATAGGGAGAGCTTGAGCGGGCTAAAGGGCCTGTCCCACTTTCCCGAGTTATTCATGAATTCTCTTGAGATATTCACAAATTTTCCAGTACTCGGGGCTATTTTTTTACTCGTGGACTTTTTTCATCAGGCAGGAAAAAGCGTTCCGACTTACCTGATGCCCCGAGTACCTACGGCCGGCATAACGAGCCGCTATGATATATCCACGGCCTCCTACGGACTCGTTACGAACATTCTGCGAGTTTGAAAACTCGGGAGAATTCGTGAATTACTCAGGAGAATTTGTGGATAACTCGGGGAAAGTGGGACTGGCCCTTAAAACTTTATTCCTTGGACCACAAGGGTATGAGGAATGGTCTTATAAAGGTGTATAATATCACGGGGGGAGCAGAGAAGGTGAAAGCACAGAGTTTTCTACCCAGAGTAGGAGAATCATGAACCAGAGGATATAGGTTTATGGTGAGAGGGGAAAGATTTAAATAAACCCGAGGGACAACTTTTTCACACAAAGGGTGGTGGGTGTATGGAATGAGCTGTGGGAGGGGGTAGTTGAGACAGGGACTATCACAACATTTAAAAAATCATTTGGGCAGGTGCATGGATAGGATAGGTTTCGAAATATAGAAACATGGAAATTAGGTGCAGGGTCGGCCATTCGGCCCTTCAAGCAAGCACTGTCATTCAATATAATCATGGTTGATCATCTTAAATCAGTAACCCGTTCCTGCTTTTTCCCCATATCCCATGATTCCATTAGCCCTAAGAGCTATATCTAACTCTCTCTTGAAAACATCCAGTGACTTGGCCCCCACTGCCTTCTGTGACGGAGAATTCCACAGATTCACAACTCTCTGGGTGAAAAGGTTTTTCCTCATCTCAGTCCTAAATGATCGACCCCTCATTCTTAAACAGTGGCCCCTGGTTCTGGCCTCCCCCAACATCAGGAACATTTTTCCTGCATCTAGCCTGTCCAATCCCTTAAGAATTTTAAATGTTTCTATAAGATCCCTTCTCATCCTTCTAAATTCTAGTGAATATAAGCCAAATCGATCCATTCTTTCATCATATGACAGTCCCGCCATCCCGGGAACTAACCTCGTGAACCTCAATAGGAAGAATGTCCTTCCTCAAATTAGGAGAACAAAATTGCACACAATACTCCTGGTGTGGTCTCACCAAGGCCCTGTACAACTGCAGAAGAACCTCTTTGCTCCTATACTCGCCTCCTCTCGCTATGATGGCCAGCATGCCATTTGCTTTCTTCACTTCCTGCATGCTTACTTTCAGTGACTGATGTAAAAGCACACGTTTCACTTCCCCTTTTCCTAATCTGACACCATTCAGATAATAATCTGCCTTCCTGCTCTTGCCACTAAAGTGGATAACCCCATATTTATCCACATTATACGTCATCCGCCATGCATCTGCCCACTCACCCAACCTATCCAAGTCACCATGCAGCCTCATAGCATCCTCATCGCAGTTCACACTGCCACCCAGCTCCGCGAACTCGGAGTTGTCACATTTAATTCCCTTGTCTAAATCGTTAATATATATTGTAAATAATTGGGGTCCCAGCAACGAGCCTTGTGGCACTCCACTAGTCACTGCTTCCTGTCTGCCAACCAGTTCTTTATCCATGTCAATACCCTACCCCCAATACCATGTACTCTAATTTTGCACACTAATCTCTTCTATGGGACCTTGCCAAAGGCATTTTGAAAGTCCAGATACACCACATCCACTGGCTCTCCCTTATCCATTCTACTTGTTACATGCTCAAAATTCCAGAAGATTAGTCAATCATGATTTCCCCTTTATAAATCCATGCTGACTTTGACCGATCCTGTCACTGCTTTCCAAATGCGCTGCTATAACATCTTTAATAATCAACTCAAGCATCTTCCCCACTCATGCCATTTGCTTTCTTCACTGCCTGCTGTACCTGCATGCTTACTTTCAGTGATTGATGTACAAGCACACCCAGGTCTCGTTGCACCTCCATTTTTCCTAATCTGACACCATTCAGATAATAATCTGCCTTCCTGTTCTTGCCACCAAAATGGATAACCTCACATTTATCCACATTATAATGCATCTGCTATGCTTCTGCCCACTCACCCAACCTATCCAAGTCACCCTGCAGCCTCGTAGCATCTTCCTCACAGCCCACACTGTCACCCAGCTATGTGTCATCTGCAAACTTGGAGATGTCACATTTGATTCCTTCATCTAAATCGTTAATATATATTGTAAACAACTGGGATATGGGCCAAACGCAGGCTGGTGGCACTAGTGTAGATGGGGCATCTTGGATTGCATGGACAAATTGGACCATTTATATGACCCAATCTGGTGCATCTGTGGAACCAACCATTTAATTGCCTATCCCTATTCGATTACTGCATTGGCAATGCCTTCAAGTACTTGGCCACAGACAAACCTCTATCTTCCAGTATCTTATTTTGCATGGAGAGATTCCATATGCTTCCATTTTAAATCTACGAAAGCCAGTTTTGCAGAATAGTTAATTACTTTCTGCAATTTTATACGAGACCATGTGTATTTTTGACGATTGTGGGAAGATAAGGGCCTGTTCCTGTGCTGTCCTGTTCTATGTTTGATGTTCAGTTAAATGCATTGAGAGTTAAGACAGTCAGGAATCTTTCATTGCAAGAGGATAGACACAAAATGCTGGAGTAACTCAGCCTCTCTGGAGAAAAGGAATAGGTGACGTTTTGGATTGAGACCCTTCTTCAGAATGTCATATGTACCGATAGGGGAAAAATTAGATTTTTGCTTGCTGTGGCTTAACAGCCCCTAATCACTATACACACTAATTATATATAATAATCAGTGATACAATAAATAATTGACTGTACTAATAGGTAACCATAATACAAAACCAAAGTTTGTAGTGCAACCAAAGACACAGCCCATAAAAGATCACAGATGCTGAGGTTAGTGTTGTGCAGTGCTGGGAAGAAGCTGTTCTTGAACCTGGAGGTCACAGTTCTCGGGCTCCTGTACCTTGACTCTTAAGGTCTCCCAGCAACCACCGGCTTTCCAAAGAAAACAATCCAAGTCTGCCAGACCTCTCCCTCTAGCTCAATCCAGAAACCATTCTTGTAAAACTCCTTCAGTCTGAATTCTGTTTTTTAGTTCAGACTGAAAGAATACTTTTTTTTAAACAGATAAATAATCCGTGTCTCCATGCATAGAACAAAGTATTTTTCCCTGAGTCCTGGCCAATATTTATCCCTCAGTTAACAACACAAAAATCCATCATCTGGCTTTTCATTCTATTGCTGTAAGTGGAAACTCTTTGCTTGCAAATCATATTTTCTATGTTACAGCCCGAGACCACAATACGTTGCAGAGATTTGTGGGTGTAGCCCAGTCCATTACACAGACCAGATTCCCCACCACTGACTCCATCTATACTTCATGCTGCCTTGGACAAGCAGCCAACATAATCAAAGACATAATCAAAGATGGCGGCACTGTGGCGCAGTGGTAGAGCTGCTACCGCACAATGCCAGAGACCAGGGGTTCGATCCTTACCTCGGGTGCGGCCTGTGTGGAGTTTTGTGACTTTGCGGGCTTTCCCTAGTTTCCTCCCGCATCCCAAAGATGAGCGAGTTTGCAGGTTAATTACCCCTAGAGTGTAGGGTGCCTGGTTGGAGTTTGTACGTTTTCTCTGTGACCACACGGGTTTTCTCCGGGTGCTTTGGTTTGTGGGTTAATTGCCTTCCATAAACATTGTAAATTGTGCCTAGTGTGTGGGATAATGTTACTGTATGGGGTCTACTGGTCGGCACCGTCTCAGTGGACGGAAGGGCCTGTTTCCACGCTGTATCTCTAAAGATAAAGACTTATCCCACCCCAGCCATTCCTTCTTCTCCCTGTTCCCGTCCGGCAGAATGTACAGAAGCTCTAAAGTGCGCACCACCAGACTCAGGAACAGCTTCTTCCCCTCTGTTACCAACCTTCTGAATGGTCCTTCCATAAGCTAGAGTACTGTCCGAGTTTGACTTGATTGTATTTCTGTATCGTATTATCTGATCATTGGATAGCATGAAGAACAAAGGTAAAAATAATAAACCTAGACCTAAATATTCTGAGTAATTATTTGGCTGGGACACACTTTATGAATGAGTTGAGATCATGAAATATAACATCCTGCATTAAGAAGGGACCTGGTTCGTCCATTAAGCTAGGAGACCTTTCAGAGTTTCACCTGACCAGGTCTCACACATCATCCTCTCCCAAACTAAATTTAGGTAAATTAAACTAATTTAAACTAAACTAAACCCTCCCAATTATCGTTCAGTGGCTCTTGCACCTTCCTATGGAATCTCATACAACCATAAGACATACAAAGAGAATTAAGCCATTTGTCCCATTGAGTCTACTCCACCATTCCACCATGGCTGATCTACATTTCCCTCTCAACCCCATTCTCCTGCCTTCACCCCATAGCCTTTGACACCTTGACTAATCACTGTGTCTCCGTCTTAACTGCCCTCTAACAGGGCAGCACAGGAACAGGCCCTTATCTTCCCACAATCGTCAAAAATCTCATTACATTTTTCTACATTTTCATCTTAAGTCCATGCGTTCAGTTTGAGGAAGATCATGGGCTGCTTTCATAAGTCAGGGTATTGATTACACATGCCAGGAAGTCATGATGCAGCTTTATAGGACTTTGGTCAGGTTGCAATTGGAGTTCCAGTCACCCCCATTACAGGAAGGATGTGGAGGCTTTGGAGAGGGTGCAAGGAGGTTTGCCAGAATGATGCCTGGATTTGGGGGTATTGGCTACAGGGAGAGGTTGGACAGACTTGGATTGATTTCTCTGGAACACTGGAGGTTGGAGGGACACCTGGTCAAAATATATAAAATTATGAAACATAGATTGGGTATCAGAATCTTCTTTCCATGCTGGAAATATTAAATACTAGAGGGCATAGCTTTAAGATGAGAGGGGCAAAGATGAAAGGCGATGTTGAGGGCATGTTTTTTACACAGAGGGTGGTGGCTGCCTGGAACGTGTTGCCTGGGGTGGAGGCAGATATGATAGTGGTGTTTAAGGGACTTTTAGATAGGCACATGAATATGCAGGGAATGGAGGGATATGGATCATGATATTGGTCTTGATATGATGCACTGATACAATGGGCCAAAGGGCATGTCCTTGTTCTGTACTGTTATACGTTCTATGTTCTAATCAATAATATGACAAATGAATAACTAGATAACCATAATAGTGAAAAAAAAAGTCTGTAGTGCAACCAAAGACACAGTCCATAGAAGATGATAGTTGCTGAGGTTAGTGTTGTGCAGTGTTCAAGAGCCTGATGATTGCTGGGAAGAAGCTGTTCTTGAACCAGGAGGTCACAGTTTTCAGGCTCCTGTACCTTCTTCCCGATGGTAGCAGCGAGATGAGAGCGTGGCCAGGGTGGTGTGGGTCTTTTTGAGGCAGCGCCTCCTGTAGAATTCTTCGATGGTGATGAAGAGCACTGATCCACGTTACTATTTCCATTACAACATAAAGAAAATTTGTGAATACTCTATATCGTAAAATATTTTGCCACAATTCCTCAACCCTATCACTGCCAATATTGGATCAAAATGAAAGCTGGATATTAGGAAATCCAATCTCACCTCTGAGAAGGAATTTCGGCATTGAATAATGACCGATGAGAGTTAACAACAGTTTTGGCAAAGACTTGGTCTAGACAATGTCTTTAGGGTCAAGAGAAATAATGAATCAGCTGCTGAGATTCTAAAGATAATTTTTCAAAAGCACAGGAAGATATTAACTGCTCAAAATGAAGGGGATATTTTATTTGTGGAGAGGAGTCAGGGGATATGGGGAGAAGGCAGGAACGGGGTACTGATTGTGAATCAGCCATGATCACATTGAATGGCGGGGCTGGCTCGAAGGGCCGAATGGCCTACTCCTGCACCTATTGTCTATTGTCTATTTCGAAATATACATTCTGAACTAGTTCAGTAACTCGAACCCCCAGGAACGAAGGGAACTACAGAGAGTGGTGGACATTGCCCGGTCCATCACAGGTACTGATCTCCACACCATCGAGCATTGAGGAGATCTACAGGAAGCGCTGCCTCAAAAAGGCAGTCAGTATCATCTGTAGCTTCCGCTCCTGAAATGCATAGTGTTCAGCCGGGGACTGTTTAGATTTCTGTCCAACAGCTTCCTGATGTTTTAGAGATACAGCATAAAAACAGGCCCTTCGGCCCACCGAGTCCACGCTGACCTCGGGTGCTATCTGTGTGGTGTTTGCACGTTTTCCATGTGACTATCTGGGTTTCCTTTCCATGCTCCGGTTTCCTCCCACATCCCAAAGACGTGTGGATTTGTAGATTAATTGGTCCTCTGTAAATTGTCTCTAGTATGTAGGGAGTGGATGAGAAAGTGGGATAACATGGAGCTAGTGGTGATCGATGGTTGGTGTGGACTCGGTGAGCCGAAGGGCCTGTGTTCACGCTGTATCTCTAAAATAAACTAATAAATGGGGATAAAAGCACACTTTTATATTTTGCATCTTGCTTATCCATTTTGACAAAAATAATTTAGTTCTATTAACAAACGAGAAAAATTTGAACTAATTGGGTTGTGTGAAAACTATTAAAACATAAGTTAATAAATAATGATAGGTTTATAGGGTAGAACATACCAGAGGTGATACAGCTGACTGAGTCTTTAACATGGACCTGTAAAATGTCTTTGACTGCTGTTTTAGCATCACTATTAACCTGTAGGCAATATAAGGCATGTTGGTTTCTGTTATTTAATGAACCAAGAAAATGCTGAGAATGATTTAGTTCATCATGTTATGTTTAGCACAAGTACATTCTCAACAATTCTTTTAAAATTGCATCAGAAATCCTTAAAGCTCATGGAACTGCAGATGCTGGTTTGCAAAAAATAACAACTACAAAGTGCTGGAGTAATATAATGTGTCAGGCAGCATCTCAGGAGAACATGGATAACTGATGTTTTGGGTCGAGACATTGTAAAGTCTGAAGAAGGGTCTCAATGCGAAACGCACCTATCCATGTCCTCCAGAGATGCTGCCTGACCCACTGAGTTACTTCATCACTTTGTCTCCTTTTTCCTTAAAGCTCATTTTGTGTGTGAAACGCAGCGTAATCAGATTATCTGATCACTCAGATAGTTGCCGTTAGTTGTAAGTTGTATAATGCCACTGTCCCACTTAGGAAACCTGAACGGAAACCTCTGGAGACTTTGCGCCCCACCCAAGGTTTCTGTGCGGTTCACGGAGGTTCCCGGAGGTTTTTGTCAGTCTCCCTAATGGTCGAAAGTGGTTTCCATTTCTTCTATGTTCCGGCAATTATTTCAAAAAATTCAAAACCGGCCGCGACTAAAAATAGGGTGCCGTTTTAAAAATCGGTAATTTTTTAGTCGAAGCCGGTTGTGATGCTAGTTGAAGGTGGTTGCCGGAGGTTGCAGGTAGTGGGAGGTAAGGCCTCCCTGGTGGAATAAAACTGGGTGAAAAAAAGGTCTTACCTTCCACTACCTGCAATATCCGGCAACCACCTTCAACTAGCATCGCAACCGGCTTCGACTAAAAAACTACCTATTTTTGAAACGGCAACGTATTTTTAGTTGAGGCCAGTTTTGAATTTTTTGAAATAATTGCCGGAACATAGAAGAAGCGGAAACCACTTTCGTCCATTAGGGAGAAAACCTCCGGGAACCACACGGAAACCTTGGGTGGGGTGCAAAGTCTCCAGAGGTTTCCGTTCAGGTTTCCTAAGTGGGACGGGTGCATAAGACATATTGGAGTTGCATAAGACGTTGGTGAGACCGCATTTAGAATGTTGTGTTCAGTTTTGGGCACCATGTTATAGAATTATATTGTCAAGCTTGAAAGGGTTCAGAAAGGATTTATGAGGATGTTGCCAGGACTAGAGGGTGTGAGCTATAGGGAGGGGTTAAGTAGGCTGGGTCCCTAATCCATGGTGCGTAGGAGGTGAGATTTTATAGCGGTATACAAAACCATGAAAGGAATAGATCGGGTAGATGCACAGAGTCTTTCACCCAGAGTAGGGGAATCGAGAACCAGAGGACATAGGTTCAAGATGAAGGGGAAAAGATTTAATAAGAATCCGAGGGGTACCTTTTTCACACAGAGGGTCATGGGTGTATGGAACAAGCTGCCAGGGGAGGTAGTTGAGGCTGGGAATATCCCAACTTTTAAGAAACAGTTAGACAGGTACATTGGATAGGACAGGTTTGGAGGGTTATGGATCAAGCACAGGCAAGTGGTACTAGAGCAGCTGGGACATTGTTGGCCGGTGTGGGCAAATTGGGTCGAAGGGTCTGTTTCCACACTGTATCACTCTCTGATTCTATGGTGACGCTTGGGACCGCAGAAGCTGGAATCTTAAGTATAACACAAAGTGCTGGAGGAACTCAGCGGGTCAGTCAGCATCTGTGAAAGGAATGGGCAGATGAAGTTTCGGATTTGAAGGGCCTACTTCCATGCTCTATCTCTCCATCTCCCTATCTCTCCTAATCTATCTATCTGTCTGTCTGTCTGTCTGTCTGTCTGTCTGTCTGTCTGTCTGTCTGTCTGTCTGTCTGTCTCTCTGTCTCTCTGTCTCTCTGTCTGTCCGTCTCTCTCTGTCTGTCTCTGTCTGTCTGCCCGTCTCTCTCTGTCTATCTTTGTCTGTCTGTCTGTCTGTCTGTCTGTCTGTCTGTCTGTCTGTCTGTCTCTCTCTGTCTGTCTGTCTGTCTGTCTCTCTCTGTCTGTCTGTCTGTCTGTCTGTCTGTCTGTCTGTCTGTCTGTCTGTCTGTCTGTCTGTCCGTCCGATAAATGTCTTTATTGACACTGAATTATTTGAACAGTAATTTTCCTTTGTGAGGTAGCTTTGAATTTCACTATATCTTAACCAATGGAATGATCAAAAATAGTAAGATTAAATGAGAACTTACCAGTTTGAAGTTTGATCCTTATTTTATGAGGAGTTACGATGAGGGATTTCGTGAAGACCCCGCCAGCACACATGCGCGACATTCTTCAAAGCAGCGGTGTGAAATCACAGAAAGTAGTATTGACTGAAGATAGTAAGATTAAGAGAACTAACATACCTTATGATAGAGGGTTGGGAGTGGAGGGCACAAAATCCCTCATCGTAACTCCTCATAAAATAAGAATCAAACTTCGAACTGGTAAGTTCTCGTTTAATCTTACTATTTTACTTCGGAGTCACGTGAGTGACTTCGTGAAGATTTCAAAGCTCTGTGATTTCATGCCCTGGAAATGAGTCCATGCTCACGCATTGCAATTATGATTAATGGAGGAAGTATGTTGACGTATTTCAGACTTAAAACAGAGCTGAAAAACAATAATATATTTATTAACAAACACACAATAAACCCCTAACCTCGGGGAGTTAAGAAACAGAACTTAAAATAGTGTCTGCAAAAGTTGCGAGTGTGGCCACAGGTTTATTATAAAACCGTTGAAAGGTAACCTCATTGGACCAACCCGCTGTTGTGAGGATGTGGTCCATGGGAACTTCCATGATCCTCGCCGCTGATGTAGACTCAGCCCTGGTAGAATGAGATTTAAAAACGTCAGTGTCTACTCCTGCTGCACCCAACACCACCCTGAGCCACCTGGAAATTGTCTGAACAGTTACCCTATGGTGAGGGTGTTAAAAACTGATTAAAATACCCATTTCCGTACCCCTGATATTTTTGGTGACATCTAAATAGTGCCGAAGGTGAGTGGCTATACAAAGGCGTCTATCTACAGGATAGGCCAAGAACTCGAATTTTAGACCAGATAACCCTGGTCTGTGATGTTTTAGTAACATTGACAAAAAAGGTTACTTTGGTAGGAGTTGATACCATTTTATCCAATTTTAATTTGTGAAGGGTCTGGACCCGTTGTGCAGTGACGAGTGCCATCAGCATCACCACTTTGTAGGTTCTTGGTTCTTGGTTACTTGGTCCTCCAAAATATTCCAACTGGAATTTAAACTGGAGGTGGAGCTTAAACTGGAGGTGAGCTTAGCCAATGAGAGTGTCGAGACTGGTGCCCAACCCCTGAGTAGGGGCAAGACCAGTGCGAAATCCCAGGTTTGCGTGTATCGAGGCCTGGGAGGGTTAGAATTAAAAATACCCGGGGCAGTGTTAGCTGTGAGGAGGATGCTAGGAGGCTGCAAGGTGATTTGGATAGGCTGGGTGAGTGGGCAAATGCATGGCAGATCCAGTATAATGTGGATAAATGTGAAGTTATCGACTTTGGTGGCAAAAACAGGAAAGTAGACTATTATTTGAATGGTGGCCGATTAGAAAAAGGGGAGATGCAACGAGACCTGGGTGTCATGGTACACCAGTCATTGAAAGTAGGCATGCAGGTGCAGCAGGCAGTGAAGAATGCGAATGGTATGTTAGCATTCATAGCAAAAGGATTTGAGTATAGGAGCAGGGAGGTTCTACTGCAGTTGTACAAGGTCTTGGTGAGACCACACCTGGAGTATTGCATACAGTTTTGGTCTCCAAATCTGAGGAAAGACATTCTTGCCATAGAGGGAGTACAGAGAAGGTTCACCAGACTGATTCCTGGGATGTCAGGACTTTCATATGAAGAAAGACTGGATAGACTCGGCTAGTACTCGTTAGAATTTAGAAGATTGAGGGGGGATCTTATAGAAACTTACAAAATTCTTAAGGGGTTGGACAGGCTAGATGCAGGAAGATTGTTCCCGATGTTGGGGAAGTCCAGGACAAGGAGTCACAGTTTAAGGTTAAGGGGGAAATCTTTTAGGACCGAGATAAGAAAAACATTTTTCACACATAGAGTGGTGAATCTGTGGAATTCTCTGCCACAGAAGGTAGTTGAGGCCAGTTCATTGGCTATATTTAAGAGGGAGTTAGATGTGGCCCTTGTGGCTAAAGGGATCAGGGGCAGGCACGTGCCGTCAGGGTAGGCAAGGTAGGCAGTGCCTACCCTGACTAAAATTATAAAATAGTAATTATTTTATATATAAATATAATATATATAAAATATATATAAAACATATATAAACTGGTCATAAATAGTAAAGTCACGGGAGAATTATGCCTCCCTAAGAGATCAATCTCTTAGGGAGGCATAATTCTCCCGTGCCTTTCATCAGCAGTACGTTTTAAAGTATGAGGTACTCACGTGCCGTCGACGCTGCTTCAAGCCATCAGTGGGAACGGTCCGTAAAGGCAGCTGAAACTCTGCCTTTACACTGTGAACTGCGTGCATGTGCTGCGTTGCGCACTGCGCATGCGCACCAGCCTACTGCGCATGCGCAAGTTTCTTAGCGGGCTTTTCAACAGTGGATAGTGATTACCTGAAGTGTTTCACGAAGCAACCTTATGGATATTTTTGCTGCAGAATGGATTTTGTGCACAAATAATATGGTAAGTAATTTTTTTTGAGCTATATGTTTTTAAATACTTTATTAAGAGATAGGACCTATTGAAAACAAATTACATGATAAAAGTCGAGAGAACAATCTGCGCATGCGCGGTTTCCACGATTTAAAAATAGCCGAATGACAGTTCACCGGTGAGGGAACAGTGTGCGCATGCGCGGTTTTCAAGATTTAAAAAATTCCGACCGGCAGTTTACCGGGGAGGGAACAGTGTGCGCATGCGCAGTTTCAAGATTTTAAAAAAGCCGACTGACAGCTCACCGGGGAGCGAATAATCTGCGCATGCGCGGTTTTCAAGATTTTTAAAAGCCACTGCCTACCCTGGCTGATTACTCACGGCACGTGCCTGATCAGGGGGTATGGAGAAAAGGCAGATAAGGGATACTGAGTTGGATGATCAGCCATGATCACATTGAATGGCGATGCAGGCTCGAAGGGCCGAATAGCCTACTCGTGCACCTACTTTCTATGTTTCTATTAGTTTGGACACGAGGGGATGGGATCCCACTCCAGGCCCGAGGTAGGATGACAAAGCACTCCTAGCACTGCTGATGGCACTGTAACTGAGGCCCTCATTGTCGTGAAGGCCCGCCAGGAATTCCAGTACTTCCGTGATGCTAGCAGAGTAGTAAGTGGTACCAGTCCTGTAACAAAATACCTCCCATTTCTTAACATGGGTAAGGTATTGTCTCCTTGTGGACTCTCTGCACGACGCCGTGATGATGTCCATGGTCCTGTTCGACAGCCTGTACTCCAGAAGTGGCCTTTTCAGAACCTGCAAGCCAACAGGTTCATGTAACCATGGCACGGATGATTTTCCCCTGTTACGAGAAGAATCAGGAGGTTCGGGCGTTTGGGAACCGGAAGACACGATTCCTTTACCATGTCGAGGACCACCGAGAACCATGGCTGTGTAGGCCAGTCGGGTACTATCAGTATCCCTGATGCGGAGTCTAATTGGATTTTCCACAATACCTGACTGATGAGGCAGAAAGGGGGGAATGCATAGAAAAACAAATTCCCCCAATGTAGCGAGAAAGCGTCCATCGCTACTGCCCCAGGGTCTGGTTCCCATGCGACATATGTTGGTATCTGATGGTTATGTCTAGACGCAAAAAGGTCGATATCTGGCTTTTATACTGAGCTATAATGTCAGTAAATACCTGGTGGTTCAACATCCATTCGGTGTTGTCATTGAATATGCGTGACCTGGTGTCCGCCACTGTATTTAGCTTACCCGGAAGGTAGGTAGCTGAAATCCAAATGTTTCTTATTATGCACCAGTGCCAAATTGTATTTGCCAATTCATCACAAGATATCGACTTAATACCAACCATATGATTTAAATATGCCACCACTGTGGTGTTGTCTATTTGTAGACGAACATGTAGATGAACATGTAGATGATGCATGTCTGCACAGTAGGCCCGTAGCCCATGAAACGTTCCCAACATTTCTAAATAGTTAATACCTTGTGCCTGAAGTAATGTAGATTTGTGCGAATTCCATCTACCGCCACAACTGGAGGTGGTATCGGTAGCTCCCCAACCGTGAGCACTGGCGTCAGTTTGTAACATGACTGAAGGATTTGTAATTGTGATGGGATTAAAGCAATGTTGAATGTTGCTAATCCACCATCGCAGTTCGATTTTTGCTTTGGCCGGTAGCTGCATAGGCCTGTCAAAATGACCAGCATGAGATTTGAGTGCTGAGATTTTGGCTCTTTGTAAATTTTAATAAAGTAACGGTCCATAATGAGTAGCTGGAAATGTAGCCACAAGTTTCCCGATTACCCTGGCACATGCCTCTATTAAGTTTGTCGCCTTGTTTTTTGGCAAAGTGACAGTCATGTGAATTGTGTCAATCGTGAACCCCAGATAGTCCATTAAGACAGTGGGCATTAACTTGGATTTATCTGGATGGATGATAAATCCCAGCTTTTGAAATAGCAACTTGGTGGCTGTCACAGCTAACTTAGCCAATTCCAAGGTTTTTCCCACAATTAAGATGTCATCAAGATAAGCCATGACAATATGGTTTTGTTTTCGTAAAGACGCCAATGCCGGTTTCAATATTTTGGTAAATAACCTAGGTACATGTTGAACTGGTGGGAGGAGTTTGTTAATGAATTCAATTTTATATCCCTGAATACTGTGCAATATAAAGAGGTCAGAAGTTATGGAACTCCATGCATCCCGAAACAAGTGTAATCAACCCCCCACTTGTGAAGTTATACATGCGGCATTCCCAAGGCAACCAGACCCACCTACCTCCACGGTTACCGTTGGCGTTTGGTCGGGTTCTTCCATCCTTGGCTCTTGGGAGGTGGAGGCGCTGTGGTGTGGGGTTGACGCATCTTCCACAAAGGTCGCTCTGGGGCATGGCCTAAAAAAGACCTCTGCATAAATGGTGTGACCTTTGGAGTTTCACCCGCCATCCTGTCTGTATGGTAGGGGGCCTGTTGGTGGTTGCATAGGGGTGCTGCCACCAATATGCTGTCGACCTGATGGTGGAAGGTGGCTTTATCATGCCCACTGCTTTTGCTTCCTCATCCAGGTCCTTGACCTGTTTTGGCAGGTTGTCTCCAAACAGCAAATTCGGCGGTGGGGTACTGCTGGTTTTGCACAACCCCGCAAATTTGGTGTTGAGCGTTGGACGGATCGCGCTTTTCCTGAAACAATTTATTTCAAATTGCACTTTGCAAAACAGGGCTAACGCGCCCGGTTGTTCCTCCGTCATATCTGTGCCAACGACAGACCTGGCAAACGCAGTGATCCCTGCGGCTAGCAGTTTCAGAATTTTCTGCATCTTTATTTCTTGTGCCCTGATGCTGGGGCTTGTGGACAGCCGGTACGTTCAGAGACACGCAGTTCTCTGGGGCAAGGTATCTGCTTCTAGTATCGGTCATTACCTGCTCCTGCAGCTGGTGCGTAGTTAATACTCGCTGCCAGCTGCAGCTGTAGTGGCTGTCCTTTCTGGGGTGGTTTTGCAAACTTGGATACCATACTCAGAGGTTCCTCTTCTTGCACTCCCAGCAAGTTTGGTTCTTCAGTCAACCCCACTTCAGAGTCAACCCTGCCCTGACTCATGATGCTCCCCTGCGAGGAGGGAGAGACATTGGGCAGCGCTGAATAGGGTACTGCCATGGGCCTGCGAAGAGGCCCACGGTGACCAGACTCCTGCTGGAGTAGATCCCTCTAGAGCAATTGCATCATCATCCGCTCCATGTGGGAAATACGATCGCCGTCGCTATCTGCAAACGGCAGATCGTCATGCCCGGACTCAGCTGAGTCAACAGGGCTGCCCGACTTCCGAATGGCCTTACTGCCAGTCCGCGTGGTCTTCTGGACTGTAGCAGTAGGAAGTCTGGGCCTGCCGTTTCAACGCGGCTGCCCTACTTCTGCGCAGCTTTACCGCCAGTCCGCGGTGGTCTTGCGGACTGTAGCGGTGGAGAGTCGGGGCCTGCCGATTGAACGGGGCTGCCCGGCTCCCGCACTGCCTTACCGCCAGTCCGCGGTGGTCCTCCAGACTGTAGTGGTATGAAGTCGGGGGCTGCCTGCCGTATGTTCAACAGCCAGCTCTGGTGTATTTGGCCGCTGATATTTCCCCATGGTCCCGCGGGCCTCCCTGGTGTGCCTGGAAGCAGCCCTTTTCGTACCTCGAGCTTTATCCATGCTCGATTCGTAGGTGCTCTGTAACAAAAATGAAGACAGAGTGTCTTAACCAACTCAAGGTTAGCTGAACTTACCTGAGGGTCACCTTTTTAAAGTTGCCGGTAGAGGAGCTGTGCTCCTCCCAGCCTGTTGGTGTGCAATGCGAGCAACGATATGTCGCGCATGCATGCTGGCGGGGTCTTCACGAAGTCACTCACGTGATTCCGAAGTAAAATATCCATTCTCAACTTCACCCTTGTTTTCAGTCTGCAGAAGGGTCCTGACCCAGAATGTCATCAGCCCATAACTCACCCATGAATTACTCCAGCACTTTGTGTTTGCTGGAATGGTTTATTGGAGTGTAACGATTCCTCTGATTACTTTGTATTTTGGCATGCAAATACTTCCTTAAAGATGGCTTTGAATGTCAAATGTAAATGAGAATACATTATTTTAGGCTGAGTTTACAATTTTAAGTCCACGTGTTCTTAAGCTATAGACAAAAGAAACTGCAGATGCTGGAACCTTGAGTAAAAAACAACAATTTTTTGTTCCAAAATGCTATCTAGTTTGGAATGAAATATTATACAATTGAGGGCTGGTGACACAGTGGCACAGAGGTAGAGTTGCTGCTGCCTCACAGCGCCAGTGACCCAGAATCGATCTTGTCTGCGGGTGCTGTCTGTACGGAGTTTGTGCGTTCTCCCCATGACCTGCAAGGGTTTTCTCCTGTAGAATTGAAAATTGTCCCTAGTGTGTGTAGGATAGTGTTATTGTGTGGGGATCGCTGGTCAGAGTGGACTCGGTGGGTTATAGGGCTTGTTTCTGTGCTGTATCTCTGAAAAAAGTCTAAAGTGTTCTTAACATGTAGGTAAAAGTGACTGCAGATGCTGGATTGTTGAGTAAAAAACAAACTCTTTTTGTTCTGAAGCTTTGTTTAGTTTGGAATGACATTTTATGCAATTGAAATCACAACATGCTGGAGCAGATTAGAAGGTCAGCCAGCCTCTCTGGAGAACATTGATAGGTACAAAGTGTTGGAGTAACTCAGCGGGTCAGGCAGTGTCTCTGGAGAACATGGGTAGATGACATTTCGGGTTGGGACCCTTCTTGAGACAACTTATTTTGAATTGATTAAGAAGGAACTGCAGATGCTGGAAAATCAATGGTAGATAAAAGTGCTGGAGATACTCAGCGGGTGAGGCAGCATCTATGGAGCGAAGGAAATAGGCAACGTTTCGGGCCAAAACCCTTCTTCAGACTGATGTAAGGGTTTCTGCCCGAAACGTTGCCTCTTATTGAATTGATAACTGTTTATGGGACGAGCATTGAAGTATATTTCAATCACCATCTATTTCCATAGTGTGATTGAATTCCTGCCTCCGCACCACTTATTATTGTTTAACATGCCATCCGTATAAAGAAAGGTCCCAACCTGAAATGTTGTCTGTTCATTTCCCTCCACAGATGCTGAGTTCCTCCAGCACTTTTCCAGGGAGTTAAATCAAGAGTCAAGTGTGTAAGGGGAGTTCAGTATCTGTGATGCACCGGGCAGTGTCCACCACTCTCTGTAGTCTCCTTCGTTCCTGGGCGTTTGAGTTACCAAACCAGGCCGTGATGCAACCAGTCAATATGCTCCAGCTTCTGCAGTTCCTTGTGACACCAAATCAAACATGTTTGATTTCTAACACATCCTACTTCTAATGGACCCACAACATCATCTCTGTTTTTTCTCCATATTTCTTAAATGCTGAATAGTTCCAGCCTGATCTGTTAATATTTCAGATTTCCAACACCTGCAGGAGTTTGCTTGAAAGATTTCCCATCCAATTCAGTGGAATATTGACTGGATGCAATAAGGCATATGATTCACTTGCCTTCATCGGTCAGGACATTGAGTATAAGGATCAGGTTGCAACTTTATAGGTCTCTGGACAGGCCCCATTTGTGGTATTATGTGCAGTTCTGGTCGCCCCTTTAGAGGAAGGATGTGGAGGCTTTAGTGAAGCTGCAGGAGAGGTTTACCGGAGTTATGGCTGGATTAGGGGGTATTAGCTACAGAGAGGCTGGACAGAAGGTTGAGGGGAGACCTGATAGAAGTATATCTAATTATGAGAGACATAGATAGGGTAGACAGTCAGACCTTTATCCCATAGTCGAAATGTCAAAGACTGGAAGGCATAGGTTTAAGGCTTAAAAGAGATGTGTGGGACTGGATGTTTACACAGAGGGTGGTGGGTGCCTGGAACGTGCTGCTCGGGGTGGTGGTGGAGGCAGATACGATAGTAGCGTTTAAGAGACTTTTAGATAGGCACATGGATATACAAGGATATCGATCACATGCAGGCAGAGGAGATTAGTTTATCTTAACATCATGTGTGGCATCCACATTGTGAGCCGAAGCGCATGTTCCTTAGCTCTTTAGTTTTCTGTTTTCTTTTCTATATATGGATAGGAAGTGTTTATAGGGACATGGGCCTTGGGCTGGCAAATGGGACTAGCCCAGTATGGAAACTTGGTTGGCATGGACAAGGTGGGCCGAAGGGCCTGTTTCCGTGCTGTACTCTCTGACTATAACATTTACAGTATATAGTTTAATTTAGTTTATTATTGTCACGTGTCCTGAAGTACAGCGAAAAGCTTTTGTTTGCGTGCTATCCAGTCAAAGAAAAGATCATACATTAATCCAATCAATCCGTCCACAAGGCCTTGCAATCTTCAGTTACATCTCATTTACACAATTAATCATTTCGACATCATTACCCAATGCCTCCATGAGGTTTATACAGAAATTGATGACAGATTTCACTACCTGTTGCTTCCAATGTGCCTTGAATGGCTGCCATGAGAATTGGATCCAGTGTTGCATGCCAAAGGAGTTTCTGAGATCTTAGAGAGGATGCACGATAATTGGTTTGGGAATTACACCCTGCTCTTCTAAGGAAACTGTAACTCTATTCTTTGATTACATTTTTACCATCTAAGAAGAGTTGGAAAACAAGAAGATGTCTTAAACAAATGAACACTGCCATTCTGCAAAGTGATTGTCATTGTTACCTCAGGCCATAACTATTTTGGAAAAGCATACTTGAAAAATGATGACAGAACAGTGTCAGAGAGTCATATAACCGTACAGGCCCTTCAGCCCATATCGACTTCGCTGGAATACTGGCGAGTCCCATTTGCCTGCATTTGGCCCATAGCTCTCTAAACCTTTCCTGTCCATATAGCCGTCCAAATGTGAATGATCTGGAACTAGGTTAGCTTAGTTTAGAGATACAGCATGAAAACAGGCTCTTTGGCCCATCGAGTCCATGCCAACCATCAATCACCCATTCCCACGTAAAAATTTCCAATATTGACTTGTTCGGGAGCTGCGGTCGATTCGTAAACTCCAAGCCGCTGAGAGTGTTCTTCCATTCCTACGTCGGAGTTCCATCATCCCAGAGACTGCGGAGGGCTCAAAGGCCCTGACCACGGGTGAACAAAGACGAAGATGCCGGAACTTTATTGCCTTCCCTCACAGTGGGAACAGTTGATTCAGCTGTGTGGGGATGTTTATGTTAAACTCTGTCGTGTGTTGTGTTCTTTTTATTCGTATGGCCGTATGGTAACTCAAATCTCACTGTACCAATTGGTGCATGTGACAATAAATATAACTTGAACTTGAACTTCTTAAATTGTTTGGCACCATTATAAAGTCCTATGTGAGTTTTGTTTGTGGACAAAAATGTGTTGGTACGCATTTCGATTAAAAATTAAGATAAATCTATCAATGATTTTTTCCTATCAATCTATCCAACATTGGGGACACTAACTTGTAATATAATAAGTGAAGACACAAGGAATTGCAGATGCTGGAATCTTGAGTAAAACACAAAGTGCTGGAGGAACTCAGTGGGTAATATGGGGAATCAAGAACCAGGGGACATAGGTTTAAGGTGAGATGGAAAGAGTTAATAGAAACTGAGGTGCTACTTTTTCCACACAGAGGGTAGTGGGCGTATGGAATGAGCTGCCAAAG
The DNA here is from genome assembly GCA_035221665.1 of Okamejei kenojei. Classification (NCBI taxonomy): domain Eukaryota; kingdom Metazoa; phylum Chordata; class Chondrichthyes; order Rajiformes; family Rajidae; genus Okamejei; species Okamejei kenojei. The sequence continues at coordinate 28,130,569 of CM069136.1, forward strand.
GATGTAGTTGAGACAGGTGAAATAACAACATTTAAAAGACATTTGGACAGGTACATGGATAGGAAACGTTTAGAGGGATATGGGCCAAATGTGGGCAGGTGGAACTAGTGTAGATGGGGTATCTTGGTTGGCATGGGCAGGTTTTACCAAAGGGCCTGTGACTGCGCTGTATGACTCTATGGATCTATCTATCGAGGACATGAACAGGATCACTCACCTATCCATGCTCTCAAGAGATGCTGCCTGACCTGCTGAGTTACTCCAGCACTTTGTGTTTTACATAATAACTGAACTCTAAGTCTAAAATAAATCAAGGGTGTAACACATTTGCTTGGATTTTCCGTTAGCTAAGAATAATTAATAAACATACGTGTCGCGTTAGAAGGATCGGTACGACCTAGTGACATTTACGTTCACGAGAAAGGCACTGGATTTTAAAGCACTTACTCCCTCTTTGTTCTGTATTCTATGATAGAGGCGTTCAAGAGGCTTTAAGATAATACATAGATATGCAGGTAATGGAGGGATATGGATCACGTGCAGGCAGAGGAGATTAGTTTAACATGACGAGATGTGTAGGAAGGAACTGCAGATGCTGGTTTAAACCAAAGAAAGATACAAAAATCTGGAGTAACTCAGCGGGACAGGCAGCATCTCTGGAAAAAAGGAATAGGTGATGTTTCGGGCCGAGACTCTTCTTCAGACAGAGAGTCAGGAGAAAGGAAAGGAAACGAGAGATATAGACAGTGATGTAGAGAAATATAGAGCAAATGAATGAAAGATATGCAGGAAAATAACGATGATAAAGGAAACAGGCCATCATGTGCTAGATGTAAACGAGGTACAGACAATGAGACTCAACATGATGACTTTCAAGCTGGTAACATAATGCCCTGTTGAGCACAGACGTGTGGGCTGAAGGGACTGTTCCTGTGCTGTATAGATCTAAGTGCCATATTCTATTCTAACCATATTCTATAGTTACGCATCATTGAGAAGGATTTATCCCACAGGCAAGTTTATTGAAGGAGGAACTTCATGGACAGACAGCCACGTCCCACCTGCTGCCAGTTCTGCACACACGTGCCTGACTACTGCCTTGTCGTATTTAATTTTATTTTGTGAATCCATGTGTGGCCGCTCTCACTCAGCAACTTATTTGGTTGTTCTTCGGTAGTTTTTAAGTTTTAAACATTTCCTCTCTGGATGAGCAGATAATTGACCCAGCATTTCACTCACTGGTTCGGCTGGGGGAAGCAGTGATGACCTTTATGGTCAATGCTGGTATCTCTCAGCCCAGTTCTACACACTGACTGGTTGCTTCATGAATGTTCAAGAATGACGTAGATTACAGAGAGTGGTGGACACTGCCCGGTCCATCACAGGTACTGACCTCCCCACCATTGAAGGTCCATCACAGGTACTGACCTCCCCACCATTGAAGGTGCATCACAGGCACTCACCTCCTCAAAAGGATCTCCAGAAGACGCTGCCTCAAAAAGCAGCCAGCATCATCAAAGACCCACACCACCCTGGCCATCTCACTGCTACCATCGGCAATAAGGGACAGGAGCCGTGACCTTCAGGTTCAAGAACAGATTCTTCTCAACACTATTAATTTCTTCCATGTCAGATTAACCTTCTCTTAAGAACCTCTGCACAACATGCCTCAGCAACCTATAGTGTGTTCCATGTTCTAACCAGCTTACAGAGGATTTTCTAGATGTTTTTCACAAGTTATAGATGCAGAATTAGGCCATTCGGTCCATGAAGCCTACTTCGCCTTTCAATCAAGGCCGATCTATCTTTCGCTCTCAACCCTATTCTCCTGCCTTCCCCCCATAACCCCTGCTACATCCTTACAAATCTAGAATCTATTAATCTCCTCCATAAAAATACTTAATGATTTGGCCTCCACAGCCAAATGTGGCAATTAATTCCATAGATTCACCACCCTCTGACTAAAGAAATTCCTCCTCATCTGCTTTCTAGAGGTACGTCCTTATATTCTAATGCCCCTGTCCCACTTAGGAAACCTGAACGGAAATCACTGGAGACCTTGCGCCCACCCAAGGTTTCCGTAAGGTTCCTGGAGGTTCCAGTCACTCTCCCTAATAGTGGAAAGTGGTTCCGCGTAGTCGAGGCTTCTTCTATGTTCCTGCGATTATTTTTAAAAAAAAACAAAACCGGTCTCGACTAAAAATAGGTTGCCGTTTGGTCGATGCCAGTGGAGTGGGGTTGCTATTTACTTACAAGCAGTCGAAGGCAATCTCCTTCGCTGACCGGCCATTTTGATTGGCTCGCTGGAGTTTTCAGCAAAGATCCTATCGGATCGTTGGTGTTCAGGACCTAGAAGATCCGCTGGAAGGTAAAATGCCCGCTAACCTTATTAACCTTGTTAAAACTGTCTCCACTCCTTCTCCCCCCCGTTCTCCCCTCTTCTCCCCCCTTCTCTCCCCTTCTCTTCCCTTCTCTCTCCCCTTTTCTCCCCCATTCTCTCTCCCCTGCTCTCTCCCTTTCTCTGTCCTTCTCTCCCCTTCTTTCCCCTTCTCTCCCTCCCGCGCTCTCTAAAGGACTTACCGTGCTCCGTGGCAGACGTTTACCTTCCTCTTCATCACGCAGACAGCGCTCCTCCGCTGTCCCTGGCCCCCACCTTTGCGATGTGTTTGTGTGTGTGCGCGGTTGGAAGCAAAGATCCTATAGGATCTTTGATCAGTAGATGCAGCTCACGCTTCGGTCGAGGCTTTCCAGGCAAGTGACCAAAACCTTTGGTGACTCATGGAGAGTGACCGGAACCTCCGGGAACCTCTCGGAACCTCACGGAAACCTTGGGAGGGGCTCCAGAGGTTTCCGTTCAGGTTTCCCAAGTGGGACAGGGGCATGAGGCTGTGCCCTCTGGTCCTAGATTCTCCCACCGGTGGAAACATCCTCTCCACAGCCACTCTTATTTGACATTAGGAAATGGTTTATAGTTTATGCCCACTGTTATCATGTGATTTCCAAAAGGCTTTTGATAAAGTGCCATGCCAAAGATTACTGCAGGGAAAAAAATCCCAAGGTTTGAGGGGTAAGATGGTGGCAAGGGCTGGAGACCAGCTGGATAATGAGAATCCGAGGGCCATCACTGGGTCTTCCACACATTGGCAAGATGTTACAAGTGAAACCTTGGAGGTTAGCATGGAAAACAAAACTTTCCACTGTAACTTGTTACACGTGATAATAATAAACCTGTATCTAATAGAGAAGATTATGGCATTTAAAGATTTGCCTCCAGAATCTCATTGAAATAGACATCTGCAGATGTGCAAGTTTAAAGAATGCCAACTTTATTTTCATTGGGCAAAAAATCAACGCAGAAATCTGTTTATCATTTAGCACAAATGTATTTTAATTCATCATCCTTTGCCAGGATTCCCCCAAGGATGGATGATGGAACTGGAATCATTTCCATTCATCCTGTTCCTCCTGCTTGGCGTGTTGTGAAGGTGTAGTAATGGTGCAAGTGTCAGATTAATTCAGTAGCGTTTTTCCTTGATTCAGGGGGTTCATAGCATGCCCAAGCAACACGGCTGACTGCTCAGTATGAGCAGTGCTAATGCTGTTCAGGCCCCACTAGGATCTCCCGGTTTCCAACCATTTTAACTACCCTCCCCATTCCCACACGGACCTTTCTGTCCTTGGCCCCCTCCATTACCAGAGTGAGATCACATGCAAACTGGAGGAAGAATGACGGGGAAACAAGGAACTGCAGATGCTTCGTTAATACACAGAAGAACACAAAGAGCTGGAGTAACTCAGTGGGTGAGGCAGAATCTCTGGAGAACATGGATAGGTGACGTTTCTGGTCACTACCATGCTGAGTTACTCCAGCACTTTGTGTCCATCAATGTGGAGTTACAGTTTCAACGTTGCTGCGCCTTAATGCATTTGTCTAGATGCTCGAGAGCGGTCCTGACCTCCCATCCACCTCATTGGAGACCCTCGGACTATCTTTTATCGGACTTTCCTGCACTTAACTAAATGTTATCCCCTTTATCCTGTATCTGTACACTGTGGGTGGCTTGATTGTAACCATGTATAGTCTTACTACTGTCTGGATAACACGCAACAAAAAGCTTTTCACTGTACCTCGGTGCACATGACAATGAACGAAACTAACAAAACTAAACTAAACAAGATTGAGTCGTTAAGCTCTATTGTCCCACTATAACACGAACGTATGAATGGTGAACTGCAGACACCACCATGGCCCGTCATAGAGTCATAGAGACATAGAGCACAGAAACAGGCCCCTCAGCCCACCTTGCCCACACTGATCAACATGCCCCATCTACACTAGTCCCATCTGCCAGCACTTGGCCCATATCCCTCCAAACCTGTCCTATCCATGTACCTGTCCAAATGTTTCTTAAATGCTGCAATGCTATCTGCAACTAAAACCTTCGGCAACTCGTTCCATATACCACCACCCTCTGAATAAAATGACTCCTCGGGTTGCAATTAAATCATTCCCCCATCACTTTAAACCTCTCGTTCTTGATTCCGAACCTGCACCCCATCCAGTCAGCTCATGCTTCGTGTGACTGTAGCTTCAATGCCACTTTTCTGACAGCTCCCGGTAATCTTTCACCCCCTTGCTTCCCAAGAATCTATTCTGCTCAAAAATCCCCAAAGACTCTAATTCCTCTGTCTAGGCTTTATGGAAGAGATCTTCAGTGACTCACAACCTCTGGGTGAATACGTTTGCTATTGTCTGTTTTAAGTAGGTGACCCCTTATTTTCAAATCAAGACTTCTAGATTCTCCCAGGGGGCCACGGTGGCACAGCGGTAGAGTTGCTGCCTTACAGCACTTTCAGCACCAGAGCCCCGGGTTCGATCCTGACCACAGGTGCTCTCTGTACGGAGTTTGTACGTTCTCCCCCTGACCGCGTGCGTTTTCTCCGAGATCTTCGGTTTCCTCCCACACTCCAAAGACTTACAGTTTTGTCGGTTAATTGGCTTGGTATAAATGTAAATTGTCACTAGTGTGTGTAAGATTGTGTTAATGTGCTGGTGATCGCTGGTCGGTGCGGACTCGGTGGGCCGAAGGGCCTGTTTCTGCGCTGTATCTCTAAACTAAACTAAAATCAAGGCGAAATGTCTCCACCACATCAGCACGTTATCTCACAATATTGGATTTCCAGTTGTTATCCACCAGGAGGCACCAAGAACTGTAGATGCTGGAATCTTGAGTAAGACACAAAGTACTGGAGGAACTCAGCGAGCCAGGCAACATCTGTGGAGGACATTGAAAGGTGATGTTTTGGGTCTGACGAAGAGTCCTGAGAAGAGAAATGTCACCTATCCATGCACTCCAGAGATGCTGCCTGACCCGCTGAGTTACTCCAGCACTTTGTAAGTTACCCTCACTCTTCTAAACTCCAGCAGATACAAGCCCAACCCAATTAATCTTTCCTCATTTAAAACATGTCCATCTCTCTTTTGAGATTATATCCTTTTTCATTTTTCCATGCAAAAATTTGTTTTTTTTCCCCCCCACATTTTATACTCTGCCAGATCTTAAACCATTCACTTAATCTCTCCACCATCTCTTTATAATCTTCTGATGACATCTTCACAATTTACAATTATACCCATCTTTATGTCCTCAACAGATTTAGCCTTCATCCAATGCCGTTGCCCAAATCATTTATATAAATGGGAGGCACAGCGTGTATTGCTGCCTTATGGCGCTAGAAACCCGGGTTCAATCTTGACTACGGGTGATGTCTGTACGGAGTTTGTACCTTCTCCCTGTGACCGTGTAAGTTTTCTCAGGGTGCTCCGGTTTCTTCCCACATCCCTCGTGTCCAATTGTCCCTCGTGTGTGTAGGGTGGTGCTAGTGAACGGAGATTGCTGGTGGGTGCTGACTTAGTGGGTCGAAGGGCCTGTTTCCGTGCTCGTTCTCTGAACTAAAGTAAACAAAACAAATTCTACAACATCGAGGCACCAGTCACTGCCCCCAAGCTTTCACAGAACATCTTGTCCACAGGAGAAAGATCCATTTATGGCCCTCCTCTGTTCCTCATTATCCTGCCAATATTCAACCTTGCCAATATCTTACCTCTCAAGCCTTGAGATTTTATTCTCTGCAATAATCTTTCGCATGGCACTTTATCAAATGCCTTCTGGAAATCAACAGATTGTCTAAACTACAAATTGTTTCCTAATGTCAAACAAAAAAGCATCTAGAACGCCTCTATAGGTTGCTTAGAACATGGAACACATTATAAGTAGTTCAGTTTAGTTTAGTGTTGTTTGGAGATACGTCGCGGAAACAGGCCCTTCGGCCCACTGAGTCCGGGCCAACCAGTAATTCCCGCACATTAACGCTATCCTACACTCACTGGGGACAATTTTACATTTTATTCCAAGCCAATAGTCAGGATTGAACCCGGGTTTCTGGTGTTGTAAAGCAGCAATTCTACCGCTGCGCCACTGTGCCGCACAGGCATATGGTGCAGAGGTTACGACCAGCGAATAAGTACATGTTAACGGGTTAATTTCAAATCCCATAAAATCTCTGTGCTTTTCTAATTTCACCCTCCACTCTGAACAGCCCAAGGATAGCTTAAACTTTGGCAGCGATGCACCGAGCCAGCCAATAGCCTGTAAATCCTACAGACTGTGCGGTAATACTTTGTACCCCCCGTCAAGATTCTCTTTAGATTGTAAAAACATGCAATGCATAAACTTACAGAGAGCTCTCTGTATCCCCAGATTATTGTAAGCTTAAATGGAGGAATGAATATACATGCCAGTTGAACCCAGTCTACAGGGGATTGATAACAGATTGTCCATATTCATTTGCAAGCAACCATCATGAGCGTGAGATCTTGCCAATTGTCCAGAGCGATCCAGTTTATGGAGCTTCCGAAACGCAGCAAGTCCATGAGAAAATGTAGCCAGAACCCCATTGATGTGATTATTGCGGACTTTCTTTGGAAAGGGACGAATCCTGTCCTTGTGAGGATGAAGATTGGAGATGTTGACAATGAAGCCTCATGGTCCACTTTTGTCATCACCATTTTATGAATCTTATTCTTGCTCTCACCGCTACACACCTCTGCAACCAACAAACTCCATGAAAACAGGTGGCACAGTGGTGCAGCGATAGAGTTGCTGCCTCATAGCACCAGAGACACGGGTTTGGTCTTGACAATGGGTGCTGTATGTGTGGAGTTTGTACCTTCTCCCTGTGACCGCGTGTGTTTTCTCCAGGTGCTCTGGTTTCCTCCCACACTCCAAAGACGTGCAGGCTTGTAGGTTAATTGCCTTCTGCAAAATTGTCCTTAGCGTGTAGGATAGAACTAGTGGGAACGAATGATCGCTGGTCGGCGTGCACACAATGGGCCGAAGAGCCTGTTTCCATGCTGTATCTCTAAATTGAACTAAACTGTGCCCTCTGGTTCTTGATACCCCTACTAGCCAAGCCAATTAACCTACAAATCTGTACGTCTTTGGAGTGTGGAACGAAACCGAAGATTTATTCTATCTATTCCCCTCTTGGTTTTATACGTCAATAAAATCGCCCCTCAGCCTCTTGCACTCCAAGGAACATAGCCAAGCAAGAAAGCAGTTGTTGAGGACTCTGAGTGCAGCACGGTTTCTAAAATCCAATGGCAACTGGAAAGGGTGCAGAGAAGATTTACGAGGATGCTGCTAAGACTTGGATTCCCATACTGGCCTTTCTGTCATGGGCCGCCTCCACTGTTAGAGTGAGGCCCAACGCAAGTTGGAGAACAGCACCTCATATTTCGCTTGGGCAGCTCACACCCCCAGTGGTATTAATATTGACTTCTCTAACTTCAAGTAACCCTTGCATCCCCTCTCTCTTCATCCCTCCCTCACCCTAGTCGTCGTACTAGTTTCAGCGTCGTCCTGTTGACTTTCACAGTCTGTATAACTCGTTATCACCTATCCCAGAGCCAACAATGGACCATTGTGGGCTCCACCTTTCCTTGATCATCATTGCTGGCTTTGATCTGTCTTTTTGCATATCTTTCATTAATTTGTTCCATGTAACTCTTCATATCTCTCGGTTCCCTTTCCCCGATTCTCAGTCTGGAGAAGTGCCTCGTCCCGAAACGTCACCTATTCCTATTCTCCAGAGATGCCGCCTAACCCACTGAGTTACTCCAGCTTTTTGTGTCTATCTTAGGATGGGACATAATAGACAATAGACAAAAGACAATAGGTGCAGGAGTAGGCCATTCGGCCCTTCGACCAGCACCGCTATTCAATGTGATCATGGCTGATCATCCATAATCAGCACCCCGTTCCTCCTTATCCCCATATCCCCTGACTCCGCTATCTTTAAGAGCCCTATCTAGCTCTGGCTTGAAAGTATCCAGAGGACCGGCCTCCACCGCCCTCTGAGGCAGAGAATTCAACAGACTCACAACTCTGTGTGTGAAAAAATGTTTCCTCATCCCCATTCTAAATAGCTTACCCATTATTCTTAAACTGTGGCCCTAGGTTCTGGACTCCACCAACATCGGGAACATGTTTCCTGCCTCTAGCGTGTCCAAACCCTTAGTAATCTTATATGTTTCAATAAGATTCCCTCTCATCCTTCTAAATTCCAGAGTATACAAGCCCGGCTGCTCCATTCTCTTAGCATATGACAGTCCTGCCATCCCGGGAATTAATCTTGTGAACCAACGCTGCATTCCCTCAATAGCAAGAATGTCCTTCCTCAAATTTGGAGACCAAAACTGCACACAATATTCAAGGTGTGGTCTCACTAGGGCCATGTACAACTGCAGGAGGACCTCTTTGCTCCTATACTGAACCCCTCTTGTTATGAAGGCCAACATGTCATTTGCTTTCTTCACTGCCTGCTGTACTTGCATGCTTACTTTCATTGACTGATGAACAAGGACCCCCAGATGCCATTGTACTTCCCAACCTGACACCAGTTAGATAATAATCTGCTGCCAAGTGGATAACCTCACATTTATCCACATTAAACTGCATCTGCCATAAGTTGAGCGTAGGAGGTTGTGGTGATTTTGCATTGGGACCATTCTTCAGACTGAAGTATAATTGAAACCAGGCCTGTTGGAACAAGAATAAATAAAACTGCGGTGGGTATTGATCAAATTCCCAGACCACTTGAATTACCTGAATGTTGAGTTTACTCTCTGGAAGATTCAAATACCAACTTGGGGTGTTTGCACACACTGGGTGTGAATAGTGGCCACAAAGCTCACATGAATCTTGAACTGAAAACATAGCGCTGGAGGAACTCAGCGGATCAGGCAGCATCTGTGGAGGTAAATGGACAGACAATGTTTCAGGTCGGGACCCTTCTTCAGACTGATGGAATGGGGGTGGGGGGGGGGGGGGGGGGGGGGCTGGAGTGGGGGAGGAAGCTGGAAAAGAGATGTGTGCAGGACAAAGCCTGGCATGTAGTACACAGAGCATAGAACAAAGAAAATAGAACAGTACAGATCAAGAACAGGCTCTTCGGCCCACAATGTCCATGCCGACCATGATGTCAAGACCAGCTCTCATCTGCCTGCATTTAATCCATATTCTTCCATTCCCTGCCTTTCCATGTGCCTATCCAAGAGGCTCCTAAACAACGCTATTGTATCTGCCTCCACCACCAACCCTGGCAGCGTGTTCCAGGCGCCCACCACCCTCTGCAAAAAAACCTGCCCTGCACATCTCCTTTAAAGTTTGTCCACTGAGCTGTAGTAGGGGAGAAAGCTGGATCAGATGTGTGGATGGGACAAAGTCTAGCCAGCGGAAGATGATTGTCAGCAGTTTATCAGTCAGTGCCTTTAGTCCATCGACATAGGCCAGATTTTTATGGGAGATATTGGGGAAATTTAAACGAAAACATAGACTGCTGCTCAGTAGTTTACTGAAAGGCATAGATGAGTAGAGAGAGAGAGAGAGAGGGAGAGAGAGGGAGAGAGAGGGAGAGAGAGAGTTTAGAGAGAGATACAGCGCAGAAACAGGCCCTTCGGCCCACCGAGTCCGCACCGACCAGTGATTCCCGCACATTAACACTATTCTACACACACTAGGGATAATTTACATTTGTACCAAGCCAATTAACCTACAAACCTGTATGTCTTTGGAGTGTGGGAGGAAAGCGTATATCCTGGAGAGTGGTCGCGGGGAGAACGTACAAATTCCCCACAGGCAGCAACTGTAGTCGGGATGGAACCCGGGTCTCTGGTGCTGCATGGCTGTAAGGCGGCAACTCTACTGCTGCGCCACCGTGCCACCCTTGTTATGATGTGGGGAGTGGATCGGAGCTTTGTGCAGTTTTCACGTTCTCCCTGTGACCGCGTGGATTTCTTCCGGGTGCTCCAGACCTCACGCCCGCTTCCTCTCTCAGCCCCACCTGCACCCACCCGGCCCTCACCCCTGCTGTGTGTTCACCATCCCCCCTGACCTCCCTCTTTCTGATATAGGAGCCTTACCTACAAAGGGTCTGAAGAAGGGTTTTGACTGGAAATGTCACCTATCCATGTCCTCCAGAGATGCTGCCTGACCCACTGCGTTACTCCAGCACTTTGTGTCCTTTAGTGTCATAAGTTCATAAGTCATAGGAACAGAATTAGGGCATTCAACCATTGAGCCTACTCTGATCTATCATGGCTGATCTATCTCTCCCTCAACCCTATTCTCCTGCCTTCTTCCAGTAGCCTTAGACACCCTTACTAAATGAGATCCTATCAATCTCTGCCTTAAACTACCCAATGACAGCTTCCACTGCCATCTCTAGCAATGAATTCCACAGATTCACCAACTAGAGAGCGGTCCTGACCTACCATCTATCTCATTGGAGACCCTCAGACTATCTTTAAGAAGGAACTGCAGATGCTGGAAAATCGAGGTAGACAAAAATACTGGAGAAACTCAGCAGGTGAGGCAGCATCTATGGAGCGAAGGAAAAACGTCGCCTTTTTCCTTCGCTCCATAGATGCTGCCTCACCTGTTGAGTTTCTCCAGTATTTTTGTCTACCTCAGAATATCTTTAATCAGACTTTACTGGACTTTATCTTGCACGAAACGTTATTCACATTATTCCCTTTATCCTGTATCTGTACACTGCGGATGGCTTGATTGTAATCATGTATTGTCTTTCCACTGACCGAATAGCACGCAACAAATAGTTTTTCGCTGTACCTCGGTACACATGACAATAAACTAAGCTAAACTAAAACAAAACCCTCAGACTAAAGAAATTCCTCCTCATCTCCTTTCTTAAGGCACATCCTTTTATTCTAATCCTTTATTCTGATCCTTTATTTTATAAATTGGTTCTATTACATACAGTAAACATGGGAGAACGGGTTGAGTTCTGCTGAAGTTTTTAGCTCCTTTTTCTTAGATGCTGCCAACTGCTGTTCCAAGTTGGCTCTTCATTGGGGCCTTGGGAATTCTGGCCGACCCCTGCACAGAAGAGGTCAGCAAATGGGGCCATTCTGGGGTACTGGAAGCAGCTGATTTCTGAGGAATCAGGAGGAATACTTGCCAATTTCAGATCTTCCTGCATTCAGTAATTTAGTTTAGTTTAGTTCAGTTCAGTTCAGTTCAGTTCATTATAGTTCAGTTCAGTTCTGTTTATTTTTAGTTTAGTTTAGTTTAAAGCATGGAAACATAGATGTTGCTCAAGCTCACAAAGAGTGTGGTGGGAACATGGAACGAGCTGCCGGAGGAGGTGATTGAGGCAGGTACTTGAAAAAACATTAGACGTTTGGACAGGTACATGGATAGGAAGTTTAGAGGGATACGGGCCAAATGCAGGCAAATGGGACAAGTGTAGATGGAGCATCTTGGTCAGCATGGGTAAGTTGGGCGGAAGGGTCTGATTCAGTTGGGAGAGGCTAGACAAAATGCTGGAGAAACTCAGCGGGTGAGGCAACATCTATGGAGTAAAGGAATAGGTGACGTTTCGGGTCGAGACCCTTCTTCAGATTAATGTGGGGGTGGGGGGCGCAGGAAGAAGAAAGGAAAAGGCGGAGACAGTGGGCTGTGGGAGAGCTGGGACGGGGAGGGGAAAGAGGGAGAAAGCAAGGACTACCTGAAGTTGGAGAAGTCAATGTTCATACCGCTGGGGTGTAAACTACCCAAGCGAAATATGAGGTTCTGCTCCTCCAATTTGCGGTGGGACTCACTCTGGCTATGGAGGAGGCCCAGGACAGAAAGGTCGGATATGGAATGGGAGGGGTAGTTGAAGTGCTGAGCCACCGGGAGATTGGGTTCATTAATGTGAACTGTGTGGAGGTGTTGGGCGAAGCGATCGCCAAGCCTGCGCTTGGTCTCACCGATGTAGAGCAGTTGACACTGGGAGAGGCTGGGCAGTCTAGGACTTTATTCTTTGGGGCCCAGGAGGCTGAGGGTGATCTTATAGAGGTGTATAAGATCATGAGGGGAATAGATAGGCTGAATGCACAGAATCTTTCACCCAGGGTAGGGGAATCATGGGTTTAAGACAAGAGGGGAAAGATTTCATAGGAACCTGAGGGGCAACTTTTTCACGCAGATGGTGGTGTGTATATGGAACGACCTGCCAGATGATGTGGTTGAGGCAGATAAAATTATAACAATTAAAAGACATTTGGACAGCTACATTGCTAGGAAATGTTTAGAGGAATTTCAACCAAATGCGGATAACTCTGATGGGGCATCTTGGTTGGCATGAATGTTAGGCTGAAGGGCCTGTTTCCGTGCTGTGTGTCTCTATGAAATAGGCCAAGCAGCCCACCAAGTCCACACCGACCATCGATCGCCCTTTCACACTAGTTCTGCATTATCCCAATTTCCCAATCACTCCCGACACACATGGGGCAACTTCTGTTTCATAGGGGCCAATTAATATGCAAATTCGAACATATCTTTAGAACATTGGAGGAAACTGGAGCACCTGGAGAAAATCCATGCAGTCACAGGGAGAATGTGCAATCCACGCGGACAGCACCCGAGGGCAAGATCGAACCCGGGTCTCTGGAGCCGTGAGGCAGCAGCTCTTCCAGTTGTGCAACTTAAGGTGTCATGGAGTCATAGAGTGATGCAGTGTGGAAACAGGCCCTTCGGCCCAACCCACCCACACTGGCCAACATGTCCCATCTACACTAGCCCCACCTGCCTGCATTTGGTCCATATCCCTCCAAACCTGTCCTATGCTGCGGTCTTTGTTTAGATTACAAATCCGACCCAGTTCAACTAGGATGAACTAATGCCCCTGTCCCACTTAGGAAACCTGAATGGAAACCTCTCGAGACTTTGCGCCGCACTCAAGGTTTCCGTGCGATTCCCGGAGGTTCCCGGAGGTTTTTGTCAGTCTCCCTAATGGTCGAAAGTGGTTTCCGTTTTAAAAATCGGTAATTTTTTAGTCGAAGCCGGTTGCAATGCTAGTTGAAGGTGGGTGCTGGAGGACAAAAACCTCCGGGAACCTCCGGGAACCTCCGGGAACCACACGGAAACCTTGGGTGGAGCTCAAATTTTCAAGAGGTTTCCGTTCAGGTTTCCTAAGTGGAACAGGGTAATTAGTTTTTAATGCATCTTATATACAGAATATATATGTGGTGTATATATACAGAAGCTTTACATTAAATACTGCCTGGCTACAATCCCAAAGATAACCACTGCAGCATATATTTTTATTTCGAAGTCACGTGAGTGACTGCGTGAATAGCCCGCCAGCCCGCATGCGCGTCAATACGTCTAACGCTTGGTGCACGTGCCAGAGCAGTTCTAAGTAATTTTATTCCAGCGGGCCACTCCGATAGCGGGCCCGAAGTAGCTATGGAGGCGGCCGGGGTTTGGACTGCCATGGAAGCTCCATAAGGAGATAGAGAGAAATTTTGCGGTTACCGCCGTTCGAGCTCCGCACGCGAGCAAGCGGACAAAATTGGAGACCGCCGTGGGGCTCCAAAGGAGCTGGGATTGCGGCGGCTGCCGTTCGAGCTCTGCTTGGGAGCAGGCGGCCGAAATTGGAGACCGCCATGGGGCTCCATAGGAGCTGGGATTGCGGTGGCTGCCGTTCGAGCTTCATACAGGAGCAGGCAGCTGAAATCGCAGGCCGCTGTGGGGCTCCATAGGAGCTGGGATGACGGCTGCCAGCATCAGAGCTCCGAACGGGAGCAGGCAGCCAGATTTGCAGGCAGCTGTGGGGTTCCGTAAGGAGCTAGGATTGCTGCTCAGGTAAGCTCAGCTGTCATAGCACCGGGCAATTTTAAACATAATTGCTGCTAACTAGGGGCTTAGCTATGCTGCAGCAGCATATTGTGTATGCTTTATTTTTGGGCGGCTATAATAGAGTTGGCATTATAGCAGTTGCCTCTCGGTCACGTTTGTGACTATCCTAGTCAATAGCATTCAAAGGTCATGTTGAATTCTTTGGCAATAAAACAATATATCTTATCATGCCATTAAGTTTATATTAAAAATGATCATTAAAAGGACATTTATTGTCACATACACTAATGGTGTAGTTAATTTGGATTTGCCATTGCAGTACAGAGCTCCTGGCTTAGGAAGCCTTTTTTGAGCTGTGCCTATCAGACACCTGTGGGAGCTACACTGGTGGCGTCATGATAATTTCCGTTCACTAGAGGGGACTGTTGGAGATTCCTTTATAAGACACTCCAACTATGTGCATATCGATAAAGCAGTTGAATCTCTGATTTAATGGGGATATGCTTCTTTTTATCATATGAACGTAATTGCTTATGACAATGCCACGTCCGTGGGACAAGTCTTGTCGGATGATTTGGGACAGATGTGGTTGGGCGTTGTCTCAATTAGACCATCTGATGAATCGGATGGTGGCATAAGAAATGCTCCATGTTATGAAGGCATGTCAGGCAGCAGCTCCTGGCTCAGGGTTGCAATATTCCTCCCACTCGGATGAAAGGAGTGGTGGAGATGGTGCCATAATATATGCACATATGCCTGAAGCAGCTCCTGGCTCAGGTTGCATAAGTCCTCCCACTCGGATGAATGTAATGCTCCGTATTACGGAAGCATGCACAGGCAGTTCAAGTCATATGCCTGTAGCTACCCTGGTTTCAGGGTTGGAATATTCCTCCCACCCGAAAGACTATCGGAGATGGTGTCACAAAATATGCTCTGGGTTGGAAGCATGCACAGACAGTCCGAGGCATATGCATGTGGCAACGCTTGGTTCGGGGTGCAATATTTCTCCCACTCTAGAGCGTGTCAGAGATCAGCATGGATCTGACTCCGAACATGACCCCGAACATGACTATGTGCCTGTAATGTGCGAGAATCGCATAAGGAAGAGCTGCTCATGCTTTTAAATTTGCTGTTCCCTCGGGGACGGACAAGCCACTACATGAGGAGTTGGCCAGCGACATCAGCTATCTAACAGATATGACAGACAGGGTCTGCAAATGGAACCTCGCTGAAGCTCCAACGAGCAAATCAACCCGGGGTCAGAGACGCTAGTAAGTAATGTCTCACTATTAACCTCCATAAACTCCAAAATGGAGTAGTCTGTCAGCCCAGGTTTGGGTTTACTGGCAGCATGGGCTGCCTAGTGGTTTTCAATGTCTCTGGGATAGATCAGGTTGATGTAGAGACATTGGCAGGGTGCCTTGCATAGTAACCTCTGTAAGTTCCAAGTAGGAACTTACACTATGACCCCTATGGCCAGCCAGTTGCATGATGGTCTACCCTGACCAGGGTATCCAGTTTGGTTACCCTGGTCAGGGTAGACCATCATGCAACTGGCTGGCCATAGGGGTCATAGTGACCAGGAAAGCATTGCATCATCATCTGTGATTGAGGTTATCAGAATGCTCAGTAAAATGAAGTAGTTGAAGTCTTCCTCAACATATGGTTTATTTCTCCTCAGTTAGTAGAGTTACTGGTTCATTGGAATCATCATTACCAACATTTCTGGGATAGGTAGTTACCAGCACGAAGCTGGTCTGGTATATAATATATTTTTTATCTGACCTGCAGGATATTGTTGTGAATCAACAATGTATTTATAATAATCCATAGGCTCTCAATACCAGTATTCCTGATTGAGTGGCGGGTCGAAGAGATTGCGTTGTGCACTTTGGCGACGTAGACATGTGGTTTCAGTCAAAGGACTGCGAGGTAATTCCTGATTCAGCCTTGCATTAAACTAATTTCCACTCTGAGGGAAAATGCTGAGTATTCGTGGTGACTCTTAGTCAAGAGTTGACAGGGAACTTGTATTCCCACATCAAAGGGAGACTGTGGTTTCAGCTCTAGTCATTAGGTTCTGATTATATGTTATCAGCTAAATGTATGAATAACTAGATAAAGCATCTTCCGTGGGTAGAAAAGCCAAAGAAATTCCGTCCGCAGGATCTATAGAGGAACAGGGGTTCCGAGTGCAATCAGTACAGCTCATCCGAGGATGAGTGGTCTGACCAAGGACTAGAGGGATATATTTCTGATACTTCTCAAGATTACGGAAATATGGTGCAGGCTGAATCGAGTTAATATTTGGCTAATCGGATTATGGGTTTACTTACCCAGTTAAAGATGGATGATTGGGTTTCTGCAGTTTAACTGATTCAAAGAATCGATCTTGTAGTTGCATACTCTGCCATATCTATACACATAAGGCACAGATTCTGCTGTTTTGATAACACACCTAAAGCCTATGCTGCCCTACTCAAATTAAAGGGCATTGTGTCATCGAGTTTTAGGTAATATGCAAAAACTTAAGCTGATAAAACTTATGGGTTATCGGTAGATACCTTTTGCGATATTACAAATGAGGCAACATTAAATTTAACAGTACCAATTTGCCTATTCAATCACGCCATGGTAGGCAGCTGAAGCAACTCTTATTTACCCAGTCATGCGTGACGCTGGGGCAGCCTGTCTTCTCGGGCAGCTAGCTCTGCACGATTGTATGAGAAGCTTGTGAACAACATGTGTGAGTTAATTTTAAACGGAAGTAACAGAGGTTTGTGTGGCTTCCAGTTTGAGCCTAGAGAAGTGTTTATGTGATAGCACAATTGACATTGCTTGTGCTGCCTTGTCATTTTCTGTAGTACCATAAGTGGAACAATAAATGATTGGTTATTCACTAACGTTATGCAGGGTGTCTTTTATTTGACCACTCTAATAGCCTACACTCTTTGTAGTGTGTCATGTATATCAGTAAAATTATTATGCAAATATTCTTCTATTTTTTCCTAATGGGACCAATATTTTAAGATGATTATGAATCTCAGCAACTGATCTCAGCATAAAGAACACAGCCTTTACTCAATCTCTGGCTTGGTCTCTACGTCATAACTGACATTAGGGTAGCTTGTTATGAAAATGATCTCATTAGCAAATTAGCAGGATTGCGTACATTTGAAGTTGACAGCATACCCACCAGAGCAGAGATCGGGGATGTCATTAGCTATACAAGTGCACTCAGTTTGCTAGTACCTATGAAATGAAAGATAGTTATTTTGTTATTCAATAGTCGCAAGATAATGCTGATGGCTTATTAGCAGCCAATAGAACGGATTTTCCCTTTCATCATACAGCATGAGGTTTTCACAGTGCAGTTTAATAAATTATAACATTTGGTTGAATATGTCTGAATATTTGTAGATAGAATTCTGCACAGTGTTGCATGAGTTATTGTCTAACTCAACAGTATTGGGACTACGGTCCAGTTAAGAACAATGGCCATGTATGCAAGTTAGCATCATGATATTAATAACTCATGTTTTTTCCTATCATTAATGGTTTATCTGTTTAAGTGTTTCACACACAAGTGGGTCACTGCATGAAACCACAGAGCATTGAAATCTTCACGTAGTCACTCACATGACTTAGAAAAAAAAATAGAAAGTTTAAACGAGAACTTACCTCCTCCAAGAAACACACATAAAAAAGGACGCAGAGCATAGATTGAAAGCTAAATGGATTGATAAAGCGTATCATTCTTCATTTACACACAAATCCAGATGTGTGGCAATATTAATCCATAAAGGGATACCTTTTAAACATACATCAACTATAATGGACAGTGATGGTAGATACATTATATTAATACAGGCCTGTACGAAGCTTTTCAAAAAGGGGGGTGGCATGGCAGGATTCCAAACATTTTATGTGAAATAATGTGCACGCAGTGCACATCACACGTGGGAAGCCCCTCACGTCCGTTTTCCAGTGCCCGCTTAAGGGCCCTGAAAGCTCTGGGGTTTTAGATGCTCTATGGTGCATTTTGAGCCTTATTTTGGAGCTTTTTGCAACAAATGAATGACCAATATTTCAGAAATAATTTTGGTCGAGTCAAGAGTAATGAGTAGGTGGAATGGGATGATTGGGGTAATTGTATACAGAATTGTTGTCCTTGTTTTAATAATCAAGTTGTATTGTTGTAAAATGTTATGTAAAATGTTATAAAGGAGCATGCAAAAACTGCAAATAAGTTTTTGCAGTAAAGAAAACCTTTTTTTAGAAAATGTTTTGTCTGTTGATTTGATTGCCTGTTACTGTTAGACTGTGTTAGTGTGTGCAGTGCATCTTTAATGGTCCTCCTGACCAAACAACTTCACATTACATCAACTTCAACATGAAATAGTTCAGTTTTCCGAGAATGTAACTGTGCAAACCAAGTCATGGGCAAAGTCATAGTGAATGTACATTAAGGCGAGTGCAGACAGCCTGTCATTGCTCATGGAAGTCCTGGCGTAGTGATGCAGGCGATGGACACTTGTGGCACGCCTGCATATATTACCATTTAGCAATAAATCATGTTTTCCAGTTACATTTTCCAAAAATGTAACTGCAAACCTAGTCACAACTTTGTCCAAGTTATGGGCAAAGTCATAGTGAATGTGGATTAAGGCAATTTCAGACAGCCCATCATTGCTCATGGAAGTCCTGGTCTTTCCTTCTTTGTGGATGTGAAAACGTGTTTGTCCTTGTTGGCTGGATCAAAGTAAGATGCCGAGCGAGATCGCGCCCACTGCAAGCATACCGCCTGAGGCGAGCATCTCTCTGCCGCTCAGGCTCATGTCCAAGGGTCCGGGCTACCTCTGCAGTGAAATGGAGGGGGACAGGCGGGGTCGGCAGAGCGCTGTGGAGAGACTGGCTGCCGACAAGGCCAAGCACTTGAAGAGCCAGTCGGCGAGGGGGTGCAAAGTGGAGCCCAATGGTTTGGGCAACTATGCCTCCGAGGAAGACAGCGGCAGCGGGGCCAGCAGCAGCACGAAGACTTACCTGGCCTCCGGCAACCCCCAGCAGAGCTGGCAGCTGGGGCTCCCACCTGACATGGTGCGTCGCTCCCGCTCCAAGAGGCAGCTCAGGCCCGACTCGCTGGTCATGTACCGGCAGAAGTGCGAGTTTGTGCGAGGAGCGGCGGCCACCAGCAGCGCCCGCAGTTTCAAGGGCACTGGCCGCCTGGTCCGTTGCCTGCTGCCCGGCTCTAGCGGCTGGGGCGACAAGCGGCAGGAGCTGGCAACGGGAGCAGCAACATCGGAAGGGGGAGAATTAGTAGAGGGTACAGAGGCTGCAGCACCCCAGGATGCACAAGTAACCACACCAGCAGCACTCCAGGGTTCACAAGTAACCACACCAGCAGCACTCCAGGGAGAAACAGCAGTCTCACCAGCAACACCCCAGGGTGCACAAGTAACTACACCAGCAGCACCCAAGGGTGCACAACTACACCAGCAGCACCCAAGGGTGCACAACTACACCAGCAGCACCCAAGGGTGCACAAGTAACCACTCCTGCAGTGCCCCAGGAAGCACCAGTTGCCATGCCAGCTGCACCCCAGGATGCACAAGTAACCACGCCTGCAGCATCCCAGGATGCACAAGTAACCATGCCAGCAGCGCGCAGAGAGGCAGCAGCAGGTCGCCCCAAAGAGCCGCTCAAACAGCAGGTTGGTGAAGGCGGAATATGGCGCTCGCACTGCGACCTCAGCTGCCGCTTCTCCCGAGCCTGCTCGGGCTTGGACAGTTTGCTACCGACGCCGCCTTCGAAAGCCTTGCGCTCAAGTTTCACAGCGTGAAAGGCCTGTCCCACTTGGGTGACATTTTCGGCGACAGCCTGAAAAAAGGTTGTCAAGTCGTGGTCGGGTCGTGACGCGGCCTGATGCGTGGTGACGCATGTAGTGACGCACGGTGACTCCTTGTCACCTCTGGATTTTGGAATGTTCAAAATCCAGGGGCGATATCTGGGTGTCTCATCATGTCGTGCACCCTGTCATACGCTGATGTATGCTGTCATGCGGGTGACAACCAGTTAGGGTTAGGGTTAGGGACCACAGATGGGCTTTAAAATATTCTTCCTTCAATGCATGGATCTTAAACATTAATATATTAAAATTAATACAATAAAATCAACTGTGCAAATGAAAAGATGTCTGTCCAGTTTTATTTACAGATGTATTGGTCCGCTTCCAGATCTAATCACCATCTCTAACTTTTCACAGGGATGGATTCAGTTCTAGGTTGTCAAATGACAGTTTAGGTGATCATTTAACACGGCTTGCATGATGCATGCAATAGTGTGCTCGGACGAAGTGCGTGGTTACCAGTCGGAATTATGCTCAATGAAGCATTCACATATTATTCTGTTTCAAATAATCACAAACTAAACATATTCACCAATCAAGACATGATATACACCACAATGACATGCAGCAAAATTATAATACAGTATCTCAACTCTTTTTACACTTTGCAATTAATGCAATTTCTATTATTTCTTTCCACTACCAAACAAAAATGTGGTTGGATTATTCAGCGTATGATCAACCTGTGTCAACAAATGCTGCACCATGGTAACATATATGCTTAACCATGCACACTACAGATTGATGCAAGCATGTTTTCTGTGAAAGACCGAAAATTATCATGACATGGTCATAGCATGGGTCGTTATTGCTATTGGTACATAAACACTCTGGCTTCCCACATAATTTATCCACAACAAAATATATAGGTTGCAAGGAAATTTCTAAACGCATTTTATGATAATAGCTGTTAAAACCGACCATACCCATCTGACAGGTTAAACATTACACTAACTGACAAGAGATGGCCAAAGGAGCAAATGTTCTTTTGGCAATATGTTTAAAGGTGTTAAAATGCCACATTACCAGACATTCAGATAAGATGAATGTGTTGTGAACAGCAATGAAGATACCCAGTTTGTACGCAACAGATTAAAAAACTTATTGAGAAACACTGTTTCCGTCATTCCCACTTCAGAATTAACGTTAACATTTCAACTGAAATATCTCCTGACCAAATTCGTGATGTATATGTCCGACTAGAAGTAAAACCTGGATAAATCCAACGTATAGTTGTGAATGTTGCTCAATAAATAACTACAGTACTGATACTCCATAATAAGACCATTGATTTGCCATTAAAATAAACTCTGTAATAATGTGTCAATGGTGACAGTGACAATTGAACACTGCGGATTTAATGTTTCATGTGTTCACTATTTAATTAATCCATCTTTATGGATTAAAACAAATAATAACATTGGGAATTAAAACACATTTGACTGCATTCCATTATCAAACATAGTCAATTTTCACTCTTGTAGATGGTTTATATGCAACCAATAATATAGTTACCTCACTCCCATTAACCCCGCCTAGTTAACATCAATCATAACGCCTTCCCCTTCCTGGGCGCAGCAGTAGAAGAATGTAGCTAGTGCTTGAAGATGTATGTAATACCCTGTGCTATCATTAAAAGATGTTGCACACTTTAAGAGCTTGTAAAGTGTTTATTTACATGGTGTCAGAAGTGGGATACGAACCCACGCCTGCTACGTAAGTTCAGGGAGATTTGTGACCTGCCCTCGAACCACATTCTTGAGAGGGCACGGTTCTTTACAAGGAGACAGTTGCCGGATGAACCTGTTGAATGTTTTATTGCTGATTTGCGTCATCTCGCCCAGCGGTGCCGTTTTGGTGACATGACAGACCAGCTCACTAGAGACATTTTAGTAACTGGCATGCGTGACCAGAGGCTGCGATGTGAGCTTTTGAGGAATCCGGATCTAACGTTGGAAAAAGCCGTGCATGCCTGCAGATTGTCTGAGGTCGTTGTTTTGCCAGATGACCACCGGGACTCGCGCAATAAATCTGTCAACCTGGCTGGGTTTAGAAGCCCACAGCCTCGGATGGGAAACAATGTTTTTCTGCCGCGTGCCAACCCTGGTCCTGGTGACGTGCCCCAAAAAAGGTGCCCAAACTGTAACTACATGCACCATAGACTGTCGACGTGTCCCGCATTTGGTAAGGCCTGTAACTTCTGTAAAAAGCTAAATCATTTCTCTGCCTCCTGTCGCTTATTCCGTTCCCGTGGGAGACAGGCACAAGCCTCCAGACCCAGTCTAAACATGCTGAGGCAATCTGATATCCGTTACGACTCACAGCCCAACTTAGCTGAATCCTATGATGCAGATCCAATTAATCCTCCCGAGGACTCGCATGTGTTTACCCTCCTACAGACACCCGCCCACCGCACTGATCCCTCCGTATCTGTGACTGTCAATGATGTAACCTTCCTTGCTAAGTTAGACACAGGTGCGAAGGTCAATGTTTTGTCCATGAATCTTTTCAACAAGATAAGGAATAATGAGCCTCTGGTTGCTGACGATGCTACCCTGCACGCCTATGGTGGAGAGATTCTAAGGCCTGCGGGGAGGGCCACTTTAACTTGCGTGCTGCAAAAGGCCACAAGAAACCTGGTTTTCTATGTTTTGAACTCTGACTGTGTAACCCTGTTGGGAAACCGTGCGTGCCAGGATCTTGGCCTGGTGTCCTTCGACCGCACGGTCCACAAAGTGCAACTGTCGTTTGACCTGGTTGCAGAATACCAGGACCTGATCGACGATGACCTGGGGAAGTTACCACTGACATACCATATTTCCATTGACCCAAATATACAACCCGTGGTCCGCGCACCTCACAGGGTGTCTCACGCCATGAAAGACAGGGTCGAGGCGATGCTCAACAAGATGGTCGAAAAGGGGGTGCTAGAAGCAGTTAGCGAGCCCACCGATTGGGTCTCCACCCTGGTTGCCACGATCAAGAAAGACAAGAACGAAATACGTGTGTGTATCAACCCGAAGGACTTAAACCTTGCCATCAGGCGACCACACTACCCCATGCGGTCTGTTGAGGATGTGGCGGCAAAGGTCGGGCAAGCCACCATCTTTTCGGTCCTAGACGCTAAGAACTCGTTTTGGCAGATCCCGTTGGACAAAGCGTCTTCTGACCTGACGACCTTCGCCACACCGTTCGGCAGATTCAAGTTCCTGCGAATGCCATTCGGCATCAATTCTGCTAGCGAGGTGTTCCAGCGAACGATGGAGCAGATATTCTCGGACCTGCCATGTGCCATCATCGTGGATGATATCCTGGTTTATGGGAAGGACATTGCCGAGCACGACCTGAACCTCCGCCGCGTCCTGGATCGGGCGCGACAGGCGAACCTGAAGCTGAATCCCAAGAAGTGCCGGTTTCGTGTCTCAGAGGTCACGTATGTTGGACATGTTTTCACCTCTAACGGACTAAAACCCGACCCCTTGAAGGCAGCTGCCATCTCCGAGATGGCAGCCCCCACTGACGTGCCAGGTCTGCAACGATTCTTGGGCATGGTGAACTACCTTGGAAAGTTTGTACCAAACCTCAGTGAGCTGAGTGCTCCCCTGCGGCAGCTGACAAAAAAGGATATCGCCTGGGTCTGGCTCCCACATCACCAGCAGGCCTTTGACTGCCTCAAGTCGAAACTGATTAGCACTCCGACGTTGCGGTTCTTTCGACGTGGGTCGCCCCATCACCGTCACCTGTGACGCTTCCAAGTTCGGCCTGGGTGTGGCCTGCCTTCAGTCTGTCGATGGATCGCTACATCCTGTCTCCTATGCCTCTCGCACCATGACGGACACCGAGCAGCGGTACGCTCAGATCGAGAAAGAGCTGCTCGCGGTGGTGTTCGCCTGCTCCAAGTTCAGAGACTTCCTGTTCGGCAGCAGATTTACGGTCGAAACCGACCACCAGCCACTGGTGACAATCCTGAACAAGCCGATTCACGCTGCCCCTGCCAGGCTGCAGCGTATGATGCTGCAGCTCCAGCGTTTCGACTTTGATATAATCTACAAGAAGGGCACCGAGATGCACATTGCGGACACCCTATCGCGCGCCCCGCGGACCTCCTGCGCTCGCCACCCCCTACGAAACAGAGGACTTGCTCGTACTGGGCGTTAACTTTATTCCCACCAAGCAGCTACAGGTTTTGGCCGAGCACACTGCTGCCGATCCGGTTTTGCAGCGGCTTGCCTCTGTGATTAAAGCAGGGTGGCCAACAAAGCGCTCCGCCGCGCCGTCTGAAACACAGCCTTTCTTCCTGGTCCGCGACGAACTGGTGCTCCAGGATGGCATTATCGTCAAGGGACATAAAGTTGTAGTCCCGTCCTCCCTGTTTGACTTTTACTTTTGTGCAGCCCATAGCGGACACCCTGGGGTCGATGCAACACTCGCCCACGCTCAGTGCCAATTCTATTGGCCTGGAATGGCCAAATATATCCGAGACCGAGTTTCTGCCTGCTCCACGTGCAACAGTCTTGCACCACACCAGCAGCGACAGCCCCTGCTGCAACAGCCCGCCCCTGCCTTGGCCTGGTCCTCGCTGGCTGCCGACATATTCGAGTGGCGTGGTAACCACTACCTTGTCCTGGTCGACTCGTACTCCAACTGGTTCAAAGTGGATTTGCTGACATCCCTCACATCGGAGATGGTGATCCGAAAGCTGCGGAAACACTTCTCCACTTTTGGGACCCCTGTCAGGCTGCAGACTGACAACGGCAGGCAGTTTACAAGCCGAGAATTCAAAAGTTTTGCCGACAAGTGGAACTTCGTGCATGTCACCAGCAGCCCAGAGTACCCACAGAGCAACGGCCTTGCAGAACGGGCCGTCCGCAGCGCCAAGCTTCTGATGGAAACAGGCGCGACTATCCAACTCTGATTTGTATTTGGATCTCCTGAACCTCAGGAATGTTTCAAGGGATCCGGCCATGGGGTCACTTGCTCAGCGTCTGATGTCCAGAACTACCAGATCTACCATCCCGATTGCCCAGCGCCAGCTGAAACCTCGGGTGCTGGAGCCCGCCTCCGTGCAGAGGCGAATTCAAGAGAAACATGACAGCCAGCGGCGTTCCCACGATCGGTCGTGCAGACCACTCGATCCTCTGTTGCCCGGACAGGTTGTTCGGTTGCAGACCGCCAGTGGTCACTACCGTCTGGCTACCGTGGTTGGGGTGTCCGACTCACCTCGTTCGTATCTGGTCGACTGTGAGGATACCATCTACCGAAGAAGCCGACAACACCTGCTTGCGGTTAATGAGCCACAGCCGCAGCCCCCGGGGCCCTATGCCCCGCCACTCTCCTACCAGCAGCCGGCTGCCGTCCCGGCTGGTGTTCCCTGCATGCCTCGGTCCCCGTCGCGGGCGCCTGGTTCCCCTCTGCGCGGGTCCCCTGTTGCCGGTCGCGGTTCTCCCTCTCCTGTTTCTCCCACCCCAATGCCCTTCCCTGGTTCCCCAGCTGCCTCGCGTCCTCCTGTTTCTTCTGCTCCTTCGGGGAAGGGGGGGAGACATCCATACGCGCTCGGGCCGGATCAGCAAGCCACCTGTTCGCTACGGCGATTTTGTTTAATTCTGCTGTTTAATTCTGTTGTCGTGACAACAATCTGTTTTTTGATTTCTAAGGGGAAGGATGTAGATGGTTTATATGCAACCAATAATATAGTTACCTCACTCCCATTAACCCCGCCTAGTTAACATCAATCATAACGCCTTCCCTTCCTGGGCGCAGCAGTAGAAGAATGTAGCTAGTGCTTGAAGATGTATGTAATACCCTGTGCTATCATTAAAAGATGTTGCACACTTTAAGAGCTTGTAAAGTGTTTATTTACATGGTGTCAGAAGTGGGATTCGAACCCACGCCTGCTACGTAAGTTCAGGGAGATTTGTGACCTGCCCTCGAACCGCATTCTTGAGAGGGCACGGTTCTTTACAAGGAGACAGTTTGCCGGATGAACCTGTTGAATGTTTTATTGCTGATTTGCGTCATCTCGCCCAGCGGTGCCGTTTTGGTGACATGACAGACCAGCTCACTAGAGACATTTTAGTAACTGGCATGCGTGACCTACATAACTACAGTACTGATACTCCATAATAAGACCATTGATTTGCCATTAAAATAAACTCTGTAATAATGTGTCAATGGTGACAGTGACAATTGAACACTGCGGATTTAATGTTTCATGTGTTCACTATTTAATTAATCCATCTTTATGGATTAAAACAAATAATAACATTGGGAATTAAAACACATTTGACTGCATTCCATTATCAAACATAGTCAATTTTCACTCTTGTAGATGGTTTTATATGCAACCAATAATATAGTTACCTCACTCCCATTAACCCCGCCTAGTTAACATCAATCATAACGCCTTCCCCTTCCTGGGCGCAGCAGTAGAAGAATGTAGCTAGTGCTTGAAGATGTATGTAATACCCTGTGCTATCATTAAAAGATGTTGCACACTTTAAGAGCTTGTAAAGTGTTTATTTACAACTCTGAAGACATTTCCAGTGCAGTAGGTGGGGGGGGGGGGGAATCAGAGCAGATGGATAGATGGCGGGGGGGGGGGGGGGGGGGGGGGGGGTTGAGAAGGCAATCGGTGCGGAATGGATGTATTGAGACTGGGGAATTAGTGTGTGTTGGTTGGAGTAGGTAAAATTGTGAGGGGAGAGCACGGGAGATGTCAGTGGGGGAATAAGGGATGGATGGTCCAAGTCAAAAGAGTTTATTGTCATGTGTCCCTGACAGGACAATGAAATTCTTTCTTTGCATAGCACAACAGAACATAGTAGGCATTGATTACAATTATATACTTAAATACACACATTAATTAATAAATTAATAAAGTGCAAATAACATGGGGGGTATTAATGTTCAGAGTTTTGTCTGAGCCAGGTTTAATAGCCTGATGGCTGTGGGGAAGTAGCTATTCCTGAACCGGGTCATTGCAGTTCTCAGGCTCCGGTACCTTCTACCCGAAGGTAGCAGGGAGATGAGTGTGTGGCCGGGGTGGTGTGGGTCCTTGATGATGCTGCCAGTCTTTTTGAGGCAGCAACTGTGGTAGATCCCCTCGATGGAAGGAAGATCAGAGCCGATGATGGACTGGGCAATGTTTACTACTTTTTGTAGTCTTTTCCTCTCCAGGGCACTCAAGTTGCCAAACCAAGACATGATACAACCGGTCAACAAGCTCTCTACTGTGCACCTGTAGAAGTTAGAAGCCCGTCATACACTCGGACCCTCCGTCACCCCACACTACAGCCGTCGCCGCCGCCGACCAGAAACGATGGGGGGGGGGAAAGGCGGGGGGGGGGCAAGGGGCCGGCGGGAGGTGGGAAAGGCGAGGGTATGGGGCGAGGGGCCAGCGGGGGGATGCTAGGGGCCGGTGGAGGAGTGGGAAAGGTGAGGTGGGCGGTGGGGGGGTGCGAGGGGCCGGCGGGGGGGGTGGGAAAGGCGAGGGTGGGGTGTGGGAAAAGCGAGGTGGGGGGGCGAGGGACCGGCAGGGGGGTGAGGGTGGTGTGGACCCAGCACCTGGTGTCGGGTCATGGCCGCTGCCAGCACTGGGTTCAGATTTAGTCGTTCCCGCTTCCCGCCCGGCGATGGGAGAACGGTCTCCGCGGACCGACCGACAATAGCAGACGGGACCAGCTGGCGAGGCTCTGACGCCGCGGATGGACCGGGCGGGCAAATACTGCACCCCCCCGGAGAAAGGGGAACTCCTTTTTTTTTTCCAACCCGTCCCGCGGGTCAGATTGGACCCTTCGCGGGTACTTTAACACCCCAGATATAAAACAAATAGATTCCCTGCAACGCAATATTTAACAACCCCACTCACCCAAACTAGGCCCGGAGCATCGAGGCGATGCATTGAAAATGGCGGACATCTGATCGCGTCAACTGTGCACGCACAGAGAGCCGGCGTCATTTTGCATCGCTTCTGCATCTTTGGTCACCAGCTTCCCCCCATTGCGCAGGTGTGGATGTTCGCAAATATTTTTTGAAAAAAAATTCCTCTGGCAAAAAGGGGGGTGCGATCACACCCAACAACGCACCCCCCCTTCGGACGGCTATGTAATAGGTGAATTATATGCACAAAAATTGACTCATTAATGTTTATGGACCAAATTTTGATAGTCTTTTGTTTTTTAAGAAAATATTTAATACAATTCCAGAATTAGCACAACACAATTTAATAATCGAGGAGACTTAAATTGTACATTAGATCCCTATTTAGATAGATCATCAAGACAACGTAAAATAAAATTGCATTCCAGTGATTTATTAAACGCATATATAGATACTAGTAGTATCAAAGATGTTTGGAGAATAGAAAATCCAACTGGATGAGAATATTCATTTTATTCACCGGTACATAAAACGTACTCAAGAATAGATTATTTTTTGGTGGACGCTCAGCTTATTCCATTTACTTATAATTTGAAATACCACAATATTATAATTTCGGATCATGCCCCTTTAACATTTATGATTAAAACAAATGGTAAGACGGAGAAACAGCCACAATGGAGACTTAACCCACAAATTTTAAAGGAAACAGCATCCCAGGAATATCTTACTAAACAAATTAATACATTCTTTGAAATAAATAATAACCCTGAAACATCTGCCTCCTTACTATGGGAAACATTTAAAGCATTTACTCGTGCAGCCATGATCTCCTCCCAAGCATTTTATAATAAAGAGAATCGGATGATACAACAGGCATTGGAAAGGGAAATTAAACAATTAGACATAGAGAATGCGGCTACACCAACCATGATAAAACACAATAAAATTGCAGTATTGAAATATAAATTGAATAACATATATTCAGACCAAGTTGTCAAATTTTATCAATACACTAAACAATTACACTTTGAATTTGGAGATAAACCTCAAAAATTACTGACTCGTCAATTACGGAAACTGGACGGGGAAAAACAATTCATAGGATTAAATCAGACAAAGGAGAATTACTAGTACAACCTAAGCACATTAATGAGAGATTTCTGCAATATTATCAAAACCTTTATTCTGCCAAAACGACAGATCACCGGACAGGAATAGAAGCTTTCTTACAAAAATGTAATCTTAAAGGGTTAGATTTGAAAGATAGAGAATTATTAAATGCTAAAATAAATTGAAGAATCTATCAGATCACTAAAAAATGGTAAATCCCCAGGACCAGATGGCATTGGCTCGGAATTTTATAAAACATTCTATGATCTGATTGTTTCCGTTTAAAGACACTGTATGAACATATTTATACCCAACAGAAATTACCAGAAATGCTAAATGAATCTATTATAACACTTATACCAAAAATAGATAAGGATCTGGATGATCCAGGATCATATAGAGCTATAGTTCTTCTAAATACTGACCAAAAAATATTAACTAAAATCCTAGCACAAAGATTAAGTACAGTGATTAATAAACTAATACACCCGGATCAAACAGGATTTATACCAAAACGATATTCCTCATATAACCTGAGATGATTATTCAATATTATATACTCAAAAAAGAAGTATTAACAAAGACCTAGCAATTATTTCGTTAGATGCTGAGAAAGCTTTTGACTAGGTGGAATGGCCCTATTTATTTTCGGTTATGGAAATGTTTCAACTGGGCGAGAAGTTTAGTACATGGGTAAAACTATTATATACGGCTAGAATATCAACAAATCACACATTATCAACAAATTTAGCTTAGCTCGAGGCTGCAGACAAGGATGTCCGTTATCCCCGCTATTATTTGCACTTGTAATAGAACCATTAGCACAAAGTGTGAGGTCACATCCTGAAATATATGGGTATAAAACTAAAGATACTGAAAATAAAATCTCCTTATACGCAGACAATGTATTAATTTACATCACAAAACCTGAAGTTAGTATTCCTAACTTATTAAATTTAATAACTCAATATGGCTCGTTTTCAGGATACAGAATTAATTGGAATAAAAGTGAAATCATGCCAAAAATGGAAAGTAATCCACATATACTACAACAATTCCCTTTTAAAATAGTAAATGAAAAACTCAAATAGCTTGGAATTTATGTAACAAAGAGATATACTTCTTTGTTTAAATTTAATTTTCCGCCTTTATTGAACAAATTACATAAGAATATTTTATATTGGAAAACATTACCTATTTCGATGTTGGGTAGAATTAATGCGGTAAAAATGATTTTTCTCCCACAATTATTGTACCTTTTTCAATTAATCCCGATATACCTCTCAAATTTTTTTTTAAGAAAGTTGACTCTATAGTCACCAACTTTATCTGGGATTATAAGAACCACAGAATAAATAAAAAACACTTATGTAAATCAAAAATAAATGGAGGTTTAGCACTACCAAATTTTATGTTTTATTATAAATATGAATTTCTGGTTGGAAGAACTGGACAAACAACCAGATTGGTTAAAAATGGAAAAAGAAGATTGTTTACCTTTTTGAAATTGGGTCGATTCTATTTGCTAATACTAAATTAAGCAAATAAACCTATAAAGAAAACCCAATAATAGACAGTGGAATACGCATTTGGAAACAATTAAAGAAGACGCTAAAATTGGATTGTTTAACACTATCCCTTCCCATTGTAAACATTGCTACATTTAAACCCTCAATGATGGATAAAGGTTTTTTGCAATGGAAAAATCATGGAATTATTAAGATGGGCGATCTCTATAGGAAAAATTCCTTTCTCTCATTTCAGGAACTACAACAAATTTATGGGCTTCATTTAAAAGACTACTTTAGATATCTACAAATTAGAGACTATGCTAAGTCAAATACAGAGGATTATAGAAATAGAAAGACAGAAATCTTGATGAATGCTTGAATAAACACCCGAACACAGAAAAATTGATATCTTATATTTATAATATTTTATTGGATAATGATGCACCCATGACGGAAAAATATAGGCAATCATGGGAAAATGAACTAGGTCAAATAATGGGGCCAGAAATATGGGATGAAAGCTTACAACATATACATCACTGTTCGTTAAATGCTAGACACTCTTTAATACAATTTAAAGTTTTACATAGATTGCACTACTCAAAAACCAAATTAAACAGAATTTTTCCATGTGTATCCCCTATTTGTGATAAATGTCAACACTTAGAGGCTAATCTTACACACACATTTGTAAGCGGTATAAAAGTTAATAATTTTTGGACGGAAATTTTTAAGATAATTTCGGAAGTTGTCAATACCAATTTGGTCCCTGATTCAAAATTAATAATATTAGGAATACTAGAACCAAATCAATTATTCACAACGAACCAAAGAACTTTTATCGATTATAGTTTAATAATTAGGAAAAAATTAATATTAAAATTCTGGAATGGCCCTATAAGCCCCACAATTAAAATGGGGACTATGGAAATGTCGGACACCCTACATTTGGAAAGATTAAGATTTGTCTTAATGGACAAACAAAAACTATTCATAAGAATATGGTCCCCATTTATTGAATATTTGAAGGGGCAAATTGGTTCAGCACGAGAACCTGACAGAAACCTGAATTAAGGAATAGATGAAGAATTATATTTTATAACCCACGGATATAGCTCCAATGATGCATAATCATATGAATACTCCATTCTTCTTTTGGTTTTTTTTTCTACTATTTTCTATCTATATAAAAATTTAAAAAATATAAAGTACAATTACGATACAATTGTTAATATAAATAATATTAATAATGTATGACTATAACAAACAAAATGTTTTTTATGATGTATTTACTTCTAATAATTTTTTTTTTTTAAATAAATAAATAAATAAACGAGAACTTACCGTTTGAAGTTTGATCTTTGTTTTATGAGAAGTTAAAGTGAGGGATTACGTGCCCTCCACTCCCAACCCTACTTCTCACAAAGATCATTCGGTGTTCTAAGCTCGTTAATCTTCCTATAGCTTAGGTCAGCAACTATTTTGTGGTTTCATACAGCTGCTTTGCAGATTGACACACATGCGGGCTGGCGGGCTCTGCAAGTAATACCTCACTTTAACTTCTCATAAAACAAAGATCAAACTTAAAACGGTAAATTCTCGTTTAATCTTTCTAATTTAGCACATAGTTTGTGCGTTCTCTCCGTGACCGCGTGCGTTTTCCCTGGATGCTCCTGTTTTCTCCCACATTCCAAAGACATACAGGTTTGAAAGTTAATTGGCTTTGGTAAAATTGTAAATTGTCCCTAGTGTTTATGATAGTGCTTGTGTGCAGGGTGATCGCTGGTCAGATGTACTCAGTGGGCCGAAGGACCTGATTCCACGCTGTATGCCTGAAGTCCAAAGTCTAAAGGGTCCCGAACCAAAACATTGCCTGTCCATTACCTCAACGGATGCTGCTTGACTCGTTGAGTTTCTAAAGCACTTTGACTTTTGCTCACGATTCCAGCATCTGCAGTTCCTTGTGTCTATAGTTCTGCTGCAGTTGCATTTAACTTTTTGAGAACCTTTGCCAGTACACATGACAATTGAACACTCTTGACTTTTGAAGTTTTTGACTTTTATTGTCTCTTCTGGTTTATTGCAAACATTTGTCGATTTTTGATTTGCAAAAATCTGCACTTTCCAATTTTATTTCTCAACATGTAACCAATAGCAGCTGGAGTATGTTTCCCTGCCATATTGAATAATTTTGCTTCATTGTTATGATAATTCCGCATGTAACCTTGAAAGCTTCAATTTAGCAACCCTGGGGCTTTGATTACCAAGACACCAATAGTTTAGGTGGAATACTTGTACAGTGGATCAGCTTTGTTACTTGTCTGTCTGTAGTATAACTTCCATTATTAGGTGATTAGACATAGCTTACATGAGGCCAGAACAATGACTTAGAGACACAGCACAGAATCAGGCCCTTCATCCCACCATGTCCATTCCGACCAAGACGTCACAGCTAAGATAGACCCATTTGCTCATTTTTGGTTCACATCAATTTAATCAATTTATTCCTCTATGGAGTTCTACAGCAAATTTCACGATGTACAGGGCATGTTTTATACCCTGTACAGTGTGGGAGGTGGTGGAGGCAGATATACCTGAGGGTGGTGGAACATGCTGTCGGGGGTGGTGGTGGAGGCAGATAGGAGAGTAAGAATGTTTTAGACAGGCAGATGGATATGCAGGCAATAGATAATAGACAATAGACAATAGGTGCAGGAGTAGGCCATTTGGCCCTTCGAGCCAGCACCGCCATTCAATGTGATCATCACTGATCATCCACAATCAGTAGCCCATTCCTGCCTTTCCCCTTATATCCCCTGACTCCGCTATCTTTAAGAGCCCCATCTAGCCCTTTCTTGAAAGTATCCAGAGAATGGAGGGATATGGATCATGTGCAGGCAGAGGAGAAAAGTCCCTTCTCGAGTCAAGTCCTGAGCTGAAACACCATCTGTCCATTCCCTCCACAGATGCTACCTGACCCACTGAGTTCCTCCAGCACTTTGTGTTTTGCTCAAAATTCCAGCACCTGCAGATTCTTGTGCCTCCTCAAAGCCACGGCAGTTTACACAGCAAGCAATCCACCAGAATGTTTTCTTATCAATCGTAGCGATAAAAAACTGGATCAGGGAAGGTGTGATGGTGTAACTTTAAGAGGACAAACTCCAAAATTGACAATCATATTCCAAACATGGACCTTGTTTTTAGATTTACTACCTTTTTTAAATCGGGATTACGGTGTGGGCAAATTCAGGGCAAAATTATTTGTGAGTCACTACACACATAAAATCAAAATGCCACTACTTTCTGGATTTTCAAATAAAATGCATTTTGATCATCTTTTGTGCTAAAGATTAAGAGATTGCATTTACAAGTAGTTTTGTGGGAAAATAAACAGTTTATATGAAAAAAAAATATCGTCATGTGTGGCAGATGTTCTTTACAGCTGCAAGTAATTTATCATATCGTTGGTTGTCCGTGACTAATACTATGTATTAGTTATTGGTCTTTGCTTCTTTGAGTTGTAATTATTCAGAAATAAAGAGGTTTTTAAATTCATTGCAACCTCTTTGTAGTGTGGCCGAATTTAATATTGGATACATAAGCCTTGAGTCATAGAGGCATGAAGTCGTACATGCTGGAAACAGGCCCTTCGGCCCAACTTGCCCACGCCGACCAAGATCCCCCATCTCAATCCTATTTCTCCTTTGAGTTTCACACCTCACTATGTTTTTACAGCTCCCTTCTGACCTTGTCCTAAAATCCAGACTCATATGTAAAACTTAAAGTGCTGGAGTAACTCAGCGGGTCAGGCAAAATCTCTGGAGAACATGGGTAGGTGACGTTTCCAGTCAGGACCCTTCTTCAGACTCTCCAGCCTTTACAGACTTTAGAGATACTGTGTGGAAACAGGCCCTGCAGCCCTCCTAGTCTGTGCCGACCAGCCACCAGTGCACTAGCACTATCCTACACACTAGGGGCAGTTTACAATTTACCAAAGCCAAATAACCCACAAACCTGCACGTCTTTGGAATGTGGGAGGAAACGGAGCACCCGGAAAAAACCCATGTGGTCACTGGGACAACATATAGACTTCGTACAGACAGCACCCATAGTCAGGATTAAACCCGTGTCTCTGGCGTTGTGAGGCGGCACCTCTACTGTTGCGCCATCATGCCACCCCAAATATACATTCATACGTTATGCCAACAATGCTCAATGTAAGTTGACAAAAATATGTCATTCTCTGGTTAGGGACTGTGGTGCAGTGGTAGAGCTACTGCCTTAAAGCGCCAGAGACTAGGGTTCGATCCTAACTATGGGTGCTGTCTGTACAGAGTTTGTACATTCTCCCCGTGACCTGCATGGGCTTTCTCCGGGTGCTCCGATTTCCTCCCACATTCCTAAGACATCCAGGTTTTTAGGCTAATTGGATTGGTAAAATTGTAAATTGCCCCTAGTGCGTGTAGGATAGAGTTAGTGTGCGGGCATCACTGGTCGGCATGGACTCTGTGGGCTGAAGGGGGAAGTTATGTTGAACAATGGACAAGGTGCTAAACTATACTAAGCTAAACTAGACTGCAAATGGGTGCGAGTGCAGATGGGCACAGAGAAGGGGAGTGGGGGGAGGAAAAGGGTGAGGGAGGGAGAAAGTGGAGGGTGGATTAGGTTAGTTTGTTCTTTCCAGCAACCAACAGGTTCTTGAACACTGCACAACACAAACCTCAGCAACTATGACCTTGTTATCTGTGTTGAACTGGGCAACGTCTACCCATGTTGGCCCTTCTCTGCAGTCTCTTGGGCGTTCATGTTACCCAACTAGGTAATGAGGCAAGAATCAGGCTACAGGCTGGCTGCTCACACACCATGGTTACAACCACGTATCAACTATAACACTACACAACACTAACCACTACCGCAGCAATGATGATCTTCTATGGTCAATGTTAGACAAAAGTGCTGGAGAAACTCAACGGGTGAGGCAGCATCTATGGAGCGAAGGAAATAGGCAACATTTCAAGTCAAAACCCTTCTTCAGACTGATGTGAGGGTGGGGGGGCGGGAGGAAGTGAGGAAGAGGTGGAGCCAGTGGGCTGAGAGAGAGCTGAGAAGGCGAGGAGAAAGTAGGGTCTACCTGAAATTAGAGAAGTCAATGTTCATACCGCTGGAGTGCAAACTGCCCAAGCGAAATATGAGGTGCTGCTCCTCCAATTTACGGTGGTCCTCACTCTGGCCATGGAGGAGGCCGAGGACAGAAAGGTCGGATTCGGAATGAGAGGGGGATGTTGAAGCGCTGAGCCACTGTAGGATCAGGTTGGTTATCGCGAACCGATCGGAGGTGTTGGGCGAAGCAATCGCCAAGCCTACGCTTGGTCTCACCAATGTAGAGCATGGTCTTCTATGTTAATGTTTTGTTTTGCAGTACAAACTACAGCTTTGCTTTACTAATGTCTGAACTCAATGATTCAATGATATTTTATTGTTACATGTACCCAGTGAAATGCTTTGTTTTTGCCTACAACCCGGTAAAATCATACAGCAGACCTCTCCAAGACACAAATGTTGCCACAATTTGGCGCCAACAGTCACAAACGCAGTATTATTGATTATTAATGTATTGTATTATCGGTTAGTGCGGCATAGCTGAGCGAGTGCAGCGTAGGTTCACCAGGTTAATTCCCGGGATGGTGGGACTGACATATGATGAAAGAATGGATCGACTGGGCTTGTATTCACTGGCATTTAGAAGGATGAGAGGAAATCTTGTAGAAACATATGAAATTAATTAAGTGATTGCATTGACTAGATGCAGGAAAAATGTTCCCGATGTTGGGGGAGTCCAGAACCAGGGATCACAGTTTAAGGATTAAGGGGTAGGCCATTTAGGACTGAGATGAGGAAAAACATTTTCATCCAGAGAGTTGTGAATCTGTGGAATTCTCTACCACAGAAGGCAGTGGAGGCCAATTCACTGGATGTTTTCAAGCGAGAGTTAGATAGAGCTCTTAGGGCTAATGGAATCAAGGGGTATGGGGAAAAGTGATCAGCCATAATCATATTAAATGGCTCGAAGGTGCAGGCACCTATTTACTATGTTTCTGTGTTCTATGTTATTATATATGTTATGTTATCAGGCAACTGAACCATCCTCTCACTAACTCGAGAGTGGTCCTGACCTCCTATCACCTCATTGGAGACCCTTGGATTATCTTTAATCAGACTTTACTAGAGTTTCTTGCACTAAAAATGTCTTGAAATAAGTACAGGTCTAATTGAATTGGACTTGATTCCCAAAGATAAATCAACACCATATCACCTTGGAACTAACTTTAATCGAACTTTATCGTGCACTAAACATTATTCCCTTTATCCTGTGTCTGTACACAGTGGGTGGCTCGATGTATAGTCTTTCCACTGACTGGAGAGCATGCAAAAGAAAAACTTTTCACTGTACCTCAGTATGCGTGACAATAAACTAAACTAAACTAAACAAAATAAACTAATATATATTTATCTATGTGTTATTGTGTTTATGGACCTGTTAAGCTGCAGCAAGCAAGAATATTTTTGTTCCGTTGCCATATGACAATTAAACACCCTTGACCCTTAACAGTTTATGGTGGTAGAAGGGTCATTGACCTAATTGACAAAATGACACAATTTTTGCAGCAAGTTGTTACAATCTGGAGAGTAGTGCTCAAAAGAGAAACAGACTCAAAAACTTGCAAAAGTCTGCTAAATACTTTTAGGCAGTGCTTTTGTTTTGTGACTGAACCTGTCGTAGGCGTACTAGCACCTCTAGAAAAAATTAAAAAATAGATTTTCAAATTAATTACATTTAATTTAATTTAATTAAATTAGAATTCCAACACTGCTCTAAAGTGAGGCAGATTCAAAAATTGTCAAATATTAGTCTGGTAAGTTCTTCCTGGCGGTGTTTTGGTCTGTGATGGTATGAGCCGTATTGCGTACCAGCACCTCTCAGTAGTTAAAAACTACACTTTCAAATACTTTAATATTACAAAGAGGGTTCAAATGGTTCAAAGGGTATTTTATTGTCACATGTACCAATTAAGGTACAGTGAAACCTGATTTACCATACAGTCGTACTAGAAAAAGCAAGACACACAACTACATAAAAGTTAACATAAACATCCACCACAGTGGATTCCCCACATTCCTCACTGTGATGGAAGGCAATAAAGTCCAATCTTCTTCAGTCTTTATTCTCCTGCTGTCAAACCATCCGCAGTCTGGGCGATTGAAGCTCCCGCAGCAGGTCATCGAAGCCCCCACGTCAGGGCCATCGAAGCCCCCGCGATCAGGGAGGTCAAAGCTCCCGCGGCCTGGATCAAGTCGGTCCCGTGGTTGGAGCTCCCAAAGTCGATCCACAGCCAGAGGCCGCCAGCTCATCGATGTTAGGCCACAATGTGGATGGACATACGAAATGGGAAAAAATCGCATCTCCATCGAGATAAGAGATTTTAAAATGTTCCCCAAACCCCCATTCTCCCCACCCCTCAGATAAAACAAAGCTAAAACATACATTTAACTCTTACTAAAAAACAACAAAGGAATAGACAGACTGTTGGCGAGGCAGTAGAAGGAAAGAGATGCTGACATCTGCTTTCTCTCCAAGTGTTGACTTTCCCCATCCTCGCCTTCTTGCCTCTTGCACTGTATCATCAAACTTGCTTTGCCTTGAACTAATTCTGAGTCCTGATTAAAATTCACCTTCTCACCTTACTCTTCCTGACCTACTGAACAATTTCTAGTATTTTCAGTTTTTACACGGGGGCACAGTGGCACAGCGGTAGAGACCCGAGTTCGATGCTGATTACGGTGCTGCCTGTGAGGAGTTAGTACGTTCCCCATGTAACCGCGTGGATTTTCTCTGGCAGCTCTGGTTTCCTCCCACACTCCAAAGAAGTGAGGGTTTGTAGGTTAAT
This sequence comes from Okamejei kenojei, assembly GCA_035221665.1. Lineage (NCBI taxonomy): Eukaryota > Metazoa > Chordata > Chondrichthyes > Rajiformes > Rajidae > Okamejei > Okamejei kenojei. The sequence goes on from CM069136.1 coordinate 28,169,129, forward strand.
TAGCTTCGGTAAAAATTGTATATGATGTGCAGGATGGTGCTTAGTGTGCTGGTTGGAGTGGACTCGGTGGGCCGAAGGACCTGTTTCCACGCTGTGTCTCTAAACTAAACTGAAACTTGCCTGTTGGAGCATCAGCTTAAAGCTGAAGATGTTTTCATACAATATATAACAGTACAGCACAGGAACAAGCCCTTTGGCCCACAATGTCCTGTGCCGACCATAACGCCGAGACCATCTCTTACCCTTCTGCATGTGATACATATCAGACCATTCCCGGTATATCTATGTGCCTGTCCAAAAAACATTTAAACACCACTACTGCATCTGCCTCCACCACCACCCCTGGCAGCATGTTCCAGCCACCCACCACCATCTGTATAAAAAACTTGCCCCGCACATCACCTTTAAACTTTGCCCCTCCAAATTCAAAGCTGCGCCCTCTAGTATTTGACATTTTCACCTGCGAAAAAGGTTCTATCTACGCCTCTCATAATTTTATATATTTCTATACGTTCCTATCAAGTCTCCAGAGAAAACATTCCAAGAGAAAACAATCCAAGTTTGTCCAACTATTCCCTGCAGGGAATAATCCTGAATCCAGGCATTATGATACACTGACTTTGTTAATAGTTTGGCATCAGTCATTTTGGAACGTTTTTTCTCTAATGAGTTCGGGTTATTACATTCTGGATTATTGTAGCACATACAAGTTCCTGACTCGCTTAGCTTGGCCATTGGAAATAAGTACATTTAATAGTAAGATTAAATGAGAACTTACCAGTTTGAAGTTTGATCTTGATTTTATGAGGAGTTACGATGAGCAATTACGTGAAGAAGGCTGTCAGTCGTCATGCGCGTCAATCTTCAAAGCAGCAGTGTGGAATCACAGATAGAAGTTGACCTAAAGATAGTAAGATTTGGAGAACTAGGACTACCAGATGACCTGCTAATATGAGGGTTGGGAGCAGTGGGCACGTAATCGCTCATCGTAACTCATAAAATCAAGATCAAACTTCAAACTGGTAAGTTCTCATTTAATCTTACTATTTTACTTCGGAGTCACGTGAATGACTACGTGAAGATTTCAAAGCTCTGTGATTTCACGCCGGTTCGAATCCAGGCGTCTCACACTGAATGGATTGACCATGGGTGAGTGAGAAAATATTAATGCATTCAGCCATAACATAGTTAGGCAACAAAACTGATGCTTTAATGCAAAACAAAACAATAGTGACCCTGCTCAACCTAGGGGGAAACTATAAACAGAATTCAAAATGGTACGTGCAAACACCCCCGGACCAGCAATGGGTTTATTATAAAACCGGTGGAACATCCTTTCATTGGCCCATCCTGCTGCCGCTAGGATGCTGTCGAGGGGCACGTCCATAGCCCTTGATGCAGCCCTGGTGGAATGAGATTTGCAAATGTCAGTATCTACTCCTGCAACTGCCAGTACGTCTTTTAGCCATCTGGAAATAGTTTATGTTGACACCCTATGGTGTGGCTTTTTGTGGCTAATTAGGACAGCTAACTCTGAGCCTCTGAGGCTCCTGGTGACTGTAATATACTGGTGCAAGTGATCGACCACACATAGTCGTGGATCTTCGGGGTATGCCAACAACTTAAGGCTGGGCTCTGGCACCCCGGCCCTGCTCTGTATAACTAAATCATAAATGACAAAAGTTATGGTGTTGGCAGTGGTGTGCATGTTTTCGAATCACAGTTTGTGCAGAGTCTGGACTTGTTGCGCTGTAATGAGTGCCATTAGCATGCCCACCTTGAGGGTGAGCTTGTGTAAGGATAGTGTGGTGGCTGGGGCCCACTGATGGAGTAGTGTTAGCACCAGGCTAACATCCCATGTGTTGGTATATAGTGGCCTGAGGGGTGTAGTGTTGTATATGCCCTTCATGAATCTGGTAATAAGGGGATGCTTTCCCACCGGTAGGGCCCCCGTTCCCAGTACTAAATATGAGGACATTGCACTCCTGGCACTGTTGATGGCACTGTAGCCTAATTTCTGGTCATGATATAAGGTAGACAGAAATTCCAGTATGTCCGTGATGCACACAGTGTCATATGTAATGTTGGATGCTCGGCAGTACATCTCCCACTTCTTGATGTGGGAGACATACTGCTTCTGTGTGCTATTCCTCCAGGCTGCTGTAAATACATCCCCGTTTGATCAGCCAGTTCGAGTCCCGGGAAAGGTCTCCTCAGAATCTGCAAACCAACAAATTGATTAGGTCATGTAGCGGATGATGGCTCCCCGTAACCGGGTGTACCAGCAGCTCCCTGCTGTTGGGGAGAGCCATCAAAGGCTGTGTTATGATTCCCAGGACAAGTGGGAACCAAGATTGCGGAGGCCAATCTGGCACTACCAAAATGCCTGTGGCATTGTCTTGCTTTATTTTGACCAAGCATTGGCTGATAAGGCAAAAAGGAGGGAAAACATACAAGAACATTCCTCCCCAATGCAGTGTGAATGCATCGACTGCTACCGCCCCTGGGTCTGGCTCCCATGAGACATATTTGGGTAACTGGTGAGTCAACCTGGAGGCAAACAAGTCAATATCCAGCGTGCCATATCGGCCAACAATGTCGGTGAACACGACATGATTCAACATCCATTCCGTGTTATCATTGAATTTCCGTGATCTAGTGTCCGCCACCATATTATATCTACCTGGTAGGTAGATAGCCGTGACCCAAATGTTACTTGCAATACACCAATGCCAAAGGAGGTTTGCCAATTTATCACATGATACAGATTTTATTCCACCCATGTGATTGACATATGCCACTGCCGTGGTATTGTCAATCTGTAGTTGAATATGCACATGATGCATACTGCTGCAATAAGCCTTTGCCATAGAGTGCTCCCATCAACTCTAAGTAGTTGATGCCATATTGCTGGAGGATTAAAGACTCCTGCACATTCCATCTGCCCCTGCAGTTGGAGCTAGTGTCTAGTTGCCCCCCAGCCCAGGCCACTCGCATCGGTTTGTATTATTACCGATGGTGTGTCAACTTGAATTTTCTTAGAACAGTGATGTATATTGGTAGCTCACCAGTGTAATTCCGCAATGGCATCTGGTGGTAAGTGCATATGTTCCCCGAATTGGCCTGCATGAGATTTGAGGGCCCGTTCCTTTGCATGTTGTAAATTTTGGTAGTGCAAAAGTCCGAAGCGTACAGCTGGAAAGGTTGCCACAAGCTTGCCAATTATGCTTGCTACATGTCTGATTGTTGGCTGCTGGTTAGCAATTAGCTTACTGCAGACTTCCATCAAGTCTGATTGCTTGCCACCTAGCAGAGTCACTGACATTTCAATTGAGTTGATTGTAAACCCTATGTAATCAATTACTCTGATTGGAGTCAATTTTGACTTGACTGGATGGATTACAAATCCCAGCTTATCAAACATGAGTTTGGTAGCTGAAAGAGATGCAATTGCTGATTCCTTTGTGTTCCCAATTATTAGAATGTCATCCAAATAAGCCATCACAATGTGGTTCTGTGCTCGTAGCAGTCCCAGAACCGGTTTTAGTAATTTTATAAAAAGTCTGGGAGCTGAAGTCAGCCCATTTGGCAACGCCTTAAATTGCCACATCTGCCCCATCCAGTTAAATTTCAAATATCTCCTGTGTTCCCTGTGTATAGGTATGGAATAGTAAGCATCTTTTAGATTTACGCAAGCCATATAACATCCTTTGGAAACCAGCTGGATAGGTGTACCAAAGTTGTCCATTTTTAAATGTTTATACTGCACGTGGGTATTGAGTTCCATCAAGTCTAGGATAATACGACTTCCTCCATCTTTTGCTTGGGAAAAATGTTCGATATAAATTGGTGTGATTCCCTGGCGAGACCTCTGAATCACCCCTTTTGCATGTAAAGCCTGAATCTCAGCTTGTATCTCAAATCTTTCCTGTTGTGGAAACACATATGTGCGATTTGGTTAAAGTTTGAGTAGTGATGACGAGTCAAGAAGGAACTCAATTTTAAACCCCTGTACACTGTGCAGTATGAATGGGTCTGCTGTAATCCAAATCCATTCATTCAAAAAATGTTTTAGCCTCCCCCCTACTTGTAAGTTAGAGTTGTGTAAATTGTCCCACAAGGGACTAGAAAGTCCTACCTTGGGCGTTACTGCCTGTGTGGGCCTGGCCTCCAGCCTCCCGCCTTGGGACGGCTGGAGTCTGCCTCCTGTCCCTGAGCCCCGAGGCTGGTTGCGCCTGGTGTGGAAGGCGACATAGTATTTGCCTCGTAGCGATGAGCCCCTGGGTGGAGTTGAGGCTCGGCTCATGAGGCAGAGAGTCTTGGCCTCATCATCCAGCTCTCGGACCTGCTTCGGCAGGTCTGCCCGAAAGAGGTAGTCGGCCGGCCGTATTGCGCTCTTGCGCAGACAGTTTATCTAGAACAGGGCATTACAGAGGAGCCCCACAGCGTCCTGCTGTGTCTCCGTCAGTGGCCCGCCATCGATGGACCTGGCAAAAACCATTACCCCTGAGGCCAATATTTTTAGAATTTTCTGGAGTTTAACCTCCTGGGCTCTTACCCCTGCTCCAAAATGGCCCCAGATGGCGTGGTTGATGGCTGGCACACTGAGGGAGGCACAGTTGACAGGTGTACTGTAGCGACTGGTGGTCTCCTCCATAACCTGGTCCTTTAGCTGGTGCGAGGCCAGGTAGTTTTTGGTGGTGGCCAGCTCTTCATCCAAGGCCTCTCCGGTTGGGGTAGGTATGGCGAACTTAGACACCAATAGAGGCATTGTGGCCCCTCGCTCCCTAGGGTGTTCCCCTGATGTGCCTCCCTGCTCAGGATACTGCTGACTCCGTGTACTCCCCTCTACAGAGAGGGAGACACATCGCAGCCCTGTGTAAGGTGCTGCTAGCCTGATACTGCTCCCTCCTCTGGAGCAGATCAGTCTGGAGGCACCTCTCCAACAGGTGCTCCATCTGGGAGAGGCGCCCGCAGACACTTCCCAGTGTGGGAGGTGATTCCTCCGGCCCGGACTCATCGGAGTCTACGGGTCTGGCAGACTTGTGGGTGGCCTTGTGCCCCGGCGGGGCTGCCATGGTGCTTTCCTGTAGCACCAAATCTGCTGTCACTGGCCTGGAAGGTGACTCGGAGAGCCGTCTGCTACCCGCAGCACCGCGGTCTTCCGTAGCCGGCTTCGCAGACCGTCTCCGCACCTTTGACATGGTAGGTTAGTTCTGTTAATAGAAAAACTAACAACCGAACCTGCCAAACGTAATTAACTTATTAAAAAACACTTACCTCAGTTTTTTTAAACTTACCGCTCGAGAGACGCAAAGCGCCTGCCAGTCAGTCGTTGGCACATGCTTCAGACGCAATGACACGCATGACGACTGACGGCCTTCTTCACGTAGTCACACGTGACTCCGAAGTAAAATTGCAGATTATCAACACTAGAAAATAATAAACCAAGTTGAGAAAATTGCAGGAAACTATGAGGAACTATAATGTATCAACTTAAAACAGGCCGATAGGAAGATTATATCGGATGGGATCCAGGGAGTGCTAGGTAACTGGAGTCTGAAGAAGGGTCCTAACCCAAAACATCACCTATCCATGTTCTCCACAGATGCTGCCTGACCCGCTGAGTTACTCCAGCACTTGTGACGTCTTTTGCAAACCAGCATCTGCAGTTAATACAGAATTGGCTTCATGGATGGAAGTAGAGGGTGGTGGTGGAAGGTTGTTTTCCAGACTGGAGGCCTGTGACGAGTGCTGTGCCTCATGGATCAGTGCTGGGCCCTTAGAGAAACAAGGAACTGAAAATGCTTCTTCACAAAAGAAGAGCCAAAGTACTAGTGTAACACAGCAGGACAGGCAACATCTCTGGAGAACAAGAATACGTGACTTTTTGGGTCGGAACCAATTTAGTTTCATTGTCGTTTAGAGATACAGTATGGAAACAGGCCCTTCGGCCCAACGAGTCCGCACTGACCAACAATCACCCCGTGTGCTAGTTCTATCCTGCACTCTCAGGGCAATTTACAGAGGGACAATTAACCTACAAACCTGTGCGTCTATGGGATGTGGAAGGAAACAGGAGCACCTGGGAAAAAAACACCACCATGGCATGTAGAGAGTGGATGAGAAAGTGGGATACACAGAACTAGTGTGAATGGGTAATCGTTGGTCAGCATGGACTTGGAGGGTCAAAGCGCCTGTTTCTACTCTGTATCATTCAAGAAAATTCAAGAATATCTCACCTTAAACCTATGCCCTTTAGTTTCTAATTTCCATATCCGGTAAATTGACCTCTCTAAATGGCCCCAGCAGTTGTCCCTTCAGCCAACAAGAGTGATGTTGTTGGTGAATGTACAGATGTGCTTAGTCATATGGTCACGGGTCATAGAGTCATAGACTCATACTGCGTGGAAACAAGACCTTCGGCCCAACTTGCCCGCACCGGCCAACATGTGTCCCAGCTAGGGTAACTCCACTTGCTCTCGTTTGGGCCGTATCCCTCCAAACCTGTCCTATCCATGCACCAGCCTAACTGGCAACTCTTTCCATCCACCCACTACCCTTTGTGTGAAAAAGTTCTCCCTCAGATTTCTATTAAATCTTTTCTCCTTCACCTTAAACCTATGTCCTCTGGTTCACCTACTCTGGGCAAGAGACGCTGTGCATCTACCCGATCTATTCCTCTCATGATTTTATACACCTCTAAGATCATCCCTCATCCTCTTGGACGCCAAGGAATGAAGTCCCAGCCTGCTCAACGTCTCCCAAAAGTTCAGTCCCTCAAGTCCTAGCAACATCCTCGTAAATCTTCTCTGCATACTTTCCAGCTTGACAACATCTTTCCTATAGCACGGTGCCCAGAACTGAACACAATACTCTAAATGAGCCCACAATACTCTAAATGAGTCTTGAACAATCTCAACATGACTTCCCAACTTCTATACTCAATCTACGTGTGTCGGTGCTGAATGAGAGAAAACGTTATGATGGAAAAATCCAGCATTTAATAACATGAACACACTTCCTTTTATTTCTGTTAACACAATCTGATACTTTTTTCATTAAAAATCGAGAATGTACAATTTAACGATTCTTAATTTAAACCAGAGGAACACAATACATTAAACATCAACTGCAAACGGGATATGCTCTTAGATGTGATTGTGGTTCTTGTTTTTTACAGATATCAGATTAGTACTTAGGAAGGAACTTTATATTAAATACATATTTGTGGGGACATTTGGAAAGAAATGATAAATAGATTTTCACCACATGCGGGGGAGAATACCAAAGGTTCATTGCTGGAAGAAAATATAGTGCTGATGCCTCGGTGACTAATCCTCCCTTGGTTCTCAAGAAGGGTCATTTCTCCAAACCTCGCCTGTCCATTCCCTCCACGGATGCTGCCTGACCCACTGAGTTCCTCCAGCACTTTGTGTTTAGCTCGCGATTCCAGCGCCTGCAGTTCCTGATGTCTCTATTTTAGAGCAGCAGGGGATTTGACTTAAAGTCTAACCTGCTTTCTTGCTTTTTCTGTTTTCGGGTTTTCAATGTCCGCAATTTATTTTTTACATTTTATTTTGCATCATTTTATGTAATGTGCTATAATGGAAGCCTCCAGTCATATGTGGATTAAAAATGTTGGCCGGCACAGTGGCGCAGCGGTAGGTTTTCTGCCTTACAGCACCAGAGACCTTGGTTCTATACTGACTACGGGTGCTGCCTGAATGGAGTTTGTATGTTCTCCCTGTGACCATATGGGTTTTCTCCGGGTGCTCCGGTTTCCACCCACGTTCCAAAGACATGCGGGATTGCAGGTTCATCATAAGATCATAAGTGATAGGAGTAGAATTAGGCCATTTGGTCCATCAAGTCTACTCTGCCATTCAATCAAGGGTGATCTATCTTTCCCTCTTAACCCCATTCTCCTGCCTTCTCCCCATAAACCTCTGACAACTGTGCCTTAAATATATCCACTGATTTTTCCTCCAAAGCATTCTGTGGCAAAGAATTCCACAGATTCGCCACCCGCTGACTAAAGAAATTCCTCCTCTTCTCCTTCCTAAAAGACGTCCTTTAATTCTGAGGCTATGACCTCTAGTCTTAGACCCTCCCACTAATGGAGACATTCTCTCTACATCTACTCTATCAAAGTAGATTAATTAGCTTCTGTAAATTCTCCCTAATGAGTGAACAAGTGGTCAATAGTCGGCACAGACTCGGTGGGCCGAAGGGACTGTTTCCGTGCTGTATCTCTGAAGTCTAAAGTCTTAAATGGGGCCTCTTAGATGGTTGACATGGTTCCTTGCGCCCACCACCCTCTGAGTGAATATGTTGGCCCTCATGTTCCTATTAAATCTTTTCCCTCTCACCTTAAACTTTCCATGGGCCACTTTTCCAGTTCATCTACATTCTGCTATAAAAGCCACCCCCTGCCATCAATGATGGGGCAGCATGGTGGCGCAGCGGTAGAGTTGCTGCTTCTGCGCCAGGGACCCGGGTTCGATCCTGACTATGGGTGCTGTCTATACAGAGTTTGTACGTTCTCCCTGTGACTGTGTGGGCTGAAGGGCCTGTTTACGAGCTCTATATCTAATTATCCGTCTAAAAAATACAGCTAGCTGCCAAGATCAATACTGATTCAGTGTGTGGTTTACATGGGAACATTTTCCCAGTATATAATACTGGGAAAATCAGCTTGAAAAAAAATCTATCGACTCTATCTGTGGGGAGACGTGCTCTCTGAGGGAAATCTACCCACTCTTAATGCAAGAAATCTTCCTACTTTGAAAGGAATGAAAAGTGGGTGAGAAGAAAGATTAGGAAAAGTTTCCCCTGTTCCTCTAGTGGTTTATTGCAAATAATTGACTTTCCAGTCTATGATTATCAAACTGTCGAGTTGTGCTGGAGATTATACCAATACTACAATTCTGTACAATTAAAATTTACAATATTATACCATTTTAGTTTAAAAGTAACATAGTAAGTCAATAGACAACAGACATTAGACAATAGGTGCTGGAGTAGGCCATTTGGCTCTTCAAGCCAGCACCGCCATTTAATGTGATCATGGCTGATCATCCCCAATCAGTACCCCGTTCCTGCCTTCTCCCCATATCCTCTGACTCTGCTATCTTTAGGAGCTCTATCTAGCTCTCTCTTGAAAGTATCCAGAGAAAGTCAGAGTAATTTAATCTCTGTTTGTGAGAGCATTCAATTGGTTAATTAGGGTCATAGAGTCATACAGCACGGAAACAGGCCCTTTGGCCCAACTTGTCCACGCCGACAAATTACTTCAATCCCGCCTGCCAGTGTTTGGCCCATGTGTAGGAGGGAAATGCAGATGCTGCTTTATACCGAAGATAGACACTAAATGCTGGAGTAACTCAGCAGGACAGGCAGCATCTCTGGAGAGAAGTAATGGGTGACATTACATGTCGAGACCCTTCTTCAGACTGAAAGTCATGGGAGAGGAAGACACAGAGATATGAAAGGGTAAGGTGTGAAAATGAGAGATCAAAGGCGACGAACTTCAAGGTAAATGTAGAATAGATCATTGTTCGCTAGGGGAAGGTCACAACGAGGCATATAAAGATAACATTTAATCAGGAGGACAGTCGGACTGGTCGAAGAACTAGGATGGGGGAGGGATGGGGAGAGAGGGAAGGCAAGTTAGAGAAATTAATGTTTATACCGCTGGGTTGTAAGCTGCCCAAGTGAAATATGAGGTGCTGTTCCTCAAATTTGCGTTGGGCCTCACTCTGACAGTGGAGGAGGCTCAGGACAGCAAGGTCAGTGTGGGAATGGGAGGGGGAGTTAAAGTGATTAGCAACCGGGAGTTCACGTAGGTCTAGAGGGACTGAGCGGAGGTGTTCAGCGAAACGATCGCCGAGCCTGCGCTTGGTCTTGCCGATGATCTCACATTTTCACACCTTGCCCTTCCATATCTCTGTGTCCCTCTCTCCTGAATCTCAGTGTGAAGAAAGGTCTCAACCCAAAAAGTTACCCATTCCTCCTATCCAGTGTTTGGCCCATATTCCCCTCAACCTTTCCTATCCAAATGTCAAATACGTGTCCAAATGACTTTCAAATGTTGTCACTCTACCTGCCTCAACTACCTCCTCTGGCAGCTCATTCCATACACCTACCACCCTCTGAGTAGCCCCCCTATCTTAAACCAATGAGCGGGTGTTAAGGTCTAAAAACCTAAAGGTCTGAAGAAGAGTCCTGACCCAAAATAACTATTATTCCTGGAAGAACTTTGCTGTAAGGGTCTGAAGGATCCCGACCTGAAACATCACCTACCCATGTTCTCCAGAGATAATGCCTGACCCGCTGAGTTCCTTCCAGCACTTTGTGTCTATCTACAGATATCTCTGACTGGGCCCCACAGTGTCCTGGGATTTCCACTTTAATACGTCTCAACTCTGCCAACACCCCCTCTATCATAACATTGCTCACAACATCAACACTCTCATGCCTCAACATACCAGTTTCTACGCTCCACCAAGCGTTTCCATGGAAACAGAAAACATCTATACCTTTTTTTTCATGCAGCAGACAGGACTCAATAAAAAGGATGTTTATCCAATTTCTCACTCCAACAGATGTTTCACACCCCATAAGAAGACAACAATGCTCCACTGAGTTGTGTTTGTTTTTGTCACATGTACGGGCCATACAATGGAAACCCTGTTCTGTGTGTTATCCAGCCAATGTACAGTCTGTGCACATCTCTGAAGATCAGTAGTGGGTCCAGCACATCGATGCGAGCACAAAGAAAGTCCAGCAATGCCTCTACTTCCTCAGACGACTGAGGAGATCCGGTATGTTGACCAGTACTCTATGCTTTGGAGCGCAGGAGGCTGAGGGGTGATCTCATAGAGGTGTACAAAATCATGCGGGGATTCGATAGGATGCATGCACAGAGTCTTTCACCCTGAATCAGGGAATCAAGAACCAGAGGGCATAGGTTTAAGGTGAGAGGGGAAAGATTTAATAGAAACCTGAGGGGCAACCTTTTCACGGAGAGGGTGGTGAGTGTAAGGAACGAGCTGCCAGAAGAGGTAGTTGAGCACCCTTTCCCTTCAGATTACAGTATTACAGCTTTGTTGACCATTGGACACACAAGGACCTACAGATAGATCCAAAAAGCTGGAGTAACTCAGCGGGTCAGGCAACACCTCTGGAGAAAAGGAATAGGTAACATTTTGGGTCATGACCCTTCTTTAGACTCTTCTGAACTGCAGATGCTGGTTTAAGAAAAAAAGCACACAAGTGCGGGAGTGACTCCAGGCAGGGAGGCAGCATCTCAGGACGGGAGAAAGATTTAATAGGAACCTGAGGGACAACCTTTTCACAAAGAGAGTGGTGGGTGTATGGAACAAGCTGCTGGAGGAGGTAGTTAAGGCAGGTTCTATACAGCATTTATATTTTCAGAAGATAGACACAAAAAGCTGGAGTAACTCAGCGGGACAGGCAGCATCTCCGGAGAGAAGGAATGGGCGATGTTTCGGGTCGAGACCCTTGAAGGGTCTCCATCTGTCTCCATCTCCATCATCATCTGTGATGTTGGTTCTTAGTTTTGTTTCATTCAATCACTGTTAGGTAATGACCCCCTAACCCATGTTAAAGGGGTGCGTAAGTTGCTCAACAGTGGAACAGGCGGTGGATTATGGCTAACCTTAGTGGAGCGTCACAACGGCTGGGAAGGCGGGTGAAGGCTGCAGCCGAAAAGGGTCTCCGGTCGTCTTGGACTCCATGCCACTGGATCCCGACCCAGATCAGTCAAGGACCATGTGGTGGCTGTCTGTGCACCAGTCTCCGCACGTTAAACAAAGTCACGCACTGGCGCCCTCCAACCCTGGAGACACCCATGGTCAGCCATGACCAAATGGTGCCTACGAAGAAGAGGGTTGCTTGCATGCAGTGGCTGGTACATCTTGGTAAATTGCTCCTAGAACTATCCTTTTCACTTGTGCAATGATATCTCTGGAGCTGGAGAGATGCGATGCCTTCTTCATTGAAGTCAGAGAGTCATAGAGCTGTACAGCACAGAAACAGGCCATTCAGCCCACTTTGTCCATGCCGAACAATTTAGCATACATGGCTAGTCCCATTTGCCTGCATTTGGCCCATATCCCTCTAAACCCTTCCTATTCATATATCTGTCCAAATATCTTTAAAACTCATAATTGGTTCTATAGCTACTCTGTCTCTGGAACTGATGTGCTACAATGCTGAGAACTATATTCTGCACTCTGTATCTTCCTTCTTGCTCAAACTATTATACTTGAGTTTGACTTGATTGTATTTATGTATAGTATTATCTGATCTGATTTGATAGCATGCAAAACAAACCTTAGTGCACGTGACAATAATAAATTGAAACCTAATATCCCTCTAAACCCTTTGTATCCATATATCTGCCCAAATGTCTTTTGAAAGTCATAATTGCATCCGCTTCTATAGCTTCCTCTGGCAGGTCATTCCAGATACACTCATCCCTAGAACACCTGGAAAAGAGAGACGCCACCGTCAGACTCCTATTCATAGACTACAGCTCTGCCATTAGTACCATTATCCCATCCAAGCTCACCACCAAACACGCGGGACTTGGTGTCAACGCTTATATCTGCAACTGGATCCTCCACTTCCTGACCAACAGACGCCAATTAGTGAGGATAGCGGACAAATCATCATCTACGATAACCCTGGTGTTGAGACAACAACCTTTCTTTCAATGTCAGCAAGACAAAGGAGATAGTGATGGACTTCAGGAAGTGAAGCTGTACACATACCCCAGTTTGCATTGATGGCGCCAAAGTAGAGATTGTTGAAAGCTTCTTTTTTTTTTATTTTATTTTTTTTAATTTTTTTATTGTAGAAACAATATATACCAAGTACACTCTTATACGACATTGAAAGTTATATAATGTATAAAATTATAACATATTGATTATTGATTAATACTATTTATGATAATTGTAGTATTATCCATTATACATTTCATTGTTATTTATTTTATATAATTGGGAGTATATGTAGTATATTCCTAAAATAAGTAATACACTTAGATTTCTCAAATCATAGATATTCTTCTAATTACCAAATAGAAATCCCCGTAACTACGTATACCCAATCTTAAACAAAGTTTTTTTGATATTCATAATGTTATCAAATATTAATAATGTTTGTATTATTGTTAATTTTATATTTCATAATTATTGTATTTGAAAATACATAGTTTTATATAATTACAAGTTTAAGACAGAAATAAGTGTGTGTATTAAAAATTTATATAATTGTTTCTATAATTTTTTCCTTAATTAAAGATAGAAAGATAGAGAAAAAGAATAGAAAATAGAAAAGAAAATGTGAAAAGTTTTGATGGAGATTGAAGTATACTAAATAATCCAATCTTGGAGATACATTCATGATTTGTTATGTGTATTTCTTCATCCATTCAGATATTCAGGCCTCAGTCAAGTCCCTGCGCCGAACCATTGTGACCCTGTAGATATTTAATATAGGGAGACCATATCTCCTTGAAGAGATCTAACCTGTCCATGACAAGTCTCAATCTCTCCAAGTGAAGTGTCTCCGTCATTTCTGTATTCCACATTTTAATTGTTGGGGGTACAGGGCCTTTCCAAAATTTTAATATTAATTTTTTCCCATTATAAAGAATACGATAAAAGTTCTATGATTCCTTGTAATTATTTGTTCCGTTTCCGGTATTCCAAGTATGATTAACTTTGGGTCATAAATCATAGTAATATTAATAACTTTCGAGATTATTTTGAATATTTCATTCCAATATTCTAAAATCTTCGTACAATTAGTAAATGAGTGTGACAGAGTTGCTTCCATGATTTGACATTTATCACATATAGGTGATAGTTTTGGAAATATATTATGTAGTTTAGAAAGCTTCTAATTCCTAGGAGTCAATATCACCAACAACGTCTCCTGGATCACCCATATTGAAGCAACGACTAAGAATGCACATGGCGCCTCAACTTCCTTAGAAGGCTTAGGAAGTTCACCATGTCCCCTACACCAACCTCTACAGATGCACCATAGAAAGCATTTTATCAGGATGCATCACGGCTCGCTTTGGGAGCAGCTCCATCCAAGACCGCAAGAAATTGCAGCGAATGTGGATGCAGCCCAGACCATCACACAAACCAACCTCCCTTCCATTGATTCCATTTATACCTCACGCTGCCTCGGCAAGGCCAGCAGCATAATCAAGGACGAGTCGCACCCTGGCCACTCCCTCTTCTCCCCTCTCCCATCAGGCAAAAGATATAGAAGTGTGAAAACTGTCACCTCCAGATTCAGGAAATGTTTCTTCCCTTATCATCTATCTATACACTGTAAATGGCTCGATTGTAATCATGTATTGTCTTTATGCTGACCGAATAGCAGGCAACAAAAGCTTTTCACTGTACCTCGGTACACGTGACAACAAACTAAACTAAACTAGATACGGACTAACCTTTTAAAAGTTGCCCCTGAGGTCCCTCTTAAATCTATTCTCTCTCTCCGTAAGCCTATGCCCTCTAGTTTTAGAATCCTCTACCCTGGTTACAGTGAGGACTGATATGTATGCTAATATTTCTGTTTGCTTTTGGATAAAAAGCATTTATTTTTTTAACTTTATTGCAAAATCACCACCTCCCTATGAACCTATGAAATCTTTAGAAATTATTCTGAGAGCCTATCTGAAAAAATTATCGATCTGGTAAATTTATTAATTTTGGTAAAATTAGTAAATTTAGCCTCTGTAAATCATCAGATGCCTGTATTTCAGCTTTGTTACCCAATGAACACACAAGCAACTGCAGACAGACACAAAAAGCTGGAGTAACTCAGCGGGTCAGACAGTATCTCTGGAGAAAAGGAATAGGTCGAGACCCTTCTTCAGACTACTCTGAATTGCAGATGCTGGTTTAAGAAATAAAGACACAAATGCTGGCGTGACTCAGTGGGCCATGCAGCATTTCTGGGGAACATGGATGGGTGACGTTTCGGGTCGGGACCCTTCTTCAGTCTCAATTACGGTTTATCTTTTATCTAAAGGTAATTAATTTTAACTGCTGACACTTTGTTTATATGGTCATTTGTCCCATTTCCTGTATTTACCTGAGTCATTCTATATTTCCGGAATTACGATGATCCATCATGTTGGCAGCTTTGTAACTTTTACCAGCACTCCCTGTGAAGAATTTGAAGATGTTTCCATAAACACTTCTCATAGTGAGCACTCATGTTTTTATCTACAATGCCCACACTAACCTCAACAAGAGACGACACAGAGTGCTGGAGTAGCTCAGCGGGTCAGGCAGCTTCTCAGGAGAATATGGATAGATGACGTTGCAGGCTGGGATCCTTCAAACTTGCAAGAATGCAGAGGAAAAGTGGGGGAGCTGGTAGAGCCTCTACCTCACTGCACCAGAGATCTGTGTTCGATCTTGACCTCGGGTGCTGGCTGTGTGTGGAGTTTGCATGTTCTCTCTGTGACAGCATGTGTTTCCTCCAGTTGGTCCGGTTTCCTCCCATGTCCCCAGTGTGTAGGGAGTGGATGAGAAAGTGAGATAACTAAGAACTGGTGTGAATGGGTGATTGATGTTTGACGTGGCCTCATGGGGCAAAAGGACTTGTTTCCACACTGTATCTCTAAGCATCACGATCTTGAAGACTACACAACACTAACCATTAACATTACTCAGCAACTATGGCCTACTGTGGATTTTGTTTTGGTTGTTCAATGGACATTTGGCTTTGCACTGTTATTGTCTGGTTGCTTGATAATTAATTTATTGTATTGTTAATGATTATATATTTAACTGCGTATTATCTAGTTGGTGCTGGATGGTTCAATTGCATGTTGACTACCAGGAAGAAACTATCTCTGAATCTGGAGGTGTGCATTTTCACGCTGCTATACCTCTTGCCTGGTGGAGAGAGGAGAAGAGGGAGTGACTGGTCCTCAAATTTGTTCAATCAATCAATCAATCAATCAGATTTATTCATCACATACACAGTAAAGTGCAGTGAAATGAACTTGCAAGCAGCAGTACAATCAAAAAGGACACACAATACACAATACAATTTAACACAAACATCCACCACAGCATTCTTCACTGTGGTGGAAGGCACAAAGCACAGTCAGTCCTCCTCCATTGTTCCCCCGTGGTCGGGGCCATAAATCTCCGCAGTCGCCGATGCGGGCGGCCAGATGTACAGGCCCTCTCGCCTGGAAGGCAAGCCCTGAATCGGTGCTTCCCTACCGGAGACAGCGGCTTCAGGATGTGGTAGGCTGCAGGCCGACGGTCGTAGCTCTTCTCCAGGGATCCCCGGCGAGGGATCCCACTCCAGATGGTAAGTCCACATTGCACCCGCGGCTAGAAGCACCGTGGCTTCAAGAAGTTGTAGGCTGCGGACCGGAAGTCGGAGCTCCTCTCCTCCGAGGATCCCCAATGAGGGATCCCAGGCTCCGGATGCTGCGCCCGCAGCTAGAAGGTGGCCTTGCCGAGGCAGCGTGAAATGTAGATGGTGTCAATGGAAAGAAGGTTGGTTTGCGTGATGGTCTGGGCTACGCGCACGATTCTTTGCAATTTCTTGTGCTCTTGGATGGATCAGTTCCCAAACCATGCTGTGATGCATCCCGATAAAATGCTTTCTGCAGCACATCTGTAAAACTTGGTGAGAGTTGTAAGGAGTTCTAAGCCTTCTAAGGAAGTAAAGGGGATGGTGTGTTTTCTTGGCCATCCCTTCGATTTGGGTGGTCCAGGACAAGTTGCTGGTGATATTTACTCTGAGGAACGTAAAGCTTTAGACGAGTGGGCTAAAACTGGGTCTGTTTCTGCCTTGTATGACTACAATGTGCAAAAAACGAGTCCACAAAGAATCTTTTCAAAAATCTAATGGTTAACAATCTCCTTCCACAAGCCTGTGCATCAAAGTACATCTGTATGTTCCAATGAGCTCTCTCTCTCTCTATCTTCACTTGATCTACGTTCATAAGGTCCAGATGTACTGTGCCTGGAAATTGGCCTTGGATCAACATTTAATGCTTAACCTATAATTAATCTTTTGAGCACCAGGCTTCTCATGTTACTGTAGTAAGCAAGTAGGATCACGATGGAGCATAAACTAAACCTTTTAGACAGATGTTCCGTTGTGGCCTCCTGTACATCAGCGAGACCAAGTGTAGACTTGCGACCATTTCACTGAATACATGCTCGGTCTGCCAAGGCCTGCTGGATCTCCCGGTTGCCAACCATTTTAACTCTCCTTCACATTCCCACACTGGCCTTTCTGTCCTGGGCCTCCTCCATTGCCAGAGGTAGGCCACACGCAGACTGGAGGAACAGCACCTCATATTCCGCTTGGGTAGCTTACAAGCCAGCGGTATGGACGTTGAATTATCTCATTTTAAGCAATTTCTCCAAACAGTCCCCAACCCTCCTCTTCCTCCACCCTAGTCCTTTACCCAGTCCCATAGCTCACCACAATGGATCCTTCTTTGGATCACACCTTGCCCAGCCAACAATTGGCCTATTAGGGAACCACCTTGCCTGAGGTTGCACCCGCTGAGTTTCTCCAGCACTTTTGTCTACCTGAGGTTAATGACCCTGGGTTGTCCTAGTCTTTTCTTGCTTGCAGTTCCCCTCCCTCCACCACTCCAATCAGTCTGAAGAAGGGTCCCAGCCCGAAACATCACCTGTCCATGTTCTCCAGAGATGCTGCCTGACCTGCCGATTACTCCAGCACTCTTTGAGCCAGATATAAGCTCTTAGCGGTTCAGTCTACTCAAAATCATCAGCAAAGTGAAGTAAGGTGCTAGAGATATCCAGCAGTATTTGATCAGTGATCACTCTTCACCTTTGCCCAGTTTGGCTTGTAGTTAGGCGCAGACACACAGGGAATGGCGGGATTTGGATCACGTGCAGGCAGAGGAGATTAGTGTTAGTTGGCATCACATTCAGCACCAACAATGTGGACTGAAGGGCCTGTTCCTGTGCTATACTGTTCCATACAAAATGCTGGAGGATCTCTGGAGGAACTCAACATTGGTGGAGGGAATGGACAGACAATGTTTTGGGTCAGGTCCCTTCTTCAGACATCTGTCCATTGCCTCCGCAGATGCTGCCTGACACGCTTAGTTCCCCCAGCACTTTGTGCTTTACTCTAGGTTCCAGTATCTGTAGTCTCAGACCAGTACAGCACAGGAACAGGCCCTTCTGCCCACAGTGTCTGATCTGCAGTAACACCTCAAGTAACTCTTGGTCAGCATGGACGTGTTGGGCTGAAGGTCCTGTTTCCTTGTATGGCCCTTGAACTGGGATTTTCCAAGCTCGATTTCTTTAATACTGACCTCGCAGAACATGTACTATCAGTTAAATGCAGTACTTTTTATGATGTACAACGCCAGAGACCTGGGTTCGATCCTGACCTCGGGTGCTGTCTGTACGGATTTTGCACGTTCTCCCTGTGACCGTGTGGTTTCCTCCGGATGCTCCGGTTTCCCCCCACATCCAAAAGTCGCACATGTTTGCAGGTTAATTGGCCCTCTGTAAATTGCCCCTCATGTGTAGGGAGCGGATGACAAAGTAGGATAACATAGAACTGGCTTAAATGGGTTATCAATGGTTAGCATGGACTTGCTGGGTCGAAGAGCCTGTTTCCATGCTGTATCTTTCAATGATTGCAATGATGCAAAAAGCAAAAAGTATATTGTTTTCTGCTCACATGACGTACATTTATTAGCAAAATTATGTTTCTCTGCAAAAAAGACACTGGTTTGACTAATATAGTCACATTCCAAGGCATGTTTCATACCAACCCTCTAAACTTATGAACGGATATTTCCCTGCAATAAGGTATTTATTTATAGATATTATTTAGATATTTCCAGAATAAGTTTTATATAAATAATTCCAGGAAACGTGTTGTAACTCTCTCTGATTTGTAATTTCTTTGGTCAACTGCAACTTAACTGTAAATGGCCGTGTGTAGAAAAAAATGAATATTTATCATCTCCAATCGTTGGAGGCAAGTTCAAAGTATCGGTGTAATCTATTAGTGAAGTCTGCTTGCTACGTCAATGATGGAAACACCATCTACGCCTTTATAAAGAATTCCATCTCCAGAGAACAGTAAAGGATTGAAATATCTGCCTTTTCCACTCCAGTGGGAATGTGACCTTCCCCCAAAGCGGTGGACAGGAATTTCCATCAGCTGTACAAACATTCTGCACCATTTCACAAGAGGAATTGAGACACATCACTATTCAGAAGCATTTTGCTTTTAGTGCTGCCCTCAAGATCAGTTCAACTGAAGGCTGTCTGAAAATAACATCGAAGTGCATAGAGAGTCGGGTGGGAGTTGGCAATAGGGGTTGGTGGGTGGAGAATGGGTGTGACACTGTAAAAGGCCTGTCCCACTTGGGCGCCCAAATCCGCGAGTTCAGAAGAGTTTGCCCTCGACTCATACTCGCAGCATGGTCAACACAAGGTCCTAGGAGGTCTTTGTAACTCTCCTTCATGCTCGAGAGTAGTCCCCATGTACTCGAGGCCTCAGCTAGGTCGCGGCGTATTTTTCAACATGCTGAAAAATGCCCGCGAGTAAAAAAAGGTCGCCATGGAAAAAAATCGATAATTTTTTACTCGTAGGTTTAGTCGAAGTAGGTCGTAGTAGGTCGGCATGTTATTCGTAGGTAATTGAGGGCAGTCGAAGGTAGTCGTAGATAGTCTTCAACATAGTCGAACGGAGGTCGAAGGGAGGTCAAAGGAGGTCATCTTCACTCTCCACTATTCGGTGTCCAATTTTCCCTTAGTTAGTCGAAGCTAGTCTTCAACAGAGTCGGAGGAGGTCGAAGAAGGTCTTCAACATGTCATTTTTTCAAACTCTCCTAAACTCTTCTAAACTCGCCAATCAGGTCGCCGCAGTGGGAGAGCCCCTTAACACGGTCACCCAGTTTCATAGAACAGTACCGCACTGGAGCAGACCTTTCGGCCCGCGGTGTCCATGCCGAACATACCGCCAAGTTAAACTAATCTCCGCTACCTGCATGTGATCCCTATCCTTTCATATCCACGTGCCTATCTAAAAGCCCCTTAAACACCACTGTTGTATCTGCCTCCACCACCACTCCTGGCAGCACGTTCCAGGCACTCACCGCCCACTGTGTAAAAAAACTTGCCCTGCTTTGCCCCTCTCACTTTAAAGCTAGGCCCTCTAATCATGGACTACCAGATGCTGTCTGGACTCTAGCACTTTGTGGCTGCTTAAGATTCCAGCATCTGCACTCGCCTAACTTGCTTGGCTACCAGGAAAGTGATTTCTCACAAAGGATACAGGATGTTCACTGGCTGAGCCTTGGGCACTGTCTGGGTGGAGTTTGCACGTTCTCCCTGTGACATCCCAAAGACCTGCGGGTTTGTAGGTTAATTAGCCCTCTGTAAATTGCCCCTAGAGTGCAGGGAGTGGATGCGAAAGTGGAATAACAAAGAACTAGTGTGAACGGGTGATCGATCGTCGACCTGGACTCGGTGGGTTGAAGGGCTTGTTTCCAAGCTGTATCTCTAAACTCTCTGAACCAAACTAAACCCACCATACCTCTTCAAACCTCTAAGATTGTAGAGGAGATGTTGAGCGCTTTTTGTGCTTGTATTCATGTACTGCACCCAATTTTTACTTCTTTAAAAAGTGAATGTAATTAGTCTGAAGAAGGGACCTGACCCAAACATCACCTATCCATGTTCTCCACAGATGGTCTTAAGTTCGTAGGTCATAGGAGCAGAATTAGGCCATTTTGCCCATCATGTCTACTCTGCCATTCAATTATGACTGACTTATCATTCCCTCTCAACCATATTCTCCTGCCTTCTACCGATAACCTGTGACACCCGTATCCAATTTCTTGGCCTCCACCGCCGTCTCTGGTAATGAATTCCACAGATTCACCAAACTCTGGAAAAATAAATTCCTCCTCATTTCCTTTCTAAAGGTACATCCTTTTATTCTGAGGCTGTGCCCTCTGGTCCTAGACTCTTCCACCCAGGGCCAGCCGCAGGAGTTGCGGGGCCCAATTGTGAACAATTTTGGTGAACCCCAGGTTCCTAACCAAGGTTTGTAGAATCATAGAAATAAAAATAAAGTCTATTATAGGCTTTATATCTCTATGGTAGAATGGAAAGTAATCAAAATGTGTGCTTAAAAAGTGCTTAAAAAGTCCCCCCTTCCCACACTCCTGTCCCTCCCCACCTCTCTCCCTCCCCCACCCCCCTTTCTCCCTCTTCCACCGCTCCCCCTCCCCCTCCCCGCCCACTTCCACCTCTCCCCCTAAACATCTCCCATTCCCTCCCCACTCTTCCACTTCTCCCCCCTCTCTCTGCTCTCCCCCTCCCTCCCCACTCTTCCCCCCTCCCCTACCACTCTCCCCCTCCCTCCACACTCTTCCCTCTCTCTACTCTACCCCTCTCCCTACCCCTCTCCACACTCGTCCTCATCTCTCCCCTTCCCCTCCACCCTCTCTCCCCCTCCCCACCCCTCCCCCACCCCTCTCTCACCCCCTCCCTGAACCTTCTCACCCCCTCCCCCACCCCCTCTCCTCCTCCCTCTCTCCCTTCAATCTCCGTCTCTCCTCACCCCACCCACCCCCCTCTCTCCCCCACCCCTCTTCACCCCCATCTTCCCCCCACCCCCTTCCCCTCGCTCTTGCACCACTCCCTGCTACCCCTCTCCCCCTCACTCCCCACTCTTCCCCTCACCCTCCTCTCCCCACCTCTCACCCTCCCCTTTCTCTCTCTCTTTCCCCCTCCTCTCCCACCCCCTCTCTCTCCCCACCTCTCTCCCTCTTCTTCTCTCTCTCTCTCTCCTCTCTCTCCCCCCCCACTCTCTCTCCACCTCTCCCCTACCCCTCTTCCTCCCCCTCTCCTCTCCTCTCCCCCTCCCTTTCCTCCCTCTTCTCCCTAACCCCTCTCCTCTCACCTTCCACTCTCCTCTCCCCTCCCCTTCCCCTTCCCCCACCCCTCTCTACCCCCCTCACACACACTCAGGGACTTGCTGCCTCGCCCCCCCCCCCCCCGCAACCGCACGTTGGGGGAACAGACCCAACGGGTCTGCACTTGGTCTAGTTTTAATATAAAATTGCATACATGTAAGGCTACAAGTAACAAACAAAATGAGTAGATCACCCCTGAAAAAGTACATAGTTACAATAACACTTGTTTTAGTGACTGTGAAATGAAAAAAACGTAATTTAATCAACTAGATCCTGGAAAACCAATAACCATTGGCGAAAAACCAGTCGAGGCATTAACTTTTGGGCTTCAGCCACATCCTACCCTTTGGGCTTCGACCCTATCCTAACTTAATTGTGTGTCCGTGTGTGTTAGTTGTGTGTGTGTTAGTCTGTGCGTGATATGTGTGGGTTAGTTGTATGTGTGGGAGGGAAAGAGAGAAGGGAGGGAGGGAGAGAAGGGAGGAAGGACAGAAGGGAGGGAGGCTGTGGCGTTCTGCCCTGCAACTTGGTGGAACCAGTCTGTTGCTGAAGGTGCTCCTTCATGTTGGAGGTGACGAAAATCTCAGAAGATGATGTGTTGGATGCGGAGGCTGGTGGGGTGAAAGGTTGAGGACCAGGGGAACTCTGACCTCATTTCATCTGGGGGGTTCTTTCATACACACACATGGTCTCTACAAGACCACCAGGGGCGCTGGGGAGATGGCAGCCCTGACGGCAGTCTGTTCGTTTTTTCTTTCTTTTTTTTCTTTCTTTTTGTTATTTTTTCGTGCGTTAAAAGTTTGTTTTAATGTTCTTCGGTTTGTTTAATGTGGCGGGAGGGGGGAGGGGATCAGGGGAAACTTTTTTTCAAGTTCCTACCTTCCCGGAGATATGATCAATTTTTGGATCACATTCTCCGGGCTCTGCGGCCTTCCATCAATGGAGCTGGAAGCCTCCTCAAACTGTCGTGAGCCCCACCGCAGGGCGCGGACTTAATATCGGAGCGGATCCCTTGCCTGGGATCGTTCCCACCACGACCACTGTGGACTCACCATCTAGGGCTCGCAGTCTCGGGAGAGGCTAGTCGGGAGCTGCAACGCCGCGGAAGGCTCGACCAGCCCTGACGCGAGGTTCGATCACCCGGCGTGGGGGAGCGGACATCCCCCCGATGCAGGAGCAGATTACCTCGTTGCAGAGGGCCTGAATTGCATACCCACACCTTTTTGACTACAAAACGCACTACCTTAGAAACTGATCCAATGAGAGAACACAGAACATAGAATATTACAGCACAGAAACAGCCCTTCGACCCACAATGTCTGTATTGAACATTGACTCACACCATCCTGGCCACACACTCATCTGCCTGCTACCTTCAGGAAAAAGGTACATGAGCCTGAGGACTGCAACGTCCAGGTTCAGGAATATCTGCTTCCCCACAGTCATCAGGCTATTAAACTCAACTGAAACAAAACTGAACATTAATAGACCATTATCTGTTTATGTGCACTTTATCTATTTATTTATTCATGTGTTTATATATTTATATAATGGTATGTGGACACACTGATATGTTCTGTATTCATGCCTACTATATTCTGTTGTGCTGAAGCAAAGCAAGAATTTCATTGTCCTAATCTGGGACATGTGACAATAAACTCTCTTGAATCTTGAATCTTGAGAGAAGGAATGGAATGGCATTAAACTAAACTTGATGAGCGTTTGAAGACACTGGGCCTCTACCTGCTGGTGTTTAAAAGGATGAAGGGACACCTCATTGAAACTTACCGAATAGTGAAAGGCCTGGATGCAGTGAATGTGGAGAGGATGTTTCCACTAGTGGGAGTGTCTAGGACCAGAAGCCATAGACTCAGAATAAGAGGACATACCTTTAGAAAGGAGATGAGGAGGAATCTCTTTGGTCAGTGGTGAATTTGAGGAATTCATTGCCACAGAAGGCTGTGGAGGCCAAATGGTTATTTTTAAGGAGATTGACAGATTCTTGATTAATACAGATATCAGAGGTCTGGGGTTGAGAAGGAAAGATAGATCAGCCATGATTGAATGGTGGAGTAGACATGTTGGGCCGAATGGCCAAATGCTGCTCCTGGAACATGAATTGATGTCCCTCCATATCCACATGTCTATCCAAAAGTCTCTTATCGTATCGGCCTCCACCACCACCCTTCCTGGCACCAACCACCCTCTGTGTAAAAAATACTTGCCCAGTACATCTCCTTTAAACATTGCCCCTCTCACCTTAAAGCTTTGCCCTCTAGTCTTTGGAATTTCCATCCTGGAGAAAAAGTTCTGAGTGTCTGCCTTATCTCTGCCTCTCATCATGTTGTATCATTTTTTTAGACTTCCAAGTATTTCAGCTTTCCACATGTTACTTGATTTGTCTAGACCAGCCCAGTGCATTGCAGGGCCTTTCATTAGACATCTATCCAGCTGCTGCCTGCCCCCCTTCTCCCCCCCCCCCATTCCCAACAGAACCATCCCATCCAAGGTTAGCAATGACAGACTTGCTCTCAAATCAGTAGCCTTGTTTGTTTGCTCCCTTTGTATATTTCAGCCTCCAAGCATGGAATTTATTTATTTGAAATATTTATATTTGAACAGGCAACAGGAAGGCTTCTTTAATTAGATTATACAGAGCAGTCTAAAATCTAGGGCGGCATGGTGGCGCAGCGGTGGAGTTGCTGCCTCACAGCACCAGTGACCCTGGTTCGATCCTGACTACGGGTGCTGTCTGTACGGAGTTTATTTATTGTCCCTGTGACTGCATGGGTTTCCTTCGGGTGCTCCAGTTTCCTCCCACATCCCAAAGACGTGCAGGTTTGTAGGTTAATTGGCTTCTGTAAATTGTCCCTAGTGTGTAGGATGGAACTAGTGTGAACACCGTAGACTCGATGGGCCGAAAGACCTGTTTCCACGCTGTATTTCTAAAACTAAACTAAACTTCACAGTTATTTGAATTGAGAACAGAACCAGTGCTGAGTAAAAGATCACTATATTAAAATAATTTGATGAATTTCTCACAGAGATGAGATGAAAGCTGTTGTTCAATGACGATTCCCCTCCCTTTGAAATTCAATTTCAGGTTTTAGTTTTAATCAACAGAAACAGCTCTCATCTGTACACAGATTAACAGAGTCAAACATTCCCGGGTGCCACACAGAAACCTTGTCAGTGGGGAAGTTGACACTAAGACAAACAAGAGTGGCTCCCAGCACAGCTGATCAAACGCAAGGGCAAATTCTTGCTGGATAATTTGAAAGGAAGTGACAGAGAGCCATGGAGGAAAGAAAAGTCCAGAGTGTGGAACACAGGAAAAACTCGGTAAGGCCAGGGAGAGGTTTAACACCAAAGGAAAAGTTTAAGTTTTTGATAGAAGCTGGAGAAAGATGTGGATCAGAAAACCTCACATGGATACTAATAATTAGTATAATCATATTACTAATACAAATAACTAATACATATTAAAGTCACACCATGGTATTTTTATTAATCACTAATTTTACTAATAATATAATAACTAATAAATATCAAAATTATAGCGTATTACTTTTATTAATTAAAATTAATTATTATTACTAATAACTAATGTTCATCTATGTTGGAATGATTAGAGTCAAATATAGAGCTGGATTTCATTTGGAGATTTTTCTTTTACACCAGTAATTTTCATTTTTACTTCTTGTTTTCCTTTCATCTTATGTTTTTTTTTCTTTTTTTTATAATTAGATTTTCAAATAAGTTTTAAATATATGTATTTTTATATTTTCGGTAGATGGTTAGCCATGCTAGTATGGCTAGCACTAACTACAATAATACTAGATGTAGTTTTTCTTCCTTTGTACACAATACTAACCTTTTAATCTATCCTTTCTTCTTTTCTTTTATAAACTATTATTGTTTTTTTCAGTTTGAATGGAGTTATACATTGGATCAAAGGAGATATACACATGAGAGGCATTCACGCGACTTAAAATTCATCTATTCGGTGTTCGGGTGTAAGGTCAGGTCTGTCGGGCTGAACCATCGGTTCTATTACAGACCCCCATAGACAAAAGATGCAAGACTTAAAAATGAATATGGGGAATGAGGGAATAACGTTTTGTAGTTGGAATGTTAAAGGTATTAATGAACCAATTAAGAGAGGTAAAGTATTAGCACATTTAAAAACAATTAAAGCTGATGTAATTTTTATTCAAGAAACCCATTTAAAAAAAGATGCTGAGCATAGGTTGAAAGCTAAATGGATAGATAAAACGTATCATTCTTCTTTTACGCATAAATCAAGAGGCGTAGCAATATTATTTTGCAAAGGCATTTTATTTAAACATACATCAACTATAACTGATAACGATGGCAGATACATTATTGTAATATGAGAATTAAATGCACAAAAAATGATTTTTGTTAATGTATATGGACCAAACTTTGATAGTCCATTGTTTTTCAAGAAGATATTTAACAATATCCCGGAATTAACACAATATAAGCTGATAATTGGAGGAGATTTAAATTTTACACTAGATCCTTACTTAGACAGATCTACAAGACAAAGGAAAACTAAATCATATTCTAGTGACTTATTAAATGCATATATGGAAACTGCTAATATTAAAGATGTTTGGAGAGTAGAAAATCCTACTGGACGAGAATATTCCTTTTATTCGTCGGTACATAAAACCTACTCAAGAATAGATTATTTTTTGGTCGATGCCAAACTTATTTCACTCACTTATAATTCTAAATATCACAATATTATAATTTCAGATCATGCACCTTTAACATTTAAGATTAAAATAAATGGTAAAACAGAAAAATGGGGGCAGTGGAGATTTAACCCACAAATTTTAAAAAACAAAATAACTCAGGAACATATTACAGAACAGATTTTCTTCGAAACAAATGATAAACCGGAAATATCTTGTTCCTTATTATGGGAAACGTTTAAAGCATATCTCCGGGGAATCATGATTTCCTCCCAAGCATTTTATAATAAAAAGAATCGAAAAGATCAACAAGAACTGGAAAAGATTAAACAATTAGATATAGAGAATGCAGCTAATCCATCTATAATATTACATAATAAAATTGCAGCATTGAAATATAAATTAAATACAATATATTCAGATCAAGTTGTAAAACTTTATCAACATACTAAACAATTACAGTTTGAATTTGGAGATAAACCTCAAATATTATTGGCTCGCCAACTAAGGAAGATGGAGGCAGAAAAAATAATCCATAGGATTAAATCACATAATGGTGAACTGTTAATACAACCTGAAGATATTAACGAGAGATTTATGCATTACTATAAAAACTTATACACTTCTAAAACAACAGAAAATAAGATAGGAATAGAAGCATTTAAAAAAAAATGTAACCTGAAGGGGTTGGACTCACAAAATAGAGAATCATTAAACACTGAAATTTCAGTAAAAGAAATCCAAGAATCTATTAGATCATTAAAAAACGGTAAAACACTGGGACCAGATGGTATTGGCTCAGAATTCTATAAAACATTTTATGATCAGATTGTACCACGTCTGAAATCATTATATGAATATATATATACACAGCAGAAATTACCAGAAACGTTAAATGCATTTATTATAACACTTATACCTAAAATAAACAAAGACCTGGATGAACCAGGATCATTTAGAGCTATAGCTCTTTTAAATACTGATCAAAAGATATTAACCAAAATATTAGCACAAAGGCTAAGCACAGTTATTAATGAATTAATTCACCCCAATCAAACAGGATTTATACCAAAACGATATTCCTCATATAACTCGAGACGGGTATTCAATATAATATATTCGAAAAGAGATATTAAAAAAGATCTAGTAGTTATTTTGTTAGATGCAGAGAAAGCCTTCGATCAGGTGGAATGGTCCTATTTGTTTTCGGTTATGGAAACTTTCAAATTGGGAGAGAAGTTTATTACTTGGATCAAATTATTATATACAAACCCGACAGCTAGAATAATAACAAATCAAATGTTATCAGCTAAATTCAATTTATCTCGAGGCTGTAGACAAGGTTGCCCTTTATCCCCCCTACTGTTTGCACTGCAATAGAACCGTTAGCTCAGAGGGTGAGATCACATCCGGAAATATATGGATATGATACTAGAGATACTAAAAATAAAATCTCCTTATACGCGGATGATGTATTACTTAACATCACAAAACCGGAAATTAGTATCCAAAATTTGTTACAATTAATAACTGAATTTGGATCTTTTTCAGGATATAGTATCAATTGGAATAAAAGTGAACTTATTCCAATAATGGTAAATAACTTATACATATTACAACAATTTCCTTTTCAGATAACAAATGAAAAAATTAAATATCTTGGAATTTATGTAACAAAAAGATTTGATTCTTTATTTAAATCTATCTTCCCACCACTATTGAATAAATTAAATAAGAATATTTTGGGCAGTTTTATTACTGGGCAGTTAATATTAAAAATAGGAATTTTTGGTTAGAAGAGACAGATAACCAACCAATTTGGTTAAATATGGAAAAAGAAGATTGTTCTCCTTTTGAAATTAGTTCAACAATATTCGCTAATATTAATTCAGCTAAAAAAATCTATAGTGAAAATCCGATAATAGAAAGTGGAATACGTATTTGGAAACAAATAAAGAAAACATTAAAACTGAAATCTATACCACTAGCTCTTAGCATTGTAAATAACGTTACATTTAAACCTTCAATGATGGATAAAGACTTTTTACAATGGAAAAACAAGGGAATTATTAAGATGGGTGATCTCTATAAGGAAAACTCTTTCCTTTCATTTCAAGAATTACAACAAATTTATGGACTACATTCTAAAGATTATTTTAGATATTTACAAATCAGAGACTATGTAAAAGCAAACACACAGGAACTTAGAAATAGAAAGACAGAAATTTTAGATGAATGTCTAAATAAACATCCGAACACAGAAAAAATGATTTCATATATATATAACACCTTATTGGAAAATGATGTCCCATCAACAGAAATATATAGACAATCTTGGGAAAACGAATTAGGTCAAATTATCAGACCAGAAGTATGGGACGAAAGTTTACAACAAATACACCATTGTTCGTTAAATGCTAAACACTCTCTTATACAGTTTAAAATACTACATAGACTACATTATTCAAAATCCAAACTACATGACATCTTTCCAAAAGTATCTCCCATATGTGATAAATGTCAACATTTAGAAGCTAATCTGACACACGCATTTACAAATTGTGTAATAATCACAAAATTTTGGATAGAAATATTTAGGATAATTTCGAATGTTGTCAATATAACTCTGACCCCTGATTCAAAGTTAATAATACTAGGAATACTGGAAACAGACCAATTAATAACAACAAATCAAAGAATCTTTATTGATTATGGTTTAATAATTGGGAAAAAATTAATACTAAAATTCTGGAAAGGTCCTACATCCCCACAATCAAAATGTGGAATACAGAAATGTCGGAGACACTCCATCTGTAGAGGCTTGTCCTAAGGGACAGGTTGGATCTCTTCAGAGGTCTCCATATATTGAATATTTATAGGGTCAAAGTGGCTCAGTGCGAGGGCTTGACTGAGGCCTGAATAATAGAATGGATGAAGAATTATACATAATAAATCATGCTTATATCTCCAATGACGGATTATTGATTAATACTCCATTCACTTCCTTATTTTCTATATTATTTTTCTCTATCTTTTCCTACTTTATAAAAAAAATTAAAAAAGTGTATAGAAGCATAAAGTCTCAAATCTTAATATTAATATTAATAATATTATGAATGTATCTAATAATGTATTTTTTATTAATATGTTTCTACAATAAAAATATTTAACGAAAGGAAAAGTTTAAGTTTATTGTAGTTTCATTTGGTTCAGTATAGTTTAGGTAAGTTTAATTTAGTTCAGTATAGTTTAGTTTAGTTTAGTTTAATTTAGTTTAGTTCAGTATAGTTTAGTTTAGTTTAGTTTAGTTTAGTTTAGTTTAGTTTAGTTTAGTTTAGTTTAATTCATCCCACAAACCAACCTCCCTTCCATTGACTCCATTAACACATCACGCTGCCTCAGCAAGACCACCAGCATAATCAAGACCCAGTCTCACCCCAGCCTCTCCCTCTTCTCCTCTCTCCCATCAGGCGAGGTACAGAAGTGTGAAAACGCTCACCTCCAGATTCTTCCCAGCTGTAATCAGGCAACTGACCATCCTCTCACCAACTAAAGTGTATTCCTGACCTCCCATCTACCTCATTGGAGAACTTCGGATTATCTTTAACCGGATTTTAATGGACTTTACCTTGCACTAAACGTTTATCCTGTATCTGTAAATTGTGGACAGCAGCATTGTAATCGTGCATAGACTTTTCTCTGACTGGATAGCTTTTCTCTGACAAAAAGCTTTTCACTGTACCTCAATACACGTGACAATAATAAACGGAACTAAACTGAGACAAAACTAAAATATATGGGAGCCAATGAGATGTGGGGATACAGGGAATACGATGTGCAAGAGTTTCAGTTTATTATTGTCACGTGTAGCGACGTAAAGTGAGAAGCTTTGTTTTGCAAGCTATCCAGATCAGATAATACTATATGTAAAAACAAACTCAATTACAATAGGTAGAGCAAAGGGGAAGAAACAGAGTGTAGAATATAGTTCTCAGCATTGTCGTGCATCAGTTCCAGAGACAAAGTCCAATGTCCGCAATGGGGTAGAGGTGAATCGGACAGTACCCTAGCTTATGGAAGGACCGTTCAGAAGCCTGATAACAATGAGGGGAAGAGGTTGGGCACTCAGGTTTTGCCTCGCCAACAGTCTGTCTGTCCCTTCCATCTTTGTTGTTTTTTTAGTATGTGTTAAATGTATGTTTTTAGTGTTCTTTTGCTTGATTTATGTAGGGGGTGCGGGGGTGGGTTGCTGGAAACATTTTTTAATCTCTTACCTCGACAAAAATGGATAGCATTTTCCGTATTTTTCCGTATTGTGTCTCCGTCCGCACTGCGGCCTAACATTGAGGAATTGGCGGCCTCTGCTGGAGACCGACTTCGGGGAGCTCTGCGGACTTACCATCGCGGAGCTGCTGATCCCTGTCGGGGATCGACCTTGTAGCTCCAACTGTGGGAGCCTGTGAACATCGTGGAACTTGCGGTCCCTGGTTAGAGACCAACTTCGGTAACTCCAAGTCGCAGGAGCTTCGATCGCCCCGACGTGGGAGCTTCGACCACCCCAACACGGGAGCTTCGATCAGCCCGACTGCGGGAGAATAAAGAGTGAAGAAGATTAGACTTTATTGCCTTCCATTACAGTGAGGAATGTGGGGAATCCACTGTGGTGGATGTTTATGTTAACTTGTATGTAATTGTGTGCCTTGTTGCTTTTTTTTTTTAGTATGGCTGCATGAAATTTGAGTTTCACTGTACCTTAATTGATGCATGTGACAATAAACCGACCTTTGACCCTTTGAACCTTTTCAACGTCTGAGACACGTTGAAAAGTTTTGTTTGTGTGCTATCCAGTCAGATCAGGTCATGCTATATGCACACAAGTACAAGAGGTGGTGCTAAGAGAAAAATACCAGACCAGATAATATAATGTTACAGCATCGTAATGTTACAGCCACAGAGAAAAAAGTGCAAGGTCCACAGGTAGGTAGGTTGGAAGATCAGGATTGCACCCTGCCTTATGCAAGGATCATTCAGTGGTCTGATAACAGAGGGGAAGAAGCTGATCCTGACTAAATATATCCCACCATTAGTCTGGTCAGCTAATGCTAGTGTACAGGGTTTTTTACTGGTTAGTGATCTGAAGTATGTTAAATCTGCTTACTTAAGGAATAGTGATGGTAATCTAACATGTTGGTGCAGTGATTTGATGTATCTACTTTACGACAGATATCACGAGATATCAAAAAGACATTATAAATTACAGATCGGTTAAACACCTGTTGTTTTTACAAGAGAATCAAAGAAAGCTGTTGAGGTTTTAGTTATTACCCCAGAGTAAGATAACATTACAAACATGTTGGCATGTCTCTACAAACAAAAACATTTTTGCTAACCACTTTAACTGCCCTTCCCATTACCACACTGACATTTCTGACCTGTCCACACTGAAGGAACAACACCTCATATTCCGCTTGGGCTGCTTACATCCCAACGGTACGAATATTGACGATAGACACAAAGTGCTAGAGTAACTTAGAAGGTCAGGCAGCATCACTGGAGAAAAATGACAGGTGCCGTTTCAGGTAGAGACCCATTTGTTTGGAGCCAGAATTGGAGAGAATTCAGACATTGAATTCTCCAATTTTAAACAACGCCCCCTCTGTACCTCCTCTCACCCTCCCTCCTCCCACACCCTTTTATCCCACTATCCTGCCTCCCCCCCCCCCTTCCACCCTGGTTCCTCCCTCCAGATTCTGGCTGTAAAAATAACTCTTAGATTCACATAAAATTATGCATTGACGTTCTAGCCAATAAATATGTCAAATTTCCATACAGATTGTAAACAATTTTATTTTTATGTTCGTATATTAAAAATCAGACTGTTTTTGAATCACAAACTTTATTTCAGATTTTGTCAAGAATTTTGCTGGGCATTCCTGGGAAATTTGGGCGGGTCCCCATGGAGCTTTCCAGAAGGTGGGAACCCCTGAGTGAGCATGTGCAACAGCACAATGTTCGACCAACCAGAGAGGTGACAAGAAAATGTTTTGGACCATTGCTATAATTTTCGTGTCCTCGTGAAGTCTGGCAATGATAAGCCTATGCAGACACATGAAGCCGCAGATGCTGGTTGATAAAAAAAAACACAGAGTGCTGGAGTAACTCAGCAGGTCAGGCAGCATCGCTGGAGGACATGGATCGGGATAATTTCATGTGGGGAAACCTTCTTCAGACTGATTGTAGAGGAGGGAGTGAGAAAGAAAGCTGGAAGAGAAGACAGATCAGGGCACAGCGTGATGAACAACATTTGGTCATCTGTGTACCAATGTCTCACAATACCACACCTCTAGTTATGGGGACATTCAGGGCAATCATTTGAACAGCCCATCATCCAAGCAGACAGTAAGCTTTAAGATTAGGTTAAATATTGTAATATGTAATGAGGTACAGTGAATAACTTAGTTTTGCATTCTAACCAATCAATTTAGATAATACTAGACTAAGTGGGACTCGTTGGGTCCCAGCATCACATGGGAGGGCTGGTCCCCCAAAGCAATATTCCACCTCTCCACCAATTCCAATATTGGTGGCCAGTGGTGGGGGGGGGGGGGGGGGGGGGGGGGAAGGAGGGGGGGGGGGGCTTTCTGGAGCGCTAGTATGGGTGTTGTGCGCTGAAGGGACTGGTTTCCAGAGGGCTAGTATGGACATTGTGGATCGAATGGATTCTTGGGCTGGCGGTTCAGGCCTGTTGTGCTGGCAGCTCACTCACTCACGGCTGGTGGACTCGCAGTTGACTCACGACTATTCATTGAAATTCAATTTCAAGCAGAGTGCAAGGGCACCAAATTCAAGTGCAGTTTCATACCATTTCAAGCAAGGTGCAAGGCCACTAAAGACAGCGAGTCGTGACCTCTCCCTCCCCATCTTGCTGAGACTGAGCCATGCCCACATTTTATAGTCCCTCCCCCCTCCCACCAGAAGGAGCGTGGCCTTCATGGTGTGATAGACAGGAGAGAGAATCTCAACATTTTTTAAACACTAATAACTCTTTTATTTTTCATCCATGGGAAAAATCCTCGGCACCTGATGAGCGGAGGAGGACTAAGTAAGTTGGTCAAAAATCACAGCCGTACGTGGTAGTGTTGTTTTCTAAAATCAATATAAAGCGCAAACAGGAAGTGGTCAAGATTAGACTTTTAATTATATAGAAGGCAAGGCAGCTCTAATTAGGCAAGGCAGCTCCAATTAGGCAAGGCAGCTCGCTTTAGCACTTTCAAAACCAAAGGCAAGGCAGCTCGCTTTAGCACTTTCAAAACCAAAGGCAGCTCGCTTTAGCACTTTCAAAACCAAAGGTAACGCAGCTCGCTTTAGCACTTTCAAAACCAAAGGCAACGCAGCTCGCTTTAGCACTTTCAAAACCAAAGGCAGCACAGCTTGCTTTAGCACTTTCATAACCAAAGGCAACACAGCTTTAGCACTTTCACTTGTGACCTCTCGCTCCCCCATCTTGCGGAAAACTGAGGCACCTCCACACTTCTGGGTTTCATAGTCCCTCCAGAAGGGCGTTGCCTTCAGGAGAGAGAATCTCAACATTTTTTAAATAATAATAACTCTTTTATTTTTCATCGATGGGAAAAGTCCTCAGCACCTGATGAGCAGAGGGGGACTCTGAGTAAGATGGCCAAAAATCACAGCCGTACGTCGTAGCGTTTTATCTAAAATCATTATAAAGCGCAAACAGGAAGTGGTCAAGATTAGACTTTTAATTATATAGAAAGCAAGGCAGCTCTAATTAGGCAAGGCAGCTCTAATTTGGCATGGCAGCTCGCTTTAGTGCTTTCAAAACCAAAGGCAAGGCAGCTCGCTTTAGCACTTTCAAAACCAAAGTCAAGGCAGCTTGCTTTAGAAACATAGAAACATAGAAATTAGGTGCAGGAGCAGGCTATTCGGCCCTTCGAGCCTGCACTGCCATTCAATATGATCATGGCTGATCATCCAACTCAATATCCTGTACCTGCCTTCTCTCCATACCCCCTGATCCCTTCAGCCACAAGGGCCACATCCAACTCCCTCTTAAATATGGCCAACGAACTGGCCTCAACTACCTTCTGTGGCAGAGAATTCCACAGATTCACCACTCTCTGTGTGAAAAACGATTTTCTCATCTCGGTCCTAAAAGACTTCCCCCTTATCCTTAAACTGTGACCCCTTGTCCTGGACTTCCCCAACATCGGGAACAATCTTCCTGCATCTAGCCTGTCCAACCCCTTAAGAATTTTGTAAGTCTCTATGAGATCACCCCTCAATCTTCTAAATTCCAGCGAGTACAAGTCGAGTCTATCCAGTCTTTCTTCATATGGAAGTCGTGTCATCCCAGGAATCAGTCTGGTGAACCTTCTCTGCACTCCCTCTATGGCAAGAATGTCTTTCCTCAGATTAGGAGACCAAAACTGTACGCAATACTCCAGGTGTGGCCTCACCAAGACCCTGTACAACTGCAGTAGAACCTCCCTGCTCTTGTACTCAAATCCTTTTGCTATGAATGCCAACATACCATTCGCTTTTCTTCACAGCCTGCTGCACCTGCATGCCTACTTTCAATGACTGGTGTACCATGACACCCAGTTCTCGCTGCATCTCCCCTTTTCCTAATCGGTCACCATTCAAATAATAGTCTACCTTCCTGTTTTTGCCACCAAAGTGGATAACCTCACATTTATCCACATTATACTGCATCTGCCATGCATTTGCCCACTCACCCAGTCTATCCAAGTCATCCTGCAGCCTCCTAGCATCCTCCTCACAGCTAACACTGCCCCCCATCTTCGTGCATTTAATTCCCTCGTCCAAATCATTAATGTATATTGTAAATAGCTGGGGTCCCAGCACTGAGCCTTGCAGCACCCCACTAGTCACCGTCTGCCATCCTGAAAAGGACCCGTTCACTTCTACTCTTTGCTTCCTGTCTGCCAGCCAGTTCTCTATCCACATCAATACTGAACCACCAATACCGTGTGCTTTAAGTTTGTATACCAATCTCTTGTGTGGGACCTTGTCGAAAGCCTTCTGAAAGTCCAGATATAACACATCCACTGCTTCTCCCTTATCCACTCTACTAGTTACATCCTCAAAAAATTCAATAAGATTCGTCAGACATGATTTACCCTTCGTAAATCCATGCTGACTTTGTCCAATGATTTCACCACTTTCCAAATGCGCTGCTATCCCATCTTTAATAATTGACTCTAGCAGTTTCCCCACTACCGATGTTAAACTAACTGGTCTGTAATTTCCCGTTTTCTCTCTCTCCCTCCCTTTTTTAAAAAGTGGGGTTACATTAGCTACCCTCCAATCCTCAGGAACTACTCCAGAATCTAAAGAGTTTTGAAAAATTATCACTAAGGCATCTGCTATTTCTGGGGCTACTTCCTTAAGTACCCTGGGATGCAGCCATATCTGGCCCTGGGGATTTATTGGCCTTTAATCCATTCAATTTACCCAACACCACTTTCCGGCTAACCTGGATTTCACTCATTTCCTCCATCTCATTTGACCCGCGATCCCCTGCTATTTCCGGCAAATTATTTATGTCTTCCTTAGTGAAACAGAACCAAAGTAGTTATTCAATTGGTCTGCCATGTCCTTGTTCCCCATGATCAATTCACCCGTTTCTGACTGCAAGGGACCTACATTTGTTTTAACTAATCTTTTGCGCTTCACATATCGATAAAAATGATAAAAAAATTTAGCACTTTCAAAACCAAAGTCAAGGCAGCTTGCTTTAGCACTTTCAAAACCAAAGGCAACACAGCTTGCTTTAGCACTTTCAAAACCAAAGGCAACACAGCTTTAGCACTTTCAAACCAAAACACACTTTTGCATTTTCAAACTTCATTTTCAAGGGCAAGGCAAGGCAAGGCAAATTTATGTATATAGCACCATTCGTACAAGCAGCAATTCATAGTGCTTTACAAAAGAAACAAAAGAATAAGATAGTAAAAAGACAGCAGAACAACCATACAACACAGGACAACAAAATAGCCAATAATCAAAAATTACAAAACAAGCAATAATACAAATGTATGAATAGTAAAACAAAATCACTAAAACAATAAAACGATTTTAAAAGCACATAAAAGGGATAAGATTAGAAGGTTAAGATTACCTGCATGTTGGGTTATGGAAAAGCTACAGTAAACAACAGTGTTTTTAGGCCTGATTCAAACCACATTAAGGGCACTGACAGGTCAGTAAAACCACTCACAGTTTAATACACATGTGTTCAGTGTTATTCACAGCTCAGACTGAGAACTACGACCTCTCGCTCCCCCATCTTGCAGAGAACTGAGGCACCTCCACACTTCCAGGTTTTACAGTCCCTCCGGAAGGGGCGTGGCCTTCTGGAGAGAGAATCTCAACATTTTTTAAACACTAATAACTCTTTTATTTTTCATTGATGGGAAAAATCCTCTTGTCCTTTCGCAGCAGAGGGGGACTCAAAACGCTAAAGTATCTTACTCAAAGATGGCCAAAAATCACAGCCGTAAGTGGCAGCGTCTTTCTAAAATCAATATACAGAACAACAGGAGGTGGTCAAGATCAAACTTTTAGTAATATAGACTATACATAAATACTATCAAGTCCAACTCAAGTACAATAGGTAGAGTAAAGGGGAAGATACAGAGTGCAGAATATAGTTCTCAGCATTGTAGCGCATCAGTTCCAGAGACAAAGTGGAAGGACCGTTCAGAAGCCTGATAACAGAGGGGAAGGGGCTGTTCCTGAATCTAGTGGGGCACGCTACCAAGCTTCTGTACCTTCTGACAGACGGGAGCATGGAGAAGAAGGAATGACCGGGTGGGACAAGTCTTTGATTATGTTGGCTGCTTTTCTGAGGCAGCGTGAACTGTAGATGGAGTCAGTGGAAGGGAGTTTGGTCTGTGTGATGGACTGGGCTACATCCACAATCTGCAATTTGGGCAGAACTGTTCCCAATACAATCTGTTTCTGGTAATTCAAGTTTTGCGAATTAATTGAATTGATTTAAATACATTGAATTTAATGGATTGAACTGGCCAGGCTCTCAATTCGCTGCTACTATTGGGAAGAAGGTACAGGAGCCTGAAAACCGTGACCTCCAGGTTCAAGAACAGCTTCTTCCCGGCAACCATCAGGCTCTTGAACACTGCACAACACTAACCTCAGCAACTATGATCTTCTATGGACTGTGTCTTTGGTTGCACAACGGACTTCAGTTTTCAACTATTATGTGTACTTAATATTAAGATTATGAATTTATTGTATTACGATTATTACATATTTATCTGTGTGTTATTACGTTTACAGGCTTGTTACGTTGCAGCATGTAAGACTGTTATTGTTTTGTTCCATCCCCTTCACAAAGCACGTAAACCACTCGAAGTTCGAGACAACTTTATGAGACAATCATCAAATGCCCATCTACATCTGTAGATCTGGAAATTGCTTCTTGCTTTCCTCATCTCCATTCATCTAAAGACATTCACCTAAGCCACCAACCATTTATGTATATCTTTCCATCCATTCTGTTGCATTTTGTCCTACATCAAGTCCCGAATTTTGGTTTAATAAGAAACAGGATGTGCCATTTCTGGATACAGATGGAGGAGGCAACTGGGGAACCGCAACACAAAATCCAGCTGTTAGAACCGCATTCATCTTGTCTTATTTAAGATGAAAACACATTGAGGCAATTTAGAAGAGAACAGGAAGATGGAATCGAGTTTAGTTTAGTTTAGTTTAGTTTAGTTGTACAGCATGGAAAATAACCTGTGACCCGCTGAGCCCACGCTGACCACCAATCACCCATTCACACTAGTTCTACGTTATCCTACTTTCTCATCCACTCAGTATACACTAGAGGCATTTACAGAAGCTAAGTAACCTACAAACCTGTACATCTTTGGGATGCAGGAGGAAACCGGAGCACCCAGAGGAAACCCATGCAGTCACTGGGAGAACGTGCAAACTCAATAATGACAGCACCCGAGGTCAAGATCGAACCTGGATCTCTGCCACTGTGAGGCAGCAGTTCTACCCGCTGTGCCACTGTGTTAAAGGTAATATGGTGAAATTTAATCCATTGATTTATTCCTGATTTTCAATATTTGTTCAATAGATTGGGTGAAGCTGTTAAACCAATTATAAACTAATTGCTTCCCTGCCTGTCATCCTAAAATATCTTCCATGACCATTGCATCAGGTTCGATACAACGTTAAACTCATTTCAGATGTGTGCTTCCTGTGAATCTCATTTCCTAGCATTTTGGCAGAGAAATTGTGATACCCAACGAACCCTGGACACTCATGAAAGCGCAGTGGTCCCTTCTGTACCATTCCTCTGAAAGAAGAAAGTGATATATTATTTAGCCAGAACCAACATATTTTCCACACTATCCCGTGTAGATATTCTGGATTTTTACACTCATACTGGAGCCTGCCTGAACTTCTCTCTGGACTGGAGGAATATGGGGGAGACTTTAGCCTGGCAGACTGTCTTAACAGCTATAAGAGCCACTGCCTCTCAGCACCAGGAACTTGGGTTCGGTCCTGATCTCGGGTGCTGTCTGTGTGGAGTTTGCATGTTCTCCCTGTGAGAATCTCAGGGGAGGATGGATAGATGTTCCGTTCGGGACCCTTCCTCAGTCCCATTTCAGTAAACCACTTTATTACAGTTTAGTTTAGCGATACAACGTGGAAACAGGGTCTTCGGCCCACCGGGTCTGCGCCAACCAGCGATCACCCATACACTAGTTCTATCCTGCATACTGGGGGCTATTTACAGAGACAATTAACCTACAAACCCGCACGTTTTTTGAGTGCGCGAGGAAACCAAAGTACCCAGAGTAAATCCATGCAGGTCATGGGGAAACGTACAAACTCCGTACGGACAGCAACCGAGGTCAGGATCGAACCTGGGTCTTTGGCGCAGGAAGGTAGCAACTCTACCACTGCACCGTTGTTCTACCTGTGAAAAAATGATTTTCGCTGATGTCAAACTATGGTTCTGACCCAAAATATCGTCTGTCCATTGCCTCCACAGAAGCTGCCTGACCCGCTGAGTCCTCCAGCACTTTGTATTTTCTCCCACTACTGTCTCTGCCTTTCCACCATTCAACCAGCATTGACCCTTGACCTGATAACAATGGATGTGTGGGGATGACAGTGACAGATTGTGGTGACAGATTGTGGTGACACACCGCAGACAGGAACATGCAGGAAGCCTGTCACACCTGAGTTTTCTAACTTACCTGCATTGTAGAGGCACACAACACCACGGAGGACAGAGGCACAAGGAACCGCAGACGCTGGGACCTTGAGCAAAACACAAAGTGCTGGAGGAACTCAGCAGGTCAGGCAGCATCTATGGAGGGAATGGGACCCTTCAGGTCGGGACCCTTCTTCAGACTGATGGAATAGGGGAGAGAAAGCTGGAACAGAGAGGTGGGAGCAGAACAAAGCCTGGCGAGTGATAGGTGGACACAGGTGTGGGGGGTCCAGGTATACTGATCAGGAATTTGATTAGTTTCGTTTAGAAACAGGCCCTTCAGCCCTCCGAGTCCACACCAACCAGTGATCCTTGCAACACTATCCTACACTCACTAGGATCAATTTACAATTTTACCAAGCCAATTAACCTACAAACCTGTATGTTTTTGGAATGTGGGTAAAAACTGGAGATCCCGGTGAAAACCGACGCAGGTCATGGGAAGAACATACAAACTCCATACAGACAGCACCTGTAGTCAGGATTGAACCTGGGTCTCTGGCGCTGTAAGGCAGCAACTCTACCGCTGAGCCACCATCAGTGATCAGATGGAAGCTAAAGGAACTGCAGACGCTGGACCTTGAACAAAACACCAGGTACTGGAGGAACTCTGTGGGTCAGGCAGCCTCTGTGGAGAGAATAGACAAATAATATTATTTTATTCACTGTCATTGCAAACACAAATTGAAATATTATGGACACAGTTGATTTAAAGTGAATGGTTTCTAATAATGGATTAAAAAGTATAATGATTTTTGTGCCTTGCAGCTCATAATTCCATTAATGGCAGTGAAAAATAAAATCTGCTCAAAATCTGTTTGCTATTATGGAATTATGGCATATTTAACTATGAAATAATCCCCCTCTGCACATAAGTTATACAAAATTGACAGTCATTTCAATGAATCAGGAAAATAGATGTCCTGTCTAACTATCTCTATGGATCTGCTCTACAAATGTTTATTAGAGTCATGTTCATAAGTGATAGGAGCAGAATTAGGCCATTCGGCCCATCAGGTCTACTCCGCCATTCAATCATGGCTGATATTTTTTTCCCTCTTAACCCCAATAGATATTAAATAATATTTTTCTCTAAGAAAACAACGATCCCCTA
This sequence comes from Okamejei kenojei, assembly GCA_035221665.1. Classification (NCBI taxonomy): domain Eukaryota; kingdom Metazoa; phylum Chordata; class Chondrichthyes; order Rajiformes; family Rajidae; genus Okamejei; species Okamejei kenojei. Next base: position 28,210,288 of record CM069136.1, read on the forward strand.
CTGGCAATCAACAACATAAGCAGAGAAAATATGTAAAGAAATTAAATTCTTCCCATTCTTCATCAAATTTATAGCACTTGTTTCGTATAAAATTAGGAAGACTTTCTGAATGACTTCCCCAAGATTGGCATGATATTTGTGGTTAAATGTATCAAAAGTATGGTAGAATTCAGTGATTCAGAATCAGCTGGCACTTTATACATTTTAAACATAGATGCTAATGTCTATTTTCATACAATGTAATAACGCTAACCATGCTTACTGTATGTTCATCATAGGTGGAAATGAATATTATGATCAAGGTTCAAGGAGTTATAGACGTGTACAGCATGGAAACAGGCCACAGTCATCACTGCACATCTATCTACACTTACCCCTTATCTGTGCCCCCCTGTCCCTTAGTCTGAAGAAGGGTCTTGACCCAAAATGTCACCCATTCCTTCTCTCCTAAGACTTACAGCTTAGGAGGTCCCTGGGCGCGTATGTGAGACCGCGAGTCCAGATGTTGCACGATATGGACCGAGCCTCTCCCTTTTTCTTTCTCTGGAGAAGGGGCGAGGAGCCCGCAGGCAGCTCGTTGGGTTACTTGCAGATGATGGCTCCTCTGTCACGGATCCAGAGAGCATTGGTGCCTCGGCTCGGTCTTTCTACAGGACTCTGTTCCCGGCAGGCACATCGAGTGGGGAGGTCCTGTGGGAGGGCTTACCCGCTGTGTGCAATGATGTGGCTGAACACCTGGATGATCCCCTAACTCTGGAGGAGTTGACTGGTGCCCTTGGTTCTTGGTTCTTGGTTACTTGGTCCTCCAAAATATTCCAACTGGAATTTAAACTGGAGGTGGTGAAGGGAGGGGTTAAGCCAGAGAGGGTTATTGGGGAGAAAGTGCCACTTTAAATTTAGTTGCATCTGGCTGGGCAACCGTGGTTTGGTGGAGATTATTCCACGCTTTAATAGTGCGTGGGAAGAACGAATTGCTGTACACATCTGTCTTTGTGGCTGGGACCACAAATTGGATCGATTGCCCTCGTCTGCTCCTAATTGGTTTGGGGTTGGTGTAGGTCATGTGATCTATGTCTAGCTGACCATTTAACTCCCCTGCACCAGCTCAGGGGGGGGGGGGGGGGCAAGTCTCCAGGGCTGGAGGGGCTGACAGTGGTGTACCTTAGAGCTTTCTGCGATGTCCTGGGGGGTGACTGTATGAAGGTCCTGGGGGAGAGCCTGGCGACCGGGGAGATGCCCTTCTCGTGGCGCAGGGCAGTCATTGTCCTGCTGCCCAAGAAGAGCAATCTCCGCCTTTTGAAGAACTGGCGTCCGGTCTCTCTCCTCAGCACGGATTATAACGTTTTGCATGGGCATTGGCGAATCGCCTGGGTCCCGTGCTGTCCCAGGTGATCCACCCTGACCAGTCCTACACAGTATGATCCATCCAGGACAATATCCATCTGCTCCCGGACCTGATCCATCTGTCCCAGGGGGCTGGACAGTCAGTCGCCTTTCTCTCCCTCGACCAGGAGAAGGCGTTCGACAGGGTGGAGCACGACTACCTTCTTGGGACTCTGCAGGCGTTCGGATTTGGACCGCATTTTGGGGCCTGGGTCCGACTTTTATACATTGCTGCAGAGTGCCTTGTTAAGGTCAACGGCTCTTTGTTGGCCCCCATTCCCTTTGGGAGGGGGTTTCGTCAGGGATGTCCCATGTCCGGCCAGCTGTATTCCATCTGTGTACAGCCATTTCTGTGCCTCCTCGGAGGCGGTTGACAGGCCTGGTTGTGGCTGGGCCGGGGATGGAGGTGGTCCTCTCGGCCTACGCCGATGATGTCATTTTGATGTTCACCGACCCTGTTGGCCTGCGGAGGATGCGTGAGTGCCAGCAGGTTTTCTCGGCTGCATCCTCCGCCAAGATCAACTGGGGGAAGTGCTCTGGTCTCTTGGTGGGTCTGTGGGAGGTGGACTCCCTGCTGGAGGAGATGGCAGGTTTTGCATGGAGCACCACGCACCTCCTCTATCTGGGGGTCTACTTGAGTCCCACTGAGGGGGCGTTGCTGGCGAACTGGCAGGAGCTGGAGGTGAAAGTCGTCGCCCGGCTGGGACGTTGGTCAGGCCTCCTTGGTGTGCTCTCTTACTGGGGCAGGGCTGTGGTTATAAACTGTGGTCTCTACGCTGTGGTACCGGCTGGCCACTATGGTCCCATCCTTTTTATTTATAACCAGGTTACAGAGGAGATTGGTCAACTTCTTCTGGGGTGAGAGGAACCACTGGGTCTCTGCTGGGGTTCTGAGTCTCCCGTTGGAGGAGGGCGGTCAGGCGCTGGTCTGTGTTCGTACCCAGGTGGCGACTCTCCGACTCAGGACCCTGCGGAGGTACGTCTACTCGGACTTCCCTCCTAAATGGCACGTGCTGGCGACGTACTTTTTCCGCCAGGGGCGCTGCCTTCAGGAGGGCTCACAGCTCCCGGTAGCGGGTACAAGTCGACGCGCTAGGCGGGAGTTGCCTGGCTTTTAACGTGACCTCCTGAAGGCCAGGAATTTGGTCACCTTCAGCCAGGGTGCTGCTCCTCAGGGGGAGGGAGGTGTTGTGGCTGTGATGGTGGGTGTTGAGGAGAGGCGTGTGCGTGGAGCGATTCCGGACGAGCTTACCCCCGCTCCGTCGGAATTGTTCATAGGACCCATGGCCTGGGTCCTTCCCCGAGAGCCGGCCTCATGCAACATGACCCGCCTTTCCGAGATGCCCAGTGTGCCGTTCTGTGATGCGGAGAGGAGCGTGTTGTACAGGCTGCTCTTGCACACTCTCCACTTCCTCACCCTCGTCTTCCGTCCAGACACACCCTGGCGGTCCGTGTTACCACCTGACGAGGGGAGCCGTCCCCAGTGGATGTCTCTCTACAAGGGAGTCCTCCCCTTTACATTGGGGACTTGGGGTGGAGAATGTTGCACAAAGGCGTGGCCTGTAACAGGTACTTGAGCCGGTTCACGGACTCGTCCGCCGCCTGTCACATCTGCGGTGAGGAAGAGACCGTGTTCCACGTGACATAGAGTGTGAGAGGTTGCAGCCCCTGTTCGAGTAACTGAAGGGGCTGCTCCTCAAGTTTTGGCTCCACTTTAGTCCGACGCTATTGATTTTTTGGCACCCGGTACAGAGGGGGGAGGGTTGGAAGGGAGGATGGGGTCTCCCTGTCGGTCAGCTCCTGGGCCTAGCCAAGATGGCCATTCGCGGGTCCAGGCACCGGGCAGTCGACGTCCGCACAGCAGTTGACTGCCTGCCCCTTTTCCGAGGTTACGACCGTGCCCGTGTGTCCCTAGAGAGGGAACACGCGGTGTCCACGGGGACTGTGGAGGCCTTCTGTCAACGCTGGTCACCGCAGGAGGTCGAATGTATTATTGATGAAAATGTTAATATTTTAATTTGATAACTTTGTTTGTAAAATGCCAATTTAGGCATTCTCTGATCGTGTTACTACTTTGTATTTTTGCTTGTTCTGAATAAAAGCATTTTGTATGGAAAATTAAAAAAAGCTTCTTTGCAGCAACACTGCACAACATGAACCTCAGCAACTGTGTTCTTCTATGGACGGTGTCCTTAGTTGAACTATGGACTGCAGTTTTGCAGTGTCATAGTCTGGTTACTTGTAATTAATGCATATATAAATTTATTGTATTTTTGATTATTGTTTGTTTATTTATATGTTGTTGCATTAATGGGCCAATAAAAGTGCAGCAAGTTACCACTCTCGGCAACAGTTAATCACTCTTGAAAAAATGACACAAAGCGCTGGAGTAATTCTGCAGGTCAGGCAGAATCTCTGGAGAACATGGCTAGGTGACGTTTTGGGTTGGGACCCTTCTTCTGTCCCCAGATGTCACCTCTCCATGTTCTCCAAAGATGCTGCCTGACCTGCTGAGTTACTCCAATACATTGTTTTGTTTTGTTTTTAAATTGGCATCTACAGTTCTTTGTATCTACTCGTGACTCGTGACTCTTTTGATCAGTCATGATGCTTTATCCTATTGACTTGACCATAAATCCACATGCATCTATTTTACTAAAGCTTTTCTCTTGTTTGTGTTTATGTATTGTGTGTGTGTGTGTATTGTGTGCTTTCTGGGCACAATCTGGTTAATTCCTATTTTCTTCCAAACGCTAAGCCACAGCCTTCCCATTTTCACACATCCTACTCACATTTTTCCTGTCGAGTTGCCAAACATCTTCCCGCCACATTCCCACCTATCTTTCCAAACTTTTTAATCGTTTAAAGTTTTAAAAACTGCCCGAAAACTCACCCATTTCAGAAAAAAAAACACTGAGTGATGTCACAAAGAACTCACAAGGCAGGACGGGACCGGGAGGAAGGACCACTCCAGCTCACGTGCGGCTGTTGCTGGTGCCCGCCGCCTGATGGCGAGGGTGGAGCCGCGGGCCCTGGCTGGGGCCGAGCCTGGTGCTCGAGCTGGAATGCGATCCGAGCCCGGGGCTTGGGATGGGGCCATGACCGGGGCCGAGAAAGAGGCCGCCTCTTGAACCAAGGACGAGCCTGGGTCCAGGATCAGGGACGGTGAAGTCGGAACCTGCACTGGAGCCCAGGCGGCGGCCGAGCTGACGGCTGGAGGCTGCTGCTGGAACCAAGGACGAGCCTGGGTCTACAGCAAGGCCGGGTCGAGTACGAGAACCAGGCCCTGGCGCTGCTCTACGACCTGGGTAGGTCCTGGGGCAAGGAATGGGAATGAGGGGAGGAGGATGAGGGAAATGAGGAGGAGAGAGATGGGGTAGGGTCTGTACCCCCCTCCCTCTCTGGCCCTCTCCCTCTCTACCCCCTCCCCCTCTACTCCCCGTCCTATCCCTCTCTACTCCCTCCCCCTCCCCTACCTCTCTACCCCCTCCCCTCCCTCTCTACTGCCTCCCTCTTCCTCTCTCTCCCTCTCCTTCTCTACCCACTCCCCTCACTCTCTACCCTCCCCCTCCCTCTCTACCCCTCCCCCTCCCTCTCTACTCCCTCCCTCTCCCTCTCCCTCTCCTTCTCTACCCACTCCCCTCACTCTCTACCCTCCCCCTCCCTCTCTACCCCTCCCCGTCCTTCTCTACCCACCTCCCCCTCCCTCTCTACCCCTTCCCTCTCTACCCCCCCCCCTCCCTCTCCAGTGAGTGGTGAGTATTGGTGACTATGGGTGAGTGGTGGAATATTGCGCCCCTCTCGTATTGGGGGACAGGGACCAACAGGTCCCACTTGGTCTAGTTATTTCTTAAATGTGTAATTCATATAATGTCGACTGAATGTCACTTTCCTTATTTACCACCATTAAGTTCAAAGTGCTTGTCAAACCGAAGACTCGGCTTCCCCGGCAGTTGCTATTACAATATGAACATGTCCTTTTCCCTGAAATCCATAAGCATGATATATCGAGCACTAGGACTTCCAAAACAATGTACATATGGAACAACTTAAGCACAAAGATGAGCAAAGAGATTCCATTTGCTTTTATATGATTTATTTCCACTGAGCATCAAGTATTGCACTTGCATTCTTAAAATTCTCTCTGCAGGTACTATAATATTATTTAATGGATTCCATCCAAAAGAAGCACAAGTTATTATGATGTATTGCAAAGAGGTTTGCTTTGTGAAATTTATTCAGAATCTGTTCCTGTTAAACATAAGATTGCTGCTGACCTTTAAGCTAAAACTAGTTCAATTTATGTAATTTGGCCTCAGAATTTAAAAAAAATCCAGTCCTGTTCTACAAATTTACAACAGTACAGCTCAGGAACAGGCCTGTCAGCCCACAATGTGCCAAGTTAAACTAATCTCCTCTGCCTGCACGTGATCCATATCCCTCCATTCCACGCATGGTGGTCTACAAGTAGGGTTGCCAACAGTCCCTTATATAATGGGGCATCCCATATATTACGCTAAATTGGTTTGTCCCATACGGGACCGCCCTTGTCCCGTATTTAACTGCTTCTAGCAGCTGCTCCTCAACTTATGAGGTTACCTTCCGATAAACCCATCGTAAATCGAAAATATCATGTCGAAAATGCATTTAATACACTAACCTACCATCACCAGAGTGTTCAGGGTTGGACCTCCAGGCGCTTGTGGGTTTTCATTCTCCGGGTTAGTTTCTCCTCTCCCCCACCCTCTCTCTCCTCTTCAGTCCTCTGCCTCTGGGAGTGTTTTTAATTTCCACGTTTTAATTATGCAATCTCTTTGGAATCTCTCAAACTCCCACTCCACCGCACCCCCACTCCCACCACTGCCAATGTTCGGTCGGAGCAATTCCCTGAGTACCGACACCCTTGAAATCTCCCGAGTGCCAGCCCCCGCAGGAGAACACATAGCGAATTGTCACAGCAGGTGACAATTTCTGAGGTTTTATCAACTGGCTCATCTGATCTGCTGCCGTTTGATGTCCATCTCGCCTCCTGCAAGATTCCTCACAAGTCCCTTCCTTGTTGCTTCCTCCCACGGAAAGGCTAACATGGTTCGCTTATCTCCCTGTAAAATCTCGCCATACACCAGCCTCTCTTCAGCCTATATCCGCTGCAAGCTTTCTCTCTCTCTCTCTCTCTCTCTCTCTCTCCCTCTCCCTCACTCTCCAACCTGTGCTCAGATACCTCGCATACAAAACAGCTGAATCAATCGACCTTACATCAAGGTAAATAGGAGAGAAAGTGCTCAGGCTAGCATGAGATACCAACAAGCCAGCTCAGGCGATCGAGTGCATCTGCTCACCAGAGCAGGCGTAAATCTAAATAGACCACAGGAAAGCCATTTTAATTAGACAGTAAAGCATTACCGTTTAAATTATCAACACAGCTCTGAGGCCAGGCCAGAAATACGGTTTCTACTGAATGTGTACCAGAGGGCACGCTTACAGACAGATCCTAGTTCTGATACAACAGCGTGCGTGCGTGTTGCATGTGCTGTTGACGCCACACACAAGTGATCCAATCACAGGCCTCCTTATGCACATCAGTTATACGTTATATTTTGCTAATTCCTGCCAAAACAACAAGTCTCAGCAACGTCTGGTGCTGTTCGGTCGGTTTGACATGTGCAAATATGGATAAACCTGCAAAAAAAAAGACCGTGTAGCTATAACAAGCAATGGGAAGCAAAAAAGACGTGGGTTAAGCCCGTCAGCAGTGACTCGACGAAGGCCTTCTGCACTTTATGCCATCGGGAATTTGTCCCTTATTTTGTCCTTCTGTCCCTTATTTGGGAGTGAGAAAGTTGGCAATCCTATCTACAAGAATGATCCCAGGTATGAGTAGGTTAACCTATGATGCGCATTTGTCGACACTGGGCCTGTAATCGCTGGAGTTTAGAAGAATGAGAGGGGACCTCATTGAAACATACAGAACAGTGAAGGCTTGGGTAGAGTGGGTGTGGAGAGGATGTTTTCACTAGTGGGAGATTCCACTAGTGGGAGAGTCTAGGAATTCATAGTCTCAGAATTTAAGGACATTCTTTTGGGAAGGTTGAGGAGAAATGTCTTTAGTCAGAGGGTGGTGAACCTGTGGAATTATTTGCCACAGAAGGCTGCAGAGGCCAATCAGTGGATATTTTGAAGGCAGAGGGAGAGAGATTCTTGATTAGTTCGGGTGTCAGAGGTTATGGGGAGAAGGCGGGAGAATGGGGTCAGGAGGGAGAGATAGATCAGCCATATTTGAATGGTGGAGTAGGCCTGATGGCCAAATTCTATTAATCATTATGACATGATCTTATATCCATGTGGAAAAGCAGGGAATGGAGGGATATGGATTACATGTAATCTAAAACCATCTCTATCCAAACGGCACTATTGTATCTGCCTCCACCACCACCCCTGGCAATGCGTTCCATGTACCCACCAACCTGCCCCGCACATCCCCTTTAAACTTTGACCATCATGCATTAGAGCAGTGCCTTCCAGGCCTTAACGAGAGAAAAATTATATGTAGACATAATGGATGAGTAGGTTTACAAAGCAGATGGGCTAAAAGGTAAAACATTGGAAAAAATCTGTCAGTTTTCAAAGGATTTAAATTTTATGGTTACAGAAAATAGTTTTGGATGGAAACTACTGCAAGGTTCTCTCTCCAGTAGAGGCTACTAAATGTTCCGTGCAGTAACCGAGCACATTAGCATTGCAGAGCTAACCTGATAACGTGCTACCTCTAGAGAGGCTGCCAACTGAGCTGTTCAAAGCAAACGTAAAGTCAGAAATACAAAGAATGGACTGTAACTAAGCAGCAAACATTTCTCTGGAATGTCAGAGCTCTTTTAGAGGCTCAAGCAAGTGTAGAGAACTCACACAAACCAACCTCCCTTCCATTGACTCCATCTACACCTCACGCTGCCTCGGCAAGGCCACCAGCATAGTCAAGGGCGAGTCTCTCCCCGGTCACTCCCTCTTCTCCCCTCTTCAGTGAGGCAAGAGGTACAGAAGTGTGAAAATGTACACCTCTAGATTCAGCGACACTTTCTTCCCAGCTTTATCAGGCAACTGAACCATCCTACCAACAACTCGAGAGTGGTCTTGACATCCCATCTAACTCAATGAAAACCCTCAGACTATCTTTAATCGGACTTTACTGGACTTTATCTTGCACAGAACATTATTCTGTTTATCATGTACAGTATCTGTAACAATGGAAGGATTGATTGTAATCATGGGTATTTGAAGAAGGGTCTCAACCCAAAACATCGCCCATTCCTTCTTTCCAGAGATGCTGCCTGTCCTGCTGAGTTATTCCAGCATTTTGTGTGTATCTCTGATTGTAATCATATATTGTCTTTACTCTAAAAAAGCTTTATTCTGTATCTCGGCAAACGTGACAATAATAATCTAAAATGAGGGGAGACTTGATAGGCACGTACAATTATCAGATAGACAGTCAGAACCTTTTTGCCAAGATGGAAATGTCAAGGACTAGAGGGCAAAGACTAGAGGGCATAGGGGAAAGGGCTGTGTTTAAAGGAGATGTGCAGGACATGTTTTCTACACAGAGTGTGGTGGGTGCCTGGAACGTGCTGCCACAAGTGGTGGTGGAGGCAGATACGATAGTGGTGTTTAGGAGGCTTTTGGAGAGATGCATGGACAGGCCCCTTGTGAGCGAAGGGATATGGATCACGTGCAGGCAGATGAGATTGGTTTAACTTGGCATCATGTACAACACAGATATTGTGGGCCGAAGGGCCCATTCCGGAGCTGTACTGTCCTGTACTGTGCTCTATGTTCAAATGTGTAAGAAGACGGGGAAGTGCAGATGCTGAAATACAAAAAAAACACAAAGTGCTGGAGTAACTCAGCAGGTCAGGCAGCATCTCTGGAGAACATGGATAGGTGACATTTCAGGTCGGGAACCTTCTTTAGACAGATTATGTGAGGGGGGGGGGGGGAGAGACTTTTTTCACACAGAGAGTGGTGAGTCTCTGGAACTCTCTGCCACAGAGGGTAGTTGAGGCCAGTTCATTGGCTATATTTAAGAGTGAGTTGGATGTGGCCCTTGTGGCTAAGGGGATCAGAGGGTATGGAGAGAAGGCAGGTACGGGATACTGAGTTGGATGATCAGCCATGATCATATTGAATGGCGGTGCAGGCTCGAAGGGCTGAATGGCCTACTCCTGCACCTAATTTCTATGTTTCTATGTTTCTATGAGAGAAGGTGGAGAGAGGAGGGACAGGACAAAGGCGAGTGGTAGGTGGATGCGGGGGGGGGGGGAGGCATTTGATAGGCAGATGATTGGACAAAGGCTAGAGATGAAAAGACAAATAATGTGAGATAGACTGAGTGGGACAACACGGGGAGCCTGGTCCCCAACAGAATATTCCACCGCTCACGTATACCCCCCAACTGTGCAGGCGCAGCTGACGGGTGCCCGTTTTGACGCCCCTGATCTCCCCCTCCACCCCTCACCCCTCGCCCCTTACCCATCCCCCCCCCACGCACTCACTCCATCCCCCCTCAATCCCCCACATCCACTCTTAGCAGCTCTCCGGCGGTGCATCCATTCCCGCCCATTGGGTTCCCATTGTGACGTAGAACACGCAGGTATTACTGCGCAGGCGCAGCTGACAGGCACAGCAAGTGGAAAAGGGATTTATTAAAGCTTAAAATGTGAATAACTCTTAAAATATAACACCAATTTAAACAATCCCAACCAGCTACAGACGGGGGATGGTGCGGGGGGGGGAAGTGTCTGGCGGCCAGGGGAGGGGGCCAGCTTCAGGCGGGGGCTGTCGAGGGCCGGGGGGGGGGAGGAAGCGTCCTGTAGCCATGGGAGGGGGGTGGCTTCAGGCAGGGGCTGTCGCGGGCTGGTGGGGTGGGAGCGTCCTGCAGCCGGGGGAGGGGGACAACTTCAGTTGGGGGCTGTCGGGGGCCAGTGGGGGGGGGGGGGGGGGGAGCGTCAATCAGCTGGGGAGGGAGAAGGCGAGGGCTGTCAGGTGCCGATGGGGAAGAGGGAGCATCCTGCAGCCAGGGGAGGGGGATGGTTTCAGGTGGGGGCTGTCGGGGTCGTGGGGGGGAGCTTCCTGCAGCCGGAGAAGGGAGAGGGCTTCAGATGGTGGACAGTTGGTGGGGGGTTTTCCGCAGGGCTAATATGGGCGTTGTGGTCTGAAGGGACTGGTTTCCAGAGGGCTAGTAGGACATTGTGGGCCAAATGGACTCTTCTTGGGATCGTACCGGTGTTGTAGAGGGACTTGTTTTGTGGGCCGGAGTGATAGTAGTTGTGGGCCGAATGGGCTGCTGCTGGGGATGGGGATGTCTTCAGGCAGGGGTCGGTGGGAGCATTCTGCAGCCGGGGAGGGGGACAGCTTCAGGCAGGGCCTTCTGGGGGCCGCTGCCCAGGCCTACCTCTGCCACTGCCTACCACTGACTACCCCTGCCATGGCCTGCCACTGTCGCTGCCGTGGCCTATCGCTATTGAGGCCTAGCGCTGTCGTGGCCTGCCGCTGCCGTAGGCCTGTCGCTGCCTACCCCTGCTGTGGCCTGCCACTGTCCTGGCCTGTAATTGCCGCTGCCATTGCCATGGCCTATCGCTGTCGTGGCCTACCGCTGCCTGACGCTGACACTGCCCTGGCCTGTTGCTGCCGCTGCCTATTGCTGTCGTGGCCTACTGCTGTATGTGTGTATGGGCGGGTTGGTGTGGGAGGTGGGGGTGTGTGGGGGGGGGGTGTGGGGGAGGGGAGTGTGGGGGTGATTGTGGGAGGGAGGGGATGAGTGTGTGGGCGGGGGAATGTGGGAGGAAGGGGGACTGTGGGGGGGGAGAGGGGGTTGTGGGGGTAACGGGAGGGGGTGTGTGTGGGAGGGGGAAGGGTGTGTGTGGTAGGGGGAGGGGCTGTGTGTTAGGGGGAGGGAGGATGTGGGCTCAATGGCTCCCGGCCCCGGAAGACCGCACTCACCGGCTCCAGCCTAACTCAGCGTCTCCCAGCCCTGGCTCTGGTCCCACTCAGCGGCTCACGGCCCCGGCTCCAGACTCACTCAGCGGCTCCTGTCTCTGGCTCCTGCTGCACTCAGCGGCTCCTGGCCCCGACCTCACTCAATGACTCCCAGCCCCTGCTCCGGATCGTGGTGGTGGTCGCCACCACCCGTGGACACAGCCCCCGCCCACACTCTGCTCACTCTGCTCCTTCAACTTAATTCTCGCTGCCAGTGAATGACAGTGGGTGCCGGAAGGGGTGTCGCTGTCCTGGCAAATGACAGGAGTGAAGACCAATAACGTTTGTCCTATTTCACCGATCAGTGCAAATCTTGGTGCATTTGCAGCATGGGAGAATGGCGAGTAAGGTGGTTAAAAATCGTAGCGCTATCGGGTACCGTTTTTGTGCAAATGTAAAAACAACGCAAACCGGAAGAGGACAAGATGAGATTTTTTTTGTTAAGTATAGATAAGGATAGATGTGTTGCGAATTGTGAAGCCGGAGGAAGGAATGTAGGTGGAAAGGGAAGGGGAGGGGAGAAATAGGTGCGAGTCCAGGTGGGGCACATAGAAGAATGGGGAGATGGAAGGGTTGTTTGTAGGTTAATAGTAAGATTAAACGAGTATTTACCAGTTTGAAGTTTGATGTTATTTTATGAGGAGTTACGATGAGGGATTACATGAAGAAGGCCGTCCCCATGCATGCGTGTCAATCTTCAAAGCAGCGGTGTGAAATCACAGAAAATTTGTTGAACTAAAATAGTAGGACTATAGTTGACTAGAACTTATAGAAAGATAGTTATGTTACGAGGGTAGGGAGCAGAGGGCACGTAATCCCTCATCGTAACTCCTCCTAAAATAACGATCAAACTTCAAACTGGTAAGTTCTCGTTTAATCTTACTATTTTACTTTGGAGTCACGTGAGTGACTACGTGAAGATTTTGAAGCTCTGTGATTTCGTGCTGAGGAACGAGTCCAGGCGTCACAACTGCATCAATTGACCAGGACGAGTGAGAAAATTAATGCATTCAAAACATGGCAAGGTTAACAATACTAATGCTTTAATAACAAGAAAGAAAATAAACAGTGACCCCTCTCACCCAGGGCGAAACTGTGAAACAGAATTTAGAACAGAATCAGCAAAAATCCCCGGTCTGGCGATAGGCTTATTATAAAACCTCTGGTACGTCCTCTCATTCGACCATCCCACAGCCACTAGAATGTGGTCAAGAGGGATGTCCATATCTCTTGCTGCTGATGTCGATGCAGCCCTGGTGGAATGAGGTTTAAAAATGTCAGTGTCCACTCCTGCACACGCCAGAACCTGTTTAATCCATCTAGAGATGGTCTGCAGCGTAACCTTATTGTGAGGTTTGGTATAGCTAACAAAGAAGGAGAGTTCCGAGCCTCTGAGGCTCTTAGTGATCTTGATGTATTGGATTATGTGTGACACTACACACACTCGTGGATCTGAGGGGTATGCCATAAAACTAAATTTGAGCCCCTGTACCCCTGGCCTGCTCTGCTTGACGAGGTCATGAACGAAAAAGGTGATGTTATTACAGGAAGAACCCATACTGTCCAGACTGAGTTTTTGTAAAGTCTGCACCCGTTGTGCTGAGGCCAGCGCCATGAGCATGACTACTTTGAGTGTAAGATGGTGCAGGGACAGAGATGAAACTGGTGCCCACTGACAGAGCAGCGTCACACGGCTGACCCCAGCCGTAAATTATTTGACAAAGCAGTCCGAGCACTGTTAATGGCACTGTAACTGAGCTTGTTATCATGAAAAAGTGACGAAAGAAATTCCAAAACATCCGTAATAGAAGCTGTGTCATATGAAATGTTAGAGTGGGAACAGTACATCTCCCATTTCCTTATGTATGAGATGTACTGTTTCTATGTGCTCTTCCTCCAGGCCGCAGTGATAACATATATGGTACGCTCTGAAAGCCCAAGCCCCAGGAACGGTCTCCTCAGAATCTGCAAACCAACAAATTTATACGGTCATGAAGAGGGTGACTTTCCCCTCTCACTGGGTGTACCAGCAGATTTCTGCTCTTGGGCATTGTCATAAAAGGCTGTGTAATGAAAGCTACAACCAGAGGGAACAAATGCTGAGTAGGCCCGTCTGGCACTACCAATATGCCAGTGGCGGAGTCTTGCTGAGTTTTTGCCACACATCGAGTAATGAGGCAGAATGGGGGAAAAACATACACAAATTTCCCACCCCAGTGTAGCGAGAATGCATCTATTGCTACTGCCCCTGGGTCTGGCTCCCATGACATGTAAATTGGTAACTGATGATTAAGCCTGAAAGCAAATAGATCAATGTCCGGTACACCATAACGAAGGACAATATCATAAAACACTTCATGATTTAACATCCATTCTTTGTTGTCATTGAACTCTCGTGACCTGGTGTCTGCCACCGTGTTATATCTACCTGGTAAATAGATAGCTGAAACCCAGATGTTTCTCGCAATGCACCAGTGCCAGATGAGATTAGACAATCTATCACAGGATACAGACTTACTTCCACCCATGTGATTAATGTACACTACTGTGGTAGTGTTGTCAATCTGAAGTTGGACATGCACATGATGCATGTTGGCACAAAAAACCCATAGAGTACTCCCAACAGCTCTAAGTAGTTAATACCGTGTGATTGAAGCATTGATGATTCCTGCAGATCCCATCTGCCACTGCAGCTTGAGACGGTATCAGTAGCACCTCATCCTAGTGCGCTGGCATCAGTCTGCACGATAACTGATGGTGTATCAACTAAAATAGTACTAGAACAACACTGAACCACACAGAGAGTGGTGAGTCTGTGGAATTCTCTGCCACAGAAGGTAGTTGAGGCCAGTTCATTGGCTATATTTAAGAGGGAGTTAGATGTGGCCCTTGTGACTAAAGGGATCAGGGGGTATGGAGAGAAGGCAGGTACAGGATACTGAGTTGGATGATCAGCCATGATCATATTGAATGGGGGTGCAGGCTCGAAGGGCCGAATGGCCTACTCCTGCACCTATTTTCTATGATTATATTGGTAATCCACCAATGTAACTCAGCCAGGGCTTCAGCTGGCAATTGTATGGGTCTATCGAAACCTTTCTGAAGCTTGCGTGCCTGTTCCTTTGCATGCTGTAAGTTTTGGTAGTGCAAAGGCCCAAACTGAGCAGCTGGGAACGCTGCCACTAATTTTCCAATTATACGAGCCACATGTTTAATAGAAGGTTGATTATCAACAATGAGTTTCCTGCAGGCTTCAATTAACTCTAATTGCTTGTCCCAAGGCAGAGTCACTAACATGTGTACTGAGTTAATGGTGAATCCCAAATAGTCAATTATCGTAGATGGCACCAATTTAGACTTAACTGACTGGAATGCATCTGTTGATACTGCCCCTAGGTCTGGCTCCCATGGATGGATTAAAAACCCTAGCTTTACAAAAACGAGTTTTGTAGCTGACAAAGATAACTCAGCTAATTCCAAAGTCCTCCAAATGACTAAGATGTTGTCCAAATATGCCATGACAATATGATTCTGTGCCCTGAGTAACCCCAAGACTGGTTTTTAGCAATTTTGTGAATAGTCTGGCGGCTGAGGTTAACCCATTAGGCAATGCTTTAAACCGCCACAACTGATCCATCCAGTTAAACTTCAAAAATCTCCTGTGATCTTCATGAATGGCCACTGAATAGTAAGCATCTTTGAGGTCAATGCTCGCCATATAACATCCCTTGGAAAGCAGTTGTTTGGCAGTGACAAAAGTTTCCATTTTAAAGTGTTTATACTGCACAAAGGTGTTAAGCTCTGTCAAATCAAGGATAATTCGACATCCTCCCAACTTTTGCCTTGTAAATATGTTGGACACAAACTGGTGAGACTCACGACTCACCCTCTCAATTACCCCTTTCTTGAACAAAGAGTCAAGTTCTCTTTGTGCACTCATACACTCCTGTTGTGAAAACACAAAAGTGTGGCCAGGTGTATGCTGAGTGGGTGGAGGCAAGTCAGAAATGAACTCAATTTGGAAACCTTGTATACTGTGCAGTATAAACGGGTCAGATATTATCCAATGCCATTCATGTAAGAAAAATTGCAATCTCCCCCCAACTTGTAATAGATCCATCGCAGGCTCACTTACCTTAGAGGTTACCGGCGGTAAATTCTCTGCTTCTGCCCCCGAGGTCTGGGGGGTAGGCGCCCCATCTTGAACATGGCCCAGCTTGGGCCCTGCCCTAAAAAAGACCTCTGTGCTTGTTGCTCGGCACCACATCCACCATATCCGGCGAACCGTCTGGTATGGAGAGGAGGGTAGTGGTACAGTCTCCGGAAAGACAATACCTTTGGAGGTGCCTTCATGAGGCCAACAGTTTTTGCCTCCTCATCGAGCTCTTTTACCTGTTTAGACAGGTCTTCTCCGAACAGGAGGTTTGGGGGTTGCAAATTCCCCGGCTTACACAACCCAGCAAATTTAGGGTTGAGAGCAGGATGGAGTATTGAGTTCAAAATGTGCATTGCACATTAATGCCATCGCGTCCTGCTGTGTATCAGAGAGGGGCTCCCCATCCACTGACCTGGCAAAGGCCATGATGCCCGAGGCAAGTAGCCTGAGGATTCTTTGGATTTTAACCTCTTGGGCTCTGACGCCCCCTCCAATGTGTCCCCAAATGGATTGGTTAACAACTGGAACACTTAGTGTGGCACAGTTTAGTGGAGTATGATACCTGGCAGTTGTTTCCTCCATCTTTTGTTCTTGGAGTTGATGGGAAGCCAGATAATTTATGCTCATTGTGAGCTCTTCATCCAATGGTTCCCCTATAAGGGCAAGGGATCGCAAATCGGGATGCCATAGATGGTACACCCGATATGCCCTGAAGCATGCTGCCCAACCGTGCCTCCGTACTCTGGGTCAGTATAGCACTGAACTCGTACGCTCCCCTCATCTGGGAGGGAGATATTCTGCAGCCCTGACACAGGTGCTGCTGCCTCGGGTTCTCTATAATCTCCGGGCTCCGTCATTTGGAGCATATCGTGCTGGAGTAACCTCTCCACAAGGTTCTCCATGTGGGCCAGCCTGCCAGTAATGCTGCCCATAGAAGGAGGGGAAATTTCCACCTCCTGGCCTGACTCATCTGAGTCCAGGGCCCTCACAGACCGTGGAGTAGCCAAGGCACTTTCTGGCAGCACCAAGTCTATAGCACTGGCTGCTCTGCCAGCAGCCCTGAAGGCGAAATTGGAGGCCGCATGCTGCCCGCAGGCCTGCGGTCTTCCGCAGCCGGTTTCGTCGCAGCTCGCCTTTTTACTTTCGACATGTCTCCCGCAATCCGAAGCTGAAAAAACGGTAAGCAAAACACACTCCGGACCGGGAGCAACACTTACCTGAGCCTTTAAACTTACCCGCTGGAAGGAGCGACGCACCCGCCAGCCAGTCGTCGCATAATGCGTCAAACGTAATGACACGCATGCGTGGGGACGGGCTTCACTATGTAGTCACTCACGTGACTCCGAAGTAAAATTATCTAATACTGGATAATTCAATATTCATACCATTGTGTTGTAAGTTACCCAAGTGGAATATAATGTGCTGCTCCTTCAGTTTGCATTTGGCCTCCCTCTGGCAATGGAGGAGGTCCAGGACAGAAAAGTCAGTGTGGGAATGGTAAGGGGTTAAAATCACTGGCAACCGGGAGATCCGACAGGCCTTGGTGAACCAAGTACAAGTGTTTCATGGAACGGTTGCCGAGTCCACGCTTGATCTCGCCGATGTATAGAAGGCCACATCGAGAACATTGGATGCAGTAGATGAGGAGGTGCATGTGAACCCTTGTCTCAACTGGAAGGACGGCTGGGGTCCCTGGATGGACGCAAGGGAGGAGGAATAGGGACAAATGTGTACTTTAGTTTAGTTTAGAGAAACAGCGGGGAAAGAGGTCCTTCGGCCCATTGAGTCCGAACCGACCAGGGATCCCTGCACATTTACACTACCCTACACACATTAGGGACAATTTTACATTTAAACATTTAGAGCAAGCCACTTAACCTACAAACCTGTACGTCTTTGGAGTGTGGGAGCAAACAGAAGATCTCGGAGAAAACACACGCAGGCCACAGGGAAAAACTCTGTACAGACAAACACCCGTGGTCAGGATCAAACCCGGGTCTTTGCCGTAGTAAGGCAGTAGCTCTACCTCTGTGCCACTATGCCTGCCCCATTTCTGCAATTCTCTAAATCATGCAATTTCTCCACAATCCTACCGTTCTCCATAAACCCTTTCTCCCTGCATCTGGCTCCCTTTCACAAACTTCACCGCCTCCCCTTTCAACCTCCCCTCTCAAGCCACAGCTTGTTTCCCATTGCATTATTTCTCCTGTGTCTTTACTGTTCCTTTTGTGAAGCCCCTAGGACGTCGTTCAAGTTGTAATATAAGTTGTTGGCAATAGTTCAGCAGCCATAATGAAGCAGTGGTTAAATGTCTGACAGATGGTCTTTGGAGATCAAGGTTTGTTCAACAGAACCTATTTTCTTTCCTTTAAACTAAAGCAATGGATCTGAGACGCCATGGCGCATCGGTAGAGTTACTACCTTGCAGCGCCAGAGATCCTGGTTCGATCCCGACTAGGGTGCTGTCTGTATGGAGTTTACACATTCTTCCTGTGATCTGCGAGGGTTCTCTCCTACTTCTCCAATTTTCTTCCACACTGCAACCACATACAGGCCTGTAGGTTAATTGGCTTTGGTAAAAATTATAAATTGACCCTGGTGTGTAGGAAAATGCTCGTGTATGGTGATTGCTGGTCGGCGCGGACCCAAAGAACCAAAGGGCCTGTTTCTTGAAACGAAACAAAATTCAACTAAATCTCAAAGGAGCTGTAAAATGGAGACACAAGGAACTGCAGCTTATGGAAGGACCATTCAGAAGCCAGATAGCGGAGGGGAAGAAATGTTCCTGAGTGTGGTGGTGTGTACTTCAAACTTCTGTACCTGCCCGATGGGAATGATCGAGATGGGACATGTCTTTGATTATGATGACACAAGGATGCTAGTTTACGAAAAAAGTTTAGTTTAACTAAGAGATACAGCGTGGAAATAGGCCCTTTGGCCCACCGAGTCCATGTCAACCAGCAATCATCCCGTACACTAGCACTATACACACACCAGGGGTAATTTGCAGAAGTGAATTAACCTACAAACTTGGAAGTCTTTGGAGTGTGGGAGGAAACCGGAGCACCCGGAGAAAACCCACGCAGCTCACAGGGAGAACGTGCAAACTCCGTACAGACAACACCCGTGGTCAGGATCAAACCCGGGTCTCCGGTGCTGTAAGGCAGCAACTCTACCGCTGTCGTGCCGTGCTAAGATAGAATATTATTTCTGTTTCTGGAGTCTGCTTTTGGGCCAACAAATGAAGTGAACTTAGAGCCGTTTGGGATTTAATCAAATAAAGTATGACATTTTTACTGCACTGTTCACCCCTTTGGTATTTTAAAGGGAGTTTGTGCTGGTGCCAGGGAGTTAGCTCACAGAGGATGTGTGGGTGTAAATTAGCAGGGACCCATATCATTCTGCAATACTTCATTATACTTCCCCTCCATTCCAATACTCCCTCAATAGGTCAGCCTTTAAGTGCCGCTATTTTTAAAGTTTTAGTGCCTTATCTACTGACAACGGAACAGTGAAATTCTTACTTGCTGCAGTTTCCGTTGTTAAGTTGTTCAGGCAACTGAACCATCCTATCACCAACTAGAGAATGGTCATGACCTCCCATGGAGCACATCGGACTATCTTTAACAGGACTTTAATGGACTTTATCTTGCATTAAACGTTATTCCCTTTATCCTGTATCTGTATACTATGGATGGCGTGATTGTAATCATGTATAGTCTTTCCTCTGACTGGATAGCACGCAACAAAAGCTTTTAACTGTACTTGGGTACACGTGACAATTAAAATAAACTGAACAGGTTTGTAAACACAATGCACATAGATATAATTTCATAAACAAAAATGCAATGAAGGAATAACCTCAGTATGTGAAAAAATGCCAAACTCCATAGTGTAACAAAAGACACAGTCGATAGAAGATAGGTTAGTGTTGTGCAGTGTTCAAGTACCTGTGATGGACCGGGCAGTGTCCACCGCTCTCTAGTCTCCTTCATTCCTGGGCATTCGTGTTTCTGAACCAGGCCGTGATGCAACCAGTCAGTGTGCTCTCTACTTACACCCTACACAATTACATTATTTCCCCTGAAGGCCTTCTGACATCTCATTCTCTCTCAGAAGCCCTTTTCACCATCCCTAAAAGCCTTTAGTTATTACAATAGTTCATATATATATTTTGTTAATTTCATTTTTTTTAGATAACTGCAAATAAAAATGAATTAACATAAATATAACCATATAAATATAACCATATAACAATTACAGCACGGAAACAGGCACTCTCGTCCCTTCCAGTCCGTGCCGATCTGGTCAAATATGTTGAACATGTGAATTAATTAATACTTAATTGTAAAGTGAAATAAGAAAGATAATAACCTGTAATTTACTTATAGAGTCTTAGAGATGTACTACAGAGAAACGGGCCCTTCGGCCCACCTCATCCATGCTGACCAAGTGGGCATACTGGGCTAGTCCCATTTGCCTACATTTGGCCCATATACCTCTAAACCCTTCCTATCCATATATCTGTCCAAATGTATTTAAAAAGTTGTAATTGTATCCGCTTCTATAGGTTCCTCTGACAGCTCGCTCCAGGTATGGACCTACCCTCGGAGTGAAAAACATTCCCTTGAGGTCCCTCTTAAATGTATCCCCTCTCACCAAAAGCCTGAGCCCTCTGGCTTTAGAATCTGTCGGAACAGGGGAGAAGAAGGAATGATCGGGGTGACAATGGACACTTCAGGTAATTATTTTCTGAACAACGTCTAAAATTAAGTGGCATCTGGCCAAATAGTTTTAATTTTAAAGTTACAGGGTAGAAACAGCCCACCGAGTCCACACTGACCAGTGATCACCCGTATACTGGTTCTGTCCCAAGAACTAGGGGCAATTTACAGAGGCCAATTAACCTACAAACCCGCACTTCTTTGGGATGTGGGAGGAAACCGGAGCACCTGGAGGAAACTCACACACAGGGAGAACGTGCAAACTCTGCACAGACAGCACCCATAGTCAGGATCAAACCCAGCTCTCTGGCACTATGAGGCAGCATCTCTACTGCTGCACCACTGTGCCGCCCCTAATCATTGAGAACAATGCAAATGTTGCAATTTTATTCAGGATTTATTTTATTTTCTACTCCCTGTGGGAAATGTCCTGAAACTTCATTTTCCATGATAAAATTGTAACTTGAGAAAACTGTGTTTTACAGAAGCAACTTTGGGGAAATCAGTAATTAATCAGAGGCCACTTGGATAACATACAGTAGGTCACCACATGTCTCCAGTAGTGGCGAAAGTTCTTCCTAAACTATGGCAATTTACGCATTTCGACAGAAACATTTGTTCTGAGGGTATGAGTCAGATCTCTG
Organism: Okamejei kenojei; assembly: GCA_035221665.1. Lineage (NCBI taxonomy): Eukaryota > Metazoa > Chordata > Chondrichthyes > Rajiformes > Rajidae > Okamejei > Okamejei kenojei. The sequence goes on from CM069136.1 coordinate 28,231,224, forward strand.
ACATAAACGCATTATAAATAGCTTTACTTTAGAGTTTAGACTTTAGCGATATAGTGTGGAGACAGGCCCTTCGGCCCACTGACCAGTGATCACCCCGTACACTAAAGGGCCTATCCCACTTAGGCGACTTTTTAGGCGAGTGCAGGAGACTCTCCGCTCGCCACATGATCGCCACAACCACATGTTCGCTGGTGGTCTCTGGTGAGTCTCCTTCATGGTCGCGAGGAGTTCCCGCATTCTGGGAACTAGTCGCGGCCTCAGTATGGTCGCCACAACATTTTCAACATGTTTTTCAACACGAGAGAAACAGATGGTGATATGGTGAGATGCAGAACAAATGAATGGAGGATCTATCATTTGCAAACATGGCTGACAGTCCCTGATTTAGAGCCACAAAGTCATACAGCACTCCGCTGGACACAGTGCTCCAGCCTTCCAACACAACCCTCTGTCTTCTATGACAGTTATGAATCCATACGATTAAGTCCCTTGATTCCTTAATCTTCGAGGACTTGGAGGGGCTTTACCAAACGTTGTACTAAAAAGTTATAACACTGTCGAGAAGACAAAGTTTAGCTTTTGTTTTCTCATGGATAAAACACCATCAAAGCGTGGAACTTAAATCATTTCCACTGATTGCAAATCTCTTGGAGAGAGGATATTTATATTCCTTGGAGGAGGAATCCTTTCGCGGTGACCTGGAGGGGGCATGAGAAGAGAGAACTAATTAATCCCGAGGAAGGGACAGGGATAGCCAGTCATTTGCAGAAGAAGTTCAATCAAATAAATTCTGACGTTTCTACACAGGAGAATGGGCAGTCTGAGTCACATCACGACAATGTCAAAACTATTTCCAGAAGAGGAGGATATTAAACTAATTGGCTTTTCCGGCTACAGGAAGGATGTCATTAAGTTGGAAAGGGTGCAGAGGAGATTCACCAGGATGCTACCTGGGCTTGCAGGCTTGAGTTACAGGGAGAGGTGGAAAGGCTGGGACTTTTTTCTTTGGAGCGTAGGAGACCTTATTGAGGTGTACAAGATCATGAAGGGCATGGATAAAGTGAACGCTCGCAGTATTTTTCTCAGGATAGAGGATTCTAAAACTAGAGGGCACAGGCTTAAGGTGAGCGAGGACAGATTTAAGGGGGACCACAGAGCAACTTTTTCACTCAGAGGGTAGTCCGTATCTGGAACGAGATGCCAGAGGAAGCTGCAGAAGCGGATACAATTATGACTTTAAAACACTTTTGGACAGATTTATGGAAATAGAAACAAAATGCTGGAATAACTCAGCGGGTCAGTCAGCATAGAAAACATAGAAAACAGGAAATGAAGGAAAAGTGTTTCCCTTATTGGGGGGGGGGGGGGTCCAGAACCAGGGGTCACAGTTTAAGAATAAGGGGTCAGCCTTTTAGGACTGAGATGAGGAAAACCTTTTTCACCTAGAGAGTTGTGAATCTGTGGACTTCGTGAAGAAGCCCGCCAGCCCGCATGCACGTCAATACGCCTACGCATGGCGCCGCAACTGGCTGGAGGAGCGTTGCTCCTCCAGCGGGTAAGTTAAAAAGCCCGACAGGTACGTTTTCCAACTTAATCTGAGGTCGTGTGTTCTATAATTCTTGTTGCAGTGCTACGTTGGAACTCCAATGGACAGGTCGAGAGCGAAGTCCAGACGAGCCGCGGGGAGACCTGCTACAGAACACCGCGGGACTGCGGGTAGCGGGCGGACGTCGATTTCACCATCCAAGTCGCTGATGGTTTTACCAGTGACTTCAGACTTGGTGTAACTGGAGAGCATCGTGGCTACCCCGAGAGGGAAAGCAAAACAAAAGTCTGTGCGGCCTATCGACTCGGATGAGTCAGGCCAGGAGGGTGCACCTCCTACAATGGACAGCATCTTCGGACGTCTGTCCCGGATGGAGCACCTCATGGAGAGGATGCTTCACCAAGATATACTCCATGACATGGAGTCATATCAGAGCTGGTCTCCTCGTGAGTCCGCGGCAGTACCTGGTTCAGGACTGCATGATGTCTCCCTCTCTGAGGAGGGGAGCATCCAGAGTCAGTTTTGGGCTGGCTCAGAGTTCGGCGGTATGTCTGGGGAGCATACCCCGATGCACAGGCTGCGGCAACAGAATTACCCGCATTAGCATTGAAATTTACGATACCACAGCAAATTGGGGAGCCGCTCGATGAGGAATTGGCAGTCAGTATAAATTACCTGCTTCACACCAGCTTCAAGAGCAAACAATGGTGGATACGGCCATGAGGTACCACACACCTGTCAACTGTGCGTCGCTAAAAGTATTGGCTGTAAACAGCTCAATATGGAATTATATCGGTGGAGGCATCAGAAACCAGGAGGTAACACTCCAGAGAATTCTGAGCCTGCTGGGTTCAGGCATCACGGCCTTTGCCAGGTCAGTGGATCGAGGTCCTCTGTCGGATGAACAACAAGATGCACTGGCATTGTTATGCGATGCGCACTTTGAGATAAATTTCTACCGCAAAAACGCCAACTGCCCGGCCCTGAATCCAAAGTTCGCGGGTTTATGCAGGGCCTCTAATGTGCAGCCGCCAAATTACCTGTTTGGGGAAGATCTGCCGAAGCAGGTCAAAGACCTAGACAACGAGGCAAAAGCCGTGGGGCTAATTCGAGCTCCACCAAACAAAGCTTCGTCTTTCCGGCGGCAACACCCCTACGCCTCTACCAGCAGCAAGATGATCCCTGAAGCTGGTAGCAGCATGAAGGCCAAATGTTTTGGGCAAAGGTCTTTTTAGGGCATGGCCCAGGCCGGCCCACAGCGAAGATGCGCAGTTCGCTCACTCCAGCAGCTCTACCCCCCAAACCACGGGGTCGGAAATAAACACAAATCAACCGGTAACCATGGAGGTAGGTGGGTCTGGTTCTTTCTGTAACATATGGTGTGTGGATCACTCACAAGTTTGGGGGGAGATTACGCTGGTATTTGAATGAATGGCGTTGGATAACATCAGATTTGTTTATACTGCACAGTGTACAAGGGTTCCAAATTGAATTCCTTTCTGATTCATTCCCACCCTCACAGCATACACCAAGCCGGTCCTTTATTCATTCACAACAGGAGGGTTTGGATGTACAAGCTGAAATTCAGTCGTTATATGCAAAAGGGGTAATTGAGAAGTCGAGTCATGAACCTCAACAACTTGTATCCAATATTTTTACTAGACCAAAAAAAGGATGGAGCATGCTGAATCATCCTTGACTTGACTTGACTTAACTCCTTTGTATAGACATTTCAAAATGGAAAACCTTGCTATTGCCAAACAACTGGTTTCCAAAGGATGTTACATGGCATGCATCGACCTCAAAGATGCATACTATTCGGTGCCCATTCATAGGGATCACCGGAGATATTTAAAGTTTAGCTGGATGGGGCAACTATGGCAGTTTAAAGCATTGCCTAATGGGTTAACCTCAGCCCCCAGATTATTTGCAAAATTGTTAAAACCAGCTCTTGCATTATTGCGAGCTCAAGGTCACATTGTGATGGTTATTTGGATGATATTCTGATCATAGGCACAACGCTAAAAGTAGCTAAATTAGCTATTTCAGCCACCAGACTCTTGTTTGAGAGATTGGGGCTTCTCATCCATCCAATTAAATCCAAGTTGACACCATCAAGGGTGATTGATTACTTGGGATTTACTATTATCTCAAATCACATGTCTGCGACTCTGCCTTTTGGCAAGAGATTGAAATTAATAGAAGCTTGTAATTTTCTCATTGTAAAACAGCAACCTTCTATTCGACAAGTAGCCAGTATAATTGGCAAATTAGTGGCTGCTTTTCCAGCTGCAAGTTTGGGCCTTTGCATTATCAAAATTTACAACGTGCTAAGGAGCAGGCACTCAAATTCCATGCAGGTCATGTCGATCGACCTATGCATTTCAGAGTGACAATGGTGGACGGCCAATATTGGGCATTGCTCCAGAAAAATTGTGGTCAATAGTCCTTCAATGATATTACAAACTGATGTTAGTGCTCTGGGATGGGGAGCTACTGATACCATCTCTAGCTGTGTTGGCAGATGGAATGCGCATGAGCACTCTATGGGTTAAAGACTTCAAATTGACAACACCACGGCGGTGGCTTACATTAATCACATGGGTGGAATCAAGTCTGTATCCTGTGATAAATTGGCTAACCTCATTTGGCACTAGTGCATTGCAAGAAATATTTGGATTTCAGCTAACTACCTGCCAGGTAGGCTCAATATGGTGGCGGACACTAGGTCTCGGAAATTCAATGACAACACAGAATGGATGTTGAATCATGACGTATTTAATGATATTATCGATCAATGTGGAACACCGGCTATCGATTTGTTTGCATCCAGACTGAATCACCAGTTACCAAAGTATGTTGCATGGGAACCAGACCCAGGGGCAGTGGCGGTGGATGCATTCTCGCTACATTGGGGAGGAATGTTCTTTTATGCATTCCCCCCATTCTGCCTCGTTGCTTGCTGAAAATCAAGCAAGACTCTGCCTCAGGCATTCTGGTAGTGCCTGACTGGCCTACACAGCCATGGTTCCCAATTATACTGGGAATGATCACACAGTCTTTCATGGCCATTCCCAAAGGCAGTAATCTGCTAGTCAACCCTGTAACTGGGGAGAAACATCCACTCCATGACAAAATCAATTTATTGGTTTGCAGAGTCTGAGAAGACCTTCCCAGGGGCACGGACTAGCTGAACGCGTGGTGGATGTACTCGCTGCGGCCTGGAGGGACAGTACGAAAAAACAGTACATTTCCTATATTAAGAATTGGGAATTGTTCTGTTCACAATCTAATATTTCGTACGACACAGCATATGTAACCAATGTATTGGAGATCCTCTCTCAACTGTACTTTGATCAGAAGTTGAGTTATAGTGTTTTAAATTGTGCTAGAAGTGCACTGTCTGCATATTTATGGTCCACTGATTGCAAATCTCTTGGGACACCACTCTTGGGTCTCACCCTCTGGTATCGTGATTTATGAAGGGTGTCTTCAACTCGAATCCTCCCAGGCCCAGATATTCGGAAATATGGGACGTTAGCACGGTACTAACATTGCTTCGCAGATGGGCACCGGCAACATCTCTGCCCCTGGTCCAGCTGACTTTCAAGGTAGTGATGCTCATGGCACTGGTGTCAGCACAAAGGTTCCAGTCGTTACATAAGCTGCGGCTGGATAACATGATCATGTCTGCTAATAGTATCACATTTTATGTGCATGATCTAGTCAAGCAGAGTAGACCAGGTATTTCCGGCCTCAAACTACATTTTGTGGCATACCCCTTAGACCTTCGGTTATGTGTGGTCACGCACATCCGATAATCCATTAAGGTCACTAAGAGCGTCAGGGGCTCGGAACTAGCACTACTTGTTAGTTTCAACCTCACAAAAAGGTTTCAGTCCAGACCATCTCCAGATGGGTAAAACGGGTTCTGGCTTATGCAGGAGTAGATACTAACATTTTTAAATCTCACTCCACCAGGGCTGCATCTACGCCAGAAGCCATATCCATGCGACTGCAGGAAGGTCCATGGAGCGCACATTCCAGACGTTTTATAATAAGCCTATCACCAGACCGGGGGTGTTTGCCGACTCCATTATAAGTTCTGTTTTATAATTTCCCTTGGATGAGAGGGTTCATTGTTATAATTTTTCCATTAAAAGCATCAGCATGTTTTAAAAATCTGTCATGTCTGAATGCATTATTCTCTCATCCTTGGTCAACCAATATAGTGTGTGGCTTGGACTCGAGTCCAAGGCATGAAATCACAGAGCTTTGAAATCTTCACGAAGTCACTCACGTGACTCCGAAGTAAAATAGTAAAATTAAATGAGATCTTACCAGTTTGAAGTTTGATCTTTATTTTATGAGTTAAAATGAAGGATTACGTGCCCTCCGCTCCCAACCCTCTTAAAGGTCAGCTGGTTGTTCTAGTTTCTCGAATCTTACTATATTCAGTTCAACAACTGATATTCTGTGCTTTCACACCGCTGCTTTGAAGGTTGACGCGTATGCGGGCTGGCGGGCTTCTTCACGTAATCCCTCATCGTACCTCCTCATAAAATAAAGATCAAACCTCAAACTGGTAAGTTCTCGTTTAATCTTACTATTCTCTGCCACAGAAGGCAGTGGAAGCCAATCACTGTTTTCACGAGAGATTTAGCTCTTAGCACTAACGGAATCAAGGGATATGGGGAGAAAGCAGGAACGGGGTACTGATTGTGGATGATCAGCCATGATCACAGTGAATGGCGGTGCTGGCTCGAAGGGCCGAATGGCCTACTCCTGCACCAATTTTCTATGTTTTGATTAATTCTCCTCTCCTCCTTCTCTTTAAAGAACATGTTTTTAGCCTGTCTAATCTATTATAGTCATAGTCATACAGTGTGGAAACAGGCCCTTCAGCCCAACTTGCCCACACTGGCCAACATGTCACATCTACACTCGTCCCACATGCCTACATTTGGCCTGTATCCCTCCAAAGCTGTCCTATCCATGTATCTGTCGAATTGCTTCTTAATGTTGCAATAGTCCCTGCATTAACTACCTCCTCTGGCAGCTTGTTCCAGACAACTACCACCCATTGCTTGAAAAAGTTACCCCTCAGTTTCCGATTAAATCTTTCCCCCTTTACCTTAAACCTATGTCCTCTTATCCTCGATTCCCCTACTCTGGACAAGAGATTCTGTGCATCTACCCGATCTATTCCTCTCATGATTTTATACACCTGTATTAGATCAACCCTCATCCTCCTGCCCTCCTTTCAATAGAGACCCTGACTGCTCAAACCCTAGTCCTGGCAACATCCTCGTAAATCTTCGCTGTACCCTTTCAAACTTAACAACATCTTTCCCAGAACGGAACACAATACTCTAAATGCAGCCTCACCAACATCTTCTATAGCTGCCATGTGACTTCCTATCCTCTGCACTCAATACACTGACTGATAAAGGCCAATGTGCCAAAAGCCTTTTTGACCACCCTATCTCTCTGTGATGCCATCTTCAAGGAATTATGTACCTGCATTCCTAGATCCCTCTGCTCTACAACACTTCCCAGAGCTGTACCATTCACTGTGTAGGTCCTGTCCATGGTAAACACCTCACATTAAATTCCATCAACCATTCCTGAGCCCACCTGGCCAACAGATCAAGAACATGCTGCAATTCCCTCATCACGGGAACTGCACTCATAAATCTATTCTGGATCCTCTCCAATGCTTCCAAGTCTTCCCTACAGTGAGGTAGTCACCTGTGCAAATTATGCCCAACTGTGACAGAACCAATGCATTAGAAAGGCTCAACATCAACTTTTTTTTAAAAAGGTTGACTCGATAGTCATTAATTTTATCTGGGATTATAAGAACCACAGAATAAATAAAAAGCACTTATGTAAATCAAAAATAAATGGAGGTTTAGCCCTACCTAACTTTATGTTCTATTTTTGGGCAGTTAACATTAAAAATATGAATTTTTGGTTGGAAGAACTGGACCAACAACCAAATTGGTTAAAAATGGAAAAGGAAGACTGTTTGCCTTTTGAAATTGGGTTGATCTTATTTGCTATTACTAAATTAAGCAAAAAAACCTATAGCGAAAACCCCATAATATATAGTGGAATACGCATTTGGAAACAATTAAAAAAGACACTAAAATTGGATAATTTACCACTATTTCTTCCCATTGTAAACAACCCTACATTTAAACCCTCAATGATGGATAAAGGTTTTTTTACAATGGAAAAATCACGGAATTACAAAGATGGGTCACCTCTATAGGAAAGATACATTCCTCTCATTTCAGGAACTACAACAAATTTATGGACTTCACTCAAATGACTATTTGAGTGATACCTACAACTTAGAGATTATGCTAAATCAAATACACAGGACTATAGAAATAGAAAGACAGAAATTCTTGATGAATGTTTGAATAAACACCCTAACACAGAAAAATTGATATCTTATATTTATAATATCCTATTAGATAATGATGCACCCACGACGGAAATATATAGGCAATCATGGGAAAATGAACTAGGCCAACCAATAAGGCCAGAAATATGGGACGAAAGCTTACAACATATACATCACAGTTCGTTAAATGCTAGACACTCTTTAATACAATTTAAAGTATTACATAGATTGCACTATTCAAAAACAAAATTAAATAGAATTTTCCCAAGCTATTTGTGAAAAATGTCAGCATTCAGAGGCTAGCTTAACGCACACATTTGTAAGTTGTATAAAAATTAATAAATTTTGGACGGAAATGTTTGAGATAATTTCGGAAGTTGTCAACATCCAATTGGACCCCGATTCAAAACTAATAATATTAGGAATACTAGAACAAAATCAAATATTTACAACAAGCCAAAGAAACTTTATTGGCTATAGTTTAATAACTGGGAAAAAAATAATGTTAAAATTTTGGAAAGGCCCTATAACCCCCACAATTAAAATGTGGATTATGGAAATGTCGGAGACCCCACATTTGGAAAGATTATGATTTGTCTTAATGGACAAACAAGAACTGTTTACTATAATATGGTCTCCATTCATTGACTATTTGAAGAGGCAAACCGGTTCGGCACAAAAACCTGACTAAAACCCGAATCAAGGATTAGATGAAGAAATACATTTTATAACCCACGGACATATCTCCAATGATGTATAATTAGCTGATTATTCCATTCTCTTTTAATTTTTTGGTTTCTTTTCTCTCCCTCTCTATTATTTTCTATCTATATAAAAATTTTAAAAATATATAGTACAATTACTATACAATTGATAATATAAACAATATTAATAATGTATGACTACTACAAAGAAAATGTTTTTTATTATGTATTTACTTCTAATAAAAAATAAAAAAATAATAAAAAGAAAGGCTCAACATAACTTCCCTTTCCTTTGTACTGTATGTCTCAGTTGGTAACAGATCTGTCTTAATAAGTAGTCATTTATATTAGGGTCAAAGCCTTTGTAAGTACAATAAACATTTTCCCAATACATAAAATATAACTTTGGACTATCTTTAATCTGACTTTGTTGGACTTTATCTTGCACTAAATGTTATTCCCTTTAAGGGCCTGTCCCACTTTCACGACCTAATTCACGACCTCTGCCGAGTTTGCCCTTGACTCATACTCGCAGCATGGTCATCACCAGGTCGTAGGAGGTCTTAGGTAGGTCGTAGCAGGTCGTAGGTACTCGTGGCATCAAGTAGGTCGGGCGATTTTTCTAGCATGATGAAAAATGTCCACGAGGAAAAAAGGTCGTGAATTAAGTCGTGAAAGTGGGACAGGCCCTTTATCCTGTATCTGTACACTGTAGATTACTTGATTGTAATCATGTATAATCTTTTCGCTGACTGGATAGCACACAACAAAAAGCTTTTCACTGTACCTCGGTACACGTGACAATAATAAATTAAACAAATGGACACAAAGTGCTAGAGTAACTCAGCGGGTCAGGCAGCATCTCTGGAGAATATGGATAGGTGACATTTTTGACCGAGACCCTTCTTCACTGATGTGGTGGGGGGAGAAAAAGCTAGAAGAGACGAGAGGTAGAATATCAAATATCCAGTTAGTTCGTTGAACAATGCCAGGATAATGAAAAGGGTCTGAAGAAGGATCGCGACCCAAAATGTCACATCCATGTTCTCCGGAGATGCTGACTAACCTGTTGAGTTACTCCACCACTATGTGTCCTTTTGTGTATTAACTAGCATCTGCAGTTCCTTATTTCTTTTCCTGATTTCTCCTGAATAACAAGCTCAGATTCAGAAGCTTAGAAAACTGTGCCTAAAACCGATTTTCTGTCTAACGACTCACAGAGCTGTAGGGCACGGAGACAGGCTCTTCAGCCCACCCAGTCCAGGCCAAACAAATTAGAGTATTGGGCTAACATTTGCCTGCATTTGGCCCATAGCCCTCTGAACTTTTCCTATCCATATATCAGTCCAAATGTCTATTAAACGTTATAATTGAATCCAGGGTTTGAGGCTGTTTGAGGCAGATGCCATGTGGCGTTAAAGAGGCCCAGCAGTATGAATCCAGCACCCAGCTTCTCCATTTCAGCGAACAATGGCCTGTTTTCTTTATCATCATTACTTTTTTGCATATCTTTCATTGTTCTTTATCTCTCTACATCATCGTCTATATCTCTCGTTTTCCTTTCCCTTGACTTTGTCTGAAGGAGGGTCTCGACCCGAAATGTCACCCATTCCTTCTCTCCAGAGATGCTGCCTGTTCCACTGAGTTACTCCAGCTTTTTGTGTCTATATTTCTTTTAGATAAGACACATGGATATGCAGGGGATGGAGAGATATGGATTATGTGCAGCCTGATAAGAGTTGATCTTGCCATCATGTTCAACGAATGATAATGTGGGCCAAAGGATCTTTTCTTGTGCTGTACTGTTCCATAGAAACATAGAAAATAGGTGCAGGAGGAGGCCATTCGGCCCTTCGAGCCAGCACCGCCTGTTCCCTTCTGTTCTGTTCTGAAGTCTTTTCGATAGCTTCCTCTGGCAGCTCATTCCAGATACAGACTACCCTCTGAGTGAACAATTTGCCCCTAAAGTTCCTCTTAAATCTCTCCCCTCTCACCTTAAGCCTATGCACTCTAGTTTCAGACTCCTCTACCTGGGAAAATGACTGTGAGCGTTCACTTCATCCATGCCCCTCGTGATCTTGTACACCCCAATAAGGAGGGTAGACTATTATCTGAATGATGGCAGATTAGGAAAAGGGAAGATGCAACGAGACGTGGGTGTCATGGTACACCAATCATTGAAAGAAGGCATGCAGGTGCAGCAGGTAGTGAAGAAAGCAAATGTTATGTCAGCATTCATTGGGGAAGTCCAGAACAAGGAGTTACAGTTTAAGGATAAGGGGGAAGTCTTTTAGGACCGAGATGAGAAAAACATTTTTCACACATGGAGTGGTGAATCTGTGGAATTATCTGCCACAGAAGATAGTTGAGGCCAGTTCATTGGCTATATTTAAGATGGAGTTAGATGTGGCCCTTGTGGCTAAAGGGATCAGGGGGTATGGAGAGAAGGCAGGTACAGGATATTGAGTTGGATGATTAGCCATGATCATATTGAATGGTGGTGCAGGCTCGAAGGGCCGAATGGCCTACTCCTGCACCTATTTTCTATGTTTCTACTTTTCTATCTCCTTTAAACTATCCCCCCTCTCACCTTCAAGCTTTGCCCTCTAGTCTTTGACATTTCTGTCTGTCAATATGTTCTGACTGTCGACCCCATCTACAGTGCATTCAGAAAGTATTCAGACCCCTTCACTTTTTCCACATTTTGTTACGTTACAGCCTTATAAAATGGGTTAAATTCATTTTTTGTATCATCAATCTACACACAATACCCCATAATAAAAAAGTCTAAACAGGTGTTTAGAAATTTTTGCAAAGTAATTAAAAAAGAAATAACTGAGGCAGAGACAGGAAGCATGTTCCCGATGTTGGGGGTGTCCAGAACCAGAGGCCACAATTTAAGAATAAGGGGCAAGCCACTGGAGATAAGGAAACACTTTTTCACACAGAGTTGTGAGTCTGTGGAATTCTGTGCCTCAGAGGGCGGTGGAGGCCGGTTCTCTGGATATTTCCAAGAGAGAGCTAGATAGGGCTCTTAAAGATTGCGGAGTCAGGGTATATGGGGAGATGGCAGGAACGGGGTACTGATTGGGGATGATCGGCCATGATCACATTGAATGGCAGTGCTGGATTGAAGGGCCGAATGGCCTACTCCTGCACCTATTGTCCATTGTCTATTTACATAAGTATTCAGACCCTTTACTCAGTACTTTGTTGAGGCATCTTTGGCAGTGATTACAGCCTCACATATTCTTGGGTATGACGCTACAAGCTTGGCACACCTGTATTTGGGTAATTTCTCCCATTCTTCTCTGCAGATCCTCTCAAACACTGTCAGATTGGATGGGGAGCATCGATGCACAGCTATTTCCAGGTCCCCCTAGAGATGTTTAATCGGGTTCAGGTCCGGGCTCTGGCTGGGCCACTCAAGGACATTCAGACTTGTCTCTAAGCCACTCCTGCGTTGTCTTGGCTGTGTGCTTATGGCCGTTGTCCTGTTGGAAGGTGAACCTCCGCCCCAGTCTGAGGTCCAGAACGCTCTGGAGCAGATTTTCATCAAGGATCTCTCTGCACATTGCTCCGTTCATCTTTCCCTCGATCCTGACTAGTCTCTCAGTTCCTGCCGTTGAAAAACATCCCCACAGCATGATGCTGCCACCACCATGCTTCACCGTTGGTATGGTATTGGCCAGGTGATAAGAGGTGCCTGGTTTTCTCCAGATGTGACACTTGGCATTCAGGCCAAAGAGTTCAGTCTTGGTTTCATCAGACCAGAGAATCTTGTTTCTTTTGGCAAACTCCAAGCGGGCTGTCATGTGCCTTTTACTGAGGAGTAGCTTCTATCTGGCCGCTCCACCATAAAGGCCTGATTGGTGGAGTGCTGCAAATATAGTTGTCCTTCTGGAATGATCTCCCATCTCCACCAAGGAACTCTGGAGCTCTGTCAGGGTGACGACCATCAGGTTCTTGGTCACCTACCTGACCAAGGCCCTTCACCCCCGATTGCCCAGTTTGGCTGGGTGGGCAGCTCTATGAAGAGTCCTGGTGGTTCCAAAGTTCTTCCATTTAAGAATGACAGAGGCCACTGTGATCTTTGGGACCTGCAATGCTGCAGAAATTGTTTTATACCCTTCCCCAGATCTGTGTCTCGACACAATCCTGTCTAGGAGGTCTATGGACAATTCCTTTGTCTTCATGGCTTGGTTTTTGCTCTGACATGCACTGTCAACTGTGGGACCTTATATAGACAGGTGTGTGCCTTTCTAAATCATCTCCAATCAATTGAATTTACCACTCCGATCAAGTTGTAGAAACATATCAGGGATCATCAATGGAAACAGGATGAACCTAAGCTCAATTTTCAGTCATAGCAAAGGGTCTGAATAATTATGCGAATGTGATATTTCAGTTTTTTCTTTTTAATTATTTTGCAAAAATGTCTAAACTCCTGTTTTCTGAGGTATTGTGTGTGATTGATGATAAAAAAAAAAAATAATCCACTTTAAAATAAGGCTGTAGTGTAACAAAATGCGTAAAGGTGAAGGGGTCTGAAAACTTTCTGAATGCACTGTATGCCTCTCTTAATTTTATATACTGCTATCAAGTCTGCTCACAACCTCCGGCCTTCCAGAGAAAACAATCCAAGTCTGTCCAACCTGTTCCTGTAGCGAATCCCCCCTAATCCAGGCAGATTTCTGATAGACTTCCTCTGCGCCCTTTCAAAAGCCCCCACATCCTTCCAGTAATGGGGTGACCGGTAGGCATGCAATACACCAGATGTAGCCGAACTAAAGTCCTATATATCTGCAAGTTGAATTCCTGACTCTTCTACTCAATGCTCCTGCCTATCAAAGCTAGCATACAATATGCCTAGTTTACCACTCTAGAAACGTGTGTTGTCACTGTTGAAAGTGATGTTGAAGCAAAGCTGTATAACCCTCATTCGTTTTCATTCATTCTGAGGCACCAGGAGATGATTAAAATAGGCTTTACGTAAACCTCCTGGTGTCCTGATTCCTCTCACCCTTCTGATAAAGGGTCTTTGACCTGAAATAGTTACTGTTACTCCTTCTACCGATGTTGTCTGACTTTTTACTGTGTTGCCACCATTTTCTGGTCTTGATAAGAGGATTCAATTTTCAATAATATGCACATGTGATAGAATGTTTGATAGTATACAAATGATGCACAGGTCTGAGTGTGTGGTAGGAATTGTGTGCACAAGGTAACTTTGGAATGGTTTAAACACACGAGGCGAATGTTTTAGTCCATTCCAAAGTTACCACGTGCACACAATTCCTACCGAAGCACGAAATAGACCTGTGCATCATCTGTTTTATAGAATTGGGGGAAAAAAGTAAAATAAAAATAAAACCCTCTATTTTCCAAATCATGCGTCCGGTAATTACCGGCTTTTAGACAATCAGATTGCAGCGATTCTTAGACCTATTCTATAAAACACTTTTATTCCCACCTTCCTTAAGTGGTAGACACGGCCCGTTCCATCACAGGTACTGACCTCCCCACCATCGAACGTCCATCACAGGTACTGACCTCCCCACCATCAAAGGGATCTCCAGGAGGTGCTGCCTCAAAAAGACAGCCAGCATCATCAAAGACCCACACCACCTCATCTCGCTGCTACCATCAGGAAGAAGGTACAGGAGCCTGAAAATTGTGACCTCCAGGTTCAAGAACAGCTTCTTCCCAGCAACCATCTTGAACACTGCACAACAGTAACCTCAGCAACTATGATGTTCTATGGACTGTGCCAGTTAAGTTACAGTTTTGTTTAGTTGCCGGTACATATGACAATTTTACTTCGGAGTCACGTGAGTGACTACGTGAAGAACCCGCCTCACGCTGGCAAACGGCATTACGTCGACGCTGACGGTGGAAGGAGGAGCTGCAGTAAGGAGCAGCTCCTCGCAGCGGTCGGAACGGCCCCGCAGGTAAGTGCAGCAAAGTCGGGATGTTTTTTAGCGTACGCTGGGTGGGTCCAGCAGTAAAAATAAAGTAAAATAAAAAGTCAGAGTCACGTTAAAGTGCTGTTTAGCACAGATTAAATGAAAGAAATGGAGAAATCGGCAAAGAAAATTCGCGGGTAAAAAGAGCTTCCCGGGGTTTAAATAAAAATACGGGAAAAAAGCTAGTGCGGATCCGGTTCTGATACCGGTGGCCGCTGATATACCCGTTAGTGAGTTCTAGATTCTCCAGAAGTTATAACCACGGAGAGAAATGCTCCTAAAAATGTAAAAGAAATCTGAGAGGCCCGTGGTTCTGATGACTCTGATACTAAAAGTCCTCCAGATAATTAAACTATATGGAACTAATAATGGAGCATATGGAGAAAGTTCTCCAAAAAATTATGAGACTAGGGTCACAGTACCCAGAAGGTTCCCAAAAAAGCCCTGAGGGGTTTAATTATTCTGATATGGCTGTGGGCCTAATTGGGAGTTGGAACTCCGGACCCAGGATTTGGGCCGAAGGAAGTCTCATGGGATGAAATCCCAATTGATTTAGGGCTGCAGAAGGCAGACCCTGCTGATGGTGATTTGCATTTGAAAACACACCACAAAATAAAAGAAAGGCCAAATGTGCCTGAGATAGCAAAATAATTTGCTATATATGAAGGAAGTGGTGAGGCTATGGAAGAAAACCTAGCTGCCAACATTAATATATGGTATCTCACCAACTTCATGATTCTGTGATGATTGAAACATCAGAATTATAAACGCACAGGAAGTTGTGCCTCATTGAAAGTGCCTACGGTTTATCCGTTGATATGGGCATCCATGACCCCAAATATGAGAGCTCAAGAAGTGAGGTTCAAAAATCCTCACAAATTATTCTGCTGCCATTATGGCTTTTGGGGAGATGGATAAGTTTAAAAAAGAGGGCCTATTGTGCAAATTCTTTCTATGAAATTATTGTATGAGGAAAATGGCTATTCGGCCCATATTTCACCCAAGGTTTGCAAACTTGTGTGGTTCAAGCAAGTGGTGTTCAAGCTCCTGGTTATCTGTTTGGAGTAAATCTGCCTAAATTATTAAAAATTGGATGAAGAAGCAAAAAATTTTAATTGCATGAAACCTTCGTCTTAGGACAAAAAAAGGTTTTTTTCGCCCAGAAGGGGATTTGATTTTGGAAATAAAGGCAGAAATATGTCAAGGAAATATTATTGTACTGCACAACCCAATACTTACCCGTATTCGGGGAAAAGGAGACCACCACGCTCATATGGAGAGGTATTAAAGACTTGTTCTATCTTTAAAGAAACTGCGGATTAATCTCCAGTTGGAGGGAGATTACAAAAGTTTTATAAAGACTGGCTTACTATTATTTCTGATCGGTTTATTTTTACAAGCAGTTTCAGGAGCTACTATTATATTTAAAGAAGGGGTTAATCCTCCAGTACAGATAAACCTGCCTATGCTTTCGTGTTTACTGCAATTGGAAAAGCAGAGATTAATGTGGAAATTGACAAATTATCTGTAAAGGGGTTATTGAAAAAACTTATGAACACGAGCATCAATTGTGTCTAAGATATTTCAAAAGACATAAAAAGATGGTGATTGCAGAATTATTCTGGACCTTACAGATCTAAATAAGTGGTAGAATACAAATTTTTAAATGGAAAACATTTAATACTGCAAGATATTTAATATCAGCAGGTTGTTATATGGCTACGATTGATTTGAAAAATGCCTATTATTCTGTACCAATACATCAGTTTCTGGAGGTACTTAAAATTTAATTGGCTGGGACAATTATGGCAGTTTAAAGCTTTGCCAAATGGATTGAGTTCAGCTTCCAGGCTCTTTACTAAACTGTTAAAACCAGTTTTAGCCCAATTAAGAGTACAAAAACACATCGTTATGGCTTATCTCGATGACATTCTAATCATTATGGCAATCAAGAGTCAGCTGAGAATTAGTTTCAGTACAAAAGCTTTGTTAAAGCTAGGGTTCTTGATTCATCCAATTAAATTCCAGCTGCAGCCAGCACAATCAATTAACTATTTGGAGTTTGTAATTAACTCAGAAACTATGTTAATACTTTACCAACAAAGATAAAGTTGATGATTTTTGGTGACTTGTAATAATCTCATTCACAAACTTATCCTTCCATCCGAAAAGTAGCGAAAACTATTGGTAAACTAGTAGCAGCATTTCCTGCAGTAGAATTTGGTCCATTATATTAATCAAAATCTTCAAAGGGACAAAATAAGAGCTCTCAAAGAGAGGGCAGGCCACTTTGATAGGCCTATGCAATTAACAAAATAAGTTTTGTTGGAATTACCATGGTGGGTTAAAAATATCCCACAAGCTGCTAAAAACATTCTGATTAAACAGCCTGAAATTGTTTATAAATAGATGCTGATGCTCTCGGATGGGGGGGGGGGGGGGGGGGGGGGGTAACAGATTCATCCTCCAGTTGTGGAGGTAGATGGAAAGTCCAAGAAGAAACGTTTCTTCAAACTTATGGTATTAACTATTTAGAGTTATTGGGTGCTTTCTATGGTCTAAAAGCATATTGCTGTTCAAAAAAGGGTCTACATGTATTAATACAGTTAGACAATAAAACGGCTGTTGCATATATTAATCACATGGGGGAGTCAGATCAGTATCATGTGATTGTCTGATCAATGAAATATGGCAATGGTGTATTGATCGCCAAAATTGGTTTTCAGCAAACTACATTCCAGGTAAAGACAATGTGGTGGCAGATAAAAGATCAAGGATATTTAAAGATAACACAGAATGGATGCTTAATCCAGCAATATTTAAGAATATTGTAACTCAATTTGGTTTACCAGAAATTGATTTGTTTGCATCAAGGCTTAATCATCAATTGCCTAAATATGTGTCTTGGGAACACGATCCAGATGCAGTAGCAGTAGATGCTTTTTCATTGAACTGGGGGAATATGTTTTTTTATGCTTTTCCACCTTTTGCTTTGGTTCAGCAATGTCTGAAGGAAATAGAACAAGATTCTGCCACAGGATTGTTGGTAGTTCCAAATTGGCCAACACAACCTTGGTTCCCATTAATGCTGAATATGATTAAAGAACCATATATGTCAATTCCTAACTGTAGTGATATTTTGATTAATCCAGTAACCAAAGAAATTTATGCATTATATGCATATATGAATTTATTAATCTGCAGGTTTTGACCAGACCACTACAGAAGCTGGGATTGTCGGACAAAACCATGGAGGTTATAGTCGCATCATGGCGAGATAACACACAAAAACAATATATGACACATGTTAAGAAATGGGAAGAATTTTGTACACAGTCAAATATTTCTTATGATACGGTGAATATTGCATGTTTGATATTGTGATACTGTGATATTGCATGGAAAATGTATTGGAGCTCCTTGCTAAATTGCATTTTGAGCAACATTTAAGTTACAGTGCTACTAACACTGCACGCAGTGCCTTATCATCTTATTTAGGACTTATGTCTGACCAGAAATCAATTGGATCACATCCACTAATATCTAGATTCATGAAAGGAATCTTTAATATTAATCCACCCAAACCTAGATACACAGAGATTTGGGATGTGAGCATTGTACTTACCTTACTTAGACAGTGGACTCCAATTGAAGGATTGTCATTGGAAAGATTAACATTCAAATTAATAATGTTAATATCATTGGTTTCAGCTCAAAGAGTGCAAACTTTACAAATGTTGCGTTTAGACTGTATGCATGTGACTACAGATAACATTGTGTTCTATGTTTACGATCTGATCAAACAAAGCAGACCAGGGAGATCTGGAGCTAAGGTAACCTTTCAAGCTTATCCTATTTGATCCTACTTTGTGTGTGGTTAAACATTTGAATCGATATGTTAAAGTTACTGAAACTCTTCGAGGAAATGAAAAAAACATTGATGATTACGCATAAAAAGCCACACAAAAGCTTCAGTTCAAACTATCTCAAAATGGTTGAAACAGGTGTTGCTTTTAGCAGGAGTAGACACTGATGTGTTCAAATCTCACTCCACCAGGGCTGCAGCTACGTCCGCGGCGAAGGTGCGGGACGTACCACTCGAGCATATTTTAAAAATCGCAGGGTGGAGTAAAGAAGAAACTTTTTCAAAGTTCTACAATAAACCTGTTCACACTATGACAAGTTTTGGCCACGCGGTGTTGGGATCAATATAAATACCTGCTTTGTATACTATTGATTACTATAACCAAGTTATGTAGTCACTTATATCTTTTATCACTTGTAATCATTCCCTCGGATATAAGGAGGGTTATTATATGTTCTTTAAACCATTAAAAAGTTAATTATGGAAAGAACTAATATTAGTCTGGTTTCTCATGTATGTATTTACTTAGCCGGACTGTCGTACTAATTAAATACTACGACATAAAAAACACAGAAAGCTTTAAAATCTTCACGTAGTCACTCACGTGACTCCGAAGTAAAATAGTAAGATTAAACGAGAACTTACCAGTTCAAAGTTTGATCGTTATTTTATGAGGAGTTACGATGAGGGATTACGTGCCCTCCACTCCCACCCTCATAAATAAATGATCAATCTGGTAGTTCTAAGTCTTTTATGAGCCTTACTACGTTACTTCGGCTATTTGGTGTTCTGTGTTTTTCATGCCGCTGCTTTGAAGTATGCCGTTTGCCAGCGTGAGGCGGGTTCTTCACGTAATCCCTCATCGTAACTCCTCATAAAATAACGATCAAACTTCGAACTGGTAAGTTCTCATTTAATCTTACAATTAAACGCTCTTGACAAATAGTTGTGGGACTGTCTCTTTACACTGGCATCACCTGCATGTTTAGTTTAGAGATATAGCGTGCCAACAGGCTTGTAGGTACATGGAATGAGCTGCCAGAAGAGGTAGTTGAGGCAGGTACAATAACAACATTGAGAAGACAGTTAGACAGGTACATGGATAGGAATGGTTGAGAGGGATATGGGCCCAATGCAGGCAGGTGGGACCAGTGTAGGTGGAGCATGTTGGTTGGCATGGACAAGTTTGGCCAATAGGCTTGTTTCCGTGCAGTGTTACTCTCAGACTCTAAAACACATCCGTGAGACTACAGCGGGCCGGGTTTAGTCAGAGAGAAGCATGGTAGATCCACGGTGAGATTGTATCAGAATCAACAATGCTTTGCCAAACAACAAACATTCTGGGTCAGATTTTAAGTGCAAAACCCGTATCTGAGGAATGATGTGTTGGCATTGGAGAAGGTTAAGAGGAGGTTTAGGAGAATGATCCCGAGGATGATTTGGTTAATGGATGATGAGCGTTTGTTGGAACTGGGCCTGTACTTGCTGGAGTTTGGAGGGATGAGGGGGAAAAGAATTGAAACTTACCGAATAGTGAAAGGCCTGGTGTGAGTGGGTGTGGAGAGAATGTTTCCACTAGTGGGAGAGCCTAGGACCAGAGGTCACAGCCTCGGAATAAAAGGATGTGCCTTTAGAAAGGAGATTGGAATTTAATTAGTCAGATGGGTGGTGAATCTGTGGAATTCATTGCCACAGGCAGCTGTGGGAGCAAGTCATTGGGTATTTGGGCAAGATGAAGATAGATAGATTCTTGATTAGTACGGGTGCCAGGGGTTATGGGGAGAAGACAGGAAAATGGGTTTAGGAGGGAGAGATAGATCAGCAATGATTCAATGACAGAGTAAATTTGATGGGACGAATGGCCAGATTCTGCTCCTATCACTTAAACGTTACGATCTTAATGGGGTTGAGAGGGAAAGATAGATCAGCCATGATTGAATAGATTTGATGGGCCGCATGGCCAAATGCTGCTCCTATGACTTATGAACTTAAGAACCTACTGATTCGCAGATTGGACATTCTGGCTCATGATTACGATCAAATAGACAACTGCAAGAAAGCAAGAGTTAGAAACCAGACATAAGGAAACATTCTTTAATGAATAATTGTTTCTGAAAGAAAAATACAAACAAATGCACCAAGGTCAACATCTTTTCCATAAAATGTAGGCACCATGAAAGGTTTCCTAAGAAATGTATCAAGGCAGGATTTAAACTGCAAAGTGCAGGAATAAAGAACAAAGTCTTTCATTGATACAAAAATCTTTAGAGTAAAAGTCTGGAAAAAATATTAGTACAACTCAATTTGTAAAAGTACAAAGAGCCCGAATCTGTGCATGTGAGCTGCAAAGCTTTGCTTTAATACACAATGCATGTTAAAAATAACCCATGGATTCACTAGAAGCAGTGATACTAATCCTTTAACCTTAACGTTATCAGGGTCTCAGCTACAATCCATTAACTAGCTCCCTCCGCACTTAAGCCCAGCTTCATAAATGGAAACAAAAATAAAAAGATAAACTAACTTTCAACCTTTTAAGCAAATTGATATGTCCTTGTGCAGATCCTGCTGTGTTTATGCCTTTTCTACTACTTATCAAAATGGAAGATATATTTTTTCCCCCAGTTAGGTCATGTTTTTAACTACAGCAGAAAATAAACCGCTATTACTTGGAGTAAGTGATCTAAATCAATCACTATTTAGTAGAAAATTCATTGTACATTTTATAATATCCCTGATTTAATTTACAAATAGTATCAATCTAAAACAGACTGTTAAATCACTGCAAAAACAAGTACGAATTGGGAATTCTATGTTATTATATTTTTTGGTGACACGACATTCATGTGAACTGATGGGAATGTTGAGGCATGTGCAAAATGACATGTTTAACATCTGAAATAGTTTTAGGCCAGCCTTGACCTTAACTTAAAGTCTTTGGTTGGATGTTCAGGTGACAAAAACGCCTTGTCTTCAAGCACGAACAGGTTTCCTTTTACGTTGTCTCAGTTTTCTTGCGTGCCTTGAGCTCCTCAGCCCAGCTGGATGTGGAAATCACACAAATTTTTAGTTTAGTTTAGTTTATTATAGTGATTACAATTGAGCAGTCCGCAGTGTACAGATACATGTCAAAAGGAATAGTGTTTAGTGCAAGATAAAGTCTAGTAAAGTCCGATTAAAGATAGTCCAAAGGTCTCCAATGAGGTCGTTGGGAGGTCAGGGCCACTCTCGAGTTGGTGATGGGATGGTTCAATGGCCTGATAACAGCTGGGGTAGCAGAATCCCTAAATCCTATCAGGTTTAAGTAGGTTTATTATTGTCACGAGTAACAAGGTACAGTGAAAAGCTTTGTGTTACATTCTATACAAACAAAGCAGATAAAGCCACACATAAATGTAATCGTCAAACTGAACAACAATAGGTAGCGCAAAGGGGAAGGGACAGAATGCAGAATATAGTTCTCAGCATTGCAGAGCACCAGTTCCATAGACAAGGTCTAATGTACACGATGTGGTAGGGGTGAATGAGACAGTACGGAAGGACGGGTCAGGAGCCTGTTAATGGTAAGGAAGAAGCTGTTCCTGAGTCTGCTTGTGTGTGCTTTAAAGCTTCTAGGTTAAAAGAGTGGGCACAATTACAACTTTCAAAAGACATTTGAACAGATGGATAAGCAGGGTTTACATGGATATCGGCCAAATGCAGGCAAATGGAACTAGTCCAGTCTGCCAACTTGGTCGTCATGGACAAAGTGGGCCGAAGGGCCTGTCTGTACTATACATCTCTATGAATCTAAAGGATGGAGAGGTTGAACAGTCTAATACTTTATTCCTTGAGTGCAGGAGGATGAGAGGTGATATTATAGAGGTGTATAAAATCATGTGGGGAATAGATAGGGTGAATGCACAGAGTATTTTATCCAGGGTAGGGGAATCAAGAACCAGAGGGCATAGATTTAAGTGAGAGGGGAAAGGTTTATTAAGAACTTGAGGTACACATTTTTTATACAGAGGGTGTTGGGTATATGGGAATGAGCTGCCAGAGGAGGTAGTTGAGTACTATAACATTTATATAACAGCATTTATGGGGCGCTGGTCTGTGCGGATTTAATATGTTCTCCCCATGAGTATTCTCAGAGATCTTCGGTTTTGTCTCACTCTCCAAAGTCGCATATGTTTGGTTAATTGGCTTGGTATAAAAGCATAAATGTAAAATTGTCCCTAGTGATAGTAGGGTAGTGCTAATGTGCAGGAATCCCTGGTCGGTCCGGACTCGGTGGGCTGAAGGGCCTGTTTCTGACCCTGTATCTCTAAACTAAACTAAACTAAATTTGAAAGACATTTGGACAGGTACATGGATAGGAAAGGTTTAGAGGGATATGGTAGAAACGTGGGCAAATGGGACTAAATTGATTGAACATCTTGGTCGGCCTGGACGTGTTGGACTTAAAAGCCGGTTTCCATGCTGGATGACTCTATTGAGATCAGGAACTAAGGAAGTAATTTATCCCTATTTCGGTGGATATATAACCGATAATTCTTTCCTCCCCAGGGGTGCTGGGGAAGGAAGTGAACATTCCTTAATGTAGGAGTAAGTAAATGGCTGGGGAATTCAGTGGAGTCTGAAGTAAAGTGACTGCACTCCAGTAAATAATACAGGCTGCTTGACTTGTTGCAAATTGCCTATCGACAGATGCAAAGGAGAAATGATTTACAGGTATAAACATATGTAAATCCGGACCCAACAACGGATACTTGTGCAGGTACCTGGGATATAATAATTTGGTAACACTTCTCTCATGTTACAGGCACATTAATGCTGGAATGGCCATCTGGTGTGGAGGGTAGCACATGCACACAAAGCTTGCACGAAGAGGGCCGTTAACAACATTGAAGGCAGCAGAAAAGGAGACATGTGGAGTCATTGCGCGAAACATGCGACGAAAGATAGGATACAAAGCACAGTCAGTGCCAATCCTTAAAGGGACTGTGACTTCAGGCTACTTCAGCTTTAGGTATATTATTGTCACGTGTGCTGAGGTACAGTGAAAAATCCCACCCCAGTCATTCCTTCTTCTCCCCAATCCTGTTGGGCAGAAGGTACAGAAGCTTGAAAGCGCGCACCACCAGACTCAGGAACAGCTTCTTCCCCTCCGTTATCAGGCTTCTGAATGGTTCTTCCATAAGCTAGGGAACTGTCCGATTCACCTCTACCCCATTGCTGACATTGGACTTTGTCTCTGGAACTGATGCGCTACAATGCTGAGAACTATATTCTGCACTCGGTATCTCCCCCTTTGCTCTTCCTATTGTACTTGAGTTTGGCTTGGTTATATTTAGGTATAGTATTATCTGATCTGATTGGATAACATGCAAATCAAAGATATTCATTGGCGAGATACACAGTGCTGGAGTAACTCAGCGGGTCAGGCAGCATCTCTGGAGATCATGAATAGGTGACGTTTCAGGTCAGGATCCCTGTTCTGAAGAGGTCTGAAGAAGGATCCCGACCCAAAACATCACCTTTCCATGTTTTCCAGAGATGCTGCCAGGCCCGCTGAGTTACTCCAGCACTTTGTTACTTTTTGGTAAACCATCATCTGTTCTCTATCTCACTCCCTCTCTCTCTTTCTCTCCCTCTCTCTACAACTCCACTTCTTGTTGACATGTACAAGATCATGAGGGGCATGGATAAAGTGAACGCTCACAGTCTTTTCTCAAGGGTAGAGGATTCTAAACCTAGAGGGCACAGGCTTAAGATGAAAGGGGAGACATATAAGAGGGACCTCAGGGCCAACGTTTTCACTCAGAGGGTAGTCTGTATCTGTAACGAGCTGCCAGAGGAAGTGAAAGAAATGGATACATTTGTGACTTTTAAAATAAATGTGAACAGATATGAGGATAGGAAGGGTTTAGTTGAATCTGGGCCAAACACAGGCAAAAGGGACTAGCCCAGTGTGCCAACTTGGTCAGCGTGGATAAGGTGGTCCAAAGGACCTATTTCCACGCTACATTGGTCTATGACTCGGCACAGCGGTAGAGTTACTGCCTTAACAGCGCCAGAGACTTGGGTTCGATCCTGACTATGGGTGCTGTGTGTAGAAAGTTTACACGTTCTCCCTGTGACCATGTGGGTTTCCCCTGGTGCCAGTTAACTTCCACATCCCAAATACAACAGGTTTGTTGATTAATTGGCTTCTGTAAATTGTCCCTGGATGCGTAGGATAGACCTAGTGCATGGGGTGATTGTTGGCCTGGATTTGGTGGGCCAAAGGGTCTGTTTCCACACTGCAATGCTAGTTCATACGTTATAGGAGCAGAATTAGGCCATTTGGCCCATCGAGTCTACTCAGCCATTCAATCATGGCTGATCTATACTTCCGACTCAACTCCATTCTCCTGCCTTCTCCCCATAATACCCGACACCGGTGCTAATCAAGAATCTGTCAACATGTGCCTTAAAAATATCTATTGATTTGTACTCCACGCCCGTTTGTGGCAATGAATTCCACAGTTTCACCACGCTCTGACTAAAGAAATTCCTCCTCATCTCCATTCTAAAGGTACGTTCTTTTATTTTGAGGCATAGCCCTCTGGTCCTAGACTCTCCCACCAGTAGAAACATCCTCTCAACATCCATTCCATCCAGGCCTTTCACAGTTCTCTAAACTCTGACCATGACCTTTCAGGATGCCACTAGTATTAATTAGTTTTCTGCAAAAGTGTAAAAACTGCTGCAATTCTTTGACATAACGATTCAAGTCAAAGGATTGAGTGTGTTGTCAGTGAAGCTTGGGGCACTGTGTTAGACATTGTTAAACATTGTTAAACATGATTGGTGGCAGGGAACTGCATTCCCACCATCTTTATAATAAAGAATCAAGTTTAACCTACCTGGTGTTCTGCTGTCAAAATGGGCAATCCTTCTCGTAGTTTCTTGAAGAAAAAACATTTCATTACAAATAAGTGGATGGAAATGAAAAAAAAATGGACTGCTCATTTGTGATTAGTGGATGGGCAAGTTTCTGTGTCTGATCAGAATTTTCTTTGATTTGGGTAAGTCTAAAAAGGTTAAGGCTGCAAATGCATTACTTTTTATATTTGTTCTCTTCATGCATTCATTAGACTGACCATAGACACAAAATGCTGGAGTAGCTCAGCGGGGCAAGCAACATCTCTGGAGTGAAGGAATGGGTGACGTTTCGTTTTGAGATCCTTCTTCAGTCTGAGGAAAGGTCTCGAACTGAAACGTCACTCATTCCTTCTCTCCAGAGATGCTGCCTGCCCCGCTGAGCTACTCCAGCATTTTGTGTCCATCTTCGACTTAAACCAGCATCTGCAGTTCCTTCATACACATTAGACTGACCAAACAGCGTGGAAGCTTTATTTGTTATTTCTAAATGAGGTCAGTGTTATTAGCAGTTTGCCTGAAAGTTTTTGCAAACTGCCACATTGGCACGGTGGCACGGTGGGGATGGTCATTTGTCAACCAGAATGTGATAGCCATTGGCTGGCCACGCAGCAGAATGACCGTCGATTGGGCAGTGGAACTGAGAGAAGGAAGCCGCTCAACCCAAGGGTGGAGGGTGTCAGTAATGGTGGATACAAGAACAAAGGGCCGACAAGTGGATCCAGGGTCTGGCCTTCCACACTCTCGAGGTCAGCCCTGGTGCACGATGGTTGACAGGGTTAGGGCGAGGAGAGGGACGATGGTTCACGGGGTAATCCAGACGGGCATTTATGGCCAGCGGGCTGCGACGGGCATTTATGGCCAGCTGTAGCTGAGACTGTGGAAAAGGCACCAAAACCTGCCGACTCTTGCATATGGACTCAGTGGGCTGTTTCTTTGCATTATGCACTTAATCTGGGATTGAATAATTCACTATGCAAAAATAAGAAATTTACTGTAACTTAGTACATAACAAAGTGATAATGAAGAACCATTGAACCATGAGTTTTGTCATATACATTTAGATTGTACAAAATGTTAATAAGTAGGAAGTAAGTTTTCATCAGATGTATATGAGTATCTCGATATTCACTCTAAATAGCAAACATTGTTAACACTAATGGTTTTCACAATCTTCCATGCTGTTAGTCCGATCTCAAACTTGGTGCATATCCAGTGCCAGTTGTTACACCGCTCGAGTTGTAGATCCCCTGCAACGCGTCAACCAGCATATCTCCTGGGCCTCAGCCAGGTATGCTGGATTGTCAGTCACCATCAGAAAATACCCTTGGTAGTCAACCAAAACACATTCCCATGCACTACAAATTAAACAAAGGAAGGAAGATATTCTTCCCAAAAATCAAAGGATTGATAAAGAAAGAACAGTGGAACATAATGAACCCTGTCCTTGGAACGGTTAATGAACGTTGAACATTTTCCAGGCTAGATTTTGACATTCGACATTCAAGAACTTGGCAAGCAATCACAAAAGTCTTTGAGGAGTTTGTCTTCAAATGCTGTTTCTTGGTTTTGAATGTCCAGGCAGCAAACATAAAATGCTATGTTAACTCTACAGGGTAGGAAGGCAAACAGCAAACAGGGAGGGTCACAGGCTATTAGTGGGCTAAGGTTGGAGATCCTATGTTTCCATGCATTTGGTTGCAAGGGTCGGGCCACCAACTCACGAACCTCCTTGAAGGAGTTTTTGAATCTCCACATCATCAAGTATATTGGGATCACCCTCTACGGTCCTGGAGAACTTGGAAAACTGGGTTCCTGACAAGATACATGGCAATGATGAATCTCCAACATTCTCACTGCTTGTACCACCGGGAACTACACACATATTACACTCAGACAGCATTACTTTAACAGAAACATCAACGCGTTCAGTTTCAGGCCAATGTCTTGACTTAAGCAACAGGCAGAGGGGTTTGAGAACATTGCATGCGATGTTTACATGATGGTATCTCATGATAATTTCTAAGTAATGGGTTAGGTGGAGCAGAGAGAATTATTTTAACATGCCTAGATCTTCTTGCAGTGTTTATTTAAACATCAATCTAGAAACTGAGGGAAGCAGACCAAATTTTTAAAATGCAATGGTTACATTAAGGGATGGATGTAGCTCTTAGGGCTAATGGAATTAAGGGATATGGGGAGAAAGCAGGAACGGGGTACTGATTTTGGATGATCAACCATGATCATATTGAATGACGGTGCTGGCTCGAAGGGCCGAATGGCCTACACCTGCACCTGTTTTCTATCTTTCTATGTTTCTATTTAAGAAGCTGGTTCAAATGTGTTTCCTCAATTCATTTTAGGCTTGATCAAAATGACATGGAATCATAATTTCTCTTGGAACAGAAAGGGATTTATCCATTATTCTGGATCAAATTCAACACCAAAACCTCTTCAGCTCATTTCAAATTATACTTTACGAGAGGCGCAGTGTATTTTGTTGATAGGGGAATGAGACAATACTGTTCTTCGGTATTGTCTCATTGTGCCATTTCCCTGTGATTTTAATAACACTGCTTCCATGTACATGGTCAGTGATGTACAGTATTTTAGCAGATCTCCATGATGTCTTCCACTGTCTCATAGCAAAGAATATTCACAAGGATGTAGCCACTTCCCCATTTATTTAGCTAGAGTTTGTGGATTTTCATCTTTGCTAGTTGAAAATAAAGTGTGCAAAACACAAAGGTTCATTTTTTTGGAACACAGGCTAGGGCTTTATTCTTTGGAGTGCAGGAGGCTGAGGGGTGATCTTAGGGCAACTTGTTCCACACAGAGGGTGGTTTATACATGGAACAAGAGGTGGAGGGGTGATCTTATAGAGGTGTATAAGATCATGAAGGGAATAGATTGGATAAATGCAGTTTTTCATGAACCCGAGGACATGGGTTTAAGGTGAGTAGGCAAAGATTTAATAGGAACCCGAGAGGCAACCTTTTTACTCAAAGGGTGTTGGGTGTACGGAACGAGCTGCCTGAGGAGGTAATTGAACTCGGTAATGTAAAACATTTAAAAGCCACTCGGATGGGCACATGGATGGAAAAGGTTTAGAGGGATATGGGCCAAAAGTGGGCAAATGGGCCAGCTCAGATTGACCGTCTTGGTTAGTATGGATAAGTTGTGCCAAAGGGCCTGTTTACATGCTGTATGACTCTATCACAAAGTGCTGGAGGAACTCAGCAGGTCAGGCAGCATCTGTGGAGGGAATGGACAGATGACGTTTTGGGTTGGGACCCTTCTTCAGACTAATGGAGTATGGGGGGGGGGGGGGGGGAGGAGATAGCTGGAAAAGATAAGTGGGGTCGGAAATTACAAAGGCTGGAGGTGAAATGGATTGTTTTCCCTGGAGCGTTGGAAGCTGAGGGGAGACCTGATAGAAGTATATAAAATTATGAGTGGCATAGATAGTCAGAACATTTTTCCTGTGGAAATGTCATAGGCAAGTGGGCAGAGCTTTAAGGTGAGAGGGCTAAAGGTTAAAGGAGATGTGCGGGGCAAGTTTTTACTCAGAGGATGGTGGGTGCCAGGAACCCGCTGCTGGGGTGCTGGTGGAGGCAGATGCAGAAGTGAGGTTAAAAAGGCTTTTATATAGGTACGTGGATATTGCAGGGACTGGAGGGATATGTCTCATGTGCAGACAAAGGAGATCAGTTAAATTAAGCATCATGTTCAGCACAGATATTGTGGGCTGAAGGGACAGCTCCTATCCAATACTGTTCTATAAAAATAGAGCGACTTTGCCCAGGAAATGTTTAACAAGATGGAACCATTCTCTATTTAAAATGTCAAAAGAAATAAAGCATTTATTGTAACCTTAAGAAAGGTTAATCTTAAAAACCTTGGTCTTAAAAAAAATTGCCAATCAGATTGGCAATTTTATTTTTTATTGTTATATGGTTATATAGGTAGATGGGACTAGGGGAAAACAAATGGTCGGCACGGACTGGAAGGGCCGAGAGGGCCTGTTTCCGTGCTGTAATTGTTATATGGTTATATGGTTATATGGTTATAGATACTGCCAAGTGTCAGAATGATTTTCAACAGATGAGAAAGCTTTTTCATCAATGCAAAATATTGTTTTGGGTGGAGTGTGTCGATGATGGGGAGTTAGATGAAGGATTTTCTTAATTAAACCAATTACGCCATGACCCGAAACGTCACCTATCCATGTTCTCCACAGATGCTGCCTGACCCTCTGAGTTACTTTGGCATTTTGTGGTGTTTTAGTAAGGCAGTCAAGACTTAGGCTTTACCGTTAAACATAAAATTGCAAGATTTATTAGGGTGTTCTTTCAATAAACTACAGACCTCCTTCGATAAGTTTAGCCAGGTCGGCAGCCTCAACATTGGCCTCAATCCTTCCTGAGTTACCGCCGAGTGAGAGGGCAGAGAGAGAAAGAAACAATCATATTACATTAGTCAATATTGCTGATCAGGGGGCTTGAAGATGTTTACATGGCCCCCGACCGAAGATCAGCAGGAAAGTCTCAGCTCTGTCAACTCTATCCGCAAATCATCTCACAACTTGCAACAGATGTCAATAGTTTGTTAAGTCTCATTAGACACTGCCCGGTCCATCACGGGTATTGACTTCCCCACCGTTGAAGGGACCTACAGGAGACGGAGACCCACACCACCCTGGCCACGCTCTCATCTCGCTGCTAAAGGGCAGAAACAGTCTCTTTGGCCCACCAAGTCCACACTGACCACCAGTTCCCATACACTAGCACTATCCTATACACTAGGGACAATGAATGATTTACAATTCTTCCCAGTTAACCTACAAGCCTGTCTCTTTGGGATGTAGGAGGAAACCGGAGCACCCGGAGAAAACCCACGTTTTTGATGTTTCAACCGTGCCTATTAATCTGTGGCCACTATCACCCTAGTCAGTAGTAGAATACCATCACTGTAAGTGTTCTCCCAAGAAGCACACCATCCTGCCTTTCATTGTGATTGAATGAACATACAGGGACTCCCTTTCTACATTGCCTCAATGGTACCTGTACTGCATGAAGGCTGGCTCTGTCCCGGGGGTGGAGTTGGGTTCATGGGAGGTGGTCTTGGAGGGGAGGATGCTCCTCAAACTGCGGAGCATCCTGGACAATCCAGCTCACCCCCTCCATGACACACTGGTCAACCTGAGAAGCACCTTCAGCAACAGACTGGTTCCACCAAGATGCAGCACAGAACGCCACAGGAGATCCTTCTTCCCTGTGGCTATCAAACTGTACAACTCCTCCCCCTTCTGTCGTGGGGTAGACTGAGACTGACCTCCCTCAACCCCTCCCCAATCTTTGCACATCCCCAATCCTTTCCACTCGTCACTTTAATTTCATGTTTTACGTATATTATGTTTTTCTGACTGTTGGCAGATCAATTTCGCTCCTGGGATAAATAAAGTTCGTAAAGTATCATTTCGTACATACCGCAGCAATACAAAATAAGGGCTCAAACAATTTACTCATTAGTAAATATTATTATTAAGCATCAGCCTCACCAGAGGAATCATTAAATATATATTTTTTTAAGATAAATAATTACAGACTTACCGCTATGTGTGATCCTTCCTCTAATTATATTTATTTCCGGTTTAGTTGTAACAATTCTCGTAAATTTTCTGACCTCAGTTTCTGAGAAGCAAAGATTTGAGGCATTATTTAACAAAATCCACTTATTCGCGTTCAAGTCAAGCAAAAAAAAACACATCTTCAAAACAACAAGGAAAGGAGTTTGTTTGACTGAATTGACTGTCGTAAGATTAAAAGGCACTTGAATGACATGGCTTTTGTATATCACTATAAACAAACACTAGCCCATTTCAAATGGAATGCTTGCTTTTGTAGATAGTTCCTGTCTTCAGCCAGTATTAATCCTGGGGTATATTGAAGCTAAAATGTAAAAGCGGATATAATAATGCTTAAAAGACATTTGTACAGATATATGGATAGGATGGGTTTAGAGGGATTTCTGCCAAATGCAGACAAATGGGACTAGCCCAGTATGCCAACTTGGTCGGAATAGACAAGGTAGGCTGAAGGGCCTGTTCCTGTGCTGTTCATCTTCGTGACTTGATGTGGTGTGCTGGTCTTCTTAATACTCCCAGTTGTACAATTCTCCAGGAAACTGACAGGGGTAGAGTGAAGCATTTGAGGGGGCAGTAAAAGATGCGAGACTTTACACTCCAAAGCATTCCACACTATGGAGACAGGACAACAATTGTCACTGTGCCAAGGCAATAAAACTAGTTCCTTTCCTATTTCTAGGCACCCAAAGTGCAAATGATGATGTTCAATAAAAATCTATATTGGGCCATACTGAGGGCCAGGAATCACATCAGTTTAGCAGTGGGACATGCTGCAAGGTTTGCAGGTAATGTTTTCAATTCTGATGTGGACATTTACCCGAGGAATGCCATTACCCAAAACTGCACTCCAGGGTGAGCTTCGTGGACAGATACAACAAAGTCCATTGGACCATAAGACACAGAGGTAGATTTAGGCCATTCATCCCATCAAGCCTACTCTGCCATTCGATCAGGCTATCATTCCCCCTCAACCCCATTCTCCTGCCTTCTCCCCATAACCTTTGACACCCTTTCAAATTTCAATCTCCGCTTTAAAAATAACCCAATGACTTTGCCTCCACAGCCGTCTCTGGCAGTGAATTCCACAGATTCACCACATTCTGGCGAAATAAATTCCTCCTCAATTTTCATTGATTCTTCTGCTTCACATCGAAGACGTGGGCTGATGATGTTGCACTGATTCTCCCCGTCATTGCCAACCCAATAATGGTTCCACCAGCTACACCTCCCACCATCGCCTCCCCATGGATCTGGACAGTACTACAGCAGAGACTGATATTCATTGTTCTACAGTCCACCCTGTCCCTCACTGTGGTCTCCCTGAACTACGGATGTGAGGAAAAAACCCTGCTGGAATGTGGTAGGAATTATAATAGAAGCGCGATCAACTAGAAACACGCCGGGAACATTACTGATCACATTGTTGGGTGAGAATTGTTTTGCCAACTGGCAATTAAAAGTCACTTTCAGCTTGGAACTTCACTTCGTTGTAGAGAGGACCACATTTCATACATCGATGTGTTTAGTGTTGGTATACAGAGGGGCCATTTCCTTAAAATGGCATCCCTACATTCGGGTTAATGCACACTTTTGTAAGTACACATTCCTGTCGCCAATTGCTGATATATCAAACATACTTTTATAAGTATGTGTTTCAGCAGCCAATTGCTCATATGGTAAACACACTATTACAAGTACCATTTCCATCGCCAATTGCTAATACAGTAAACCCTTGCAATACCGGACCTCTATATATTGGTTATAGAGGCTCCCGTTGCCCTCCCCCATCCCACTACCACAATTACCCAATTTTATGGGAGCTTCCGGTCAAAGGAGTGGAGATAGAATTGGGTTTGCGTGTAACATCACTTTTTGCTGGGTTCCCGGGCATGCTGGGGTGAGGGGGAATGAGCAGGTGGACCTATAGCAAAGGAGAGTTTAAGAAGAGAAATAGATATCCATGTATCATTGGGGAGAGTGGAACTGAGAGAAATAATTAAAGAGGGCTTAACAAAAGAATGGCAGAGAGGATGGGAAAAGGAAGTCAGGGGTAGACACTACTTTTCTGTACAAGCTGCAGTTAGAAAAATATGTTTCTGTACATCTCTGTCCCGTAGGGACTCAGTTAGACTGTGTAGATTGAGGTTGGGACATTGTGGGTTAAATTACTGTTTGTGCATTGTAGGGAAACATGTTTCTGGCTTGTGTGAATGTGGGAGTAAGGAGACAGTTAAGCATGTTTTCCTAGAATGTAAAAAGTATAGGGTAGAAAGAAAGGCATTGTTTGATAGACTGACAGGACTTGGAGTTGAGGCTTTTTCTGTTTTATCTTTGTTTGGACACAGTAAGAAACATCAGCTGATATCCGGGGCTGTTCTTCAATTCCTGCATGTTACAGGACTGTATGTAAGAATTTAGTTAAAACTTTGACCTGTGGAGGGCAGTAATACGCTTAGCAGCATCTACACTGCCGGAATCCTATAAGAAGAAGAAGAAGTAGAAGAAGAAAGGAGTGGAGAGAGCGACCAGCATGAAGGTGTCGTGAGTAGCGGGTACATCCCTTGCGCATTGCGTGTGGGGCCGGGGGCTCTGCCGATCCCCAGCCTGTGAATACCTGCTTTTTTACCCCCACCTCTACACATGTTGCTTCCCCCCTGACCTTGGGTTAAACTTTACCCCCCCTCACTTGGTTATAGCAGACAATCGGCAACAACGGCCGCCACTCCCTCCCACCCACCTCTGTAGACCGTTACAGCGAGGGCTTACTGTATAGCACATACACTATTGCAAGGATACGTTACTGTCACCATTGCTAATATAACATACGCACTATTACAAGTATGTGTTACCGTCGCCAATTGCTAATGCTACGTGCAAATATTAGCAATCCATAGACATGCTCAACATCATTCCAACCGCTTACGAAGTCGCCGACTTGGGCAGCTATGTACTTGCATGTAAGGACGGAGTGGGAACGTTATGGGCAACCGAGTATTGTGAGTAAGGATAAAAAGGTTAGTGGAGACCATTTCATGGGGATGTTATGGAATGCGATGCCATTGCATGGATAGAATGGCATCACTCAGAGCCAAAGGGAAACAAGGATTTGAAGTTAAGAAAGGTACGGGTCTGTGGAAAACTGTGGAGAAATCAGCCTTGGATTACTCAACTAAGGGGCATGCCCAGCAAGAACACAATGAATAATCCACCACCCCCCAGACCCTCTCTCCTACCTGTGACCTTCCCAACCCATTCAGAGTCCTAGAGATTCATAGTCATCCAGCGTGGAAACAGGCCCTTCAGCTCAACTTGTCCACGCTGACCAACATGTCCCATCGAGTAGAACGAGTAGTCCCAGCTGCCTACATTTGGCCCATATCCCTCTAAACCTGTCCTATCCATGTAGGTCCAAATGCTTCTTAAACGTAGTGAAGGAGGGTCCCGACCCGAAACATCATCTGCCCATTCCCTCCACAGATGCTGCCTGACCCGCTGAGTTACCCCAGCACTTTGTGTTTTACACAAGATTCCAGCATTTACAGCTTCTTGTGTTTACACAATCTTCTTCGGTTCCCTAAATATCTCTAGCTCCTTTCCCGATAGGCAAGGGAAATAAGATGATAAAATCATCCCTTTTTGAATGAGTGATTGAGAGATACAGCATGGAAACGGGCTCTTTGGCCCATCGAGTCCAGGCTGACCATCAATCACCCGATCATCCGTTCACACTAGTTCTATGTAACCCCACTTTCTCATCCACTCCCTGCACACTAGGGACAATTTCCAGAGGCCAATTAACCTACAAACCCCAACATCTTTGGGATGTGGGTGGAACTGGAGGAAACCCGCGTGGTCACGGGGAGAACGTGCAAACTCCAGACAGAGAGCACCCGAGGTCAGGATTGGACCCGGGTCTCTGGGGTTGCGAGGCAACAGCTCTCTGCTGCACCACTGTTTATGTTTAAAAAAAGTCAAATCCCCGTCAAGACTTTAGACAGAGACCAAATTAAGTGGTCAGGTCTGTCCATTATTTGCCATTTGGATGCGACCGTAACAATCTTAACGTTAAGTTGAAAATAAGATAAATAATTCTGTTTCTTGCACCTCCACAAGGCCTGTGCCTCATTGGCTTCAAGAGAGATGGGTACAATAAGGAAAGGATTAGTTGGGAACGAAAGGAGGAGTTGTTGCAAACAGAGTGCGTGCGTATCTACCATATGGAATCACTCGGGTAATGGTTGTTCCAATCTGTCTTGTAATATTGGACTTGAAAATATGAGCTGTAAATGCAAGGACAATATGATTTTAAAGGAAAACAACCCTGAAACAAGAACACAACTGTCATTCACCACTTACACCAGTTTACCAGCAATCTGTACTTTGTCTCATTGGAAGTATGGAGATTTAGTTTAGTTTAGTTTAGAGATACCATGTGGAAACAGGCCCTTCAGCCCACCAAGTCCACGCTGACCAATGATCATCCATGCAACAGTTCTATGCTAGTATCCACCTATCACTCGCCCGGCTTTGTCCTGCGCCCTCCACCCTTCCAGCTTTCTTTCACCAACCCTCGCACTCCAATCATTCTGAAAAAGGGTCTCGACCTGAAATGTCATTGTACATGTTTAAGAAGGAACTGCAGATGCTGGTTTAAACCGAAGATAGACACAAAATGCTGGAGTAACTCAGCGGGACAGGCAGCATCTCTGGTGAGAAGGAATGGGTGACGTTTCGGGTCAAGATGTCAGATGACGTGTACATATCACTGTACATGTTCTCCAGAGATGCTGTCTGACCAGTTGAGTTACAGCAGCACTTTGTGACCTTTTGTGTAAACCAGCATGTGCAGTTCTTTCTGTTTATCTCTCATCAGTCTGCTTTCAGGGAAGTGTAAGTTCAGTTCAGATAGTTCTGAACACTAGTTTTCCTGTTCTGGGAACAGACATTTCTGGACTCTGTGCGTCGCTTTACTGAACCTTGTGTAACTGCAGTCAATTTATCTTCTTTTGATATCTCTTGCTAATCCGTTCAGTTTGGGTCTGAAACACAGCTACTTATTTTGGCCCAGCACCCTCACATTTTCTGATCTGTGGCAGTTGTAAATCCCTTCTTGCAACACAGGACAGTGCTATTTATTAACACGAGGAACTTTTGGTTTGACCGCATTATTTTCCCTCTCAATCAAAGCACTTCTCAATCTCATTCACCTGTTTTTTACAGATACAGTGTGGAAACAGGCCCCTCGGCCCATTGTCTACACTGACCATCGATTACTTGTTCACACTAGTTCCGTCCTGCACACTAGGGTCAATTTACAGAAGCCAATTAACCAACAATCCTGCACGTCTTAGGAATGTGGGAGGAAACCGGAGCACCTCGGGGAAAACCCACATGGTCACGGGGAGAACGTACAAATGGTAACCATAGTCAGGATTGAACCCGGGTCTCTGGCGCTGTGAGACAGCAGCTGCGCCACCATGCTGCCCAAACCCACATTGTGGTTTATTGTAGGAAATAGCAGAATGTCACCCCTGCACTAATACAAGAAATACTGTGGCCTGAGCATGCTGCACTTCAGAATTTGGTTCTGGTCAGAACTAAAATTTGGAAGAAAAGTACCAGATTACTAAACCAATCTTTTGCACATTTCTCTGCATATAATCTGAGGTGAACTTTCTTTCATTGTACCTCCAACTTATTGCTCTCTGGATTAAACTACTTTGCAGTTTGATTTTCATCTACATTTTCAGGAAGTTTCTTCTCTTGGTGACTTAACCTCAAATGGAAAAACAATTGGTCTTGCACCACGTTGCCCTTTGCCAAAAGAAGCTTCCATGCGGTCCATACTATACACTCCTTCATGGATTACATGTCACCTATCCATGTTTTCCAGAGGTGCTGCTGAGTTACTCCAACACTCCTTTCATGGATTGAATTGCTTTCCATCTCCCTGCTTGGTAAGATTAACATCTAGGATATTCTGTTTCCCCTCATGCCAATGTGTGACAAGCCTCTCCATTCTGTATGTGCTTTAGTTTTGCATTATTCCCATTCCTGTCATTCCTTGTTTCCTGATTGAATGAACCAGGCCCTTTGGCCCACCGAGTCTAAGCTGGCCATCGCTCACCTATTCACACGAGTTCTATGTTATCCCACGTCCACTCACTGCACATTAAGACCAATTTACAGAGGGTCAATTAACCTACGAACCCGCGTTTCTTTGGGAGGAAACTGGAGCGCCGGGAGAAAGCCCACGCGGTCACAGGGGGAATGTGTCAACTCCACACAGACAGCACTAG
Organism: Okamejei kenojei; assembly: GCA_035221665.1. Taxonomy (NCBI): domain Eukaryota; kingdom Metazoa; phylum Chordata; class Chondrichthyes; order Rajiformes; family Rajidae; genus Okamejei; species Okamejei kenojei. The sequence continues at coordinate 28,268,572 of CM069136.1, forward strand.
AAGTCAGGAGCTGTGACACTGAGGCACCAGCTTTTGATTTTCCAAAGTAAAAGGGCGGCACGTTTGTGCAGCGGTAGAGTTGCTGCCTCACAGCTCCAGAGTCCAGCGATTGATCCTCACTATGGGTGCTGTCTGTAAGGAGTTTGTACGTTTTCCCTGTGACTGCATGGATTTTCTCTGGGTGCTCCGGTTTCCTCCCACTTCCCAAAGACGTACAAGTTTGCAGGTTAATCGGCTTCAGTATTATGTTAAAATATATGTATCCCTAGTATACAGGATAGTGTATACTAAGCCGTTCGGCGTGGACTCAAGGGCCTGCTTCCTCACTGTATCTCAAGTCTAAAGTCAAAAAGCTCTACCAGCTGCACTACTGCACCGTTATTGAATTAGATCTAGAATTATCTTGTCAAGAAAACAATTCTTCCTAACAGGGCTTCCTTTTCTCATATCTGATTGATTATTTTTTTGGCTGTACTATATTAGGTGTTCCAAGTTAAGATTGCCTTAACTTGATGGGGAGAAGGCAGGAGAATGGGGTTGAATGGATAGGTCAGCCATGATTGAATGGCAGAGTAGACTCGATGGGCCGAATGGCCTAATTTACTCCTGTGACTTATGAACAAATATAAATGTCTATTATATAAAGTCCTGAACTGAATCTGGCTACAGAGATTAACAGGGATCTTCTGTTATAATCTTCCATGCCAATTGACCAGAGCAAAAGCAAAAACTTATGCCTGGGAACTTGGCTTTCATTTGTGTCTCATTTTATGAAAAAAAACAGTTCTTTATCATTTCAGTTTCTCCCCTTTGGTTAGTTTGTAGAATTTGTCATTGTACTTGGCTCACAGTAATGTTAATCATCGACTTTAAATTACTTCAAATCATAAGATTTTAATTTGATGGAAAAGGCCAGCGGATAAACTCAACAGTTTATAGGTCTCTCAAGGGCAATTACGATGGTCTTTTTCAAAAGTAATCCTTTTGTCCTTTGTTAAACCCCAGGACAATTGTACAAATTATAGAGTCATACAGCACAGAATCAGGCTCATTGCCCAACCCGTCCATACCAATCAAGATGCCCTGGCCAAAATAGACCCATTTGCCTGTGTTTCGCCCATATCCCTCTAAACCTTTCCTATCCATGTACCTGTCCAAGGGTCCATAAAATGTTGTTATTGCACCCTCCTTAACTACCACCTTTTAGTTTAGTTTAGAGATACAGCGTGGAACAGGTCCTTCGGCACCCCGAGTCCGCACCGCCCATCCGTACACTAGTTTTAATCCTACACACTGGAGGACCTGGAGGAAACCCAGACAGCACCCGAGGTCAGGATTGTCCTGAGTTTCTGGTACTTAAGGCAGGAGCTCTACTGCTGCGCTACTGTGTTGCCCCTCTGGCAGCTTATTCCATAAACCCACTGCCCTCTGAGTGAAATAATTGCCCCTCAAGTTCGTATTAAATCTTTCTCCTCTCACCTAACTGCCTCAACTACCTCCTCTGACAACACGTCCCATATACCCACCACCCTTTGCGTAGAAAGTTGTGCCTCAGGTTTGTTTTAAAGCTTTCCGCTCTCTCCTTAAACCTATGTCCTTTGGTTCTTGATTCCACTACACTGGGTAAAAAACTGTGCATTCACCGTAACAGTTCATTTCATGACTTTACACACCTCTATAAGATCACCCCTCAGCCTCCGGCGCTCCAAGGAATAAAGTCCTAGCCTGCCCAACCTCTCCCTAAAGCTCAGGTCCCTCGAGCCCAGGCAACATGCTCGTAAATCTTCTCTGTGCTCCTACTGGCTTAATGGCATCCTTCCTATAGCAGGGTGAACAAAACTGAACACCACACTCCAAATGCAGCCTCACCAACTTCTTGTACAACTGCAACATCGTGCCCTAACTTCTATACTCGGTACCCTGACTGATGAACACTAAAGTACTGAAAGCCTTCTGGACCTGTGGAGGAAGGAACTGCAGATGCTTGTTTATATTGTTTATATGGAAGATAGACACAAAATGCTGGAGTAACTCAGCGGGTCAGGTAGCATCTCTGGAGAGAAGAATAGGTGATGAAAAGGGTTCCGATCCGAAACATCACCTATCCATGTTCTCCAGAGATGCTGCCCAACTGCTGAGTTACTCCAGCACTCCAGGTCTATGTACCTGCATCCCTCAGCTCTACAACATTCCTCAGGGCGCTGTCATTCACTGTGAAATGTTGTTAGCAAACCTTTGACTCCATCCCAATGACAAAGACAAGTCAAAAAGCATTTAGACTGCTGGTAAAATGGCATCTGTGGCCCAGACTGTACTTACACACATGGCTGCGCACACACAGTCATCACCAACCTTGCACACATCAGGAAAGCAAACAGAACTTAGAAGCTGCTCATGGAATCAAATACTGGGAGCCTTCACATGGTGCTCCCAGCAAGGCTATGCCAGAAGGCAAAACTCCCAGTGACTTATAAGGACACCATTGCTCTGAAGATCATAGATATGTTATCTCGGTGGATTGTGGCAAATACCCAAATGTGGGCCACAGAGGCAACTGGGGTGAATCAGAGGGAGCAGGAACCTTTGCAACATCCATTCCTTCCATGGCGAGCCAATGTTTCGTAGAACGTGTTGCAACCATCTCAGGGCACTGCACTGATGGAAGTATCTGGAATTTAGACTTTAGAGACACAGTGCGGAAACAGGCCCTTCGGCCCACCGAGTTCGTGCAAACCATTTATCCCCATATAGCACTATCCTACACACTAGGGACAATTTGCACATACATCAAGCCAATTAACCTACATGCCTGTACGTCTTTGGGGTGTGGGAGGAAACCAAAGATCCCGGAGAAAACACACGCAGGTCGTGGGGAGAATGTACAAACACCGTACAGACAGCACCCGTAGTTGGGATCGAACTCGGGTCTCCGGCGCTGTAAGGCAGCAACTCTACTGCTGCGCCACCATGTCGCTCATTTGACTAGTTCGTGACTTGATTTGGTGACTAGGTCCTACCTAATTATGGCTGGCATGGGCCCAGGGATCCGTTTGCAACAGGATCCTAACATGGCAGGTTTTCTCAGAATCAATGCTGTTTAAAATATTCCTGCTCTAACTCGCGAGACATTGCAGGCTTGAGATCTCAGTAAAACAACTACTTTAACAGCAGAACTCTCAATTGACAACTTCATCCACTCATACATTGTTTTATTGTTTTGCTGTAATTTTACTCTTTGTACTTTATATCTTAAGCCATTTATATTTTAAGCCATTCAACAAACGCATACATATATTTCAAAGGAAAAAAACCCGAATGACATTAAAAATAGTTTTAAACATTCATAACAACAGATAATGATTAAAGGACTTACTGAAGATGGGTATTTTCATCTCAGTGTAGGTATAGCCTGGGATGAACTATTTCATGGGAAACAAGGAGACAAAGGAGATGTTATGTAACTATGGTACACATTAATTACTGCTCTTACATCCCTCTGAAGTTGGTTTTATTCATTTCAACAATTTTTAAAATAAAACGATACGCTAATTGATGCTGACAGAGTGAAGAGTGCAGCTGGAAAGAGTGCTGAGAAGATTTACGAGGACGTTGCCGGGACTGAGCTACTGGGAGAGGCTGGGAAATTATTCCTTGGAGTGCAGGAGGCTGAGGGGTGATCCCTTGGGGTTTATGAAATTACGAAGGGAATAGATATGGTGAATGTACAGTCTTTTACCCACGGCAAGAATATCAAGAACCAGAGGACATAGGTTTAAGGTGAGAGGAGGAAGATTTAACAGGAACCTGAAGGGCAACCTTTTGCACACAGAGGGCGGTGGGTGTATGGAACGAGCTTCCAGAGGAGGGAGTTGAGACAACTACTATAACAGCATTTAAATTACATTTGGACAGATACATGGATAGGAAAGGTTTAGAGGGATATTGGCCAAACAGGGACAGGTGGGACTAGTGTAGATAGGGCATCTTGGTCGCCATGGACGAGTTGGGCCAAAGGGCCTGTTTTCGTGCTGTGTTCCTTTGTTGATGTTAAGGTAAATATCTACTCCACTGACCATGGGTCTCTGTTGCAAACCAGAGGACACACTCCTTGTAATAAATATTACCTATATTTAAGGGTACATCATTCCATTATATCCCAAGTTATTCACAAATTCTCCCGAGTTATTCACGAATTCCCCCGAGTTTTCAAACTCGCAGAATGTTCGTAACAAGTCCGCAAGAGGCCGTAGGAGTCCGTGGATATATCGTAGTGGCTCGTTTTGCCAGCCATAGGTACATGCTATTTTTTTTACATGTGGACATTTTTCATCAGGCCAAAAAAACGTCCCGACTTACCTGATGCCCAAGTACCTACGGCTGGCATAACGAGCCGCTACGATATATCCACGGACTACTGCGGCCTCCTACAGACTCGTTACGAACATTCTGCGAGTTTGAAAACTCGGGAGAATTCGTGAATAACTCAGGAAAATTTGTGAATAACTTGGGAAAGTGGGACAGGCCCTTTAGCAGCTTAAATTATTAGCAATCGTCAGTCCTTTTTTTGAGGACTAAAACCTTATGCACTATTAATAAATGTGTTGGCATCAAATGATAATGCCATTTAACTTTTTCTAGAAAAGGCGCCAAGCTGTACCGACATGTGCAGTACCAAATAAAAGTACCACTAATTAAAATATTGTGGAATGCATTTGCGGGTTTCAATCTTTCGATGTTCAAGTTAAATTTAAGAATCTTACCTTTATCTCAATATACTTGATGATTTTTGAGAGAATTCTCTGCAAATAGTCACTTCCAACGGGCAGATCTGTGGATGTAGATTATAAATATAAAGTAATGACTTTCGTTCATTAATGTAGATCATTATTAAGATTTTTTCATCATTAATATCTTTATAATTGAGACAAGCAGCACAATTTTTAAGTTGTTAAAGCACTCTTGTTTGGCATGAATCATTACTATGGGCAAGTACCAGGCACCCACCAACTTCTGAGTAAACAACTTGCCCCGTACATTTCCTCTAAACTTTGCCCCTCTCACCTCAAAGCTGTGCCCTTGAGTCAGGACATTTCTTTCCCATCTATGCCGCTCATAATTTTATAAACTTCCATCAGATCTCACCTCAGCCTCCAACGTTCGAGAGAAAACAATCCAAGTCTATCCAACCTCTCCTTATAACTAATAGTATCCTTTCCTGGCATCTTTCTGGTAATCCTCCTCCCCACCATCTTCAAAGTCTCCCATCCTTCCTGTAATGGGATGAGCAGAACTCCACGCAATAATCCAAAATGCAGCCTGACCAACGTCCTATAAAGCTGCATCATGACTTCCCGACTGATACTCAGTGTCCCCCCTGACCAATAAAGGCAAGCGTGACATATGACTTGTTTACAACTTTATCTATTGTGTTGTATGTTTTAGGGAGTTATAAACTTAGACCCCAAGATCCCTCCGCACATACAGTACGAGCCAATGGTGGCTTGTCCTCCCCCCGGCATCTATCACAAGTAACCAAGGTTAAACCTCCTCCGGGAATCTTTTGGTCACATATTGTAACCTTGGCAGGAACTCCGAATTAACCTCAGATAAAGAAAGTTGGTGACCACCTGCCAATTCGCTGCCAGCTGAAGGAATCTCAGATAATGCTCAGCGTCACTCTGAAACGTACAGTAACAGATAGATAGAGAGATGGAGAGGCAGCAGGAAGGTTGAAAGGATTTATTTCACAACACATCGCTCCCTGAGTTTACCAGTTTACCAATGAGTACTACCCCCCATTTTCTAGCAACCATCAAACAGAAAGCAACAAACTTACCTTTTGGAAAGAGTAGAGAGTTGATCACATGGATAACTCCGTTATTGGCCAACAGATCTGACTCCTTGGTCTTCACATTATTCACCAACATGGTGTTGTTCACCTGGAAGTAAAGGGGATTTAATCAACGCATGAGGATCCATCCTGGCAACTGATCCATCCTACCGCAACTAGAGAGCAGTCCTGAACTGCTATCTACCTCATTGTTGACACTCAGACTATCTTTGATTGGACCTTACTGGGTTTACCTTGCACTAAATGTTATCCCCTTATCATGTATCTGTACACTGTGAATGGCTCGATTGTAGTCATGTATGGTCGTTCCGCTGACTGGTTGGCATGCAACAAACCTCTGTACACCTCTGTACACATGACAATTATAAACTAAATTACACAAAAAGGGGCATTCGTTGGCCAATACTTCTGAACTTTCCATTCCTACACAGTTACAGACCATCGACTCCATCTATACTTCACGCTGCCTCGGAAAAGCAGCCAACAAAATCAAAGATCTGTCCCACCCCGGTCAGTCTTCCTTCTTACCGCTCCCGTCCAACAGAAGATACAGAAGCTTGATAGCGTGCACCACCAGAATACGAACAGCTTCTTCCCCTCTGTTATCAGGCTTCTGAAGGGTACTTCACTAAGCTAGGCTACTATCTGATTAACCTCTACCCCATTGCGGACATTGGACTTTGTCTGTGGAACTGGTGTTCTACAATGCTGACAACTATATTCTGCACTCTGTATCTTCCCCTTTGCTCAACCTTGAGTTTGAACTGAGGCTCATACATGAAGCTTACCAGCTTTATCATGACTCTGCTGCCTTGGTATGACTTCAACACGTTAGTGACTCCATATTCAATGCCATCTCCAATGTAAACTCCCTTGAGGAGGTGATACAACAGGATATGCCGGAGAGCGTTTTTGTCTCCTGTGAAATAAACACAAACTTCAATCTAATCATCTCCCAGTGAAGGGTCTCCTCAGAGCTTATGGCAATGCAGTGCAGATGTTACCAGCTTGAGGACAGTGTTTACCAGAATGCTATAAGAAGGAACTGCAGATGCTGCTTTATACCAAAGACAGACACAAAGTTCTGGAGTATCTCAGCGGGTCAGGCAGCATCTCTGGATAACATGGATAGACAACGTTTCGGGTCGGGACCCTTCTTCAGACCGAAAGTCTGAAGTACCTTTTACACTGAATTAAAGGACGTACCTTTAGAAAGAAGATGGGAAGGAATTTCTTTAGTCAGCGGGTGGTAAATCTGTGGAATTCATTGCTGCATATGGCTGTGGAGGCCGTCATTGGGTATTTTTAAGGTGGAGAGTGACAAATCTTTGATTAGTACGGGTGTCAAAGATTATGGGGAGAAGGCAGGAGAATGGGGTTGTGAGGGAAAGATAAATCAGCCATGATTGAATGGCAGACTGCACTTGAATGGCCTAATTCTGCTCATATGACATGATCGTATGGTTATAAAAGTAGGTTGGGGGGGGGGGGGGGAAGAACTGGAGTCGAGAAACGACCGAGACAAATCAGACCGAGCATCAGAAGAGACTCTATTCCTTGTAGCGTAGGTGGATAAGGAGTGATCTTATAGAGGTGTACAAAGTTATGATAGGAATAGACGCACAGAGTCTTTTGTCCAGCTGAGGGGAATTGAGGACCAGAGAACACAAGTTTGCGAAGAGGAAAAGGTTTAAGAGGAACCTGAGGGGTAACACAAAGGGAGGCGGGTGTATGGAACGAGCTGCCAGAGAAGGTAGTTGAGGTAGGGGCTATAACAAATTTAAAACATTATTGAATGGGTACCTGGACAGCAAAGGTTGAGAGGGATATGGAACAGATGAGGGAAAATGTAGTTTTACATTTAGAGAAACAGCGAGGAAACAGCCCACCAAGTCTGCGCTGAATAACGATCACCCATATGCAAGTCTTATCCTACACACTAGGGACAATTTACAGAAGCCAATTAAACTGCAGACTTGTATGTCTTTGGAATGTGGGAAGAAATCAGAGCTCCCGGAGCTCTACCAGCTGCACCACTGTGCCGCAATGGGACTAGATTGGATGGGGCATCTTAGTCAGCATGGACGAGTGGGCCAAAGGGCTGTATGTCTTTACGATATCTTTGCACCCATTTCAATGCTTTGATGGTCTCCAGAAACTGGAAATCAACATTCCAAGCTACAAGAGCTGGTGCTCAGCTGCAAATCATCCCGATGTCAGAACGTTCCAACGCACCTCATCAAGGGTTGTTTGAAATAATTCCTCATGCAAACAAGCCCATAGTCCACACAACGGACAAATGAATCAGCGCGTAATCTGATCTTGGTGTGGACTGCAACGCTGGAAAGATCATACTGAATAACGTAATCTGTTTTGCTTTCATTTTGGAAAGAAAGATGGGAAAGATGTCTCTGTTATAGGAAAGATGTTGTTAAGCTGGAAAGAGTGCAGAAAAGATTTAGTTTAGTTTAAGTTTAAAGATACAGCACGGAAACAGGCCCTACGGCCCACCAAGTCCGCGCCAACCAGCGATCCCCACACATTAGCTCTATCCTCTGCACACTAGAAATAATTTGCATTTATACTAAGCCGATTAACCTACAAACCTGGACGTCTTTGGAGAATGGCAGGAAACTGAAGATCTCAGCGAAAACTCACACAGGTCTTGGGGAGAACGGCCAAACTCCATAAAGACAAGCACCCATAGGCAGGATCGAACCTGGATTCCTGGCACTGTAAGGCAGCAGCTCTACCGCTGCGCCACCATGTCGCCCCATTTACGAGGATGTTGCCAGGATTCCAGGGGCTGAGCTATAGGGAGAGGTTGGACGGGCTAGGACTTAATTCCTTGGAGCGCAGGAGGTGGGGGTGGGATGCTCTCATAGAGGTGTCTTGTTCCCAGGGGAAGGGGAATCGTGAATTAAAGGTGTATAAGATCATTAGGGGAATAGATACGGCAAATAACCCTGCCTTTTATCCCGAATAAGTGATTCAAAAACCAGTGGGCATGGCTTTAAGATGAGGAGGGGAGGAAAGATTTAATAGGAAACCGAGGGCTAACTTTTTCGCAGAGAGCAGTGTGTATATGGAACAAGGTGCTAGAGGAGATAGTTGTGGCTGGTACTATAACAGCATTTAAAAGACACGGCCAATCACTGGAAAAATTGTAGCCCTTAGTATATCTTGCCCCGCTATACCATATAATTCTTGATTCTCCTACCCTGGGTAAATGACTCTATGCATTCACCATATCTATTCTGCTCATGGTTTTATCCTATAAGATCACCCCTCATCCTCCTGTGCTCCAAGGAATAAAATCCAAGCCCGCCGAACCTCTCCCTATAGCTCAGGGCCTCGGGTCCTGGCAACATCCTCATAAATCTTCTCCTGCACCATTTCCAGCTTAATTACATCATTCCTATAGTAGGGCAGCCAAAACTGAACAATATTCTCCAGGTGCAGCCTTCTACGCTCCAAGGAATTGAGTCCAAGCCTGCCCCAACCTCTCCCTTTAGCTCAGGGCCCCCATTCTAGTTCCATGAAAAACCAATATCATTCCCCTCAAAACCTTGTTTGGAAAGTCTTAAATCCATTGTTTGAATTTTTTTTAAACTGGCATGGCTCAATGAGATAGTTAAAGATAATCACATACTTGTCAACTCCTCCAACTCATTTGGCGTAAGGCTTTCAAATACGTCGTTGGTGGGCACGAACAACGTCCAGTCCCTTCCCTCGGTCAGCAGCTCAGTCAACCCAACAGATTCTATGAGAGTCAGAAAAATGCTGACAGGGAAGGTAAACAGAACATTTGGTTAAATTCACAGCAACAAATATAGCAGAAACACAAAGTAAAAACATTCTGATGTGAGTATCGTTATTGAGGGCCTAAGTCAGCTCAGTTTCGGACGCCATACTCGGCTAGTCCCATCTGCTTGCATTTGGCTCATATCTCGCTAAACCCTTATCATCCATATATCTGACCAAATGGTTTTTAAACCTCATCGTTATACCCACTTCTATAGCTTCCGCTGGCAGCTCATTCCAGATACCTCTGAGTGAAATATTTTCCTCTGTGGTTCCTCTTAAATCTTTCTCCTCTCACCTTAAGCTGCGGCCTTTAAATGACTAATTTAAATCCTCTACCCCATTGCGGACATTGGACTTTGTCTCTGGAACTGGTGCGCTACAATGCTGAGAACTATATTCTGCACTCTGTATCTTCCCCTTTGCTCTACCTATTATACTTGAATTAAACCTGATTGTATTTATGTATGGTATTATGTGACCTGACTTCGTAGCAAGCACTACACAGCTTTTCACTGTACTTTGGTACACATGACAATAATAACCCTAAACCTGAAGCTAAGATTGTGAGAACTCACTTTATCAATGCCTCTCATGACATTATACACCTCAATAAAGTCTATTATATTAGCAATGAGAATTTTCTTTACAGGCCTGTTGTGCTGCTGCACGTAAGAATTTAATTGTTATATGCACTGAAAATGGTACCATTAAACACTTCTGATTCTTGGCTCTTCAAAGAAAGTTCCTCCCCATCCACCTTCTCCCTATATCTCAAGCCATTTTCCCATTAAGACAATCCAACAATAAACTGCTAACTGTGGTTCACAGATGAACTAGTTGGTAGAGTTAGCTAATGTCAACAGAATGCTGCCTGGATAAGAGGGTATTAGCTACAGGTGGAGCCCTGTTATTGGGTTGTTATTTCTGGAACTCCAGAGGTTGAGGGGAGACTTGATAGAAGTTCATAGAATTATGAGAGGCATAGATAGGGTAGACAGTCAGAACCTTTTACCCAGGATGGAAAAATCAAATACTAGAGGGCATGGCTTCAAGGTGAGAGGGGCAAGGTATAAAGATGGTGTGTGGGGCAAGTTTTAAAAAGAGGGTGGTAAGTGCCTGGAATAGTCTGCCAGGGGTGATGGTTGAAGCAGATGCGATAGAGGAATTTTAAATACTTTTAGGTAGGCACTTGGATATGCGGGGAATGGGGCGATATGTATCATGTGCAGACAGAGATTAGTTTATCTGATCATCAGGTTTGACTTGGACATTGTGGGTAAAAAGGGCTATTCCTGAGCTGCACTGTTCTGTGTTCTGCGCAATCCCTTGTGACTCCAATTAAACATTAGTATCTCCACTGAGTGGGAGGGCGTTGCATGTTTACCCAAGTCGACATTACCACACAAATCTGTGTCCAACATAGGGTTGCCAACTTTCTCACTCCCAAATAAGGGACAAAAGGTCAATATAAGGGACAAATTCCTGACGGCAATTCGTTGACAGACTCAGCCGTGGCTGGGTGTATAATGAGTTGGCCCGGGTGCTGGACTGTCCACAAAGCCCAACCGGCGGGCCAGCTGAGGGGTTTTAGCCCGGGCGACATTGCACCCAAAGTCCGGCATCCCATCCAACTCATGAACCGATAATTGGCCATGAGAAGGAAGGGTGGTGGTGTCTGCGGTAAGCGAAGGTCCGAAGGTCGGACAGCTGGCCGGGCTGCCGACCGATGGGGCCACGGGCGAGGCACTGCTGCACTCCATAGGCTGCACTAAGTCAGGACGGGTGAGGCGGGGCTAAACGAGGCACTCCGACCCGACAGTCCCCTCGACCCGAGTAGTAGCAGTCAGATACGGTACAAGGGCGGTCCCGTATGGGACAAACCAATTTAGCCCAATATATGGGATGCCCCGGCTAATACGGGACAGTAGGCAACCCTAGTCGAACACCTGAAGCAAATGTAGACACGAGGAGCTGCAGATGCTGGTTTAAAAAAGGGGACACAAAGTACTGGAGTAACTCAACGGGTGAGGCAGCATCTCTGGAGAACATGGATCAGTGACATTTCAGGTCAGAAACCTTCCTCAGTTCAATTGTAAACTCATTGTTTCAGACTAATCAGCCTGAAGGGTTCTGAAGTGAAACGACAGCTAGCTGTATTCTCTACAGATGCTGCCTGACCCGCTGAGTTACTCCAGCACTTTGTGTCCTCATATGAAGCAATTGAGCTGGAAGGTTCCACCTTGAGTGGGCTGAAGGTTTTCTCTACACGAACAACTGGATATTTACCTGAAGCGAGAGTCGTCGCGCAGTATTTGCAGCATTGAATTTTCGGAGGGCATTATAACCTTTCGTATGGTGTGGAGCACTCCATTCCTTCCCTCCCGGCTGCCTCTCACCATGCATGAATTCTCAATGCAAACTGCCTGCCAGAAAACAAATATAAACTCATGTTACAGCTTTAGAGGACTTTGGTTAGACCGCATTTAGAGCATTGCGTGCAGTTCTGGTCGCCCCATTACAGTAAGGATGGGGAGGCTTTGGAGAGGGTGCAGAGAAGTTTACTGGAATGGTATTAACTACAGGGAGAGGTTAGACAGTCTTGGAATGGTTTCTCTAGAATGCCGGAGGTTGAGGGGAGACCTGATAGTATATACATTTATGAGAGGCATAGATTGGGTAGACAGTCAGAACCTTTTACCCAGGATGGAAAAAATCACATACTAGAAGGTGTAGCTTTAAACTGAGAGGGACAAAGTGTAAAGGAGGTGTGTGGGATCCTAGGTGATCGATAGTCAGCCTGGGCCTGCTGGGTTGAAAATCCCGTTTCCATGCTGTATCTTTCAATCTTACAAAATAAATCCCTTTCATCGCTCCTCTTTCCCTTTACCCCATCCCCTTCCACCCACATCCCTCGCTCCGGCTTTACATTTCTCTCCTGATCTGTCTCCTTTTCACCTCTAGCCTTTGTCACTTATTCCACCCGTCTGCCAATTACCCCTTTCACCTGTATCCACCCATCACTCACCAGGCTTTGTCCCTCCCCCACCTCTCTGTTCCACTTCCCCCCACCCCCCACCTTAACTCCACCAGTACGAAGAAGGATCCCGACCCGAAACGTCACCTGTCCATTACCTCCACAGATGCCGCCTGACCACTGAGTTCCCCAAGCACTTTGTGATAGAGTCTTGAATGCAATAGCATTTGGAGTGGGCCACTTTATGTAATGAAATCTGGTTGGATTTGCAAAGCAATTGACCAAGGAATTATTAAATCTTTGAATAAAGGCAATAATCAACCAGTCCAAAATTGTTCAGATGTATAGAATTCAATAAACTCCTCCCAAATTTACTTAAAGAAAAACAATGTCTTTTGCAAAAATAATTCGCTGGAACTGGTGGAACTGGTATGGTGGCGCAGCGGGTAGAACTACTACCTAAAGAAACTTTTTTGAATTAAAAATTCCAATTGGGAATGTGTTTTCTGCACAGTAATTATTGCAGACTTTTGCTAAACTAAGAGCCCTTCTGCCCCCTAATGTCATAACATTTTAAAAGTTGTACTTGAAAAGCCTTTATTTCACAAGTTTTCTTATTCACATAATATTATCATTCTTACGTTCTCAAGAGATCAAGTTATAGACTCATACAGCACAGAAACGGACCCTTTGGCCCGACTATACTACACATTCTCTTGGTTGCATTAGGGAGTTTAGGCTTTTGTTTTGCACAAATATTGGGGTTATTTCTAATTTATTGAATGTTTTATTTTGTATAATTATGTTATCTATGAGTACTGTGTTTAGAGGCCTGTTATGCTGCTGCAAGAAGAATGTAATTGTTCAATTTTTGGTACATATGACAATTAAACACTCTTGACTCTTGCCCACATGGACCAAGATGCCCCATCTACACTAGTCTTCTTTGCTAGTTTGTTTGGTTCATACCTCTCCAACCCTTTCCTATCCATGTATGTTTAAATGTCCGTGTTTTTTTTTAACTTGGCAAGTAAATGTCATGAGATGACTAGATATTTATAGGTTTAACTAAAACAATGAGGGTGGTGCAGTGGTAGAGTTGAAGCCTTACAACGCTAGAGACCAGGGTTCAATCCTGACTATGGGTGCTGTCTGTACGGTGTTTGTACAGCAGGTCTGTGACTGCGTGGGTTTTCTCCAGGTACTCTGGTTTCCTCCCACACTCCAAAGATACACAGGTTTACAGTAATTGCCTTCGGTAAAATTATAAACTGTTCCTGGTATGTAGACTAGTGCTAGTGTACGGGGGTGATCGCTGGTGGGCGTGGACCAAAGGGCCTGTTTCTGTGCTGTATCTCTAAAGTCCAAAGTATAAACTGGTAACCCATATCCAAACCTGGGCCAATTGGTAGCTCATGGTAGAAGCAAGGAACTGCAGGTGCTCGAGTTACATTTTATACTAATGATAGACTCAAAGTTCTAGAGTAACTCAGTGGGTCATGCAGCATCTCTGGAGAAAAATGATGGATGACGTTTTGGGTCGGGATCTTTCTTCAGACTGAAACATCACCCATCCTTTTTCTCCACAGATGCTGCCTGACCCGCTGGGTTACTCCAGCACTTTGTGTCTATTTTGGTAGCTTATGGTTCTGGACCAACTTGTTCCCAACATCCGCATGGTACACTGCAGAAATAAATGAAGAGCTAGCTGGAAGTCACATATGTGGAGTTCCCGATTTTTCTTGAACTCAACACATGCAGTCCGCGATGAGTAGGAGTTGGGACGTAACGTCAACAGTTAAGAGTCAAGGATTAAGAGTCCCATTCCAGGAAGGCTCTGCCCCAGTGACCAAAGAGGTCCCCAGTGTGATGAACGGATATCCCTGCAGTGTTCTTTCCTATACATTTTGTCCGCTACACTGCGAAATCTCCTCAAGGTATGTCAAGAAGTTCTCCTCCTCTCTCTGACGAGTGTTCAGCAACGTCCTCTCTCACTGCTCCCCCTCTGTGATTCATCCATCCCTCCGAAAAAAACAGTCTGAAGGGTCTCAACCCGAAACGTCACCCATTCCTTCTCTCCAGCATTTTTGTGTCTATCTTTGGTGTAAAACAGCATCTGCAGTTCTTCCCTACAGTGTGGTCGAACCTGCAGATCTGTGAAGGGGAAGAGCAGCCAAGGGATCTGAACCCATCACAGAATGGAGCACATACAGCACCCGGCGGCACAGCAGTAGAGGCGTTGACTCACAGCGCCAGAGACCCGGGTTCGATCCTAACTATGGGTGCTGTCTGTGTGGAGTTTGCACGTTCTCCCTGTGACTGTGTGGGTTTCCTCTGGGTGCTCCGGTTTCCTTCCACATCCCAAGGACATGTGGTTTTATAGGTTAACTGGCCTCTGTAAATTGCCGCTAGTGCAAGAACATAGAACTGGTGAGTGCATGGTCGATGGTTGGCATGTACTTGGGCATGTTTCCATGCTGTTTCTCTAAACTAAACTAAACATACTGTCTGGGCTGTAACCACCAAGCCTTGTTCTCAATTTCCTCATTTCAAATCCAATTTTCCACCCTCCATCCTTTAGTAGCTTCAGAAATCCCTCGTCCATTAACACCCGACTATGATCTATTTCTTCCTCAGAAACTTGTTTGAGTTTAGTTTAGAGATACAGCATGGGAACAGTCCATTCGACCCACTGAGTCCGCGCCGACCGGTGATCAGCTGTTCACACTAGTTCTATCCTTCAGACTAGGGACAACTTACTGAAACCAATTAACATACAAACGTTTGGGATACGGGAATAAGCCAAAGCACTTCGAGGAAACCCTATGTGGTCACCTAGAGAACGTGCAAACTCTGTACAGACAGCAGCCATAGTCAGAATCGAACCTGGGTCTCTGGCGCTGTAAGGCAGCTACTCTACCGCTGCACCGCTCTGCCTGTCCTGGCTTTAATCCTTGCCGTGTATGAGCCCTGCCGATCGTATGTGGAAATGTTAGCCTCCCATACTTACGGTGCGGTAGACAAAGACTCTGAGGAATTTCCCTCCGACAGTCTCCAGTATTTGGCCGTTGTACAGCTGATTGAGGACCACCTTCACTTTCAGAATATGGTTTTGTAGGATTACTTTCAGAATTCTCTGATCGAAAGCCATAACATCCTCTGTGGAAAGACAGGGAAAATGTTACATTAAGAAGTAAAACAAGGAACTGCAAATGCTGGTTTATAAAAAAAGACGCAACATGCTGGAGTTACTCAGCGGGTCAGGCAGCATCTCCTTAGAATATGGATAGGTGACGTTTCCGGTCGGGACCCTTCTTTGTTTGAAGAAGAGTCCCGACCCGAAACGTCACCTATCCCTGTTCTCCAGAGATGCTGCCTGATCCACTGATTTACTCCAGCACTTTCAGGTGTTACTTTAAAACGGGGAAGTCAGAAAAGCAAAGATGAGACCTGTATTGACTGTGAAATCACTAACATAGAACACAGCACAGTACAGCACAGGTGCAGGCCCTTCAGCCCACAATGTCTGTGCTGAACATGATGTTAAGTGAAACTAATTTCCTCTGCTTCCATGTGATCCATATCCATTCCTTGTATACCGTCGAATCTTTGATCCTGGGATAAAGGGACTGTCTACCCTATGTGTGCCTCTCATAATTTTATATACTACTATCAGGTCTCCCCTCAACCTCCGGCTTTCCAGAGAAACCAACCCAAGGCTGTCCAGCCTCTCCCTGCAGCCTCTCCCTGCCCCTAAATCCAGGCCGAAACACATTGTCCACGTGTGACAGTGCACGGAGCAGCGTTGGAAGGAGCCGACGGCAGGCCGATCCCTACTTCCTCCATCCAGTGCCACCTACAATCAGTTTGAAGAAGTGTCCTGAACTGAAACATCACCTATCTATGTTCTCCAGACATGCTGCCTGGTCCGCTGAGTTACTCCAGCATCTTTATTTGTAAACAGCATCTGCAGTTCCTTGTTTCTGGCTGTCCCCTATGCCTTTGAAAGACCAACCAGAGAAATGTCATGCATAGGAAGGAACAGCAGATGCTGGTTTAGACCGAAGCGGGTCAGGCAGCATCTCTGGAGAAAAGGAACAGATGACATTTCGGGACCAAACCTATCTTCAGATATTTCATGCTCGGAATAGATGTGTACAATAAATCAGGCAATTTTCCCAGTGTTAATGGAGAAAGTGACGCAACACGGTGTAGGAAATGTTTGATGTGACCATTTACCATTGAAGGCTTCATTGAGAGGAACGAGGAGTGTGTAGTCAGCATCAGTGAAGGCAGCAGATAGTCCAGTGTCCTTCACCAAGTCGGAGAATGTTGACTGCTTGCTGCTCACCAAATCCAGGATCTGCATCGCTATTAAATGCAATAAGGAAAATCTTATCAGAGAGGATTGATCAGCAGTGTGTCAAGACTTTAATATCTCTAATGGCCCAGACGTCCAAAAAAACATCAGTACATAGTCATGGAACATGAAAAATGGACCACAGACCATGGAACATTGACCATGGACCATTGAATAGTACAGCACAGGAACAGGGCCTTTAACACACAATGGTCGTGTCAGACATGATGCCAAGACCAGGCCTTATGTACCTGCACACTATTCACATGTCTAATAAGGCATATGGTATGCTTGCTTTTATAGGTTAGGGCATTGTCTGCATCGAACATGATGCCAAGGTAAACTCATTTCCTCTGCCTGCATGCGAACCACATCCCTCCATTCCCTGCATATCTAAGTCCTAGTCATAGAGATCTACAGCGTGAAAACAGGCTCTTTGGCACACCGAGCCCACACCAACCAACATGTCCCATCTACACTAGTCCCATATGCCTCCATTAGGCCCACATCCCTCTACACCCATCCTATCCATGTACCTGTCTAAATGTATCTTGAACCTGCCACAACTACCTCCTCCGGCAGCTCGTTTCATACACCCACCACCCTTTGTATTAAAAATGTTGCTCCTCAGGTTCCAATTAAATCTTTCCCCCATCTCATCTTAAACCCTATATCCTACGGTTCTCCAGTTTAGTTTAGTCAAATAATTTGTATTTAAGAATTTTTTTATTTAATTAAATTAAATTATTTAATATAAAAATAAAATAAATCAAACAAAAAAAAATATTTTGTTGTATGCTAACCAGTCAACGGAAATACATAATTACAATCAAGCCGTCCACAGTGTACAGATACAGGATAAGGGGAATAATGTTTAGTGCAAGATAACGTCCAGTAAAGTCCGATTAAAGATAAAAATAATAAAGATAATTCCATAAAACTTCAGTACATATATTCATGGAACACAGAACATAAAACAGTACATCACAGGAACACAAAGTCTGTGCTGAATATAATGCATCGATAAACTAATTACGTCTGCCTGCACATAGTCTATATACCTACATGCCCCGAATATCCATGTGCCTACCTGAAAGCCTCAAATGCCACTACCATATCTGCCTCCACCACCATCCCCATTAGCGTGTTCCAGGCACGCACCACCCTTTATGTAAAAAAACTAGGCACGCTCAACTCCTCTCACATTAAAGTATTTGTTTTTTCCACCCTGGGATAAAGGTTCTGACTGTCTACCGTATCTATGCCTCTCATCTATATTACTAAAAGTCTGATCTTGATCACTTCCTGTTGTTCTGTATATTGATTTTAGAAAAAACGCTGCCACTTACGGCTGTGATTTTTGGCCATCTTACTCAGAGTCCCCCTCCGTTGCGCAGGACAAGTCTCTGCAAGATGGGGGAGCGAGACGGTCACGTCTCTCAGTCTGAGCTGTGAATAACACTGAACACATGTCTACTAAACTGAGTGCTTTTACTGACCTGTCAGTGCCCTTAATGTGGTTTGAAAATATAGTTTGGAAATGCTAAAGCTGTGATGCCTTTGGTTTGGAAATGCTACTGTGTTGCCTTTGGTTTGGAAATGTTAAAGCTGTGTTGCCTTTGGTTTGGAAATGCTAAAGCTGTGTTGCCTTTGGTTTGGAGATGCTAAAGCTGTGTTGCCTTTCGTTTGGAAATGCTAAAGCTGTGTTGCCTAATTAAAGTTGCCTTGCCTAATTAAAGTTACCTTGCCTAATTAATGTTGCCTTGCCTAATTAAAGTTGCCTAGCCTTCTATATAATTCCTGTTTGTGCTTTATATTGATTTTAGAAAAAATGCTACCACATACGCTGTGATCTTTGGCCATCTTACTCAGAGTCCCCCTCCGCTCATCTGCTGCCAAGAATGTTTCCCAGCGATGAAAAATAAAAGAGTTATTAGTGTTTTATCTATCATCATTTACCTGCGTCAGGAATCAGCACCTTGTTGATTAAGTGGATCACACCATTGGTCGCCACGATATCTTTGCGGTTGACCATTTTCTCTCCATTCACAGTAAGGCTGTCACCGTCGCACCCGATCTCGATATTTGTTCCTTCCAAGGTGGCGTAGGTTGCACCAGACATGATTGTTTCCGAACAATGAATGGAGTTCAGGATGTGGTAGTGCAGCAGAGCTGGAATAAAGGCGACGAGGGTAAGATGAGAATATCAGCAACACTGACACACCACACTCAAATTCAACTCCACTAAATGTTAAATTGCACTACGGAAGTCAGTCATTGTGGACACACTGGTCAACCTGAGGAGCACCTTCAGCAACAGACTGGTAATATTACTCATATTAAATGATTGCATTGTTGATTATCGTCCATTTACTGTATCTGAGTGCTATTGCTCGTCATTCTCAAGGTATTTATAGCAAAGAACAAAAAAAGTTAAAATTAACTTCCGTTAACACAAAATGTTGTGGGAACTCAGCAGGTCAGTCTGCATCACTGGTGGAAATGAAGAGGCGGTGTTTTGGATCAGGATTCAAGTGGTTTTCGGATTCCTGACCCGAAACGTTGTATGTCCATTCCCCCCATGGATGCTGCCTGGTCCACTGAGTTCCTCCAGCACTTTGTGATATGTTCAGCACACTCACACTTTCATCCACCATCAGACCATAAAACAATTTATGTGATTATGATGTTTCTCACAATTAAATCCAATGGTTACAATTATAAATTAATCTTATGATCTTAAAAAATCATATAAGTGATAGGAGCAGAATTAGGCCATTCGGCCCATCAAGTCTGCTGTACCATTTAATCATGACTGATCTATCTTTCCCTCTCAACCCCGTTCTCCTGCTTTCATCCCGTAACCTTTGACGTCCTGATTCACCCTGTTAACCTCTGCTATGCAATGATGAACTTACCTTTCATCGCCACATCGTCACTCAGGATGCGTTCCAGAACCTCTCGTGGAAGCTTATCAAAAGCTTCATTGGTTGGAGCAAAGATCGTGTAGCGTCCTCCAGTGGCAAGAGTTCCAAAGAGCCCCGAAGCAGCTGCAGCAGCCTACAGAGAGAGGTGATTTGGACAGAGGCATCACTATTTACAGTCCTATACATTAGTAGGATTTTACGCAGGGCAGGGGAATCTAGAACCAAGGGATGTAGGTTTAAGGTGAGAGGGGAAAGGTTTAATAGGAACCTGATGAGGAACCTTTTCACACACGGAGCGTGGTGTATACATGGAACAAGAGGCTGAGAGGTGTACAGGTGTAAACAATCATGAGGGGACTAGATAGGGTGAATCAGGGAGTAAGGGAAGCAAGAACTAGAGAACGTAGGTTTATGGTGAGGGGGGAGAAATTGAATAGGACCTTGAGGGTAATTTTTTTGCGCAGAGGGTGATGGGTATATGGAACAAGTTGTCCATCAAATTTGCTCCTCCGGTTCCTGATAAATCTGTCCCTTCTCACCTTAAATCTATGTCTCTGGTACTTGATTTCACTATTTTGGGTAAAAGATTATTTAAGGTAGACAAAAGTGCTGGAGAAACTCAACGGATGAGGCAGCATCAATGGAGCGAAGGAAATATGAATGTTGCTATGTCCTTCGCTCCATAGATACTGCCTTACTCGCTGAGTTTCTCCAGCACTTTTGTCGACCTTAGATTTTCCAGCATCTGCAGTTCCTTCTTAAACATCAAAGGTTACTTAAGATTGATCTGATTGTATTGATGTATAGTATTTGATTGGATGGCATGCTAAACAGAATACCTCGCACAAGTGACAATAAACCTGACCTTGGATGCTTCTAATGAAACAAGGAACTGCAGACGCTGGTTTACAGAAAAAGGCACAAAATGCTGGATTAAATCAGCGGTTCAGGTAGCATCTCTGAAGAACATGGATAGGCGAGGTTTTGGATTGGGGCCCTCCTTTAGACTGTCTAACATCTAATTTCTCTTTCTTCCATCTGAAGGAGGGTCTTGACCTGAAACATCACCCACCCAAACCATTCCTTCCTCAGGTACCTTCCCCTGCAACTGCAGAAGATGCAACACCTATCCCTATACCTCCTCCCCCGACTCTGTCCGTGACCCCAACAGTCCTTTCAAGTTAGGCAGAGGTTCACTTGCACCTCCTCCAACCTCATCTACTGAATCTGTTGTTCAAGATGTGGACTCTCATACATCGGCGAGACCAAACGTAGACTTGGCAATCGTTTCGCTGAACACCTTCGCTCAGTCCGCCTGAACCTACCTGATCTCTCGGTTGCCAAACACTTTAATTCTCCTTCTCATTCCCAAACTGATTTTTCTGTCCTAGGTCTCCTCCATTGTCAAAGTGAGGCTAAACACAAATTGGAGGAACAGCATCTCATATTTCGCTTGGGCAGCTGACAGCCCAGCGGTATGAATATTGATTTATCTAACTTCAGGTATCCCCGGCAATCCCTCTCTCTCTATCCCTCCCCCACCCATGTTGCACCAGCTTCTCATTTTCACTCAACAAACAGCTAACAATGGCCTGTTTCCTTTATCATCGTTACTTTTTTGCATATCTTTCATTCATTGTTCTTTATCTCTGCACATCATCGCCTATATCTCTCGTTTCCCTTATCCCTAACCAGTCGGAAGAAGGGTCTCAACCTGAAATGTCAACCATTCCTTCTCTCCTGAGATGCTGCCTGTCCTGCTGAGTTACTCCAGCTTTTTTGTGTCTCTCTTCGGCTTAACCAGCATCTACAGTTCCTCCCGACACATTATGTCACCTATCCATGTTTTCCACAGATTCTCTGACACCTGCTGAGTTACTCTAGCACTTTGTACAGCATTTTTCCTGGTTGCTTCTGAACAAGTCAGTTCAAAAACACCATAAAGAGCAGAACAAGTTAATAGCTGGAACTATGAAAGAAGACTACAAACGTGAAGTATTAGTTATAAATACTGTATTTTAAAGGTCTGTAGAAAGTAAAATAGTTTTTTAACTGCTCTTGTGACTGCATAAACTGGCCCAACACGTTCACTGAGAACTAGGTGACCTATATGTCCTAGCCCTGCCCGCACTTTAACTACGTTAGTGTAGCGCCTAGCAGATGCCAAGACTGAGTGCAGCTTATTAATGTATGAATTTTAGCATGCAGGAACACCTCTTCCAGCTTTCCTTCCCCCCAAGCAGTCCAATGGAGGGTCTCGATCCAAAAGGTCGCCTATCCATGTTCTTCAGAGGTACTGCCTGGCCTGCTAAATCACCTGCACTTTGTGTCATTCCAACGTATAACTTTTATTCATCATACGAGAAATGGGATAGTTTGAAAAAAAGTTGCCTCCAATATACTCTGCCCCTCTCGCCAACTCCGTACACTCATCTCCCATCCCCAAGGCCCCATTTTCCCTTTTAATCCCCCCATCCCCGTCCCCTCCCACCCATATCCCTCCTTCCGGCTTTACATCCCACTCCTCCTCACCTCTCCTTATCCGACACCCTTTTGTCTCCGTTTCACCTCCAGCCTTTGTCACTTACCCCACCCATCTGCCAATCATTCCCCCTCACCTGTATCCACCTATCACTCATCAGGCTTTGCCCGCCCCCACCTCTCTCAGCTTTCTCCCCCCTACTGCATCAGTCTGAAGAAGGGTCCCAACCCGAAACATCGTCTGTCCATTCCTTCCACAGATGCTGCCTGACCCGCTGAGTTCCTCCAGATTTATTTTTTAATTTAAAATTGCAGCATCTGCAGTTCCTTGTTTTTCTGTATTCATTTACAATGTTGTATTTCTCTTATTTTAACCATTGAGTTGTATCCATTGGGTTTTTAGCTGTTGTCGCACAGCGTCAGAGACCCGGTTTCGATCCTGACCTTGGGTGCTGTCTGTGTGGGGTCTCTAGGTTCTCCCTGTAACTGTGTGAGTTTCCTCCGGGTGTACCGGCTCCCTCCCAAAGACATGTGGGTTCTTTGGTTGAGTGGCCGCTGTAAATAGCCTCTAGTGTGTTGGGAGTGAATGAGAAAGTGGGATAACAGAGAACTTGTGTGAACGAGTAATCTATGGTCGGTGGGCAGAAGGGCCTGTATCTCTAATCTAAACTACATTACTCACCTTTGTACAAACATTCAAACTCATTTGCAATAAAATACGTAAATGTGAACTCCTGTGATTAACGCCTTAATTTCAACATTTATAATTAATACAATTCCCTCTGTATAAGATCAGGCTTCTGAACGGTCCTTCCATAAGTTAGAGTACTGTCCTGATTCACCTCTACCCCATTGCGGACATTGGACTTTGTCTGGAGCTCATCTGTCACAATGCTGTGAATTGTATTCTGCACTCTGTATCTTCCCCTTTGCTCTACATATTGTACTTGAGTTTGATTTGATTGTATTTATGTATAGTATTATCTAATCTGATGGGATAGCATGCTTAACGATGTTTTAGTTTCGTTCAGTTTAGAGGTACAGCATGGAAACAGGCCCATCATCCCACTGAATCCATGTCGACCAGCAATCTCCCATACACTTATTCTATCCTACTTACTAGGGACAATTTAGAGAAGCCAATAAACCTACAAACCCGCACGTCTTTGGGATGCGGGAGGAAACTGGAGCACCTGGATAAAACCAACAAGGTCACAGGGAGAACGTACAAACTCCACACAGAAAGCGCCAGATCAGGATCAAACCTGGGTTCCTGGCACAGTGAGGTAGCAACTCTATAGCTGCACCAATGTGCTTCCCCCGAATGTTTTCATTGTACCTTGGTACACGAGGCAATAATAAACCTATACTTAAACCTAATGTTTTTTAAAATGCAGCCTTTCAAAGATCATTAGTAATTCGAGAGAGGTCCACCGGTTCCGGAGCGGTCCACCTAGGTAGCTAAGGCACTAAGATGACCACAGAAGTCGGCTATGGGAACGGATCTGCCGACTCCAGCCAGGCCGGAGTTCCTTCAGAACCCCAGCCACAGGGGACAAATCTGGCCGCAGAAGTCCCGATGAGATCAGCCGTCAGGGGGACATCCAAGGGATTTCAAGAGCACTCTCATAATTTGGTCTGGATTAAAGGAGGTGCCTGACAAATAGTTGCCGGGACATTGGTGGCGGACCTGCACTATAGAGATACTTAACAGCTATCTGAATGTTAAGTCTGAAGTCTGAAGAAGGGCCTCGAACCGAAACGTCACCCATTCCTTCTCTCCAGAGGTGCTGCCTGTACCGCTGAGTTACTCCAGCATTGTGTGTCTATATTCAGTGTAAGCCATCATCGGCAGTACCTTCCGACACATTGAACATGGACCATCTGCCACACGTTAAATTACCCTGAAAGATGAAAGTTCATCAGTCGCCTCAATTGTTTCTTCCAAGTTACTGCCAACGGCTTTAATAACTCGATCAATGACATGGACAATACCATTTGTGGCAATTTGATTTGCATTGATTATTCTTGCACAGTTCACTGTAACTATCTGCAAAGGAAAAATTTAAAGTCAGATTAGTCAAGAGTCAAGAGTGTTTTATTATCATATGTTCCAAAACGGAAGAATGGCATTTTTACTTGCAGCAGCACAACAGATATATAAACATAGTACTCTGTAAAACCCATAATGAACAACAAGTTCAGTGCACACACATATATACATTGAATATTATTTGTACTTTTCATATTTACTAGACTAAGTGGGACCCGTTGGCAGGATCACCCCAACGCAAACCATTCCCCAACGCAATATTCCACCACTCACCTGTTCCCTCAATGCAACCCATTCCCCCAAAGCAATATTCCACCACTCAGGGAAGGGGGTGTTTGGGAAGGGGGTGTGGGGGAAAGTGGGGGTGCGGGTAAGGGGGGTGTGGGGGAGGGGGGATGTTGTGGTGGGGGTTTGTGGGGTAGGGGGTGTGTGGGGAGGGGGGGTGTGGGGGAGGGGGGTGTGTGGGGGAGGGGGGTGTGGGAGATGGGGTGTGGGAGGTGGGGGAGGGGGGTGTGAGGAAGGGGAGGTGGGGAAAGGGGGGGGGGGGGAAGGGGGGAGGGGGAAGGGGGGTGTGGGAAGAAGGGGTTAGTCTCAGCAGACACAGCTCACACTCTGCTCACCCCGCACCTACAGCGTTCAGCCTCACGCAGCAGATCCCGTTCCCACTCCGGCTTCACTCAGAGGCTTCCGGTTCAACTCAGTAGCTTCCGGCTGGTCGTGCTGATCCCCGCAGAAGCAGTCCGCACGCTGCTCACACTCTGCGGTCTGCACACTCCCCACAGGCTGCACACTCCCCGTGGGCTGCTCAACACACTCCGCTCTTTCAGCTTTTTATTCTCGGAACAAAACTTATTTGACTTGCAGCAGAGGAGATTGGTGAGTAAGGTGGCAAAAAATCGCTATGGGGGATCGTTTTTGCGCAAATATAAATACAACGCAGACCTTAAGTGGTCAAGATGATAGTTTTAGTAATAGTATAGAAGATATATATATGAACACATTTCCT
This sequence comes from Okamejei kenojei, assembly GCA_035221665.1. NCBI lineage: Eukaryota > Metazoa > Chordata > Chondrichthyes > Rajiformes > Rajidae > Okamejei > Okamejei kenojei. Next base: position 28,294,031 of record CM069136.1, read on the forward strand.
AAGAATTCTGAAGAATTATGTTTAAAAATACTTTCACCAACTAATGATGTTTCGGGTCGAGACCTTTCTTCGACTCATTCACGACACTGTGGCGGTCTCTGGGGGTTGGGCCACTCCTTGGGGCATCCCCCTCGGCTTTTGAGGGGCAGGAACGATTGTCTGCCCACGGGGTTTCCCAGGTCCTGCTCGCGGGGGTGTGGTGTGTTCTCGAGACTTCATTAAACTACTTCTGAACCTGCCTGGCATCTGGTCTTTTCCTAACCTCGTCCAGGCCGGTGATGTCAACTGGCGACCCCGACGTTCATCACACATCGTGATGGATAACATCGGCGGCCGGCCATATTAATTGTGTCTTTGCCTGGGATCGCCGCACCGGGAGTCGGTTCCTCGTAGACACCGGGGCTGAGGTGAGTGTGCTGCCTCCCTCCATTGCTGACATCCGTGTGGGCAAACGTGGCCCCCTACTCACCGCGGGGAACGGGAGTGCTATTTGCACCTACGGAGTTCGCACCATCTCCCACAACTTTGGCCGCAGCTGCTTTTTGTGGGAGTTTGTCATTGCCGACGTTTCCCAGCCGCTGCTGGGTGCCGACTTCCCTTTGAGACAATTTAATCCTCATGGATGTCAAGCAGTGGCGCCTGGTGCACTCTGTCATGCTGGAGCCGGTCTTCCTCCCCGTTGGTGATCCGGTTGCACGCCCTGATGGTCCCCTGTCGTCCGTGGATGCGACTTTCGTGCGCATCCTGGCGGATTTTCCTGACATCCTCCAACCCCACTTCTGCTCCTCCGCCCCCAAACATGGGTGGAGCATCATATTCTGACTACTGGCCCGCCTATAGTCTCACGCCGGACAAGCTCCGTCTCGCTCGGGAGGAGTTTCGCCCGATGGAGGCGATGGGCATCGTGCGCCCCTCCGATAGCCCATGGGCGTCACCGCTCCACATGGTCCCCAAAGCGGGAGGGGGCTGCCGCCTGTGTGGGGATCGTCGTTGTCTGAATGATGCGATTGTCGCTGACAGATACCCGGTCCTGCACATTCAGGACTTCAATGCCCATCTGGCTGGAGCATCGGTGTTCTCAAAGGTGGACCTCATGCGAGGGTACAACCAGATTCTGGTCCATCCCAACGATATCACTAAGACAGCCATTATTACAACGTTTTGACTGTTTGAATTTGTGCGGATGCCGTTTGGTTTGAAGAATGCTGCACAGGCCTTTCAGCAGCTTATGGACTGTGTGTGCCGTGGCCTGGACTTTGTATTCGTGTACTTGGATGACATACTCGTGGCCAGTCGCTCGTGGCAGGAGCACTGCATTCACCTCCGTCAGCTGTGTCAGAGCCTCAGTAATTTTGGATTGGCTGTCAACTCGTCCAAGTGCCGTTTTGGGGTGATGGCCATCGACTTCCTCGGCCACCACGTAACTCCACAGGGGGTGGTGCTTCTGCCTGCCAGGGTGGACGCTGTATGCCGGTTCCCCCGTCCGACCACAGTTAAGGGCTTCCAGGAATTCGTGGGGATGGTCGCATTTCATCACCGTTTCTTGCTGGCAGTGGCATGCATCCCCTTTTCCACCTGATCGCTGGTCATCGCAAGGAGGTTGAGCGGTCTGATGAAGCAACAGCGGCATTCGAGAGTGCTAAGGAGGCCCTGGCTGTGGCCACGATGCTCATCCACCCACGAGAGGATGCCCCGACTGCCCTGACGGTGGACGCTTCTGAGGTTGTGGTTGGGGTAGTGTTGGAGCAGCTCGTTGACGGATGCTGGCAGCCACTCGCCTTCTTCAGAAGGCACCTCAGTGGTGCTCAGTGCCATTACAGCGCTTTCGACCATGAGCTCCCTGCCCTGTACTGCATTTACGGATCACAAGCTGCTAACCTTCGCGTTTGCCAAGGGTTCAGACCTGTCATCTGCCCGGCAACAAGGCAGTTGGCGCATATGTGCGAGTACACCACCTCCATCTGTTTCATTGAAGGCAAGTATAACAGGGTGGCTGACACCTTATCGCGACCTGCGGTTCACGTGGTTCTTCAAGTCGCTGAGGTTATTGATTATTCTGCCCTGGCAGCTGCACAGCTGGTCGTCGAGGAGATGGCTGCCTATCGCACGGCGGTATCGGGTTTGCAGTTGGAAGACGTCGTCTGTGGTCTGGGGGCGCAACACTGCTGTGCGATGTTTCCACTGGATTTTGTCCCCATCTCCTGACGGCGCACGGTGTTTGAGGTGCTCCACGGACTTGCGCATCCTTCCATCCGGGTGACAGCAGCCCTTGTAACATCCCGCTTCATGTGGTACAGGCTGCGCAAGGAGCCCGTGCATGCATCCCATCCCATGCCAGACCGCCAAGGTGCAGCGATACGTGCGTACGCTGTTGCAGGAGTTCGCCATCTCACGGCAGCGGTTCGATCACATTCACGTGGATGTCGTGGGGCCGCTGCCGCCGTCCCGGGGCATGACCTATTACTTCACCGTGGTGGACCGCTTCACGCGGTGTCCTGAAGCCATTCCGCCGGCTGATTCCTCAACGGCCACTTGTGCTCGAGCCTTGGTGGCACACTGGATCGCCCGGTTCGGGGTACCACTGGACATAACATCCGACCGGGGGCCTCAGTTCACATCGGAACTGTGGTCGGCCATGGCATGCCTCCTGGGGGCTTGGCTACACCACACGATGGCGTATCATCCGCAGGCGAATGGACTGGTGGAGCGGTTTCACCGGCAACTCAAGGATGCCCTGAAGGCACGGCTGAATGATCCGGACTGGGTGGACGCTCTCCCGTGGGTTTTGCTGTGGATCCGCACGGCACCCACCGAGTTGGTGTATGGGACCCCGTTAACGGTGCCCGGGGAGTTCATCCCACCGGCACGGGGCCAGGTGGAGCAGCCTTCGGACGCTCTGCAACGTCTTCGGCAGACGGTGGGCAAGCTGGCGCCGGTGCCCACGTCTCGTCATGGGTCCTTCTGTCCGCACATTCTGGAGGACTGCCAGTTCGTCTTCATGCGCAGGGATGCTCATCGGGCACCTCTCCAGCGGCCGTACGAGGATCCCTTCCGAGTCCTGGATCATGGATCGTCTACTTTCGTCCTGGATATGGGGGGTCAGCATGAGACTATTTCGGTTGCATGGCTGAAGCTGCTGCATATTGACATTGATCGGCCGGTGCTGGTAGTGCGGCCCGATAAGAGAGGGCGTCCTTCGTCTAGGGTACCTCCTCCAGTGGCTACTCCGTCCCCTGCACCTGTTGGTCGGTTGCCCGTTCCTGTGCCGGGCATGGCGTGCACCAGGGCTGGTCGCCGCGTGCGCCCTCCTGTCCGTTTCGTGCCTCTAGTTCTGGGGGGGAGGGGGTCCTGTGGCGGTCCCTGGGGGTTAGGCCACTCCTTGGGTCATCCCCCTCGGCTCTTGACGGACAGGGACGATTGTCTGCCCACGGGGTTTCCCAGGTCCTGCTCGCGGGGGTGCGGTTTGTTCTCGAGACTTCATTAAACTACTTCTGAACCAGCCTGGCGTCTGGCCTTTTCCTGACCTCGTCCAGGCCACAACACGAAACTTCCATCTCAACCCGAAACGTCATCCAGTCCTTCTCTCCAGAAATGCTGTCTGTCCTGCTGAGTTACTCCAGCACTTTGTATCTATCTTCGATTTAAAGCAGCATCTGCAGTTCTTCCCTACACGAATAGTTCCAGGGGTCTGATTGGATCGCATGCAACACAAAGCTTTTTACTGTACCTCGGTACATGTGATAATAATCAAACTAGAGCTAAAAAAGTAATGGGCACAAACCTACCCCATTTTTCTGATGACTGATGAACAAGTTGAGGTCATTAAACATGGAGGACACAGTCATTCCGTTGTTGTCGTCCTTCATGTCCTTGGTTAACAGGCGGTGATCCACCATGTGGTAATGTAAGGTATTGAGGAGCTCGATGTTCACGTTGCTCAGCAGTGCATTGCGCACCTCCTGTTAGTGAACAAACACAATGCCCGTTACTCAAGTATTTCCTTCCACCTCGAATTTATACATTTCACTTCCAACTATGGATGTGAATCCTTCAGGACTCAAGGGCCTGAGCTAACTTTTGTCCAACTTGCCCATACCACCTAACGTGCTCCCTCTACACCATTCCCACCTGGCTGCGTTTGGCCCATATCCCACAAAACGTTTCCTAAACTTTTCCTAAATGTTCCTTAAACATTGTGATAGTACGTACCTCAACCATCTGCATCAGCTGCACGTTCCATAAACCCACCACCCTTTGTGTAAGAAGGTTGTCCCTCAGGTTCGTATTAAATCTTGACCTTCACCTTAAACCTTTGTCTTCTGGTTCTTGATTCCCCTATTCTGGGTAAAATACTCACATTCACCCTATCTATTTCCCTCATCATCTTGCATACACCTCAGCCTCCTGCACACCAAGGAAAACATTCCTAGCCTACTCAACCTCTCCCTGTAGCTCAGGCCCTTGAGCCTTTAGAGATAGTAAGCGCTGAAACAAGCTTTTCGGTCTACAAGGTCCGCGTTGACCAGCAATCACCCCGTACGCAATCCGACACAAGAAACAAGTTAACATTTTACCGAAGCCAAACCTGTACATCTTTGAAATGCGGGAGGAAACCAGAGCGCCCAGAGAAAACCCACGCAGTCACAGTGAGAATATACAAACTCCACACAGATAGCACCTGTGGTCTGGATTGAACCCGGGTATCTGGCTCTGTGAGGCAGCAACTCTACCTCTGCGTCACTGTGCGCAATACCAAAGTATTTTCTTGCACCTTGAATTTCTAATTTCACTTCCAACTATGGACTTGAGTCATTCAGGACTCGAGAGCCTGAGCTACAGCGAGAGGTTCAGCAGGCTAGGACTTTATTCATTGGAACCCAAGAGGTTGAGGCATGATTTCATAGCGGTGTATAAAATCATGAGGGAATGGATAGGGTGATTGCAAAGTATTTTACCCAGGGGAGGGGAATCAAGAACCAGAGGCATCGGTTTAAGGTGAGAGGGGAAAGATTTAATTGGAACCTGAGGAGCAACTTTTTTACACAAAGGTGGTGGGTATGTGGAATGTACTGTTGGAGTTGGTAGTTGATGCAGGTATTATCACAACTTTTAAGAAACATTTAGACAAGATACATGGAAAGGATAGTTTTAGAGGGATATGCCTAGCCAGCCCAACCTGCCTCAAGCCGTCAAGTCTTTAGAGACTTTTGTGATATACAGCATGGAAACTGGCCCTTCGGCCTACCAAATCCGCTCCAACCAGCGATCACCCTATACACTACACTATCCTACATACAAAGGACAATTTACACTTTTATCGAAAGCAATTTTACTTCGGAGTCACGTGAGTGACTACGTGAAGAAGTCCCGCCTGGCGCATGATCGGCATTACGTCGACGCTGTCGATAGGCAAAGAGCTGCAGAGCGCAGCTCCACCAGCGGTAAGGAACAGGCCCACAAGTAAGAAGATTGAATTGTTTTACACGGCGTGTTCAAACTCTGTGGTGCTGGCGTGCAGAGCCAGCAGGAGTTGAAAGGAAAAGAGGAAATACTCCGGAAGAAAAACGGAGGTAAAAATGCGTCCCGGGTAGAATCTCAGTAAAGATCGGGATGGCAGATTAGTGTGGAGCCGGTTCCGATACCGGTGGCCGTTAAAAATAACCGTAGGGAGCATTGAGTCGCTCCACAAGCAAAAGCCACGGGAAGAATCTCCAGTGGGAAGGAAAATAAAGAAGTCTGAGAGGCCGTGGTTTTAAATGGTTTTAAATGATTTTAAAAAGGAAAGGCCTCCAGACAAGAAAGCCTTATGGCTCAGAATAAATTAAATGGAGAAATACTCCAAATTATTTTTCAACCAAGGGTCTAAAAAACCTAGAATATTCCCAGGCAGGCCCTGAGGGGTTTCCATATACAAGTTTATGGTGCTTTTACCACTGTGGGAATATGAACCTCAGATTGGGCTGGAGGTAGTCTCCTTGAGCAAGTCTCAGGAGTACCAGGGCAGTAAAAAACTGACCCTGAAAGTGGTGTTTTTGGTCATAAGTACCCACCACAGCACACGTATAAATCCAGGTGTACTTAATGGGTACAAAGTACGATACCTGAAGGAAGCGGTGAGGCCATGGAAGGTAACCATGGTGGCCAACATCAATTGGTTTCTCACCAGCTTCAGGAGGCTGTTATGGTTGAAACAGCAGATTTATATGAAAACACTTGTGCTTTACTTGGGTGCCAATGGTGAATCCGATTAAGGCACCCATGTCTTCAGTAGTGTGGAGGCACAGGGAATGCGATTCCAAAGAATTTCAAGTTTGCGGGTGGCATCACTGCTCATGGGAAGCAAGTGAAAGATTGTGCAATGACCAAAATTTAAAAAGGACAAGTGCCATTGTTTTATAGCTCATATGTTGAGCTCAATGGTATGAGAGAAAAATTGCCATTTGGACCATTTTGCACTTCAGATTTGCAGGTCAATACAGATCAAGCTATGTTCAAACTCCTGGTTATTACGGAGCAAACCTGCCTAAAAACAAATCAAAGACATCGATAAAGAGGCAAAGATATCAGCCTCATAAAACTTTTGCAAAATTGGTGGTCCAATGTGAAGGGGATTTTATATCTGGATCAAACAGAGGCAGGAGTATGGTGAGGAAGTAATTTTATCCAGCACAGCCTTATGTTAACCCATATTGTTGGGGAAGAAGGCCATCACATGCATTTGGAGAGGAACAAAAACTTTATTCTATCACAGAGGAAGCTTTTGTTGAACCTCCGATTGGTGGTAGATTACAGGTGTGTTATGATAAATGATATTGCATAACAGCTGAATGGATTATATTAGATACTGTGTAAGGATCTACAATAAAATTTGTAGAAGGAGTTAATCCACCTGTACAGAATTAACCTAATCCTAGTTTATGTTTCTGCAGCTGAAAAATCTCAAATAAAGAAAAGGTAAGAAATTATTTAGGGAAAGTGTATGGGGAAAAACCGGAGTAAGCATCCACAACAATTTGTATCAAATAATTTCCCCAGGCAGAAGAAAGATGGTGGTTGAAGAGTCATTCTAGACATCACACACTTTAATACATTTGTCCAGTATAAAACATTTCAAAATGGACACCTTCAACACTGCAAGGCAGTTGTTATCAACAAGTTGTAATTGGTTACTATAGACTTCAAGGATGCGTATGATTTAGTACCAATTTATCATCATGTTCACAGGTACTTGAAAATTAATTAAATGGGTCAGCTATGGCAATTTAAGGCATTATCTAATGATTAAGCTCAGCTTCTAGGCTGTTTACACAATGGTTGAAACCAGCACTTGCACTGATAAGGACACATGGTCATGGTTTATCTTGATGACATTTTTAATTGGCAATGTTGATCAGGAGTCAGCTGAAAAATTAGTGTAGCAATTACAAGCCTGTTGAAAGACTAGGGTCCTGATCCATCCAACAAAATCTAAGTTTCAGCCATCCCCAACAATTTACTATTTGGGGTTTGTGAGTGATTCAGTACCATGTTCGGTAAATTTACCAAGAGACAAAGTGTCAATATTACAAATGTGTGTCGTTGCCTTGTTGACAAGCCTTATCCCTCCATCCGAGAAGGAGCTTAGGTAAATTAGTAACACTATTTCTGCAGTAGAGTTGGTCCACTGCATTACCAAAAAATCTCAAAAAGGGCAAAAACACAAGCACTAGAAGAGTGTGCAGGCCATTTTGACAGGCCTATGTAATTGCCAAAGTAAGCTTTATCAGAATTACAGTGGTGGATTGAGAATGTTCCACAAGCTGCTTAAAAACATATTAGCTCAGCAGCCAGCAGTCATTGCAAACCGAAGCCAGTATTCTTGGATAGCTTCTCGTTTTTTTGAGCTAAGATAAGTGTAATATCTGTTCTTATCAGGTTAATATCTGATACGTCCCTTATCTAGGGGGCTACGGACAATAACACCAGGGGGTGGCAGATGGATTGTCCAAGAAACTTATTTCTCCAAACATTTGGTAGTAATTATTTGGAGTTGTTAGGAGCTTTTATGGACTAAGAGCTTATTGTTCTACTATGAAAGATTTGCATGTCCAATTACAAGTAGACAATACCACAGCTGTGGCATATATCAATCACATGGGTTGAGTAAGATCATTATCATGTGAGTATCTGGTTAACCAGATGTGGCATTGGTGTATCTTTAAGAATATTTGGCTTTCAGCTATCTATCTCAGGGAGAGACAATATTGTGGCAGACAACAGATCACGAAAATTTAAAGACAATACAGAATGGATATTAAATCCACAAGTTGGAAAACATTGTCAGTGGTATGGATTACCTGACATTGATCTGTTTGCGTCTAGATTAGATTACTAATTGCCCAAATACGTCTCATGGGAACCCAACCCAGGAGCAGTAGCTGTGGATGCATTCTCACTGTGGGGGGAGGGAGGAGAATATGTTCTTTTATGTTCCCCATTCTGTCTGATTAGGCAATGTCTGATGAAAATATAGCAAGACTCTGCCAAGGGCAGTTTGGTGGCCCAAATCAGACACAGTCATGGTTCTCATTGATGTTTAGAATAATAATTGAACCATTTATGACGATTCATAGCTGCAGTAATTTGTTGAAAAATTCATCCATGGCATGATCATATGAATTTGTTAATCTGCAGGTTCTGACCAGACCATTACTAGAGCTTGGACCATGAATGTTATAACTGCAGCTTGGAAAAATAGCATTAAAAACAGTATTTTGTTTATATAAAGAAATTGGAAGTCTTTGGTAGACAGTCAAAGATATTTTATCATACTGCTAACATATCAGATATATTGGAGTTCCTTGCTGGATTGCATATTTTGATCAGCGCCTAAGCGATAGGGCCATTAATAGGGCTCATAGTGCTTTATTGTCCTATTTAGGACAAATTGCTGACCATGAATCTAGCGGGTCTCATCCGTTAATATCCCGATTGGGAAAGGAATATATATTAAAATCTGCCCAAAGTAAAAATACAGAAGTTGGGAGGTCAGCATAGTTCTTACTTTGCTTAGGCAATGGGCTCCAATTCTATCATTGTTTCGGAAGTTAACATTTGAAGTAATAATGCTCATGGATTTAGTATCAGCACAAAGAGTGCAAACGTTGCAAATGTTACGTTAGACTGTATGCATGTGGCTACAGATAACATTGTCTTATATGTTTATGATTTAACCAAACAAAGCAGACCAGGAGCAGTTGGAACCAAGGTAAATTTTAAAGCATATCCTGTCGACCAAAAATTGTGTGTGGTTAAGCATTGACTCAATATGTTGAAGTAGGCAAGAGTCTCCATAGTGGTGAGACAGCGCTATTTATTACACACAAAAAAACACATAAAAGTATCAGTACAAACTCATGGTTCCAGGTATTACATTCAAGATGGTTAAAACAGGTTTTGGGACTCAGCAGGACTAGACATTGAGATGTTAAAAATCACTCCACCAGGGAGATAGGTACATCCACGGCAAAGGCACAGGACTGGCCACTCGATCAAAAAATTAGAGACCGTAGGATGATGTAAAATAAATTTTTCAAAGTTTACAAGAAACCAGTTCTCACGGTGTCAGGGTTGGACACGCAGTGTTGGGTTCTCTTTGATTGTGCTTTGTTTTATATTATCAATTTATATCTTTGGTTATAAATCTTCCCCTACGATAGAAGGGTTATTACTTTCATTCTTTTATAATGAAAAGACTTATTACATAAACTAAAGAAATGTTTAAAAGATGTATTATTTCCTCACTACTGTGTTGATTGAGCCAGAGTGTCGTATGGAATGAATCTACGACATAAAAAACACAGAGCTACAAAATCTTCACGTAGCCACTCACGTGACTCCGAAGTAAAATAGTAAGATTAAACAAGAACTTAGCAAATTTGAAGTTTGATCGTTATTTTATGAGGAGTTACGGTGAGGGATTACGTGTCTTCCACTCCCAACCCTCATAAAATAAATGATCATCTGGTAGTTCTAGTCTATATTGAGCCTTACTATCTTACTCCAGCTATTGGTTCTGTGGTTTTCATGCCGCTGCTTTGAAGTATGCCGATCATGTGCCAGGCGGGACTTCTTCACGTAATCCCTCATCGTAACTCCTCATAAAATAACAATCAAACTTCAAACTTGGTAAGTTCTTGTTTAATCTTACTATTAACTTACAAACCTGTACGTCTTTGGAGTGTGGGAGGAAATCGGAGCACCCGGAGAAAACCCATGCGGTCATAGGGTGAAGGTGCAAAGCCACAGGGAGAATGTACATACCCCGTACAGACAGCACCTGTAGTCAGGATTGAACCCGGGTCTCTGGGGTTGTAAGGCAGCATCTCTACCCACTGCACTATGTCCTGGCATCATCCTTGAAGCCAAGCAGAATATGAGGTAGTGTTCTTACAGTTTGCGTGTGGCCTCAGTCTGACAATGGAGGAGGCCCAGGACAGAAAGGTCAGTGTGGGAATGGGAAGGGATGGTACTTACTGAATCAATTGATTAGTTCTCTTACTGAGCATTGGAATTCACAGCCGCAGCTGTTCAAATTGACTGTCCTTATTCAGCTACCAACCTCACAATTGCCCTGTTGTAGCCAGCTATCGTTTAGTTTAATTTAGTTTAGAGATACAGCTTGGTATCAGGCCCTTTGGCCCACCGAGTCTGCACCATCCACCAATTGCCCGTTTACACTTGTTCTATACTACACACCAGGGACAATTTACAGAAGCCAAGTAACCTACACATTTGCACATCTATGGAGTGTAGGAGGAAACCCGGAGCCCCGGTGAAAACCCATGCAGTCACAGGGTGAAGGTGCAAACTCTGTACAGACAGCACCCATAGTCAGGATTGAACCTGGGTCTCTGGCGCTGTAAGGCAGCAACTCTACCCGCTGAGCCATGATGCCGCCCCAGGTGGGAAGTCATTTGGAGGTGACTTACAGCATTGAGTGACGTCCAAGCATAATCACTGGGGGCAAAGATTGTGAAGGCCCCCTCGCCTTCGATCTCTCGTCTGAGGTTCGATCTGTCGGCATAATTCTGTGTGTTTGTGGCACCTACAATGGCCAATGTACCGTAGATATGGTCGATAGGAGAGACTGCAAACATAAAGGAGGAAACATTTCAATCAAGTCAATCATTTTATGACAACACAAAACGGAGAAACATTTGGATCAATAGCATAATTTTAGCAGATGTGATATTGGGTCGAGACCCTTGTTCAGACTGAAGGGAGAAAGAAGGCGTGAGTCTGAACAAGAGTCTCAACCCCAAAACGTCACCAATTCCTTTTCTCCAGAGATGCTGCCTGTCTCGCTGAGTTACTCCAGCATTTTGTCTATCTTTGGTGTAAACCAGCATCTGCAGTTCCTTCCTACACTTAATTTTAGCAGTTTCAATTGCACAATAGGCTGCCAGAGGAGATAGTTGAGGCAGGTACAATAACAACATTTAAAGGATATTTTCACAGCTACATGGATAGGAATGGTTTAAAGGGATATGGGCCAAGCGCAAGCAAATCGTAATAGAGTAGATGGGGCATCTTGGTTAGCATGGGCAAGTTGGGCCGATGGGCCTGTTTGCATACTGTATGACTCTATGAAGCTCTGTTTATAAAGGATTCGGTCACGTCTTCTCCAATCCCAATGCAACTTCCTATTCCGTGGGAAGACCAAGAGCGCTGGGGTGACTCAGCAGGTCAGGCGGCTTCTGGATATGAATAGGCAATGTTTCGGGTCAGGTTCCTTCTTCAGACTCATTTAACATTTAAAAGAGCAAGTGGCTTACTGGCCTTCATAGCAAAGGGACTGGAGTTTAGGCCTATAGAGGTTAATTGACAATGTACAGAATGCTGCCTTATAGTGCCAGAGACCCAGGTTCAATGACAACCTGGGTGCTGTTTGTGTGGACTTTGCACGTTCTCCTTGTGACCGTGTGGGTTTTCCCTGAGTGCTCCGGTTTCCTCCCACGTTCCAAAGATATGCAGGTTTGGAGGTTAATTGGTCCCAAGTAAAATTGCCTCTCGTGTGTAGAGAGTGGATGAGAAAGTGGGGTAACATAGAGCTAATGTGAATGGGTAATCAATTGTTGTTGTGGACTCAGTGGGCTGAAGGGTCTGCTTCTATGCGGAAGGACACAAAGTGCAGGAGTAACGCAGCGGGTCAGGCAGCATCTCTGGAGAACACAGATAGGTGACGTTTCCGGTCGGAACGATACAGTATCTTTCAATCAACCAAAAGCTGAGCCTTTCTAATAGTCAAGAAGGAATTCTCAGAATAGAACATCCTTGTGCAAGATGGCAACACTGCAGAAGTTACTCGACCCGTCTCACTCCGAATGGACCGAGCTAAATATCTAACATGGTAACATTTAATTACCTGCTGGGCATCCGCGCCCACCATCAAGCTTCATGTAACCCGGGCAACATTCATACAGGACGAGTCTGCAGATAAAAGCAAATGAACATACGATGAGCGCTTGACGGCACTGGGCTACTCACTGGAGTTTAGCAGGATGACAAGGAAACTCATTCAAACTTACCGAATTGTGAAAGGCCTGGATAGAGTGGATATGGAGAGGATGTTTCCACTAGTGGGGGAGCCCAGAACTAGAGTACAAAGTCTCAGAATTAAAGGACGTTCTTTTAGGAAGGAGATGAGGGGAAATTTCTTTAGAGAGTGGTGAATTTGTGGAATTCTTTGCCACAGAAGGTAGCGATGTTACAAAATTTACCTTCAGCAGCGCTGCAGTTCTGCCACTGGCCGTGTGCGCGACTTTGCCACCTTTGGGGGGGGGGGTGGAATTAAAATGCCGTTTTGTACTGCCTGTCAGGCGGACTTCCTCGGACTGCCAGCTGCTGAAGAAAAATCGATCCTGCTCCCGTTGGCGCTATTTTTTTTTTTTTTTTTTTTTTTTTTAAATCGCTGGACAATTTAATACTTGATTTAAAATAAAAAGTGACTTTGAACGCCCTCAAAGCCTACAACGTGACGGATCGCAAGAACGGGACGAATCAAAGGGTAAGTCGTTTATTTTACATATATTCTTGCTTCTTGGGATAGCTTTAATCTAATTTTACGTTGCGAAAGTGTGATTTGGGCCCCATATGAACCGGCATTGTTTTTCCTGCCGATATGGGGTTCAAATTCACTGTAAATGCAACGTTCCAATCGATCGCGTTCCAGAAGCAAGATTATTAAAATGCCCTTTCGTTTGGACAATCATGTCATAAGCCGTCTAAATTGTCTATATTTTCGGTTATTCTCTCTCCATGATCATTATTTTTAAACTAAATATTCGCAACAGTTTGAGTCACATGTATTGTGCAAAAAACAATAATTTTGATTATATTTTGAGAGGATGTTTCTGGATTAATTTATGGGAATTGAACATTAAATTCCTTCTATCTGGCATATAAATTCATGACAGTGAGATTAAAAAATCATGTTATATTGTGAATTCCTGTGTGAATGGGTTTAGTTTGTTATTTGGATACTTAGGCTATTTAAAAAAAGTATTATTTTCTTAAGAAATTGAATCTACAGGACATTCTTAATGGGGGGAAAGTAGTGGGCAGAAAGGCATGTCAGAAAGAGCAAAAACTTGTAGTTTACAATGCCAAAATGGAAAAGTTGAGGGAAAACAAGGTGTACAGAGTTGCTTATTGGTTACAATCTGAGGAGTATGATGATGCTACTGATTATGGTATGCCAATGTACCAGCTAGCAACTGATCTTCTCCATAAAGACTTGGTCTATTGCTAGAAATTGTAATTTATCTACCTATCTGCTACGGATTTACAGCATATAATACAATAATATTAAAGTTCTGAGCTTGAGAATATCACATTTTTGAATTTTGAAGGCAGTTTGGGTGTTTATTACTATTTCCGTCACAACGGTCAATAATTAGCTACAATTAGGTAATTAACCAATTATATGCTTTAATTTCAGGTCATCCAAGTAAGATGTTTTATATTTGTTTCAGAATGCTTCAATCTATAATAAATGAAAATTTCATTCAGTTCTCTTAATTTTTAAGAAAGTTATGGGCTTTCGACTGTCCTCGATCACAGCTTTTGTGTTAAGTCAATGGAAAAGCAATAGGGAACAAGATGCTAATTTCCGAGTATGAAAATGGCCATAGCTTTTTTAATACTGATGATATGAAAGTGAATTAGGTGTCAAATTAAACTTCTTTTTATGCTTTATCTGATGGGATAAATTGCTGACTTGATTTTTTAAATCTCAAAATGTTGTAACATTGCTACAGAAGGCTGTGGAGGCCAAGTCAATGGAGATATTTTTAAGGCAGAGATAGATAGATTCTTGATAAGTACAGGTGTCAGAGGTTGTGGGAAGAAGGCAGGTGAATGGGGATTAGGAGGGAGAGAGAGATCAGCCATGAATGAATCGTGGAGAAGGCTGGATGGGCCAAATGGCCTAATTCTGCTCCAATCACTTATGAACATTAAATCCAGGGGTAAACAACCCAAAAATATCCAATAATATAGAAAGTACATAGGAAGGAACTCCAGTTTCTGGCATAAACCAAAGACAGACACAAAGTTGCTGGAGTAACTCAACGGGTCAGAGAGCATCTATGGAGAGTAAGAATGGGTGATGTTTTGGGTCAGAAATGTTTAACAGACCTTCAGAAGTCTGAAGAAGGGGTCCAGCCCAAAGTATTACCCATCCTTTTTCTCCAGAGATGCTGCCTGACCCACTGAGTTACTCCAGCACTTTGTGTTTATATCCGAGAGTATAGACATTTTACGAAGCTTCTAAAAGGAGAAACAAGGAACTGGAGATGCTGGTTTACAAAAATAGACACAAAGTGCAGGAGTATCTCAGCGGGTTCCCATTAAATCTTTTCCCCTCTCACCTTAAACCTATGTCCTCTGATTTATGATTCCCCTATCCTGTGTCACTTTGTACCACTGTTAAATATACCCTCAGAAAAGATGTTGCCTGAAATTATTGTACTTAACTTTAATAAATAATACAGCCACAGATAGGGAATAGATAGGGTTAATGTTGAGTCTTTTACCCAGAGTTGGGGAATCCAGAACAAGAGTACATAGGTTTATGGTGAAAGGGGAAAGATTTAGTAGGAACCTGAGGGGCAACATTTTTACACAGAGGGTGGTAGGTCTATGGAACGAGCTGCCGGAGGAGGTAGTTAAGTTAGGTACGATCACAATGTTTAAAAAACATTTGGACAGGTGCATTGATAGGATGGGTTTAGAGGGATATGGGCCAAATGTGGGCAAATGGAATCAAGTGTAGATGGGGCATGTTTGTCGGCATGGGCAAGTTAGGCCAAAGGAACTGTTTCCACTCTGTGTGTCTCCGTGACACTGTGACTATGTATCAGTGACTCAGTGTCTCCGTGACTCTGTGATACAGGATTATTTTCCTCCAGTTGGTAAATGTTATCCATGCCACAAAGGCAGTCGCGATTTTCTATGTTTATGCTACCAAGCAAAAATATCCTCAAAGCAAATTGAGAATCTCACTTGAAGTGGCCCCCTAACACAAAGAGATAATATTCACAGCACTGTTGATTATTCCAGACATCTTTTATACTTGAAATAAAACAGGCCCTGCACAAGTAATTCTAAAGCTCAAAGTGAATGAGTCATTCCACTGAACCATTTAAGTCATAGAGCAACAATTGAGTGTTATGTCTATGGTGGAGGCAGACGCGATTTCATCAGATAATGCATCTATAGATCCGAATTGTCTGGATACGACAATGGGAAATGTATGTTAAGTAGAATTCGCAGGACCATTTTCATTGCACACGGAGTGTTCGTGAATCAGGCATTGCTACACAGCAACTTAAACTCATGGCCTGCAGGTGGGAGCTGGTTTAGCACAACAAAGCCCAATCAGACCCTTTAGTTCTGCACACGAGCATACGCCTAATACAGAACAACCTCAAACCTGATCAGAAGAGAAGACAGCTGCAAGATAACTCAGCTGCAAGACAAATAACTCACTGTTTAGTATCACGCACAAAAAAGTCAGTGCTCAGAAGTGCAAACAAATAATTCTCCTTTGAGCTGTTTGTGTAACCGCTGGTGATTAGGTTCACTGATTGACCACATTCCAGATAATTCAATGTCATTGTGAGAAGCTGGGCGTTGTGAGACACCGGTCACATTTACTTTTCAATTGGGACTTTCTTTGGAAAATTATGCAAGTAAATATACCAGACCTGGGTGTGGTAAAGGTTATTGAGCAGAACAGGGCAGCATGCTGGCGCAGAGGTATAGTTCTGCCTTATATCGTCAGAGACCCAGATTCAATTCTGACTACGGGTGCTGTCTGTACAGAATTTGTATGTACTCCCCTGTGACCGTGTGGGTTTTCTCCGGGTGCTCTGGTTTCCTCCCGCACTCCAAAGACGTGCAGGGTTGTCGGTTAATTGGCTTCGTAGAAATTGTAAATTGTCTCTTGTGTTAGTATACGGGGTAATCACTGGCCAGTGGGCCGAAGGGCCTGTTTGCACACTGTATCTCTGAATTAAACTAAACTAAATTAAACACTATTATTATTATTATCAGGCAACTGAACCATCCTATCACCAAACTGAGCGCAGTCCTGACCTACCAACTACCTCATTGGTGCCCAAACATTATCTTTATTAGGACTTTACTGCACTTTATCTTGCACTGAACATTATATATTTTATCCTGTATCTGTACATTAAGGATGGCTTGATTGTAGTCAATTATAGTATTTTCGCTGACCGGGCAGCATTCAATAAAAAAGCTTTTCACTGTATCTTGGTGCGCGCGACAATAATAAACAAAACTAAACATCACAAATGTTATAGGTCCCCTAATTCTTGCTATTGAGGGAGTGCAGCGGAGGTTTACAAGGTTAATTCCTGGGATGGCGGGACTGTCATATGCTGAGAGAATGGAGCAGCTGGGCTTGTACACTCTGGGATTTAGAAGGATGAAAGGGAATCTTATTGAAACATGTAAGATTATTAAGGGTTTGGACAAGCTGGAGGCAGGAAACATGTTCCCGATGTTGGGGGAGTCCAGAACCAGGGGCCACAGTTTAAGAATAAGGGGTAAGCCATTTAGTACGGAGATGAGGAAATACTTTTTCGCACAGAGAGTTGTGAGTCTGTGGAATTCTCTGCTTCATTGGAGGTTGGTTCTCTGGATACTTTCAAGAAAGCTTGATAGGGCTCTTAAAGATAACGGAGACAGGGGATATGGGGAGAAGGCAGGAACGGGGTACTGATTGTGGATGATCAGCCATGATCACATTGAATGGCGGTGCTGGCCTACTCCTGCACCTATTGTCTATTGTTATGTGCAGAGGACATAAAAACAGCTCATTATAAACTTATAATCATACACGGAAACTTAGAAGACGGAACCAAGCCCTTCGGCCTAACCCGTCCATGCCGACCAAGATGCCTCATGTAGGCTAGTCTCATTTGCCCACATTTGGTCCATTGCCTGAGTGAGACCACACACAAGCTGGATTCCCTCTTTCAACCATATTCCTTCCTCTGGCATCACAATTGGTAGCTCTTCTTTCCAATCTGACACTTTTTGTCTTTTCATCTCTGGCCCATCTGCCAATAATACCCCCCACCCCCACCACCACCTGTATCCACCTATCACTCACCAGGCTTTACCCACCACCATCAGTCTGAAGAAAGGTTGCGACCCGAAACATCACCCATTCATGTTCTCCAGAGATGCTGCCTGACCCACTGAGTAACATTCGCACTTGATTTTTTTTCCCCTCTAAACTGTTCCTATCTTTGTACCTGCCTTTTAAATTATGTTGTAGTACCTACCTCAACTACCTTCTCTGGCACTTGTTCCATACACCCACCTCCCTCTGTGTGATAAGTTGCCCCTCAGGTTCCTTTTAAATCTTTCCCCTCTCACCTTAAACTTATGGCTCTTGATTCCCCTACTCTGGGTAAAAGACTGTGCATTCGCCCTATCAATTCCCCTCATGATTGTATTCACCTCTGTAATATCTCTCTTCCCTCCATTTCCTCCCACATCCCACCACTAATTTACTTAATGTGTTTAATGTGAAGATAGTTTAATTGTACAGTGCATAAGGCTACTCACTAAATTGCAAACCCACTGTGTATTTATATAGGTCAAAGCTAATTTACAGAAGCTAATTAGCCTACAATCCCACACATCTATGAGATGTGGGAGGAAACCAAAGCATAGAAACATAGACATAGAAACATAGAAACATAGAAAAAAGGTGCAGGAGGAGGCCATTCGGCCCTTCGAGCCAGCACCGTCATTCAATATGATCATGGCTGATCGTCCGCTATCAATAACCCGTGCCTGCCTTCTCCCCATATCCCTTGACTCCACTAGCCCCTAGAGCTCTATCCAACTCTCTCTTAATCCATCCAGTGATTTGACCTCTGGTAGGGAATTCCATAAATTCACAACTCTCTGGGTAAAAAAGTTTTTTCTCAGCTCAGTCTTAAATGACCTCCCCTTTATTCTAAGACTGTGGCCCCTGGTTCTGGACTCACCCAACATTTGGAACATTTTTCCTGCATCTAGCTTGTCCGGTCCTTTTATAATTTTATATGTTTCTATAAGATATCCCCTCATCCTTCTAAACTCCAAGCACTTGGAGGAAACTCACGTGGTCACTGGGAGAACGTGCAAACTCCACACACATGACACCAGAAGTTAGAATTGAACCCGGGTCTCTGGATTGTGAGGCAGCAGATCTACCCGCTGCACCACTGTGCCGCCCTTGATTGGAGTGTCTTTTACAGAATCTTAAAAATTAAGGATGACAGTTCATGTAAACACTGCAAATTCAGCAGTGGCGCTTCAAATTCAGAGGAAAGTGGTACATTATATTTGAGAAGGTGGTGGCAACATGCCCTTTTGAACCACTGCAGTCTTCATGTTCAAAGTATCCTCACCCTGATGTTTTGTAGGGTGGTCCAAGATTTTACCCCAGCAATGATAAAAGAGCAGTAATCGATATTTGGAAACAAAGAACTGTAGATGCTGGTTTACAAATTCATAAGTTCATTCATCATAGGAGTGGAATTAGGCCATTCGGCCCATCACATCTACTCCGCCATTCATCATGGCTGCTTTATCTTTCCCTCTCAACCCCATTCTTCTGCCTTCTCCCCATAAGGCTTGACGTCGTCTGACCCTTGACGTAAAGATACCCAATGACTTGGCCTCCACGGCCGTCTGTGGGGCAATGAATTCTACAGATTCACCACCCCCTCCTCACTAGACCTACAGTACTACACATAAATACAATCAAGTCACACATGTAGCAAGCTCCAGTGAAAAGCTTTGTTTTGCATACTATCCAATCCTATCCATGCCAACCCTCTCTGGCCAAAGAAATTCCTCGTCATCTCATTTCTAAAGGTAGGTTAGCATCTATTATTCTGACACAAAAAAAGTCACAAAGTGCTGGAATTACTCAGCGGGTCATGCAACATCTCTGGAGAACATGGATAGATGACGCTTGGGGTCTTGACTCTTATGAGAAAAAAGTGGAACATTCTGTATCTTAGTTTGCATTCGGACTGAAACAGTTAAACGCTGGTGATTAATAGGCATTTGCATTGAATGTAATAAAGGTTATGCGTTTGCAAAGAAAAGATCTGTTTAATTACTTGGTAAGCCATCTGTGCTCAGCACAAGCAGTCTTTTGCTACACGGAGACTTTTGGAAACCGCCTCTGCACTTTTAGAAGGAAGCCATCTGGAAAAGCAAGACTCTTTTTCAACCAGTTTTACAAGACAGCTGGACACTTGGGATGTGAT
The DNA here is from genome assembly GCA_035221665.1 of Okamejei kenojei. Classification (NCBI taxonomy): domain Eukaryota; kingdom Metazoa; phylum Chordata; class Chondrichthyes; order Rajiformes; family Rajidae; genus Okamejei; species Okamejei kenojei. The sequence continues at coordinate 28,313,881 of CM069136.1, forward strand.
ATTATATTCAACGAGCTGCACAGTTCCGTTTCGTAAAGACTTCTTAGGTAGAGATGGAATTGCAAGACTGTGGTCTGTGAGACCAAGATCCATATGTTCGTCTGAGTAGTTACACACATAAACATCTATCAGGTCTCCCCTTGGCCTCTAGTACGCCAGAGAAAACAATCCAAGTGTGTCCAAATAACCATCTCAGCAGAGGTCAATGTGGGCTTTGTGCCAAGACCCGATTGTGAATAAGACGTTGGACAGCGACCAAAGTCAATGGAAACAAGAGAACGAGCCTTTGTCACTATTTCCTCTCATTTGCCAATCATTTCCTCCCCCCCCAGCTCCCTTGCAATCACCTATCATTGATACAGGACATAGACTGCACAGGAACAGGCCCTTTGGCCCACAATGTCTGTGCCCAACATGATGCCAAGTTAAACTAATCCCATCTGCTTGTACTATGAAAGAAAACTGGCAGGGAACATAAAAACTGACTGCAAAAGTTTTTATAGATATGTGAAGAGAAAGAGATTAGTTAAAATAAATGTAGGTCCCTTGCAGTCAGAAACAGGTGAATTGATCATGGGGAACAAGGACATGGCAATCCAAGTGAATAACTACTTTGGTTCTGTCTTTACTAAGGAAGACATAAATAATCTGCCGGAAATAGCAGGGGACCGGGGGTCAAATAAGATGGAGGAACTGAGTGAAATCCAGGTTAGCCGGGAAGTGGTGTTGGGTAAATTGAACGGATTAAAGGCCGATAAATCCCCAGGGCCAGATAGTCTGCATCCCAGAGTACTCAAGGAAGTAGCCACAGAAATAGTGGATGCATTAATGATAATTTTTCAAAACTCCTTAGATTCTGGGGTAGTTCCTGAGGATTGGAGGGTAGCTAATGTAACCCCACTTTTAAAAAAAAGGAGGGAGAGAGAAATTACAGACCAGTTAGTCTAACATCAGTAGTGGGTAAACTGCTAGAGTCAGTTATTAAAGATGGGATAGCAGCACATTTGGAAAGTGGTGAAATCATTGGACAAAGTCAGCATTTACGAAAGGAAAATCATGTCTGACAAATCTTACAGAATTTTTCGAGGATATAACTAGTAGAGTGGGTAAGGGAGAACCAGTGTATGTGTTATATCTAGACTTTCAGAAGGCTTTCGACAAGGTCCCACATAAGAGATTAGTATACAACCTTAAAGCACACGGTATTGGGGGTTCAGTATTGATGTGGATAGAGAACTGGCTGGCAGACAGGAAACAAAGGGTAGGAGCAAACGGGTCATTTTCAGAATGGCAGGCAGTGACTAGTGGGTTACCGCAAGGCTCAGTGCTGGGACCCCAGCTATTTACAATATATATTAATGATTTGGACGAGGGAATTGAATGCAACATCTCCAAGTTTGCGGATGACACTAAGCTGGGGGGTAGTGTTAGGTGTGAGGAGGATGCTAGGAGGCTGCAAGGTGACTTGGACAGGCTGGGTGAGTGGGCAAATGCATGGCAGATGCAGTATAATGTGGATAAATGTGAGATCATCCACTTTGGTGGCAAAAACAGGAGGGTAGACTATTATCTGAATGATGTCAGATTAGGAGATGCAACGAGATGTGGGTGTCATGGTACACCAATCATTGAAAGAAGGCATGCAGATGCAGCAGGCAGTGAAGAAAGCAAATGGTATGTTAGCATTCATAGCGAAAGGATTTGAGTATAGGAGCAGGGCAGGCACGTGCCGTCAGGGTAGGCAAGGTGGGCAGTGCCTACCCTGACTAAAATTATAAAATGGTAATTATTTTATATATAAATATAATATATATAAAATATATATAAAACATATATAAAATGGTCATAAATAGTAAAGTCATGGGAGAATTATGCCTCCCTAAGAGATCAATCTCTTAGGGAGGCATAGTTCTCCCGTGCCTTTTATCAGCAGTACGTTTTAAAGTATCAGGTACTCACGTGCCGTCGACGCTGCTTCAAGCCATCAGTGGGAACGGTCCGTAAAGGCAGCTGAAACTCTGCCTTTACACTGTGAACTGCGTGCATGTGCTGCGTTGTGCACTGTGCATGCGCACCAGCCTACTGCGCATGCGCAAGTTTCTTAGCGGGATTTTCAACAGTGGATAGTGATTACCTGAAGCGTTTCACGAAGCAACCTTATGGATATTTTTGCTGCAGAATGGATTTTGTGCACAAATAATATGGTAAGTAATTTTTTTTTAGCTATATGTTTTTAAATACTTTATTAAGTGATAGGACCTATTGAAAACAAATTACATGATAAAAGTCGAGAGAACAATCTGCGCATGCGCGGTTTCCACGATTTAAAAATAGCCGAATGACAGTTCACCGGTGAGGGAACAGTGTGCGCATGCGCGGTTTTCAAGGTTTAAAAAAAGCCGACTGACAGCTCACCGGGGAGCGAATAATCTGCGCATGCGCGGTTTTCAAGATTTTTAAAAGCCACTGCCTACCCTGGCTGATTATTCACGGCACGTGCCTGGAGCAGGGAGGTTCTACTGCAGTTGTACAGGGTTTTGTTGAGACCACACCTGGAGTATTGCGTACAGTTTTGGTCTCCAAATCTGAGGAAAGATATTCTTGCCATAGAGGGGGTACAGAGAAGGTTCACCAGACTGATTCCTGGGATGTCAGGACTTTCATATGAGGAAAGACTGGATAGACTCGGCTTGTACTCGCTAGAATTTAGAAGACTGAGAGGGGATCTTATAGAAACTTACAAAATTCTTAAGGGGTTAGGCTAGATGCAGGAAGATTGTTCTCGATGTTGGGGAGGTTCAGAACAAGGGGTCACAGTCTAAGGATAAGGGGGAATTCCTCTAGGACTGAGATGAGGAAAACATTTTTCACACAGAGAGTGGTGAGTCTCTGGAATTCTCTGCCACAGAAGGTAGTTGAGGCCAGTTCATTGGCTATATTTAATAGGGAGGTAGATGTGGCCATTGTGGCTAAAGTGATCAGGGGGTATGGAGAGAAGGCAGGTACAAGATCCTGAGTTGGATGATCAGCCATGATCATATTGAATGGCGGTGCAGGCTCGAAGGGCCGAATGGCCTACTCCTGCACCTATTTTCTATGTTTCTATGTTTCTATGATCCATATCCGTCCATTCCCTGCACTAAAAGCTTTCAGGCACCCAACGCCTTCAGTGTACAAAAAACATATCTCACTTTAAATTTTCCTCCTCCTGCCCTAAAACTCTGATGTTGCTGAGAAAATAATCCAGGTCTGTCCAACCTCTCCCTCTCGCTAATACCCCCTAATCCATCCACCATTCTGGTGAACCTCCTCGACATCCTTTACAAGCCCTCCACTTCCTTCCTGTAATGGGGCGACCAGAACTGCACGCAATACCCCAAATGCAGCCGAACCCAAGTCCAATAAAGCGGCATCATGACCTCTTGCCTCGTATACTCAATGCCCCGACCTATTAAAGCAAGCATACCATCTACCTTCTTTACTGCTCTGTCTACTTGTGATGCCATTTGCTAGGCTTTGTCCTACCCCTACCTCTCTCATCCATCTTTCTCCCCAACTCCATTAGTCTGAAGAAGGAAACGGACCCGAAATGTTGTCTGTTCATTCCCATCACAGATACCGCCAAACGCACTGAATTCTTCAAGCACTGTTTAGTTTAGTTTAAAGATACATCACAGAAACAGGCCCTTTGGCCACAGAGTCTACACTGACCAACCATCACCCGTACACTAGCACTATCCTACACACTAGGGACAATTTATAGTAGGCAATTAACCTACAAACCTGCACATCTTTGGAATGTGGGAGGAAACCGGAGCACCCAGTGGAAACCCACACGGTCACAGAGTCAATCTATAAACACCACACTGACAGCACCCATAGTCAGAAGCAAACCCGGGTCTCTGGCACTTTAAGGCAGCAACTCCACTACTGCCCACTTTGTTTCAACCAAAGTCATTGGTTGGAGAAACATAACTGTATGTACGTGTACAACTTCAGAATTATATGATCATTGACATGTAGGCATCTTACCACTCTTGGGACAAGATATTGCGTAACTACCACAATACAAACTAACCAGTAGGCTGGAAATAGATAATTACAATAAATACATTTTCTGAAGATTTCTTTCTGGGTAGCTAATTTTCCTGATTAGCTTGCAGGAAAAGTTGTTCCACAAATTCCAAGCAACATAGATAACTTGGAAAGAGCTGATCAAGGTTGTACTGTAAATGTTCTTCCCACAAATCGCCTTTGACTTTGGGCAGATTAGGGCCTGAGCTGTAGCGAGAGGTTGGGCAGGCTAGGACTTTATTCCTTGGAGCGCAGGAGGCTGAGGGGTGATCTTATAGTGGTGTATAAAATCATGAGGGGAATAGATAGGGTGAATGCACTGTCTTTTATCTAGGGTAGGGGAATCACGGGGATAGAGGTTTTAAGGTGAGAGGAAAAAGATTTTGTAGGATCCTGAGAGGTAACTTTTTCACTCAGAGAGTGTTGGGTATGGTCCCTAACCAAAACGTCACCTGCCCTTTTTCTCCAGACTGTGGAAGCTCCTTTAGATATGTAAAAAGGAAAAGATTAGTGAAGACACATGTAGGTGCCTTAGAAGCCTGTCCCACTTGCGAATTTTTCGGCAACTGCCGGCATCGTATCAGGATCGCCAAAAGATTTTGAACATTTCAAAATCCAGCGGCAACAATAAAAAGTTGCGACACTTGAAAAAACATTGTGTGTCAATGCGTCATCACGCCTCATTACGCAGCAAATTTTTCAATGACCTGATACGTCAGTCAATGATGCCGGCAGTCGCCGAAAAAAATCGCCAAATGGGACAGGCCCTTTACAGTCAGAGACAGGTGAATATATAATGCGAAACAAGAAAATGGCTGAACAGTTAAATACTTTGGTTCTGTCTTCACTAAGGAAGACACGAACAATCTCCCAGAAATACTAGGGGACTATTTAGTGGGAGGGAGGAACTGAACGGGACCCACATCAGTCAGGAAATGGTGTTAGGTAAACTGTTGGGATTGAAGGCAGATAAATCCCCAGGACATGATGGTCTGCATCGCAGAGTACTCAAGGACGTGCATTGTAGATGTAAATCGTGTAAATCGTAGATGCATTGGTGATTATTTTCCAATGTTCTTTCGACTCTGGATCAGTTCCTGTGGACTGGAGGGTAGCCAATTTAACTCCACTTTTTAAGAAAGGAGGGAGAGAGAAAATGGGGAATTATAGGCCAGTTATCCTTACATTGGTAGTGGCGAAGATGTTGGAGTCAATGATTAAAGATGTTATAACAGCACATTTGGAAAGCAGTGATAAGATCGGTCAAAGTCAGCCTGGATTAATGAAGGGGAAATCATAAAAGACTAATCTTCTGGAATTTTTTGAGGATGTAACAAGTAGAATGGATAAGGGAGAGCCATTGGATGTGGTGTATCTGGACTATCAAAAAGCCTTTGATAAGGTTCCACACAAGAGATTAGTGTGCAAAATTAGAGCACATGGTATTGGGGGTAGGATATTGACATGGGTAGAGAACGTGTTGGCAGACAGGAAGCAAAGAGTAGGAATTAACAGGTCCTTTTCAGAATGGCAGGCAGTGACTAGTAGGGTGCCACACGGCTCAGTGCTGGAACCCCAGTTATTTACAATATATATTAACGATTTAGATGAGGGAATTAAATGTGACATCTCCAAAGCTGGGTGCCAGTGTGAGCTGCGAGGAGGATGCTATGAGGCCGACTTGGATAGGTTGGGTGAGTGGGCAGATGCATCGCAGATACAGTATAATGTGGATAAATGTAAGGTTATCCACTTTGGTGGCAAGAACAGGAAGGCAGATTATTATCTGAATGGTGTCAGATTAGGAAAAGGGAAGGTGCAACGAGACCTGAGTGTGCTTGTACATCAGTCACTGAAATTAAGCATGCAGGTACAGCAGGCAGTGAAGAAAGCTAATGGCATGTTGGCCTTTATTGCGAGAGGATTTGAGTTTAGGAGCAAGGAGGTCTTACTGCAGTTGTGCAGGGCCCAGGTGAGACCGCACCTATAGTATTGTGTGCAATTTTGGTTTCCTAATTTGAGGAAGGACATTATTGCTATTGAGGGGTAGGTTCACCAGGTTAATTCCCGGGATGGCTGGACAGATATATGATGAAAGAATGGGTCGAGTGGGATTGTATTCATTGGAATTTAGAAGGATGAGAGGATAGAAACATATCTCATAGAAACATATACAATTCTTAAAGGATTGGACAGACTAGATGCAGGAAAAATGTTCCCGATGTTGGGGGTGTCCAGAACCAGGGGTCACAGGTTAAGAATAAGGGGTCGGCTATTTAGGACAGAGATGAGGAAAAACCTTTTCACCCAGAGAGTTGTGAATCTGTGAAATTCTCTGCCACAGAAGGCAGTGGAGGCCAATTTACTGGATGTTTTCAAGAGAGAGTTAAATTGAGCTCTTAGGGCTAACGGAATCAAGGCATATGGGGAAAGAGCAGGAACAAGGTACTGATTTCAGATGATCAGCTATGATCATATTGAATGGCGGTGCAGGGTCGAAGGGCTGAATTGCCTATTCCTGCACCTATTTTTCTATGTTTCTAAGCTACCTGACCCGCTGAGTTACTCCTGCACTTTGTGTCTTTATTTGAAAACAAACATCAGCCATCCCTCGTTTCTACTGCAAAAGGAAGTAGTTGTGACTGGTACAATAACAACACGTAAAATATATTTGGACAAGTACATGTATAGGAGAGGTTTAGAGGTATAAGGGCCAAATGCAGGCAGGTGGGACTAGTGTAGATGGAACATGTTGGGCAGAAGGCTGCATCGTAGATGTGTGGAGGCACAAGAAAATACAGATAGTCATAGAATCATAGAGTGATGCATGGAAACAGGCCCTTCGGCCCATCTTGCCCACACCGGTTAACATGTCCCTGCTACACTAGTCTCACCTGCCTGCATTTGGTCCATATCCATCCAAATCCGTCTTATCCATGTACCTGTCCAACTGTTTCTTAAGATGCTGGAAACTTGAACATATTGGTTGGCATGGGCAAGTTGGGCCGAAGGGCCTGTTTCCATGATGAATGACTCTTTGACTCAATGGTATGTTTGCACTGGCATTGTAGGCCAACGGGCCTGTTTCTGTGCTGCACTGTTCTATGTTCTCAACCCAAGCTGTCATCTTCAACGACCTATGAGCATTCAGTGAAAAAATGCTGGAAATATTCAGCTTAAGCTGAGAGACAGTCGATGCTTCAGGTCCATGACCTTTCATCAGTTCTTCCATGTGTCACCAAGTACTGACTGCCTTGTACCACTACATCATATGATGATTCACATTCACAATTGCTGCTCCAACACCCTTCATTAAAGAACACCGTCCAATTAATTTGTTTCCATTCAATAATTTATTTAACCTATGGTTCTCAATGCAAAAACTAACGTGGTCCTTCCCAGGTTTCACCAATACCATTCATGCAAAACACACTAACCTGTAGTTAACAGGTCTCTCTCTCCTTCTCACGCTATCATATCCACTCTCCCCCTCTCCTCTCCTCTCTCTCTCACTCTCTCTTCCCTCCCCCTCCCTCCCTTTCTTCTCTATCCTTTCTCTCCTCACCTCCCTTTCTCTCTCCCGCTTTCTTCCTGTCTCACGTTCTCTGCCTCTCTCCCCCTCTTTGTTCTCCTTTGCCTCATCTCCTCCCCTCTCATTTATCTGTTTTATTCTATTACTTTTGTCACCCACAGAGCTCCAACTTTGATCATTCATTGTTTCCACTGGATGGGAAAGCGCCTGGTTTGAACCGCACAGCTTGCACCTTAAAGGCTTGCCATTGCTTATTTGCTTTAATTTTTGCCACTCTGTGTTTCCAGGGCACCTGTGTTGGACCCATTACACCAATTATTTGCTTCACTTCCAGATATTTCCACGATTTAATTTTCTTTGATCCTCTCCAAAGTTATTTTAAACCCGATTATATTACGATTGTTGTTACTGAGATGTCTAACTATTTTAACACCTTGAAAATACCTTATTTCGTATAGTTTAAACTTTGGAGAGGTCCAGCAGAGATTTATCAGAATGATAGACACAAAAAGCTGTAGTAACTCCGCAGGTCAAACAGCATATCTGGAGAAAAGCATAGGTGATGTTTCGGGCGAGGCCCTTCTTCAGTCTGAACGTCGCCTATTCCTTTTCTCCAGAGATGCTGTCTTACCTGCTGAGGTACTCCAACTTTTTGTGTCTATCTTTGGTTTAAACTAGCATCTTCCATTCCTTCCTATATACTTTACCAGAATGATGCCTGGATTAGGGGCTATTAGCTACAGGGAGAGGTTGGACAGACTTGGATTGTTTTCTCTGGAAAGTCAGAGGCTGCTAAAAATATATAAAATAATGAGAGGCATAAATAGGACAGTCAAAACCTCTTTGCCAGGGTAAAATTGTCAAATACCCGAGGGCAGAGCTTTAAGATGAGAGGGATAAAGCTTCATCAGTCTGAAGAAGGGTCTCCACCCGAAACCTCGCCCACTCCTTCTCTTCAGTGATACTGCCTCACCCACTGAGTTACTCCAGAATTATGTGTCTACCAAGCTTAAAGGAGATGTGCAGGGCAAGCTTTTTTAAACAGAGGGAGGTGGGAGACTGGTACATGCTGCCAGGGATGGTGATTGAGGCAAATACAATGGAGGCATTTAAGAGGTATTTTGATGGACACTATAAAATACGTCGGTCAATTTTCTATTATATCTATTACATAAATTGGCTAGATCCATCGGTCATTTTTTCCCTCTTTTCTGTATTTTCTTAAGACATTGAAGGTGACTATTTTGGCCAATTTAGACTCTGCTGGTTCTCTGGACAATCCCTTTGCCCATTAATTCTCCCCATCACCTAGTCTCTCCACATTTTTAGGTTTAAGATTATTATTGTCACCTGTACCGCTGTGCAGTGAAAAGCTTTATTTTGCATATTATCCAATCAAATGAGACAACACTATGTATAAATAGACAATAGACAATAGGTGCAGGAGTAGGCCATTTGGCCCTTCGAGCCAGCACCGCCATTCAGTGTGATCATGGCTGATCATCCCAAATCAGTACCCCGTTCCTGCCTTCTCCCCATAACAATACAATCAAGTTAAACTCAAGTACAACAGGTAGGGCAAGGGGGAAGATACAGAGTGTAGAATATACTGTAGTTCTCAGCATTGTAGTGCATCTGTTCCAGAGACAAAGTTCTATGTCCGCAATGGGGTTGAGGTGAATCGGATAGTAGCCTAACTTATGGAAGGATCATTCAGAAGCCTGATAACAGAGGGGAAGAACCTTTTCCTGAGACTGATGGTGCGCTTTCAAACTTCTGTAGGGAGAAGAAGAAATGGCGGGGGTGGGACACATCTTTGATTATGTTGGCTGCTTTCCCGACGCAGCGTGAAGTGTCGATGGAGTCACTGGTGGGGCATCTGGTCTATCTGATGGACTGGTCTACATCCACAACTCTCTTCAATTTCTTGGGCAGAGCTGTTGCCAAACGAAGCTGTGATACATCTTGACAGTATGCTTTCTACGGAGCATCTGTGGAGGTTTGCGTGAGTCATCTTCATCAATTCCCTGATCTATCCCACACCCACACTGGGCAATTTATGGAGGCCAATTAACTTATCACCACCTCCGTCTTTGGAACGTGGGAAGATACCAGAGTGGCAGTAAACCCATGCATTCATGCAAACTCCATGCAATCTCGAACCAAGAGCTCTGCTGGCCATTGCACACACACTTCTCCCATTCACTGGGAACATCAGTAATAGAAAACTCCTCCACGCTAGTCTCTTCCACACTGACTAGAGCAATAGAGTAATATAGCATGTAAACATGCCCCTTGGCCATAAGGTCATAAGTGATAGGAGTAGAATTAAGCCATTTGGCCCATCAAGTCTACACCGCCATTCAATCATGGCTGATCTATCTCTTCCTCCTTACCTCATTCTCCTGCCTTCTCCCCATAACCTCGGACACCTGTACTAATCTAAAGTCTATCTATCTCTGCCTTAAAAATATCCACTGACAGCCTCTGCAGCCTTCTGTGGCAAAGAATTCCACAGATAAACCACCCTCTGCCTTAAGAGCCATTTCAAGTCAAGTCAAGTCAAGTCAAGTCAAGTCAGTTTATTGTCGTGTGTCCCAGATAGGACAATGAAATTCTTGCTTGCTGCAGCACAACAGAATATTGTAAACAGAAATACAGAACAGTTCAGTGTGTCTACATAGCATAGACCATATATATATATATATATATATATATATATATACACATGTAAATAAACAGATAAAGTGCTATAGGCTGTTATTGTTCAGAGTTTGTTTGATGACGAGTTTACTAGCCTGATGACTGTGGGGAAGCAGCTGTTCCTGAACCTGGATGTACCAGATTTCAGGCTCCTGTACCTTCTACCTGATGGCAGCAGAGAGATGAATGTGTGGCCAGGATGATGTGGGTTCTTGATAATGTTGGCAGCCTTTTTGAGGCAGCGACAGCGATAGATCCCTTCGATGGTGGGGAGGTCAGAGCCGATGAACCTGTGCAAGTGCCTTTTAAATATGACCACCATTGTGGACCAGATATCAAATAATGACGGGATGGAGTACAGGAAGGAGATTAAGATCCTCTTGTCGAGACAGCAACCTTTCTCTCAATGTCAGCAAGACAAAGGAGATAGTGATCGACTTCAGGAAGAAAACGCATACCCCAGGTGGCATTGACAGTGTCGAAGTAGAAATTCCCAAGAGTAAATATCATCAACAACCTCTCCTGGACCACCCATATTGAAGCAACGGCCAAGAAAGCCCACCGCGCCTCAACTTCCTTAGAAGGCTTCAGAAGTCCCCAACCACCCTCAGCAACTTCTATAGATGCTCCGTGGAAAGCATTTTATCAGGATGAATCACAGCCTGGTTTGGGAACAGCACCATTCAAGAGCACAATAAATTGCAGCAAATTGTGGACACAGCCCAGACCATCACGCAAACCGACCTCCCTCCACAACTAGAGAGCAGTCCTAAATTACTAGCCACCTTATTGGGGACCCTCAATTATCTTTTATCGGACTTTACCGGCTTTATCTTGCACTAAACATTATTCCCTTATTATGTACCTGAACGCTCCAAATGGCTCGATTGTAATCATATATTTTCTTTCCACTGACTGGTTAGCACGCAACGAAAGCTTTTCATTGTACGTTAGTACATGTGGCAATAAACTAAACTAAACTAAAAGTACCCGCCTCAATTACCTTCTCTGGCATTTCATTCCATATACCCACTACCCTAGGACTCAATGCTTCCAGTAGTAATATAATCATACAGCACAGATACCGGCCATTCAACCCAACTTGCCTATGCCGACCAAGCTGTTTCATCTACACTAGTTCCACCTGCCCGCATTTGGCCCATGTTTCTCTAAATGTTTCCTATGCATGAACCTATCCAAGTGCCTTTTAAATGTTGTTATAGTACCTGTGTCAGCTATCTCCTCCGGCAGCTTGTTCCATGTACCCACCACCTTAGTTTAAAGTATTTCCCATTTTCCACCTTCAATACATTTCAGCTCACTCAAAGCAAGGCTGTGCTAAAGATAATTATAGTTGACTATAGTTGACTATTATTTTTTGGCTACCAATCCTAACAGATGCAACCCTTGGATGAACCCCAATGGTTAGGAACGGCACATTCAAGAGCACAGCAGTAGAGTTGCTGCCTCACAGCGCCAGAGACACTGGTTCAAATCTGACTACGGGTGCTGTCTGTACCTTTGTACGGAGTTTGAACGTTCTCCTTGTGATCGTGTGGGTTTTCTCCAGCTCCTCAGGTTTCCTCCCACACTCCAAAGACGCGCACATTTGCAGTTTAATTGGCTTTCATAAAATTGTAACATATCCCTAGAGTGTAGGATGATGTCAGTGCATGGGTGGTCGGCGTTGACTCATTGGGCACAAGGGCCTGTTTCTGCACTATATCTCTAAAGTAAAGTCTAACCCATTCTTGTGATAATAGGATATCAGGCCCTTCAGCCCAACTCAACCTTGCTGAATAAGATGCCCCATATATACGAGTCCCACCTATCCACGTTCGGCAAATATCCCTCCAAACCTTTTCCACTCTTGAGTTTCGATTGCAAAACATATGAATTCATTTAAAAAGCCACTGAAGAAATTCTGTGTGTCCATCATTTTATTTTTGCACATCAGGCTCAGAATCATAGTCACAGCATGGAAAGATGCCCTTCAGCCTAAGCTGTCCACACCAACCACCATGTCCCATTTTGATTAACAAAAGGGTAACTCAGAGGGTCAGGCAGCACCCCTGTTGAACATGGACAGGTGGTGATTCGGGTCTGAAGAAAGGTCTTGACGCATAACGTCAACTGTGAGTCTGAGGAACAGTTGACCCTAAACACCACCTATCCATGTTCTCCAGAGATGCTGCCTGACCCGTTGAGTTACTCCAGCACTCTGTGTCCTTCTGTGTAAACCAGCATCTGCAGTTCCTTGTTTCTACAACAGGTGATTGATATTGACCCTGGATTTCCAATGTTCCCACAAGGATATAGTCACAACTTCAAACTCTTTATGGTTTGGCCCTGTGCAGTTGTACTGACTTGGGATCTGTGCCTCCACCTGGGGATCAGCAATTGACTATTACTCTGTCTACAGTTTATTTCCCTTTGAATGTGATTGCTTATCTCTCTGTATGACAAAGTGAGTCTCTAAGATAGACGGTAAAATCATGGGTTGATTGCTGTTCAAATAACATTATGCAATATATGTGTTTGTCAAGGCCTGCTGGATCTCCCGGGTTGCTAGCCCTTCTTCCCATTCCCATACTGACTTTTCTGTCTTGGGCCTCCTCCTCTGCCAGGGTTTATTGTTTATTTTTTTGCAATGGACTGAATGGGTTAATATATATGAAGAACCTTTCTTGCTTTAGTTTAGTTTAGTTTATTGTCACCTGTTCCAAGGTAGAGTGAAACACGTTTGGTGTGTCAACGGAAAGATTATACATGATTACAGTCAAGCCATCCACGGTGCACAGATACGGGATAAAAGGGATAAAGTTTTGTGCAAGATAAAGTCTAGTAAAGTCGGATAGTTGTAGAGTCTCCACTGAGATAGATGGGAGGTCAGGAGCACTCTCCGGTTAGTGATAGGATGGCTCCGTTGCCTGATAACAGCTGGGAAGAAACTGTTCCTGAATCTGGAGGTGTGCGTTTTCACACTTCAGTACCTGCTTGTTTTAGAACCGCAGCGACCAATTCTGAATATCCAGCAGGGTTTTTTTTTTTTTTTTAAGTGTCATATAGGGTGGAAACGGACCCTTTGACTCAACTTGCCCACACCAACCAATATGCCCCATCTACGCTAGACCCACCTGCCTGCGTTTGCCCCATATCCCTCCAAACCTGTCCTACCCATGTACCTGTCTAAACGCTGCTTACACGTTGCGATAGTCCCTACCTCAACTACCTCCTCTGGCAGCTCGTCCCATCCACCCATCACCCTTTGGGTAACAGTTACCCTTCGGGTTCTTATTAAATCCCCCCCCCCCCCCCCTCACCCCCCCTCACCTTAAACCCATGTCCTCTGGTTCTCGACTCCCTTACTCGAGTACCTGCATCGACAACCTCCCCCTCAGCTCGTTCCATTCACTGTCCGTGTGAGAAAGTTATACTCTGGGGAATGGAACGCTTCCTGTTGAGAATGTATGTGCTGGTATGTTAGCAACAAACTCACGCTTTTTTATTGCAGATGGACTTCTGATGCCAGTTTCTACATGTGCTGAAATATTTCTTTTTAGTTCCGACCACTTGTTGAAGGGCGCACACGTTAGGTCTGCAAATAGAAAGGGGGGAAAAAACGAAAATATGAATCGGGGGGTAACTGACAGCGAGAGATGAACGGATCGGACAAACCATTCCCAGGATCGATCTCAAAAACGTTAAAGAAACAGCCCAGAAGACAGAATGATGGCAAAATGAACTACAGCACCTGTAGTTCCTCGTCGCTGTCCTTACAGCACAGGCACAAGGAACTGCAGATGCTGGAATCTCGAGCATAAGACACAGTGCTGGAGGAACTCAGCGGGTCAGGCAGCATCTGTGGAGGGAATGGACAGACGATGTTTAGGGGTCGGGACTCTTCTTCAGACAGTGACACTTCTAATTCAACCTGAAGAAGGGTCGCCACATTAGTAAACATGATCTCATTCCCATTCCCTCCACAGAGGTTGCCTGACCCGCTGAGTTCCTCCAGCACATTGTTTCCCCAAAGTGAATTTTAACGTTTTTAAGTTAGTTTAATGCAAGCGGCGGAGAGTTCTCGCTCAGTCCGTGCCTCCTTTAATTTCCAGGTGCTTTCTTACCCCTTGTCCTTCGCTCTGATGCGGCTGTGCATGACTATTTTGTCATAGTAAGATGAATCTGCCTGGTCCAAGGATGTGATAACAAAGAGGCTGGATATGGCTACAAAGAGGAGCTTCATCTCTGACTGCCGTGTGAGCCTCGCTGCTATGAAGTGGTGCTGTCCCAGATGAAGCAGAAGCTTTTATGGGGAGGGTTGAACTGGGAGGGGGATCGCCTTTGACCGACACGACACAACACAACGCCCAGTCAACGAGCGGGGAGATGACGGAGATCAGGCACAGTTAAACTCCTGAACCTCCGCCGTCTAATTAACCAGCAGCTTTCCCATTCACTCCCACTGTTAAAACACAAGGCAAGGTGTTAGAGGAGTTCAGCGCGCACAGGGAACCGTGGATGCCGCTGTGTATTGTGCTCAAGGTGACACTATCCGCATTTCTCTGTGTCTACAACTCATGTTAAGGTGCGTGGGCACCGATTCACATAAACCAGAATCTGCTTGGAAAAGGCGCGAGTTGTGAACTCACCGAATGGACAACTGCTGATTAAGATCCTGCTTAACTCTGACAAAGATTAGATTTGAAGCAACCAGGGTCATTTCCCCAGACTTATATCCGAACTGTGAACAGTCCATTGTGAAGTTGCTTCATTTCAGGTACCCCATACTTTATTATGGAATTTGAAGAAGGGTCTCGACGCCTATATCGATGTTCTTCAGAGATGCTGCCCCACCCGCTGAGTTACTCCAACACTTTGTGTAAACCTGCACCTGCAGTTAGTTCCTTATCTCTACCTTTATTATTGGGATTCATGTCTAAAACCAAAATAGTCTAAAATAAATGGTGAAAAGAAATGGTTAAACAATATTCTGCAAAGAATATTATGCAAAATGTCTAAAGTAGGGTCCCGACCCGAAGCATCGTCTGCCCATTCCCTCCACATATGCTGCCTCCAGCACTTTTTGTCTTTTAAATAGACTCTAATTTATTTTTACTCATCAGCCAGCATTGTTGCAAACGTAACATAGCGCTGGAAGAAAGTTTGGATTGTGACTTTTTGTTGAATGTAAAACTATTTACGATCAACTTGGATTTTGGTCAACTTGGTTCAACTTCGCCCTTCAACATGTGTACTAGTTTGGACAACTTGGTCTTGGATTTTTATTTTGCATTGTTCAAGGTTTCGCATCTGGCAAACAACGTGAGCGCTTACAGCTGTTAAAAATACACACCGTGAAACATTTGCAATGATTATTTCAGTGGGTTACATTTGCAGTTTATTTCCTTTTTTCGGTCGAAACTGTTTAGCTGTGGGATCTTGCAACAGCTTGAAACTATCTCCCTCTACTGGCTAAAGATACAACTGCAACAGTTAAATTTCAAGCCTTCCTTGCAAACCGAGTTTGCCAAATTTTCATTTCCGTCTCCAATTAAAATATAAGATACACTGATGTCTGCTCTCAGTCATAATAACTGAAAGGGATATCAGAATAGATAAGTTAAGGTTCCCCATGTAGTTTGCATTCATGTATCTCTTCGTTTTCACCTCATCCCCAGCTAACAATGAACCATTGTGGGCTCCACCCTTTGCTGGTCATTTGTTGCCAGCTCTGATTTGTTATGGCCTTTTCCTACCTCCAGCCCCCCTCCCACTTACAAACTGAAGTGGTTCTGACCGGAAAAATCACCCATCCTTTTTTTCCAGAGCTGTTGCCTGACCTGCTGGGAAAGACATTCTTGCCATAGAGGGAGTACAGAGAAGGTTCAGCAGACTGATTCCTGGGATGGCAGGACTTTCATATGAAAAAAAACTGGATAGACTCGGCCTGTACTCGCTAGAAATTAGAAGAATGAGGGGGGATCTTGTAGAAACTTACAAAATTCTTAAGGGGACAGGCTAGATGCAGGAAGATTGTTCCTGATGTTGGGGAAGTCCAGAACAAGGGGTCACAGTTTAAGGATAAGGGGGAAGTCTTATAGGACCGAGATGAGAATTTTTTTTTCACACAGAGAATGGTGAATCTGTGGAATTCTCTGCCACAGAAAGTAGTTGAAGCCAGTTCATTGGCTGTATTTAAGAGGGTGTTAAATGTGGCCCTTGTGGCTAAAGGGATCGGGGGTATGGAGAGAAGGCAGGTACAGGATACTGAGTTGGATGATCAGCCATGATCGTATTGAATGGTGCTGCAGGCTCGAAGGGCCGAATGGCATACTCCTGCACCTATTTTTCTATGTTTCTCTGTTTCTATGTTATTCCAGCACTTTATGTCTATCTTCTTGTAGTTTGACAACTAAAGGACCAGAGGGCATAGCTTTATGGTGAGAGCTCCCTGAAATGGCCGCACATGTGGATACAGAAGGTGTGCTTGCCTTCATAGATCGGGGCATAAAGTCACGATGCAGCTTTATAAGACCTTTGGTTAGGTTGCATTTGGAGTATTGTGTGCAGTTGCGTGCAATTACAGGAATGATGTGGAGGCTTTGGAAAGGGTGCATTGGAGGTTTACCAGAATGATACCTGGATTAGGGAGTTTTAGCTACAGAGGTTGGACAGACTTCTATTTTTTTCTGAAGCATTGGACATTGAAGAGACACTTGATAGAAGTGTATAAAATTATGAGAGGCATAGAAAGGGTTGACAGTCAGAACCTTTTTCCCAGGGTGTAAATATCAAAGACTAGAGGACGTAGCTTTAAGGTGAAAGGGGAAAGGTTTAAAAGTGTGGTGTAGGGCAGGTGTTTTGACACGGATGTGCCTGCAATGTGTTACCAAGAGTGGTGGTGGCGGCAGATACAATAGTGATGTTTAGGAGGCTTTTAGATACGTACATTAATACACAGGGAGTGGAGGGATATGAATCAGGTGCAGGCAGATGAGATTAGTTTATCTTGGCATCATGTTTGGCACATACATTGTGGGCTGGAGGCCTGTTCCTGTGCTGTACTGCCTCACAGCACCAGAGACGATCCTATTCAATCCTGACCTCAGGTGCTGTCTGTGTGGAGTTTGCACGTTCTCCCTGTGACTGCATGGGTTTCTTTTAGGTCCTCTGGTTTTCTCCAACACCCCAAAGACGTGTGGATTTGTAGGTTAATGCTCCTCTGTACATTTCCCCTGGTGTGTAGGAAGGGGGGTAACATAGAACTAGTGTGAATGGGTGATTGATGGTCAGCATGGACTTGGTGGGCCAAAGGATCTGTTTCCATGCTGTATCTCTAAATTAAACTGAATCTAAGTGGGTCAGGCAGCATCTGTGGAAGGAATGAACAGATGATGTTTGGGGTCAACTGGAAAACTTAATCTTGGGAGCAGGTTCAGCAGAGATTGAGAAATTGTAAGAAAGGAATGGTTTCCTTGCAAGGGGCAGGATGGGAGTAAGTGTAGTCCAGATAACTGTGGGAGTTAATGGCTTGTTGTAGATGTTACTTGATACTCTGTCCCTTGTGATGCAGACTGGGAGATCAAGAAAGGGGAGAGAGGTATCAGAGATAATCAAGGTGAATTTGAGGGCAGGGTGGAAGTTAGTGGTAATGTTAATAATATCAACGAGTTCTGCACGGGAGCAGGATGCAGCCCCAATGCAGTCGTCGATGTAGAGGTGAAAGTATTGGGGGGCAGAGACAGTGTATGCGTGGAACAAGGATGGTTCGACGTACCCCACACAAAGGCAGGCATAGCTGGGGTCATGCGAATGCCCTTGGCCACACCTTTAACTTGGAGAAAGTAAAGGGCCTGTTCTACCAGCATCCGACTCCATGCGGTGAGCGCGACCAAACCGGCAGCGGGGGCCGCGCGTAGGTCGGGTGATCCCTGTACAGGGCCGTTCCCAACAGCATGCGCCTGCATGCGAAGAGCGCGACCAAACTGGCAGCGGGGGCCGCACGGAGGTCGGGTGAGTGGCGCGATGCGGCGGGAAGTGAGGCGAACTCTCCTCCACCTGGACGTTCCTCCAGGTGGAGGAGAGTGTTAGTAGAGGGAAACTGGTTGGGTCTCTGTACTAAGAAGGAACAGAGGGCCTTGAGAATTTCTTGGTGCGGGATGGAGATGTAGTGGGACTGGATATCCATGGTGAAGATGAGACGATGGGAGTCGAGGAGGATAAGTCAAGTCATCTTCATTTGTCACATACACATACAAGATGTGCAGTGAAATGAAAGTGGCAACGCCTGCGGATTGTGCGAAAACTGCAGAACACAATAGAACAGAATAGAACAGAACCACTATTAACATTTTAGAAAAAAAAAAAAAAATAGACATAACACAACAGTAAATTAGTCCCTGGTGAGATGAGAGTTTAGAGTCCTGATGGTCTGTGGGAAGAAACTCCGTCCCGTCCTCTGTTTTCACAGCGTGACAGCGGATGCGTTTGCCTGACCATTGCTGGGGTGGTAGGGGTCCCTCATTATGTTGCTGGCTCTGGATCTGCACCACCTGGTGTATATATGTCCTGCAGGGGAGTGAATGTAATTCCCATGGTGCATTCTACAGAACGCACTGCTCTCTGCAGATCCTTCCTGTCCTGGGCAGAGCTGTTCCCAAACCAGATTGAGATGTTGCCAGACAAGATGCTTTCTGCAGCCCCAGAGTAGAAGCACTGAAGGATCATCAGAGAGGCTCTGAATTTCCTCAGCTGCCTGAGGTGGTAAAGGCGCTGCCTCGCCTTACTCACCAATGCGGCAGTGTGTGTTGTCCATGTCAGATTCTCTGTGATGTGGACTCCCAGGTATTTGAAGAGGCTCAAGCTATCCACAGTAATCCCACTTATCCCCAGTGGCGTGTATGCCCTCGGATGTTGAGCCCTTCTAAAGTCCACAATCAGCTCCTTCGTTTTTGTGACATTTAAGAGGAGGCTGTTGTCCTGACACCAGAGTGCCAGATCAGCTACCTCCTCCCGGTAGACCTTCTCATCGTTATCGGAGATCAGGCCCACCACCACAGTGTCATCAGCAAACTTGATTATGGTGTTGGAGCTGAACCTGGTCACACAGTCATGTGTTGACAGGGAGTGCAGTAGGGGACTAAGGATGCAACCCTGGGGGGATCATGTGTTCAGGGTGAGGGGGTTGGAGGTATGTCTCCCCATCTTGACCATCTGGGGCCTGGCTGTGAGAAAGTCCAGGACCCAAGCACACAGGGGAGTGTTGAGCCCCAGTTCCAGCAGCTGAACTGAAATCAATGAACAAAAGGATGAAGGACAAAGGACATTTATTGTCACATACACCAATTGGTGCAGTGAAATTTGAGTTACCATGCAGCACACAAATAAGATAAACAGAACACTTTAGAATTTATCATAAAACATAAAAAAAATCCCCCCACAGCAAAATCAACGTTTCCCACTGTGAGGGAAGGCACCAAAGTTCTGTCCTCTTCCTCTGTTCACCCGTGGTCGGAGCCTATTGAGGCCTCCGCAGTCTAGGCTATAGGCCCGATGTTTCAGGCTCTCGAACGGAAGAACACTCAGCGGCCCAGAGCCTCCGAATCGGCTGCTTCCTACCGGAGACCGCGGCTACAGAAATCCACAGGCCGAACTGGGCGGAGATTCAACGCCAGCGACCTTGGCGAGAGATCCCAGGGCTCCGCGATGTTAAAGTCAGCGCCGTCTGCGGCTGGAAAGTCAGCGCCACCCGCCGGAAAGTCAGCATCCTCACATAGCCCCCCTTCTGGCTGTGAAGGTGAGAGAGAGTGGTGTGCAGAATCTGGGAGACCACATCATCCGTGGATCTGTTCGGACGGTATGCAAACTGCAGTGGGTCCATGGTACGAGGGAGGAAGGCGCAGATGTGGTTCTTGATCAGCCTCTCGAAGCATTTCATGACTACCGAGGTGAGGGCCATTTAGTCGTTAGTCATTCAAGCAGGGTTAGTGAGGTCGTTAGTCATTCAAGCAAGCTGGAGAGGCATTCTTTGACACTGGTAAAATGGTGGATCTTTTGAAGCAGGCAAGGCCCACGGACCTGGCCAGGGAGAGGTTGAATATTGTGGTGAGCACTGGAGCAAGCTGATTAGCACAGGTTTTTAGTATTCGCCCAGATCTACCATCTGGGCGTACAGCTTTCCTCATGTTCACACACGTCAGGGCCCTCCTCACGTCGTGCTGAGTCACCGAGAATGTGTGCACATCCCCAGCGGTGGACCTACCTCCAGCCTCGCTAGCCATCGCGCTGGCAGTGTTGTTGTTAGCCAGCGAGCTAGGGGTGATGTTGCCCGTCTCAAATCGTGCATAAAAAGAGTTCAGGTCATCAGCTTGGGAGGTGCTAGCACTCCCGGTTGAGGGGGGGTTGCTCTCGTAGTTAGTTATAGTCTATAGCCCCTGCCAAAGCGTCCGGAAGTCCTTGAAATGTCAGAGAACTTGTGAGGATGTAGGTGGACTGGACAGGGAATGGATATTACCTGGTCGACTCAAAACAGGAGGAAATCTGAATGAGTAAAAATCCCAATTCCACTATTAAAAACACATGCAGTCACCACAGGAAATATTTTCTGAAGAACGTGGGAGAACATGCTTTTTATTTTTAGTGTAAAAATTAATAAACTTCTCATAAAACTTTTATGTAACCACATACTGTTTCCTTTAATGTTCAATTATACGATTATGTACCAGAGGACATACTTCTAATATAGCAGGCTTAGGGATGGGGTCAGTTTCTATACTTAGGAATTTCTTTACTGCATTGGTATTTGTTAAATGATAGTAAAGTCTGAGAAAAAGGATATAGATATTATTAAGAAGGAGGCGCAAGAAACTGCAGGTGCTGAACATCGAGTAAAACACAAAGTGCTGGAGGAACTCAGCAGGTCAGGCAGGATCTGTGGAGGGAATGGACAGACGACGTTTCGGGTTGGGACTATTCAGAGAGATGGAGTCGGGGGGAGAAAGCTGGAAATGAGAGGTGAGGATGGGACAAAGCCTGACGAGTGATAGGTGGATACAGGGGAGTGATTGTCAGATGGTGGAGTAAGTGAGTAGCATGCGCAGGAACGTGTGTGAGTGCGTGGTAGATTGGGAATGCCATCCTATCAGAGGAGGGTGACGCAGGAGTTGTGCAGGACTTGGCCGGCACAAAGTTTGTTAGGCTGCAGCCATTTTAGGTAAGTTGGGGCAATGTACGATGTTCAAAGTTAATTACAGTTTAATTACCTCCTTAGTTGTTATTGTTCTGGGCAATACATAACAGGCTGGTGGTGAAAAGGAGACAAAAGGGTGTTGGATAAGGAAAGAAGCGAATTGCAAAGCTGGAGGGATGGATATATTGTAGGTGGGACAGGGGGAAAGGGAAAGAGGGGGAGACAAATTACCTGGAAAGTGATAGGTGTAAACAGGTGAGGGGTGGAGAAAAGGATGTTATTTTGTTATCTGCACTTTCTTTCTTGGTTCAGCAAACATAATTTCCCTTTTTTTTTAACTGGGTAGAGTTTTCTAGGGAAAGGATTATACGGTCAGTAATGCTACTAATGTTGATGTTACGTGTCTTTACTTCCAGCAAACATCACTTAAACGTTTATGTATATTTAAATTCCAATGGAAGGTTGTCATCCTTAAACATTAATTCCATTTGGAATGATAGAGTCGTACAGCATGGCACTAGGCCCTTCGGCCCAACTTGCCCATGTTGCCCTATCTATACTAGTACCACCTTCCCATGTTTGGTCTATATCCCTCTAAATCTTTCCTATACATGTACCTGCTGTGTCTTTTAAATGTTATTGTAGTAAGTGTAAAATGAGAATAACTATATTAAATGCTGATATAGCAAGATCCTATACCTTAACGACTACTGTCCTGCAGTCTTGACACCCAACATCATGAAATGCTTTGAGGGACGATTTGTGGAACACAGTAACTCTACTCTACCCTTGTCGACCCACTGCAGTTCACCTACTACCACAATAGGTCCATGGATGATGCCACCTCTTGGTCCTAAACTCATCCCTGGAACACCTGGATAAGCGAGAGATCTACATCAGACTCTACATAGACTACAGCTCTGGTTTTAGCACCATTATCCTATCCAAGCTCATCACCAAACTCGTGGAGCTTGGTGTCACCACTCATCTCTGCAACTGTATCCTCAACTTCCTGACAAATAGACCACAATCTGTGAGGATAGTGGACAAATCATCCTCTATGATAATCTTCAATTCTGGGGCTCCGCAAGGATACATTCTCAGCCCCCTTCTTTACTCCTTGTACACCCACGACTATGCAGCCAAGTAGTAATCCAGTTTAATCTACAAATTTGCGGACAACACCACTGTTGTGGGCCGGATAGCAAATAAACCCAACCGATTAAAGGGCAGGCCATCCTAGACTGGGTGTGTAACGATGAAGGATTAGTTAGCGATCATGTTGTGCTAATAGGCTTGGGCAACAGTGACCATAATATGGTGGAATTCTGCATTAAGATGGAGAGTGACACGGTTAATTCAGAGACTGGGGACCTGAACTTAAAGAAAAGAGACTTTGAAGGTATGAGATGGAAATTGGCTAGGATAGACTGTCAAATTATACTTAAAGGGTTGACGGTGGAGATGCAAAGGCAAAAATTTAAAGACCACATGGATGAACTCCAAAAATTGTTCATTCCTGTCTGGCGAAAAAATAAAACAGGGAAGGAGGCGCAACCATGGCTAACGAGGGAAATCAAGGATATTGTGAAATCCAAGGAAGAGGCATATAAATAGGCCAGAGGAAGCAGCAAACGAGAGAACTGGGAGGAATATAGAAATCAACAAAGGAGGACAAAGGGGTTAATTAAGAGGGGGATAAAAAGAGCATGAAAGAAAGCTTGTGGTGAATATAAAAGTTTATTTAGATATGTAAAAAGGAAAAGATTAGTGAAGACAAATGTAGGCCCCTTATAATCAGAGACAGGTGAATTTATAATGGGAGACAAGGAAATGGCAGAAAAGTTAAACAAGTACTTTAGTTCTGTCTTCATTGAGGAAGATACAAACAATCTCCAAGAAATACTGGGAGACCGAGAATCCAGTGGGAGGGAGGAACTGAAGGGAATTCCGCATTAGTCTGGAAATGGTGTTAGTTAAGCTGGGCCAGATGGTCTGCATCAAGGAGGAGCCCCTAGAAATTGTGGATGCATTGGTAATCATTTTCCAATGTTCTTTCGACTCTGGATTAGTTCCTGTGGACTGGAGGGTAGCCAATGTAACTCCACTTTTTAAAAAAGGTGGGAGATAGAAAACGGGGAATTATAGACCAGTTAGCCTTACATCGGTAGTGGGGATGATGCTGCAGTCGATTATTAAAGATGTTATAGCAGCGCATTTGGAAAGCAGTGACAAGGATTGGTAAAAGTCAGCATGGATTTATGAAGGGGAAATCATGCTTGACTAATCTTCTGGAATTTGTCGAGGATGTAACAAGTAGAATGGATAAGGGAGAGCCAGTGGATGTGGAGTATCTGGACTTTCAAAAAGCCTTTGACAAGGTCCCACACAAGAGATTAGTGTGCAAAATTAGAGCACATGGTATGGTATTGGGGGTTGAGTATTGACATGGATAAGAGAACTTGTTGGCAGACAGGAAGCAATGAGTAGGAATTAACAAGTCCTTTTCAGAATGGCAGTGATTAGTGGGGTGCCGCAAGGCATGGTGCTGGGACCCCAGTTATTTACAATATATATTAACGATTTAGACGAGGGAATTAAATGTGACATCTCCAAGTTTGTGGATTACACAAAGCTGGGTACCAGTGTGAATTGCGAGGAGGATGCTATGAGGCTGCAGGGTGACTTGGGATAGGTTGGGTGAGTGGGCAGATGCATGGCAGATGCAGTATAATGTGGATAAAAGTGAGGTTATCCACTTTGGTGGCAAGAACAGGAAGGTGAATGGTGACAGATTAGGAAAAGGGGAGGTGCAATGAAACCTGGGTGTTCTTGTGCATCAGTCACTGAAAATAAGCATGCAGTTACAGCAGGCAGTGAAGAATGCCAATGGCATGTTGGCCTTCATTGCGAGAGGATTTGAGTTTAGGAGCAAGGAGGTCCTATTGCAGTTGTACAAGGCCCTGGTGAGACCGCACTTGGAAAATTGTGTGCAATTTTGGTCTCCTAATTTGAGGAAGGACATTATTGCTATTGAGCGAATGCAGCATAAGTTCACCAGGTCAATTCCCGGGATGGCGGGACAGACAAATGTTGAAAGAATGGGTCGACTGGGCCTGTATTCATTGGAATTTAGAAGGATAGAAGAGGGTCTTATAGAAACATTTAAAATTCTTAAAGGATTGATGCAGAAAAAAGGCCAGAACCAGAGGTCACAGTTTAAGAATAAGGAAGGGGTAGGTCATTTAGGACTGAGATGAGGAAAAGTTTTTTCACGCAGAAAGTTGTGAATCTGTGGAATTGTCTGCCACAGATGGCAGTGGAGGTAAATTCACTGAATGTTTTCAAGAGAGAGTTAGATTTAGCTCTTAGCAATAAAGGAATCAAGGGATATGGGGATAAAGCAGAAATGGGGTACTGATTTTAGATGATCAGCCATGATCATGTTGAATGGCGGTGCTGGCTCGAAGGACCGAATGGCCTACTCCTGCATCTATTTTTCTGTGTTTCTATAATGATGAGACGGAGTACAGGAACAAGAGAAGCTTGTGACCTGGTGTTGAGACAACAACCTATCTCTCAAAGGAGACAAAGGAGATAGTGATGGACTTCAGGAAGTGAAGCAATATACATACCCCAATATCATACCCCCATTGATGGTTGAAAGTGCTTCGGAGTAAATATCACCAGCAACTTGTCCAACACCACGCACATCGAAGCAAAGGCCAAGAAAGCACACCAACGGCTCTACTTCCTGAGAAGGCTTTGGATGTTTGACATATCCCTAACCACTCTCACCAACTCCTACAGATGTGCCACGGAAAGCATGTTATCAGGGTGCATCACAGCATGGTTTAGGAACAATTCCATCCAAGACCGCAAGAAATTGCAGAGAATTGCAGTGCAGACCATCACACAAACTAACCTCCCTTCCATTCACCCCATTTGCACCTCACACAGCCTCGGCAAGGCCCCCAGCATAATCAAAGACAAGTCTCACTCCGGTCACTCCTTCTTCTCCCCTCTCCCATCAGACAAGAGGTACAGAAGTGTGAAAATGCACACCTCCAGATTCAGGGACAGTTTCTTCCCAGCTGTTATCATGGAACTGAACAATCCTATCAACAACTAGAGAGCATCTTAAGCTACTGTCTACCTCACTGGAGACACCGGAGAGGGTAGTAGAGAGCAATAATAGATTAAAATTTCCAACTGTGTGAATTATTTGGATTCTTTCCCAGAGATCAATAAATGGAGCTACTTAGAGTTCTAGAGCCATAAAGTCGCACAGTACATGGTTCATGATATCCATGCCAACCATTGTTCCTTTAGAGCCCTATTCACTCACCACTTCTTTCAAGCTTAGATTATTAATTTACACCTTCTTCTTCTTCTTCTTCTTCTTCTTCTTCTTCTTCTTCTTCTTCTTCTTCTTCTTATTCTTCTTCTTCTTAAGATATTTAGCAGTGCCAAGTAGAAACTGATTGTATCTTACCAATTAATGAAAGGCCTGGATAGAGTGGATGTGGTGAGGATATTCCCATTTGTGAGAGAGCCTAGGACCAGAATGCACAATCTCAGTATAAAAGGATATACGAATGAAGAGGAGTCATTTCTTTAGCCAGAGAGTGGTGAATCTGTGGAATTTATTGCGATAGATGGCTGTGGAGGCCGTCATTGGGAATTTTTAAGGTGGGGATTGACAGGTTCTTGATTAGTAAGGTTGTCAATATGTTACGGGGAGAAGACAAGAGAATGGGGTTGAGAGGGAAAGATAGATCAACCTAGATCGAGTGACGGAATAGACTCAATGGCCTCATTCTGCACTTATGACTTAATTCAACTCCTAGTTCTGCTCCTATGACTTATGAACTTATAAATGTAACTTTCCAAATCCTTGACATCTTTTGGTGGTGGTCCATATGGGCGGATGAGTTTTTTGAGTTCTTAGAAGGTTGAAAAGATCCCCAGTTCTGCCATAATTGCAGTACATGTTGCCAGAACATATGGTTTTAGGAATTGGCTGCGAAATTCATCGGAAAATGCTGTATTGCCTGGAGTTGCTCTCTGCAGATGTTTCTGTTACTCCTACTTTTAGTGGAACAAAGAGAACCAAGGCTGGCCGTGAATGGATCATGGGGTTTCATCATTAATTTGTTTATTGTACAGTGCTATCCAGTAAGTGGAAAGACTATATATGATTAC
The DNA here is from genome assembly GCA_035221665.1 of Okamejei kenojei. Classification (NCBI taxonomy): domain Eukaryota; kingdom Metazoa; phylum Chordata; class Chondrichthyes; order Rajiformes; family Rajidae; genus Okamejei; species Okamejei kenojei. The sequence goes on from CM069136.1 coordinate 28,340,586, forward strand.
AATCTAGCTATCGACAGATACAGGATAAAGGGAATAACGTTTAGTGCAAGATAAAATCCAATAAAGTCCAATTAAAGTTAGTCCAAAGGTCTCCAATGAGATAGATGGGAGGTAAGGACTGCTTCCAAGGTAGTGGTGGTAGGATTGTTCAGTTGCCTAAAAACAGCTGGGAAGAAACTGTCCATGAATCTGGAGATATGCTTTCTCACACATCTGTACCACTTGCCTGATGGGAGAGAGGAGTAGAGGAAGTGACCAGGGTGAGATCCGTAATTGATTATGCTGAGGCAGCGGGAAGTGTAGATGGAGTCCTGGCCACACACTGATCTCTCTGCTACCTTCAGGTAGAAGGTACAGGAGCCTGAAGATTGCAACAACCAGGTTCAGGAATATCTACTTCCCCACAGCCATCAGGTTGTTAAACCTGGCTTGGACAATGCTATGATCATTAATAACCCATTATCTGTTATCTGTTATTTGCACTTTATCAGTTTATTTATCCATGTGTGTATGTATTTATATAATGATATATGGACACACTGATCTGTTTTGTAGTAAATACCTACTATATTCTGTGTGCCGAAGCAAAGCAAGAATTTTATTGTCCTATCAGGGACACATAACAATAAACTCACTTGAACTTGAACTTGAGGCAATGAAAGGTAGGTTGGTTTGCTTGATGGTCTGGGTTGCATATCTGCAATTTCTGCATACTTGGCTAGAGCTGTTCCCAAACCTTAGAACTTCTGTTCTGGGATGAACACATGAAATGAGAGCCAGCAGCTGATCTCAACACCCCTTTCATTGTCTCAACACATACCCAACATGTTTTAAAATGTCCGACGAAGGGCTCCAACCCAAAACGTCACCCATCTGTGTTCTCCAGAGATGCTGACTGACTCACTGAGTTACTCCAGCACTTTATGTTTCTTTTGTGTATTAACTAGCACCTGTAGTTCTTTGTTTCTACTCGGTTTTAATGTTTCTTTTACATGTTTTTCACCTTCCTTGTGTCATAGTTATATGTACAGTAACAAGCCCTTCAGCCCAACTTGTCCAAGATGCCCCATCAACACTAGTCACGTCTAAAAAAGTGAAATTTTCATTGAGGTTTCACTTTTCATTTTAACCGACTCCAACTACACTTCACGTTGCCTCAAGAAAGCAGCCAACATAACCAAGCACTATTCCTACCAGTCATATCCTGTTCACCATAGACTCATGCAGCATGGAAACAGGTCCTTTGGCCCAACTTTCCCTTGTCAACCAATGTCCCATCCACACTAGTCGCACCTGCCTGTGTTGTGCCCATATCCCTCTAAACGTATCTTATCCATGTACCTGTCTAAATCTAAATGATTCTTAAACGTTGCAATAGTATCTTTATTACATAAAGGTTGGTGGGTATGGAACAAGTGGCTGGAGGAAGCAGGCACTATCGCAATGTTTAAGAGACATTTGGAGAGGCACATGGATAAGATAGGTTCAGAGGAATATGGGACTGGTGTAGATGGGGCAGGTTGGTCAGCATGGGCAAGTTAGGCCGAAGGTCCTGTTTCCACGTTGTATGTCTATGACTCTAATTGGTGGTATACTAGACAGTGAAGAAGGCTGTCTAACATTACAACAAGATATAGATCGAGTGACGGAGTAGACTCAATGGCCTCATTCTGCTCTTATGACTTAATTCAACTCCTAGTTCTGCTCCTATGACTTATGAACTTATAAATGTAACTTTCCAAATCCTTGACATCTTTTGGTGGTGGTCCATATGGGCGGATGAGTTTTTGGAGTTCTTAGAAGGTTGAAAAGATCCCCAGTTCTGCCATAATTGCAGTACATGTTGCCAGAACATATGGTTTTAGGAATTGGCTGCGAAATTCATCGGAAAATGCTGTATTGCCTGGAGTTGCTCTCTGCAGATGTTTCTGTTACTCCTACTTTTAGTGGAACAAAGAGAACCAAGGCTGGCCGTGAATGGATCGTGGGGTTTCATCATTAATTTTATTGTACAGTGCTATCCAGTCAGTGGAAAGACTATATATGATTACAATCTAGCTATCGACAGATACAGGATAAAGGGAATAACGTTTAGTGCAAGATAAAATCCAATAAAGTCCAATTAAAGTTAGTCCAAAGGTCTCCAATGAGATAGATGGGAGGAAAGGACTGCTTCCAAGGTAGTGGTGGTAGGATTGTTCAGTTGCCTAAAAACAGCTGGGAAGAAACTGTCCATGAATCTGGAGGTATGCTTTCTCACACATCTGTACCACTTGCCTGATGGGAGAGAGGAGTAGAGGATGTGACCAGGGTGAGATCCGTAATTGATTATGTTGAGGCAGCGTGAAGTGTAGATGGAGTCCTGGCCACACACTGATCTCTCTGCTACCTTCAGGTAGAAGGTACAGGAGCCTGAAGATTGCAACAACCAGGTTCAGGAATATCTACTTCCCCACAGCCATCAGGTTGTTAAACCTGGCTTGGACAATGCTATGATCATTAATAACCCATTATCTGTTATCTGTTATTTGCACTTTATCAGTTTATTTATCCATGTGTGTATGTATTTATATAATGATATATGGACACACTGATCTGTTTTGTAGTAAATACCTACTATATTCTGTGTGCCGAAGCAAAGCAAGAATTTTATTGTCCTATCAGGGACACATAACAATAAACTCACTTGAACTTGAACTTGAGGCAATGAAAGGTAGGTTGGTTTGCTTGATGGTCTGGGTTGCATCTCTGCAATTTCTGCATACTTGGCTAGAGCTGTTCCCAAACCTTAGAACTTCTGTTCTGGGATGAACACATGAAATGAGAGCCAGCAGCTGATCTCAACACCCCTTTCATTGTCTCAACACATACCCAACATGTTTTAAAAAAAAGACGAAGGGCTCCAACCCAAAACGTCACCCATCTGTGTTCTCCAGAGATGCTGACTGACTCACTGAGTTACTCCAGCACTTTATGTTTCTTTTGTGTATTAACTAGCACCTGTAGTTCTTTGTTTCTACTCTGTTTTAATGTTTCTTTTACATGTTTTTCACCTTCCTTGTGTCATAGTTATATGTACAGTAACAAGCCCTTCAGCCCAACTTGTCCAAGATGCCCCATCAACACTAGTCACGTCTAAAAAAGTGAAATTTTCATTGAGGTTTCACTTTTCATTTTAACCGACTCCAACTACACTTCACGTTGCCTCAAGAAAGCAGCCAACATAACCAAGCACTATTCCTACCAGTCATATCCTGTTCACCATAGACTCATGCAGCATGGAAACAGGTCCTTTGGCCCAACTTTCCCTTGTCAACCAATGTCCCATCCACACTAGTCGCACCTGCCTGTGTTGTGCCCATATCCCTCTAAACGTATCTTATCCATGTACCTGTCTAAATCTAAATGATTCTTAAACGTTGCAATAGTATCTTTATTACATAAAGGTTGGTGGGTATGGAACAAGTGGCTGGAGGAAGCAGGTACTATTGCAATGTTTAAGAGACATTTGGAGAGGCACATGGATAAGATAGGTTCAGAGGAATATGGGACTGGTGTAGATGGGGCAGGTTGGTCAGCATGGGCAAGTTAGGCCGAAGGTCCTGTTTCCACATTGTATGTCTATGACTCTAATTGGTGGTATACTAGACAGTGAAGAAGGCTGTCTAACATTACAACAAGATATAGATCCACTATATTCATGTATTCGGTACGTGGATAAGAAAGGGATATGGGTTAAAAGCAGACAAATGGAACTAGCATTGATTTTTCTCAGTATGGACAAATTGGGCCAAATTGGTCTGTTTCTTTGCTCGATTACTGTAACTGCTGTAATTAGAATTGCCTATCTAAAAGCCTGTCAAATGCCACAATCGTATCACCACCACCCCTGGCAATGTGTTTCAGGTACCCACCACTCGTTATTTTATAAAAACGTTATTTTTATAAAAACCCACACATTTCCATTAAAATATCCCCCTCACCTTGTCCCACCTCTCACCTCACCTATACTCTCTAGTGTTAGACAATTCCACTCTTCTCCCCTCTCCCTATTAGGCAAAAGATTCAGACTGTGTACTCTATTTATGCCACCTACAATTGTAAATACTCTGTCAACACTCCCCTCAATGTCTGACATTCCAGAAAAAACAATCCAAGTCTATCCAACCTTTTCCTGGAGATGAAACCCTCTAATACAGGCATGCTGTGAAATAAAGGTCTATTGTCTATTGTGCATAGTATCATGTGACTAGATAGCAGGATGAACAAGCATATGCGTATCTTGGTACACATGACAATAATATTAAACTAAAAGAGTAACTAGTTGGAGACTACCTTGATGTTTCTCATTCATTAAATAAAGCAAAGATCTAAGATTTCAACGCAGGCTTTTATTTCCCTGCGCAACATCCAGAGGCTGCACAAACTGGGTCACTTAAAAACATCATATATCCTTACTAAATTTGCATTTTTCATGCCGTTTATTGTAATGTTTCACTGCTGCCATCCTGTGTGTGTTTGTAGCCATTGCACTTTCACATAAGCTAGCCCCATTTTGCCCGCATTTGGCCCTTATCCCTTTAAATCTTTCCTATCCAAGTACATATCCAAGTGTACACAAAAAGCTGGAGAAACTCAGCGGGTGCAGCAGCATCTAAGGAGCGAAGGAGATAGGCAACGTTTCGGGCCGAAACTCTTCTTCATACTGATGGGAGGTGGGGGGGGGGCGTGGAGAAGGAAGGAAAAATGAGGAGGAGGAGCCTATCTCCTTCGCTCCTTAGCTGCTGCTGCACCCGCTGAGTTTCTCCAGCTTTTTGTGTACCCTCGATTTTCCAGCATCTGCAGTTCCTTCTTTAACACAACTACATATCCAAGTGTCTTTTAAATGTTGTTATAGTACCTGCAACCTCCCCAGGCAGCTCATTCAATATACCCACCACTCTGACTACATTTCCAATAGAATCATACAACACAGAAACAGGCTCTTCGGCCCAACTTGCCAACGGCGACCAAGATGCATGTTCCCCCTACCTGCGTTTGGCCCATATCCATCCAAACATCCTTTCCTATGCATGTATGCATCCAAATGACTTTTAAATGTTTTTGCAATTACTGATATTTGAGAGCAGACTGATGAGGAATAATTGGGTGGATTAGATCAGCCTAAAATTTACCCCCCCCCCCCTCAAAACGGCAAATGATTCCGGGAATGCCGAGGCGAGAGAGCGAGAGAGATCCAAAGGACGGATTCAGATCCCAACTATGCCTCGCTGAGACATCGCCAGAAGTTTCAAACCTATGGCCCCTTCCAGTTCGAGCCACATGGACCAAGATACCACATTGTAAACAACCTAGTCCTCGTTTTTAACTTTGAACGTACAAAATATTGCCATTTGGAAGGAGCTCCAGAATATCCTGTACCCACTCAAGCCATCCTCCACCCCCCCAGGGCCGGCCTTAGGAGGTGCGGGGCCCAATTTGGAACAATTTGGTGAGCCCCAGATTCCCAGCCAAGGTCTGTAGAATCATAGAAATACAACTAAAGTCTATTATAGACTTTATATCTCTATGGTAGAATGGAAAGTAATCAACATGTGCGCTTAAAAAGTGCCTGCGAGTTAATGGACCAAACTGATCTAAGCTACATTTTAATATAAAATTACATACATGTAAGCCTACAAGTAAGCAAACAAAATGTGTAGATCACCTCTGAAAAGTACATAGTTACAATACCAGTTGTTTTTAATTAAAAAAAATAATTAACTAGATCCTGGAAAAACAGCCCAGGCATTAAATTTTGGGCTTCAGCCCCATCCTACCCTTTAGGCTTCTACCCCTTCCTAACTTAGTTGTGTGTGTATGTGTGTGTTAGTTGGCTGTGCGTGATGTGTGTGTGTTAGTTGTCTGTGCGTTATGTGTGGGAGGGAAGGGAGGGAGAGAGTGAAGGGAGGAAGGAGAGAAGGGAGTGAGGGAAGTAGAGAAAGAAGGAAGGGAGGGGGGGAGGGAAGGAGAGAAAGAAGGGAGGGAAGGAGAAAGAAGGGAGGGAGGGGAGGGAGGGAAGGAGAGAATGGGAAAGAGAGAGAGGAAGGAGAGAAAGAAGGGAGGGAGGGAAGGAGAGAAGGGAAAAGAGAGAAAGGATGAAGGGAGGGAAGGAGAGAAGGGTGGGAGGGGAGGTAAACATTGCTCCAACCCCCGGTCCGGCCCTCCCCGGGGAGAGGGGTGGAGCCGGGGCTGTGTGCGTGAAGCACGACGACTGAAAGCACGGGGTAGATCTACCTGAGCCATGAGTAGATTACTCTAGCGCGGGCCCCCCTTAGACTTAATGCCGGCCCTGCCTCCGACATTTTGGAGGAGGCAGGGCCGGCATTTTCCTCCGACACGGACACGGAGCGATCGCCGCCCCTTTCTTTTATTAAACATCTATTTCCTTTGGGTGTTTTTTTAATTTCCCCCTTACCATTTCCGTACTTTTTCAATAGCTGCCATGACCCGTTTGATGTCATCCTTCGCCCTGCTCCTGGTCTCGGCCCGCACCAGTCTGCCGGACATGCTGTGTGTGTGTTTGTTTGGCGGAGTCTGAGGGGAGAAGCGCCAACACCAAGAGCGAGCGAACGGGCGGGCAGACGAACGAAAACAACGATCATAGAGCGGAATAGGTGACATTTCGGGTTGAGACCCTTCTGCAGACTGACAGTCAAGGGAAAGGGAAACGGGAGATGTAGGCATATCTTCCATTCATTAGTCCTTAGTACCGTCTATATCTCTTGTTCCTCTTTCCCCTGACTCAGTCTGAAGAAGTGTCTCGGTCTAGATGACCCAAAATGTCATCTATTCCACTCTATGATCGTTGCTTTCGTCCGTCTGTCCGCTCGTTCGCTCGCCCTTGGATTAAGTAGCGCAGGAAAAAGCTGCAAATTCACGCACAGGATGGAAACTGGAAACTGAAAACTAGGGAATGCCATCCCCTTTCGTACCCCCCCCCCCCCCCCCCATTTCCATCACTGCTCCTTGGTCTTGTTGACGTTGAGACAGGTTGTTGGCCTGGCACCACCGTGTCATGGCCACTGCCCCCTCTCTGTAGGCCGACTCATCCCCATTGGTAATCAGACCCACGTCTGCAGTGTTGTTCGCGAACTTGACGATGGTGTAGGTGTCATATTGGGCCACCTAGTCGTGGGTGTACAGGGAATACAGGAGGGGGCTGAGGACACATCCCTGAGGTGCAGCGATATTGAGGGTGAAGGCTGTAGCGGTGTGGTCTCCGTTCCTCACTAATGGGTTGGTCCATCAGGAAATCCAGGTGCACAGACCGGGATTCAGCCATAGGTCCAGGAGCTTGCCGACAAGCTTAGAAGGGACAATTGTGTTGATTGCTGAACTGTAGTCTATGAACAGCATCCTAACATAAGTGTCCCTCTTGTCCAGGTGGGTGAGGGCAGTGTGAAGGGTATGGGCGATGGCGTCGTCTGTTGGGGCGGTATGCCAATTTGCAGTGGTCCAGGTTGTTGGGTAGTGAGGAGCAGATTATGTCCTTGACTAGCCTCTCAAAGCATTTGCTGATGACGGGTGTCAATGCTAAGGGTCGCCAGTCTCCCATTTTAAGTAATACCTGCAGCTATCCTCGCTCTTTCATGTGTCCCCATCCTGGTGCACACCCATTTCTCTCTCTATCCATTCCCTCTTCCCCCTAGCACCCTCTCTGTGTCTTCTTCTGCTTTATCCCTGTCTTTACATCACTCCTCTTGCCCTCTTATCTTACACTAGTCCCTTCACCTTCAGCCTTGTCACTTACACCCATCTGCATATCACCCCCATCCCCTTATAATTAACCCGTCACTTGCCAGGCTTTGACCCACCCCAACCTCTCATTTTCAGGTTTCCTTCCTTCCCCCCCTTCAGTTCATCAGTTTGAAGAAGGGTCCTGACGCGAAACGTCACTTATCCATGTCCTCTGGAGACGCTGCCTGACCCGCTGAGTTACACCAGCACTCGGTGTTTTGCTTGGAATTCTCTACCCTCGCAAGCTATGGAGTTAATGAATACATACATGGTGGAGATTGTTAAGATTTTAAAAATAGGGCAAAATGGGTATGCACTGGGATGGTGGGTAGGGGACACATAAAAGTGCAAGGATAGTTGAGGGTACTACTAAGAATTGGGTAATAGATTGATGACCCGCAGATCTTGATGTAGAAATATGCATGATCAAATATAACAAAGAACATGAAGAAAATGAAGAGGAAACTCAGGATTCATCAGATAATTTGGGTGATGCATAACATTTTAATCATTTTTTTCTTTTTTTCATTGATTCATTAAGGGACAGAAGTTTCGGGGTAACGTGAGGGGGAACTTCTTGACTCAGAGGGTGGAGGCTGTGTGGAATGAGCTTCCAGCAGAAGTGGTGGAGGCAGGATCGATTTTAACATTTAAGAGTAAAGTGGATAGGTATATGGACGTGAAGGGAATGGAGGGGTATGGTCTGAGTGCAGGTAGATGGGACTAGGGGAAAACAAATGGTCGGCACGGACTGGAAGGGCCGAGAGGGCCTGTTTCCGTGCTGTAATTGTTATATGGTTATATGGTTTGTTATATGATTCAGGCAAATGTTTCCAAGAAGGGAACATAAAGAACTTCAGAAGCTGATTTACAAACAAAGTCACAAAGTGCTGGAGTAACACAGCAGATCAGGTCGCATCTATGGAAAATAGGTGACGTTGCATCCAAAACAAGTTGCTGCCTGACCTGCTGAGCTACTCCAGCATTTGTGTCTAAATTAGGTTCCAAATCTGTATGAAATAACAGAATAGAAACCACAAATAATAGAATAGAAACATACAAGATGGAGTCACAGATGGAACAGCAGGACACAAGATGCCTATGGCAGGGGCTATGGACTGTAACCAACTACCAGAGCCCCCACCCTCATCGGCAAGTGCCGGCACCTCCCTAGCTGATGACCTGAACTCCTTTTACGCTCGTTTCGAGACGGGCAACACCATCGCAGGTCTGCCGACTAACGACAATACCTCCAGCGGGCTGGCTAACGAAGCTGAAGGGAGAAATGTGCACACATTCTCGCTGTCCGAGCACGATAGAAACATAGAAACATAGAAACATAGAAATTAGGTGCAGGAGTAGGCCATTCAGCCCTTCGAGCCTGCACCGCCATTCAATATGATCATGGCTGATCATCCAACTCAGTATCCCGTACCTGCCTTCTCTCCATACCCTCTGATCCCCTTAGCCACAAGGGCCACATCCAACTCACTCTTAAATATAGCCAATGAACTGGCCTCAACTACCCTCTGTGGCAGAGAGTTCCAGAGACTCACCACTCTCTGTGTGAAGAAAGTCTTTCTCATCTCGGTCTTAAAGGATTTCCCCCTTATCCTTAAGCTGTGACCCCTTGTCCTGGACTTCCCCAACATCGGGAACAATCTTCCTGCATCTAGCCTGTCCAACCCCTTAAGAATTTTGTAAGTTTCTATAAGATCCCCTCTTAATCTCCTAAATTCCAGAGAGTATAAACCAAGTCTATCCAGTCTTTCTTCATAAGACAGTCCTGACATCCCAGGAATCAGTCTGGTGAACCTTCTCTGCACTCCCTCTATGGCAATAATGTCCTTCCTCAGATTTGGAGACCAAAACTGCACGCAATACTCCAGGTGTGGTCTCACCAAGACCCTGTACAACTGAAGTAGAACCTCCCTGCTCCTGTACTCAAATCCTTTTGCTATGAAAGCTAACATACCATTCGCTTTTTTCACTGCCTGCTGCACCTGCATGCCTACTTTCAATGACTGGTGTACCATGACACCCAGGTCTCGCTGCATCTCCCCTTTTCCTAATCGGCCACCATTTAAATAATATTCTGCTTTCCTGTTTTTGCCACCAAAGTGGATAACCTCACATTTATCCACATTATACTGCATCTGCCAAACATTTTGCCCACTCACCCAGCCTATCCAAGTCACCTTGCAGTCTCCTAGCATCCTCCTCACAGCGAACACTGCCCCCCAGCTTAGTGTCATCCGCAAACTTGGAGATATTGCCTTCAATTCCCTCATCCAGATCATTAATATATATTGTAAATAGCTGGGGTCCCAGCACTGAGCCCTGCGGTACCCCACTAGTTACTGCCTGCCATTGTGAAAAAGGACCCGTTTACTCCTACTCTTTGCTTCCTGTTTGCCAGCCAGTTCTCTATCCACATCAATACTGAACCCCTAATACCGTATGCTTTAAGTTTGTATACTAATCTCTTATGTGGGACCTTGTCGAAAGCCTTCTGGAAGTCCAGATATACCACATCCACTGGTTCTCCCTTATCCACGCTACTAGTTACATCCTCGAAAAATTCCACAAGATTCGTCAGACATGATTTACCTTTTGTAAATCCATGCTGACTTTGTCCAATGATTTCACCACTTTCCAAATGTGCTGCTATCCCATCTTTAATAACTGACTCTAGCAGTTTCCCCACTACCGATGTTAGACTAACTGGTCTGTAATTCCCCGTTTTCTCTCTCCCTCCCTTCTTAAAAAGAGGGGTTACATTTGCTACCCGCCAATCCTCAGGAACTACTCCAGAATCTAAAGAGTTTTGAAAGATTATCACTAATGCATCCACTATTTCCTGAGCTACTTCCTTAAGTACTCTGGGATGCAGCCTATCTGGCCCTGGGGATTTATCGGCCTTTAATCTATTCAATTTACCCAACACCACTTCCCGACTGACCTGGATTTCACTCAATTCCTCCTTTGACCCACAGTCCCCTGCTATTTCAGGCAGATTATTTATGTCTTCCTTAGTGAAGACGGAACCAAAGTAGTTATTCAATTGGTCCGCCATATCCTTGTTCCCCATGATCAACTCACCTGTTTCTGACTGCAAGGGACCTACATTTGTTTTAACTAACCTCTTTCTCTTCACATATCTATAAAAACTTTTGCAGTCAGTTTTTATGTTCCCTGCCAGTTTTCTTTCATAATCTATTTTTCCTTTCCTAATTAAGCCCTTTGTCCTCCTCTGCTGGTCTCTGAATTTCTCCCAGTCCTCTGGTATGCTGCTTTTTCTGGCTACTTTGTACGCATCATCCTTTGCTTTGATACTATCCCTGATTTCCCTTGTTATCCACGGATGCACTACCTTCCCCGATTTATTCTTTTGCCAAACTGGGATGAACAATTTTTGTAGTTCATCCATGCAATCTTTAAATGTCTTCCATTGTATATCCACCGTCAACCCTTTTAGAATTAATTGCCAGTCAATCTTGGCCAATTCACGTCTCATACCCTCAAAGTTACCTTTCTTTAAGTTCAGAACCATTGTTTCTGAATTAACAATGTCACTCTCCATCCTAATGAAGAACTCAACCATATTATGGTCACTCTTGCCCAAGGGGGCACGTACAACAAGACGGCTAATTACCCCTTCCTCATTACTCAAAACCCAGTCTAAAATAGCCTGCTCTCTCGTTGGTTCCTCTACATGTTGATTTAGATAACTATCCCGCATACATTCCAAAAAAATCCTCTTCCTCAGCACCCCTGCCAATTTGATTAACCCAATCTATATGTAGATTGAAGTCACCCATTATAACTGTTTTGCCTTTGTCGCACGCATTTCTAATTTCCTGTTTGATACCATCCCCAACTTCTCTGCTACTGTTAGGTGGCCTGTACACAACACCCACCAGCGTTTTCTGCCCCTTAGTGTTTTGTAGCTCTACCCATACCGATTCCACATCCTCCAAGCTAATGTCCTTCCTTTCCATTGCTTTAATCTCCTCTCTAACCAGCAACGCTACCCCACCTCCTTTTCCTTTCTCTCTATCCCTTCTGAATATTGAATATCCCTGGATGTTCAGCTCCCAGCCTACGTCACCCTGGAGCCATGTCTCCGTGATCCCAACTATATCATAATCATTAATATCTATCTGCACGTTCAACTCGTCCACCTTATTACGAATACTCCTTGCATTGAGACACAAAGCCTTCAGGCTTGTCTTTACAACGCATTTACCCTTATACAATTTTGCTGAAAAGTGGCCCTTTTTGATTTTTGCCCTGGTTTTGTCTGCCTGCCACTTTTACCTTTCACCTTGCTACCTAATGCTTCTACCCTCATTTTACACCCTCCTGCCTCTCTGCTCTTGTACCCATCCCCCTGCCACATTAGTTTAAATCCTCCCCGACAGCACTAGCAAACACTCCCCCAAGAACATTGGTTCCATTCCATTCCAAGTGCAAACCGTCCTGTTTGTACCGGTCCCACCTCCCCCAGAACTGGTCCCAGTGCCCTAAAAATTTGAATCCCTCCCCCTTGCACCACTTTTCAAGCCACGTATTCATTTGCATTATCCTCCTATTTCTACTCTGACTGGCCCGTGGTACTGGTAGTAATCCGGAGATTACTACCTTTGAGGTCCTACTTTTAAGTTTATCTCCTAGCTCCCTAAATTCACCTTGTAGGACCTCATCCCTTTTTTTACCTATATCGTTGGTGCCAACATGCACCACGACAACTGGCTGTTCACCCTCCCCCTCCAGAATGTTCTGCAGCCGTTCAGTGACATCCCTGACCTTTGCACCAGGGAGGCAACATACCATCCTGGAGTCTCGTTTGCGGCCGCAGAAACGCCTATCTATTCCCCTGACAATTGAATCCCCTATTACTATTGCCCTTCCCTCTTTTTTCCCCCCTCATGTGCTGCAGAGCCACCCATGGTGCCATGAACCTGGCTGCTGCTGCATTCCCCTGATGAGCCATCTCCCTCAACAGTATCCAAAATGGTATACCTGTTTAGGAGGGAGATGACCGCAGGGGACTCCTGCACTACCTGCCTATGTGAGGAGGGCTCTGACACGGGTGAACACGAGGAAAGCTGCAGGCCCCGCTGGCATCTCGGGGCGAGTACTTAAGTCCTGTGCTACGCAGCTAGCTCCGGTGCTCACTATAATATTCAACCTCTCCCTGGACAAGTACGTGGTCCCTGCCTGCTTCAAAAAATCCATCATTGGAAAAAACACATCCGGTACCTAAAAATGCCTCCCCAGCCTGTCTGAATGACTACCGTCCAGTGGCCCTCACCTCGGTAGTCATGAAATGCTTTGAGAGGCTGGTGAAGAAACACATCTGCGCCTTCCTCCCTTACACCATGGACCCGTTACAATTCGCATACCGCCCGCACAGATCCACGGACGATGCGGTCTCCCAGGTTTTGCACACCGCTCTCTCTCATCTTGACAGCCAGAAGGGGGGCTACGTGAGGATGCTGTTCATAGACTTCAGTTCAGCCTTCAACACGATAGTCCCTACCAGACTGGCCGAGAAGCTACAGGAATTAGGGCTCAACACCCTCCTGTGTGCCTGGGCTCTGCACTTTCTCACCGCCAGGCCCCAGGTAGTCAAGATGGGAGGGAATACATCAAAGTCCCTCACCCTGAGCACAGGATTTCCCCAGGGTTGCGTCCTCAGCCCCCTATTGTACTCCCTGTACACACATGACTGTGTGGCTAGGTTCAGCTCCAACTTGATAATCAAGTTTGCTGATGACACCGTGGTGGTGGGCCTGATCTCAGACAACGATGAGAAGGCCTACCGGGAGGAGGTGGCTGATCTGGCACTCTGGTGTCAGCACAACAGCCTCCTCTTGAACATCAAAAAAACTAAGGAGCTGATCGTGGACTTTAGGAAGACACATCATCCGAGGACGTACACGCCATTGGGGATAAATGGGGATACTGTGGATAGGGTGAGCTGTTTTAAATACCTGGGAGTCCACATCTCTGAGGATATGACATGGACATCACACGCTGCAGCACTCGTGAGTAAGGCAAGGCAGCGCCTTTACCACCTCAGGCAATTGAGCAAATTCAGAGTGTCTCCGAGGATTCTCCAGTGCTTCTACTCAGTGGCTGTGGAAAGCATCCTGTCCGGAAATATCACAATCTGGTTTGGGAATTGCTCTGCCCAGGACAAGTAGGCTCTGCAGAGAGTAGTGCGTTCAGCCGAACGCACTACGGGAAATTCACTCGCCCCTCTGCAGGAACTATACATCAGGAGGTGCAACTCAAGAGCCAATAAGATCATGGGAGACCCCTTCCATCCCTGCAATGGAGTGTTCCAGCTGCTACGGTCAGGCAAACGCCTCCATTGCTATGCTGTGAGAACGGAGAGGTTGAGGAGTTTCTTCCCAGAAGCCATTAGGACTGCAAACTCCTATCTCACCAGGGACTAACTTTACTGTACCATTATACTGTTTATTTTTTAATTGCTTTTTTTTCCCCCTTTTTCCTTCCGCCTGCAATATTTAATATGTAAAAGAATATGTGATTCTGTTCCATTCTGTTTGTAATTTGTTTGTTTGTTTGTTTGTTTTTTGCACAAAGTCCACGAGCATTGCCACTTTTCATTTCACTGCACATCTCGTTTGTGTATGTGACGAATAAACTTGACTTGACTTGACATTATATTTGGTCTTTTTAATGCTACTGATTTAAGACATTATTGTTTAAAAAATATATATATATATATTTGTTCAAGATGAAAGAGTCTCTGTTTTTCAAAATAATTTATTATCAATGAAGCACAAGGGATATTTTTAAGGATAATGTGCTAAATAAATCCAAGGTTTTTTTTCCTATATACGATATACAAGTTTACAACATTCCTGATTTTATTAGAAACCAGTCCAATGAATAAAAGTCACTCATGATTTGGATAAAATCTGGACGAAAGTCTTGTATATTATTGAGCTGACAAGTAAATATGTATAGACACAATGTTCAAATGATGGACAGACAGCAGTCGTGACATAAGGATTGCATATCTAAGCTCTGTAATCAACAGTAAGACAACGAGATCATTACAGGTTACAGTCTTAAAACTCTTCATTGTTTCAATACAGCAAATTTCAAATTGGAATCTTACAAGATATACAAGAGGGTAGATTTAAGGCACTTGATCATTTTGGCAAAAGAACCTCATGGAAGGTGCCAATGTTATCATTTAGTGGTTGCAAGGTTTCTTAGTATGGAATGTATTTGATTTTAAGGAAGGCATGCTTTCAAGTCAATATCCATTATACAAATTAATAATCAAGCATTGTGATTTCAATTCTTCCTGTGGCAAGCATGTGTTTTATTGTTTTTACTAAGTAAAAGGCCGTTGCACTGAAGAAATAAAGTAAATGCAAGGTCTAAAATAAAAAGCTATGGAATGCTGTAGATGAGAAATTAAACTTGAAAATTAATCTCTGTGCTATTTTGGTGGAAGTGTCAAGCCATTTTCTTTAAAGTGTCTAAGACCAAAAAGATTGAGATATTGAGTTCAATGATATCTGTCCATTATTTACCCAGTAATGAAAATAGAGTAAAGGTATGTCTCCTTATAGAGGTGTACAAGATCATGAGAGGAACAGATTGGTTAAATGCAGTCTTTTGCCCAGAGTAAAGATATTCGAAAACCAGATAACATAGCAAAGGTGAAGGGGGAAAGATTTAATAGGAACCTGAGGAGTAACTTTATTATACAAAGGGTAGCAGGTATATGGAACAAGCTGCCGGAGGATGCGGTTGAGGGAGTTACTATCATAATATTTAAGAGACATTTGCTCAGGTACATGGATAGGGTAAGTTTAGGGGGATATGGGTCAAGCGCGGGCAACTGGACTAGTGAACATAGGGCATGCTAGTGGTCAAATTGGGCCGAAGGCCCTGTTTCCATGCTGTATGACTCTCTATATTGCTGAAATACTATTTCAACATGAGGCAAATGCATTCCAGCATTCATTATTGCTGAAATTTAAGAGTAAAAATGAAATAAAAAAGTTAAAAGATTGTCATGAAAAAAATCATAATTAGGCTTGGCTTTTGTTTACACATTACAACAAATAATGTTAAAGCAGAATAGAAAATGTGTTCTTGTTGAGCACTGGCGTCATAATTGTATGATTGTTAAAAGTAAAATTTAGTTTTAATATTTATTTAAACTCGGGCAGACTGTGGCCTGCATGTACCTGAACAATTTTGCTAAAGTGTGATCAATTTGAGATATTATTGCAGTGATTAGCTTCAATAAACTACACCTAGAGATAACATGAAATAGAGAACATTAACTGTAATGCTATACCTTAGCTACATTATAAACATAACATTGAAAGTCGCAATATACTGGATTGTAATTCATATCTTATTCCCCTTAGTAAGGATTAACATCTATCAGACCTTTCACTGCAATATAGAAATTAATCATGACAATCATTTTGTTAAAAAAAAATCAATGGGAACTAGATTTATGAAGCTTGAACATACTAATTATGTTTGCCAATGAACATGTTTATATTTGGTAGAATCTGCGCGATATTATCCATCTGCCATGAGTTTGAATATTTAGGAAAAAGTCCAATGTAAATTACAGGTGACAATGTTTTACCTTTAAGACTTTGATATGATGCATGACAGTTGATGGATATTTGTGCTTAAAGATTGAAAGGTTACCAGAAATGCTTTGAGATAGTCTACTTTCTTGATCACTATTCAAAAGACAGAGAAAATTTGACGTCTCCAATGACTCTTACAAACTTCTTCAGATACACCAGAGAAGGCCTACTGTTGGGTTGCATCACAGCCTGGTTAGGGAACAGCTCTGCCCAAGACTGCAAGAAGTTAGAGTTGGAGATGTAGCCCAGTCCATCACAACCCCACCATTAACTCCATCTACACCACACTGCCTCAGAAAAACAGCCAACATAATCAAAGACTTGTGTCATCCTGGTCATTCCTTCTTCTCCCCGCTCACATGGGACAAAAGGTACAGAAGCTTACAGTGCACACCACCAGATTCCAGAATAACTTCCTCCCTTCTGTTATTAGACTTCTGATCGGTCCCACCATACGCTAGGGTACTGTCTGATTCACCTCTACCCCATTGAGGACGTTAGACTTTGTCCATGGAACAGATGCGCTACAATGCTGAGAACTATATTCTGCACTCTGTATCTTCCCCTTTGCTCTACCAATTGTGCATGAGTTTGACTTGATTGTATTTATGTATAGTATTGTCTGATCTGATTGGATACCATGCAAAACAAAGCTTTTCACTGTACCACGGTACACATGACCATAATAAACCTAAAGCTAATTTTGGCTTGGTTATAAGCTTTATACATGCCATTCTAAGGCTGACTGTGAGAACACATCACAGATGAATAGCACTTGCAATCTGTTTCATTGCATTTGGAGAGATGCCTGCTGTCCTCTTGGCTCTGCAGTTATGCAGCTGAGCCCTGGAGTCAAGTGGAATGTAAATTGACGCTGCAGGGGACACCACATGGTTCAGTGCATCAGTGAAACATCACTGTGCTACTTGATGTTTCAACATAAGTGGGAGTAGATCACTCAGTCCTTTTAGCCTCATCCATTATGAAGGTCACACATCATTCTTCTACCTCTACACTATTTTCAGTCCTATTCCTTTAACTTTTAATTCATCTAATGTCCGGAAACATATCAATTTCAGTTTCAATCCGATGCATGGCAATATCACACCACTCCTGGGTAGAGAATTCTGAAGATTTGCCATGTGTGTAGAAATTCTAGTCTTACATGCATGGTCCTTATTTTGAGATATCAAAACTACTGAACCAGGGTAATCATCCTCCCTGTATCTAATTAGCTGTTATCAAGCTACTAGAGAGCTGTCCTCTGCTACTATTTATCTCATTGGAGACCCTTGGACTATCTTTGATCAGACTCCACTCGATTTTATGTTGCATTAAACATTATTCACATATTCCCTTTATCTTGTATCTGTGGATGGCTCAATTGTAATCATGCGTAGTCTTCCCATTGACTGGTTAGCATCCAACAAAACTATTCACTGTAGCTTGGTACACTTGACAATAAACTAAACTAATCTGTTGAGCTCACTAAGAACGTTGTATGGTTTAATAAAGTCATGCCTTATTTTTCTGAGACCTCTCCTACTCAATCTCTTCTCTTATGTTGAACCTTCACTATTGAAAGTATATGCATTATTAAATATAACTAAAATTGACATGGACATAGAACAGTACAGCACATGAACTAACCCTTCAACTCACAATATCTGTGGCAAACATGTTGCTGATAACCTAATCTCTGCTGCCTGCACATGATCTATATCCCTCAATTCTCTGCAAAACAATGTGTCTATCCGAAAGCCTCTTCAATCCCACTATCATATCTGCCTCCACCACCACTGGCAGCCATTCCAGGCACCCACTGCTCTCTGTGTAAGAAACTTGCCTCGTACATCTCCTTTAAACTTTCTCCTCCCATGTTAAAGGTATGCCTCTAGTCTTTGACATTTCCATCCTGGGTAAAAAAAATGATTCTGACTATCTACCCTATCTATGCCTCTCATCATTTTACATACTTCTACCAAGTCACCCTTAACCTCCCACATTCGAGAAAACCCAATCTAGGTTTGTCCAACCTCTCCTTATCTTAAACTCTCTAATCCAGGCAACATTCTGAGATACTGGTAGAACTATAGATACTGGTTTATACCAAAGATAGAGACAAAGTGTTGGAGTAACTCAGTGGGTCAGGCAGTAAGTATCTCTGAAGAAAAAGGATGAGTTTGAAGAAGGGTCCAGACCCGAAATGTCACCCATCCTTTTTCTCCAGAGATGCTGCCTGACACGCTGAGTTACTCCAGCACTTTGTATCTATGTTTAATGTTATGGTAAACCTCTTCTGCATCCTCTGCAGACCCTCCATGTCCTTCCTGTAATGCGGCAACCAGACCTGCACACAATACTCTGGGTTTCTCAGCATGAACCTATACAATTGCCGTATGAAATCTTTACTCAAATATTCAATTATCTTGCAATAAAAGCAGTAATGCAGGTAATAAAGAGATAATGCTATAAAGGTACAATTTTTGTTCCTAACTGCATGCAGTGCCAGGTGTCTTTGAAGGTTAGCATCTCTCTATACGTTATCATTTAAAGGCACTCAGTGTTTCTGATATTTAAAAAAAAATCTGATATTAGATGGATGATCACATTTCCACACTGTAGATCACAGTCAGAGATGTGTAGCACAGAAATAGGCCCTTCATCTCCTCTTGTCATTGTTGGCACCTTGGGCTAATCCCATTTGACTGCATTTGGCCCATATTCTTCAAAACCCTTCCTACCTCTATATTGGTCCACCTGTCTTTTAAAAGTTGTAATTGTTCTCCACTTCTATAGCTTCCTCTGGCGGCTCATTCCAGGCACGGACTATCCTCTCAGTGAAAAAAATTGCTCCTGAGCGAGCTGTTGATAATGCAAATACGATTTAAAAGCGTATTATTATTAATCTGATCCCACTTCACAATCTTAACATGAGAGCATGGTTCTTTTCAAAAGGAAATTCACAGCAAATTTACCTACATGAACGGTTTTAACAATTTGGAACACACTTCAAACACTCTTCCTGATTAGTTTGAGATTTGAGAACAATTAAATTATTCATCACAAACCCACACTTTTTTTTTGTGAAGATATAATGGATTCAAAGGGTGGGAATACTGCATTTAGTTGCAAATCAGTCAACATCAAATTTAATGGCACAACAATCAAGAGAAGCCAAATGACAGTCTCTTGTTCCTCTTCCACCTATTACAGATATAAAACTGCTTTTTAAATTCTGAAGTAAATGATTGTGCTTGGCATTATATACCATGAATACCACTTCAAATATTGGCTAGCAATAATCTTAACGAAACATACTGTACGTTGCAAATTCCGATGTACTCCTTTTGTGCCTTGGCCAAGGCATATTCATGAAATTAGAAATTATTTTTCCAAACATAATATTTATAATAGTCCTCATTTACATAATTGCAAGCAATGTATATCCGTCACTTCAAACGAATTGATAGAACCTAATGCACCTACATATTAAACTTGGCCACGGAAAGTAGATTGAAAAGGCTGTATATTACACATAGCATGTCACCTTCCCCTTTCAAATGGTTGCATTTAAATGTTGCTCTGAAATTTTTTGTTACACATGTGAAACGAAGGATTGTTAATTAGACCTTTTCAGTGTTCTGGATACTCACTCCAAAACGCAAGTAGTTTGAAAATAGCACATCCATGAGGACTGGAGGAAAATTGAATAACTTGAAGAAACAAGCACTGCTAATATGAGAGTCTGCCATGTCTTAATATAATTCCTTTATTAATATTTTTTAAAACCAATCTAAAAAATAGTTATAATCTAGTCATCACCCTGTGTCGCACTCCACTGATTCACAGTGTCTTCCTTCCCTGATTCTTTTGCCAGAGCATCCTCGGTTATGTTTAATAAATGAGCACTGGTTGTGCCATCTGGTGATTGTCTATGCAAAAATACATTAATCTTTTCTCCCGTTTCACTTGTATTTGTGTCTTTTGCGTCAGAGTCAGTGCTACCGACCAACGTTGGCTCCAAGTTTCTTACACCTTCATTGCTGGAACTCCCTCCATTTTTCAGTACGTTTTCCTCGTGTGTAATTTCCTCAGAAACTGTGTAAATCTTATTACAATTCTGTTCTGCATTATACGGTTTTGTTCGTTTTCGAAAAAATGATAAATTTTTGATGGAGTCTTTAACAATACTTTTACTGTTTTGTTTTTCCTTGGATATTTCGGTCGTTTTTGGAGTTGTTCCATTACTTAAGGTTTTACAAGATGCTGGCGAGTCTAATACTTTAGACATTGTTTTTGGACAAACTAAAGATGTCAATTCAAAAAAACTCAGCTTGTTCTTCGGTTCATTTGTACACGTTATCTTTTTTGAAATCGTTGTGCATTCAGCTGGTCGATCTTCATTCTTAAATACTTCATTTTGGTCTGATATTTTGGATGCTGCGCCAAAGCTGGAGGACTGTACGCCAGGAAGCTTGTTCCCTTTTAGAAGACCCAAAACCTCATAGCGGAAGCTTGAAATATCCTGTTTCAGCTCCTTTAACCACAATAACAATTATGCTTTCTGTTAAAAATATATTCAGCAATACCATAGAAAACGTACAAATAATTCAACAAAATGATAATCAAATAGTTCATTTAAAAGTCTGTTAAAATCATGCTGCTAGAATATTCAGTGAAACCATATTGTTTGGGCAATGTGTGTAAATGGCATGTGACATTTGTTTTTATATTTCATTAAAACACTTTATCAAATAACACTCAGTATAGCTAAATTTGAACAAATAGTATTAACTGTTGTACAAATGAATTTAAGAACATCAACATTATTAACTGAAATGAAAATGTTTTGAGTATTTCAAATGCTTTTTTAAAGTCAAACCCATTCAACTGAAAAATATCTGTTTCTATACTCATCCTCTATATGAGAGGTCATACAATTTCAAAAGGTGGAAAATAAATGTTTGAGATGGAAATTTAGCTGTATGCCTGGAATGACAAAGGCCCAAAGATCTTTATATATAACTGAGCCATTGTTTCTTCACCTCTAATCTATTGTTTCTTCCCCTGTCATCAGGCTTCTGAATGGTCCTTCTATAAGCTAGGCTACTGTCCAATGCACCTCTACCCCATTGTGGACATTGGACTTTGACTCTGGAACTGATGCGTTATAATGCTGAGAACTATATTCTGCATTCTGTATCTTCCCTTTTGCTCTACCTATTGTATTTGAGTTTGACTTCATTGTATTTATGTATAGTATTATCTAATCTGATTGGACAGCATGCAAACAAAATTTTTCACAGTACCTGAGTGCACGTGACAATAATAAAGTTAAATGTTATGTGTAATCTATATCCTGTGCCGTAGCTATAATCTGTATATTCTCCAGATAACTAAGTAATTTTTAAAGAATTATCAATCTTTATTAAATAATATTTTAAAGAGTTCAAACTCCCAAAATTAAAATCAATGTCACTCAGATTACTTTTTAAAAACAGAATTTGGTAAAAAAATGTTGAAAAATCACCTTAAAGTTCTCTTCAGTCAGCCCTTCTTCAGTTTTGGCATCTCTGATCATTGCTGCAACGTATCTTTTCACCAAGTTTCTTATAACTTCCTGGAAGAAAAAAGGAATTACTCATTTTACAGGATACAGAAAAATACACTGTCATATAGTTAGCAGTTTGGAAAAAAAATGTTATGCTGGCATGCCTTTGCTTTTGTAGAAAACAGTTACTTTAAATTGATTAATAAAATATATAATTACGATGGGGATTAGTTATCATTTTGCATACATAGCTAACATGCCAACGTATCAGAATAAGACTGGGAAGAGTTATGGATCGATTAGAACAATCAATAAAGGTCACAATATTTTTACCAACTGAAAGGACATGTTCCAGAGGTTTATTCTGGAAGCTATGAATGGCCAAAGAGTACATAATTATATGACCAAAGGTGAATGTTGTGAAAATGTGTTCTCCATACACTTTAAAATGAATAAAACACAAAGTACTGGCATTACTCAACTGATCAAGCGGCATCTGTGGAAGAAATGGACAATGTTTCAACATGGAATCCTTCTTCAGATTGCATTTAGAACGGGGGGCTTGGGGGAGAAAACTGGAAGAGAGGTAAGGGGTGGGGCAAAGCCTGGCAGGTGATATGTGGATACAAGCAGGGAGAGGGAGGGTTTACAGTGAATGGTCTGGGGACACAGAATTGCTTGAGTACAAGATCAATGGTTGAGAGGACATAAGTGCACACAGAATTATTTGGCATTGATAGGTAGAGAGTCGGAACCTTTTTCTCAGGGTGGGGATGCCAAAGACTAAGAGAGGCAAAATTTAAATGAGACTAGACAAAGGGGGACCCGTTGGGTCCCGTCCCATCATCGCACGGTTGTGGGGGCGGCCTGCGGCGTCACACACACACACACACACACACTAACCACCTCCCCCTCCACCAACCCCCCCCCCCCCCCACACACACACACACAAACCACCCCCATTGATATTATATTAATGTCATTAATCTACTCCTGTTACCCCATCCCTGGCCCTATCCACACGCATAGCCCCCAACTCGCAGGCGCGGCTAGAGAGGGAGGGGGGGATAGAGAGAGAGGGACACAGAGGCACAGAGAGGGACACCGAAGCACAGAGGGACACAGAGGAGGACACAGAGAGGGATACAGAAGCACAGAGAGGGACACAGAAGGACAAAGAGGGACACAGAGAGACAGAGGACACAGAGGGACAGAGAGGAACAAAGAGGGACACAGAGGGACACAGAGGCAGAGGGGGGACACAAAGGCAGAGGAAGGGACACGGAGGCAGAGAGAGGGACACAGATGCAGAGAGAGGGACACAGAGGCAGAGAGAGGGACACAGAGGCAGAGAGGGGGACAAAGAGGAAGAGTGGGACAGACACACAAGGGGACACAGAGAGGGATGCGGAGAGGGACAGACAGAGAGATACAGAGGCACAAAGAGGGACACAGAGGCACAGAGACCGACACAAAGACACAGAGTGGGACACAGAGGGAAAGAGAGTGACAGAGGGACAGAGAGGCACACAGAGGGAGGGACACAGAGGCAGAGAGCGGAACACAGGCAGAGAGGGGGACGCAGAGGGAGAGAGGGGGACACAGAGGCAGAGAGGGTGACAGAGGCACAGAGGGGGGCACAGAGAGGGAGAGGGGGAGAGAGGGAGGAAGAGGGGGGAAGTTTGAGGAGTTGGGGGGGGTACATCATCAGAGATGAGGGCTGGTTCTTGAACGCAAGAATCATTTACTCCCTTGCTGCCGGCAGCGCGAGCAAGAAGACAGCATGCTTTTTTTCAAAGGCCTTGCGAGCTACGCGACTGGCAGCGGGAGGGAGTGGGCGGGCGTGACTTCACAAAAGTAAACCGGTGCGCGCCGGTGACCTCGGGATCTGCAGAACTTGCTCGTTCTTTCTGCGCCTTTTGAAGAACGGGGGGGGGGGAAATGCTGGTGATGTAACCCGTGGAAAACAGTGCGCCTGCACATTGACAGCAGCTGCTTTAATCCAGAGCCGGGGGGGGGGGGGGGGGGGGGGGGGGGGGCAGCAAAGGCATTGTGACGTCAGCAGCTGTTCAGTGGTTGTATTTGAAAAAATGTCAGTTTGGTAATCAATTTTAGTAAAAAACTCGGGAAATAATTGACCAAATTTACAGAGGAGTGGAGTTTTGAAGTCTGGCTTTCGAGGAGATGTGATTCAAAGGCGAAATGACACAGTGATGGCATCCCTGGCAGCATGTTACAGGCAACCATCACCCTGTGTAATAACATTTACTTCACACATCTTTACAATTTGCCTCTCTCACCATAAAACTACATCCTCAAGTCTATTTCCATCCTGGGAAAAATATTCTGACTGTCTACTCTATCTATGCCTTTCATAATTTTATACACTTCTATCAGTTCTCCTCTCAGATGTTGTAAAGAAAACAATTCAAGTTTATCCAACCTCTGCTTACAGCTAATACCCTCTAATCCATGCAGCATTCAGGCAAATATTTTCTGCATCTTTTCCAAAGCCACCACATCCTTCCTGTAATAGTGTGACCGGAACTGCAGGCAATAGTACAAATATGGACAAACCAAACCTATAAAGCTAAATCATGACTTCCTCACTCTTATACTCAATGCCCCAACTGATGAATGCAAGCATACTATATTTTAGCAAAAATCCAGGCAATTGAAATTGAAGCTAAAATTTTTACTGTATTAAACAAATCTAGCCCCTCTTGTGCTGAAACGTTTTCTGATGCAGTTGCTATTTTGTTGTTCTAAATTCCCAGGTATTTAACAAAAACAATTTGCATGTATTAATAGGATTTTGCCGCATTTCTTCCAAATCATGGGCCTGAAACTGCCATCACGGATAGATAGGGAGGTCAAAAAGGCTTTTGGCACATTGGCCTTCATCAGTCAGAATATTGAGTATAGAAGTTGGGAGGTCATATTACAGTTGTATAAGACGTTGGTGAGGCTGCATTTAGAGTATTGTGTTCAGTTTTGAGCACCATGTTATAAGGAATAAGTCAAATTGAAAACGGTGCAGAGAGGATTTACGTGGATGTTGCCAGGACTAGAGTGCCTGAGCTATAGAGAGAGGTTGAGCAGATTAGGACTCTTTTCCTTGGAACGCAGGAGGATGAGGGGTGATCTTATAGAGATGTGCAAAATCATGAGTGTCTTGCCCAGAGTAGGGGAATCAAGAAATAGAAGATATAGGTGGTAAGATTTAATAAGAATCTGAGGTGTCATTTTTTTACACAAAGCGTGGTGGGTATTTGGAACAAGGTAGTTGAGGCAGGTACTATCGCAACATTTAAGAAACATTTAAATAGGTACATGGATAGGACAGGTTTAGAGGGATATGGGCCAAACGCAGGTATATGGGACTAGTGTGGATGTGACATGTTGGTTGGTGTGGACAAGTGGGGCCGAAGGGTCTGCTTTCACATTGTATGACTCATGGTGAGAAAGTGGTTTACATTAACAAAACTGGAGCACAAACACTTGTGGAGCTTTTGATGAAAATACTGTTTAAAACAATAGATATATTCTCAGCCATCGGATTGATAAATTAGTAGCTACTTTGTGTATTATTACTAGCTACTTCAGAAAATGAGATGTATAAAAAAAAACGTACCTGGTACTGATGATTTCGTCTTAGATTGCTAGCTGCACGCCTCTTTAAAAAAATGAGAGAATATATATAAATGGATTAAACAACAAAATCAATATAGTTTGATGAAGCAATGAAGCTTTGTTAAAATATTAACATCTGCAGAAATAATTTAAATTTCTTACCCCGAGAGACCCAAGACTTTCAGGTTTCTTTCGTTTTTGCTTACAGAAAATGTTGAGGCATAAATGATTTCTTATCCACGTTAGTAAATACCAGACAGATTTTGGACTTGGAATAATGTTAAAGGGAGTTGGAAGAGTTCCACCTTCTTCAAAGTAACTCATCCAAAGCTTTGTCCTTGCAAATTTCCACTCAATGTCTGCATGATCCTGTAACATATCAAATTGGATGACATAATTCCTTGTGATTACTTGTAAATACATGATTCATAGCATCTCATAACTATGTATGATGATGTTTAATTTAATTCAGATGCTTGTATAACCAAACATTCTTGGCAATTTCTTTTTTTGGATTGCTTAATCATTTATCGCACAATTACTGTCATTTACATTAAAGTTAATTTGACAACCTATTTTAAACCTTTATTGTAACTCAACCTTGGTATCTCCACACTTATTCAAACACAATTAAGCATAAACTGAAAAATACATAACAATCATTATGCGGAATCGAGTTAGAATGCAATGGAAAGACCAAAAAATATTTTGATTATCAGAAGTGGACAAATGGATTACACATGAGATGTGAAGTTCTCTTTCAAATTTTCATTTCACTTCCACGAAGACGAAATGGGGCATTAGATCGTTCTGACATGTAAGATTAAGGGAAATCCAAAGAGATTTTATATTAAGGGAAAAGGGTGACTAGAGGAAGAATAGGACATCATAGAAACCAAAGTGGCCATCTATGTGTGGAGTCACAGGAAGTGGGCAAGGTCCTCAGTTAATATTTCTCCTCTATATTTACCATGGAGAAAGACATGGAGACAAGCGAACTTGGCAAAGTTAATGGTGATGTCTTGAGAACAGTCCCTATTATTGTCAAGGAGGTGTTCAATGTCCTAAAAGGTATGAATGTAGATAAAATAAATCTCAGGGACCTCCAAGGACACTGTAAAGCTCCAGATGAAATTGCAGGTGCCTTGACTGAGATATATGAATTATTGTTACGCACAGGTAAGGTGTAGGAGACTAGGAGGAGGCCAATGTTGTGTTTCTATTAAAGAAGTGCTCCAAAGAAAAACCTGGGGAATATAGACCAAAAAGCTTAACATTTACGATTGGCAAATTACTGAAGGGGATTCTGAAGGATAAGATATACATACATTTGGAAAGGCAGAGATTGAATCTGGATAATCAACATAGGTTTGCGAGTGGGAGATCGTGTCTTACGAATCTGATTGAGTTTTTTGAAGAAGGTTGGGAGGCCAGGGCAAAATATCTAATCTATTAGCAAAGCCTTTGATAAGATTCTGTTCTAGAATAGAGCTAGTTAACTGGATATAGACTTAGCTTAATAATAATAATAACAATAATACACTTTATTGTCATTGTAAATACATACAACGAAATTTCAGCTCCAATGTATCAGATAAATAATAAGGAATCGCGAATAACAAAAATGGCAAGAAAATGTCGTCAAGTCATAATTATGCAATAGTTCACAGTATAGTGTTTTGGCAGTACAAAATATTGGCAATGGGGGCTGTGTGTTCAGTGCAGAATTCAGAGTGGTGATGGCCTTGGGGTAGAAACTGTTCGTTAATGTTGTGGTATGTGATTTGATGGACCTGTAATGCTTTCCTGAGTGCAGAGGGGCAAACACGTGATGTGCGGGATGAGATGAGTCCTTTAGGATGTGTGATGCCTTCCGCAGGCAACGAGAGCTATAGATCTCTTCCAGGGCAGGCAGGTGTGTGCTGGTGATCTTCTGGGCTGTATTGATGATTCTCTGCAGAGCCTTCTTGTCAGCCGCAGGATTGTTGCCATACTACACCATGATGCCATGTGTCAGGACACTCTCTATGGAGCAATGGTAGAATGACACTAGCAGCTGTTGTGGCAAGTTGGCTATCCTGAGTGATCTTAGGAAGTAAAGCCATTGTTGTGTCCTCTTTACCAGGGAGTGCATGTTAGTTGACCACCTGAGATCTGCTGAGATGTGGGTGCCCAGTAACCTGAAACTGGATACTCTGTCCACTCTTTCTCCATTAATGTGCAGTGGGGGATGGTCACTCTGCTTCTTCCTGAAGTCAATGATGAGCTCTTTTGTTTTTTTTTGTTCTCTGAGCACCAGCATATTAACCTCTGTACCTCCTCCCTATAAGTTGATTCATCGTCCTCAGTCATCAGCCCCGCCACTGTCGTGTCGTCTGCAAATTTTATGATGGTGTTCATGCTGTGGGTCGGTATGCAGTCATATGTATAGAGGGAGTAGAGGAGGGGACTCAGCACACAGCCTTGTGCATCTCCTGTGCTGAGTGTCAGAGTGGGGGAGTGGTGGGGTCCAATCCTGACTGACTGCGGCCGGTCCGTAAGGAAGTCCTTAATTCATAGACAGAAGCCTGTGTTCGAAGCTAAGGTCGGACAGATGGAGACCAGTCTACTGGGTATGATTGTGTTGAATGCAGAGCTGTAATCAACAAATAGCAGTTGTTTGTATGCTCCCTGTTGTTCTAGTTGGGGCAGTACAGATTGGAGGGCAGTGGCAATGGTGGCTGTATGGTAGGAATCAGAGGGAGATGGTGGAAGGTTGTTTTTCAGACTGGAGGCCTGTGCCAGTGGTCACTGAGGGATTGGTGCTGGACTCATTGCTGTTTGTGAATTTTATCAATGGTATTGTTGACATTGTTTGTAGTTTGCATGTGACTAAAATTGGTCGGATTGTAAATAGTGAAGTTGGCTATCAAGAATTACTTGATCAGTTGGGCGGGCAGACCGAGGAATGGCTAATGGAGTTTAATTCAGAAAAGTGTGAGGTGCCGAATTTTGGGAGGTCAAACCAGGGCATTCACAGAGCCCAGGGGAGTGTTGTAGAGCAGAGACCTTGAAAGTGTCATCACAAATCGATCGGGTGGTGAAGAAAATGTTTGGCTTAATGGCCTTCATCAGTAAGGGAACTGAGTAGAAAAGCTGTGATGTTACGTTACAATTGTGCAAGACATTGATGAGGCCATACAGAGTATTTGTCACCCTGCAATAGGAAAACAGGCATTAAGCTAGAAATAATGCAGAGAACATTTACAAGGGTGGTGCTAAGACTTGAGGGACCTGAGCTATGGGGATTGGTTGGGCAGTCTGACTATTCTTTGGAGTGTAGGAGACTCCTGGTCCTGTCTGCTCTTGAAAACAAATTATCTCTTTTTTGACACTCCTTGTGGTTGTTATGGGAGATTTCAACATGCAGGTAGACTGGGAAAATCAGGTTGGTACTGGACCCCAAGAAAGGGACTTTGTAGAGTGCCTTCGTGATGGAGTCTTAGAGCAGCTTGTATTGGAGCCTACCAGGGAGAAGGCAATTCTGGATTTGGTGTTATGTAATGAACCAGATTTGATAAAGGACCTCGAGGTTAATGAGCCATTAGGAAGTAGTGACCATAACATGGTCAGGTTTAATCTACAATTGGAGAGGGAGAAGGGTAGATCAGAGGTGTCAGTGTTACAGTTGAATAAAGGGGACTATGGGGCCATGAGGGAGGAGCTGGCCAAAGTTGACTGGAAAGATACCCTAGCAGGGATGACAGTGGAACAAAAATGGCAGGTGTTTCTAGGAATAATACAGAAGGTGCAGGATCAGTTCATTCCTAGGAGGAAGAAAGATTCCAAGGGAAGTAAGGGGCGACCGTGGGTGACAAGAGATGTCAGGGACAGTATAAAAATAAAAGAGAAGAAGTACAATGTAGCAACGATAAGCAGGAAGCAAGAGGATTGGGTAATGTTTAAAGAGCAACGGAAGATAACTAAAAAGACAATACGAGGAGAAAATTGAAGTACGAAGGAAAGTTAGCCAAGAATATAAAGCAGGATAGTAAAAGCTTCTTTAGGTAGGTGAAGAGAAAAAAAGTTGGACCAAAGTTGGACCTTTGAAGACCGAAAAAGATGAATTTATTATGGGGAACAAGGAAATAGCAGATGAGTTGAACAGCTACTTTGGATCCGTCTTCACAAAGGAGGACACAAACAATCTTCCTGATATAGTAGTGACAGAGGAACTGAAGGAAATCCACATTAGGCAGAAAATTGTGTTGGGTAAACTGATGGGACTGAAGGCTGATAAATCCCCAGGGCCTGATGGTCTGCATCTCAGGGTTCTTAATGAAGTGGCTCTAGAAATCGTGGATGCATTGGTAATAATTTCCAATGTTCTACAGACTCAGGATCAGTTCCTGTGGATTGGAGGGTAGCTAATGTTATCCTACTTTTTACGAAAGGTGGGAGAGAGAAAACAGGGTATTATAGACCAGTTAGCCAGACATCAGTGGTGGGGAAGAGTCAATTATAAAAGATGAAATAGTCGCACATTTGGATAGCAGTAACAGGATCGGTCTGAGTCAGCATGGATTTACGATGGGGAAATCATGCTTGACTAATCTTCTGGAATTTTTTGAAGATGTAACTAGGAAAATGGACAAGGGAGAGCCAGTGGATGTATACCTGGACTTTCAGAAAGCATTTGATAAGGTCCCACATAGGAGATTAGTTGGCACAATTAGGGCACATGGTATTGGGGGTGGATTGCTGACATGGATAGGAAATTGTTGGCAGACAGGAAACAGAGAGTGGCAATTAACGGGCCCCTTTCAAAATGACAAGCAGTGACTAGTGGGGTACCGCAAGGCTCGGTGCTGGGACCGCAGCTATTTACAATATACATGAATGATTTAGATGAAGGGATTCAAAGTAACATTAGCAAATTTGCAGATGACACAAACGTGGGTGGCAGTGTGAACTGTGAGGAGGATGCTATGAGAATGCAGGGTGACTTGGACAGGTTGGGGGAGTTGGCGGATGCATGGCAGATGACGTTTAATGTGGAGAAATGTGAGGTTATCCACTTTGGTAGCAAAAACAGGACGGCAGATTACTATCTAAATGGCGTCAAGTTGGGAAAAGAGGAAGTACAGCGGGATCTGGGGGTCCTTGTTCATCAGTCTATGAAAGTAAGCATGCAGGTACAGCAGGCAGTGAAGAAAGCGAATGGCATGTTGGCCTTTATAACAAGAGTAGTCGAGTATAGGAGCAAAGAGGTTCTTCTGCAGTTGTACAGGGCCTTAGTGAGACCACACCTGGAGTATTTTGTGCAGTTTTGGTTCCCTAATTTGAGGAAGGACATTCTTGCTATTGAGGGTGTGCAGCATAGGTTTACAAGGTTAATTCCCGGGATGGCGGGACTGTCATATGCTAAGAGAATGAAGCAGCTGGGCTTGTACATGCTGCAGTTTAGATGGATGAGGGGATCTTATTGAAACATGTAAGATTGTTATGGGTTTGGACACAAGGGAGGCAGGAAACATGATCCGGATGTTGGGGGAGTCCAGAACCAGGGGCCACAGTTTAAGAATAAGGGGTAAACCATTTTAAATGGAGACGAGAATACACTTTTTCTCACAGAGAGTTGTGAGTGTGTGGAATTCTCTGCCTCAGAGGGCGGTGGAGGCAGGTTATCTGGATGCTTTCAAGAGAGAGCTGGATAGGGCTCTTAAAGATAACAGAGTCAGGGGATATGGGGAAAAGGCAGGAACGGGGTACTGATTGGGGATTATCAGCCATGATCACATTGAATGGCTTTGCTGGTTCGAAGGGCCGAATGGCCTACTCCTGCACCTATTGTCTATTGTCTAATGTGTATTGTCCTTGGTATTTCCCACACTCGTGCTTCTTTACTTTCAAATACATTTCCAATCGTCTTTTAAGATTTATTATTAGATGTCCTTCCACTGGAAATATCAGATAATCTTATAGAAGGTGTACAAAATCATAAAGGAGAGGAAATAGTTGAGGTAGGTATTCTAACTACACTTAAAAGGCATTGGGACAGGTATACAGATTGGAAAGGTTTAGAGGGATATGGGCCAAATATAGGCAAATGGGATTATCTTAGATGGGGCATCTTGGGTGGCATGGGTGAATTGGGCTGAAAGGCCAGTTTCCATGCTGTAGGACACTGCAAAACAGCACGATAACCATGGCGAAGAACTCACCGCAATGAGTTGATAAGAATTGTTCATCATAGCTATTAGCATATTCAGCAGAACCACAAGAGAAATAACATTGTATGTTCCAAACATAGTGGCTCCAACAAACTCCGTGAACTCGTGGCGAGCCTTCACATTGGTCACATATAGGTTAATGAGACCAAATATTGACCAGAACAGTGATTGGAGAGTCTCGAATAATCTGCAAAATTAAAAGTTAATACCTTGTCAAACTATATTTCATTTTCAAACAAAATACAGATTCCGAACACATTTTAGCAAAACAAAAATGCAAAGTAACTTCATTCAGAAACACTGCCTCTAAAAAACAACTGTAAAGTTGTAGATTATTACATACCAAGTTTGGAACTTAAAACAAAATCAGGTCATTTAACCAAGGTAATGATTTGGTGCCAAGCAAACAATTTTCCATACACTTTCTTGGTATAAACTCATTCATAGAATTGTACTAAAAGTAGGCTGTTTGAGTATTGTGGCCCTGTCTGCTCTTGAAAACTAATTATCTATTATTTGACACTCCTGTATATCTCCCTTATATGTGCTTCTTTTACTTTCAAATATGCATAAAATCCTCTTTTAAGAATTATTATTACATGTCCATCCACTGGAAATATCAGTCATACACAAGGAAACAGGCCCTTTGGCCCAACTTGTCCATGCCTACCAAGATGCCTGATACAATAGTCCCATTTATCCACATTTGGCCCATATCCATCTAAACTTTTCTTATCCAAAAATTGCGAAATAATACCCTCCATCTCTTGCTGGCTGTTTTGATATAGCTTGGGGACCATTTTTATAAATCTTATGCTCATATTGTTTTCTTTATTTATTAATTCTGAAGAATAAATGTTGGCGACCTTATTTATCCTTGGTCTCCTGAAAGCAACAGAATATGAACTTGGACAACAATAACACTCTGCACTTCATCACGTTGAGCAAAATGTTGCAAATTTAACAAATCCACAATGCAAAAGAAAACAAAACATAATACTAGATGTTCCCCCATCCATTTTCACAGGACTCATTTTCAAGATTGTAGAAAACTGCATGGTCAAAACATACAAATATTTTTTGGAAAATGAAGGTCTTTAGTCATGCAATGTCTCATGGTTGACATAGGATTCTCACTTGTTCCACTGGTTCAAATGTATAATTGGAATATCCAAGGGTAAAACTTTGCTCTGGTTTCGTTATAACTGCATAAATAAGTAAACATTCCTTTGCATATAAGAAACGGGGCTACTAACTTGGAAAATTACATCCGTGAAGCCCATTTGTGCAATTAAAATGAATAAAGGAGCTTACGTTGAAAAGGCGTTGTTCTGTTTTTCACACCTTATCCCTTTGCATTTACCCGGTTCCTCTGATGCATTTGTCTCGTAGTAAAAGTACAACTGATTCAGTCCATTTGCAAAAGCCAGCAGCACCAGGCAGTATATGAACATGAATTTCAGAATATCCAAGAGCATACGTCCAAGAGATATTTGCAAGGGCCCCAAATGAGAGTTAGCAGTGAATAGTGAAATTAAGCGGAGAGAACTGAAGATATTTGCAATAGCAAATAATGCCTCAGCAACCAAGGTGGGATGCCACATTTCCCAGTCTTTACGCTGACGAGAACCACTGTACTTTAAACAAAATAACAATGTCAGTATAAAACATTACTGTTGCATTAACTTTGCTATTCTTAACACAGGAACTTGATAAAACTTGATAGCAATGTGTTCCAAAGCTAAATTATTCTGTTTTATATATCAATAAATTATCACAGTAAATCACGTTCA
This sequence comes from Okamejei kenojei, assembly GCA_035221665.1. NCBI lineage: Eukaryota > Metazoa > Chordata > Chondrichthyes > Rajiformes > Rajidae > Okamejei > Okamejei kenojei. Next base: position 28,374,226 of record CM069136.1, read on the forward strand.
AAGTAAACAGCATGAATTTTATTTTATTGACATATCTAATCTAAATATAAAGTCCAGAGACACAAGAAAATGCAGATGCTAGAATCTTGAGCAAAGCACAAGTACTGGAGGTGGTTCAGGCAGTATCTGTGGAGGGAAAGGACAGATGACGATTCAGACAGAAGAAAATTCCTGAGCTGACTCCCTCCACAGATGCTGCCTGAACCGCTCCTCCAGCACTTTATGTTTTGCTAATTAGAAAGTTTACCATTCTTAACATGTATCAGAAAACCATTTCAAGATGTGGGAACAGAATTATTGTCAAGTTTAATTATTATTATTAACATGGATATCAAATCCAACAATGGAGCCAGTAAGTGCCATGTCTTGCTGTTTTATTGAGTTTTCGGAGGAGAGGTTATGGATAGTAACCGGGTGCTTACAAGTACTGTTTGTTTTGTATGGACTGTATTTTTAGGTATTTTTAAATTCAAGAGATTATATTTATCTATTTGAAAACATAATTATAACGACTGTGAAAACCACTGCGCTTTCAGTTAATCTGGACATGACACAGCGAGTATCTTTTCTTCAAAATCTTAGTTAATTATAGGATACTGTTAAATAAAAAATGGAAAACAGAACCCCAACACATTTGAGAAATGAGGAATTGTAGTTTTTTTGAATAATTCAATAGTTTAATAATAGTTTTGAGAACTATTTATCTGACTTACTTCTCAATTCAGAACAAACTTTTAACAAAGCCCATTGCATCTTCTTGGACATTTCAGAAAAAAAAGTAGTCATCTGTCAATCTCCAAATTATTTCAAAATCAGTAAATAAAAATAATAGTCAAAATTAAAAACATACTTTTGAGATTGATAGGCTCTTGAGTAGTAAGGGTGTTAAGGGTTATGGGGTTATGGTGGAAAATGGGGTTAAGTTGCAAAAATAAACTTAAAAGGCCTAATTCTGCTCCTATGTCTTATGGATTTTTAGAAAATCAAAATATTAAATTATAATTATAACCATTGGATTTAAAAGATGATTGGGAAAAAATATCAACATCACATTAATTTTATTATGATTAATGTCTCGTTCATTATCAAAATGTAATTTAAACTAAGTATTTTGACATAGTAACACTCATATTCCAAGTAGGCATCAAATAAACATTGTCTTAGTGTGAGATACCTAGTTCTGAACAAGTGCAAAAAGTCTACCCTGACCTTGAAACTTTAATCGTAGAACATGCCTAGAATCCTGGATATTTAAAAAATACATGGAGTCGTACAGCATGGAAACAGGCCCTTTAGCCCAACTTGCCCATGTTGTCCAAAATGCCCCATCTACACCAGTCCCACCTGCCCATGCCGCCCAAAATGCCCCATCTACACCAGTCCCACCTATCCCTCTAAACCTTTCCTATCCATGTACCGGTCTAAAAGTCTATCAATAGTTCTCATATTGTCACTTTTTAAGAATCTGAATCTCACTAATACTCTATCACAGTCTATTGAGCATGGCCAATTATCAAATATGCCTTCAAAAGCTGTGATGAAATTGTATATATGTATGTACATAAAAATTTGATTATGGTAATACCCAAGCTATTTTCTAGTATTTGCCTCTGAAATTTATGGTATTGTAGATTTAATTTCAGAAGCAGGGTTGAGTGACCTGACATTCCTACTTTGTGCTTTTGGAGGGACCAACTAGAGATTAATTTATTTTAATTTCATCAAATCTTTTTAAAATTTAATTTATACTTTTTCATTTCAATGTTTTTCTATGACTATCACTCTGCCACAACACCATCATATTTTTCTATTTCTTTGTTTAATTTGGAGATACAGCACCAAAACAGGCACTTCAGCCCACCGAGTCCATGCCGACCAGTGATCCCCACACACTAACACTACACTACACTAGGAACATTTTACAATTTTACCAAGCTAATTAACCCACAAACCTGTAGATCTTTGGAGTGTGGGAGGAAACCGGAGCAACCAGAGAAAACCCATGCAGGTCACAGGGAGAACGTACAAACCCAGTACAGGCAGCCCCCATAATCATGATCAAGTCTTTGGTGCTGTAAGGCAGCAAATCTATCGCTGCGGCACCATGCCACCCTAAATTCTTGTCTTTTTCTAACCGTCTCATTTATTTATTTTATTTTCTCACTCTCTAACCATCGTTCTGTATTTGTTTCTCCAACTTTATCTTCATGTTCCTTGTGCCGCTCACCTCCATTCATCATGCCTGCCTTCCTCTCCAATCTTTCCCAGATATTTTCCACTTTCAGAATTTTTCTTCCCTTTAACTCTATTCACTTTGCTTTTTATGGTTTTACACATTCACTTATTTTCATAGTTATCTAAAAATCAATGGAGATCAAAGTATTTGTTGCTTTAATTTTCAAAATTTTTCTTTGCTATCATGAACTTTGTCAAATTCAACATTTTGACTGAGTCAGAACAAATATTTGCATGCAGCATATTTTTGAAAGATTGTGGGATTGAAGAAAGTAGGTATGGAAAGACAAATACCTTAAAAAAGGCAACAATTTTAAGAGAAATTGTTGCTAAGTATAAAGAATTCATTACAAAATCCATTAGATTCCACCAGTCGTGTATGTAATCTTGAAGTCCTCCATCCCACATTTGTTTTATTTCACCCCAAATGAAACCTGTTATCAAAGAAAGAACATAGTTCTAAAAATGTGCTTATAGTTCTTCTTAAGAATAAATATATTAATTAAAATTCTTAATTAGGACAATCAGCAGTGTTCTACTTTTGGATTTGAATTAAAATACATTTCTCTCATTTCATGTTGATTGATCGATTGATTGATAATTCAGTCCCTTGCAAGGGGTGACATTGAAATAGGAGACGTGGAGTCAGTATGGATAGAACTAAGGAATTGTAAGGGTAAAAAGACCCTAATGGGACTTATCTACTGTCCCCCAAACAGTAGACTGGATATAGGGTGCTGGTTGAATCAAGAGTTAAAATTGGCGGGTAAATTAAGGAAGATAGTAAAAGTTTCTTTAGGTATGTGAAGAGGAAAAAATCAGTTAAGACCAAAGTTGGAACCTTGAAGACTGAAACAGGTGAATTTATTATGGGAAACAAGGAAATGGCAGACAAGTTAAACAGGTACTTTGGACTCCTCTTCACTAAGGAAGACACAAACAATCTCCCTGATGTACTAGTGGTCAGAGGATCTAGGATGACGGAGGAACTGAAGGAAATTCACAGTAGACAGGAAATGGTGTTGGGTTGACTGATGGGACTGAAGGCAGATAAATCTCCAGGGCCTGATGGTCTGCATCCCAGGGTACTTAAGGAAGTGGCTCTAGAAATGTTGATCATTTTCCAATGTTCTATAGATTCAGGATCTGTTCGTCTGGATTGGAGGGTAGCTAATGTTACCTCATTTTTTAAGAAAGGCGGGAGAGAGAAAACAGGGAATTATAGACCAGTTAGCCTGACATCAGTGGTGGGGAAGATGCTGGAGTCAATTATAAAAGATGAAATAGCCGCACATTTGGATAGCAGTAGCAGGATTGGTCCGAGTCAGCATAGTTTTACGAAGGGGAAATCATGCTTGACTAATCTTCTGGAATTTTTTGAGGATGTAACTAGGAAAATGGACAAGGGAGTGCCAGTAGATGTAGTGGTGCACCCAGACTTTCAGACAGCATTTGATAAGGTCCAATATAGGAGATTAGTGGGTAAAATTAGAGCACATGGTATTGGAGGTAGGGTGCTGACATGGATAGAAAATTGGTTGGAAGACAGGAAACAAAGAGTAGGGTTTAACGGGTCCCTTTCAGAATGGCAGGCAGTGACTAGTGGGGTATCACAAAGCTCGGTGCTGGGACTGCAGCTATTTACAATGTACATTTAATGATTTAGATTATGAGATTAAAAGCCTGGCTGAAGGACTGGTGCAGAGGGCAGGGATTCAAGTTTCTGGATCAATGGAATCTCTTTTGGGGAAGGAGTGACCTGTATAAAAAGGACGGGTTGCATTTGAACCCGAGAGGGACCAGTCTCCTGGCAGGGAAATTTGGAAAGGCTACCGGGGGGACTTTAAACTAGAACGGTTTGGGGGAGGGACTCAAATAGAGAAAGCCCGTAGACAGGGTCTGAGGCAGGAGGCAGAGAAAGGAAGCACTCAGACCCAACATGTAGGGGGGAAAGAAGAAAAAAATAATAAACAGAGAATAAGAGGTGGTGGGTTTCCAGGGCAAAATTGAAAAGGGGCCACTTGTCAACATAATTGTATAAGGAGTAAGAGTGTTGTAAAATCAAGCCTGAAGGCTTTGTGTCTCAATGCAAGGAGCATTCGTAATAAGGTGAATGAGTTGAATGTGCAGATAGCTATTAATGACTATGCTATCGTTGGGATCACGGAGACATGGCTCCAGGGGGACCAAGACTGGGAGCTGAACATCCAGGGATATTCAATATTCAGGAGCGATACACAGAGAGGAAAGGGAGGTGGGGTAGCATTTCTGGTGAGAGAGGGATTAATGCAATAGAAAGGAAGGATATTAGCTTGGAGGATGTGGAATCGATATGGGTAGAGCTGCGAAACTCTAAGGGGCAGAAAACGCTAGTGGGAGTTGTGTACAGGCCACCTAACAGTAGTAGTGGTTGGGGATGGCATCAAACAGGAAATTAGAAATGCGTGCAACAAAGGTAAAACAGTTATAATGGCTGACTTCAATCTACATATAGATTGGGTGAATCAAATGGGCAGGGGTGCTGAGGAAGAGGATTTCTTAGAATGTATGCGGGATAGTTTTCTAAACCAACATGTAGAGGAACCAACGAGAGAGCAGGCTATTCTAGACTGGGTATTGAGTAATGAGGAAGAGTTAGTTAGCAGTCTTGTTGTGTGTGGCCCCTTGGGCAAGAGTGACCATAATATGGTTGAGTTCGTCATTAGGATGGAGAGTGACATAATTAAGTCAGAAACAAGGGTTCTGAACTTAAACAAAGGTAACTTTGAAGGTATGAGACGTGAATTGGCCAAGATAGACTGGCAAGTGATTCTTAAAGGGTTGACAGTGGATGTGCAATGGAAGGTATTTAAAGACTGCATGGATGAACTACAACAATTGTTCATCCCAGTTTGGCAAAAGAATAAATCGGGGAAGGTAGTGCATCCATGGATAACAAGGGAAATCAGGGATAGTATAAAAAAAAAGATGAAGCATACAAATTAGCCAGAAAAAGCAGCCTACCAGAGGACTGGGAGAAATTCAGTCCAGCAGAGGAGGACAAAGGGCTTAATTAGGAAAGGGAAAATAGATTATGAAAGAAAACTGGCAGGGAACATAAAAACTGACTGCAAAAGTTTTTATAGATATGTGAAGAGATTAGTTAAAACAAATGTAGGTCCCTTGCAGTCAGAAACAGATGAATGGATCATGGGGAACAAGGACATGGCAGACCAATTGAATAACCACTTTGGTTCTGTCTTCACTAAGGAAGACATAAATAATCTGCCGGAAATAGCAGGGGACCGGGAGTCAAATAAGGTGGAGGAACTGAGTGAAATCCAGGTTAGCCGGGAAGTGGTGTTGGGTAAATTGAACGTATTAAAGGCCGATAAATCCCCAGAGCCAGATAGTCTGCATCCCAGAGTACTCAAGGAAGTAGCCACAGAAATAGTGGATGCATTAGTGATAATTTTTCAAAACTCCTTAGATTCTGGAGTAGTTCCTGAGGATTGGAGGGTAGCTAATGTAACTCCACTTTTTAAAAAAGGAGGGAGAGAGAAAACGGAGAATTACAGACCAGTTAGTCTAACATCGGTTGTGGGGAAACTGCTAGTTAGTTATTAAAGATGGGATAGCAGTACATTTGGAAAGTGGTGAAATCATTAGACAAAGTCTGCATGGATTTACGAAAGGTAAATCATGTCTGACGAATCTTATAGAATTTTTCGAGGCTGTAACTGGCAGAGTGGATAAGGGAGAACCAGTGGATGTGTTATATCTAGACTTTCAGAAGGCTTTCGACAAGGTCCCACATAAGAGATTAGTATACAAACTTAAAGCACACGGTATTGGGGGTTCAGTATTGATGTGGATAGAGAACTGGCTGGCAGACAGGAACCAAAGGGTAGGAGTAAACGGGTCCTTTTCAGAATGGCAGGCAGTGACTAGTGGGGTACCGCAAGGCTCAGTGCTGGGACCCCAGCTATTTACAATATATATTAATGATTTGGACGAGGGAATTGATTGCAACATCTCCAAGTTTGTGGATGACACTAAGCTGGGGGGTAGTGTTGGGTGTGAGGAGGATGCTAGGAGGCTGCAAGGTTACTTGGATAGGCTGGGTGAGAGGGCAAATGCATTGCAGATGCAGTATAATGTGGATAAATGTGAGGTTATCCACTTGGTAGCAAAAACAGGAGGGTAGACTATTATCTGAATGGTGGCAAATTAGGAAAAGGGGAGATGCAACGAGATGTGGGTGTCATGGTACACCAATCATTGAAAGTAGGCATGCAGGTGCAGCAGGCAGTGAAGAAAGTAAATGGTATGTTAGCATTCATAGCGAAAGGATTTGAGTATAGGAGCAGGGAGGTTCTACTGCAGTTGTACAGGGTTTTGGTGAGACCTCACCTGGAGTATTGAGTACAGTTTTGGTCTCCAAATCTGAGAAAATACATTCTTGCCATAGAGGGGGTACAGAGAAGGTTCACCAGACTGATTCCTTGGATGTCAGGACTTTCATATGAGGAAAGACTGGATAGACTTGGTTTGTAGTCGCTAGAATTTAGAAGACTGAGGGGGGATCTTATAGAAACTTACAAAATTCTTAAGGGGTTGGATAGGTTAGATGCAGGAAGATTGTTCCCGATATTGGGGAGGTCCAGAACAAGGGGTCACAGTCTAAGGATGTGGGAATTCCTTTAGGACCGAGATGAGGAAAACATTTTTCACACAGAGAGTGGTGAGTCTCTGGAATTCTCAGCCACAGAAGGTAGTTGAGGCCAGTTCATTGGCTATATTTAAGAGGGAGTTAGATGTGGCCCTTGTGGCTAAAGGGATCAGGGGGTATGGAGAGAAGGCAGGTACAGATACTGAGTTGGTTGATCAGCCATGATCATATTGAATGGCGGTGCAGGCTCGAAGGGCCGAATGGCCTACTCCTGCACCTATTTTCTATGTTTCTATGTTTCTATGTTTCTATGTAACATTAGCAAATTTGCAGATGACACAAAGCTGGCTGGCAGTGCGAACTGTGAAGAGAATGCTATGAGAATGCAGGGTGACGGACAGTTTGTTTGAGTGGGCATATGCATGGCAGATGCAGTTTAATGTGGATAAATGTGAGATTATCCACTTTGGTGGCAAAAACAGGAAGGCAGATTATTATCTAAATAGAGTCAAGTTGGGAAAAGTGGGAGTAGAATGGGATCTGGGGGTTCTTGTTCATCAGTCAATGAAAGTCAGCATGCAGATACAGTGACGAAAGTAAATGTCTGTGGAATTCTCTGCTTCAGAGGCCTATGGAGGCTGGTTCTCTGGATGCCTTCAGGAGAGAGCTAGACAGAGCTCTTAAAGATAGCGGAGTCAATGGATCTGGGGAGCAGGAAGCAACGGGGCACTGGTTGTGGATGATCAGCCATGATCACATTGAATGGCGGTGCTGGCTCGTAGGGCCAAATGGCCTACTCCTGTACCTATTGTCTATTGATACAGCATAAAAACAGGTATGGCCAACTGACCCCACGCCAACTCTCAATCACCTGTTCACACTAATTCCGTGTTTTATGTTTCACATCCACTCCCTACGCACCAGAGAACATTTACAAAGGCCAATTAACCTACAAACCTGCAAGTCATTGAAATGTTGGAGAAAACCAGAGCACCCAAAGAAGACCCATGTAGTCACAGAGAGAGCGTGCAAATTACACACAGACAGCACCCAAACTCAGGATCAAACCCAGGTCTCTGGCGCTGTTAGGCAACAGCTCTACCAGCTGCATCACTGTGCCACTCAGAATATAATCGTGGTATATTCTTAGAATTTCTCAAATTATAAATAATGAATGCCTAATTGCAGCAATTAATTTAAGGAGCAGTTTTTTTTCTCCACTCAGTGCAATGCTAGAAGCAGCCATAGTTAATCTACAGTTGTGGACCAGCTAAGATAAAATCAAACATATTTGATCAAATTATTAGGTTGGAGAATGAAATAGATTTTGATCTTGAACATATTGGATTCATCAGACAGACCAAACTGTCTGCCCAATATAAAACCAATCTGAACTTCATTCCACTGATTCAATGAAATGAAAAATCAGGTGGATTGATAATAGACAGAACATTCTGAACTGACTATTGGTGAAGCAAATAATGTACTCTGCATTTTTAGGCAAGCATAAAATACACCGTTTAAACATTTACATTCGACATGTTTCATAAGCCAAAATATATTTTTCAAAACAAAATTTGAGATTTGCTATTTTTATAATTCTATCTCGATTTTAAGATGTTCCACATGGCCCTGAGGATTCCCAGCCATTTAATGAATATATTGATAAAATGTACATCTGTGCAATTAAATATGTCAACTCTTCTGTTTTTTTTAAAAAAAGGGGAATATATTAATTGATTAATTTTTTAATAAAATGATCAGGACCACTTTGATCCCTTCATGAATTCATAATCACTCAGATTGCAGATTACAGCTAAGGAATAAAAATAGTCACCATAATTTGCACACAAAAATCTCCCAGGAATGATATAATGACCACGATTTAAAAGAAAGATTTTTAGTTTAGCTAAGTAGAGATACAGCATAGAAACTGACCATAGGACTGACCATCATGTCCATGCCAACCATCGATCACCATTCACGGTATTTCTATGTTATTCCGCATTCACATCCACTCCCTAGACACCAGGGGCAATTTACAGAGGCAATTTAACCTACAAACCCGCACGTCTTTGAGTTGTGGGAGGAAACCAGTGCACACGGAGAAAACCCATGAGGTCACAGGGAGAACTGCACGCAGAACGCACCTGATGTCAGGATTGAACCCTTGTCTCTGGCACTATGAGGCAGCAGCTCTACCAGCAGGGCAATTATGCTGTCCTCAACGATGTGGGCTGAGAGATAGTGTTTGGACATGATAACATATGGAACATCTCTGGTTTTCTTGAAATAATGCCCCAGGAGAGAACAGGCAGGCTCCCAGTTTAACATTTCATGTGATCGTGTAGTATTGCTTCTGCATTAATCTTTTATGTTTAAGTCTCTGGAGTAACTTAGGGGCAACGATGCTATCCAATGCATCACAGTTCACACAAAAATGTAACACATGAGCAGCACAGTAGCGCAACAGTAGAGTTGCTGCCTTACAGCGCCATAGTCCCGGGTTCGATCCTGACCACAGGATCATCCGTCTGTGGTCAGGATCGAACTCTTTACAGACCATCCGTCTGTAAAGAGTTTGTAAGTTCTTCCTGTGTCTGCGTGGATTTTCTCCAGGTACTCCGGTTTCCTCCCACATTCTAAATGCATGCAGGTTTGTAGGTTAATTGGCTTCTATAAATTGTCCCTAGTGTGTAGAATAGAACTAGTGTGAATGGGTGATCACTGGTTGGCTGAACGTCCTGTTTCCATGCTGTATCACTAAGCTAAATCTAAAATAAAGTAAATTGATGGCTGAAAGTCATAGAGTTAGTTATACAGTGCAGAAACAGGCCCTTCGGCCTAACGTCCATGCCAACCCAGATGCCAGCCCCACCTGCCCACGTTTGGCCCATAGCCCTCAAAGCCTTTCCTACCCTTGTACCTCTTACTTTACAGTTAAATCACTGTATCTAACAAAACTTTCAGTGCTACCTGTAGCTATAATGTGCTGCCAGAATCTTTCATCTTTTTATAGATCCTGTAACAATACTACTAAAACTACACAAGTCTTTTATGCAAAGGGATGCATTGGCACAAGAGGCAGTGAACAGGTTTATATGCATTTAAATTAATGGATGCCAAGAATAATTTGTTTTGATATTTGCTGGCAAAGTCACCAAGTCCCAACTCAAACATAAATATGTATTGTTAAAAGAGAAGTAAAAGATAGGTTTGGGTAACAGCAGACATTTTGATAACACTGATATTATATGAGTGTGAGTGAGAGTGTGAGAGAGTATGAAAGGGAGTGTGGGTGAGATAATTGCGAGAGAGTGTGAGGGAGAATGAAAGAGAGAAATAGTATGAGAGAGAGAGAAAAATAAATACAAGTAATTACTAAGAGACAGAAATGGGGCTATAGTTAAAGATGTTAACACTCTCATTGTCTGCAGCAAGCAGAATTCCTCCATTGGCAATATTATTTTACTTCGGAGTCATGTGAGTGACTACGTGAATAGAAGTCCGTACAGCCGTTAGTGCGTCATGACGTCAGACGTTGGTGCAGTCGGCCGTTTTGGAGCAGCAGCGCTCCTCCAAGCGGTAAGTTTAAAAACGGAGGTAAGGTTTTTAAAAAAAATTTTTACCACAGGTCATTTTCTGCGACGGTTTGGAGTTCTTGGAGATATGTTGCAGAAAGTGAAGAAGGTGTCGGCGAGGCGCTCCGCAGGTAGAAAGGAAAGTGACCAGGAGAGTGTTGTGGATGGAGGCCCGCCTGGTACACCAGGTCCGGTGATGGCTACACAGCCAGTGGTTGCGGACCCACTGCCTGAGGGCAGTGAAGGCTTGCCAGTAGGGCGGAAGGCCACTGGCAAGTCTGTCAGGCCCGTAGATGAGTTGGGCATGGAGGTTATACCCTCCATAGGAGAGTCCGTTTGCTCACGGCTCCCCCAGGTCGAGATTTTATTACAAAGAATGCTCGACAGGGACCAGCTCCGTGAGGAGGAGTGGTGCCCAAGCCAGGCTGATGGAGAGCTTGTGCTAGCAGCACCTGTTCCAGGGATGCAGAACTATCCTGCCTGTGAGGAGGATGTTCCATCAGTGCAGTTTGCTGACACTGATTCTATGCTGGGGGAGAGCAGTAAAGAAGTTCGGTTGGAGGTAATTCCGAACATTGCTGGGAAGTTTGCTGAGCCTAGAGAGGCAGGAGAGGCGATTGATGTAGAACTGGCTGAAGCCATTCAGTATATGCTCTCCCACCAGTTACAGGAGCTAGCTATGGATGAAGCAGCAAAAAACTATAAAGCTCCTGTTAATTGTGATCTCCTGAAGGTACCGGTGGTTAATCACCAAATTTGGTCACAGATGGGTATGCCTGCTAGGGCCCAGGAGATGAAGTTTCAAAAAGTGCTTAAACTGTTGTCAGCAGGTATTACAGCTGTGGTGAAAGTTATTGATCCAAGCAATATGGTTGAAGCACACCAGGACGGACTGGGATTCCTTTGTAATGCATTTTTTGAAATCAATAATATCAGGAGGGCCGCTATTAGGCCAGTGCTTAATCCGAATTTGGCGAGTTTGTGCAAACCAACCAGTGTACCACCACAAAATCTGTTGTTTGGAGGTAACCTTGCAAAAAGGGTCAAAGAATGTCATGACGATGTTAAAACTATGGCTCTCATTAAGCCGGCTGGTAAGCAAGGCAAAAGTATTGGAAAGGAACTAATGTGGATGTAGGAGAAGGAACGAGCCGTTCAGGTTTTCAATTTCGGAACTGGCAGGCTGCCAGCATGAAGGGGAAGGTGCCTTTCTCTACAAGAGGTCGAGGACAACAAGGTCCGCAAGGAAAGATGCAGGTAAGGAAAACATCGACAGACCATGAATTAACTGATGTTCCTGTTCAAATTGGGGGAAGGTTAAAATTGTTTCTCAAACAATGGCAGCAGTTGACATCAGATTTGTTCATACTTAGTAGTATTGAAGGGGTGAAAATTGAATTTTACCCTAAGGACAGTCTACCTAATCAACATTTTCCTAGTCGTAAACTTATTTTTTCAGATGAGGAAAATGTGCTTATTCAAGCAGAGATTCAGTCGTTACATGAGAAAGGGGTAATTGAGCCTTCTGTCTATCAAAGTCGACAATTTGTGTCAAATATATTTCCCAGATCTAAAAAGACTGGGGGGTGTAGAATTATTCTGGATTTATCGAGTTTAAACAAGTTTGTTTGTTATAGGCATTTCAAAATGGAAACCTTTACCATGGCCAAACATCTAGTGTCCAAAGGGTGTTATATAGCAACTATTGATTGAAAGGATGCGTATTACTCAGTGTCTATTCATGATGATGATAGAAGATATTTGAAATTTATTTGGATGATTCAGCTGTGGCAATTCAGGGCATTGCCGAATGGATTAACTTCAGCTCCTAGATTATTTACTAAATTGGTAAAACCTGTGTTAGCATTACTTAGAGCTCAGGGGCATGTGGTAATGGCCTACTTAGATGATATTCTGATTGTTGGAAAGACTCATGCTGAAACTCAATCATCAGTTTCAGTTGTTAAAATCACTTTTGAACAAATGGGATTTGTTATTCACCCAGATAAATCTAAATTATCACCAGTCCAAATTATTGATTATCTGGGATTTACCATTAATTCCAATCACATGTTGGTAACTTTGCCCAGGGATAAATTGAATCAGTTAATTGAGGACTGTGTTTAATCTCGTTGGAGAACAACGGCCTTCGATTAGACAAGTAGCCAGGTTAATTGGGAAGTTTGTTGCAGCATTTCCAGCTGTGCAGTATGGTCCTCTGCATTATCAACAATTACAACGATCAAAGGAACAGGCACTGAGAATACAAAGGGGCCATTTTGATAGGCCTATGCAGTTGTCAGCTGGGGCGATTGCTGACATACAATGGTGGATAGTACATGTTTCAAAATGTTTTAGGAAGGTTTTGGTGGAACCACCGTCACTGATATTACAGACTGATGTATGTGCACTGGGTTGGGGTGCAACAGATATGTCTTCTAGTTGTGGAGGCAGATGGAATGTGGATGAGACATCGCTTCTTCAATTAAGAGGGATTAATTATTTAGAGTTGTTGGGCACCTGGTATGGGCTCAAAGCTTATTGTTCTACAAGGAGGGACTTGCATGTGCAGGTTAAGATTGACAACACCACAGCAGTGGCATATGTAAACCACATGGGTGGAGTTAAGTCACAGTCTTGTGATAGACTGGCTAACCAGATTTGGAGCTGGTGTATTGACCAAAATATCTGGCTTTCAGCACTTTATTTGCCAGGAAGATTCAACACCGTAGCTGACACTAGGTCACATCAGTTTAATGACAACATTGAATGGATGTTAAATCAGGATGTATTTAACCAAATGATTGTTCAGTATGGATTGCCAGATATTGACTTGTTTGCATCTCGATTAAATCATCAGTTACCTAGATATGTTTCATGGGAACCAGATCCTGGGGCAGTAGCTGTGGATGAGTTTTCGCTGCATTGGGGAGGAATGTTTGTGTATGTATTTCCTCCATTCTGTCTCATCAGCAGATGTTTGCAAAAGATCAAGGAGGACTCCGCTTCAGGGGTATTGGTAGTGCCAGATTGGCCTACACAAGCATGGTTTCCCGTTGTATTACAAATGGCTAGGGAGCCTTACATGATTATTCCCAAGAATAAAAATCTACTGGTAAATCCAGTCACTGGGGATCAACATCCTTTACATGATCGTATTGATCTGTTAATTTGCAGATTTTAAGGAGGCCATACCTGGGGAGAAGACTGTCTCATCGGACTGTGGATGTTCTCACGTCGGCCTGCAGGGATAGTACACAGCAGCAATATATCACCTATATAAGGAAGTGGGAGCAATTCTGCCTAGAGCAGAATATTGTATATCACACTGCAGGGATCATGGACGTATTGGAGCTTTTGTCAACTCTTTATTTCGACCAAAAATTAAGTTACAGTGCGATCAATTCAGCCAGAAGTGCTCTGTCTTCTTATTTACCTATGAATGCAGAATTACATACAGTCGGGACACATCCGTTAGTTTCACGATTCATGAAGGGAGTTTTCAATTCTAATCCTCCTAAACCCAGGTATGCCGGTATTTGGAATGCGAGTGAGGTTCTTATGGTTCTTCGCCAGTGGGCTCCGGTTACAAGCCTATCTATAGCCAAATTAACTTTTAAGGGGGTCATGCTTACGGCGTAGGTTTCAGCTCAACGTGTACAAACGTTGCAAAAACTACGGCTAGATAGAATGCATGTGTCGGCAGATGCCATTATATTTTATGTCTATGATTTGCTTAAACATAATAGAAGAGGCATGACAGGATGTAAGATTGTGTTTTCAGCATACCCCGCAGATGATCGCTTGTGTGTAGTTTCACATTTATCTCGTTACATTGAGATTACTAAACCTCTGAGAGGAACAGAGTCGGCTTTATTTATTAGTCACAAAAAACCACACAGTAAGGTGTCGGTGCAACCAATTTCAAGGTGGCTAAAGCAGGTCCTGGCAAGTGCTAGAATTGATACTGATAAATTCAAATCTCATTCCACCAGGGCGGCATCAACTTCCACGGCAAGGGCGATGGACGTGCCAATAGACCATATCCTCGCGGCCGCAGGATGGTCCAGTGAACTAACTTTTCAGAGGTTTTATCACAAGCCGATTTCAAGGCTCGGGGTGTTTGCTGATTCTGTTTTGAGTACTGTTACACTTTTCCCCTGAGTTAGAGGGGTTTGTTATGATTTGTTTGTAAATAAACTGTTATTCATTTAACAAATGTTGTTACTGATGATTGATTGTTAACGACTTTTGAGTCTATCCAGGCAGTGTAAACGTCGGATTTGGGTCTGCGGCGTGAATTCACATTGCTTTGAAGTCTTCACGTAGTCACTCACGTGACTCCGAAGTAAAATAGTAAGATTAAACGAGAACTTACCAGTTTGAAGTTTGATCTTTATTTTATGAGGAGTCGAGTTGAGGGACTACGTGCCCTCCGCTCCCACCGTCATAGATCTCATCTGGTAGTTCTAGTTTTATCATCTTACCATTATACTTCAGTCATTGTTAGCTGTGAATTCATTCCGCTGCTTTGAAGATTGACGCACCAACGGCTGTACGGGCTTCTATTCACGTAGTCCCTCAACTCGACTCCACATAAAATAAAGATCAAACTTCAAACTGGTAAGTTCTCATTTAATCTTACTATTTTATTGGTATAGTTTGCTTTGATAATGTTTTTAATTCGTATAGATTTAAAACTTAAAGTACAAATAATGAAATATTGAGAGAAAAGAAAATTAGATTGTAATTTTATGCTACGGGTGTCTTATAGGTGATTGTCATAACATGACTGAATTTGATATTAGGATTGGGAAAGTGAAGGAAAAGTTATCAGTCAAAGTGTTACATTTGTTAATAAAAACTTCAGAGGAAGATAAATGCATTTATTGCTGTAAATGGATAAGCTTTAGATATTGGGAAGGATTGAAATATTTATTATCCACAAATGCAGCCTGACCTGCTGACCTCTTTCAGCAGTTTGCTTTTTTACATGTACAGTTTATGTTAAAGAATAAATATAACAGATAGTTACCATTTATTAGTGACAACATTTAATAGTTAAAAATGGTTAGAAATGAGGATTAGGGTAATATTTGAGACCCTATACTTCGAGCAGTTTTGTTGAAAGAGCTGATATCAAAAGTGGCCATATTCAGTCAAACCACACCTTGTAACTATCTACCGAGAAAATGAGCTCTTCAGATTCACTTTCCTCAAAGTTGAGCCCGTAGGATTCCTGTTCTTCCCAAACTCAAATTCAGAAATTGCACTCTTGAGCAATCAACATCCATCATTTCATCTACCAGTTGTGAACATAATATCCTGATCCTCTTTCCAGCCTCCGATTGTTTCTCTCCTGCAGCTGACTTTTTGCACTAACTACTTTGATTGCTCTTCAGAAACCTTCATTTTACAGACAGATACTACTAACAAACTAATCTTCCTTCTCGGCTTGCAAACCCCTGATTCGCTACTTGAGAGTCAGCTTTACAATGCAACTGTAGCCTGACCTTTGCTTTCTCTGCATTATTTGGATATTTTCACCATGATGTTTCCACTGTTAAGATGTCGACTTTAAAAGTATCCATAAATGTTCACAAAATTTATACTGAACTTTCTGGTATGCTATTTAAAAAAATATGGTTTTTAAATTTGATCATGACTTAAGCAATCCAAATATTGTATGCCTTTTGTTCCTTTACATCATTAATTTAAGCAAAACATTGTTTACTTTTGATTTAATGCAGAGAAATGCAACATATTTCAAAGTTTACGAAATCTAATATCTGATGCCTTTTCAAATTATTTCAAACACCCTATATATATCACTGACAATGAATTGAAGTTTGTTCACTAAAACTACAACAGAACATTTACAGTACTTACACAATAATAATACTTAAGCTATTATTTCTTCCATTGAATGTAATATTTGCATATACATACAAATCAGTTACCTAGCACCCAGGGCAGTATCATCCATTCCACAATGGTCGGTGGAGGACCTTGCATATTTAAATCTGTCCGGGCAATGTGTTGAGAAGCCATTAATAGCATAAAAAGAAAGGTCAAGTACGATGCAGTATGGCAGATAAACTTAATAAATGGTTTCCTGATAAAAAGGCCTAATGTGCTTTTTGGTGCTATCAAATAGCACACGGAAAAAATTGGAAATAATAATCCAATGCTGATGCAGGTTATGAATTTAACAATCCAGTGCCGCCGTCTCCAGCCAGGAAACTCGTCGTACCAACGGGAAGCAAGAAGCTGCTGACAATTTGGCTGAGCAACAAACTAGAAGACAAGAATTATACATTTAAAAAAATGCAGAATGAGTTAATGCACAAGATATAGAACTGAGGATAAACTCAAATTTATTGAATATACACTTTGCCACATCACAATGTATACAAACGAGTATAAACAAGGGTGCATCGTGTATTTTAGAGCTTAAAATATAGATTTCAATGTACTCAGTGTAATTAAATAGTTTATGCCTTAAAACCAACCTGAAATGAGGATGAGAGTATTTGCATATGTTAATATTTTAGCCTTATACCGTTTCCTTGACAAAGCCCATGCCAATATTTTTCAGTTCTCTTAAAAAGCTGTGACTCGCGTTAGGATATGGTTTGGAATCAGGGAGGGTAATTACCAATCCAGTCCATCTTTACCATTGACAAATATATTGCGTCAATGCATTTCATACAGCGTTTGAGGGTTTTTTCCAGTGCTTGAAGGACAGTGAACCTTGATCTCAAAGCTATCTAATGGTAACGAAGAAGAAGTAAATGAAGTAAATAGCAGGACAGTCTGTGGATGTTGTTTACCTAGACTTTCAGAAAGCCTTTGATAAGTTGTCACACGTGAGGCTGCTAAGGAAGATGAGAGCCCATGGTATTAAAGGGGAGATACTTGCATGGGTAGAAGGTTGGCTGGATGGCAAAAAGGAATTAGTGTCGATAAAAGGGGCTTTTTGTGGTTGGCTGCAAGTGACTAGCAGAGTCCCGAAGGGGTCGGTGCTGGGGTCGCTACTCTTCACCTATATTAATGATTTGGGTGAGGGGATTGAAGGTCTTGTGGCCAAGTTTGTAGATGGTCCGAAAATAGGTGGAGGGGCAGGTAGTGTGGGGAAAGCAATGACTCTGCAGACTTGGACAGGTTTGGAGAGTGGACGAAGAAGAGGCAGATGGAATACAGTGTAACAAAGTGTGGAGTCATGCATTTTGGTAATAGGAATAAAGATGTAGACTACTTTCTAAATGGCGAGATAATCCAGAAATCAGAGGTGCAAAGGGACTTGGGAATGCTAGTGCAGGATTCCCAAAAGGTTAATTTGCAAATCGAATTGGTAGTAAGGAAGGCAAACATAATGCTAGCAATTATTTCAAGAGGACTAGAATGCAAAAAATAGGGATGTAATGCTGAGGTTCTGTAAGTAGGTATGTTACAAAACTTACCTTTAGCGGTGCTGCAGTTCTGTCACTGGCCGTGTGCGCGACTTTGGCGCCTTTAAGGGGGGGGGGGGTTAAAATGCGTTTTTTTTCCTTGCCACCGGAATTATATTTTCTCGAAGTGTGATCTATTTCTGGAGATTCGTTCCGACTGCCGGTAAGTAATTTTTTTTTTTAAATCGCCCGACTATTTCAGCGCTACAGTAAAATAAAAATTAGCTCCTAACGCCGTGAACGCCGACAACGGGGGCAGGTTTTACATCGGGGACAGGTAAGTGAAAGCTGTTTATTTTTTCATATAGACTTGCTTGTTTAGATGACTTTAATCAATATTTCATGTTGCGAAACGGTGATTTATTCCCCATATGAACCGGCAGTGTTTTTCCTGCCGATATTGGGTTTAAATTCACCGCAACCGCAACGTTCCAATACATTGCGTTCCATAAAATCCCACTCGCAAGCTGTTTAAAATGCTCATTAATTTATGGGCATTAAACACTAAATTCCTTAAATTTGGCCTATAAATTCATAACAATGAGATTTAAAAATCATGCTATATTGTGAATTCTTGTGTGAATGTTATTTAGACACTTAGGCTTAAAAAAAAAATGTTAATATTTTCTTAAGAAATGGATAGATGTTTAGATCTAGTAAATGAATTTTGTAATTAGCTACAATTGGGTAACTAACTAATTATATGCTTTAATTTCCGGTCAACCAAGTAAGATTGTTTCATATTAGTTTCAGAATGCTTCAATCTATAATAACTGAAAATTTCTTTCAGTTCTCTTAATTTTTAAGAAAGTTATGGGCTTTTGACTGTCCTCGATCACAACTTTTGTGTTAAGAATGGAAAAGCAATAGGGAACAAGATGCTTATTTCCGAGTATGAAAATGTCCATAACTTTTTTAATACTGAAGATATGAAAGTGTATTAGGTGTCAAATTAAACTTCTTTGTATGCTTTATCTGATGGGATAAATTGCAGACTTGATTTTTAAAATCTCAAAATTTTGTAACATTGCTACTGTAAGGCGTTAGTCAGGCCTCATTCGAAGTATTGTGAGCAATTTTGTGCCCCATATCTGAGAAGGATGTGCTGGCTCTGGAGAGGATCCAGAGGAGGTTTACAAGAATGATCCCAGGAATGATTGGGTTAACATATGATGAGTGTTTGACGCCACTGGGCCTGTACTCGCCGGAGTTTGGAAGGATGAGGGGATACCCCATTGAAAGTTACCAAATAGTGCAAGGCTTGGATAGAGTGGATGTGGAGAGGATATTTCCACCAGTGGGAGAGTCCAGGATCAGAGGTCATAGCCTCAGAATTAAAGGACGTACCTTTTGGAAGGAGATGCGGAGGAATTTATTTCGTCAGAGGGTGGTGAATCTGCGGAATTCTTTGTCACAGAAGGCTGTGGAGGCCACGTCAATGGATATATTTAAGGCAGAGATAGATTATTGATTAGTACGGGTGTCAGAGGTCATGGGTAGAAAGCAGGAGAATGCGGTTAGGCGGGAGAGATAGATCAGCCATGATTGAATGGCGTACTAGACTTGATGCACTAATTGGCCTAATACTGCTCCAATCACATAACCTTAAGATGTGATGGAGGATGCCTTAAGTAATTAATCTACAACCAGTCCCTGGAAAGCAGCAATCTATTAGGCCATCCATTTTTTGCAGATCCTTTGTGATGGATGTAAAAACAGATATAATTACAGGTTTGTGAATGCCAAGCAGTGATGCCCAGCAAAATCATTGCCTTCAGGTTTACTTTCAAGGTATCCATTGAAATTCTAGATGGTGCTTCAGAAGCTATCAATATCCACTGGATATTTGTGACTTCAGGAACTCTTGGAATTGAAGTAACAGAGTTCCCCAAAGTATATGTACAGTGTGAACTCTCTACTTATCTATCATTTGTCACAGAATTAGAACAACCTCTGGTGCCATCACTTTCGGATCAATGATTCCCATTAACAGCAGGACTCTAGGATTTGGTTTCCTGGGCTCCAATCTCTGAGGATCTTTTCATTCCCAGGTGTTCTTTCGGACAAGAACCCTTCTGGCTCAAACACTGTTTTCCCCCTTTTCTGTTTCTATCTTACTGTTCATACAGTAGAATGTCAAGATAGAAAGACAAGATCTTGGTTTCTTTATGCCCCAGTGACCATTTCGACTTGCAGCATGGAAACAGGAGCTTCATATTAACGTAGCCGTGCCGACCAAAATGCCCCATCTATGATAGTTCGATTTGCCTGTGTTTGGCGCATATCCCTCTAAACGTTTCCTATCCAATAAGCCTATCAAATTATCTTTTAAAGGTTGTTATAGACCTGCCTCAAATCTTTCCTGCACTCGGACTTTTTAAGTCAGGATTCTCCTCGTGTCAAAAGGAAAGTTGAATCCCAAGATCCCCAACATCGGGAAACAATCTTCCTGCATCTAGCCTGTAATAGAATTTTGTAAGTTTCTATAAGATCCCCCTCTTTTTTACATAAGACAGTCCTGACATAATGGCAATAACGTCCAATCAATTTTTTGTCCTGAAGTAGAACCTCCCTGCTCCTGTACTCAAATCCTTAATTTATTAGATTGGTGGAATGAGAAATAACAAAACAATACTTAGATATCTTTTGTATATAAAGAAGTAAACAAGACATTACAGATAATTATTGAAAAAATTCTAGTTCATTTCTAAATGAACAATGATTGAATGAAAAAGTGTGTTCTCACTTATGTCCACTGAACTATACAAACACTATCAATGTCTTTAGGTTTATAACTAGCCAAGCATATATTTTGCAAAACTAACATTTTGTATTCTAATATTATTCCAATTATATTAATTACTTCAAGTAAAAATATGTTCTAACTTGTAATGAACTATCATTATCTTTCACTTCCACTTTCCCCTAGCATGAAAAAATCTAGATTATAATCTCGAATAGTGCTGACTCATTAGTTTAATTTTAATGGTGCTCATTCTATTGACTATTCATACAACAAATTGATATAAAAATCAGAAAGTCTTACCTCTTTTTGATGATGCTTAATTGCCAGCTTTAATCTGGAAAGATCATTTGTTGTCTGGACTTCCAGAATGCTATTGTCATCTCTATAATTAAGTATAATTTCTAATTCTCTGGAGCTCCTTGTTTGGTCCAATAAATCTTTTGCGAATGATTCACATTGATGAGATAATTCTTCATACTCTGATTTAAATTCATTTTCTACTTTACTTAGTTCCTGAAGCTCCCAGCTCAAATGAAATGCTGTAAGAAAGGGGTCTTCACTTGACAAAGCAATCAAAGATGGGCTTGCTAAAGCTCTGTATATGTTCAGCCTTGATCGGGAATGACGCAAACTGTCAACATCCGAGCTGGAAACACACTCAACACAGTTACAACGAACTTCATGAGGCTGAGGTATAGAGACTCCTCTTTGAACAAGCAGTTTTATTATCTCATAATTGTTGGTGTGAGCTGCGAGAATTATTGGTGTAATATCTGGTGTAAATTCTGAATACTGTTTATCCAGTAGTATTGGTGGAACCTGTGGAACAAACAGGACATGTATTATTTTGAGGTGAACCTAAATTTAGCTCAAAACACATACTGGAGTTCACAAGTTTGTGTTCAGTTGGATGCAATTTGGGTAGAAATGATTGAATCAATGGAAAGAAATCAGGAAATTTTGAACTGAGAAGCACCAATACTGTGTTTGGAATTTGGTTTAATTCACAAAACTGGCCATTGATTTTGAGAGGTTCATTGATTCAAGTTTGTTCTTCAAACTACACTCACTATCCTGGGTGGACATGGGGCACATTCGTTTTTTCCTTGTTTCAAAGACTTGTAAATCACCAGACACATATACTGATGCATTACAATGAAACTATTAAATGATCCAGTTTAGATTTACCTTCAAATATTTTAAATCCAATTACTCACAGATGGAATGTCAGAGATTATTCTAAAAAATATCTCTTTACAGCTGTATTAATGAAATTATCCCTCTTAAATGCTAGACCAAGCGCAGGCTCGGCGATCGCTTCGCCCAACACCTCCGCTCAGTTCACACTAACCAACCAAAATTACATGGTAAATGGTAGGGAATTGAGGAATGCTGTGGAACAGAGGGATCTAGGAATAACTGTGCATAGTTCCCTGAAGGTGGAATTGCATGTAGATAGGGTGGTAAAGAAAGCCTTTGGTGTGCTGGCCTTTATAAATCAGAGCATTGAATATAGGAGTAGGGAAGTAATGTTAAAATTGTACAAGGCATTGGTAAGACCAATTCTGGAGTATGGTGTACAATTTTGGTCGCCTAGTTATAGGAAGGATGTCAACAAAATAGAGAGAGTACAGAGGAGATTTACTAGAATGTTGCCAGGGTTCCAGCAACTATGTTACAGAGAAAGGTTGAACAAGTTAGGTCTTTATTCTTTGCAGCGCAGAAGGTTAAGGGGGGACTTGATTGAGGTTTTTAAAATGATGAAAGGGATAGACAGAGTTAACGTGGATACGTTTTTCCCATTGAGGGTAGGGAAGATTCAAACAAGAGGGCATGACATGAGAATTAAGGGACAGAAGTTTCGGGGTAACGTGAGGGGGAACTTCTTTACTCAGAGGGTGGTGGCTGTGTGGAATGAGCTTCCAGCAAAAGTGGTGGAGGCAGGATCGATTTTAACATTTAAGAGTAAAGTGGATAGGTATATGGACGTGAAGGGAATGGAGGGGTATGGTCTGAGTGCAGGTAGATGGGACTAGGGGAAAACAAATGGTCGGCACGGACCGGAAGGGCCGAGAGGGCCTGTTTCCGTGCTGTAATTGTTATATGGTTATATGGTTATAACCTGATCTCCCGGTGGCTCAGCACTTCAACTCCCGCTCCCATTCCGAATCCGACAATTCTGTCCTGGGCCTCCTCCATTGCCAGAGTGAGGTTGGCACAAATTGGAGGAACAGCACCTCATATTTCGCTTGGGGAGTTTACACCCAGCGGTATGAACATTGACCTCTAATTTCAAATAGTCCTTGCTTTCTCCCTCCATCCCCTTCCCCTTCCCAGCTCTCCCACAAGCCCATGGTGTCCGCCTCTTCCTTTCTTTTTCCCGCACACCCCCCGACATCAGTCTGCAGAAGGGTCTCAACCCGAAACATCGCCTATTCCTTCTCTCCATAGATGCTGCCTCACCTGCTGAGTTCCTCCAGCATTTTTGTCTACCTGTACTCAATGTTTTCATTCCAGGATGTCTTATATTTTAATGTTGTGTTGGACAGTTTGTTATGGAAGATAATTTAAATAAACTAATGCCATTGAATGTCAGAGAGAGATGGTTGGCAGATATCTGAAGGAGATGATCATTGCTTGGTTCCTGTGTGAAACAAATGTCTCTTGCTACTCATCAGCTATATCTAAAGTAATCCACATTTTGATGTTTAAATGCATACAGAATTTGTTTCACGATCCGAGAAGCAGCTAATGGAATTAAACGTGAAAATATTAGCAAATATGCCCCTCCAACTTTATGATGGAAGAAAGCTCCTTCCACATGCTCAATTTGTCTAGGAGATCACTGATGGAATAGGAATGAGCTGAGAACAATGCTCTCTAGAACTCCTGCAGAAGCGTCTTAGGTCAGAAAAAATCAAATTCTAAAAACCACAGCTAACCTTTCGCTAGATATATTTGCACCAACAGAATAATTTCCCGTTGATTCCTAACGACTTCAGTGACTAAAGGACAAAAGTTCCATGATGCCATTCTTATTTAATAACTCAACATAATGGACATTCACTCACAGTTCGCCTTGAGGTTTCAGCACTTTTGTCCTTTTTTGGACAAAGAAAACAATGTAACTGAGCCTGACAAGTCCTAAACTGCATCATTGAAGCAGCTATTATTAAGGCTCCATGATATCTCTACCAGCAACGCATTTCACCACTTAACTGATTATCAATAGATTAGTTAGTCAAATTGCATTTGTCCCAATAATTGCAGGCATGACATACCAGTGCAATTTTCAACGTGGTCATAGAGTTGTACAACATGGAAAGAGACCCTTTGGCCCAACTTGCCCATGAAATTCAAGATGGCCTGGCCTGGTTCCACATGCCTGTGTTTGGCCCATTGTCCTATAAACCTTTCCTATCCTTGTGCCCGTCGAAATGTTTTTAAAATGTTTTTAATATACCAGCGTCAACTACCTCCTCTGGTAGCTCGTTGATATACCCACCACCCTGTGTGTGAAAACGCTGCCCCTCGAGTTCCTATTTTGGTAGAGTACTACCGAAGTGCATGACTTCACACTTTTCTTCTGTGTAATCCAGTTTTGTTACATCACCAGGTTGGCAATTCTAAGGCAAAAAGATATGCTGACCTTGAAATTATAAGTTGTGGTATGTAATATGTTTATGTTCTTTCCTGAATATATAAATTTGAATTGCTAGATGTGTTCTGCATTGTAATTATTACAACGGTAGAGCTAGCGTGGAAACAGGCCCTTTGGCCCAACTTGCCCATGCCTACCAATATGCCCCATCTAAACTAATCCAACTTGCTTGCTTTTGGCTCATAGCCCTCTAAGCCTACCCTTTCTATGTACCTGTCTAAATGTTTCTTAAACATTACAATGATACCTGCCTCAACGACTTCCTCCTGCAGCTTGTTCCATAAACCCACCACCCTTTGTGTAAATAATGTTATCCCTCAGATTCCCATTAAATCTTTCCCCCCTCACCTTAAACCTATGTACTATGGTTCTCGATTCCCTTACTCTGGGCAAAAGACTGTGCGTTTACCAAATCTATTCCTCTCATGATTTTTTATACCTCTATAAGATCATCCCTCATCCTCCTGCGCTCCAAGGAATAAAGCCCTAGCCTGCTCAACCTCTCCCTATAGCTCAGTCTCTTGAGTCCTGGCAATATCCTGGTAAATCTTCTCTGAAACCTTTTAAGCTTGACGACATCTTTCCTATGACATGGTGACCAAAACTTAACACCATACTCAAAATGTGGCCTTGCCAACGTATCATATAACTGTAACATGATCTCCCAACTTCTATACTGCAACTGATGTGCCAAAAGCCTTCTTGGCCACCCTATCCACCTATGACACCACTTTCAAAGAACTACGTACCTGCACTCCTAGATCCCTCTACTTCACTACACTCCTCAGAACCCTACCATTCACTGTGTAGGTCCTGCCCATGTTAGACTTCCCAAAATGCATCACCACACATTTCTCAATATTCAATTCCATTAACCATTTTATTTCTGAGTCACGTCAATGGATATTTTTAAGGCAGAGATAGATTATTGATTAGTACGGGTGTCAGAGGTCATGGGTAGAAAGCAGGAGAATGCGGTTAGGCGGGAGAAAAGAACATCAATGATGGGCTTGAAGATCCACCAAGGGAGGAAAAAGTGCTTGAGAGAGCAGAGACATGGGCCTCGCATTGACCAGTACTTCTTACGAAGCAACCAGTCAAATCAGTTCGAATGAAGCACAGCGACGGGACACAAACCAAAGTTCGCAGAGCATCAGCACCCATGTCACTGAAGAGGGTGATACAAGCACAGAAATGCTGGTGGATGAGCCCACGCAACAACTACAAAGACCACCACTGGAGGAAAAGATCAAAGGGCACAAACCTGGAGCGAAATGGCCCAAAGCTGTTGAAAAGAAAGAGTGGGAGACAGTCAACAGTGACCTTATACATATCTTGGAGCAACAAGTGGGCACAGCAGTGGAAAAGCTTGAAAGGATGGGCAACACAATCTACAGCTATGGAGAAGAACGGTTTGGGGTGAGTAAAGGGAGAGGTGGAAAGAAATTACCAACACCAATCAAGTCCAGGAGGCAGCAGGAGATCGAGAGGCTAATCAGAGAGAGGAGACAGTTGAAAAAGCAATGGAAAAAAGCAACTGACGCAGAGAGAGAAGGTCTCATGCTACTCCAAGAAGACATCAAGAGCCGATTGGCAACCTTGTGAAAAACAGAGAACATGAGGAAACTTCGCAAGAAGAAAGAACACCCAAGAACAGGGTTCTACAAAGACCCTTTCAAGTTCATCAAAGACATCTTCGCAATGGAAAAAAGTGGAACTTTGAAAACCTCAAAACAGGAATTGGAGGAACACCTGGAAAAGGCCCACCAAGACACGAAAAGGCATGAGCAGTTAGTCATCCCACATGACATCCCGCCTATTCAACCACCTGAATTCAACCTGGACACCAGCCCTCCGAAATGGAAAGGGGTAGAGAACACTGTCCGGCGAGCAAGAGCAGCATCAGCTCCGGGGCCAAACGGAGTACCATACAAGCTCTACATGAACGCACCGGATGTGTTATGCTTTCTATGGAAGCTCATGAGGATGGTGTGGAAGAAGCAAACAATACCTAAGGCGTGGCGAAGGGCCGGCGGCGTACTAATACCTAAAGAAAAGGATGCATCAGACATCAGCCAATTCCGGCCAATATGTCTCCTCAACGTCGAGGGAAAAATCTTTTTCAGCATTGTATCACAAAGGCTATCCACCTATCTGGTAACAAACAAGTACATTGATACATCTGTACAGAAAGCAGGAATTCCAGGATTTTCTGGCTGCTTGGAGCATACAAGCATGATCTGGCACCAGATCCAAGCAGCTAAGAAGGACAAGAGAGATCTACATGTGATCTTCCTCGATCTGGCCAATGCATTTGGTTCAGTTCCCCATGAACTCCTTTGGGAATCCTTTGACTTTTTCCATGTACCAGAGCTCATCACCACACTGGTCAAGAACTATTTCCAAGACCTGCAGCTGTGCTTCACAACAGCTGAATTCAGTACAACATGGCAGCGTTTGGAAGGAGGCATCATGGCAGGCTGCACAGTCTCACCCTTGGCCTTTACAATGGCCATGGAAGTCATCATCAGGGCCTCAAAATGGGTGGTGGGCGGTGAACGAACCAGGGCTGGGCTCCGTCTGCCACCCATCAGGGCATTCATGGACGACAAGACAACAATAACCACTACTGCAGCATGCACCAAGCGGCTACTTGGAAAGCTGCAGGAGAACATCAAGTGGGCCTGAATGAAAATCAAACCAAGTAAATCTCGAAGCATCTCCATAGTTAAGGGGGTGCTTAGAGACACAAGGTTCTGCATCGGTGACGACCCAATACCAACAGTGTCAGAGCAACCAGTAAAAAGCCTGGGCAGATGGTACAACGCAAGTCTCAAGGACAAAGAGCAGGTGCAACAATTAAGGCAAGAAATTGTCAACGGCCTGGAGAACATCAATCAGACCCTACTGACTGGGAAACTGAAGCTCTGGTGCCTACAGTTTGGACTCCTTCCTCGGATAATGTGGCCACTGACCGTTTATGAAGCCCCAATAACAACTGTGGAGAAGATGGAGCGAACCATAGCTTCATACGCGAAGAAATGGCTCGGTGTCCTACAATGTCTAACATCGGCCTCTATGGCAAAGGGGTCCTGGAACTATCTCTCACTAGTCTAACAGAGGAATACAAGTGTTCCAAAGTAAGACTCCAGATGACACTGAGGGACTCTAGAGACAAGACCATCAGTGCTGTTGCGCCGCCCCTAGTAACTGGCCGGAAGTGGACACCATCTGATGCAGTACAGCAAGCTTCGTCAGCCCTGTGGCACAAAGACGTCGTGGGGCAAGTGCAGAAGGGAAGAGGAGGCTTTGGCCTTACGACAAGTCAACCAACTTGGCGAAAGACCACAACATCAGAGCAGAGGACATTGGTGGTTGAGGAGATGCGGCGACAGGAGGAGGCCGCAAGAAGTGTAAAGGCGGTCTCTCTTGCCAAACAGGGGCAATGGATGCAGTGGGAAGGTGTAGAGCGGAGGAAGATCAGCTGGAAAGAACTATGGGAAATGGAATCAAGCAAGATCAGCTTCATCATCAGAGCGACATACGACGTGCATCCATCACCAAAGAACCTCCATCAGTGGTACGGCGAGGATCCAGCCTGTGCCCTCTGCTCAACTCCAGCGACCCTCAAACACATCATGGTAGGCTGCAAGACCAGCCTCACGCAAGGGAGATACACGTGGCGGCATAATCAGGTACTAAAAAGCCTGGCAACAGCCCTTGAGAACAGGCGGTGTGCGAACGACTCCTTGCCTTCGAGAGCAAGCAACCCCTCCAACTTAAGGGTGACAACCTTTGTCCGAGAAGGACAGAAAACACCTAAACATCCTTCCACCAGATCAGAAGAAGGAAACCTATGCAGGGCCCGTGACTGGAGGATGCTGGCGGACATCAGCCGACAACTAATCTTTCCACCGGAAATTGCTTCAACCAACCTCAGGCCAGACTTGGTGTTCTGGTCCCCTTCACAGAAGACTGCTTACATCATGGAGCTCACAGTTCCATGGGAGAACTCTGTTGAGGAGGCCTATGAGCGTAAGAAGCTGCGCTACGCAGAGCTTGCAGCAGAGGCAACGCAGCGTGGCTGGAACACCAAAGTCTATCCAGTTGAAGTGGGATGCAGAGGATTTGTTGCGTCATCTACCATCAGACTGCTGAAGGAGCTTGGAATCCACGGTCAGGCTCTGCGGAAGACCATATGATCACTCTCAGACGCGGCTGAAAGAAGCAGCCGTTGGGTTTGGCTCAAGCGGAAAGACCCATGCTGGGCCCCAAGTACGTCATGGTGAATGTTTGGGGCAGTGACACGGGACACGCGCTGAGGGCTGATCATCCTGCAGCGGGCTGCCCTTGTGGAGGGTGTATAGTGTTAAAAGGCAGAAACACCCAGTGATGCAAGGGTACACTACTGATGATGTGTCCTGTGCCCAACTGTCCTGAAGGTTACCCAGGCCAAGATACGTATCCCCCCGCGATGTTGAGCGTCTACCACTCTCAGCAATCAATGAATGTCGTGAAATGCTCCCCACCTACTGGCACAAGGGATTTCTTAACATCTTGTCCTGTGTACTTGATTCTTACCTCTGTTGCACTTGGATCAATTCTACCTAATTACTCTATGGCTGCCTCCCTCCTGCAACCCTCTCTTGAACAGTTGTTATCATTCCAGAGATATTGCAATAAGCATATGTCATTGTATTAATGAACCATTCAGTACTTGAAAAAGCCAGAAGTGGGCATAGGATAAAGACTAGAATTCAGCAGCTTTATTTCTGAAAGCACACGCTCTTGAATTCCTCTCTGTTTGTGATAATTTATGCTAATAAAAAGGAACATTTTAGGAAAATACAAATGTGCATTGAATTAAATACATTTTATTAGCCAAGTATGTATACATACAAGGAATTTGCCTTGGTGTGCAGGTGATCCAAATTAAATAATTACTAATTTCTAATTCTGCTCTTATCTTCAAAAATATTATCACCGTATCGAACTATGCTAATCCCACTTACTTTGAATGTAGTTATTCAATATTTATTTTTCTTTCTGCATGATTAACCCTACTGTCTGTATGTTGGATCAGAGCACAAACTATGTTCTTCCAGTATCTATTCAACCTTTCTCATTGAACAGTATAGCACAGGAACAGGCCCTTTGACCCAAAATGTTCACACCGAACATGATGACAAGTTAAACTGCCTGCACGTGTTCCATATCCCTCCCAATCCATTTGCCTATCCAAAAGCATCTTAAACCACTATCATATCTGCTTGCACCACCACCCCTGGTACTGTGTTCTAGGCACCCACTAAGCTCTGTGTAAAACTTGGCCCACGCATCTCCGTTAATCCTTTCCCCTCTCATCTTAAGGTTATGCCCACAAGTCTTTGACATTTCCACTGTGGGAAAATATCATTGCATCAAATAATGGCAGCCGAACAAATTACGCTGTGTAAAATTCCCCATATGTGAATTGCACTTTCCTTATGAAGAACCTGTAGAGTGAAAAGAACATGTTGCAGGATAATTGATTGATTACTATGAATTCAGAAAAGTCATTCATTATTCATGTACTTACTTGCTTTTCTCCACTTGGTTTCTTATGATTCAATAGTAGTTCAACAGCTCCAACTACTTCCTTCCTGATGGCATGTAGAAGAGCATCTCCTACGTATACATTGAAACTCAGAAGAAGTTCAATGATTTCCAAGTTCTCATTTTCAATGCCTATGAGAAGTGCAGTTCGTCCCAGAGGATCAATGCAATTAATGTTGATTTTAAAGTAAATTTCAGCTTCTTCGAGTGCTTGTTTTACACTTGCGTAATCACCTTTCTCAACAGCGCTCAGGTAACTCTTCTCTGCAGGAGAGAGTTCTGATTCTGCTCTCACAATGCGAAGAGAAATTCGGTCTCTATAGGGTGCATTATCACTTCTTTTGTAGTACAGCTGAGCCATTCTTCATGAATGTCAAAATCTTGTTTCTAAAAAAACAGAAAAGCAGAATAATATTTTTATCAAAAAGTCAAGATAAACAAATATTGGAAGTCTGACAATAGACAACAGACAATAGGTGCAAGAGTAGGCCATTCGGCCCTTTGAGTCAGCACCGCCATTCAATGTGACCACAATCATCCACAATCGTTCCTGCCTTCTCCCCATATTCCCTGACTCCACTCTCTTTAAGAGCCCTATCTAGCTCTCTCTTGAAAGTATCTAGAGAACCGGTCCTCTGGGGCAGAGAATTCCACAGACTCAACTCTCTGCGTGAAAAAGCGTTTCCTCATCTCCGTTCTAAATGGCTTACCCTTATTCTTAAACTGTGGCCCCTGGTCTGGACTCCTCCAGCATCAGGAACATATTTCCTGCCTCTTTTATTTCCAAACACTTAATAATCTTATATATTTCAATAAGAACCCCTCTCATCCTACTAAATTCCGGACTATACAAGCCCAGCCGCTCCATTCTCTCAGCATATGACCGTCCCGTCATCCCGGGAATTAACCTGGTGAACCTATGCTGCACTCCCTCAATAGCAAGAATGTCCTTACTCAAATTTAGGGACCAAAACTGCACATAATATTCCAGGTGTGGTCTAACTAGGGCCCTGTACAACTGCAGAAGGACTCTCTTGGCTCCTATACTCAACTCCTCTTGTGGCCCTCAGAGGAAAGCCATTAGCTTTATTCACTGCCTGCTGTACCTGCATGCTTACTTTCATTGACTGATGAACAAGGACCCCCAGATTCCGTTGTATTTCCCCTTTTCCCAACTTGACACCATTTAGATAATAATCTGCCTTCCTATTTTTGCTACCTCACATTTATCCACATTACACTGCATCTGCCATGCATCTGCCCACACACCCAACCTGTCCAAGTCACCCTGCATTCTCATAGCATCCTCCTCACAATTCACACTGCCACCCAGCTTTGTGTCATCTGCAAATGTGCTAATGTTACTTTGAATCCCTTCATCTAAACCATTGATGTATATTATAAATAGCTGCGGTCCCAGCACAGAGCCTTGCGGTACCCCACTAGTCACTGCCTCCATTCTAAAAGGGACCCATTAATCCCTACTCTTTGTTTCCTGCCTGCCAAACAACTTTCTATCCATGTCAGCACTCTACTATCCATGTCTAGC
Source organism: Okamejei kenojei (assembly GCA_035221665.1). Classification (NCBI taxonomy): domain Eukaryota; kingdom Metazoa; phylum Chordata; class Chondrichthyes; order Rajiformes; family Rajidae; genus Okamejei; species Okamejei kenojei. The sequence goes on from CM069136.1 coordinate 28,405,695, forward strand.
TACCCTCCTATCCACTGGAGCTGATCCTGAATCTATAGAACATTGGAAAATGATCACCAATGCAACCACCATTTCTCGAGCCACTTCCTTAAGTAACCTGGGATACAGACCATCAGGTCCTGGGGATTTATCAGCCTTCAGTGCCATCAGTCTACCCAATACCATTTCCTGCCTAATGTGGATTTCCTTCAGTTCCTCCATCACCTCAGATCCCCTGGCCACGAGTACATCAGGAAGATTGTTTGCTTCCTCCTTAGTGAAGACGGATCCAAAGTACCAGTTCAACTCATCTGCTATCTGAAATATGAAAGTGCTTAAAATACCCAACAGGTCAGGCAGCATTATGGAGAAACACTAATTGATGACTATTCTGATTAAAAAAAGGTAAATGACCAGAAACATGGTCTTTCTCTCATCCAAGATGCTGCCTTTCTCATATTTCTAGAAATGTTGTTTTAATTTAAAACTGGTAATATACCATGTTACTGGCTAATCATGATTATAAATTCATTTTACAAATCAGAAAACATAATTCCTATATCTCTTGGGAAGACACAAAGTGCTGGAGTAACTCAGCAGATTAAGCAACATCGCTGGAGAACATGGACAGGTAGCGTTTCAATTTGGGACCCTCCTGTATCTCATCATTTAGATAGTATAGAAAAGTGAAACTAAGAAAGCCATCATATAATATAAACACTGACCAATAGCCTGAAGTTTTCTTACTTACTATTCAGAAACATGTAACTGCAAGATAAAATTAAAACTTTTATGTATATATTTTCCATATCCAATTCATTTTCCAGCTGAAATTCATCAATAGATTTAACATTAATTCTACTCTAAAGATTTCAAATACTCAGTGGGTGAAGAGTACTTAAAAGATTTAGAACATAGAACAGTACAACACCAGAACTGGCGTTTCAGCCCACAATGTCTGTGCTGAATACGAAGTCAAGATTCTTTCGACATACCTTGACTCCATCCTATCCCCCCTGGTTAAATCCCTCCCTGCCTATGTTCAAGCCACCTCAGATACTCTCCGTTGTCTCCGGGCATTCCATTCTCTAGGCCACCATACCCTCATCTTCAACATGGACGAGCAGTCACTATACCTCCAACCCCCATCAGGATGGTCTCAAAGCCCTCCGGTTCTTCCTCAACCGGAGAATCAACCTATACCCGTCCACTGATACTCTCCTCCGCCTAAGTTGGTCCTTACCCTCAATAACTTCTCGTTTGACTCCTCCCATTTCCTCCAAATACAAGACGTAGCTATGGGCTCGCGCATGGGCCCCAGCTATGCCTGCATCTTTGTCAGGTTCATCGAACAATCCTTGTTCGAGGCGTACCAGGGCCCCATCCCCGACCTCTACCTCCGCTACACCGACGATTGCTTTGGTGCTACCTCCTGCACCCACACACAACTGACTGACTTCATCCGCTTCACCACTAACTTCTATCCGGCACTCAAATACCTGAATTTCCGACACTTCCCTACCATTTCTTGACCTCACTATCTCCATCGCAGGTCATAGACTTCTGACCGACATCCACTATAAACCCACTGACTCCCATGGCTATCTAGACTACACTTCTTCCCACCCTGCTCCCTGTAAGGACTCCATCCCCTACTCCCAATTCCTCCATCTACGCCGCATCTGCTCCCAGGATGTGTTCCAAACCACGGCATTGGAAATGTCCTCATTCTTCAGGGGAGGGGTCAAGGAACGGGGGTTCTCCTCCGCACTATAGATGAGGCTCTCACCAGGGTCTCTTCCATACCCCGCAACACTGCTCACTCTCCCCATACCCCCACTCGTAACAAGGGAAGAATCCCACTATTCCTCACCTTTTACCCCACTAGCCGTCACATACAACGAATAGTCCTCCATCATTTTCGCCACCTCCAACGTGACCCCACCACTCGCCACATCTTCCCATCTCCCCCCGTCTTCTTTCTGCAAAGACCACTCCCTCCCTCCGTAACTCCCTGGTCAATTCTACCCTTCCCTCCCACACCACCCCCTCCCCGGGCACTTTCCCTTGCAACCGCAAGAGATGCTACACTTGTCGCTTTACCTCCCCCCTCGACCCCATTCAAGGACCCAAGCAGTCGTTCCAGGTGCGACAGAGGTTCACCTGCATCTCCTCCAACCACATCTATTGCATCCGCTGCTCTAGATGTCAGCTGTTCTACATTGGTGAGACCAAGCATAGGCTTGGCGATTGTTTCGCCGAACACCTCCGTTCGGTCCGCATTAACCAACCTGATCTCCTGGTGGCCCAGCACTTCAACTTCCCCTCCCATTCCGAATCCGACCTCTCTCACCTGGGCCTCCTCCATGGCCAGAGTGAGCACCACCGGAAATTGAAGGAGCAGCATCTCATATTCCGCTTGGGCAGACTTCCCCTTTTCTCCGCCCCCCCCCCCCCCCCACCCTACATCAGTCTGAAGAATGGTTTCGGCCCGAAACGTTGCCTATTTCCTTCGCTCCATAGATGCTGCTGCTGCACCCGCTGAGTTTCTCCACCACTTTTGTCTACCTTCGATTTTCCAGCATCTGCAGTTCCTTCTTAAACACGATGCCAAGATCAATTCCTATCTGCTTGCACATAATTTATATCCCTCCAATCCCTACATATCCATAAGTCTATCCAGAAATCTATTAAACACCACTATCGTATGTGCTTCCACCATCCTCCATGGGGTGTAAAAAATTTGCCCTGCACATCTCCTTTGGGGGCATAGCTGGTAGAGCTGCTGCCTCACAGCGCCAGAAACTCAGGATTGATCATGACCTTGGGTGCTACTTGTTTGGAGTTTGTATGTTCTCTCTGTGACCGTGTGGGTTTTGTCCGGGTGCTCTATTTTCCTCCCACATCCTAAAGATGTGCGGGTTTGTGGGTTAATTGGCCTCTGTAAATTGCCATAGTGCGTGGAAAAGTTGGATGACATAGAACTAGTACGAATGGCAGATCAATGGGATGAAGAGTCTGGGATGAAGAGTCTGGGATGCAGACTCTGGGATGAAGAGTCTGCTTTCATGCTGTGTCTCTTAACATTTCCTTCAAACTTTGACACTCTCACCTTAAAGCTAGGACCTCTTGTATCTGATTTTTCCATCCTGAAAAAAAGCTACAGGCTATCTACCCAATCTATGCCCCTCATAATTTTGTATACATCTATCAGGTCTACCTGCATCTTCTGACGTTCCAGAGAAAACAATCCAAGTCTGTCCAATCTCTTTGTGTAGCTAATGCCCTCTAATTTTACTTCGAGTCACGTGAGTGACTTACGTGAATAGAAGCCCGTACAGCCGTTGGTGCGTCCATGACTCAGACGCTGGTGCAGTCGGGCGGTTGGAGCAGCAGCGCTCCTCCGAGCAGTAAGTTTAAACCGCGGGTTATACGAAAGGCTGGAGATTTAGCGGGTGCAGCGGCATCTAAGGAGAGCGAGGGAGATGGTCGATGTTGCGGGGTCGAGACCCTTCTTCAGACTTCACCCTCGATTCTCCAGCATTTGCATTGTTAACAAAGTTCAAACAGGTAAGGTTTTTTAAAAAACTTTTACCGCATGTCCTTTTCCGCGACAGTTTTGGGTAGAGAAAGGTTGCAGAAAGGGAAGAAGGTGTCGGCGAGGCGCTCCGGGGTAGAAAGGTAAAGTGGCAGAGAGTGTTGAGGATGGAGGCCCGTCTGGTACACCCTGGTCCCGTGCTGGCTACACAGCCAGTGGTTGCGGACCCACTGCCGGGGGGCAGTGGAGGCTTGTCAGTAGGGGGAAGGCCGCTGCCCATCTCTGTGGCCCGTAAATGAGTCGGGCCTGGAGGTTATACCCTCCATAGGAGAGTCCGTTTGCTCACGGCGTTTCTCCCACGTCGAGATTCTAATTTCAAAGAATGCTCGACAGGGACCAGCTCCGTGGGGAGGAGTGGTGCCCAAGCCAGGCTGATGGAGAGTCTTGTGCTAGCGCACCTGTTTCAGGGCTGCAGAAACTATCCTGCCTGTGAGGAGGATGTTCCCAGCTCCGTGAGGAGGAGTGATGCCCAAGCCAGGCTGATGGAGAGCTTGTGGATCGCAGCACCTGTTTCAGGGCTGCAGAACTATCCTGCCTGTGAGGAGGATGTTCCAGCTCCATGAGGAGGAGTGATGCCCAAGCCAGGCTGATGGAGAGCTTGTGCTAGCAGCACCTGTTTCAGGGCTGCAGAACTATCCTGCCTGTGAGGAGGATGTTCTATCAGGGCAGTTTGCTGGGGGAGAGCAGTTAAAGGTGTTCGGTTGGAGGTAATTCCGAACATTGCTGGGAAGTTTGCTGAGTGTAGAGAGGCAGGAAAGGCGATTGATGTAGAATTGGCTGAAGCCATTCAGTAAAATGCTCTCCCAACCAGTTACAGGAGCTAGCTATGGATGAAGTAGCAAAAAACTATAAAGCTCCTGTTAATTGTGATCTCCTGAAGGTACCGGTGGTTAATCACCAAATTTGGTCATAGATGGGTTTGCCTGCTAGGGCCCAGAGATGAAGTTTTAAAAAGTGCTTAAACTGTTGTCAGCAGGTATTACAGCTGTGGTGAAAAGTTATTGATACAAATGATATGGTTGAAGCACAGCAGGATGAACTGGAACTCCTTTGTAATGCATTTTGAAACCAGTGTACCACCACGAAATCTGTTGTTTGGTGGTAACCTTGCAAAAAGGGTCAAAGACTGTTATGAGGTTGTTATAACCATGGCCCTCATTAAGCCAGCTGGAAGCAAGGCAAAAAAGGTTCTCTACAAGAAGTCGAGGACAAACAAGGCCGCAAGGAAAGAGCTGGTAAGGAATATACCATTGACAGACGATGAATTAACTGATGTTCCTGTTCAAATTGGGGAAGGTAAAAATTGTTTCTCAAACAATGGCAGCAGTTGACATCAGATTTGTTCATACTTAGAGTATTGAAGGGGTGAAAAATTGGATTTTACTATAAGGACAGTTTACCTAGTCAACATTTTCCTAGTCGTAAACTTATTTTCAGATGAGGAAAATGTGCTTATTCAAGCAGATTCAGTCGTTACGTAAGAAGGGGTAATTGAGCCTTCTGTATATCAAAGTCAACAATTTCTGTCAAGTATATTTTCCCAGATCTAAAAAGACTGAGGGATGTAGATTATTATTCTGGGCTTATCCAATTTGAACAAATTTGTTTTGTTATAGCATTTCAAAAATGGAGACCTTTACCACGGGGCAAACATCTAGTGTCCAAAGGGTATTATATGGCAACCGTTGATTAAAGAATGCGTATTACACAGTGTGTATTCATGGTCATGATAGAAGATATTTGAAATTTATTTGGATGACTGAGCTGTGGCAATTCAGGACATTGCCGAATGGATTAACTTCAGCTCCTAGATTATTTACTAAATTGGTAAAACCTGTGTTAGCATTACTTAGAGCTTAGGGGGCATGTGGTAATGGCCTATTTTAGATGATATTCTGATAGTTGGAAAGACTCATGCTGAAACTCAATCATCAGTTTCAGTTGTTAAAATCACTTTTGAACAAATGGGATTTGTTATTCACCCAGATAAAATCTAAATTATCACCAGTCCAAATTATTGATTATCTGGGATTTAACCATTAATTCCAATCACATGTTGGTAACTTTGCCCAGGGCTAAATTGAATCAGTTTAATTGAGGACTGTGTTAAGCTCGTTGGAGGAACAACGGCCTTCGATTAGACAAGTAGCCAGCTTTATTGGGACATTGTTGCAGCCTTTCCAGCTGTGCAGTATGGTCCTCTGCATTATCAACAATTACAATTATCAAAGGAACAGGCACTGAGAATACAACCAGGGGCCAATTTTTGATAGGCCTATGCCGTTGTCAGCTGGGGCGATTGCTGACATATCAATGGTGGATAGTACATGTTTCAAAAATTTAAGGAAGGTTTTGGTGGAATCACCGTCACTGATATTACAGACTGATGTAAGTGCACTGGGTTGGGGTGCAACAGATATGTCTTCTAGTTGTGGAGGCGGATGGAATTATGGATGATGAGACATCGCTTCCCAATTAAGAGGGGATTAATTATTTAGAGTTGTTGGGCACCTGGTATGGGCTCAAAGCTTATTGTTCTACAAGGAGGGATATGCATGTGCAGGTCAGATTGACAACACCACAGCAGTGGCATATGTTAACCACATGGTGGAGTTAAGTCACAGTCTTGTGATAGACTGGCTAACCAGATTTGGAGCTGGTGTATTGACCCAAAATATCTGGCTTTCAGCAATTTATTTGCCAGGAAGAGGTCACGTCAGTTTAATGACAACATTGAATGGATGTTAAATCAGGATGTATTTAACCAAATGATTTGATCAGTATGCATTGCCAGATATTGACTTGTTTGCATCTCAATTAAATCATCAGTTACCTAGATATGTTTCATGGTAACCAGATTCTGGGGGCAGTAGCAGTGGATGCATTTTCGCTGCATTGGGAGGAATGTTTGTGTATGTATTTTCTCCATTCTGTCTCATCAGCAGATGTTTTGCAAAAGATCAAGGAGGACTCCGCTTCAGGGGTATTGGTAGTGTCAGGTTGGCCTACACGAAAATGGTTTACCGTTGTTTGTATTACAAATGGCTAGGGAGCCTTACATGCTTATGCCCAAGAATAAAAATCTACTGGTAAATCCAGTCACTGGGGATCAACATCCTTTATAGGATCGTATTGATCTGTTAATTGCAGATTTTAAGGAGGCCATACCTGGGGAGAGGACTGTTTCATCGGACGGTGGATGTTCTCACGTCGACCTGCGGAAGGGATAGTACACAGCAGCAATATATCACCTATATAAGCAAGTGTCTATATTAGTCTAACATCGGTAGTGGGGGAAACTGCTAGAGTCAGTTTTATTAAAGATGGGATAGCAGCACATTTGGAAAGTGGTGAAATCATTGGACAAAGTCAGCATGGATTTACAAAGGTAAATCATGTCTGACGAATCTTGTGGAATTTTCGAGGATGTAACTAGTAGCGTGGATAAGGGAGAACAGTGGATGTGGTATATCTGGACTTCCAGAAGGCTTTCGACAAGGTCCCCACATAAGAGATTTAGTATACAAACTTAAAGCCATACGGTATTAGGGGTTCAGTATTGATGTGGATAGAGAACTGGCTGGCAAACAGGAAGCAAAGAGTAGGAGTAAACGGGTCCTTTTCACAATGGCAGGCAAGTAACTAGTGGGGTACCGCAGGCTCAGTGCTGGGACCCAGCTATTTTACAATATATATTAATGATCTGGATGAGGGAATTGAAGGCAATATCTCCAAGTTTGCGGATGACACTAAGCTGGGGGCAGTGTTCGCTGTGAGGAGGATGCTGGAGACTGCAAGGTGACTTGGATAGGCTGGGTGAGTGGGCAAATGTTTGGCAGATGCAGTATAATGTGGATAAATGTGAGGTTATCCACTTTGGTGGCAAAAACAGGAAAGCAGAATATTATTTAAATGGTGGCCGATTAGGAAAAGGGGAGATGCAGCGAGACCTGGGTGTCATGGTACACCAGTCATTGAAAGTAGGCAATGCAGGTGCAGCAGGCAGTGAAAAAAGCGAATGGTATGTTAGCTTTCTAGCAAAAGGATTTGAGTACAGGAGCGGGAGGTTCTACTTCAGTTGTACAGGGTCTTGGTGAGACCACACCTGGAGTATGCGTGCAGTTTTGGTCTCCAAATCTGAGGAAGGACATTATTGCCATAGAGGGAGTGCAGAGAAGGTTCACCAGACTGATTCCTGGGATGTCAGGACTGTCTTATGAGAAAGACTGGATAGACTTGGTTTATACTCTCTGGAATTTAGGAGATTAAGAGGGGATCTTATAGAAACTTACAAAATTCTTAAGGGGTTGGACAGGCTAGATGCAGGAAGATTGTTCCCGATGTTGGGGAAGTCCAGGACAAGGGGTCACAGCTTAAGGATAAGGGGGAAATCCTTTAAGACCGAGATGAGAAAGACTTTCTTCACACAGAGAGTGGTGAGTCTCTGGAACTCTCTGCCACAGAGGGTAGTTGAGGCCAGTTCATTGGCTATATTTAAGAGTGAGTTGGATGTGGCCCTTGTGGCTAAGGGGATCAGAGGGTATGGAGAGAAGGCAGGTACGGGATACTGAGTTGGATGATCAGCCATGATCATATTGAATGGCGGTGCAGGCTCGAAGGGCTGAATGGCCTACTCCTGCACCTAATTTCTATGTTTCTATGTTTCTATGTTAAGTGGGAGCAATTCTGTCTACAGCAGGATATTGTATATCACACTGCAGGGATCACGATGTATTGGAGTTTTGTCAACTCTTTAATTGACCAAAAAATTAAGTTACAGTGCGATTAATTCAGCCAGAAGTGCTCTGTCTTATTTATCTATGAATGCAGAATTGCATACAGTAGGGACATCCGTTAGTTTCACAATTCATGAAGGGAGTTTTCAATTTAATCCTCCTAAACCCAGCATGCCGGTATTTGGAATTGGAGTGAAGTTTTTATGGCTCGTCGCCAGTGGGCTCCTGTTACAAGCCTATCAGTAGCCAAATTATCTATGAAGGTGGTCATGCTTATGGCGTTGGTTTCAGCTCAACGTGTATAAATGTTGCAAAAGCTACGGCTAGATAGAATGCATGTGTCGGCTGATGCCATTATATTTTATGTCTATGATTTGCTTAAACATAATAAAAGAGGCATGACAGGATGTAAGATTGTGTTTTCAGCATACTCCGCAGATGATCGCTTCTGTATAGTCTCACATTTATCTCGTTACATTGAGATTACTAAAATCTCTGAGAGAAACAGAGTTGGTTTGTTTATTAGTCACAAAAAACCACACAGTAAGGTGTCGGTGCAAACGTTTTCAAGGTCCTCGCGGCCGCAGGATGGTTCAGTGAGCTAATTTCAGAGGTTTTATCACAAGCCGATTTCAAGGTTCGGTTGGTGTTTGCTGATTCTGGTGTCAGTACTGTTACACTTTTCCCCTGAGTTAGAGGGGTTTGTTATGATTTGTTTTGTACATAAACTGTTATTCCATTTAACAAATGTATTACTGATGCATGATTGATTGTTAACGACTTTTGAGTCAATCCAGGCAGTGTGAACGGCGGATTTGAGTCTGCGGCGTGAAATTCACAGTGCTTTGAAGTCTTCACGTAGTCACTCACGTGACTCCGAAGTAAAATAGTAAGATTAAACGAGAACTCACCTGTTCGAAGTTTGATCGTTATTTTACGAGGAGTTACGATGAGGGATTACGTGAAGAACCCGCCCCACGCTGGCAACGGCATACTTCAAAGCAACGGCATGAAAAACACAGAACACCAAAGCCGGAGTAACATAGTAAGGCTCATAAAAAGACTTAGAACCACCATTTGATCATTTATTTTACGAGGGGTGGGAGCGGAGGGCAACGTAATCCCTCATCGTAACTCCTCGTAAAATAACGATCAAACTTCGAACAGGTGAGTTCTCGTTTAATATTACTATTTTACTTCGGAGTCACGTGAGTGACTACGTGAAGATTTTTTAAAGCTTTCGTGTTTTTTATGTCGTAGAATTAATCCGTACGACATTCCGGCTAAGTAAAACACATACATGGGAAAGCAGACAAAAGTTAGATCTTTTTCACAATTAAAATTTTTTAATGGTTGAAAGACCATATAATACCCTCCTTATATTTGAGGGAAAATTGATTACAAGTGACAAAAGATATCAGTGACTACACAACTGATTATAGCAATTATAGCAAACAAAGCAGGTGATTATAGTGCTCCCAACACCGCGTGTCCAAAACTTGTCATAGTGTGAACAGGTTTGTTGTAGAACTTTTGAAAAAGTTTCTTCTTTACTCCACCCTGCGATTTTTAAAATATGCTCGAGAGGTACGTCCCGCCCCTTCGCCGCGGACGTAGCTGCCGCCCTGGTGGAGTGAGATTTGAAGACATCAGTGTCTACTCCCGCTAAAACCAACACCTGTTTCAACCATTTTGAGATAGTTTGAACTGAAGCTTTTGTGTGTGGCTTTTTGTGCGTAAGCAGCAATGTCTTTTCGTTTCCTCGAAAAGTGTCCGTAATTTTAATATATTGGTTCAAATGTCTAACCACACACAAAGCAGGCTCAACATGAAAAAGCTTGAAAGGTTACCTTTGTTCCAGATCTGCCTGGTCTACTTTGTTTGATCAGATCGTAAACATAGAATACAACGTTATCTGTAGTCACATGCATACAGTCTAAACGCAACATTTGTAAAGTTTGCACTCTTTGGGCTGAAACCAGTGCCATTAACATGACCAATTTCAATGTTAACCGATCCAATGTCAACCCTTCAATTGGCGTCCATTCTCTAAGTAGAGCAAGAACTATGCTCACATCCCAAATCTCTGTATATCTAGGTTTTGGCGGATTCATGTGAAAAATTCCTTTCATGAATCGTGATATTAATGGATGCGACCCAATTGACTTCTCACCAATCATAAGTCCTAAATAGGACGACAAGGCACAACGTGCAGTGTTAATGGCACTGTAACTTAAATGTTGCCCAAAGTGCAAATTGGCAAGGAATTCCAAAACATGAGTAACATTCACAGATTCATCAGAAATATTTGACTGTGTGCAAAATTCTTCCCATTTCTTAATATGTGTCATATATTGTTTCTGTGTACTATGTCGCCATGATGCACCAATAACTGTCAAAGTTTGGTCCGACAATCCCAGTTCCTGTAGTGGTCTGGTCAAAACCTGCAGATTAACAAATTCATATATGCAATATAATGGGGTAACCTTGATTTGTTACTGGATTAGTCAAGATATCACTACAGTTAGGAATCTGCATATATGGTTCTTTAATCATATTTAGCATAACTGGGAACCAAGGTTGAGTTGGCCAATTTGGCACTACCAACAATCCGGAAGCTGAATCTTGCTCTATTTTCTTCAAACATCTCTGATTCAGAGCAAATGGTGGAAAAGCATAAAAGAACATTTTTCCCCAGTGTAATGAAAATGCATCTACTGCAACTGCGTCCGGATCATGTTCCCAAGACACATAATGAGGCAATTGATGATTAAGCCTGGATGCAAACAAATCAATTTCTGGCAAGCCAAATTGTTTAACAATATTCTCAAATATTGCTGGCTTAAGCATCCATTCCGTATTATCTTTAAAAATCCTGGACCTTCCATCTGCTACCACATTGTCTTTACCTGGAATATAGCTTGCTGAAATCCATATCTGCCGATCAATACACCATTGCCATATCTCATTGACCAGACAATCACATGATACTGATCTAACTCCCCCCATGTGATTAATGTAAACCACAGCCGTTTTATTGTCTAATTGTATTAATACATGCAGACATTGTTTAGCAGAACAATATGCTTTAAGCCCATAAAAGGCCCCCAATAACTCCAAATAGTTAATACCATACTGTTGGAGCAACACTTGCTCTTCAGTTTTCCATCTACCTCCACAACTGGTAGATAAATCTGTGGCCCCCCATCCGAGAGCACTAGCATCTGTTTGCAAAAAACCATTTCAGGCTGTTTAATCATGATCTTTTTAGCAGCTTGTGGGACATTTTCAACCCACCATTGCAATTCCAATAGTGCTTCCTTTGTTAATTGCATAGGTCTGTCAAAGTGACCTGCCTTATCTTTAAGAGCCCTTACTTTGTCCCTTTGAAGATTTTGATAATGTAATGGCCCAAACTCCACTGCCGGAAAAGCTGCCACTAATGTACCAATGACTTTTGCCACTTCTCGGATGGAGGGATAAGGTTTGTGAATGAGATAATTACACATTTGCAAAATATCATTTGTCTTCTTTGCTGGCAACGTAACTAACATAGTTACTGAGTTAATTACAAACCCCAGAAAAATCAATTGATTGAACTGGCTGCAGCTGGGATTTAATTGGATGAATTAAGAATCCAAGCTCTTTAAACAAAGCTTAGTAACTGAAATTGAGTGCTCAGCTGACTCTTGACTATCATTAACAATCAGAATGTCATCCAGATAAGCCATTACAATGTGTTTCTGTGCTCTTAATTGAGCTAAAAACTGGTTTCAACAGTTTTGTAAAGAGTCTAGGAGCTGAACTTAATCCAGTTGGTAAAGCTGTGAACTGCCATAATTGCCCCTGCCAATAAAACTTTAAGTATCTTCGAAAAAAGATGATGAATTGGTACAGAATAATAGCGTCTTTTAAATCAATCTTAGCCATATAAGAACATGCTGAAATCAAATATTTTGCAGTTTTAAATGTCTCCATCTTAAAACGTTTGTATTCTACAAACTTATTTAGATCTGTAAGGTCTAGAATAATTCTACAACCACCATCTTTCTTATCTCTGCGAAATATATTAGAGACAAATTGATGCTTATGTTCATAAGTTTTTTCAATTACTCCTTTTTCGGATAATTTGCCAATTTCCACATCAATCTCCATTCTTTCTTCTGGAGAAATACACATAAGCATAAGCAGGTTTATTCTGTACAGGAGGATTGACCCCTTCTTTAAAAATAATAATAGCTCCTGAAACTGCTTGTAGTATAAACCGATCAGAAGTAATATTAAGCCAGGCATTATAAAATTTTTTCAATCTCCCTCCAACTGGAGATTCATCCACAGTTTCTTTAAGGATAGAAGTCTTTAATACTCTCCATAGGAGCGTGATGGTCTCCTCTTTCCCGAATGCAGGGAAGCAGCGGCCTGTGTAGCACGATAATACCTTCGTGACAAATTTCTGCCTCTATAACGAAAATCAAAACTCCTTCGGGCCGAAAACCCTTTCCTTTGTCCAAAGACAAAAGGCTTAATAGTGCTAAAAATATTAGCTTCTTCATCCAACTGCTTCAGTTGTTTCGGCAGATTTTCTCCAAACAAATATCCAGGGAGCTTGAACTCCACTTTCTTGACACAGGCTTGCAAATCTAGGGTGAAATATGGGCCGAATCGCCATTTTTCCTCATGCAATTGATCTCATAAAACGAATTGCACATTAAACCCAAAGTATCTCTTTGAATCTTGTCCATTTCCAGTTTCTCCATTTGCCTGCCAAACGCCGTGATGGCAGCTGAAAATAATTTTAGCACCTTTTGAAATTTCATTTCTTGGGCTCTCATACTTGGAGTCATAGATGCCCATACCATCGGATTCACCGTAGGCACTTCCAATGAGGCACAATTGCCTGGTGCTTTATATAATTCTGATAATTCATTCATCACAGTACTATGAAGCTGGTGAGATACCATATAATTTATATTGGCAGCCAGGCTTTCTTCCATATCCTCACCACTTCCTTCAGGTATAGCAAAACTTTGTGCTATCCCAGGCAGATCAAGCCTTTTCTTTTTACTTTGTGGCGTGCTTTCAAAAAACCATTTCAAATTCAGCAGGGTCTGCCTTCTGCAGCCCTAATTCCATCGGGATATTATCCCATGAGACTTCTTCCAGCCCAAATCGTGGGTCTGGAGTATCATATTCCCAACTTGGCCCACAGCCATATTCATCATATTGAAACCCCTCAGGGATTTTCTGGGATTCATGAGGGTACTGTGACCCTTGTCTCATAATAGTTTGGAGAACTTTCTCCATATGCTCCATTTTTAGCCACATAGTTTTATTAACTGGAGGTCTTTCAAAATCAGAATCATCAGAATCCACGGGCCTCACAGTTTTCTTTTTGCATTTCTTAGGAACACTTTCCTCCGTGGTTATAATTTCTGGAGAATCTGGAAATTCTATATCGGGTAAATCAGTGGCCAACGGTATCGGAACCGGGTCCACTCTAGCTTCGCTTCCCGTATCTTTACTCTCACCCCGGGAGGCTCTTTTCACCCGCGAAGCCTTCCTTCCCGATTTCTCCATTTTGTTAAAATTTTTATCTTGTGCTCATCAGCACGTTAGCGTCTAAATTTTACTTTTGGTTTCGCTGTTGAAACATCCAGCGTAACCTAAAACCCGCGCCGATGTAACTTCACTTACCTGCGGGCCGTTCCGACCGCTGCGAGGAGCTGCTCCTTACTGCAGCTCCACCTTCTGCCGTCAGCGTCGACGTCATGCCGTTGCCAGCGTGGGGCGGGTTCTTCACGTAGTCACTCACGTGACTCCGAAGTAAAATAGTAAGATTAAATGAGAACTTACCAGTTTGAAGTTTGATCTTTATTTTATGAGGAGTCGAGTTGAGGGACTACGTGCCCTCCGCTCCCACCCTCATAGATCTCATCTGGTAGTTCTAGTTTTATCATCTTACCGTTGTACTTCGGTCATTGTTAGCCTGTGAATTCATTCCGCTGCTTTGAAGATTGACGCACCAACGGCTGTACGGGCTTCTATTCACGTAGTCCCTCAATTCGACTCCTCATAAAATAAAGATCAAACTTCAAACTGGTAAGTTCTCGTTTAATCTTACTATTCCATGCATCATTCCGATAAACCCCCTCTGCACACTTTCTAAAGCCTCCCTTCCTGTAATGGGACAACCAGAACTGCACAAAATACTCTAAATATGGCCTAACTAAAGTCCTATAAGTATCTTTTTACAATACTGGAAAGTTTTGCACCATTATTCCTTGACTCTTATAATGTTCTGACCTATGAAAGCAAGCATACCATATGCCTTTTTTACCACTCAATCTAGTGTTACTATTTTCAAGCCATTATGGACTTGAATCCCATGATCCTTCTGTACATCAATGTTGTTAAGAGTCATGCCACCCATTTCAACCATAGGTTAATAGCGATAAACCAATTTGTGCTGCATTCAAAAGTAAAATGTCCTGTGTTCTAGCTGAAATGGGCACATGCAAATCTTCACAGTATTGATGCTGTATCTTCTCAGAGCAGATACAGTAAGCGGACGCATACAGATATATAATGGACTAGGATCCCTGGCATCTTGTTAACAATTTATTCTTTAAAGATTTAAATAATTATCCTGTTATTAGCAGGATAAAGGAAAGCCTGACTCCACCCTCTCAGCATGGTCAGCTCCCCTTAATTTAAAGTCCAAAATAAGTCACTATTTCAATGAATATCCTTTTCTTTGCCATATATTATCTATTCTATACCTATGTTGACCACTACAGAGATTTCCTATGCCTGCTTAAATCCCAACCTTTTTATCATCATAATGCAACTCAATGATATTATCTACATACATAATCATATGTCAATGATGAGTAGCTTTACAAAATACAGAACCGAAATGAACTTCAAACATGACATTTAATCCATCTTCAAATTGCTAGTTTCCAGTTCTGAAATATCAATCTCACCAGTATTACACACTGCTTGTTTATATCACCCAGTTAAAAGAACAAAATCACAAATTACCCATTGTGACATATGATCTAGCACAAAAACAGAACTGATTCATCCCTTCCTCTTTCATTGCAATGTTATTTGTCTAGTATTATTTTTGCTACAATATGAGAAAACAATGTTAGATTACAAATTTTTCAAAATTGAAATCATGCTACTACCCAAATACTCAGCAATGCCGACATCAGTTTTAGAATCAAGTTGTGATATCTCCATACACCAGTTTACTGAGGATTATTCAACTATATACTTTTAAAACTGTGTGTGTGTGTGTGTGTGTGTGTGTGTGTGTGTGTGTGTGTGTGTGTGTGTGTGTGTGTGTGTGTGTGTGTGTGTGTGTGTGTGTATGTCATTTTGCCTTTGAAACGTATCTCATCGAAAACCAGACGCAAAGACGCGGAGATTTTTACAATTTCAGTAGGGATTTAACTTATGATTTCAGAAAACCACTCTTCTTTAAATTCGATCAATCATTTCCCCAGATTTTGAATAAAGTTGGGAGCTATGCATCAGTGGATGGTTATGGGGTAAAAGGAGCAAATTAATAATATTAATATAATATCAAGGGGGGTAGTTAGTGTGTGTGTGGGGGTGGTTAGTGTGTGTGACACCGCATGCTGCCCCCCCCCCCCCCCGCAAACGCGCGTTGGGGGAACAGACCCAGCGAGTCTGCACTTGGTCTGGTATTGTAATAAAAATAAACTGAGAATTCTGAAAGTAATAAATCTGACAGCATTCTCTACTATTATTTCAAATTTACAGCAGAAGCAACTTTTGTTTTAATTGCATCAAAAAGAAAATAATTTATTGATTGATAAAAATACATCTATTGATGCTCCTGAACACATCATCAGTGATGTAACCTGGGGTCATTGGGTGTTTCGAGTCTTTCAACATCAGACACCCTCACCCAGGCGACCCAGCTGTGGTTGATCAGACCACGACGTGTTCAGATGGCATTCGCTCCTCCTCTCCTGATCTAGAACCATCTCGAGGCCTCCGCTGCCTCTGTGGTTTCTTGATGGCTCTCCTCTCCATTCCACTGATTGCCCAGTGTATTCAAGGCTTTGTAGAGCGATTGCAAATGGAGTAAAGGGCCTGTCCCACTTGGGCAACCTAATCCACGAGTTCAGGCTCGTTTGCCCTCGACTCATACTCGCAGCATGGTCGACACGAGGTCATAGGAGGTCTTCGTAACTCTACTTCATGCTCGAGAGTGGTCTCCACGTACTCGAGGCCTCAGCTAGGTCGCGGCGTTTTCTCAATATGTTAAAAAATGCCCGCAAGTAAAAAAAAAGATCGCCATGGAAAAAATTTATACTTTTTTTACTCGTAGGTTTAGTCGTAGTAGGTTGGCATGTTAGTCATAGGTTATCGAGGGTAGTCATAGATAGTCTTCATCATAGTCGAAGGGAGGTTGAAGGAGATTGAAGGAGGTCATCTTCACTCTCCACTATTCGGTGTTCAATTTTCCCGAAGTTAGTCATCGTTAGTCATAGCTGCTCTTTAAGATAGTCGAAGGTTCGAAGGAGGTCTTCTACATAGTCGAAGGAGGTCTTCAACATGTTATTTTTCCAAACTTTTCTAAACTCGCCAATTAGGTCGCCCAAGTGGGACAGCCCCTTTAAAATGGAGAAAGTAAGACTGGTCAGAGAACTGGTAAGGGGGAGGGATGGAGAGAGAGGGAAAGCAAGGGTTACTTGAAGTTAGAGAAGTCAATATTCATATCATTGGATGTAAGCTTCCCAAGTGAAATATGAGATTGGAAGTTGTATAAACACCAAGTCATTCAACTGCATATATAAGTTCTTTATTAGCAGAACACATAGAGCAAGTATACATAACTGTTGTAGGTTCGAACTCCTAGATGAATCTGACAAGTAACCGAACCAGCACTTTAGATGACGAAGTGGAAAACCGGAACTGGATTTTGGATCAGGTGTACAACAGTAAAACCCAACATGGATCAGATCAGCTAATAGTGATTGATCTACATCCTCCTTCTTAAGCATAAGCCCGCAACTAAATAGCGGTATATGAAACTGAAGCTTACAAACATCACAATAGAAGGATATAAACACTAACTGAAACAACAGCTAAGCATTGGAGGATACGAAATGAGCAATATCAATGTAAGTGGATGGAGAGGACCTTAATGAATTAAAGTCCGTGATAAATGTCTAAACGCAGTCTTTGTACTTGGAGTTAGGCTTACAAACCCATCCCACATGTGTATGGTACAGACCCTCTGCCGTACTCTTTGTAGGAGACAGCACCTATGTGGTCATTCTGCAACATTCTTTTTCGTAGGAGACTTCATCAGGTGACATAACAGGAGACTTTATAGGCGATATTACCATTGGCACCAACGGCTCTTTCACCGGTGTAAAGACAACTGCCAACACCTGCCCACCATTGAAACCAACGGTCCCTCCACCAGTCCATAGCACACTGTCAGTGACATCCGTGTAGCTATCCGAGTACAGCAGAGATGACTCCAGTTCGTTCACTGGGAGAATATGTTTTCTATTCCGCCTGTAGATTCCTCCTTCTGATTGGACTAAATAAGAGTGCAGCTCATGGCAGGTTCCTTTTACTATACCCACACGATCATACCCCTTCTGGGTCTGCAGCTCTGAATCTGTCGTTTGAGCTGCAACTGAACCTGGACTGCCTGTGACTCGTAAATATGAATGAATGAATGAGTTTATTGGCCAAGTATTCACATACAAGGAATTTGCCTTGGTGCTCTGCCTGCAAGTGACAACATGACATACAGTGACAGTTAGGAATGACACATAAAACACTAATAATAAAACATTATCGATTACACATGTGAATTAAATTAAATACTAGAGCAAAAGGAAGCTACAGATTTTTGGTTATTGATTAGAGCTACTACTTGTGGAAAAAAGCTGTTTTTATGTCTGGCTGTGGCAGCTTTGACAGTCCAGAGTCGCCTTCCAGAGGGAAGTGATTCAAAGAGTTCGTGGCCAGGGTGAGAGGGGTCAGAGATGATCTTACCTGTTTGCTTCTTGGCCCTTGCAGTGTACAGTTCGTCAATGGAGGGAAGGTCGCAACCAATAACCTTCCCAGCTGATCGGACGATTCGCAGCAGCCTCCGGATGTCGTGCTTGGTGGCTGAGCCAAACCAGACCATGATAGATAAGGTGAGTGCAGACTTTACGATGGCCGTATACAATTGGACCATCATTGCCTGTGGCAGATTGAGCTTCCTCAGCTGCCGCAGGAAGTACATCTTCTGTGGTACCTTTTTGACTGTGCAGTTGATGGTAGCCCCCCATTTAAGGTCCTTTGAGATGATGGTTCCCAGGAACTTAAAAGACTCCGACAGATGTGACTGTGGTATTGTTGATGATGAGTGGGGTGAGGGGAGGGGGAGCTCTCCTAAAGTCTGCAATCCATTCCACAGTCTTAAGAGCATTGAGCTCCAGGCCGCTGCAATGGCATCAGGACGCCAGCTGTGTCACTTCCTGTCTGTAGGCAGGTTCCTCCTCATCCTGGATCAGTCCAATCAGGGTTGTGTCGTCCGAAAACTTGATAAGCTTGACAGAGGAGTCAGTGGAGGTGCAGTCATTGGTGTAGAGATAGTAGAGGAGACGGAAGAGTACGCAACCTTGTGGTGCTCCTATGCTGAGGGTCTGCGGGTCCAAGATGTGCTTTTCCAGCCTCACATGCTGGTTCCTGTATGTCAGGAAGTTGGTGATCCACCGACAGAGGGGTTCATGCACAGTCAACTCGGAATGTTTGGAGTGCAGTAGCTCTGGCACAACACTCTGGTGTTGAATGCAGAGCTAAAATCAACAAACAAAATCCTTGCATAGGTCACCTGGCGCTCTAGGTGCTGGATAATGAAGTGCAGGCCCAGGTTGACTGCGTCATCCACAGATCTATTGGCCCGATATGCAAACTGCAGAGGGTCCAACGTGATATTTTTCAGCTTGGCCAGCACAAGCCTTTCAATGGTCTTCATGGCTAAAGAGGTCAGTGCGACAGGCCTGTGGTCATTAGAAACAGTATTCCTTGCCTTTTTGGGTACAGGGACAATAGTGGAGAATTTGAAGCAGGCCGTGACAGTACAGGTTTGCAGGAACTGGTTGAAAATATCTGTGTAGACCGGTGCCAGTTGTTCGGCATAGAGCTTGAGAGTAGAGGGGGAAATGTTCTCCGGTCCTGGAGATTTCCAGCTTTTCTGTCTTCTGAACAGCCTCTCCAACTCCTCTATTTTTATTGTTGACTAGACCAAATGCAGACCCGTGGGTCTGCTCACCCAACGTACCCGTGCCCTACCCGTAAACCCCACGGGTGGTGTGTTCCTCCAACTCAAGCCATTCCTGAACGTAAGATTCCAGCACTCCCCTCGCCTTCCTCAGCAGTGATCTTTAAAAAAAATCCCAATTGCACTTGCCTTGCATGTTGCAATAGCAATTCACCCTCCCCCTCGAGCCATTGTGACTTAAAAACATTCCAATTGCACTTGCCCTGCATGTTGCTATAGCAATTCGCCCTCCCTCTTCTAGTCGAGCCATTGTAACGTCATCATTTGAAGCTGGTCGGTTTTAAATTCAAGGTAATTAAAATGAATCAGTAATAAGTCGAGAAATAAAGCATAAAATGTACAGTGAGTATGATCTCTGTCTCGAGGGGAAAAATGTGATTCAGAATATGTAAAAACCTTGTGAAAGTTGGCATTTTGAAAGCTTTAATCGCGAAAAACGTGTCAAATATAGGATGAAATCTTCATTTTAAAACTTTAATCAGTAATAAGTCGAGAAATAAAGCATATAATGTTCAGTTTTTATTGTTGATGATAGAGAAGTGATGTTGTGCAGCACGGAGGGGGTGGGTAGTGGATGAGGCCGCAGTCTTTTGCAGTCTGGCTGTAATTGGGTGTTCAGTGGTGATTGGAGAGGGGTGGGTGGGAAAGGGTCCAGTCTTTTCAGATTGGAGTCATGCTTTAAGTAGGTATGAAGTGGTGATTGGGGAAGAGTGGGTATAGAAGGGTCAGGTCTTTGCAGACTGGGGTCTGGCTGTGTTGGTTGAGGAGGGGGGAAGGGGTACCAGGGTTACGATTCTGCTTGTTAAACCTGCAGTAGAACTCATTCAGGACAATGGTCAGCTGACAATTATCCAAAGAGCATGGGGTTTTCCTCTTGTAGCTGGTGATTTATTGCAAGCCCTTCCAAACTGACGAAGAGTCACTAGTTGAGAACTTGCTCCTCAACTTCTTAGAGTACCTTTCCTTGGCAGCTCTGATTCCTCTTCTCAGCTTGAACTTGGCCTGCCTGTAGAGGTCTACATCCCCGCTCCTGTAGGCCTCTTTAGACTGGCAGAGCTGTCTGAGTTCTGCAGTAAACCAGGCCTTGTCGTTGTTGAACTAGGTCGGGTCCTAGTTGGAATGCAACTGTCCTCACAAAAGGTGACATATGGTGATACAGTGTCTATATACTCATTGTGGCTCGTGCATGCTTCCCTGAACACATTCCAATCCGTGCAGTCAAAGCAGGATTGTAGGTTCTCAATGCCCTCGCTTGTCCACATTTTTGTCGTTCTGAGCTTAACAGATTTAGCAGATTTTAGTTTTTGCCTGTAGGTTGGAATAAGGTGAACTAGCCAATGATCAGAGAGACCCAGACCCACCTGGGGAACAGAGCAATATGCGTTCTTGATTGACGTGTAACAGTGGTCAAGTGTTCTCTACCCTCTGGTGGGGCAGGTAAACTGAAGTCTGTACTTTGGAAGGTCACAGCTGAGGTTAGCTTTGTTAAAGTCCCTCAAAACAAAGACCATGGAGACTGGGAAGTCATCTCTACCCTCATTACCTGGTCAGCGAGTTGCGTTTGCGCCTCACGTACGCAGGCATGGGGGTGGATGTAAACTCCAGCGAGATTAAAGGAGTTAAATTCCCTCGGAGAATAGAAGGGTTTGCAGTTTATAAAGAAGGATTCTAGGTTGGGAGAGCAGAAGTTTGACATTACCGTGATGTCGCTGCACCAGTCCTGGTTGGTATATAAACATATTCCACCACCTCTTGATTTCCCCGCTGCCTCCACTTCGTAGTCCGCTCTGTGAAGTTGAAAGGCAGCCAGTTGCAGAGCGCTGTCCAGGGTCGACTCACACAGCCAGGTCTCGGTGAAGCACAGGGCAGCGGCTCGAGAGAAATCCTTGTTTGTCCGGCGCAGAAGTTGCAGTTCATCCACTTTGTTTTTGAGAGAACATACATTTGCCAGGAATATGCTTGGGAGTAGTGTGCATGATCCTTGTCGCCGGAGTTGGGTGAGTGCTACAGAGCGCTTCCCATGGGTCCTCCTCTGTCTCAAGACCTTGAACGCAACCACAGCCCCGCCCAAAAGTATGTCCAAATAATCCAGCGAGTAAGAGAAAACCGGAACGATGTTTGGATGTACTGTATGTCCGATGTTAATGAGTACCTCTCTCGTGAAAGTAATCTTTGTAGGGTTTTCACAGAAGACACAGACGAACAAACACATACAAAGCAGCAAGGAGCAGTACTCCATGGCAGCCATTGTCAGCACCAGCAGCAGCAAGCAAAGTAGTTGCCTTGCAACGGGAAGAGTGGTGCGAGTCTGTCTGGACATCAGACGTCGCGCTGGCGAGCCCAGCACTGGGTCGCATGGGAAGATTAAGGAGGCTGACAAATACATCAGACCTGGCTATTTTGGATTTTTCCATGACATGCTTCACACTACGTACTGCTCTTTCGGCCAACCTGTTCGACTGTGGATACTCCAGACTGCTGGTGATGTGTTTAAAATCCCAGCGCTTAGCAAAGTCTTTGAAACATTGATTGTTAAATGATCCAGCATTGTCTGACATGAGGGTGAGTGGAACCCCATGGACCGAGAAGTGTCTTACAAGTTTCTGTATCACTGCTGCCGGCGAGGTTGTGCGGAGCAAACCGATTTCAAATCACCCGGAATAGGAATCCACCAGAACTAGATATTGGTTGCTACGCCAATCGAAAATGTCTGCTTGGACCACTGTAAGTCAATAGACAATAGACAATAGGTGCAGGAGTAGGCCATTCAGCCCTTAAAGCCAGCACCGCCATTCAATGCGATCATGACTGATCATCCCCAATCAGTACCCCATTCCTGCTTTCTCCCCATATCCCCGGACTCTGCTATCTTTAAGAGTATCTCTAGCTCTCTCTTGAAAGTATCCAGAGAACCGGTCTGCACTGCCCTCTGAGGCAGAGAATTCCACAGACTCACAACTCTCTGTGTGAAAAAGTGTTTCCTCATCCTCGTTCTAAATGGCTTACCCCTTATTGTTCAATAGTGGCCCCTGCGTCGAAGTACTCCTGCTGTAGCGAAGCCAGGATCACCGCTTTCTGGCCGTTCATGATAACCCCATTCTCGATCACCAGTTCATCCCTGACAGGAAAATATACCTGCACGGGCAGTGGAAGCATGTGCTACTTGTCTGGCCACCTGTGTCGAATGATGGATGCAAGTGTCCGTAAAGTGTCGTCCTCAGTCATGCGTTCCACTGACATGTCCAAACAAGAGGGATCAATATAGTTGACTATCATCATGACAAAAGAGTCCGTGTCAGTCGCATGTTTGTTGTCAGTTTTCCTGGGCGCACGGGATAGGGTGTCAGCCAGGTGCATGTCTTTGCCGCGTTTGTAAATCAGGGTAATGCCATACCTTTGGAGTTGCAGCATCATTCTTGGCAGCCTCGCTGGGGCAGCATGTATTGGCTTATTCAAAATAGTAACCAGTGGTTGATGATCGGTCTCAATGGTAACAGCCTTGCCAAAAATGTAGTCGTTAAATTTTTCACACGCGAAAACAACCGCCAACAGCTCTTTCTCGATCTGGGCGTAGCATATCTCTGTCTGTCATAGTCCTTGAGGCATAAGCAATAGGCTGATCTTCTCCCCGCAGGCATGCTGCGCTAAGGCTGTACTGGGAGGCTCGCGGGTCAGCGTAACTGGTTGATTGACGTCAAAATATGCTAGAGTAGGAGAGCACGACATTTGATGTCTTAGAGTATCGAAAGCTCGCTGCTGCTGTTCATTCCGCGCGCAGGCCGTGTCCTTGTGAATAAGTTGTCGCAGTGGAGCTGAAAGTTCGCTAAAGTTCGGAATGAACTTGCCAAGATAGTTTACCATGCCCAGAAACCTCTGCAGGCTGATGACATCAGTTGGCACTTGCATTTCACTGATGATTGCCATCTTTGCAGGATCAGCTTTGAGGCCGTTGCTAGTGAAGTCATGTCCCACATAGTTCACCTGGTTGACAAGAAACTTGCATTTGTGTGGGCTGAGTTTCAAACGTATCTCCTTGGCACGATTGAGCACCTTCCTTAGATTGTTGTCATGCTCCTGCATGTTCTTACCCGCCACAATAATGTAATCAACAATAATCGCACAGGGGCATCGTCAAAGAGCTGCTCCATAGAGCGTTGGAACACTTCGCTGGCCGAATTAATGCCAAACGACATCCGCAGATTTCTGTAGCATCCGAAGGATATGCTCAAAGTAGTGAGCAAAGATGATTTGTAGTCCATGGTAATTGGCCAGAACGAACTCTTGGCTTCTAGAACTGAGAACACCGTTGCCTTGCCCATGCGTGCAGCCACTTCCTCTACCATGCTCATGTGGTGATGGGGTCTCTTGAGAGCTGTGTGCACGTCCCTCGGGTTGATACAAAAACGCATTTTGCTGCTTATTCTTTTTGGTTGCAGCCACCATCGAGGACACCCAATCAGTGGGTTCTGTAACAGGGGTGATAACTCCCAGAGCTTCCATCCTGTCGAGCTCTGCCTTCACTCGGTCGCGCATGGCAACCGGGACGCGATGTGCAGGACGGACCACAGCTCTCATGTCCGGGTCTATAATCATCGAGTCGGCGACTGGCAGCTTGCTGAGTTCGTCGCTGAAAAAGTGCTGGAAATTCGGAAGGATGCGTTGCGTAGAATCAGGTGCCGGCGCAAGCTGATGCGCGGCTTTGCCAAATGAAACCAGCCCCATGGGGATACAGGCATCCATGCCAAGAAGGGGTACGACCTTGCCTTTTACTATGAGGAATTGTAATTTATACGATCGTGCAGTTAGGTGGCACTGTAGCTCCACCATTCCTAGGGGAAGCTCCTCGCTCCCACCATATGCAAGATGCGTGGCATTGCTTGTTTTTAATGTATCTGCATTCCGAAGGCTGGTAAATATAGCTTGAGACATCACATTGCACCTCGCACCTGTGTCTATCTTTGCAACAACAGGCACAATGTTTATCTTAAAAGTGACCATGGGATCTCTGTGTTTGCTTCCCAGTTCCTCTTGGACAGAATATGTTTTGAGACAAACACCATCCACTGAAGGCAAATTGTCAGGAATGTTTACAGTAGCATCATCAGATAAGTCGTGTGGAAGCTCATGGTCTACCAAGTTCAGTTTGTTTTGTCTAGTTTCTGCTGGAGGGAGATCTGCAGTATCTCCAGAAACTTTCAATTATGGCAAACCTGTCCGAATGCCGGGCACTTCTATCGTTTAGCAATATGAAAGTTCCCACAATTGTTACAATCATTAATATATCTTACGCCAGGGTTTGGCAGCGTGTGGCTTCATTCGGTGGGCGGACCCTTCGGAAATAGACTTGTTGTGTCAATGCTAAAAGCAGGACGCGGTATGGTGCTCAAAGTCTTTGTCTGAGCGTCCATCAATTCTTGAACCCAACAGGTGAGGATTGCTTTAGCTAGAATCAATTCATGATCACGCTGCAGTTCCTTTTTCAACTTATCATCAGTGATACCACACACGAGCCTGTCTCTGATAACTTTGTCGCAGAGAGTGCCGTTGTTGGCTATATGCTTTAACGGGTTTATATAGGCTTCAACGGGCTCACACTGTTTCTGGTTGCAAACAATAAACTTGTGCTGTTCCATGATGAGGTTAGACTGTGGATCACACAACTCACGAAATGTATTCTTGAGACATACCGGGTCATGAATTGTCTCAGCGGGTGTAGCAATTGTACCATACACCATTACAGTCCCCGCATAGACAAACAACTTCGCCCGTCAAATTGCCTCCAGTCCTGCCAGATTGAACGTGGGGAGTCTTGCCGTGATGTGCACCATCCATGTAGACATCATACTCTTCTGCGAAGATACGCCATCGTTCTCCGATGTTACTGTCGAAGACAAATGGATCAGGCTTTCGTAGAAAGTCAGCCATGGCTAATACTGTTTAAAGTCGTAAAATATAGCCGCTAATGCTGATCCAAAAAGTTATTCCCGTACTTCTGACACCATGCTGGAAGTTGTATCAACACCAAATCATTCAACTTCATATATAATTTCTTTGTAGGTTCGAACTCCTAGATGAATCCGACAAGTATCCGAACCAGCACCTTAGCTGACGTCGTGGAAAACCCGAACTGGATTCCGGATCAGGTAAAACTCGACATGGGTCAGATCAGCTAGTAGTGATTAATCTACACTGTTCCTCCAATTTGCGCTGGGCCTCACTCTGACAATGGAGGAGGCCCAGGACAGAAAGGTCAGTGTGGGAATGGGAGGGGGGGGGGGGGGGGGGGGGGTGGGTTGGGAGTTAAAGTGTTTAACGACCGGGAAATCAGGTAGGTTAAGGCGGACTGACCAGAGATTTTCAGTGAAACGATCGCCGAGCCTGCGCGCTTGGTCACGCCGATATATAGGAGTCCAAGGGAGACACAAAATACTGGAGTAACTCAGCGGGACAGGCAGCATCTCCAGAGAGAAGGAATGGGTGACATTTTGAGTCCTCAGCATGTTGTGTCTACCTTCGATTTAAACCAACATCTTTCCTACACATATAAGAGTCCACACCTGAGTAACAGATACAGTAAATGAGGTTGGAGGAGGTGTAAGTAAACCGCTACCTCACCTGAAATGACTGTCGGGGTCCTTGGACGGAGTCGAGGGGGGAGGTATGGTGACAGGTATTGCATCTCCTGCAGTTGCAGGGGAAAGTACCTGGGGAGGGGGTGGTGTGGGTGGAATGTGTTGACCAGGGAGTTGCGAAGGGAATGGTCTCTGCGGAAAGCGGTGGAGATGGGATGTGTACTTCAAATCACCACTAGTGATCCACAACGATTTTATAGTCAAAATAGGAAGCAATTGTTCAGTGATGATAAAAGAATAATGATATATTTTCAAGTCATAAGAGTATAACTCAGAACTTCCAGGTAGGTAGCAACTAACGTTTCTACAGGCTGCTGCTCTGGCCTTTCTTGATGGTTTATCAAGATTCTCATTTTATCCAAGATACTGCGATGGCGCCCACTGGGAAGTTGGACATGCTGGCAAATCTTTGCGCACGTGTGGCATATTGGTCTCTTTTAAAGGAATGGAAAATTAATTATATTCTTCTGGAAGGAAGAACCTCTGACCTCGCTAAAGCAAACAAATCCCACACATCACTGCCATTCTAGCCACATCTACCGCGACAGCTATAGCTTAACTCCAGTAATGCCTCTATGGAGAAGCAGAGTTTTCTCAATATATGGAATACTCTATAAATATCCTTTGTCAATGTGGTTTATTGCTGAAGCCGTTTATGATATTCGATAAACTTTATCAATCCCCGGAGGGAAATTGGTCTCATCCCTCTCCCCATCCCCAAAATTGCAAAAGGCCAGTCCTGCTCTGAGAAAATCATCTTATTCTCATACTGTATCTTGCTGAAAGTCAAGAATAGAAACCTGAGCTTTCAGATCTGGCAGCAATTGTGTTCAACTAATCCTTAAACATCATAGTTCAACACTAACTTTTATCACAACACATCCTGAAGACTTCTAGAGTGTTTAATTCTCATATGTACTGACAACAGAACAATGACATCTACTAGAAATAACTTTTTTTTCCTTTCCAATCAATTCTCTTCCAAATTAACCAATAACAAATGTACACACCTAATAATTCATTTAAATAGCATCAAAGAAAGTCCTTTTTACAGCAAATCGTGACCTCGCCAAGCGATTTGAATATGTGTGGCGGCTGCATCATTTGTGATTCAACTTGGCAATACAAATCAGCATGGCACACTTATTGATGCCATGGAAATTTCACATACATGTTGCCCTAATTCAAAGCAATCATCTCAAGTTTCATTAAAAAATGTCTAAAATGAGAACCTGTGCAACACCAATAGCCACTACAGATTTGTTTCACGTATACATGAAAAACAAATGTCTCTGACAAATGTCTAATGGAACATTTTACAGATGTTTAATGATTTACATTTTGCAGAAACTCCAGTAAATAAAGATTTTCTCAAAACCAAGTTAGGGATTTTTTTTTTAACATGTCAAGAGTCAAGAAAGTCTATTGTCATGTGTCCCAGATAGGACAATGACATTCTTGCTCTGCTTCAGCACAACAGAATATAGTAGGCATCAATACAGAACATATTAGTGAGTCCATATACCTTTATATAAATACTAGACCAAGTGCAGACCCGTTGGGTCTGTTCCCCGAACGCACGATTGTGGGGGGGTGGGGGCTGCGGTGTCACACTCACACTAACCACCCCCCAAACACACAGACGGGGGAGGGGGGAGAGAGGGGGAGATGGGGTGGGGAGAGGGGGGAGGGTGGGGAGAGGGGCGGGAGGGGAGAGGGGGTGGAGGAAAGGGGAGAGATTGGGGAGGGAGAGGAGAGGGGGAAGGGGGGATGGGGGGAGAGAGGGGGGATGGGAAAGGAGAGTGGGAAGTGGGAGGACAGCGGGAAGGGTGGAAAGGGGTAGGGGGGTGGGAGGGGGATGTTAGAGGGCGGGACAGAGGTGGAGAGAGGGGATGAGGGGAAGGGGAGAGAGGGGGTAGGGGAAAGGGAGGGGGGAGAGAGGGTGGGGGAGGGAGAGGGGTGGGGGATGGGGTGGGAGAGGGGAAGAGTGGGGAGAGGGGAAGGGGGTGGTGGGGAATATGGGGGTGAAGAGGGGTGGGGAGGGGGGAGAGAGGGGGTGGGAGGGAGAGGGCTGAGGAGAGGGAGATGGAGAGGGGGAGAGAGGGGGAAGGGGAGGAGGAGATGGGGGTTGGGGGGAATGGGTGAGAGGGTTCGGGTGAGGGGGTGAGAGAGGGGTGGGGAAGGGGAGAGGGAGGAGAGGGGGAGGGGGGGAGGGAGGAGGGATAGGTGGAAGGGGAGAGAGGGGGAAGAGTGTGACAGGAGAGGGAAAGGGGGTAGGGAGAAGGGTAGGGGAGAGAGGGGGTAGTGTGGAGGGAGAGGGACAGCAGAGAGATGGGGAAGAGTGGGGAGAGGGAAGGGAGGGAGAGGGAGATGGGTGGGGGAGGGATATGGGGAGGGGTGGGGGGTGGGGGGGGGGAGGAAGTGGAAGAGTGGGGAGGGAGGGGGAGAGGTGTAGGGGAGTGGTGGAAGTGGGAGAGAAGGAGGGGGAGGGGTGGTGGAAAGGGAGAGAGGGGTAGGGGAAAGGGGTGGGGGGAGAGGGGAGGAAGGGGAGAGAGAGAGGGGTGGGGAGGGAGAGGGGTGGGGGAAGGGGAGAGATGTGGAAGAGTGAGGATGGAGGGGGGAGAGGGGTAGGGGAGTAGTGGAAAAGGGACAGAGGGGTAGGGAGAAGGGGGCGGGGAGAGAGAGGGAAGGGGTGGGGGAGAGTGGGAAGGGGGGTGGGGGTGAGAGGGATGGGGTTGGGAGGAGAGGGGGAGGGCTGAGGAGGGAGATGGAGAGCGGGGAGGAGAGAGAGGGTGCGGGAGGGGAAGAGAGAGGTGTGGGGGAGGGGAGAGTGAGGGGATGAGGCAGATGGGGTTGGGGAGAGAGGGGAAAGAGTGTGGAGGGAGGGGGAGAGTGGGGAGGGGGAGTGGGGAGGGGGAGTGGGGAGGGGGAGTGGGAAGGGGTGGGGGGAGAGAGGGAAGGGGGGTGGGGGAGAGGGAAGGGGGGTGAGGGAGAGGGATGGGGGTGGGAGGAGGGGGAGGAGAAGGGAGAGGAGTGAGGGAGATGGAGAGGGGGAAGGAGAGAGGGGTTGGGGAGGAGAGAGGGATGGGGAAGGGGAGAGAGGTGGTGGGGGGGAGGGATGGGAGGAGATGGGGTAGGGGAGGGAGGGGGAAGAGTGTGGAGGGAGGTGGAGAGAGGGGAAAGAGTGGGGAGGTAGAGTGGGAGGGGAGGGGTAGGGGCAGTCCATATATTCCCCATTCCTTATCACCCCAATCCTCTCTCTCTATTCCCACACGTGATCATGCGCTTCGACACAGGCTGCGGGGGGGGGGGGGGGGGGGGGGGCTGGGGCTGGTGCAAAGGCATATGTAAATGAGACCCATTCCAATTAGACATCTGTGAGGGATGGCATTGTGACATCATATGATTGAACGTTCACCAACATTCTATGGGTGAGATCTGTTTGATTTTTTAACATTTTGAAATTTGGGGGGGGGGGGGGGAGGGTTTTATTGAAAATGTGTACATAAAAATGTCTAAATGTAATGAGGAGTGCATTAGTGAATGTAAAAGTGTAATGTCTGGCGAAATGGAAAAAAATCTCAGTGTTTGAGCGTGTAGTTTTGGCAGACCATGGAATCAAAGGCCAAAAATCTGACACACATAAACACACAAACACACACACAGACAGAGTTTTTAAAGTATATAGTTAGATAGATATATACACATCAATAAATAAGCAGATAAAGTGCAATTAAACAGATAATGGTCCATTAATGTTCAGAGATTTGTTTCAGTTGAGTTTTAATAGCCTGACGGCTGTGGGTAAGAGCTATTTCTCAACCTGGATGTTGCAGTCTTCAGGCTCCTGTACCTTCTACCTGAAGGTAGAGGACGATGAGTGTGTGGCCAGGATGGTGTGGGTCCTTGATGATGCTGCCAGCTTTTTTGAGGATCAATCCCTTCGATGGTAGGGAGGTCAGAGCCTACGATGGATTGGGCAGTGTTTACTACTTTTTGTAGTCTTTTCCGCTCCTGGGCGCTCAAGTTGTTGAACCAAGCTACGATGCAACCGGTCAGCATGCTCTCTACTGTGCACCTGTAGAAGTTAGAGAGAGTCCTCCTTGACATACCAATTCTCCTTCTTCTTCTCAGGAAGTAGAGGCGCTGATGTGCTTTCTTAATAATTGCATCAGTGTTTTCGGACCAGGAGAGATCTTCAGAAATATGTACGCCCAGGAAGAGCGGAGTGGAGTGCCAGCGAGATCGCATCCATTGTTGATCAGTTGTAGCAGTAGGCAAACTGAAGTGGGTCCAGGTTTTTGTCGAGGTAGGAGTTGATTTGCGCCATGATCAACCTCACAAAGCACTTCATCACCACTGACGTTAGTGCCACTGGTCGATAGTCGTTGAGACACGTCACCTTGCTTTTCTTGGGTATTCACCGGTATAATTGATGCTCTTTTAAAGCAGGTGGGAACCTCAGACCTTAGAAGTGAGAGGTTGAACATGTCCGCAAAAACTCCAGCCAGTTGGTCCGCACAGGCTTTTAGAACACGACCTGGTATACCATCAGATCCAGGCGCTTTTCGAGGGTTCACCCCTCTGAAGGATTTTCTGAAGTCGGCCTCTGTGACTGAGGCTGAAATACCATCACAGCGAATGGGGACTCGAGAAGACACATCAGTATTCACCCTAACAAAGCGCACGTAAAACGCATTGAGCTCGTCAGGGAGTGATGTTTCGCCAACATTCGAGTTACCTCCTGACTTTCCCTTGTAGGAGGTAATTGCATTCAGGCCCCGCCACAGCTGCCGAACATCTGTCTCATTCTCCAGCTTGGAGCAGGTCCCTTTTGACCTTTTTGATCGCCTTACCAAGTAGATATGCAACACTCTTAACACAAATATTGAAGCTCAGTCAATAAGTTATACGAGAAAAGGGAATTAGACTATTTGTTAGATTTGAGTAATATTAAAATAGGTGTTGGGTGAACAGAAAAATGTAATTAGATTAGGTTCCTTCTCACATGAAGAAAAAGTACCAAGAGATTCGATGAATAGAACAGCCTGCTTCTGTGGTAGAACCTCCAATGTTATGATAAATCAAGAGCAATTTTAATTAAGTGGAAAAAGTTATTTTCCATTTATTTAATTATCTGCTATTTTTTGTAAGTCCCGCATGTGATTTATTATACATTGAGCAATTTCTTTATTGGAATATTTTATACAACTCAAGACAACATAATTTCCTAAAGGACATTAATATACAGGAAAGCATTCAGCTAAATGCTTATCAGATCAACTGAAAAGTTTCACTAAAGTAAAGATGACATGGAGACCTAAAACTATAAAACTGTTTTCAACAGCGACACAAAGATTAAGGTAATAATGCTAACAAAATTAAAAGATACACATTGGAGAAATATGATTTGAATCCAAAACAGGAGGAATTGCCTGACAAAATAATTCAAACAAACATGATTGAGATAAAACAAAAAATTGTTTGAAATACTTGGCATCTGTGAAAAGGGAATCAGTTAAAAGAGAAACTGTTAAAAAAGGATCTTCCGATTCAAAATATTTAACTGCATTTAGAAACATAGAATAGAAAAATAGGAGTGGCCATTCAGCCCTTCGAGCCAGCACTGCCATTCAATATGATCATGGCTGATCATCTACAATCAGTACCCCGTTCCTGCTTTTTCCCCATATCCCTTGATTCCTTTACCCCTAAGAGCTAAATCTAACTCTCTCTTAAAAATATCCAGTGAATTCGCCTTCACTGCCTTCTGTGCCAGAGAATTCTACAGATTCACAACTCTGGGTGAAGAAGTTTTTCTTCATCTCAGTCCTAAATGGCCTACCCCTTATTCTTAAATTGTGTCACCTGGTTCTGGACTCCCTCAACATCTGGAACATTTCTCTTGTAGATATGAGGAAATGCAGATACTGGTTTACAAAAAAAAGAAAACAAAGTACTGGAGTAACTCAGCAGGTCAGGCAGCATCTCTTGAGGGCGTGGATAGGTGATGTTTCGGGTGGAAAGATGGGTGTAAGACAAACCCCGGCAAGGGGATGATTGGCAGATACTGGTGAGGGGTAATAGATGGATACTGGTGCAGGGGGTGATAGGCGGATACAGGCCGGGGGGGGGGGGGGGGGGGGTGATAAGCGGATATGGGTTAGGGGGATGATAGGTGGATACAGGTGAGGGGGATGATAGGCAGATGCAGGTAAGAGGTTGACAGGCAGATACATGTGAGTGCGTTATAGGCAGATACAGGTGAAGGTGGTCATAGCCAAATATAGGTGAGGGAGTGATAGGGAGATACAGATGAGATGTGACAGGCAGATATAGGTGAAAGTGAAAGGTGGACACAGACAAGTGGGAGGAATAGGTGGATACAGGTGACGGAGGTAATAGGCAAATAGAGAGGAATGTTTCTCGTTCCCATTTCCTGCTTGTTAAATGTTTCCAACATTTTTAGTGTTACTTCCAGACTTTCATCAGCAGCAATTTGTTGATTTTCAAGTATAGTGAGTCATAGTATCCAGGAATGTATGTGGCCTCTCTAATGTCTGGGTCAAGAATGTAATTGAATAGGTTTAGGACATCTTGAAAGGGGCGAGTGAAAGGGGCGAGTGATTAAGGTCGACATCAATTACTGGAAAAAGAGACAAGGTGCTGCTGGCAGAATTCAGAAAACTAAGAAAGATGTCAAAATCAGCAACTTAAAAGATACACCAATATCCAATTTAATAACAATGCAGTTTAAAAACAAGACAACAAACAGATGAAAGCATAGCTGGATGGATACAGGAAGGGGGTCTTTTGTTTCCTGAAGAACTAGGACCATTTTGTGTGAAGAGCCTACAAAGTAACAAGACCAATATTCTTAAGAGCTGAGGGGAGAAGGTAGTTTGCTTTTGCTGTTGGGATGGTTTAAACTCATTTCGCAAGAGGCTAGGAGGCCAAGGGTAGAATAGGAAGGGACTCATCAAGAAGCAGAAATTGGGGTTTAGGGAAGAGGATATTCATGAAGTCAAAAGCAATAGCCCAGAGTCATAATACCTCAGGTGTAGTGGGAAGGGACTGAAGGTATTAGAGCAAACCAGCAGATGCAGCGGAGTAAAGAGTAAGGAAAAATTATGAAGATCAAATTTAAGACAAAAGTTCCCCAATGTAAATTGTGATGGTACTTGTGTGAAGGATAGAGAGGGTGAATTGTTTCTAAAATGCATTCAGGATCATTTTCTAAAGCAGTATGTTTTCTGGTCGGAAATGAAAGGAGACATTGCGAAATCAGTTCACTAAGTTTCAGTAGGACAGTAGGAGAGGATTTCATAACATTAATATAAAGTTAATTATAGAAAAGGAATTAGCGCAAACAACAGCAAAAATAATTTGACAAAGGTCCATTTCAATGTGATGAGCCTGGTCCAAGCAAATTGGAAACCATGTTGACTGGCAAAACTGTAAGAGAAATGGGCTGCCTTAAAGGAAAAGGTGGTTCAGATACAGCTGAGGCATATAATCATGAGGAACAAAGGGAAAACAAATAAATATACAACTCCTTGGATTATCAAAGAGCGACAAAGGAAACTAAAGCATTAAAATGCCAGGTTGTAAATACCTGTGCAAAGCATCAGAGGTGAGATGGGAACTAAGAGGACAAATTGAGTGCATCAGAAAAAGATTGACAACATAAGCTTATACGAACAGTAAAAGGGTAGTATGTGGAGCAATGGGATTTATTAGGGACAATAAGGGAACTCGTACTTGAATCCTGAGAGGATTTTGAGGTGCTAAACGAGTACTTTGCATCCATCATCACCAGGGACAAGGGTTGCTATTGAAGGAGTGCAGCGTAGGTTCATGAGGTTAATTCCCGGGATGGCGGGACTGTTGTATGTTGATAGAATGGAGCAGCTGGTCTTGCATACTCTGGAATTTAGAAGGTTGAGAGGAGATCTTATTTAAACATATATGATTACTAAGGGATTGGACACGCTGGAGGCAGGAAACATGTTCCCGATGTTGGGGAAGTCCAGAACCAGGGGCCACAGTTTGAGAATAGACAATAGACAATAGTTGCAGGAGTAGGCCATTCAGCTCTTTGAGCCAGCACCGTCATTCAATGTGATCATGGCTCTCATAAGTTTTTAATGTAAGTTGAAGAGGTTAATCAGATAAGAAGGGGCCAGAGGATGCTATTGGGATGACTGGCTTTTGGCAAAGAGTGAAAAACAACTCCATATTTTGAGGTGGCTAAACGTATATTAACCCCGGTTTTCTGGTATTTCTTTGTGTGTGTGCTGCTGGAGATTTGGAGGTAAAACTGTTGCCTCTGGGTCTCTAGGTCCACACCCGTCAGACGTTAAATTAAAGCTGTGTATGTTCTTAAGAATTTGTACTTTGTTATCTTTTTAAGTGAACTTTTACATAGGCGTAGTCGCGCAGCTCCTCACTTGGACCACCACCGGATGACTGAGCAGAGGTTACCAGGACTGGAAAGGGAGAAATAAGAGCTCCATTGTAACCGACTCCGTGACACTCCTGGAAACATCTGTTTCTTTGTCAGAAATTGGTCTGTTCCCAGCTTGAGGTTGTTAGATATAGACAAAGGTAAGACCAATTGTGAATTGTGTATGCATTTTTAAGATGGAATTGTGTATGTATTTTAAGAAGAAATTACGCTTTCTCTCTCTCTCTCTCTCTTTCTTTCTCTCTTCTCTCTCTCTCTCTCTTTCTCTCTCCCTCTACAAAGGGCTCGTCGGCCTTGTTGAGACACCCGTGGTTTGTCGGGTTGAAAAACAGGAGACAAGGTTGTACATATTTAAAACAGCAGATGAAATTCTTCTTTGAGACTAATGATACACCAGGTATCTCACCCTCCTTATTATGGGAAACTTTTAAGGCATTCATTAGAGGAACTATAATTTCATATCAAGCTTTCCAAAATAAAAAGAACAACACTGAACAATTGCAGCTAGAACAACAAATTAGACAATTAGATCTAGATAATGCCAAAGAACCAACCATAGATAAACATAATAAGATAACAATACTGAAATACAAATTTTAAAAAAAATGATCAGCAAGAATAATAAGATTATTTCAAATTACAAAACAGGAAAACTTTGAATTTGGTGATAAACCACATAAACTCTTAGCACGTCAACTGAAAAAACGGGAAACAGAAAATACAATTACTAAAATTAAATCAGATAAAGGTGAATTATTAACATTACCAAAAGACATTAACAAAAGATTTGCTCAATTTTATCAAAATCTATATACATCTAAAACCTCAGCAGATAATATTAAAATTACAAACTTCTTAGACAATTGTAATCTTCCAAAACTCAACACGTTGGAACAAGAGGAATTAGGAGCTCAGATTACACTTAAGGAAATAGAAGAAACAATAATTTTACCTTGGAGTCACGTAAGTGACTAAGCGAAGAACCCCGTACAGCCGTTGGTGCGTCATTACGTCAGACGCATCGGTGCAGTCGGCCGGTTGGAGCAGCAGAGCTCCTCCAAGCGGTAAGTTTAAACCACAAGGTAAGATTCATACTATTCTTGTGTTCATTTTCTGTTTCAGCGGTAGAGTATACACCGTTAAAATGTTACAGAAAGTGAAGAAGGTGTCGGCAAGGCGATCCGCAGGGAAAAGGGTCGAGGACTGCGATAGTATTGTTAGCGGATGCCTGCCTAGGACACCAAGTCCGATGCCAGCAATGGAGCTAGCGACACCGGACCCGCTGCCTAAGACTACTGCAAAATCAAATAGGCCTGTGGACCCAGAGTCGGGCCTGGAGGTTTTATCCTCAAAAGGAGAGACTGTTTGCTCACGGCTCTCCCAGGTCGAGGTCTTATTACAAAAGATGCTCAACAGGGACGAACTCCGTGAGGAGGAGTGGTGCCCATTCCAGGCTAGTGGAGAGCCTGTGCTAGCAGCGCCTGCAATAGGGCTGCAAGAATACCCAACTTTTGAGGAGTGTATACCGGTGCAGCTGTTTACTGATGATGAATCAGTGGCTGGGGAGAGCCACAAGGGAGTGGAACTTGAAGTGATTCTGAATACAGCGGCGAAATTTGCAGTCTCGAGAGAGGCAGGAGAGCCATTAGGGAAGGAATTGGCATCAGCCATCCAATATATGCTCTCTCATCAGCTGCAAGAATAGGCCATGGATGAGGCGGCTAAAAAGTATGAAGCCCCTATCAATTGCTGTTTACTAAAAGCACCAATGGTAAACCATCTCATATGGACACAGTTGGGGGTGTCAGCAAGATCCCAAGAACTAAAATTTCAAAAGGTATTGAAATTACTTTCAGCAGGGCTTACGGCATTTGCTATTACAGTAGACAAGGGGCATATGTCGGAAGCTCACCAAGATGCACTGGGACTTCTGTGTCGTGCCTATTTTGAAATTAACAAAATAAGACGAAGTGCTATTCGGCCAGTTATTAATCCTAATCTGGCATTATTGTGTAAACCGCCCAGCATACAACCGCCTAATCTTTTGTTTGGCGGAGATCTCAACAAGCGAGTTAAAGAACTCCATGAGGACGCTAAAACTATGGGCCTCTTCAAGCCGGGTGGCAAACTAGGAAAGAGGGTTTTTTCTTACTGGCGGGGTACTATTACGGACGCCGGGGAAGGGACCAGCCACTCAGCTTCGCAATCTCGGAACTGGCAGCCTGCCACAGGCGTGAGGGGAAGGATGACTTTCCCTACAAAGGGCCGCGGGCGACAAGTGAAAATGAAATAGATGTTCAAATTGGGGGCAGATTACACTTGTTTCTCAAACAATGGCAGGAGACAACATCAGATTCATTTTTATTTTTATTTTTAATATTATTATTTATTAGAGGTACAGTAAATTACATCAGTGTACATCTCGTATTTATTATTACAATCATTGTACCCCTTAATAGAAACAGAGAAAGTGAGAGAGAATTGTGAAAGTGAAGCAGCGTGACGAAGGGAAAGAAGAGCGAGCCGTTAGTCGAGGAGTTTGAGAAAGGAGATTAAGATATAGACCCTAGAAAAAAAGAGAAAGAAAGAAGAAAAAAGGAAAAGACAGTTACTTTATTATAAACATCACGCTAAAGGAATTTACCAACTCAGCAATTTTTTATCCTCCTTTACCAAGTCCTGACACCGGTACCTTTTTGAGGTACTCTTGCACCCTGTCCTTGTAGTAGATCTATAAATGCAGACCATGACTTATAAAAGCGATCTGATTTTCCTGCCAGGCGGAGTCTCATATCTTCCAGATGTAGTGTTTCAAGCATAGTTGAAATCCACATATTTACTGTTGGTATGGGAGCATTTTTCCAGAATTTTAAGATTAACTTTTTTCCAGTTATTAACCCGTATTCAAATAGATTACTTTTGAAACACATTTAATTCAGGGCTACCTTACATTGTTCCAAAAATAATCCATTCTGCTTTTTGTGTCAGTTTTATTTTAAATAATTTTGTGAAGATTTCGAAAATTTCAGTCCAGAATTTTTGAATTTTTATACAAAAGACAAATGAGTGCGCTATAGTAGCTTCTTGAGACCGGCATTTATCAGATAGGTGAGGCGTTGGGAAAAAGTTTACTTATTTGAGTTTTTGAATAGAATAATCTATGTAAGATTTTAAATTGTATTAAAGTGTGTCTTATGTTAATTGAACATTTGTGCACATAAGTGTTCTTCCCACATCTCTTTGGAAATTCTGATAGTTAATTCTTGTTCCCAGTCTTTTCTAATACCTTCAGTTGTTGGTATTTCTGCATTTAGAATAATATTAGAGATGTATATTAAGTTTGCTGATTCAGCCTTTGTATTAATTGCTTCGTCCAGTAGAAGTAATGGCATATTGTAGTATTCTTGTGCATAGTTTTTCAGATAGTCACATATTTAAAAATTTTAAAAATACTGATTGTTTCCCAAATTGTACTTTAGTTGTAGTTGGTTAAATTATAGTAATTTTCCCATTTCATACAAATCTCCTAACGTTTTAATTCCTGCTCTTTCCCATTGTAAAATGCTTTATCTATAATTGAGGGTTTAAACAAAGGGTTTTTAACTATAGGAGAAAGAGAGATAAATTTCTTAATTTTAAGTTGTATTTTATTTGTTTCCAAATTCTAATTGTTCTATATATAATTGGATTTTTGTTATAGTTTGTATTATTCGACTTCATTGGTGAAAGAAGGATCGCTCCAATATTACAAGGGGAGCAGTCCTCTTTCTCCATAATAATCCAATTCAGTTGCTGGACAGAATTATCCAGCAGTTGAATCATATTTCTAATATTTACAGACCAATAATAATACATAAAGTTAGGGAGTGCTAATCCCCCTACTGCTTTGGATTTATTCAAGTGTATTCTTTGTATTCTATGGGACTTATAATCCCATATAAAATTTGTAATGTCTGAATCCAGTTTTTTTAAAAATCTTTTGGGTAGGTATATTGAAATTGATTGGAACAGGTATAAAATTTGTGGTAGAAAAATAATTTTTATAGCATTTATTCGGACATCGGAAGCGTTTTCCAGAATGTAATTAAATTATATAATTTCTTAAGTAAAGGATTATAATTTGCATTAAACATATCTTGATATCTTCTAGTAATTTCAATACCCATGTATTTACAATTTTCTATAGCTTTTTTACAAGAAAACTGTAAGAGATGTGTTGAATCTTTCTGTTTTATTGACATGATTTCGCTTTTGTTCCAATTTATTCTGTATCCTGAAAATGATCCAAAATCCTCAATTAAATTTAATATATTTGGTTTAATGATGTAGGTTTTGTGATATTCAATAGTACATCATCAGCATATAATGATATTTTATTATTTGAATATTTTGTATTATAGCCATGGATATTCGGATGAGTTCTAAATCTTTCCGCTAGGGGTTCAATTATCAGAGCAAATAACAGTGGTGATAGTGAACATCCTTGTCTATTACCCCTTGTCAATTGTAATTTCATAGATAAAATGTTATTAGTTAATATTCTGGCCGTTGGCTTATTATATAGTAATTTAATCCATAGAATGAAATTCTCTCCAAGTTGGAATTTTTGCAATACTTTAACCATATAATCCCATTCCACCTGATTGAATGATTTCTCTGCATCCAACAAGATAATTGATAGTTTTTGATCTTCAATTTGGTGTGAATGCATTATGTTGAGCTGACGTCTCAAATTATTAAATGATTGTCTCTTAGGGATAAACCCCATTTGATCCGGATGTCTTAATTTACTACAGTTCCAGTAACTGGCGATCAACATCCTTTACATGATCATATTGATCTATTAATTTGCAGATTTTAAGGAGGTCATACCTGGGGAGAGGACTGTCTGAACATACCGTGGATGTTCTCACGTCGGCCTGCAGGGATAGTACTCAGAAGCAGTACATCACCTCGATAAGGAAGTGGGAGGTATTTTGTCTACAGCAGAATATCTCATATCAAACTGCAGGCATCCCAGACTTACTGGAGTTTTTGTCCCCTCTTTACTTTGATCAACAATTACGCTATAGTGCGATTAATACAGCCAGAAGTGCTCTGTCTTCTTATTTACCCATGAGTTCAGAATTACATTCAGTAGGGACTCATCCGTTAGTTTCTTGATTTATAAAGGGAGTTTTCAATTCTAATCCTCCTAAACCCAGGTATGCCAGTATTTGGAATGTGAGCGAAGTTCTTATCCTTCTTCGCCAGTGGACTCGTTCCAAGCCTATCTCTAGCCAATCTAACCATGAAGGTGGTCATGCTTATGGCATTGGTATCAGCCCAACGTGTGCAAACATTGCAAAAGCTACGGCTAAACAGAATGCAGGTATCGACAGATGCCATTACTTTTTATGTCTGTGATCTGCTCAAACATAGTAGAATAGGCATGACAGGATGTAAGATTTTGTTTTCAGCATACCACACAGAAGCTCGCCTGTGTGTAGTATCACATTTGTCTCATTATATTGATGCTGTAAACTCACCGGAGCTGGAATTTAATGGCAGTTTTAAATGAGCAAGGAGAGATGTGCACGAGGACCTAAGGAAACTACTATCAAGCTTCAGGAAGTTTTGGAAACTCTGCAAATAACAGCAGAATGCTCAGAAGAAGTGTCTTACTCAGAAGGATTTGTGTCTGAAATGGCTACAAGAAGGAGAAATAAAGGAGTAGGAGGGGAAGCAAATGCTAGCAGATATGAATACTACATTGGAGAAAATGGAGATTAATCTTTCTAAAACAATTGATTCTGCTTGTTGTGAGTTAAAGGAGCTGAAGAAGCAGTACAAGGAGCATGATAAAAAAATAATGGGAGAATGTGCCAGAATGGAAAAAGACTATAATAAGAAATTTGATAAGATGCATGAGAACATGGAAAAGCTGATGGAAGAAATGGCGGGCCAAATGAAAGAGATGTCTTTGGAAATATTGAATCTGAAAAAGACACAAACATTTGAGGGGGAGCAACTTGTTAAAATGACTGATAAATGTTTGGACTTGGAGGCGAGATTGAGAAGGCAGAATTTGAGAATTGTTGGAGTAAAGGAAGGATGAGAGGGACGTGGATCTCATACACGTACTTTTGTTGTTGACTTACTTAAAGAAGTTTTTAAACTGCCGGAAAATCCAAGAATTGATGTTGCTCACTGGGTTGGATGCTTTCCAAAAGGGATAAATGCTCCCCCAAGGCAGATAATTGTGAAATTCCTCGACATTTCTATACTGGAAAATATACTGAATAAGATTGTTCACGGGGACAATCTTACATATCTTGGGGATAATATTAGACTTTTCCGTGATTATCCCCGTGAAGTTGTCCAAAAAAGGATCTTGTTTACAAAGACAAGAAATATTCTGAGGAATATCCCAAGTGAGAAAAGGGGTGGTTGATCCTGCAAAAATGAATATTATTTATAAGGCTACTGAACGCTCATTCACGGACCGTGAATTGGCTTTTAAGTACGCACAAGATATCGTAAAGGAAATAGAGGATGAAGATGACGACAAGCAGGAATATTAAACTTTTTAATACAAGATCTTGCTCTAATTAAGATGGCGGAACTTTTCCAGACAGTTGCCAGATGTGCTTATTTGTCTGGAATGTGATTTTGAGCGTACAGTCCATGTTTCACCTTGAATGGAAAACTTAAAGATAAACAAAGGGACGTTGAAGATACAGAATTAATGAGGGAATTAATGAGGGACATGGAATGAGACATTACGGACTGGAATATAGTAATGGAGGAATTACATTCTGCAGTTGGAATATAGCTGTTGATTTAAGAAAATCTTTAATTAGTATATTTTAATAATAAATAATCAATTAATCTGACCAATTTAATAATACTATCTGTTAATGTAAGCTGCAAATATGAATAATCCATGGAGCTGGGATGGAGATAAATGAACTAATTGATGATATATACTGACACACAGTAATTAACTAAAATGTTCATAATAATACTAACAAACTAACACTGTGTGTGAAGGAGGCAGGAGCATCATACACTTGGAAAAGATCCAGCTGCGTGGCTTTATTTAACCCCTTGGAACCTGCTTGTATTAAAGAATGCGATATAATGTAATAATTTTGGGTGGATATATATGGTAATGTTCAGAATAGATTAATGTTAGATAAATTGGAAAGGCATATATACTTATAGAACTGAACATACGTTGCGTTTTATTTTTGTTTTTTTATTTTTCCCCTCTTTTTCTGAATTTTTTCTGTTTTCAATTGCTCTGGCATATGAAACAGTTCACAGCCTTTTACGAGACTCTGTTACGGGGATGGAGCTCAATGTACAACAACATCAACGGAAGTCCATAAATTTTTTGCCGCCTTAGGTGGCTTCGCATTTTTAAGGTATCTTCTCATAGAAACCTTAACATCACTTTTTTTTTAAATTCACTATCAAGGTTCTTATTTGTTTCATTTTTTAAAAATTAACTTCACATCACATTTGTTCTTTTTTTTCTTATTAAGGTGGGAGGTGCGGAGGACCTGGAGGGAGGCATTGGAGGGAGATGCAATATAAATTTAAAAGTTCGAGACGTCCACCCAGCACCCAGAGTTCTGAGGTATTTGGTTGCACCATGTGAGTCAAAAATACCAAACTGATATATTATGCAAGACGATAGACAAATAAAGAATGGTGGAATTACATTCTGCAGTTGGAATATAAGGGGTGCCAATGAACCAATTAAGAGGGGTAAAATTTTTGCCCAATTAAAATCATTAAATTCTGACATAATGTTTTTGCAGGAAACACACATGAAACAACAAACACAGATGAGACTGAAGGCAAACTGGGTAGGTCAGACATACTATTCTTCATTTACTTCTAAAGCTAGAGGAACGGCTATTATTATTCGGAAAGGTATACCATTTAAATTAAATAATACTATTTCAGATAAAGAGGGAAGGTATATTATAGTTTCAGGAGAAATTTATTCAACCCCACTGACTATGAGAAATATTTACGCTTCGAATTTTGGCAACCCCCAATGTAAAAAAAATATATAGATATATCAGAGTTTAGTTACCAAAATGCAATAATAGGGGGGGGGACTTCAATTGTGTTTTAGATCCATATTTAGACAAATTAGTAGTAAAACAAAGGAGGGGTAACTCAAAATCTAAGACTAGTGAACTTCTAAATACATACAGTGGCTTGCAAAGGTTTTCATACCCCTTGAACGTTTCCACAATTTGTCAAGTTACAACCACAAACGTAAATGTATTTTATTGGGATTTTATGTGATAGACCAACACAATGTGGCGCATAATTGTGAAGTGGAAGGAAAATGATTTTCAAATATTTTTACAAATAAAAAACTGAAAAGTGTGGCGTGCAAAAGTATTCAGCCCCCTTTACTCTGATACCCCTAAATAAAATTCATTGCAAC
This sequence comes from Okamejei kenojei, assembly GCA_035221665.1. Taxonomy (NCBI): domain Eukaryota; kingdom Metazoa; phylum Chordata; class Chondrichthyes; order Rajiformes; family Rajidae; genus Okamejei; species Okamejei kenojei. The sequence goes on from CM069136.1 coordinate 28,448,891, forward strand.
CAATTGCCTTCAGAAGTCACCTAATTAGTAAATAGAGTCCACTTGTGTGTAATCTAATCTCAGTATAAATACAGCTGTTCTGTGAAGGCCTCAGAGGTTTGTTAGAGAACATTAGTGAACAAACAGCACAATGAAGCCCATGGAACACACCAGACAGGTCAGGGATAAAGTTGTGGAGAAGTTTAAAGCAGGGTTAGGTTATTAAAAAAATCCCAAGCTTTGAACATCTCATGGAGCACTGTTCAATCCATCATCCGAAAATGGAAAGAGTATGGCACAACTGCAAACCTACCAAGACATGGCCGTCCACTTAAACTGACAGGCTGGGCAAGGAGAGCATTGATCAGAGAAGCAGCCAAGAGGCCCATGGTAACTCTGGAGGAGCTGCAGAGATCCGCAGCTCAGGTGGGAGAATAGGTCCACAGGACAACTATTAGTCGTGCACTCCACAAATCGGGCCTTTATGGAAGAGTGGCAAGAAGAAAGCCATTGTTGAAACAAAGCCATAAGAAGTCCCGTTTGCAGTTTGCCACAAGCCATGTTGGGTCACAGCAAACATGTGGAGGAAGGTGCTCTGGTCTGATGAGACCAAAATTGAAGTTTTTGGCCTAAATGCAAAACGCTTTGTGTGGCAGAAAACTAACACTGCACATCACCCTAAACACACTATCCCCACTGTGAAACATGGTGGTGGCAGCATCATGCTGTGGGGATGCTCTTCTTCAGTAGGGACAGGGAAGCTGGTCAGTTGATGGGAAGGTGGATGGAGCCAAATACAGGGCAATCTTGGAAGAAAACCTGTTAAGAGTCTGCAAAAGACTTGAGACTGGGGCGGAGGTTCACCTTCCAGCAGGACAACGACCCTAAACATATAGCCAGAGCTACAATGGAATTATTTAGATCAAAGTATATTCATGTGTTAGAATGGCCCAGTCAAAGTCCAGACCTAAACCCAATTGAGAATATCTGGGAAGACTTGAAAATTGCTGTTCACAGATGCTCTCCATCCAATCTGACTGAGCTTGAGCTGTTTTGCAAAGAAGAATGGTGAAAAATTTCAGTCTCTAGATGTGCAAAGCTGGTAGAGACAAGGGGTATGAAAACTTTTGCAAGCCACTGTATATAAAAAATACTAATATAATATATGTATGGAGAACTGCTAATCCAACTGGAAGGGAATATTCGTTTTACTCATCGGTACATAAAACTTATTCACAAATTGATTATTTTTTAGTGGATACAAAATTAATTCCATATACAACTAATCATTCATATCACACCAGTATTATATCCAATCATTCTCCGTTGACTTTTCTATTCAAATTTGAGGGAATGCCGGGTAAAAAATCTTTCTTAAGGTTTAACACACAAATCCTAAATGGCCCACAAGGTTATAAATATTTAAAACAACAAAGGAAATTTTTTTTGAGACAAATGAAACACCAGGTAGTTAACCCTTTTTACTATGGGAAACTGTCAAGGCATTTATCAGAGAATTTATAATCTCATATCATTTTTTTCAAAATAAAAAGAATAAGACCGAACAACAGATGCTAGAACAAGAAATTAGACAATTAGAGTTAGATAATGCCAAATATCCCACTACAGATAAACATAATAAGATAATACTATTGAAATTTAAACGTAATCGAATTTTATCGGCAAGAGTAATAAGATTATTCCAAATCACAAAACGGGAACATTTCGAATTTGGTGACAAGTCACATAAACTCTTAGCTTGACAATTGAAAAAAACAAGAAAAGGAAAATACTATCACTAAAATTAAATCAGAGAAAGGTGAATTACTAACATTACCTAAGGATATTAACAATAGATTTGCTCAATTTTATCAAAATTTATATATCTAAAACTAAAATAGAAGATAGTAAAATTATACATTTTTTAGATAACTGTAATCTTCCAAAACTTGACCTTTCGAAACAAGAGGAATTAGGAGCTCAGATTACACTTGAAGAAATAGGTGAAACAATAAAATCGTTGAAAAATGGTAAGACACCTGGACCAGATGGTAATTATGTACTCATGCCTTTAAAGAAAATAAATTACCAGAAACATTAGCTGTATCAACTATTACGCTTATACCAAAAAAGGATAAAGATTTAGAAGAAACAGCTTCATATAGAGTATCACTTTTAAATACAGATCAGAAAATTTTAGCAAAGACCTTAGCAAGAAGATTGAGTAAATATATTAGTAAATTGATAAATCCTGATCAAACGAGGTTTATACCCAAAAGACATTCATTTAATAATTTGAGACGCCTGTTTAATATAATGTACTCACATAAAACGGAGGAATAAGATATATCAATTGTTTCTATGGACGCAGAGAAAGCATTTGCTCAGGTAGTGTGGCAGTATTTATATAAAGTATTTTATTGTATGGGTAAAATTACTATATGTTAAACCGACGGCAAGAATATTAACCAATAATATGTTATCTCCAAAATTTCAATTATCGAGGGGCAATAGGCAGGGATGTGCTTTATCACCTCTGCTATTTGCCCTTATGATAGAGCCCCTGGCTGAAAGTATAAGAAGTCATCCGAATATTCAGGGATATAATACCAGGGACTCAAATAATAAAATTTCATTATATGCAGACGCTATACTTTTCTATATTACAAACTCACAAACGAGCATACCAAACTTATTAAATTTAATAGAGGAATTCGGTTCTTTTTCTGGATACAGAATAAATTGGAATAAAAGTGAAATTGTTACGTTAAAACCTCAAGAATCTAAACACCTATTAAAATTCCCCTTTACAATTGCAACAGAAAAATTTAAGTATTTGGGTATTCAAATTACCAGAAAATACAAAGCATTATTTAATGCTAATTTTATTAAATAAACTCAACGCGTCAATTAAATTCTGGAAAACACTTCCATTAATCATTAATAGGCAGAATAAACGCTATAAAAATGATCTTGTTACCACAAATATTATACCTATTTCAATCTATACCATTATATATACCAAAAAACCTCTTTAAAAAACTAGACTCTAATATTACCAATTTTATCTGGGATTATAGATCACACAGAATCCAAAGAAAACATTTGTGCAAACCAAAAAACATTGGGGGACTTTCACTTCCGAACTTCTTGTATTATTATTGGGTAGTGTATATTGAGAATATAATAGTAAGATTAAATGAAAACTTACCAGTTCGAAGTTTGATCCTTATTTTATGAGGAGTTACGATGAGAGATTACGTGAAAAAGCCCCGCCAGGCGCATGCGCGTCATACTTCAAAGCAGCGGCGTGAAAACACAGAAACCGATAGCCGAAGTAAGATAGTAAGGCTTTCAGAAGACTAGAACTACCAGATGATCCTTTCGATTATGAGGGCCGGGAGTGGAGGGCACGTAATCCCTCATCGTAACTCCTCATAAAATAAGGATCAAATTTCGAACTGTTAAATTCTCGTTTAATCTTACTATTTTTCTTCGGAGTCACGTGAGTGACTATGTGAAGATTTCAAAGCTCTGTGATTTCATGCCGTAGATACACTCCATACGACACACTGCTTCAGTGGACACAGTAGTAAATAAATAATATGTTGAACATTGTTTCAATTATTCAACTATTTTAATAATAATAATAACGATAACAAAAGAAAGTAATAACCCCTCTATCCCAGGGGGAAATTACAAAGAATTATATAAAACAAAGCAACGATAAATTAAACCAAACCCAACACAGCATGCCCAAACTCTGGCACTGTAACAACAGGTTTATCATAAAACTTAGAAAAAGTTGCTTCTTTAGACCATCCTGCGGCCTCGAGGTTTGGTCGAGTGGCACGTCCTGCGCCTTCGCCGCGGATATTGATGCCGCCCTGGTGGAGTGAGATTTAAGCACATGAGTGTCCACTCCAGCATAATCCAGAACCTGTTTTAACCATCTAGAAATAGTTTGTGCTGACACTTTTTTATATGTTTTTTTGTGGGTAATGAGCATTGCTTTCTCAGAACCTCTGAGACTCTTAGTTACTTCAATATATTGACATAGATGCTTAACCACACATAACGCTTGGTCCACAGGGTATGCTTTAAAAATTACCTTGGTTCCAGCCATTCCTGGCCTGCTTTGCTTGATTAGATCATAGACATAAAAAGTAATTTCATCTACAGACAAATGCATACAATCTAAACGTAACATTTGCAATGTTTGTACTCGTTGATACTAACGCCATATGCATAACCACTTTAAGTGTTAACTTCTGAAAAGAAAGTGACGAAATTGGAGCCCATTGCCGAAACCGTGTGAGAACTATACTGACATCCCAGATTTCTGTATATCTAGGCTTGGGAGGATTTTTATTAAAAATTCCTCACATAAATCGGGATACTAACGGATGAGACCCAAAAGATTGTCGTTCTGAAAAATGTCCTAAGTAAGAGGACAAAGCACTCCGAGCACTATTAATGGCACTATAATTCAGGTGCTGATCAAAATGCAACATCAAGGAACTCCAATACATCCGGTATGCTCGCAATATGATAAGATATATCTGACTACACAAAACATTTCCCATTTCTTTATATGAGACATGTATTGTTTCTTGGTGCTATCTCTCCAAGCTGCAGTTATGAAATCCATGGTCCTACCCGACAGTCCAAGCCCTTGTAATGGTCTGGTCAGAACCTGCAGATTAACAAATTAATACGGTCATGTAACGGATGACGTTCTCCTGTTACTGGATGTACCAACACATTACTGCAGTTGGGGATCGTCATGAATGGCTGAGTCATCTTTCTGAGCACCAATGGGAACCAAGGCTGTGTAGGCCAGTCTGGAACCACCAAAACGTCTGTGGCGGAGTCTTGCTCTATTTTGGTAAGACATTGCCTAATCAGGCAGAATGGGGGAAAAGCATAGAAGAATGTACCTCCCCAATGTAGCGAGAATGCATCCACCGCTACTGCTCCTGAATCTGGCTCCCATGAAACATATTTAGGCAACTGGTGATTTAATCTGGATGCGAACAGATCAATATCTGGTAACACATAGCGGCTGACAAACTTTTTAAAAACTTCTGGATTTAACATCCATTCTATATTGTCATTGAACGTTCATGACCTGTTGTCTGCCACCACATTGTCTCTCCCTGGTAGGTAGATAGCTGAGAGCCAGATATTTCTGGAGATACACCACTGCCACATGAGGTTGGCCAGATTATCACGGTACTGATCTTACTCCTCCCATGTGTTTGATATATGCCACAGCTGTGGTAGTGTCCACCTGGAGTTGAACATGTGAATCATTCATTGTGGAACAATAAGCTTTCATTCCATAAAATGCCCCCAATAACTCCAGATAATTTATACCACGTATTTGGAGAATTAAATCCTCGTAGACACTCCATCTACCACCACAGCTAGATTCGCTGTCCGTAGCTCCCCATGCAAGAGCGCTCACATCAGTCTGTAAAACCACTGAAGGTTGCTGAACCAAAATATTTTTAGTAGCTTGTGCAACATTGATAATTCACCATTGCAATTCAGCTAAGGCTGTAGTTGGTAACTGCATGTATCTATCAAAATGATCTGCACACTTTTTTAGTGCTTGTTCTCTGGCTCGTTGCAGACTTTGATAGTGCAGAGGTCCAAACTCTACAGCAGGAAACGCTGCTACCAATTTACCAATAACCCTGGCTACCTCTCGGATGGAGGGATAAGGTTTCTCAGTGAGGCAAGTACAGGCATTTGTAATATTCACAACCTGAGCTGTTGGCAAAGTTACTGACATATCAACTTAGTTAATGACAAACCTCCAAATAATCAATTTTTTTTGGATGGCTGTAACTTAGATTTTGTTGGATGGACCAGAAACCCATGCCTTTCAAATAGGCTTGTGGTTGCTGAAACCGATTCTTCAGTTGTCTCCTGAGTGGCGTTTACAATTAAAATATCATCTAGATAAGCCATTACAATGCGATTTTGAGCCCTCAGTAACGCCAGTGCTGGTTTCAATAATTTTTTGAACACCCTGGGAGCTGAAGTTAACCCATTAGGTAATGCTTTAAATTGCCACAGCTATCCAAACAGGATTTATACCAAAACGCTACTCCTCATATAACCTGAGATGATTATTCAATATTATATACTCAAAGAGAAGTACTAACGAAGATCTAGCAATTATTTCATTAGATGCTGAGAAAACATTCGAACCAGGTGGAATGGCCCTATTTATTTTCGGTCATGAAAAATATTCAATTGGGCGAGAAGTTTAGTACCTGGGTAAAACCTTTATATACTAATCCAACAGCTAGAATATCAACAAATCAAATGTTATCAGCTAAATTTAATTTATCTAGCGACTGTAGACAAGGATGACCGTTATCCCCTTTATTATTCGCACTCGCAATAGAGCCACTAGCAGAAAATGTTAGGTCCCATCCTGAAATATATGGGTATAATACTAAAGATACTGAGAATACAATTTCCTTATATGCAGATGATGTATTAATCTACATTACAAAACCTGGTTAGTATCCCAAACTTATTAAATTTAATAACTCAATATGGCTCGTTTTCAGGATACAGAATTAATTGGAATAAAAGTGAAATCATGCCAATAATGGAAAGTAATCCACATATATTACAACATTTTCCCTTCAAAATAGTAAATGAAACATTTAAATATCTTGGAATTTATGTAACAAAGACATATACTTATTTATTTAAACTTAACTTCCCACCTTTATTGAACAAATTACATAAGAATATTTTATATTTGAAAACATTACCTATCTCAATGTTTGGTAGAATTAATGCAATAAAAATTATTTTTCTCCTGCAATTATTGTACCACGAGGTACAATACACGAGGCGGGCTCAAAGTGCTTCACATAAAAACATGTCATACAATAAAATGAAATAATAAAAAAAGAAATAAAATGGAAGAATTAAAAGAAAATAACAGCAAAGTTAAAAATGCATTATAAAAAAGTGCAAAAGTTAAAAGTGCAATGTAGTTAGGATTTAGCTGAAAGCTAAAGTAAACAAAAGTTTTCAGTCTTGTTTTAAAAGTGGACAAAGTTGGGGCAAATCTTAAATCTTCAGGAAGTTTATTCCAGCTATTTGATGCATAGTAACTACATTCTGCTTTCCCATGTTTTGTATTTACTCTGGGAATCATTAACAGATTGGTCTCTGAAGATCTTAGCGGTCTAGAAGAACCACAGAATAAATAAAATGCACTTATGTAAATCAAAAATAAATGGAGGTTTAGCACTACCAAATTTTATGCTCTATTTTTGGGCAATTAACATTAAAAAATATGAATTTTTGGTTGGAAGAACTGGACCAACAACCAGATTGGTTAAAAATGGAAAAGGAAGACTGTTTACCTTTTGAAATAGGTCGATCTAATTTACTATTACTAAATTAAGCAAAAAAAACAATAGTGAAAACCCCATAATATATAGTGGAATACGCATTTGGAAACAATAAAAAAAGACACTAAACTCGGATAATTTACCACTACTTCTTCCCATTGTAAACAACCCTACATTTAAACCCTCAACGATGGATAAAGGTTATTTACAATGGAAAAATCACGGAATTACAAAGATGGGTCATCTTTAAAAGAAAGGTACATTCCTCTCATTTCAGGAGCTACAACAAATTTATATACTTCACTCAAATAACTACTTTAGATACCTACAAATTAGAGACTATGCTAAATCAAATACACAGGACTCTAGAAATAGAAAGACAGAAATTCTTGATGAATGTTTGAACAAACAACCTAACACAGAAAAATTGATATCTTATATTTATAAAATCCTATTAGATAACGATGCACCCATGACGGAAATGTATTGGCAATCAAGGGAAAATGAACTAGGCCAACCAATAAGGCAAGATATTTGGGACGAAAGCTTACAACATATACATCACTGTTCGTTGAATGCTAGACATTCTTTAATACAATTTAAAGTATTACATAGATTGCACTATTCAAAAACAAAATTAAATAGAATTTTCCCAAGCATATGTCCTATTTGTGAAAATGTCAGCACTCAGAGGCTAACCTAATGCACACATTTGTAAGTTGTATAAAAATTAATAACTTTTGGACGGACATTTTTAAGATAATTTCGGAAGTTGTCAACATCCAATAGGACCCCAATTCAAAACTAATGATATTAGGAATATTAGAACAAAATCAAATATTTACAACAAGCCAAAGAAACTTTATCGACCATAGTTTAATAATTAGGAAAAAATTAATATTAAAATTTTTGGAAAGGCCCTAGAACCCCCACAATTAAAATGTGGATTATGGAAATGTCGGAGACCCTACATTTGGAAAGATTAAGATTTGTCTTAATGGACAAACAAGAACTATTTACTAGAATATGGTCTCCATTCATTGACTATTTGAAGGGGCAAACCGGTTCGGCACGAGAACCTGACTGAAACCCGAATCAAGGATTAGATGAAGAATTACATTTTATAATTCACGGACATATCTCCAATGATGTATAATTAGCTGATTATTCCATTCTCTTTTAATTTTTTGGTTTATTTTCTCTCCCTCTCTATTATTTTCTATCTATATAAAAATAAAATAAAAATATATAGAAGTACAATTACTGTACAATTGATAATATAAACAATATTAATAATGTATGACTACTACAAACAAAATGTTTTTTATTATGTATTTACTTCTAATAAATTAAAAAATAAAAAAATAATAAAAATTGCCACAGCTGACCCATCCAATTGAATTTCAAGTACCTGTGATAATGATGATGAATTGGTACTGAATAATAAGCATCTTTAGATCTATAGTAGCCATTTAACAGCCTTGTGACAACAATTGCTATGCAGTGTTGAAGGTGTCCATTTTAAAATGCCTATACTGAACATAAGAATTTAAATTTGTGAGGTCCAGAATGACTTTACAACCCTATCTTTCTTCGGTCTGGGGAATACAATTTGGACACAAATTGTTGAGGATGATTCACCGTTATTTCAATTACCGCTTTCTGGAATAATTTTTTTATTTCTTCGTCTACCTGATGAGTTTCTGTTGCAGCAAACACCAAGACTCTATTAGGCCTATTCTGTACAGGTGGATCAACTCCTGGCATAAATTCTATTGTAGAGCCTGACACAGTATCTAGTATAAACCGATCAGATGTTATGCAGCACCATTCATCATAAAACAATTGTAATCTACCCCCAACCGGAGGTTGTTCCCCAGAAGTTTTATCTGTGATGGAATGAAGTTTCTGTACCTCAGTAAATGACCTAGAAGGTCTCCTTCTCCCAATATAAGGGTTGATGTTGGGCTGCACTGGGTAATTGTATTTTCTACCCATTGCCCTGTCTCTGGTGGTCCCTGCCCCAGAATCAAACCCCCTTCATATCCAACCTGCTTGTTTTCTCAGAGCAGGTATAAAAGGTTTTATAAGGCTGATCGTTTTCGACTCTTCATCGATATCCTTAATTTGTTTTGTCAGATTTTCACCAAATAAATAATCCGGTGCCTGTATATTGCTTGCCCTACACAGTCCTGCAAACTTAGGGTGCAATGTTGGCTGAATGGTGATTTCCCTCATACAATTAAGTTCAAAATAGGCATTGCAAAACAACGCAAGCATGTCCTTTTGAGTTTTGGACATTGTTGACCCTTGTATTTGTTTCCCAAATACAGTGATGCCTGCTGATATCAGCTTGAGGACACACTGGAAACACATTTCCTGCCCTCGCATCGTTGCACTCATGGGTGCGCAAATTGCAGAATTTACTGTTGGCACCCTGACCGAGGCACAATTGACAGGTGTTTTATATAATTCAGCTCTTTCAGTCATAACAGTGTCTTGAAGCTGGTGAGAAACCAAATAATTAATGTTGGCAACCAGGTTCTCATCCATGGCCTCACCAGTCCTTTCCGGTATAGCAAAACTCATTGCTACATCAGGAACACCCAGAGCATGGCTCTTGTGCTCTGGTGTTTACACATACGTAGGGACACCAACGTCAGGGTCTCCTCCAGCCCTGGTACTCCCGAGGACTCTCCTCCTGCCTGGTACTCCCGTGTCTTGCTCTAGGTAGACTTCATCCAGACCTATGCAATGCACTGGAGAATGAGATTCCCATTCTGAATAGACACCATACTCAGTGTATAGAACTCCTTCGGAGGCTGCCTGGGAAATCTCTGGGTCTTTGGACCCTTGACTGATTAAAGTTTGGAACATTTTCTCCATTTGTTTCATTCTCCCCCACATTGTTTTCCGGTCTGGAGGAGAGTCCTCTTCATCAGACCCATCAGACAAAACGGGCCTGACAGACTTTCTCTTACATTTCTTCCCTATAGATGTGGCCTCAGTGCCCTGCGACACTGGAGCAGCTGAAGGCTCGTTAATTACGGGAATAACGGCCACCGGGTTTGGAACCAGCACCGCACTTATCTTTACTCCCGATCGCTGCGATGGGACCGCATCGCTGTGCGACCCATGCTTGCTCCGAACCGACTTTCTTGCGCCGCTCTCCATACCACAAGCTCCTCCTGACTCGCACGCCAGCCTTACAGAGCTTAAATGCTCGCTGGAAAGTTTAAAAAAGCACTTACCTGTGAGGTTTCTACTCACTGCTGGTGGAGCTGCGCTCTCCAGCCCTCTCCAAATTTACTGGTTGGACAGTTCTACCTAACAGAATGGATAAGAATGGAGAAAGAGGACTGTTCTCCTTGTAATATAGGAGCGATCCTCTTCTCCCCGATAAAACTGAACAACACAATTTATAAGAATAACCCAATTTTACTTCGGAGTCACGTGAGTGACTACGTGAAGAAGAGCCCGCCTCACGCTGGTAACGGTATGACGTCGACGCTGACGGCGGAAGGAGGAGCTGCAGTAAGGAGCAGCTCCTCGCAGCGGTCGGAACGGCCCGCAGGTAAGAACAGTAAAGTTGGGATTTCTTAGCGGGCGCTGGGTAGGTCCAGCAGTATAGGAAATAATTAAATCAGGTCAGAGTCATACTAGTGCTGGATAAGCACAGATGATGAAGTAAAACATATATTCGCGGGTTAAATGCTTCCTGGGGTGAAAAATAAATATACGGGAAAGCTAGTGCGGAGCCGGTTCCGATACCGGTGGCCGTAGATATACCCGTTAGCGAATTAGTTTACAAAATGATAACCACGGAGAGAAATGCTCCCGAATATGAAAAATGGAAAATAAAATAAAATAAAAAATCTGAGAGGCCCGTGGTTCTGATGACTCTGACATTGAAAAGTCCTCCAGATAAGTAAAACTATGTGGAACTGATTATGGAGCATATGGAGAAAGTTCTCCAAATAATTATGAGACTAGGGTCAAAGTACCCTGAAGGTTCCTAAGAATAGCCCTGAGGGGGTTTAATTATTCTGAATATGGCCATGGGGCCTAATTGGAAGTTGGAACTCCGGACCCAGGATTTGGGCCGGAAGAAGTCTCATGGGATAAATCCCAATTGATTTAGGGCTGCAGAAGGCAGACCCTGTTGATGGTGATTTGCATTTTGAAAGCACACCACAAAATAAAAATATAAAATAAAATGAAAAAATATTAAAAGAGGCAAAGATGCCTGGAATAGCAAAAGGTTTTGCTATATATATGAAGGAAGTGGTGAGGCTATGGAAGAAAACCTAGCTGCCAACATATATATATGGTATCTCACCAACTTCATGATTCTGTGATGGTTGAAATATTAAAAATTGCACAGCACAGGAAATTGTGCCTCATTGGAAAAGCCTACGGTTTATCCGTTTAATATGGGCATCCATGACTCCAAATATGAGAGCGTCAAATAGTGAGGTTTAAAAATCCTCACAAATTATTCTGCTGCTATTATGGCTTTTGGGCAGATGAAAGGAAAACATAAAATAAAGACGCTATTGTGCAATTCTTTCTATGAAATTTTGTATAAAATAAATGGCTATTTGGCCCATTTTTCACCCAAGGTTGCATACCTGTGTCGAGCAAGTGGTGTTTAAGCTCTTGGTTATCTGTTTGGAGTAATCTGCCTAACTTATTGAAATTGGTTGAAAAGCTAAATATTTTAGCTGCATGAAACCTTCGTCTTTGGACGAAAAGGTATTTTCGCCCAGAAGGGGTTTTGATATTGGAAATAGAGGCAGAAATATGTCAAGGAAGTTTTATTGTATTGCACAACCAAATACTTACCCGAATTCAGGGGATAAGGAGACCACCACGCTCATATGCAGAGGAATTAAAGACTTGTTCTCTGCTTAAAGAAACTGCGGATTAATCTCCAGTTAGAGGGAGATTACAAAAAGTTTATTAAGACTGGCTTACTTTTATTTTTGATCAGTATATTACGGAGCAGTTTCATTAACTACTATTACTTTTAAAAAAAAGAGGTTAATCCTCCTGTACAGAATAAACCTGCTTATGTTTTCGTGTTTTCTGCAATTGAAAAAGCAGAGATTTATGTCCACATTGCCTAATTATCTGGAAAAGGGGTAATGGAAAAGATTTTGAACACGAGCATAAATTTGTCTTTAATGTTAGAAGGCATTACAGATGATGGTTGCAGAAGTATTCTGGACCTTACAGGTCTAAATAAGTTTGTAGAATACAAACATGTTCAAATGGAGACATTGAATACTGCAAAATATTTAATTCAGCAGGTTGTTATATGGCTAAGATTGATGAAAAGACGCCTATTATTCTGTACCTATGCATCAGGTTTCGGTGGTACTTAAATTTTAATTGGTTGTGACAATTATGGCAGTTAAAGCTTTGCCAAATGGACTGAGTTCAGCTTTTTACTCTTTACGAAACTGTTGAAACCAGTTTAGCCCAATTAGGCACAAAATGCACATCATTATGGCTTATCTCAATGACATTCTGGTCATTAGTGATTATCAGGAGTCAGCTGAGGACTCAGTTTCAGTTACTAAAGCTTTGTGGTAAGCTAAGGTTCTTAATTCATCTAATTAAGCCCCAGCTGCAGCCAGCACAAACAATTTACTTTTGGGGTTTGTAATTAACTCAGTGACTATGTTAATACCTTTACCAACAGATAAAGTCGATGATATTTTGGTAACTTGTCATTATCTCATTCAAAACCTTATCCTTCCATCCGAGAAATGGTGACAACCATTGGTGAACTGCTAGCAGCATTTCCTGCAGTAGAATTTGGTCCATTACATTTTATCGATATCTTCGAAGGTACAAGATACAAGCTCTCAAAGAGAAGGCAGGCCATTTGACAGGCCTATGTAATTAACAAAAGAAGCTGTATTGGAATTACAATGGTGGGTTAAAAAAGGAAAATGTCCCACAAGCTGCTAATAAATTATTATGATTAAACAGCCTGAAATGGTTTTACATACAGATGCTAGTGCTCTCGGATGGGGGGGCCACAGATTTATCCTCCAGTTGTGGAGGTAGATGGAAAACTGAAGAACAAGTGTTTCTCCAAGAGTATGGTATTAACTATTTGGAGTTATTGGGGGCCTTTTATGGGCTTAAAGCATATTGTTGTGCTAAACAAGGTCTGCATGTGTTAATACAATTAGACAATAAAACAGCTGTGGTTTACATTAATCACATGGGGAGAGTTGGATCAGTATCATGTGATTGTCTGGTCAATGAGATATGGCAATGGTGTATTGGTCGGCAGATATGGATTTCAGTAAGCTATACTCCAGGTAAAGACAATGTGGTAGCAGATGAAAGGTCCAGGATTTTTAAAGATAATACGGAATGGATGTTTAAGCCAGCAATATTTAAGAATATTGTTAGACGATTTGGGTTTGCCCAGAGAAAAAATTGATTTGTTTGCATCCAGGCTTATTCATCAATTGCCTCATTATGTTGTCTTGGGAACACGATCCGGATGCAGTTTGCAGTAGATGCATTTTCATTACACTGGGGAAAATGTTCTTTTATGCTTTTCCACTATTTGCTCTGATCCAGAGATGCTTGAAGAAAAAGGAGCAAGATTCAGCTTCCGGATTGTTGGTAGTGCCAAATTGGCCAACTCAACCTTGGTTCCCAGTTATGCTGAATATGATTAAAGAACCGTATATGCAGATTCCTAACTGTAGTGATATCTTGACTATCCAGTAACAAATGAAGATTACCCATTATATGCATATATGAATTTGTTAATCTGCAGGTTTTGACCAGACCACTACAGGAACTGGGATTGTCGGACCAAACTTGACAGTTATTGGCGCATCATGGCGAGATAGCACACAGAAACAATATATGACACATATTAAGAAATGGGAAGAATTTTGCACACAGTCAAAATATTTCTGATGATTCTGTGAATGTTACTCATGTTTTGGAATTCCTTGCCAATTTGCGCTTTGGCCAACATTTAAGTTACAGTGCCATTAACACTGCCCGCAGTGCCTTGTCGTCCTATTTAGGACTTATGACTGGTGAGAAATCAATTGGGTCGCATTCCATTTAATATCACGATTCATGAAAGGAATTTTTCACATGAATCCGCCAAAACCTAGATATACAGAGATTTGGATGATGTGAGCATAGTACTTGCTCTACTTAGAGAATGGACGCCAATTGAAGGGTTTGTCATTGGATAGGTTAACATTGAAATTGGTCATGTATATTGTCACTGGTCTCAGCCCAAAGAGTGCAAACTTTACAAATGTTGCGTTTTAGACTGTATGCATGTGACTACAGATAACGTTCTATTCTATGTTTACGATCTGATCAAACAAAGTAGACCAGGGAGATCTGGAACAAAGGTAACCTTTCAAGCTTTTCATATTGAGCTTGCTTTGTGTGTGGTTAGACATTTGAACCAATGTATTAAAGTGACGGACCACTTTTCGAGGAAACGAAAAGACATTGCTGCTTACGCACAAAAAGCCACACACAAAAGCTTCAGTTCAAACTATCTCAAAATGGTTGAAACAGGTGTTGGTTTAGCGGGAGTAGACACTGATGTCTTCAATTCTCACTCCACCAGGGCGGCAGCTACGTCCCGCTGATGGCGAAGGGGCGGGACGTACCTCTCGAGCATATTTTTAAAAATCGCAGGGTGGAGTAAAGAAGAAACTTTTTCAAAGTTCTACAACAAACCTGTTCACACTATGACAAGCTTTGGACACGCGGTGTTGGGAGCACTATAATCAACCTGCTTTGTTTGCTAATTAATTGCTATAATCAGTTGTGTAGTCACTGATATCTTTTGTCACTTGTAATCATTTTTCCCTCAAATATAAGGAGGGTATTATATGGTCTTTCAGCCATTAAAAAACTTAATTGTGAAAAGTTCTAACATTTGTCTGCTTTCCTCATGTATGTGTTTACTTAGCCGGACTGTCGTACGGATTAATTCTACGACATAAAAAACACAGAAAAGCTTTTAAAACTCTTCACGTAGTCACTCACGTGACTCCGAAGTAAAATAGTAAGATTAAACGAGAACTCACCTGTTCGAAGTTTGATCATTATTTTACGAGGAGTTACGATGAGGGATTACGTGCCCTCCACTCCCACCCTCGTAAAATAAATGATCAAATGGTGGTTCTAAGTCTTTTTATGAGCCTTACTATGTTACTCCGGCTTTGGTGTTCTGTGTTTTTCATGCCGTTGCTTTGAAGTATGCCGTTACCAGCGTGAGGCGGGCTCTTCTTCACGTAATCCCTCATCGTAACTCCTCGTAAAATAATGATCAAACTTCGAACAGGTGAGTTCTCGTTTAATCTTACTATTATACATGATACAATAAGAATTTGGAAACAAATAAAATTATCCTTAAAATTAAGAAACCTATCATTGCCAATAGTGAATAATCCGTCATTTAAACCCTCTTATTGATAAAACATATAATCAATGGGAAAAAATGGGAATTAAAAGGATAGGTGATATGTATGAAATGGGCAATCTGTTATCATTCCAACAATTACAATTAAAATTTAAACTGAATAATAACCAATATTTTAAATATCTTCAGATCTGCAACTTCATGAAGAAATACATACAAAGATATCAAAACATAACTTTAAATCCACTGGAAGAAGCAATGAACATCAAGGCTGAATCACAGAAATTAATATCTTATCTATATAATAGTATTTTAAATATAGATTTACCATCGACAGAGGCACTTAGAGAAGAGTAGGAACGAGAATTAATGATAAAAATTACGAAGGAAACATGGGAAAGGTATTTGATATATATACACAAATGTTCGATTAATGTAAGACATAATTTAATTCAATTTTAAATTTTACATAGATTATATTACTCAAAAACTAGATTGAATAAATTCTATCCAAATACTTCCTCATTTGTGATAAATGTCTATCCCAAAATGCAACTATAACACACTCTTTTGTCTCCTGCATAAATCTTTATAAATTCTGGAGTGATATTTTTGAAATATTTACAATTTTTTTTAAGATAAAAATGGAACCTAATACTGAAATGATTATATTTGGAGTATGGAAGATGGGAATAAATTGAACTCATCTCAAAGTTTATTTTTTAATTATGGGCAAATAACGGCAAAAAAACATATACCTAACTTTTGGAAAAATACAGCCATACCAATGCTTAAAATGTGGATTTCAAACATGTTGGACATTGCACATCTTGAGGAAATGCGATTCCTCCTAATAGATAAATTAGACCAATTCTTAACGAGTTGGTCTCCATTTGTCGATTTTTTGGAAGCATATGGTGCAACAAAACCGTAGAAGCTAACTGTTTCAGGATTGGATGAGGGATGGTCAAGAACATAGATAACGATCTCCTTACTCTTACTTTCTACTCTTTTTCTTTCTTTTTTTTCTTTCTCAACTTTCTTCTTTCACACTTTTTTCTTTCTCACACACTATATATCACATGTTTCTCTATCTATTATTATCTATTCTGTCTTTTTCTTTTTCATTATTAAAAAAAATAAGAAGCTGTACATAAAATGTAATATGTCAATATATATTAGGCACCTTGGTGCCATATTCCTGTACTTACGTCTAATAAAATATTAAAAAATAAATAAACATTGAGGCTACCAGAGTCCTACGAGGCACAGAGTCTGCATTATTTATTAGCCACAAAAAAACACACAGTAAAGTGTTGGTGTAAACAATTTCAAGGTGGCTAAAGCAGGTTCTGTGAAGTGCTGGGATTGATACTGATAAATTCAAATCTCATTCCACCAGGGCGGCATCAACGTCCGCCGGAAAGGACGTGCCTATATACCATATCCTCGCGGCCGCAGGATGGTCAAGTGAGCTGACCTTCCAAAAATTTTATCATAAGCCGATTACAAGGCTGGGGGTGTTTGCTGATTCTGTTTTGAGCTCGGTTATAGTTTCCCCCTGAGTTAGAGGGGTTGTTATTGTTTCGTTTGTAAATAAACCATTATTCATTTGACAATGTTATGACTGATGCATTATTGATTATTTAACAACTTTTGAGTCAATCAATGCAGTGTGAACGCCGGATTTGTGTCTGCGGCATGAAATCACAGAGCTTTGAAATCTTCACATAGTCACTCACGTGACGCCGAAGTAAAATATGGTAAGATTAAATGAGAACTTACCAGTTTGAAGTTTGATCTTTATTTTATGAGGAGTTACGATGAGGGATTACGTGCCCGCTGCTCCCAACCCTCATAAATATAATCTGGTAGTTCTAGTCTCTGTTATCTTACTATTATACTTCAGTCATTATTACCAGTGATTTCACTCCGCTGCTTTGAAGATTGAGGCACCAACGGCTGTACAGGGTTCTTCACGTAATCCCTCATCGTAACTCCTCATAAAATAAAGATCAAACTTCAAACTGGTAAGTTCTCATTTAATCTTACTAATTTGTTGAAGAATGATAAAACGCCAGGACCAGATGGCTTTAGTAATGAATTCTATAAAAGATTCTATGAGAAAATGTCACCATGCTTACAAAATGTATACATACACTTATACCTAATGCTTTTAAAGAAAATATACTACCAGAAACACTAACCGAGTCAACTAATACACTTATACCTAAAAAGGATAAAGATCTAGAAGACCCAGGCTCATATAGAGCCATAGCACTCTTAAATACAGATTTTAAAATATTAGCATAGACCCTAGCGTGAAGATTGAGTAAATATGTTAGCAAACTAATAAACCCGGATCAAACGGGGTTTATACCCAAGAGATACTCATTCAACAATTTTAGACGTCTGTTTAATATAATGTACTCACATAAAACTGTAGAGGAAGACTTATCAATGATTTCACTGGATGCAGAAAAAGCATTTGATCAAGTAGCATGGCAATATCTATTTAAAATATCGCAAAAATGTAATATGGGAGAGAATTTTATCTAATGGATAAAATTATTATATGACAAGCCGATGGCTAGAATACTGACCAATAACATATTATCCCCGAAATTCCAATTATCAAGGGGCAATAGACAGGGGTGTGCATTATCACCCCTGCTATTTGCACTTGTGATAGAGCCTCTAGCAGAAAGTATAAGAAGTCATCCGAATATTCATGGATATAATACCAAACACTCAAATAATATTTCAGTATATGCAGACCACATATTATTATACATTGCAAATTCACAAATTAGCATACCAAATATATTAAATTTAATAGAGGAATTTGGTTCCTTTTCAGGATATTCAGAATAAATTGGAATAAAAGCGAAATTATGACGATAAAACCTCATGAGCCAACATATCTGTTAAAATTCCCTTTTAGAATTGCAACAGAAAAATTCAAGTATTTGGGTATCCAAATTACTAGAAAATATAAATCATTACTTAACGCAAACTACATGCCTTTATTAACTAAATTGAATGTTGATTAAATTCTGGAAAACATTGCCGATGTCCTTAATAGGCAGAAAAAATGCTATAAAAAGGATCTTTTTACCGCAAATACTGTACCTATTTCAATCATTACCAATATATTTACCAAAAAATATCTTTAAAAAACTAGACTCTGATATTACAAATTTCATATGGGACCATAGATCACATAGAATCCAAAGAAAACATTTGTGTAAACCTAAAGAATTCGGGGGACTGACACTCCCCAATTTGTTGTACTACTACTGGGCAGTGAATATTAAAAATATAATTTACCAGTTGCACAGTTCTGCCCAACAAGTAGACTGGATAAGAATGCAGAAAGAGGATTGTTCCCCCTATAAAATATGAGCGATTATTCTTTCTCTGATGAAACTGAACAAAATAATATATAAGAATCCAATTATTCACAGTATAATACGAATTTGGAAACAAATAAAATTAACTTTAAAATTAAGAAACTTATCGCTTCTTTCTCCACTAGTTAACAATCCCTCATTCAAACCATCTATTATTGATAAATCGTTTATCCATTGGGAAAGAATAGGAATTAAAATGATTGGAGATATGTATGAAATAGGAAAACTTCTATCATTCCAACAACTACAGCTAAAATACAATCTGAAAAGTAATCAATATTTCAAATACCTTCAAATTCGAGATTATTTGAAAAAACACATACAAGGATATCAAACTCTAACCTCAGATTTATTAGATGAAAGAATGAACACAAAGGCAGAATCAAGCAATTTAATATCATATTTATATAATATAATGTTAAATATAGAAACACCAACGACAGAGGCAATTAGAAGGGACTGGGAACAAGAATTATTGATAAAAATTCAAAAAGACAGATGGGAAAAAAACTATTATATGTACATAAATGTTCGATTAATGTAAGGCATAACTTAATTCAATTTAAAATTTTACATATTACTCAAAAACTAGACTGAATAAAATATTTCCAAACGTTTCCCCCATTTGAGACAAATGTCTAACTCAAAATGCCACTATAGCACATTCCTTTGTCTCCTGTACAAAACTTCATAAATTTGGGAATGAAATTAAACATAGACATAGAACATAGAAATTAGGTGCAGGAGCAGGCCATTCGGCCCTTTGAGCCTGCACCGCCATTCAATATGATCATGGCTGATCATCCAACTCAGTATCCTGTACCTGCCTCCTCTCCATACCCTCTGATCCCTTCAGCCACAAGGGACACATCCAACTCCCTCTTAAATATGGCCAACGAACTGGCCTCAACTACCTTCTGTGGCAGAGAATTCCACAGATTCACCACTATCTGTGTGAAAAACGATTTTCTCATCTCGGTCCTAAAAGACTTCCCCCTTATCCTTAAACTGTGACCCCTTGTCCTGGACTTCCCCAACATCTTTGGAACAAAAATCTTTGGAACTTTTACAAAATTATTTAATATAAAATTGAACCTCAATACCGAACTGATTATCTTCGGATCAATGGAAGAGGGACGTAAGCTAACTACGTTCCAAGAATCTCTCTTTAATTATGGTTTAATAACAGCAAAAAAACATACTTAAATTTGGTAAAACGCATCCACGGCAACGTTTAAAATGTGCATTTCAAATATGTCGGAAATGTTACATCTTGAAGAAATGAGCTTCCTCCTATTAGGCAAAGCAGACCAATTCTTAAAGATTTGGTCTCCTTTTATCGACTTCTTGCAAGCATATGTGCAACATAACCTTAGAAATTAAATGGTTCAGAACCGAGTGACGGGTGGGTAAAGATATTAAATAGGTATATCTCTCCTAATTTATTTTCCTTCTTTCTTTTTTTTAAATCTCTTTAGCTTCATCTTTCTTCTTTCTCTGTCTCTCGCTATTTGTTTCTACTCTCTTGTCTATCTATCTCTTTTTAGGGCTCTTCTTATTATATCATGAAATAGCACCATCACCATTGCCAACGACACTATTTTCTTCTTTCTATCACTATTCTTTTATTATTAAATTTAAAATAAGAAGTTGTACAAGAACTGTAATATGTCTGTATGCATCAGGTACTTAGGTACCACATTACTGCTAACAAAGTAAATACATAAATAAATACATAAAATAAAGACAGGGGACGAGTTGTGAGCCTGCCTTGTTGAGACACCCAAGGATTTGTCGGGTTGAGAAAAAAGGGGCGGTGTTGCTTGGTTGAGATACCCAGGGATCTGTCGAGTTGAGATATCAAGGTCTCTCACTCTCTCTCAATGATTAAGAAGTCTGCCAAGTTGAGAAACTGGGGTCTCGATTAGGGAGTCTGCCTGGTTGAGAGACTTGAGATGGTGTTTAAAAAAAACCAAATAATAATATTTTTATTAGAGGCATGTACATATCAAAGTCCAGACCACTAAAAACTTTGTTAAACGATTACATATTAAGTTTCCAGGATTCCAGGGACCCGGCTACCAATGTAGCTGGGATCCTCATTTATTGGTTACATGTTAACATTGCCTCTAATTATTTATTTATGTTTATAGATAGAAAAAATAAAGAGAAAACTATTCATCTAGTCCTGGATTCAAATTTCAGTCAGGCTTCCTAGCAGGCTCAATCTACCCCTTCAAATAATCTATAAATGGAGACCATATTCTAGTAAATACTTCTGGTTTGTCAATTAAGACAAATCTATTTTTTTCCAAATGTATTGTCTCCTACATCTCCATAATCCACCAATTGATTGTGGGGGTTGCTCGTTTTTTTCAAAATGTTAATATTAATTTTTTCCCAGTTATTATACTATAATCAAGGAATTTTCTTTGGTTTGTTGTAAGTTTTAGGTATTGTTCTGATATGCCCTATATTATTAATTTAGGATCGGGCTCTAGTTGAGTGTCAACAACTGTGGAAATAATTTTTTAAATATCCATCCAGAAGTTTTTAATTTTTATGCAATTTACAAAAGTATGGGTTAAATTAGCCGCAGAGTATTGACATTTATCACGGATAGGAGAGATATTAGGAAAGATTCTGTTTAATTTTGTTTTAGAATAATGCAATCTATGTAGTACTTTAAATTGTATAAAATGTCTGGCATTTAACAAACATTGATCAATGATCTGGCATTTAACGAACATTTAACGAACATTTAACGAACGTTGTAGACTTTCACCCCAAATATCTTTCGTTATGGGTTGAGCTAATTCGTTTTCCCATGCTTGTCTATATAATTCTGTCGACGGAATCTCACTATCTAAAAGAGTATTCTAAATGTAAAATATTAATTTGACTATATTGGGGTGTTTATTCAAACATTCATCTAGAATCTCTGGCTCTCTAGGTCTGTATACTTGTGTGCGTGATTTCACATAACCTTTAAGTTGTAAATATCTAAAACAATTATTTAAATGTAATCAGTAATTCTGTTGTAACTCCTGAAACGAGAGGAAAGTACCTTTTCTATAAAGATGTCCCATCTTTTTAATTCCATAATTTTTCCATTGTACATAACCTTTATCCAACACTGAAGGTTTAAATGAAGGACTATTTGCAATGGGGACAGAGGGTGATAAATTATCCAACGTTAATGTCTTTTATCGTTGTTTCCAAAGTCGAATAGCACTATGTATTATTGGATTTTCACTATACAGGGCTCGAAATTAGCGGTTGCCCGGGTGCCAATGACCACGCAAAGTGCCGCCGAGCAACCTAAACACCGACTCATTTTGCTCGGCTTGGCAAGCAAATACTGGTTAATACCGATAGACACAAAAAACTAGAGTAACTCCGCAGGTCAGGCAGCATCTCTGGAAAATACACTAACGCCTGTGGTGATGAAGTGCTTCGAGAGGTTGATCATGGTGCAAATCAACTCCTACCTTGACAAAAATCTGGACCCACTGCAGTTCGCTTACCGCCACAACAGATCAATGGTGGACGCGATCTCGCTGGCCCTCCACTCCGCTCTGGACCACTTGGACAACAAAAACTCATATGTCAGGCTGTTATTCATTGAATACAGCTCGGCATTTAACACAATCATCCCCTCCAAGCTGGTTACCAAACTCGCAGGACTGGGTCTCTGCGCATCCTTCTGCAATTGGATCCTCGACTTCCTCATTCACAGACCACAGTCTGTTCGTATTGGTGGAAATGTGTCAGTCTCGATAACAATCAGCACGGGAGCACCTCAAGGCTGCGTGCGCAGCCCCCTGCTGTACTCACTCTATATTCATGACTACGTAGCCGGACACAGTGCGAACTCCATCATCAAGTTCGCTGACGACACCACTGTAGTGGGACGTATCACTGATGGGGATGAGTCGGAGTACAGAAGAGAGATCGAGCGACTGTCCATATGGTGCCAGCACAATAACCTGGCCCTCAACACCAGCAAAACCAAGGAACTGATTATGGACTTTGGAAGGAGTAGGATGGGGACCCACAGTCCTGTTTATATCAATGGGTCGATGGTTGAAAGGGTCAAGAGCTTCAAATTCCTGGGCGTGCACATCTCTGAAGATCTTTCCTGGTCCGAGAACACAGATGCAATTATTAAGAAAGCTCATCAGTGCCTCTACTTCCTGAGAAGATTACGGAGAGTCGGTCTGTCAAGGAGGACTCTCTCTAATTTCTACAGGTTCACAATAGAGAGCTTGCTGACTGGTTGCATCGTGGCTTGGTTCGGCAACTTGAGTGCCCTGGAGAGGAAAAGACTACAAAATGTAGTCTACACTGCCCAGTCCATCATCGGCTCTGACCTTCCTTCCATCGAGGGGATCTACCACAGTCGCTGCCTCAAAGAGGCTGGCAGCATCATCAAGGACCCACACCACCCTGGCCACACTCATCTCCCTGCTAACTTTGGGTAGAAGGTACAGGAGCCTGAGAACTGCAACAACCCGGTTCAGGAATAGCTACTTCCCCACAGCCATCAGGCTATTAAACCTGGCTCAGACAAAACTCTGAACATTAATACCCTTCCATCTGTTATTTGCACTTTATTAATTAATTAATTAATGTGTGTATTTAAGTATATAACTGTAGTCAATGCCTACTATGTTCTGTGGTGCTATGCAAAGAAAGAATTTCATTGTCCTGTCAGGGACACATGACAATCAACTCTTTTGACTTGACATGACTTTGAATAGGAGCGTGACGTCTTGTGTCGATGGCGGCGGCTGTATTCCTCTAGTATCTTTGATTGCGGGGCAAAGATACTAGGTGCGTGATGACGAAGGGTCGGAGCGAATGACGGGTCTCGAACAGCGGCAACAGCGGCCGCGACGGCCTCCTCCTCCCGCACCGCGCCCGGCGGAAGGAGGCCTTCCTCTCCCTCCCTCCCGCCCTCCTCCCAGCCTCAGCGTGCGAGAGGGGTTGTTTTGAAAGGGCAGTTGGTGGATTTGCAGCAATATCTTTAGATTTGCAAGCAGCGGCCACTATCGCCCTGATAACGGCCGCTGCACGCAAATCCATTAACAGCGCTTTCAAAACAATCTCTCTCGCACGCCGAGGCCGGGAGGAGGGAGGGGGAGAGAGAGAGAGAGGGAGGGAGGGAAGGAAGGTGGGGAAGCCTCCTTCCCCCGACTGAAGCAGCTACACTTTGACCTGCACCGCTCAGCCCCGCACCTTGCTGTGGGCTGGCGGAGGAGGGGAGGTGGTGACGACGAGTTCCCAACCGCCTCCCTCTTTGGCGGCGGCACTTTGGTGTTGGACAGGGACGGCCAAGGCAGCGGGGCGATGTTGTCCGAGGAGTGCTGACGCTCCTTCCTCCCCACCTCCTCTGCCCCTTCCCCCCCCCTCTCTCTCTTTCGTATGCCCCCCTCCACCCCTCTTATCCAGGGACCCCTCCTCTCCATCCCGCACTGATCCCCATTCCCTCTATTCAGTACTCACTGACATCCCCTGTGCTCCACTCCCCACCTACCCACCTCGCATTGATTCTCCTACCACCCCCCCATCCATCCTACACTGGTCACCCAATTCATCCTGTACTGACCCCCCTTCCCATCCATCCTGCACTTCTCCCCCCCCCCCGTTCATACTGCACTGATCCTACCATTCATCCTGTACTGATCCACCTTCCATTTACCCTGCACCAAACCCCCCATCTATCCTGTAGTGATCTTACCATTCATCTTTTACTGATATTCCATTCATCCTGTACTGATCCTCTCATGCATCCTGTACTGATCCCCTCATGCATCCTGTACTGATCCCCTCATTCATCCCGTACTGATCCCCCATTCATTCTATACTGGTCCCCTCATTCATCCTGTAGTGATCCTCCATTCATCCTGCAGACCCTCCGATCCACACTGTCCTGACCCCCCCCCCATCCATCCTGTACTGATCCCCCCATTCAAGAAGAATGGGTCGGAAGTCTGAAGAAGGGTCTCGACCCGAAACTTTGCCTATTTCCTTAGCTCCATAGATGCTGCCCCACCCGCTGAATTTCTCCAGTATTTTTGTCTACCCCCATTCATCCTGTATTGAACCCCCCATTCATCCCGTATTGATCCCCCCCATCCATCCCGTACTAATCCCCCATTCAACATCAGTGACATCCCCCGTGCTCTCCCCTCACAATTTTACATACTCCAACCAACACGTACTTATACACCTGCCTCAATCCATCCATTCTGCACTGATTGCCTTCTCAACCCCCCCCCCCCATCTACCCACAGATTCACACACCCCCTGACCCTATTGTGATTCATGGTCTTCAGAGCGAACATTGACTATGTTTCATAACGGAATGCAATCAAATGTGTTTTAATTCCCAATGTTATTATTTGTTTTGACACCTTTAAACATATTACCAAAAGAACATTTGCTGCAGTTTGGCCATCTCTTGTCAGTTAGTGTAATATTTAACCCGTCAGATAGGTATAGTCGGTTTTAACAGCTATTATCATAAAATGCCTTTAGAAATTTCCTTGCAACCTGTATATTTTGTTATGGATAAATTATGTGGGAAGCCAGAGTGTTTCTGTGCCAATAGCAATAACGACCCATGCTATGGCCATGTCATGGTAATTTTCGGTCCTTCACGCTTGCGTCAATCTGTAGTGTGCATGGTCCAGGATTTGTTGACACAGATTGATCATTTGCTGAATAATCCAACCACATTTTTGTTTGGAAGTCGAAAGAACTAATAGAAATTGTATTAATTGCAATGTGTAAAAAGAGTTGAGGCATTGTATTATAATTTTGCTGCATGTCATTGTAGTATATATCATGTCTTGATTGGTGAATAGGCAACGTTTGTTCAGACTATGGGTTTTGCCTGAGTTATTTGTCTACCTTCGATTTTCCAGCATCTGCAGTTCCTTCTTGAATATAATATGTGAATGCTTCATTGAGCATAATTCTGACTGGTAACTACGCACTTTGTCCAAGCACATTATCGCACGCGTCATGCAAACCATCTTAAATGACCACCTAAACTGTCATTTGGCAACATAAAAAGCTGTCAAGGTTGCCCGGCTGGCAACAGGGGAAAAAAGTTAAGCGAGAGCCCTGCTATAGATTTTTTAATTACATTTTGTGGGAGCTAACAGAATCGGACCAATTTCAAAAGGCAGACAATCATCCTTTTCCATCTTTAACGTCTGGTTGTTGATCCATATCTTCCAACCAAAAATTCATATTTTTGACATTGACTGCCCAGAAATAAAATAAGAAATTTGGTAAGACTAATCCTCCATTCGTCTTGGGTTTGCATAAGTGTTTTTGCTTATTCTGTGATTCTTATAATCCCAAATAAAACTTGTCACAATATAGTCAACTTTTTTAGATAACATTTTTTGGGAGATATATCGGAATTGATTGAAAAAGGTATAGTAATTGCGGAAGGAAAATCATTTTTATGGCATTAATTCTACCGAGCATTGAAATGAGAAGTGTTTTTCAATATTGAATATTCTTATGCAATTTATTAAGTAAAGGCGTGAAATTTGATTTAAATAAAGAAGTATATTTCTTGGTCACGTAAATTCCTATGTATTTACATTTTTCATTGACTATTTTCAAAGGTGATTGTTGCAATATGTATAACTTAGATTTCGTTAATGGCATAATCTCACTTTTATTCCAATTAATTCTATATCCCGAAAATAAACCAAATTGAGTTATAAGATTTAACAAGTTTGGAATGCTGATTTCTGGGTTTGTAATATATAGTAATACATCATCTGCATAGAGAGATTTTATTGACTGTATTTTTAGTATTATACCCATATATTTCTGGATCTGCTCTAACACTTTCTGCTAAAGGTTCGATAACAAGGGCGAACAATAGCGGAGATAACGGGCATCCTTGTCTACAACCTTTAGATAGGTCACATTTTGTGGATAACATTTGATTTGTCATTATTCTAGCTGTTGAGTTAGTATTAAAAGCTTAACCCATGTGCAAAACTTCTACCCAGTTCAATTTTTTCTATCACCGAAAATAAATACGGCCATTCCACTTGATCGAATGCTTTCTCAGCATCTAACGAGATGACTGCTAGGTCTACATTAGCTATTCTATTTGAGTATATAATATTAAATAATCGTCTCAGATTATAATATGAATAACGTTTTGGAATAAAGCCTGTTTGATCGGGGTGTATTAATTTATGAATCACTAAACTAAATCTATGGGCTAGAATTTTGGTTAATATTTTCTGATCGGTGTTTAAGAGAGCAATTGCTCTATATGAACCTGGGTCTTCAGGGTCCTATCTGTTTTGGGTATAAGTATTATTGTTGATTCATTTAAAGTTTCTGGTAGTTTCTGTTGCACGAATGCTTGAGTATTTAATGTCTAGACGTGGGGAGGTCAGATCATGAATTTTTTAAGAAAATGTTTGATACTATTGAGAGAATCTATAATTAATATCCTTGGGTAATGTTAGTATTTCTCCCGTATCTGATTTGATTTTATATATTGTTTTTTCCCCTTCCTGTTTCCGGAGTTGGTGTGTAATAATTTTTGTGGTTTATCACCGAACTCAAAGTGTAACTGTTTAGTATTTTGATAAAGTTTTATGATTTGATCTGAATATGTTTGGTTTAACTTATATTTGAGTGCAGCAATTTGATTATGTATTATCGTAGAAGGCGCAATTGCATTTTCCATATCTAATTGCCTTATTTCCATTTCCAATACCTGTTGTTTGCCGCGATTCTCTTTATTACGAAAGGCTTGCGCGGAGATTAACGCGGAGATTGAATAGGTTTTATGTAACGGTGAGTAGAATGTGTATTCCCTTCCAGATCGGTTTTCAATTCTCCAAACATCTTTGATATTAGTAGTATTAATGTATGAGTTTAATAATTCGCTTGTCTTGGATTTTGCTTTTCTTTGTCTTGATGATCTATCTAGATAAAAATCTAGTGTACAATTTAAATCTCCACCAATTATCAAATTATGTTGTGTGAGTTCCGGGATAATACTCTTTGTTTTTTAAGAATATACTTAATACTATATTCTTAAAAAACAAAGAGTTATCAAAATTTGGTCCATAGACATTGAGAAGAATCACTTTTTTTTGATATAATTCACCCACTGGTATAATATATCTACCATTAATGTCCGCAATAGTTGATGTGTGTTTAAAAGGTATACCTTTACGGATTAACATTGTGACACTCTGGCCTTATGGGAGAATGAAGAATGATATGTTTCAGCAACCCATTTTGCTTTCAATCTATGTTGTGTATCGTTTTTAAGGTGAGTTTCTTCAAGAAATATTATATCTGCAGTGAGTGACTTTAAGTATGCTAATACCTTACCTCTCTTGATTGATTCATTAATTCCCTTAACATTCCAGCTACAAAAAGTAATTCCTTGATCTCCGTTTTTTTCAATTAGCGTCTTGCATCTTGTGGTTAGGGTGGTCTATAAAAGAGCAGATAGCTCAGCACAGTAAACCAGACAGAACCACCCGAACACAGGACAGATAAGTTTTAAATCTAATAGATCTTCCTCCCAGACATATCTCCACAAATAATATTTATAATTCAATTCAAGTTCAAAATAGTAATTAAGTAAAAAATAAAGAAAGTAAAATAATAAAAGGTTAATAAAGTGCAAGAAAAAAAAAGAAACTACATCTAGAATTAGTGTAATTAGTGCTAGCCACACTAGCGTGGCTGGCCATCTAAGGACTTCCGTAGTCTTAGAAAAAATTATTACTAGCTCCATGCAATTTAAAAAAAAATTCAATAAAAGTAATTTACGGGTTTGAATTAGAACTATTTTGGTCCAAAATATTAGTAATCATGTAATGAGAAACTATTACTCTCTTAGCTAAGTATTAGTCAAATGTTAGTCTGATGTAAAAAAAGAAAAAACATAGCAAATTCCAATTAATAAAATACCTAAATTATACCATGTTTGCAATTCATATTTTTAACTAATTATTCCAATAATAATAATGTATTTGTAATAATTAATACTAAAATATTAAAATAAGATGTCCATAGCAAGGTTTGCTCAGCAGTCGTTATCAGTTTTCATTAGTCCTTGAGTAAAGCGAATTAAAGTTCAATTTATTCTCAGCAAGATGACGATATTATATGAATATTATTCATATAATATCGTCGATATTAATGACGATACATGAATATTATTCAGGCATCACTTGAGTCCACGATCCACTGAGCGTACGCCAGTGCTTCCTTATGATCAGTGAAATTCTGTTCTTTCTGCTTATAAGTGACTCAATCTTGCAGGGTACAGCAGTCCATATCTCAAGTTGTCTATCTTCTTAAGAATCTTTCTTGTCTCGGTAAATAACGCTCTCCTTCTGACCACCTCTGCAGGATAATTTCTAAATATGCTTATTTAGTCTCCCTCAAACAGAAGATTTCTGGTGCCAGCAATTTCTTTCATGATATCATCCAAAACATGATCGAATTGCACCTTCACTATCAGCTGCCTTGGGGGGGCGTTAGGGTTCGAGCGACGTCCGAGAACTCCGTGTGCCCGGCCTAATAAGGGCTTTTGATCTAAATTCAATACTTTTTTTAATAAGTCTGCGGGAAAGGATGGTGTTTTTTAAAGGATAAGAAGTCTGCCAAGTTGAGAAACTGGGGTCTCCATTAGCGTGTGTGCCTGCTTGAGACATGCGGGACGGTGTTTTTTTTTTAAGAATTGAGAAATGTGCTCTCTCTCTCTCTCTCTCTCTCTCTCTCTCTCTCTCTCTCTCTCTCTCTCTCTCTCTCTCTCTCTCTCTCTCTCTCTCTCTCTCTCTCTCTCTCTATATATATATATATATACCTTTTGGGAATACTCTGGATAACAGTGAAGGAGGAACCCCCGTCCAACATATGTGTTATTTGAATTCTAAGTATAATAAGAAATTTAGAATATTAAGTTACAAGCTGATGAAACGGTTATGAAATGAGAAAAGGTGGAGGGATCACTTTTCCTGACAAAGCAAAATAAAGGGAAATTGGCGGGGAAATTTGGACAGAATTAAGCATTTCCTGACTAAAGGCAGATGAAGAAGAGGAAGCGTGTAAGGACTGAGGCAGAAGAAGAAGAGAAACAGTGTTAAATTCAACATTGAGAGTTAAAACAAACCTGCCTTCAAGATTTGAATAACATTTGGCACAGAGCAACAGAACTGCAGGCAACCTTGCTTTGCCGAGTACAGAATAAGAATGTGGGTCTTTGTGGAATTTGAAGACCTTATTGGGTGTGGCCAGACTTTGAAAAAGGGGAGTCTGATTGGTCGTCACCTCAGTGGGTGTGGCCAGACCTTGAGTGACGGGACCAATCACGATCTGGATCATGTCCAATCACAGCGTCCAGGATCCTGACTGACAAGGAATTGGACCATCCCACCCTGCTGCTTATCATTGTGAAGATTTATGGTAGAAGAAAAAATGCTGTAACGAGTTTTATTTCCAACTTAATTTTCTCATTTCAACAAGAAGGCTTTCGCTATTTAAAAACTTTATAACCACAATTGAGACCTCAGTCCTCCCAGAGCAATGCCTGAGCTAATAAAACACAGTGGCTTGTAAAATCTTTCTTGTATTTTGTTTGTAACCAAAATTCTGGTGAGCAAAAAAGGTTTTGTCAGAAAAAGGGAAAGTAGATTACAAAGAGATGTCTTTGAAATAAATATAGTATGAATTGCTTTTATACATTATTTTGTGTGTGTGTCCCTTTAAGAAACTAAAATGCATTGGGTCTCTTGCTATAAATAGGTTGTTTTTAATTCTTGTCGCTACGATAAAAACGAATCAGGTTTGAAGTCTTTGATACCTGTGTTACACTTTGAGTTATGTGGAATGTGTGGTTTTGGATCATGACAAGAGAAAAATGTGCAAATGTGTTATTTGTTATAAATGTTTAAAGAGCTTTGTGTTTGAAAAAATAGTTGTGTATGTCCCTTTAAGAAATGGCAATTGTTTGGGGGCTTTAACATCGATCACCTCGAAGCAGCAGTTTGACTGTTTTTACAGCATTTTATTTCCACTGATAAGGATTCCACTGAGGATTCCGATGGGCACACTCAGATTCTTCAGATTTAGAGTATTGAAATCAAATACTTTCCTTGCATTGTAACTTTTGTGGTTCTAAATACTGAGTTTTGTGTAGGTCTATTGTGAAATTTATTTGATTGTGAAATTTATTTGAGTGTGGAATTTATTTCATTGTGGAATTTATTTTGATGTGCAAATTTTGTGTTGTGAGAAATTAATTGTTTTGTGTGAATTTTTTGGCCAAAATATATCAAAAGCAATAAAAGAGCTAATTGCTATTACATTGCTTGCTGAGATACTTCACAAGATCATGTGGCTTGTATTTCTCTCAGACAGGCTTTCTCCAGTGGAAAAGATAAGAAGGGATAGAGAGATAGGACTTTTTGCCTTCCATCACAGTAAGGAGGTGTTTGCAGATTCACCGTGCTGGATGTTTGTGTGGAACTGTGTGTTTTATTTTTGCTGTTATGACTGCAGGGAATGAATTTTTTTTCAAACTTTTGGTTGTTTGAATGACAATAAAAGGAATTCAGCAGAGATTTTATATGACCATCCACTAGGGCAACATGGAACCAGAATACTCCGAAGGCTGTTTACTTTCATCACATGACAATGGAAATGACTAATTATATTTTATCATTAACCAGGGCATTGAAGGATGTACAATAAAACCACTACGTCTAAAATTGAACCTGGTACTTGTGTAATAATCAGGAATTGGATGAGGAAGAGACTGGACATTCAGTGGGAAAGGCATTACCAGATCCTTCTAACAACCCCTACCACAGAAAAGGTGGAGGGGAGAAATGCGTGGGTTCACTTTCGCCATTGTAAGATTGTCAGTATGGTGCCTAAAAGATAAAACGTTAACTTCTTTCTTTTAAGAAATCCCTTTCTAGGATAGATTGCGATGGACATGTTGTTATTGTTCGCCTATCTTGGGACATTGATAGCCATCAGATCTGCGAGAAACCGAGTATGCCGATGTAATGCAATGTGATGGCGATGGTGGCATTGGCAGATTTGCAGGTGACGCTGGGCTGGGTGACTCCGTGCTGTGGGAAGGATGCCATGAACTGAGGGTGACCACAGGCTATGTACCCACTGGTAGTGCGACTCGAGTGTGAAAGTTTCACCTACAGGCCCTCAGTGATTAACTAATTATGTATACACAGCAATTAACCCACGCCTTGCCAGGTCTGCATTCTAAGGTACGAGAAGCGCAGAGACCATTACCAGTTGAATACAGGGACGAGTTCATACTGTCAGATTACATACTGATAAGGCATTGGGACGGCAGGAATTGAAACTGTGTTGAACAGAACTGTACCAAGTGGTATCAACAACATCAACCGCCAAGAAGATTGAAGGTCACCGCGCTGGATTCATCTGAGTGACTGTAAATGGTTCGGAGAACCAAGAAGGACAATGGGGCAATTGACCCTACTTTTGGGTCAATTGTAAAAGATGCATTGTAATGTATATTGTAATGCATCTGCCCAAGTCACCCTGCATTCTCATAGCATCCTCCTCACAGTTCACACAGCCACCCAGCTTTCTGTCATCTGCTAATGTTACTTTGAATCATTTCATCTAAATCATTGATGTATATTGTAAAATAGCTGCGGTCCCTGTAACAAGCCTTGCAGTTCCCCATTAGTCACTGCCTGCCAACCAATTTTCTATCCATGTCAGCACTCTACCATGTGTCCTAATTTTGCCCACTAATCTCCTATGTGGGACCTCATCAAATGCTTTCTGAAAGTCCAGGTACACTACATCCACTGGCTCTCCTTTGTCCATGTTCCCTGTTACATCCCTCAAAATTTCCAGAAGATTAGTCAAGCATGATTTCCCCTTCGTAAATCTATGCTGACTCGGAACAATCCTGTTACTGTCCTCTCAAATTGTAGATTAAAACTTACCATATTATGGTCACTACCTCCCAATGGCTCCTTAACCTCAAATTCCCTTATCAAATCCGGTTCGTTGCACACACTAAATCCAGAATTGCCTTCTCCCTGGTAGGCTCCAATACAAGCTGCTCTAAGAATTGTAGCAAACTTCCTTTCTTGGGGTCCAGCACCAACCTGATTACCCCAGTCTACCTGCATGTTGAAATCTTGCATAACAACCTTAGCATTACCTTTACGACATGCCAATTTTAACTCTTGATTCAACTTGCACCCTATATCCAGGCTACTGTTTGGGGACCTGTAGGTAAGACCCATTAGGGTCTTTTTACCCTTACAATTCCTTTGTTCTATCCATACTGACTCCACATCTCCTTTTTCAATGTCACCCCTTCCAAGGGACTGAATTCCATTCCTCACCAACAGAGCTACCCCACCCCCTCTGCCCACCTGTCTATCTTTGTGACAGGAGGTATATCCTTGAATATTCAGTTCCCAGCCCTGGCCCTCTTGCAGCCATATCTCTGTAATTCCCACAATTTCATACTTGCCAATTTCTAACTGAGCCTCAAACTCATCCACTTTATTTCTTGTACTTCACCCATTCATATATAATACTTTGACTTCGGTATCACCTCCCCTCTCGCACCGCTCACAATTGGCAATGACCTTGCTCTCTTATCCCTTCTCAAACCTTCCTTCCCATTAATTTCCGGTACTCACCTCCCCTTTAATTCCATCTTTATACTCCCAATTTGTTAATCCCTCCCCCCACTATTTAATTAAACCCACACATGTAGCCCTAGCAAACCTGCCTGCCAGAACGTCGGTCCCCCTCCAGTTAAGGTATAACCCGTCCCTTTGGTATAGGTCACTCCTACCCCAGAAGAGATCCCAGTGGTCTATAAATCTAAATCCTTGCTCCCTGCACCAGGCCCGCAGCCATACATTCAGATCCCCTATCTCCCTGTTCCTGTCCTCACTAGCACGAGGAACGGGAAGCAATCCAGAGATAACCACCCTAGAAGTCCTGCTTTTCAGTCTTCTTCCTAACTCTCTGAACTCACGTTGCAGAACCTCCTTCCCCTACTTCCCTATGTCATTTGTGCCTACGTGCACCAGGGAGCCAACAGACCATCCTTGAGTCTCGCCTGCTGCCACAGAATCACCAGTCCGCACCTCGGACAATGTAGTCACTGACCACTATGGCTCTGACCGACGTCGGTCTCACCGGTCGAGTCTCTTCTCTGCGATTGGAGCCACCGACCTGTCCGCCGCTCGGACTGAAAGCGTCGTCACTCCCTATAGCTCCCAAGAGCGCGTACCTGTTTTCATTAGGTGCAGCTGCCTGGGTCTCCTGCACTCCACGGTTACTCCACTTTCTCTCAGTCATACCCATTCATTCTTCCTGTATCCTTGGCGTGACAACCTCACTGTAGGTCCTGTCCAGGAAACTCTCGTTATCCCAGATGGCCAGTCATCAAGCTGCTTCTCCATTGCCCCAACACGGTCCTTCAGGAGCTGAACCTGGACACACTTACCACAGTTATTGCAGCCAGAGGCTCCATCGGTGTCCCTGGCCTCACAGATCCTGCAAGCATCACACGGACACATCATACCCGTCATGTGTTCACCGCATCCCGTCCTCTCCAGCTTTTTGCGTAGTCTCCTCTCCTCGTCAAAGACTCGCACTTTTCACACAAGACTCTCGAGCCAAAGACTCGCACTTTTCTCACAAGGCACTCCAAAGACTTGCACTTTTCTCACAAGACACTCAAGCCAAAGACTCGCACTTTTCTCACAAGGCACTTCCCTCGACAAGGCACTCCCCGATGCCGATAAAGAATAGGCCATTTAGAACGGAGATGAGGAAAAACCTTTTTATCCAGAGCATTGTGAATGTGGGGAATTCTCTGCCTCAGAAGGCAGTGGAAGCCAATTCTCTGGATGCTTTCAAGAGAGTTAGATAGAGTTCTTAAAGATAGCGGAGTCAGGGCATATGGTGAGAAGGCAGGAACCGGGTACTGAATGTGGATGATCAGCCATGATCACAGTGAATGGTGGTGCTGGCTCGAAGAGCTGAATGGCCTACTCCTGCACCTATTGTCTATTGAGATAACTGAAACACCAGCTATATTAAGAAGTGATAGTATGAAAGTATGAGAGAAGTTGGCTGAATTGAAATAGTTAATTTTAGGATGGGATGGGATGCATTGGAAGCACAGGAGGAAATCCCAGTAATGACATTAACGTCCAGTAATCTTCGTATATGGGTACAGTGCTAGAGAATTAAGAGTGGCAAAGAGATAAGCCCATGAACTACAGGCCAATCTGTTTTACCTCCACAATGGGAAAGCTTTTAGAAACATTGATCCAGGTCAGGATTAATCGTCAACCTTAAGTAAACAAATTAAGTAAACTTAGCAAAGGTAGACACAAAATGCTGGAGTAGGTCAGTGGGACAGGCAGCATCCGTGGAGAGAAGGAATTGGTGACGTTTCAGGCCGAGACACTTCAGAACAGACAAAGAGTTAAGGGGCGTCTAAATGCAGCAACCTTTCAGCGATTGTCTTCGACCTTCAAGCTCAAGGGCACTCGCCTGATATACCTCGAGCTGGACCACCGTCAGCGATAAAACCCCGAGCTGGATTGGCCGACTGCACACACACACACACACACACACACACACACACACACACACACACACACACACACACACACACACACACACACACACAGCACACACACACACACACACACACACACACACACACACACACACACACACACACACACACACACAAACGCAAAGGCAGGGGCCAGGGAAAGCAGGGGAGCGTTGTCTGAAATTCACACCCGCGATGAACAGAAAGGTAAAAGACAGCTGCACAGTGTACAGTGTCCTTTAGAGAGCGCGGGGGGGGGGGTGGGGGGGGGGGGGGGGGGGGGGGGGGAAGGAGTCGAGACACTTTTAAGAAGACAGACAACTTCTAATAAAGTTTTGCGGGCATTTAACCTATCGGTCGGTTTTCCTTGGTCCTGAAAACTCCAATGAGTCCATTAAAATGCCCGATCAGTGAAGGAGATTGCGTACAGCTGCCCTCGACTGCCTGTAACTACATAGCGACCCCACTCTACTGCACTACGTTGAAAAGAACCATGCCGACCAATATTTACTCGCGGACATTTTTTCGACATGCAGTTCCAGTGACATCATAGGACATCCTAGGACCATGTGTCGACCATGCTGCGAGTTTGAATCGAGCGCAAACTCTTCTAAACTCGCAGATTAGGTCACTGCAGTGGGACAGCCCCTTTATGATGAATAGATGGTGCTTAGTCTGGAGGATGGTGGTTAATAATTGCATTCACAGGGATTTTGACGTATATCAATGACCTAGATGAGCGGCAACAAACTCCAATTTCTACAGTTGCAAATGACACTTGGTGGTATTGTGAATTGTGAAGATGATAGTTATGATTTTCGACAGGATATAAACACATTTGTTGAAAGTGAGACATGGGAAATGAACAATGCAGAAAAATGTGAGATGATTGGTATGAAGAACTCACAAAAGCAATAAAAGGATGCTGTATCAAAGGAGAGGGACATTCGGGTATGTGTGCACAAATTGCGCAAAGTGATAGATCTAATTGAGAGTAGTTAAAATAGACGTACACAATTCTGGATTTTGTCAAAGAGAGGAGGAATAGAGGGAGAGCAGGGGGTGGGAGTGGGGGAGGTAGGGAGAGGGAAATAGAGGAAGAGGAGGGCAGTGGGGGATGTGAGGAGGGATAGTGGAGGGGATAGGGGAGGTGAGGAATGGGGGATAGAGGGATAGGAGGGGGGTAGGGAGGGGAGAGTGGAGGGAGGGAGGGAGTGACTGAGGATAGGGGAAAGGAGAGGGAGGGAGAGGCGAGGGAGGGATTGGGGAGGAGAGGAGGAGGGGAAAGAATAGGGTGAAGAGGAGGGGAGGGATTACTGGCGATGAGGGGAAATGAGCCATGCCTGAACAGTTGGGGGCTATTCGTGAGTGGTGCAATATTGCGTTGGGGGGAAGGGTTGCATTGGGGGAACGGGTGAGCGGTGGAATATTGCATTTGGGAGCCGGTTGTGTTGGGGGATCAGGCCTCCCTTGTGACAGGGACCCAACAGCTCCCATGTAGTCTAGTCAGTAAATAAAATCCAACCAAAGTAGAGTTTACATGTTTTTTATACACACACGATATTCCATCTGCCACATTTATGCCATTTAACTTGGATTGTCTATATTCACTTGAAGCTTTTCTGCACCATCCTCAAAACACATGCTGACACCAATCTCTCTTGCTGTTTCCCTGCTCCCCTCCCTACTCATTGTTTTCCTTTACATCCGTGACAGCACATAAGGCATATCACTAGCCATGACCAAGGAGCTGTTGAGAGCTCAGAAAACAGCTGCTCTTTGTGAGTAAACTAGTCATGTTTTAATGCTTCTAAAAAGAAAGTAAACCACAATAACAATGTCTTAAAGCAGTGAGAATGCTCCAATCCCACAATGCTTATGGCAATCCCAATTGGCATTGGCGAAAGTATAACATTCATTTTTGCCCAACTAATATGGGTGAAATCCACATTCTACTTGAACAAAAATATAAGAAATATGAATATAAGAGTATAGAAGTTGTATGTAGAGTTTCCAGGTTGTATGAGTCCAAGAAAGATTTAAATGTATTGGTAGCAATTCACAGAATGTTTAGCAGACCAATGCCTGGAATAAGTGGGTTGTCAGATGAGGAAAGATTGAATAGGCTAGAAGTTTGCAGGAATAAGAGGGGGAATTGAATGAAGCATCCGATCGTGAGGTGTTTACATAGCATGAATATGAAGAGGACCTTTCTCATAGGAAAAGTTAAAATTAGGAGTGATTGTTTAAGGTGTGATGGTGAAATTTCTTCTTTCAGAGGGTCATGAGTCTTTGGAACTCTTCCACAAAAAGTGGTAGAAGCACAGAAAGTATTTTAACGTGGACATAGATAACTTTAATAAGTAGATGGGTGAAAGGAATGCATAACTAAAAGTCTCATCTTGACCACTTCCTGTCTGCGCTGTATATTGATTTTAGAAAAAACGTTACCATATATCGCTATGATTTTTACTCACAGTCCTCCTCCGCTGACGCAGCCCCGAGGATTTTTCCGATCGATGAAAAATAAAAAAGTTATGAGTGTTTAAAAAATCTTGAGATCACTTGATTGGTCCTCTCGCCTGTCAATCACCACGATTAAGGTAACACCCCTTCCGGGGGGCAGGACTATAAAACCCCAGATGCCTGCACGTGAGTCAGTCACTCTGGAAGATCGCGAGGGAGAGTCCACAACTGTTATTCTAAGCTGTGAATCAACTGAACTGTGAGTCTACAATGTACTTGCAATAAATGATTTGTTAGTCCTTGATGACAATGTAATGTTGTTTTGCAATTTGGTGGTCTGCACTCTGCCTGAAATGCTATGAAACTGGATTTGGCAGGCCTGCACTCTGTCTGAGATGCCATGAAACTGGATTTAGTGGCCTGCACTCTGCCTGAAATGCTATGAAACTGGATTTGGCAGGCCTGCACTCTGTCTGAAATGCCATGAAACTGGATTTAGTGGCCTGCACTCTGCCTGAAATGGCATTGAACTGAATTTGGTGGCCTGCACACTGCCTGAAATGCCATGGAACTGAATTTGGTGGCTTGCACTCTGCCTGAAATGCCATGGAATTGAATTTGGTGACCTTCAATCTGCCTGAGGTGCCATGAAACTGAATTTGGTGGCCTGCACTCTGCATGAAATGCCATGGACCTGAACTTGGTGGCCTACACTCTGCCTGAAATGCCATAAAATTGAATTTCAAGTATAGCCGTGAGTGAACCACCAGCCCTGAGTGACTGATCTGCCAGCCCACCATCCCTAAGTGACTAAGGTGCCAGTCCACCAGCCTTGCGTGACTGAGCTGCCAGCCCACCAGCCCTGAGTTACTGAGCTGCCAGCCCACCAGCCCTGAGTGACTGAGCTGCCAGCCCACCAGCCTTGTGTGACTGAGCTGCCAGCCCACCAGCCCTGAGTGACTAAGCTGCCAGCCCACCAGCCCCGAGTGACTGAGCTGTCAGTCCACCAGGCCTGAGTGACTGAGCTGCCAGGCTACCAGGCCTGAGTGACTGAGCTGCCAGCCCAAGAATTCATTTGGCCCACAATCACCATGCTAACCCTCTGGAAACTGGTTCCTTCGGCCCACAACCCTCATACTAGCGCTCCAGAAAGCCTCCCCCCCCCCACTGGCCACCAACATTGGAATTGGTGGAGAGGTGGAATATTGCGTTGGGGGACAAGCCCTCCCGTGTGAACATGGGACCCAGTGGGTCCCACTTAGTGCAGTACATAACTAAAACTCTGATCTTGTGCTCTTTCGGTTTGCGGGATTTTTCTGTTTGCGCAAAAACGATATGCAATAACGCAATGATTTTTCACCAGGTTACTCGCCATTCGCCTGTGCTGCGAGTGCAACAAGTTTTGTTCCGATTGGTGGTATATTGTAAAAGTTATTGAGGTTTAAAAATCTTTAAAGATTACTTCAGTCAACGTCACGCAAATTGGTCTCTTCTCCTGTCAGTCAATGTCACGGCCGGGATGGTAACGCCCCTTCCTCCCCCATCGGCGGCGGCCAGTACCGCCTCACTCACTCTTTCCCCTCCTCACAGTAACTTGTCTACTGTCTCCCCCACCACCGGCGGCGGCCGCAGGTGGGGGGGGGGGGGGGGGGGGGGTCAGTGGAGGCCTAGGTCCCATCTTTCTTTCTCCCTCATCACTCACCCCTCTTCCCCCGCCCACCCTCTGCGGTAATGGCGAACCCATCTACCCGTTCC
Organism: Okamejei kenojei; assembly: GCA_035221665.1. NCBI lineage: Eukaryota > Metazoa > Chordata > Chondrichthyes > Rajiformes > Rajidae > Okamejei > Okamejei kenojei. Next base: position 28,489,010 of record CM069136.1, read on the forward strand.
CCAGTGTCCATCTCCTCCGCCACCGCCGTTGCGGTAACTCACCCTCACGGCCTTCTAGGAGATCTTCTCCACTGCCTCATTGAAACACGTGGTGCCCACCGTGACGAAGACCAACTCCATCACTCCCCACCCCCCCCCCCCCCCGGCCCGGCGGTGACAGTGAGCAGGCAGGCAGGGCGGGGACTGGCCCAGCGGCAGAAGTGGACGGGCAGGGACGGGCCGAGCGGCAGCAGCATGCGGTCAGACAGGAAGGGGACAGGCCCAGTGGGGGCTGAGCCGGACTGGGCAGTCAGGTTACTGGGTGGCCGATCGATTTGCGCGGAGTTGGCCTGTGCAGGAGGGAACTGCAGATGCTGCTTTGACTCACACACACACTTTGTATATTTGCATGCAAGCTGTGATTGGTCAGGAAACTTAAAAACTTGGAAGCAAAAAAAGCAGGAGAACTATGCTCGTAAAGTGTTGGATAGATCATTCACATTGGTCACCAACCACAAATCCTTACTTATCATTCTTGGATCCAACTCCAGGGGAAAAGGGGAAGCACAACGGGATCTGAGGGTCCTTGTACATCAGTCTATGAAAGTAAGCATGCAGGTACAGCAGGAAGTGAAGAGAGCGAATGGCATGTTGGCCTTTATAACAAGAGGAATCAAATATAGGAGCAAAGAAATCCTTCTGCAGTTGTGCAGAGCCCTAGTAAGACCACACCTGGAGTATTGTGTGCAGTTTTGGTCCCCTAATTTGAGGAAGGACATTCTTGCTATTAAGGGAGTGCAGCATAGGTTTACAAGGTTTTCAAGGATAATTCCCGGGATGGCGGGACTGTCATATGCTGAGGGAGTGGAGCAGCTGGGCTTGTACACTCTGGAGTTTAGAAGGATGAGAGGGAATCTCATTGAAACATATAAGATTGTTAAGGGCTTAGACACGCTAGAGGCAGGAAACATGTTCCCGATATTTGGGGAGTCCAGAAACAGGGGCACCAGTTTAAGAATAAGGAGTAAGCCATTTAGAACGGAGACGAGGAAACACTTTTTCTCACAGAGAGTGGCGAGTCTGTGGAATTTTCTGCCTCAGAGGACGGTGGAGGCAGGTTCTCTGGATGCTTTCAAGAGAGAGGTAGATAGGGCTCTTAAAAATGGCGGAGTCAAACACTTCCCATTTCAATGTTCGGTAGAATTAATGCTATAAAAATGATGTTTTTGACGCAATTATTGTACTTATTCCAGTCAATCCCGACATATATTCCAAAATCTTTTTTTTTTTTAAAGTAGACTCTACTGTTACAAGTTTCATCTGGGATTATAAGAATCATGGAATAAGTAAAAAACATTTATGTAAATCAAAGATTAATGGGGGTTTAGCTCTACCAAATTTTCTGTTTTATTTTTGGGCAGTCCATATTAAAAACATGAATTTTTGGCTGGAAGAAATGGATCAACAACCAGACTGGTTAAGGATGGAAAAGGAGGACTGTTTACCTTTTGAAATCGGTTTGATTATGTTTGCACCGACAAAACTGCACAAAAACCTATAGGGAAAACCCTATAATACATAGAGGAACACGAATCTGGAAACAATTAAAAAAGGCTTTAAAATTGGATAATATACCACTCTGTCTCCCTATTGTAACCAATCCCTTATTCAAACCTTCCATGCTGAACAAAGGTTTCACACAATGGAAAAATTATGGAACATCTTTATAAGAAAGGCACTTTTCTTTTATTTCAGGAGTTACAACAGATTTATGGACTACACTCAAATATTTTTTTTTCGATATCTACAACCCAGAGATTATGTTAAATCAAACACACAAGATTATAGGAATAGGGAACCAGAAATCCTTGATGAATGTTTGAATAAGCATCCTAATACAGAAAAACTAATAACATATTTATAATATCCTTTTAGATAGCAAGGTACCATCGACGGAATCACATAAACATACATGGGGAAAATGAATTAAGACAACCCGTAACGAAAGATATTTGGGACAAAAGTTTACAATATATACATCAATGTTCGTTAAATGCCAGACAAGCTTTAATACAATTTAAAGTATTACACAGGTTACATTACTCAAAAGTTAAACTGAATAGAATCTTTCCACGTCTCTCTTATCTGCGATAAATGTCAGCATCTAGAGGCTAACTTAACACATACTTTTGCAAATTGTATAAAAATTAAAAATTTCTCGATTGAGATTTTTAGAATAACTTCTGAAGTTATTAATACTAAACTGGATCCGGACTCAAAACTAATAATACTTGGAATATCAGAATAAATTTTAATACTTACAACAAGCCAAAGAAATTTCCTAGATTACAATATAATAATTGGGAAGAAATTAATATTAAAATTTTGGAAAGGCCCTATAACCCCCACAATTAAAATGTGGATTATGGAAATGTCGGAGACCCTACACCTGGAAAGAATCAGATTTGCCTTAATGGACAAGCAAGAACATTTTGTTAGAGTATGGTCTTCTTTCATCGATTACTTAAAAGGGTAGATTGGTTCGACAGGGGAACCTAACTGAAACGGACTCAGGATCAGATGAAAAGTTATACTCTATATTCCTTGATCTTATCTCCAATGATGTATTAACGGTAAATTATTCCATTCCTTATGATTTTTTTTCTCTTTCTTTTCTCTTTTTTTTTCTCTCTGTCTCTTTCTTTTTTTATTACTCTTAATCTATTAAAAAAAACTATTAGAGGCAGAATGATTCAATTGATATTAATAATGTATGATTGATGTACACAAAATATTTCTACCACAATATGTGTTTGCCAATTTATTGTTTACCTCTAATAAAAATATATTTTTTAAAAAAAATAGCGGAGTCAGGGGATATGGGGAGAAGGCAGGAATGGGGTACTGATTGGGGATGATCAACCATGATCACATTGAATGGTGGTGCTGGTTCGAAGGGCCGAATGGCCTACTCCTGCACCTATTGTCTATTGTCTCAATTCCCATAATTGCAGCCGCAAGACGATTATGATGTTGAATAATGAGCATCCCAGCTGAAGCAATGCTGGATGGATTGCAGAGAATGCCTAATGAAAATGCTGCAATAAATACGGAAGTACAATGTGTACCCTGTAAGCCTGTTTCAATATTATCACTAGTGAAATGGCAGTCAAGTAATTAATAGTAAAATACTTCAGATAGACACAAAATGCTAGAGTAACTCAACGGGACAGGCAGCATTTCAGGAGAGAACGAATGGGTGACATTATGGGTCGTGACGTCACCCATTCCTTCCCTCCAGAGATGCTGCCTGTCCCACTGAGTTACTCCAGCTTTTTATGTCTATCTTTGGTTTAAACCAGCATCTGCAGTGCCTTCTTGCACAATAGTAAAACACTTAGTGTGGCTGCACTGATTTGATCTTGTGTCACGCTGAGAATCTAAAAAGTTTCAATCACAGCTGTTATGAGTTGCCTAGAAAACATGACTGCATCAAATGGGATCTCAGAATAGTTATACCAAAGAACTGCAAACTAGAATAATGGTAGAAAGTCAGAGTTTCTATGTGCTGGACATAATAAAATAGTAGACTGTAATTTCATCTGTTTGTTCGTGTGGACAAGAATCTAGAAGAAATAGCTATGTAGGGTCATGCACTATCACCAAACCCATTAAAGAACCCAGATCAATTTCTGCAATAGAAGGCTGTTCTTAAAGAGGAAGTATCAGATAAAGTCAAAAACCTTTGGTCACTGATGAAATTAAATAGAATCTAACATTACCTCACATGTCTATAACATTCAGTTTCAAATGGAGTAGCTGAAAGTGAAATGGCACAAATGAGGAAAAACTCACATATCTTCTGAGTAAATGTATTCTCACTCTACTAAAGAATACAATTATGCAGAAATGCAGAGGTGTTACCGGTATTTGAACTGGTTAGGAAAATTGAAGAACAGTTGAAACAGAGCAAATATAACATTTGATGCGATTAAGATGTTGAAATTGCCCTATGTTCGTGTATTGAGTCCTGCACAAGATCAGAGATGAGAAACAATGAAAAATATGCTTCAAGAATTCTGCCCAATCATATTGCAAAATATACAAAAGTGAGGAAGATTGGGATTGAATTAGGCAAATTATAACTTGCCTTAATATTTGATGTTATTCCCCGTACAACATACAGAGATAAGCATTGTAGAAAAGAATGAAAAAGTGACTCAATGAGTACAGGACAAAAAAATACCATTAAGGTTAGGGCTAGGGTCAAGGGGCTGTCCCACTTGGGCGACCTAATCCACGAGTTCTGGCGAGTTTTGCCCTCGACTCATACTCGCAGCATGGTCAACACGAGGTCGTAGGAGGTCTTTATAACTCTCCTTCATGCTTGAGAGAAGTCCCCGTGTACTCGAGGCCTCAGCTAGGTCACGGCGTATTTTCCAACATGTTGAAAAATGCCCACGAGTAAAAAAAGGTCGCCATGGAAAAAATCAATACTTTTTTTACTCGTAGGTTTAGTCGTAGTAGGTTGGCATGTTAGTCGTAGGTAACCGAGGGTAATCGAACGTAGTCGTAGATAGTCTTCATCATAGTCAAAGGGAGGTCGAAGGAGATCGAAGGAAGTCTTCTTCACTCTATTTAGTGTCCAATTTTCCCGAAGTTAGGCGTAGCTAGTTGTAGCTAGTCTTCAACATAGTCGAAGGAGGTTGAAGGAGGTCTTCTACATAGTCGAAGGAGGTCTTCAACATGACATTTTTTCAAACTCTCCAATTAGGTCGCCCAAGTGGGACAGCCCCTTTAGGGTTAGGGCTAGGGTTACGGTTAGGGCTCAGGTTAGGGTTTCCTCCCGCACTCCAAAGGCGCACAGGTTTGTAGGTTGATAGGCTTGGTATAAGTATAAATTGTCCCTAGCGTGTGTGGGATAGTGTGCGGGGGATCGGTGGTCAGTGCGGACTTGGTGGGCCGAAGGGTACTGTATCTCTAAACTAAATGTGGCACAGGGGCCCCAGGGGTTGGACTCGAACCCCCAATGTTCTGCCTGCTCCTCATGGGAACTAAGCTGTTGGCCAAGAGTTGTCCTAGAGGCAGATCTCTCTTCCAATGGTCTCTCCAAACCTCTAGAGGCAGCGGGCTTTTCAACTGGGTACAGGCAATGTTGTCAATGTATCAGTGCCACCCACCTGCTTCGGCCACTGAGTCTAAATACCCACCACCCATTTTGAAGCAAGGCGAGGGGGGGGGGGTGTTGTTCCCAAAGTCTGCATTTATCCCATAGTCAATGTTACTAAAACAGATGATGTGGCCTTTGTGCAGCACTATTAGTGGGATCTAGCCGCCACAGGCTGGGTCCACAAATGGGGGGGCATCGGAGAAAGTGGGGGGGGTGGGGTGGAGAATGGGAGAGGGGAGGGAGAGGGGTAGAAGGGGATGTGAGGGGAGGGAGGAGGGGGGAGTGGAGAAGGGGGAGAAGAGTGGAGCGGGAGAAGGGAGAAAGAGGGGGGAAGGGAAGATGAGAGGGGAGGGGAGAAGGATAGGGGGGGAGTGGAGAAGGAGGGATGGGGGCGGGAGGGAGGAAGAGGGAGGTGGACGGGAGAGGGGTGTTCAGTCTACACTCACTGAATCCATCCCTGTGAAAAGTTAGAGACGGTGATCGGACCAATACATCTGTAAATAAAACTGAACGACTCAGACATTTTTTCATTTGCACAATTGATTTTATTGTGTTAATTTTAATATATTCATGTTTAAAATCTATGCATTGACGGAAGAATAATTTACAGCCCATCCGTGGTTCCTAACCCTAAAACTATCCATAAGTAGGAATTATACGATCCTGCCCTAGTCGTGGGTTATCTCCGAGAACCTGCATGCAAGAACAGTTTTGAAAGCTGTTGGATCTATAATCAACGAAAGCATGTCCAGCTACATTTTCTTGGCCAAGTTCCCGTCTTATGCACTTTCATAAACAGGAAAATTCCGTGTAGTCTGTCTGCGCAGTGTCGTCGCCCAACACAGCCACCTCGTGTGATCACAAGCGAGCCGATTTAAATTGTGGATTGTAAACATCTGATCCTAAAATACATATTCCATTAATTAAATATTAACATACGTAATCCATTAGATGAATTTAAAAACTGCACGCATGCAGACGCATAACTTTTACGTTAAAACGAGTTGGAGAGATGCAGTTTAGAGACCACCTAATCACAGTGCAGACAGCTTGATATCTTTCTCGAACTAAGTGCGATACATTACAAAACACAGCAGTAAAGTTTCCTCTGAAATATTAGTTGCTCCGTAATTTGGTTGATAGCAGAGACTGGAGACTCAAAAACTAAATCCTTTCTGGATGAACTCCTAACCGATCACTGGGACTTTCAAAACACCACACGCTTAATTTCCTCATTTCGATCGCAACACAGATCAGGTTGTCACAAACTAGCATATTTTAAATATTAATATTTACATTATTTAACTTATTTGCATTATTAAAGAACAACTAAAGAAGACACTTCCCATCGTTTTGAGTTAGGAAAGGTAATGCGACTTTACAGTAAGTCTGGTCTGGATAATGATACATTCGTTCAGCAGTTATTTCTGTGGGTCTGCATTCATACACACGCCTGTGGAAATGGTTTCGGGAGAACATATAATAACTGAATCAACCACCAACAAACAAGGTTAAACTTTGTAATCCTCCTTCACAAAATCTGTCCTGTAGATTTCCTTGCCTTAAAATTTGATGTTATTCCCAGTACAACATACAGATAAAATTGCAGAATAATATAAGATAAAATGCAAAATCATTTTAGCTTGGGGTAATTTTGCACAATTTAATTGAACTGGAGGAATCCCCGGATTACTGAGGAGCTGCGTTGTCCAGCAGCGGCGCCCTTTACTGAAAATAAACCATGCCAGCCGCTGACGCACTGCTTTAATAGTTTCACTGCGATGTAAAGTCAACAGGCGGGTATTATTCTGCAAAACTATTCCTTGCAAAGACCAGCAAAACATGCTAAACTAACACCGATACTTGCTGCACAGAATTAAATGCATCCATCGAATGGAAGGGAAATCATCTTGACACTTCCACCCCTCCCGCGGTGTATGTAAACTCGGAGGCCAAATACATTAAAACAGTACGACGCACAATCTTCCTAAAATAAATGTGCATTGCAATCTTCTATGCAACTCTCGGATTAAATACATTTAAATACCAAGCCACACAACCATTTAAACAAAAAAACGATACATTGCAGTATTCAATGCGCACTCTGAGGCTAAATGCATTAAAATGCCAAGATGCATTTTTTTTAATTGCAATCTTCTATACAAACTATTGAGACCAAATGCAATAATCAATAAGCACAACATTTAAAAAGGAAAAAAAAGATGCATTGTAATATTCTATGCAAACTATCGAAGCCAAATGCATTAAAACGCGCAACCTGTTAAAAACAAAGGTGTATTAAAATATTCTAGGTTCGAGGACAAATGCGTTAAAATATCAAGACGCACAACCTTTTCATAAAATAAAAATGCATGGCAATCGTCTATGCAAACTGAGACCAAATGCATTGAAATACAATATGCACAACCTTTTTTTTTAAAATATGCATGGCAACCTGCTATACCAACTCTGAGAGCAAATCCATTAATATACCAAGACGCAGAACCATCCTACACTTTTAAAAATAAAGATAGATCGCAATATTCTATATCACACAAACTCCGAAGAGTAATACATTACAACGCCAGGACGCAGAACCTTTTAATTTGAACATGCATTGCAATCTTCTATGCAAACTCTGAGGCCAGATGCATTTTAAATAGCAGGACGCGCAATCTTTTTAAAATAATAAAAATGCATAGCAATTTTTTTACTCGTAAAGCACAGCGATGTCAACCTGGTATTCTAAAGCCGCAGCGTGATGTTTGTTTTGCCCACAGAGAGAGGGCGAACTACAACCAAACCCTTCGGTGCTTCGCAGGTTCTGTTAGCGAACAATGTCTGCAGCGCGCCTCAGCAACCGGCCGTCCCCCCTGTCAAACACATCCACCAACTCCTCATCCTTGGCTGGGTCCCGAAGCAAGAAGGCAGCGTGAGGTGATTTTCGAAGTGAAAAGCCTCCCGCACACACACGATGGAGCCGAACGACGACGACCAAGGCGGCGGCGCGAAGCCTCGAGCTTCCCCCAACCACCCGCCCCGCCGACTCGCGCTCTTCCCGCCCGCTCCGGCCGCCGGCACAGCGCATAGGCGGCGCACACCAGCCGCCAGGCAGGCGCGTGGCAGTTGTCCACCCGCGCTCGTCCAACGGCCGGTTTCCCCCCCCGCGCCCAACGGCCCACCTGCGCCCAACGGCCCCCTCCCCCCCCCCCCCCCCCCCACCCCACCCCCCGCCCAACGGGTCCCCCTCCCCCCCCCGCGCCCAACGGTCCCCTCCCCCCCCCCCCCCCCCCTCAACGGTCCCCTCCCCCCCCCCCACGCGCCCCAAACGGTCCTCCCCACTCCCCCGCGCCCAACGGTCCCCTCCCCACCCCGCGTCCAAAGGTCCCCTCCCCCCCCCGCGCCCAAACGGCCCCCTCCCCCCGCGCCCAACGGCCCCCTTCCCCGCGCCCAACGGTCCCCTTCTCCCCCGCGCCCAACGGCCGCCTCCCCCCCCCCCGCGCCCAACGGTCCCCTCCCCCCCCCCCACTTGCCCAACGGTCCTCCTCCCTCCCCCCGCGCCCAACGGTCCCCTCCCCCCCCGCACCCAACAGTCCCCTCCCCCCCCCATGCGCCCAATGGTCCTCCCGCGCGCCCGACGGACCGTCCAGCACCCAATTAATCCAGTGGTCCCATAGTGTCCTATAGAGCATCCAGTGGCCCCACAGTATCCTATAGAGCATCCAGTGGTCCCATAGATTGTCCTATAGAGCACACAGAGGTCCCATAGTGGCCTAGAGAGCACCCAGTGAATCCAGTGGTCCCATAGAGTGACCTATATAACACCCAGTTAATCCAGTGGTCCCATAGAGAGCCCTATAGAGCACCTAGTGAATCCAGTGGTCCCATAGAGAGTCCTATAGAGCACCCAGCGAATACAGTGGTCCCATAGAGAGCCCTATAGAGCACCCATTGAATACAGTGGTCCCATAGAGAGTTCGATAGAGCACCCGATGAATACAGTGGTCCCATAAAGAGTCCTATAGAGCACCCAGTGAATCTACTGGTCACAGCATAGAGAGTCCTATAGAGCACCTAATGAATCCAGTGGTCCCAGAGAGAGTCCTATAGAGCATCCAGTGAATACAGTGGTCCCATAGAAAGTCCTATAGAGCACCCAGTGAATACAGTGGTCCCGGGGCATGGACGGCAAGCAAGGGCCATCGGAGTCGAGAGGGACGGCCCGATGTTGAGATCAAGTTGTCGGATTAGTGGGACTCAGTAGGACCGGGCGTTACTCCAAATGGGCGAGAGTATAGGGACATCGTAGGAGCGGAAGCGGACTTATGGATTGCCAATTTTTCACTTGTTTGGCCAACTTTGCTTTAGTTGCTTTTCAAAACAGAACTTCACAAGACTGCTGCAAAGTGTGGAGGTGCAACAACAGTACAAAGACTGTTTTTGATTTATGAAGTTCTGATACTTTCTTGTTTTATGCCACGCCCTTCAGATGGCGGCCTCTCGGAGTTATGCAGCGACCGCACGTTTGGCAGACTCCGAGACTAAGTCCCATGAGTTGATGTTGCGTACACCGAGTGAAAAATGGATTTGCCGAACAACCTGTTCTTCCAGGCCATTCTAGTTGCGCAGGGCGAGACTATTGGCAGGGAAGCCATAGTCTCAGGCACAGGGGTCAGTGGGAAGTTTATATGTTTACTAAAGACTGGACAGGCGGTGGCTCTAGCGCGAGAAAGGGGGGTAACAGCGGGTGGGAATTTCATGCTGGTGGACCCATGTGGGGGGTCCCGTGATGCCAGTCACTTTTATTCCAGATGAGCTCCTGCTCCCACATCTAAACAGGCTTGGGGAGGTGCGGTCTTGAATTTTTTGAAGCGGTTACTAGGGAAATTGATGAGGGTAAAGCAATGGATGTTGTCTATATGGATTTCAGTAATGCCTTTGACAAGGTTCCCCATGGAAGGTTGGTTAAGAAGGTTCAATCTTTGGGTGTTAATGGCAGAGTAGCAAGATGGATTCAACAGTGGCTGAATGGGAGATGTCAGAGAGTAATGGTGGATGGCTGTTTGTCAGGTTGGTAGCCGGTGACCAGTGGGGTGCCTCAGGGATCTGTGTTGGGTCCACTGTTGTTTGTCATGTCCATCAATGATCTGGATGATGGGGTGGAAAATTGGATAAGTACGTATGCAGATGATACTAAGATAGGTGGTGTTGTGGATAATGAAGTAGATTTTCAAAGTCTACAGAGAGATTTGGGCCATATGGAAAAGTGGGCTGAAAGATGGCAGATGGAGTTTAATGCTGATAAGTGTGAAGTGCTACATCTTGGCAGGACAAATCAAAATAGGACGTACATGGTAAATGGTAGGGAATTGAGGAATGTTGTGGAACAGAGAGATCTAGGAATAACTGTGCACAGTTCCCTGAAGGTGGAATCGCATGTAGATGGGGTGGTAAGGAAAGCCGTTGGTGTGCTGACCTTTATAAATCAGAGCATTGAATATAGGAGCAGGGAAGTAATGTTAAAATTGTACAAGGCATTGGTGAGACCAATTCTGGAGTATGGTGTACAATTTTGGTCACCTAATTATAGGAAGGATTTCAACAAAATAGAGAGAGTACAGAGGAGATTTACTAGAATGTTGCCTGGGATCCAGCAATTATGTTACAGAGAAAGGTTGAACAAGTTAGGTCTTTATTCTTTGGAGCGCAGAAGGTTAAGGGGGGACTTGATTGAGGTCTTTAAAATGATGAAAGGGATAGACAGAGTTGACGTGGATAAGCTTTTCCCATTAAGGGTAGGGAAGATTCAAACAAGAGGGCATGGCATGCAAATTAAGGGACGGAGTTTTGGGGTAACGTGAGGGGAACTTTTCCCTCACGTTACACCACTCAGAGGGTGGTGGCTGTGTGGAATAAGCTTCCAGCAGAAGTGGTGGAGGCAGGATCGATTTTAACATTTAAAAGTAAAGTGGATAGGTATATGGATGGGAAGGGAATGGAGGGGTATGGTCTGAGTGCAGGTAGATGGGACTAGGGGAAAACAAATGATCGGCACGGACTGGAAGGGCCGAGAGGGCCTGTTTCCGTGCTGTAATTGTTGTTATATGGTCTGGGCTCAAAAAACTGTTGTACAGGTTTGATGATCCTAGACTGTGGCATATATATAATTTTAAGCGCCCCGCGTATATACAGATGGCACAGGGGACGGACACGGAGGGGAGGTTCAATGTGCAACTGGATTGTTTCTCCTATAGCGTGTACTGGAACTTGGGCTAATTGCATTGTCATGCTTGTAAAAAAGTGGGACATTTTCGCAGGAATTGTCCCAGAACCCGGGCTGCCAGTTCAACGGGAAGCTGGAGAGGGTGAGCAGGTAGACGGTAGTGCAGAGGCAGAGGATCATTGTACCCCTGCATGCCAGTGGCTAGAAAAGGAGGAGACATGATTCCTCCGATACGGACTACGGCCCTGAAGTCCAGGGACAACCTGAAGAGGGGCCTTCACCCCATGTTTAGGTGGAGCACCCAGGGCATGCTTCCTCTGAGCTGGAGGATGCCTCTGTAGTACAGGGAGCCGATGCACTACCCGTGTGAGCTGTTCCCCCAGAGAACGTGTCCCCTGGCTTAGAGGATGACCAGGGGCAGCCTGAAGGGGAAGACTTGAGTGTGGTGGTGGGTTCCCAGCCTGTGCTCCCCGTTGAGGCTACAAGCCCAGATGAGGGTTGTGCTGCCCCACCAGCTGAGAGAGTAGGGGTGACTGCAGGAACATTGGCCCCTGAAGGCCACAGTGAGGTGAATGATTGAAGATACTTGAGCCGGTTCACGGACTCACCAGCCGCCTGTCACTTCTGCGGCGAGGAAGAGTCCACATGTACATGCAGTGTGAGACGTTGCAGCCACTGTTCGACTATCTGAAGGGGCTGTTCCTCAGGTTTTGGTTACATTTTAGCCCCACACTCCTGATATTTGGGCACCTGGTACTGAGGGGGGAAGGTCGGGAGGCAGATGGGGAGATCTCCCTGTCCAAGATGGCAATTCGCGGGTCCAGGCAGCGGGTAGTCGACGGCTGCACTGGGGTTGACTGCCTGCCCCTTTTCCGGGCCTACGTCCGTGCCCCCGTGTCCCTGGAGAGGGAACACGCGGTTTCCACGGGGACTTTGGAGGCATTCCATGAACGCTGGTTTCCGCGGGAGATCAAGTGTTATGTTGATAAAGTTGGCGTTATATTAATTTGATGATTGTTTGTAAACTGTCAACATAGGCAGTCTTTGATTGTGTTAATACTCTGTATGTTTATTTTTATTTTTTGAATAAGAGTATTTGTATAATAAAAATAAATGTTAAAAAGTGAATCCAGTGGCCCCATAGAGTCCAGTGATATCTCATGCCCAGTGGAGTGTTCCATAGAGTGCCCAGTGAAGAGTCCAGTGGAATGTCCCTTAGTGCCTCTACAATTGAGTCCTCCCCCTTTACATCAGGGACCTGGGGTGGAGAATGTTGTACTTAGCTGTGGCCTGTAACTGGTAGATGAGCCGGTTCATGGACTCGCCAGCCGCCTGTCACTTCTGCGACGAGGAAGAGTCCGTATTCCACATGTACATGCAGTGTGAGAGGTTGCAACCCCTGTTCGACTATCTGAAGGGGCTGGTCCTCAGGTTTTGGCTACATTTTAGCCCCACTCTCCTGATATTTGGGCACCCGGTACAGAGGGAGAAAGGTCGGGAGGGAAGGGGGGATCTCCCTGTCTGTCTGCTCCTGGACCTGCCAAGATGGCCATTCACGGGTCCAGGCAGCAGGTAGTTGACGACCGCACCAGGATTGATTGCCTGCCCCTTTACTGGGCCTACGTCCGTGGCTCCATGCCCGCGTGTCTCTGGAGAGGGAACACGCGGTGTCCACGGGGACTTTGGAGGCCTTCCGTGAACGGTGGTTGCCACTGGAGGCCGAGTGTTTTGTTGATAAAGTTGGCGTTATATTAATTTGATGATCGTTTGTTTGTAAACTATCAACATAGGCAATCTTTGATAAACTTACTCTGTATGTTTATTTTTATTTTTTGAATAAAAGTATTTGTATAATAAAAAAATAATTTGTGCCCAGAGAAATCCAGCGCAGTGTCCCATAGAGTGCCCAGTGAGGTCCAGTGGTGTCCAGTGACTGTCCAATGGAGTGTGCAGCAAACTATCCAGTTATGTCCCATGGTGCCCAGTGAAGTCCAGTGCTGTCCAATGGAGTGTGCAACAGACTATCCAGTTGCGTCCCATAGTGCCCAGTGAAGTCCAGTGCCGTCCAGTGACTGTCCAGTGAAGTGTGCTGCAGACTATCTAGTGGAGTGTCCCATAGAACGTCCAGTGGAGTGTGCAGCAGACTCCAATGGAGTGTCCTGTAGAATGCCCAGAAAAGAGTCCAATGGATTGTCCAGGGACCATCCAGAGGAGTGTCCCTCGTTGCCCAGTGAAGTGCCCAAAGGATCGCTCAGTGGCATGTCCAGGGACTGTGCAGTGATGTGCCAGCAGACTGCTCATTGGAGTGTCCAGTGAAGAGTCCTGGGACTATGCAGTGGTGCCAGGAGACTGCCGAGTGAGGCATCCAGGGAACCATCCAGTGGAGTATCTGACAGTCCATCCAGTGGACCAGTTCATCCTGCACAATGCCCAAGAGTGTATATGGTGTACCATCCAGTGGGCCATTTAGTGGAGTGTCCAGAAGTGTCGGGGGGGGACACAGTGGAGTGTCCAGGAGCCGTTCAGTGGAGTGTCCAAAGAGCCATCCAGTATAATGTCCAGGGACTGTCCATCCAAAACAGACCAGTGCCAACTCTTGGTAAGTGAAAAACACATATTTTACATTATTGAATATAAAGAATATGATTATATAGCCTAGTTTATATTATATTACGGATTTATAATTATATTATAGATTTACAACAACACTAACCTATGGACTGTGGGGTGGTGCAGAGGGTAGAGCTGCAACCTCACAGAGTCAGAGACCTCGATCCTGACCGGCAGTAATGTCTGGGGTTTGCACGTCCAGCTGCTCCAGTTTCCACCCACATCCTAAGGACGTGTGAATTTGTAGGTTAATTGACTTCTAAAAAGGCCTCCCCACCATAGAAGCGCGGCCTCAAAAAAACAGCCAGCATTATCAAAGACCCATACCATCCTAGCCACACTTTCATCTTGCTACTACCATCGGGAAGAAGGTACAGAAGCATGAAAACCATAGCTCTTGAATACTGCACAACACTGCCCTTAGCAACTATGATCTTCTGTGGACTGTGTCTTTGGCTGCACTACGGACTTCAGTTTTGCCCTATTATGGTTACCTAGTCTTAAGATTGTCAATTAATTTTTTTACTTCTATATTATCTGTGTATATGGTGCTTACGGGTCTGTTATGCTGCAGCAAGTAAGAATTGCATTGATCCATTTTCGGAACATATGACAATGAAACACTCTTGATTATCTCACGCTGCCTCAGAAAAGCAGCCAACATAAGCAAAGTCGTCCCACCTTGGTCATTCTTTCTTTTCCCCGCTCCCGTCCTGCAGAAGATATAGAAGCTTGAAAGCGCGCACTACCACACTCAGGAACAACTTCTTCCCCTCTGTTAACAGGCTTCTGAACAGTCCTTCCATAAGCTAGGGTACTGTCCGATTCACCACTATCCCATTGCAGACATTGAACTTTGTCTATGGAACTGATGCACTACCATGCTGATAACTCTTTTCTGCACTCTGTCCCTTCTCTCTTTTCTCTACATATTGTACCTGAGTTTGATTTGATTGTATTTATTTATAGTATTATCTGATCTGAACGGATGGTATGCAAAACAATTTTTTTAATTGTACTCCGGTACACATGACAATAATAAACTTGACTTGAATAGGTGGGTGGCAAGAAACCCGGTGATGAGGTACAAGGTGGAATGCTAATGGGCACATGTGAGATAATAGCTTACAGGGGAAATAAGTAGAGGAATAGAATTATGGCAATTTTCTTTCTCTTTTTAACCATATAACACCATATAACAATTACAGCATGGAAACAGGCCCTCTCGGCCCTTCCAGTCCGTGCCGACCATTTGTTTTCCCCTTTATGATCACCTTTAGACCTACCGACTCTGTTCCTCAAGCTGCTGTTGTATAAATGTCTTCAGTGTTGTATTAAAAAGATGGAAAACATCAACAGAGCCGTGATCATAAAATTGATCCCTGAGGATCAATTCCCATACTGAGCTAATCATTTTATCTCCCCTGCTCATTCCTATATTTCCCATATTGACCTTTCTGTCTTGGGCCTTCTCCATTGTCAGACATTGCCAATGGTATTAACCCCCTTCCCTGCGCCCCAATTGGATTTGCACACACTTCTCCCTTCTCCTTCCGTCCCTTGCTCCAATATTCCTTTTTCTGAATTCACAATTCACACCGCTTCTTTCCTTAATGGGCCAGTCCCACTTAGGTGATTTTTTCGGCGACTGCCGGCGACTGTCATAGTTGTAGCAAGTCGCTGAAAAAACGGCGACTGGACGCCCCTACGACAATGTCTACGACAATGTCTACATCAACCTACCACCTAGTCGACATCAAGCTACGGCAAGTTACCGACAACCGGCGACCCATTAGGACGTTCACCTACGACCACACCTACAACAACCTACATCCACCCACGACAAGGTACGACCCTGTTGGCGACAACTGAAGACAACTTAAGACAATTCAGTCACTGGTACCTGTGGCCGGTTGATGTAGGTTGACTTAGGTAGTCGCCAATGGAATTCACCGAAGTCAGCACCAGCGACAACTTACATCACCTGGCGACAACCTACGTCATCCTGGCGACAACCTACAACAGCACCTACGTCAGGAGAAGTCAAGCTACGCTCATTGGCATCAAGCCAACTGTCACCGACTGTCCCCGAAAACATTTGAACATTTCAAAATCCAGCGGCGACCGGAAAAACACTACAATTCTTTGGGCGACTGAGGAGACTGATCACGACCATATAGGTGACACCCCGGTGACCATGTGGCGACAGCCTAGTCGCCTGTAGTCGCTTAAAAAATTACCTAATTGGGACAGGCCCTTAACTCACACCTCTATCTTTTCATCTTTGGCCTTTGTCCAACCGTCAATCAAAAACCCTGCTCACCTGTATCCACCTGTCACTCGCCAGACCTCATCCTCCTCTCTTACAGCTTCCCTACCCCCTCCCCACAATCCACCACAGTAAGTCTGATGAAGGGTCCTGACCCCATCGTTACCTATTCATGTTCGCCAGAGATGCTGCCTGACCTGCTGAGTTACTCTAGCACTCTGTGTCTTGTTGTGTAAACCAACATCTGCAGTTCATTGTGTCCATCAACGGATTCTTACCTTCCATCTGTAAGTAAAACCACTCATGATAATTATTAATCCTCTGTTCAGTAAATAGTGTATCTGCTCTGCCATTCTTTCTTTTATCATTGGGCTTTTATTCCGCCTACTCATCCGTAATGTGACAGGTTATTGAACATTACTTAAAAATATATGTAGACACCACCTATTGTATTATCTACTCCAGTAACTCAAATTGAATTAAGTTAGTCGAATATGATTTACTTCTGAAAAGCCTTCAGATATCAGTCCATGATAGTGCTGATCATACCTAGTGCTGATTAATGTTGGAGCTGAAAATCTGCAGAGGCTGCAATTCTAGTGCAAAAGTGGAAAATGCTGTAAGCAGTCAGCTGGTGAAGCATGGATCGAAAAAAAGAGTCAATATGTCAGGTTAATGAGAACTGGAAAAGTGAGAAAACATGCATGCATCAAGTGGCAGAAAGGTGGAGAGTTGATAGTTATTATGGTTTCCTAGTATTACTGAAATTCATGTATTGTATCATTGATTATCATATATTTATTTGTGTGCTCTTGCAATATTTGTGCAGAGAGAATTTTTTTTAAATTACATTTTCACTTTTGTACCTCTTGCCTGATGGGAGAGGGGAGAAAAGGGAGTGGTCATGCTGAGAATCATCCTTGATTATGCTGATAGCTTTGCCAAGGCTGTGAAGTGTAGGTGGAATAAATGGAAGGAAGGTTGCTGGTTTGTGTGATGGTCTGGGCAGCGTCCACAATTCTCGACAATTTTCGCTGTCTTGCATAGATCTGTTCCCAAACTTCCCTGTGATGCATTCTGATAAAATGCTTAAGCCTTCTAAGGAAGTAAAATGTGCTTTCTTAACCATTGCTCTGATATGGCTGGTCCAGGACAAGTTGCTGGTGATATTTACTCCTAGGCACTTGACGCTTTCAACCATCGCTACATTGGGGCCTTCAATGCATATGTGTCGATCACTATTTTGTTTGTCTTACCGACATTGAGGAAAAGGTTGTTGTCTTGACACTAGGTTACGAGGTATTCAATCTCCATTCTATATTCCATCTCATCATTATTTGATATCTGGCCCACAACGGTGGTGTCATCTGCAGATTTGTAAATTTAGTTGAATTTGTATTGGCTGCACAGTTGTTGGTGTATAAGGAGTAAAGCAGGGGGTTGGGAATGCAACCTTGTTGAGGGTTTAGAGGGATATGGACCAAATGCGGGTAAATAGTAATTGTTTAGCTGGGGCATCTTGGTTGACATGTATGAGCTGGGCCAAAGGTTCTGTTTCTGTATGACTCTAAGTGGACATTTCTAACAGATATACTATGCCAAGCCCACTCCACAATTCAAATTAAAAATGTCAGGGATTATTTTGATTGGGAATCAACTATACATTGGGTATCTATTGTTGGATCTTATGCCCCAGGTTTACTGTCTTTTTAGTAGATATATTGAACATGGAATTTGAAGAATGAAGAGGTGTGAATTGTGAAGCCAGAGGAAGGAATGTAGATTCTAAAGAAAGAGAGTAGGTCTTAGTGAATGATTCCTAGAGCTCTTGAAAAAGATTCAGTGAAGATGTTTCATCTGGTGGGAAACTCGAGGATATTAACTGAGGGTTAGGGTTGACTACTTGACAGGGTTGAGAAGAAAATCATATCACGACAGGTTTTTAACATTTGTTGTTGTCTACCCTAAAAGCTGCAGATGCTGAGCTATCCAAGACTAAGGTAGTTAGAGGGGCTATTGTGTACAAGTTGGACCTGTCTGTGCACTATGATTCTAAATCTCAGGAGTGTTTAATTGTCATCCACCTGTGTCCGAACGGATTTCTTCCGGGTGCTCTGATTCCTCCCGCATCCCCAAAACATGTGGGTTTATAGGTTAATTGGCCTCTGTAAATTGCCCCTAGTGTGTAGGGAGTGGATGTGAAAGTGGGGTAACATGAACTGGTATGAATGGGTGATCGATGGTCATCATGGACTCGGGGGAGGGGGGGGAAATGGGGGGGGGGGGAGGGCTGATAAAGTAGCCATGCCTTAGGAACACTCCAGGCAGACCTCAAAGCGTAAGTGGAACACGGGAGCTGCGCACTTAGAAGACAGAAAGAAAAAGAAAAGCAGCATTTGGAAGATCACTATAATGGAAAACCAATTGATTTTGATGAAGGATATTCAACGAAGCAGTAATTCTATTTCAAATTTATCAGTTAACTTGCTTGCTGTTTCGAGCATTTTATGCTTATATTGCAGAATAACATTAATTTATCATTACATTAGGTTCTTTTGTGCTACTGACAATCTGCTGTCTCTCGCACAACATTTCTGGTTAGTAGCTGCAGTGCAACCACACCTCCACCCCCAAATTTGGCTGAAATGTCACTACCATTTTAACCATACACCATGGATCTTACCTTTTTCCTGCTTACTGGTTCATCAGAACCCTTGATCTCTGGGCATGCGCTTTTCTCTGTGGCAAATGCTGGCAATTAATTTTGAAATGAAATCAACAGGAATTTGATCTGGAATCCAATTCTGCTCCTGAATAAGCATAAGGCTGTGTCTGAGAGATAAAAAATACAGAATTTTGCAGGACATGCAGTCATACACTGCATTAAGATATTTGCCATACACTGCATTTGGACAGAAAACCAGCCACTGTATTTTGAACATTGAATTTTCTCAATTCTGTTAACCCTTGCTGTCTCCTCCCCTTCCCACCTCTCCCTCAGCCCTCGGGCCCTGGCATTCCCTCTCTCTCTATCTCCCTCCCCCACCCTAGTCGCACTAGCTTCTCATTTTCACACCACAAACAGCGTACAATGGCTTGTTCCCTTTATCATCGATACTTTTTTGCATATCTTTCATTCATTGTTCTTTATCTCCACATCACCGTCTATATCTCTCGTTTCCCTGATCCCTGACCAGTCTGAAGAAGGGTCTCGACCCGAAACGTCGCCTATCTCCTTCGCTCCTTAGATGCTGCTGCACCAGCCTTTTGTGTACCCACTGTATAAGAACACCTGATTCCCAATTTATAGTTTTGATCGTATATCCATTGTTGTCCTCTAGAGGGAGATAACTGGCTGTCCAGGGAATGGGCATTTGCATGTCTTTGATGCAAGTATTGATGTAAAATTGGTGTAAACAGATGGAGCATAAGAAAATTCATTTGCAAGACATTCATCAACCATTGTTCATTCTCAATGCTTCGGTAGGGCATGAGACGTAAGTAAAAAGTCTTCCTCTGAATACTTCAGCATCATGGTGATATTTCTGGCAATGTTTTGATTGGTTAGGTACCATCTGTAACCAAAAAGCAGCATCATTGTTTTGTAACAAGGAAAGTCTTATGGAAATGTGTATAAAATCATGAGGGGGAATAGATAGGGTGCTATCTCACAGCACAAGAGATCTGGGTATGATTCTGTCCTCGGGTACTGCCTGTGTGTAGTTTGCATATTCTCTCTGGGGCTGCATGGGCTTCCTCACCAATCCCAAAGATAAATGGGTTTGTAGGTTAATTGACCTCTAAATTGCCCCTCATGTGTAGGGAGTGGGTGCGAAAATGGAATAACATTGAGCAATGGCCAGCATGGGCTCAATGGGCCGAGGGGTATTTTTTCATGCTGTACCCATCAATCAATCAATCAAATAAATCAAATGCTCTGGCCAACCTTCCATAGCTTGATCATGTTCCGCTGTTTGTTTTTTCATCCTGACTCCCCTCCTTAATCTATCAATCAAATGCTTCTGTATACATAAGGACTATCTGGATACTAATGGTATCATCCGATTACAGGAATTCCCTTTGTTCTATCCATCCATGCTCTTCACAATTTAAAACCTATTTATTTTCTCACTTAGAATGTAGAAACAAGGAACTGCACATACTGGTGCTGCACAAAGTGCTGGAGTAACACAGCAAGTCAGACAGCATCTCTGGGGGACATGGATAGGTTACATTTTGGGTCAGGATCCTTCAAGACCCTTTGAACCACAGGCACTCGAATGGGCCCCAGCTATGCCTGCCTTTTTGTTGGTTATGTTGAACAGTCCTTGTTTCAAACGTACACTGGCACCAACCCCCAACTCAATTATATCAACCACTATATCTGGGCTGCCTCCTGCACCTGTGCGGAACTTGCCTATTTCATTAACTCCTACCCTCCTGCCCTTCAATTCACTTGGACTTTCTCTGATGTCTCTCTCCCCTTTCCTGATCTCTGTCTCCATCAAAACCCAACTTGAACTTTGAATCTCCAAATTTAGGTAACTTTTTTGCTTCCCCCCCTCTCTTCTCTGTACACCACCTGAAAGCAGCCCTATTTCTCCCCACCCCCTTTCCTTACACTTAAAATCCTTCCTCTGGCTTCACAGTTTGCAACTCTTTAATCCTTTTCTCAAAGCTTTTGGCTTTTCATCCCTGGCCTTTGTTCAACTATCTGCCCATCAAAACCCTACCCGTCACGTGTGTCCACTCATCACTTACTGGGTTTTGTCCTGCCTCTTCCCTCTTTCAGCTTTCTCTCCCCCCCTCCCACCACAATTAGTCTGAAGAAGGGCAGCACAGTGGCGCAGCTGCAGAGTTGATACCTTACAGCACCAGAGACCAAGGTTCGATCCCGACTGCGATTGCTGTCTGTATGGAGTTTGTACATTCTCCCTGTGACCTGCATGGGTTTTCTCCGGGTACTCTGATTTCCCCCCTCACTCAAAACACGTGTACGTTTGTAGGTTAATTTGGCTTGATAAAAATAGTAAATTGTCCCTAGTGTGTAGGATAACACACTATAAACAAGGATCCCGACCGATGAGGTCACCTATCCATTTCTCCAGCGATGTTGCCTGACCCGCTGAGTTACTCCAGCACTTTGTATTTTCTGTTTCCTCACTTTCCCAATTCTTATGAAAGTTCTTCAGCTTTTTGTAGATAGGACGATATTTTGTATTGGTTGGAGATTTCCAACTCTACACTTCTAAGTCAATGGGTTAGTGCAAAAAGTGAAATTTTACTTCAGAGTCACGTGAGTGACTACGTGAAGACCCCGCCTGCACACATGCGCGACATATTGTCGAATGCATTGCGGAAGCTACAGTCGGGAGGAGCGCCGCTCCTCCAGCGTAAGTTTAAAAAACTTATTAAGGTAAGTCTTACCATTTTGGTGAGCGTGTTTGTGTTTCAGACGGAACGCCATGGAGTCGCGCAAGTCTAGGAGAGGAGCGGCAAAAACCGCTGCTATGGAAAGCAGCCAGCAGCGTGCCG
Organism: Okamejei kenojei; assembly: GCA_035221665.1. Classification (NCBI taxonomy): domain Eukaryota; kingdom Metazoa; phylum Chordata; class Chondrichthyes; order Rajiformes; family Rajidae; genus Okamejei; species Okamejei kenojei. The sequence continues at coordinate 28,510,796 of CM069136.1, forward strand.
TTTCTCCAGAGCTGCAGGTGCTACCAGCAGCTCCCGACTTCCTGCCGCTACAGTCCGAAGGTACGCCGCGGCCGGGCGGCAAAGCCACCCGGAAGTCGGACAGGACCGTTGACTCAGCTGGGTCCTGACCTGAAGACACCCCATTCACGGACAGCGATGGTGGGCGTCTTTCCCGCATGGAGGGGATTGTGGAGCAGTTGCTCCAACGTGACCTGCATATGCAGGGGCAGAGTCACGGTGGGTCTCCTCGCAGACCCACGGCAGGATCCTTTCAAGGACTGCCAAATGTCTCACCCTCTTCGCAGGGGAGCATTAGGGGTCGGAGCTGGGCTGACCCTGAAGAAGGGGCAATGGCTGAACAGTTATCTGTGTTAGGGGTGCCAGAAGAACTGCTGGGCATGGCAAATAAACATGCTGTGCCAACACAGAAAGGACTGCCTATACATCCAAAGCTGGCAGCAGCATAAATTACATGGCTACAAACCAGCTGCAGGAGCAAGCCATAAACTCTACGGCTGAAAAATACCTTCCTCCAGAGAATTGCATTTCTCTCAATGTACCAACAGTCAACAACCCCTGGGGCAATCCATCTGGGGCCCATCAATAAGAAGCCAGGAGGTGAAGCTCCAGAGGATCCTTAAACTGTTGGCTGCAGGGATCACAGCAGTGACCAGGACAGCTGATGGGGTGGATTTGCCACAAGAGCTACAAGATGCTTTAGCATTACTATGTAATACTCAGTTTGAAATTAACATCATTAGAGCATCATTAAACCAGCACTTAATCCCAAATTTGCAGGATTATGCAGGACCAGTAGCATTCAGCCGCCAAATTTGTTGTTTGGGGACAACCTTCCGAGGCAGGTGAAAGACCTGGATGAAAAGGCCAAGGCTATAGGCATGATCAAGCTGCCAAACACCTCTAAACCCCACTATCAACAGCGGCAGCACCCCTACACAACCACCAGACATTGGTACAATGAAAGAACACCTGGTGGTGAAAGCTTGAGGGCCGGTCCACCTGCACAGCAGTCTTTTTTAGCCTTCTTGAAAAATGCGCCAACCCCACAACGAAGCAACACAACACCAGAAGAAACAAGGGCAGAGACAACCCACAAAAACCCGGAGGTAACCATGGAGGTAGGTGGGTCTGGTTGCCCCAAAAACATTGCATGTTTAGGTTCCTCAAAAATTGGTGGACGGTTGCACTTGTTTCATCATGTGTGGAGCACTTTTACCTCTGATCCTTACATGCTCGGAAGTATTCAGGGTTACGAACTTGAATTTGTGTACGAACTCCCCATCCCAGTTCAGCATACGCCTAGTCGGAAGTTCATACTTTCACAAAAAGAGAGAACAGCAGGCCATGCTGAACTGTTGAGATTAAACAAAAAAGGGGTAATTGAGAAAACAATCAGAGAATCTCAAGAGTTCCTATCTAATATATTTACAAAAAACAAAAAAGATGGCGGTTGCCGCATCATTATAGTTTTGACTGAACTAAATACTTCCATTCAGTATGCCCATTTCAAAATGGACACACTTGTCACAGCCAAACAGCTGATTTCTGATAGGTACTACATGGCTTGCATTGATCTTAAATATGCATAATATTCAGTACCAATACACAAGGATCATTGTAAATATCTGAAATTTGTCTGGATGGGACAGCTATGGCAATATAAGGCCTTACCCAATGGGTTGTCATCAGCACCCAGGCTGTTTACTAAATTATTAAAACCAGCTTTAGCATACTTAAGGGGACATAACCATATCGTCATGGCTTACCTTGATGATATTCTCATTGTAGGTGAGAATTTGGAAATGGATACATTGGCAGTATCAGCCACAAAACATCTTTTTCAAAAGCTGGGATTTATCATACATCCAGATAAATCAAAATTGGAACCCTCCACTACCATGGATTATTTGGGGTTCACTATTGACTCTGTTCAAATGTCTATCACCTTGCCACTACACAAAGTGACAGACCTGATGGTAGCATGCAAAAGCCTCACTGGCATCAGGGAACCATCCATTCGGCAAGTAGCCAGAGTGATTGGGAAATTAGTGGCTGCGTTCCCAGCAGCACAATTTGGACCTCTCCATTATCAAAATCTGCAAAGAGCAAAAATTTCAGCTCTCAAAAATCATCCAGGGAAAGCAAAATCAGAATTAAAATGGTGGATAGAAAATGCTAAGCAATGTTCTAACCCCATCACTATCATGAACCCCTCGGTTACAAACTGATGCCAGTGCTAAAGGTTGGGGAGCAACTAATACCATCACAAGTTGTGGTGGCAGATGGAGTACACAAGAATTAACCCTGCTTAAAGCAGTAGGGATTAATTATTTAGAAATGCTGGGCCTGGGGGGATTGGACTCAGGGCCTACTGCTCAGATATGCACCAGTTGCATGTACGGTTACAAATTGATAATACCACAGTGGTGGCCTATGTTAATCATATGGGTGGAATAAAGTCGATATCATGTGATGAATCGGCTATTAATATCTGGCACTGGTGTCTGGAAAGAGAGATTTGGAACTCAGCCACTTACCTTCCAGGTAAGCTAAATACCGTGGTAGACACCAGATCACGTAAATTCAACGACAACATTGAATGGATGTTGGATCGGAAAGTGTTTACAGATATTATAGAATGGTAAGGGACACCAGATATCGACCTTTTTGCATCCAGACTTAATCACCAACTCCCAACATATGTTGCTTGGATCCAGACCCGGGGGCAGCAGCGATGGACGCTTTCTCGCTGCATTGGAAGGATTTGTTTTGCTATGCATTTCCCCCATTCTGCCTCATCAGTCGGGTCTTACAAAAAATTAAACAAGACTCCGCAACGGGTATTTTGGTTGTTCCCGACTGGCCTACCCAACCATGGTTCCCAGCAGTACACAAGATGGCCTCAGAACCCTGCATCCGGATCAACAAACGGCCGAGTTTGTTCGTACACCCCGTTACAGGGGAAAGTCATCCGTGCCATGACCACATGAACTTGTTGATTTGCAGATTCTGAACAGGCCATTCCTGGGATACGGACTCTCTGACAGGATGATCAATGCCATCTCAGCGTCGTGCAGGGAGTCCACGAGGAAACAGTACCTGACATATGTCAGGAAATGGGAAGTGTTCTGCACCAGGACGAACACTACATATGACTCAGCCACCATCACTGAAGTGCTGGAGTTTCTGGCCACTCTTCATTTCGATGAAGGATTGAGTTACAGTGCCATTAATTGTGCAAGGAGTGCCCTTTCTAATTATCTGGGCAGAGGGAGTGATCACCTGGCTATAGGATCACACCCACTAGTATCTAAACTAATATTTAACTCCAATCCCCCCAGGCCCAGATACACCCATACATGGGACATAGGCATAGTATTAACTATGTTACGAGGATGGACACCCATATCGGGGCTCACTCTGGACAAACTAACATACAAGATGGTAATGATAATGGCACTTGTAACAGCACAACGGGTCCAGTCCTTACACAAGCTAAATATGGACGCCATGTATGTCACGCGTGGCAAGATAACCTTTCTAATACAGGGGTTACTCAAACACGACCGACCCGGGTCCTCTGGCCAAAAATTAGAGTTTCCGGCCTATCCTGCAGATAGTCGGCTCTGCATTGTGACACATATTTTGCAATATATAGAAGTCACCAAGACTCTTAGGGGCACGGAGAGAGCTTTACTCATAACCCATAAACGCCCTCACCATAAGGTCACAGTGCAAACCATATCCAGATGGTTAAGGGTGATATTAGATGCAGCGGGAGTGGATACTAATGTTTTCAAATCTCATTCCACCAGGGCTGCATCTACATCGGCGGCTAGGATGATGGAAGTTCCTTTGGACCACATCCTTGCCACAGCGGGTTGGATCAATGAACAAACTTTTCAACGCTTTGATAATAAACCCGTGGCCTCTCCTGACATGTTTGCAGGAAAAATTTTGAGTTCTGTAAAATAAATTACCCAATGTGGGGCACATTGTTTAGGTATGAATAAATACCTTTCATTGTTTTTCAGCACAGTGTCATGACTGAATTACGTTCATTCTCTTTTTCCTAGCATGGCAAGGTGTGAGCATGGACTCGTTCCAGGGCATGAAATCACAGAACTTTGAAATCTTCACGTAGTCACTCACGTGACTCCGAAGTAAAATAGTAAGATTAAATGAGAACTTACCAGTTTGAAGTTTGATCTTTATTTTATGAGGCATTACGATGAGAGATTATGTGCCCTCCGCTCCCAAAACCCTCTATTATAAAGTTCAACTGGTATGGAAGTTCTCTCTTATCTTACCATATTAGTCACTCTGGTATCTGTGATTTCACACCACTGCTTTGAAGAATGTCGCGCAGGCGTAATCCCTCATCGTAACTCCTCATAAAATAAAGATCAAACTTCAGACTGGTAAGTTCTCATTTAATCTTACTATTAATTGCATTAATCAGGGATGGCAATAACCATCTTCAATCCCTTATTCCCAATTGCTTTGCGCACCTTTCCAATAACACTCTTCTTGGAGTCGATGTTCATTATTGTACTTCAATTCCAAAATTTGATTCAAATCAAGTCAATAAGTGCACACTTTGAAAATGACTTAAACTGTGCACACTCTGCTCCATTTTCAGTTTAGCACAGGCAACTAAGGGTCCTTTGCTATCAACTGAAAGTGTTGTGTGGTTTGGAGGGGAGTTTACAGGTTCCTGTATTTTTCTAAATTTGACCTTCACTATTGTAAAGATCTCAGTGGGAAGTGTTGCCATTATAAATATAGCTAATAGTTGCATTGCAATCTGTACATCAGCTAATATACCAGTGGAATGGATGCAATGTCAAGGGCATTAATCAATCAAATGTTATTTGGTAGGGTCACATAATGGTGACCGTACCAAATGATAATGATTTTCAATTTACAGATGATGAACCAGCAATCCATATTGTTGTTTGAAGATATACAACATTTACAGCATTACAGAATACTTGGTATCCCTTCTTAGGAGGACAAAAATGCTGGAGAAACTCAGCGGGTGAAGCAGCATCTATGGAGTGAAGGAAATAGGCAATGTTTTTGGTCGAGACCCTTCTTCAGACTTCTTCAGATTCCTTCATAATCACTGAATCAAAGACCTAGAATTTCTTAATGCCATCATGATAGTCCTTGCAAATTAAGAAAGAATTTCTTGTATTTACCTAGTTATTTTAGCCTAAAAATCAAGGATCCCCATGAACAGTTTTGTTACACCCTGCACTGAAAATTACAACTGTATAGGAATTCCTCTCATGATGATTTTAGTGCATTAAGTGCATTTGTTTTTACCCAACTGACTGGCCAGTTAATTTGAAATATGAGGCATGTAAACTGACCTTTTAAAGGAGAATAGCTTACAAAATTGGAAAGCACAACCAGAGTGAGAAGGTAGACAAAAATGCTGGAGAAACTCAGCGGGTGAGGCAGTATCTGTGGAGCGAAGGAATACGTGACGTTTTGGGTTGAGACTATTCTGCAGTGGGGGTGGGGGGGTCAGGAAAAAGAAAGGAAGAGGCAGAGACAGTAGGCTTCTGGGAGAGCTGGGAAGGGGGTGTGAAGGAGGGAGAAGCAAGGACTCCCTGAAATTGGAGAAGTAAATGTTTATACCGCTGGGGTGTAAACTACCCAAGCAAAATATGATGTGCTGCTCCTCCAATTTGCACTGGGCCTCTCTCTGGTAATGGAGGAGGCCCAGGACAGAAAGGTCGGATTCAGAATGGAAGGGGGAGTTGAAGTGCTGAGACACCGGGAGATCAGGTTGGTTATTGCGAAGTAGGCGGAGGTGTTGGGTGAAACGTTCACCAAGCCTGCGCTTGGTCTCACCGATATTGAGCAGTTGACACCTGGAACAGCGGATGCAGTAGATACGTTCAGAAACACGGGTCCTGAGCTTAAAGAAAGGTAACTTTGAGGGTATGAGACGTGAATTGGCCAAGATAGACTGGCAATTGATTCTTGAAGAGTTGATGGTGGAGATGCAATGGAAGCCATTTAAAGACTGCATGGATGAACTACAACAATTGTTCATCCTAGTATGGGAAATGAATAAATCAGGGAAGTTAGTGCATCTGTGGATAACAAGGGAAATCAGGGATAGTATCAAAACAAAAGATGAAGCGTACCAATTAGCCAGAGAAAGCAGCCAACCAGAGGACTCGGAGAAATTCAACAGAGGAGGACAAAGGGCTTAATTAGGAAAGCGAAAATGGATTATGAAAGAAAACTGGCAGGGAACATAAAAACTGACTGCAAAAGTTTTTATCGATATGTGAAGAGAAAAAGATTAGTTAAAACAAATATAGGTCCCTTGCAGTCAGAAACAGGTGAAATGATCATGGGGAACAAGGACATGGCAGACCAATTGAATAACTACTTTGGTTCTGTCTTCACTAAGGAAGACATAAATAATCTGCCGAAAATAGCAGGGGATCGCGGGTCAAAGGAGATGGAGGAACTGAGTGAAATCCAGGTCAGCCGGGAAGTGGTGTTAGGTAAATTGAATGGATTAAAGGCCGATAAATCCCCAGGGCCAGATAGGCTGCAAGCCACGGTACTTAAGGAAGTAGCCCCAGAAATAGTGGATGTCTTAGTGACAATTTTTCAAAACTCTTTAGATTCTGGAGTAGTTCCTGAGGATTGGAGGGTAGCTAATGTAACCCTACTTTTTAAAAAGGGAGGGAGAGAGAAAACGTGAAATTACAGACCAGTTAGTCTAACATCAGTAGTGGGGAAACTGCTAGAGTCAGTTATTAAAGATGGGATAGTAGCACATTTGGAAAGTGGTGAAATCATTTGACAAAGTCAGCATGGATTTATGAAAGGTAAATCATGTCTGACGAATCTTATTGTATTCTTTGAGAATGTAACTAGTAGAGTGGATAAGGGAGAACCAGTGGATGTGTTATATCTGGACTTTCAGAAGACTTTCAACAAGGTCCCACACAAGAGATTAGTATACAAACTTAAAGCACACGGTATTGCCAGTTCAGTATTGATGTGGATGGAGAACTGGCTGGCAGACAGGAAGCAAAGAGTAGGAGTGAACGGGTCCTTTTCAGGATGGCAGGCAGTGACTAGTGGGGTGCCGCAAGGCTCAGTGCTGGGACTCCAGCTATTTACAATGTATATTAATGATTTGGACGAGGGAATTGAATGCAACATCTCCAAATTTGCGGATGACACGAAGCTGGGGAGCAGTGTTAGCTGTGAGGAGGATGCTAGGAGGCTGCAAGGTGACTTTGATAGGCTGGGTGAGTGGGCAAATGCATGGCAGATGCAGTATAATGAGGATAAATGTGAGGTTATCCACTTTGGTGGCAAAAACAGGAAAGTAGACTATTATTTGAATGGTGGTCGATTAATAAAAGGAGAGATGCAACGAGACCTGGGTGTCATGGTACACCAGTCATTGAAAGTAGGCATGCAGGTGCAGCAGGCAGTGAAGAAAGCGAATGGTATGTTAGCATTCATAGCAAAAGGATTTGAGTATAGGAGCAGGGAGGTTCTACTGTAGTTGTGCATGGTCTTGGTGAGACCACACCTGGAGTATTGCAAACAGTTTTGGTCTCCAAATCTGAGGAAAGACATTCTTGCCATAGAGGGAGTACAGAGGAGGTTCATCAGACTGATTCCTGGGATGTCAGGATGTCATATAAAGAAAGACTGGATTGACTCGGCTTGTACTCACTAGAATTTAGAAGATTGAGGGGGGATCTTATAGAAACTTACAAAATTCTTATGGGGTTGGACAGGCTAGATGCAGGAAGATTGTTCCCGATGTTGGGGAAGTCCATGACAAGGGGTCACAGTTTAAGGATAAGGGGGAAATCTTTTAGGACCGAGATGAGAAAAACATTTTTCACACATAGAGTAGTGAATCTCTGGAATTCTCTGCCACAGAAGGTAATTGAGGCCAGTTCATTGGCAATATTTAAGAGGGAGTTAGATGTGGCCCTTGTGGCTAAAGGGATCAGGGGGTATGGAGAGAAGGCAGGTAAGGGATACTGAGTTGGATGATCAGCCATGATCATATTGAATGGTGGTGCAGGCTCGAAGGGCCGAATGGCCTACTCCTGCACCTTTTTCTATGTTTCTATAAGGAGGAGGTGCAGGTGAACCGCCGTCTCCCCTGGAAAGACTGCTTGGGTCCTTGTATGGAATTGAGGGGGTAAAGCGACAAGTGTAGCATTTCCTGCGGTTGCAAGGGAAAGTATCAGGGGAGTGGGTGGTTTGGATGGGAAACCACCCACTGTCCTTGTTACGAGTAGGGGGATGGGGTGCAATAGCAGAGCTGCAGGATATAGAGGAGACCCTGGTGAGAGCCTCATCTATAATAGAATAGGGAAACCCTCTTTCCCAAAAGAATGACGACATCTCCGATGCCCTGGTCTGGAACAGCCCATCGTGGGTGCAGATGTGGCATAGACGGAGGAATTGAGAGTAAGGGATAGAGTCCTTTACGGAAGTAGGGTGGGAATAAGTGTAGTCCAGATAGCCATGGGAGTCACTGGGTTTGTAGTAGATGTTGGTCAGTAGTTTGTTACCTGCGATGGAGATGGTGAGATCTAGAAATGGTAGGAAGATGTCGGAAATGGTCCAGGTGAATTTGAGTGACGGATGGAAATTAGTGGTTAAATGGCAGAATGAGAATGTTTGGATTCTGAACCCCACTGTCCAATAAAGCTAGATAGGCAATTAAAGGGCAAACAAAAGAAGGCCAAAACAATGATCTTATCAGTTGTGTACATCACTAGTGTCACAGAGTGTAGAAGCACATGATTTTTTTTAATATGCCAAATAATTCTAATCCTTATGCCATTTTAAACAGGAACTTCTCCTTTTTAGGAACCTCATTATCCCAACAATGTGCCTGTATTAATCTTTTCTAATACAAATGAAAGTCATCAATATTCCTAATCAATGAGATCAGTCTGAAGAGGGGTCACAATACGAAATGTTGCCTGTCCATTCCCTTCACAAATGCTGCCCAACCTGCTGAATTCCTCCAGCACTTTGTGTTTTTGCAATAGAAATGCATATTGTGCGATTCGCAATTTACTGTTTACCAATAAGAAGACTTATACCACGTAAGGGATTTTAAATTGTTTTTATATTGATACCTGTTGAATTTTTTTTAAGATTGCCAGCTTTATAGTTTACTAGACCAAGTGAGACCCGTTGGGTTCTGTCCCCTCAACGTGCGGTTGCGGGGGGGGGCTGCGGCATCACACACAAACTAACCACCCCCCCCCTACACACACACATTAACCACACGCACTTACCACCCCCCTTGATATTATACTAATATTATTCATTCGCTCCTTTTACCCCATCCCCCGCCCTATCCACTCACGCATATCCCCCAACTGGAAACCTAAACCGGAAGTGGTGCCGCTGCCCTGCAGCTGCGGCTCGCCTGCAGTTTGTTTGCCTTTTCTTTTTTTTGTTTTCTTTTGTCCTGGTGCTTTAGTTTATTCAGTTTATTTTAGTTGTCTATGTGTGGGGGGGGAGAAACTTGTTTTTAGTCTCTTCCTTTGGGGGGGATGCAACCTTTTCTTGTCATATCCCCCATCTCCATCTCCGTCTGCGCTGAGACCTAATCGCGGAGCTGGCGGCCTCCAACTGGGACCAACTTCGAGGCTCCGGAGCCAGAGCCAGGACTTACCAATGCGGGGCTGGCCGACTTCGGGGCTGTGGTGGCGTAACGACTTTGGAGCCTCAGTGGACTCAGCCATGGGCCCAGTGGACGACAACATCGGGAGCTCGCAGGTCCCAGGTTGGTGACCAGTACTCCGGAACTCCTGCAACAGCAGCTTCATCCGCTGGACTGGAGGGTGACAGCTTCATCCGCCCCAGGCCACGGAGTTTGAACCAGCCTGTTCGTGGAGCTCGGATTCGGCCGCGGGACTGAACATCAGCCGGCTGGGTCACAACATCGGAAGCCTGGATCGCCTCAACGCAGAGGGAGAACAAGGAGGGGAGAGACAATGACTTTAAGACTTTTGCCTTCCATCACAGTGAGGAGGTGTCTGGTTGACTCACTGTGGTGGAATCTGTGTTCAGTGTGTGTTTTGTTATTTTTTTCTATGTTATGACTGCAAGGCATGAAATTTTGTTCAGACTGAAAAGTCTGAATGACAATAAAGGATATTTTACTTTACTTTACTAACTCACAGGCGCGGCTAGAGAGGGAGGGGGGTGGAGAGAGAGCGCAGAGGCAGATCAGAGGCACAGAGGCAGGGCAGAGGCACAGATGCAGGGCAGAGGCACAGAGGCAGGGACCCAAGCTGAGCTGAGAATCGGACCCGAGCCGAGGCGTGGGCAGGTGAGCGGGCGAGTGTCCACCAAAGGACCGCGAGTTGGGCCGAAACAATCTTTGGTTTTCAGTTGATGGCCCGACTTCATCTCTTGCTGCGTCTTTTGAATAATGGGGGGAGGAAGGAGGGGTAGGTGATGCCACTCGCAGCGCGTGGAAGAACGGCACACAGACCTATTGTGACGTCATCAGCGAAAGGCAGTCGTTTTTAAATTCAAAGTTTTGTCAGATTTTTGAACATTTTCAGTAATCTCGAGAAATAGATTTTCAGATAAGTAGACGGGAAAAATCTCTACCAAATTTCTACCTGAATATGTGAACATTTTACCGTTACCGCGTCGTTTTTTTTTGCGAAGATGTGATTACACACAAACACACACACAAATAAATACACATTCAAGATCAGAAATGTATAATCTAGACCAAGTGGGAGCCAGTGGATCCCATCCCCATCCCCTCAATGCACGGTTGCAGGGGGGGGGGCAGCCTGTTACGTCACACGTACACTAACCACCCCAACACACATACACTAACCAGCCCCCTTGATATTATATGAATATTATTTATTCGCTCCTTTTACCCCATACTCCACCTTATCCACTCATGCATAGCCCCCAACTCGCTAGAGAGGGAGGGGGTTAGAGAGAGGGCAGAGACAGAGAGAGGGCAGAGGCAGAGGGCAGAGACAGAGAGGGACACAGAGGCATAGAGAGGGACATCGAGGCACACAGCGGCATAGAGAGGGACACAGAGGCACAGAGAGGAACACAGAGGCACAGCGACCCGAGACAGTGAGAACCGGACCAGAGTCGAGCTGAGCTGCGGGCAGGCGAGCGGGAGAGCATCGACCAAAGGACCGTGAGTTGGGCCGCTGCTGTCATCAGCTATGATCTTTGGTCTTCAGTCCAGGACCTGAAGTCTCCGGCTGCGTCTTTTGAATAACGGGGCAAAAGGGAGGGGGGGGGGGGAAAGGGAGGGGTGGGGAGGGGGGGAAAGTGAGGGGTGGGGGGGGGAAAGGGAGTGGTGGGGGGGGAAAGGGAGTGGTGGGGGGGTGATGTCATCAGCAGCGCAAGGAAGAAGGCATGCAGACCCATCGTGATGTCATCAGCAAAAGACAGTCGTTTTTTAATTCAAAGTTTTGTCAGATTTTTGAACATTTTCATTAATGACTCAAGAAATAAAGCAAGACATTTTCAGATAAGGTGATTCTGGACTCCAGGGGAAAAAAGTCTACCGGAATATGTCAAATTTTTACAGTTACTGCCTCGTTTTTTCACGAAGACGATTACACTCAAACACACACACAAATAATTACACATTCAAGATCAGAGTTTTATAAGTATAGAGATAGAGATATATACGTGTGTGTGTGTGTGTGTGTGTGTGTTCCGCTCCATCATGATTAAAAGGTTAATCAAAATTCCAAGTGTGGTTGTGGAAGGGTAGGCCTACACTGCAAACTACATTGAGAAATAATCCAGTTGATAAAAATGTCTGTGATGTTGGTAATCAATAAGCTTAAAAAAACATGAATTTAAGTCTTGCTTAAATCAGATTGTGATTTAATTCTAGCTGTATTTTAAATAGCTTTATCTTTTTTAAGAGTGAAGACATGGCATGAAATCAAGAAATCTTCATGAAGAGCAAAACCAAGTACTGCTGTTTTCCCTCAGCCCCTCGAGTCCTATTTAAGTGTTTAAGTACCATTTACTGTGCAGGTCCTGAAAATAAACGCAAAAAGCTGGAACAACTGTCCAGGTCACACAGCATCTCAACGACCCTTCTTCAAAAAGGCATCAATTATACCAGTACCCAAGAAGAGCAAGGTGACGTGCCTCAATGACGATCGACCTGTTGCACTAACACCTGTGGTGATGAAGTGCTTCGAGAGGTTGATCATGGCGCAAACCAACTCCTACCTTGACAAAAACCTGGAACCCACTGCAGTTTGCTTACCGCCACAACATATCAACGGTGGATGCGATCTCGCTGGCTCTCCACTCCACTCTGGACCACTTGGACAACAAAAATTCATATGTCAGGCTGTTATTCATCGATTACAGCTCGGCATTTAATACTATCATCCCCTCCAAGCTGGTTACCAAACTCACAGAACTGGGTCTCTGCACAACCCTCTGCAATTGGATCCTCGGCTTCCTCATTCACAGACCACAGTCTGTTTTTATTGGTGGAAATGTGTCAGACTCGATAACAATCAGCATGGGAGCACCTCAAGGCTGCGTGCTCAGCCCCCTGCTGTACTCTCTCTATACTCATGACTGCGTAACCGGTCACAGTGCGAACTCCATCATCAAGTTCGCTGACGACACCACTGTTGTGGGATGTATCAATGATGGGGATGAGTCGGAGTACAGAAGAGAGATCGAGCGACTGGCCATATGGTGCCAGCACAATAACCTGGCCCTCAACACCAGCAAAACCAAGGAACTGATTGTGGACTTTGGAAGGAGTAGGATGGGGACCCACAGTCGCGTTTATATCAACGGGCTGATGGTTGAAAGGGTCAAGAGCTTCAAATTCATGGGTGTGTACATCTCTGAAGATCTCTCCTGGTCCGAGAACACTGATGCAATTATCAAGAAAGCTCACCTGAGGAGATTACAGAGAATCGGTTTGTCAAGGAGGACTCTCTCTAACTTCTACAGGTGCACAGTAGAGAGCTTGCTGACCGGTTGCATCGTGGCTTGGTTCGGCTACTTGAACGCCCTGGAGAGGAAAAGACTACAAAAAGTAGTAAGCACTGCCCAGTCCATCATCGACTCTGACCTTCCTTCCATCAAGGGGATTTACTGCAGTCGCTGCCTCAAAAAAGCTGGCAGTATCATCAAAGACCCACACCATCCTGGCCACACACTCATCTCCCTGCTACCTTCAGATAGAAGGTATAGGAGCCTGAAGACTGCAACGACCAGGTTCAGGAATAGCTACTTCCCCACAGCCATCAGGCTATTAAACCTGGCTCGGACAAAACTCTGATAACTAATAACCCATTATCTGTTATTTGCACTTTATTAGTTTATTTATTCATGTGTGTATATATTTATATATGGTATATGTACACACACTCTGTAGTAAATGCCCTCTATGTTCTGTGTGCTGATGCAAAGCAAGAATTTCATTGTCCTATCAGGGGCACATGACAATAAACTCACTTGACTTGACTTGACAGTCTCGACCCGAAACGTCACCTATTCCTTTTCTCCAGAGATGCTGTCTGAGCCGCTGAGTTACTCCAGCTTTTTGTGTCTAGCTTTGATTTAAACCAGCATCTGCAGTTCCTTCCTACACACTATGTGTACAATTTTGGTCGCCTAGTTATAGGAAGGATGTCAACAAAATAGAGAGAGTACAGAGGAGATTTACTAGAATGTTGCCAGGGTTCCAGCACCTATGTTACAGAGAAAGGTTGAACAAGTTAGGTCTTTATTCTTTGGAGCGCAGAAGGTTAAGGGGGGACTTGATTAAGGTCTTTAAAATGATGAAAGGGATAGACAGAGTTGACGTGGATACGTTTTTCCCATTGAGGGCGTGACATGAGAATTAAGGGACAGAAGTTTAGGGGTAACGTGAGGGGGAACTTCTTTACTCAGAGGGTGGTGGCAGTGTGGAATGAGTTTCCAGCAGAAGTGGTGGAGGCAGGATCGATTTTAACATTTAAAAGTAAAGTGGATAGGTATATGGACATGAAGGGAATGGAGGGGTATGGTCTGAGTGCAGGTAGATGGGACTAGGGGAAAACAAATGGTCGGCACGGACTGGAAGGGCCGAGAGGGCCTGTTTCCGTGCTGTAATTGTTATATGGTTATGGTTATATGGTTTATGTAGGTTCTGCCCTGATTTAACTAACCAAAATGCAACAGTTCGCACTTGTCTGAGTTAAATTTCATCTGCCAATCCTTAGCCCATTTTCTCAGTTGGTCTACATCCTCTGGTAACCTTAGATAACCAACTTTGTTTCCACTATACCACCAGTTTTGGTGTCTTCAATAAACATAATAATCATGCCAACTCTACTAGCTGTGTCACGGTAAAATCAACTAAATGTTGCCATGTTGAGATTATTTATGTGCAGTACTCTTTTAAGAATGGCAGGACAGGCTTGAATTGTGTTCTCTGGAATTTTGGAGGTTGAGGAGAGAACTGGTCGATTTATATAATATTATGAGAAGCATAGATAGGGTAAATGGTCAGAACCTTTTTCTCAGGATGGAAGTATCAAATTAGTATATGAGGGTAAAGCCTGAAGGTGAAAGGGGCAAAATGTAATGATATGTGGCGTAAATAGTTTATATGGAGATTAATGGGTGTTTGCAATGCACTGCTGGGGTGGTGGTGGAGGTAAATACAATTGTGGGATTGAAGAGACTTTTGAATAGGCATATGGATATAGCAGGATATGGATTATGTGCAGATGCAGGTGGGGGGGTGGTGGTGGTGGGGAGAGGGTGGTGGGGTGGGGAGGGAGAGGGGCGGGGGTGAGGCAGATGGGGGTGGGGTGAGGGGGGTTGGAGCGCTGGCGTGCCCCTCCCTCCCGGAGTGGCCCACCCTGCGAGTGCATTGTGACGTCACTCAGATTTACTTTTCCAAAATGGGTGAGTTTGAAGAAATTGAGCTGTTTTTAAAATTTGAACGATTAATAACTTTGGAAATATAGGTGGAAATGCAATGGAAAAATGTGAGTAAGATGTGTGAAAATGGGAAGGCTGTTTGGAAGAAGATAGGAATTAACTAGATTGATACACACAGACATAAGCAAGACAAATACTTTTAGTTATATGGAGATAATCAGAGCATTATCATCCTACATCAGAATATGCAAGTTTGTGTGTTAGGGTTAGTCAGACATGCTATCAAACATGCAATTTATTAACATCACTGTGTGCCATCAGTAATGATCATATACTAATAAATATAAATTATTTTTCTGTAATATCTGCCACTTGAAGCTGCTTTCCTCCATGGGGTGTGCTTCGTAATTTGTACTACATTAGCAGATTAGACAATCCATACAATGAATGTGTAATATCTCAATGATGCAAAACTATATTGATTGCTTGAGCAGTCAAGCATGTGGATGCAGATCAAATTTGTCAGCAGTGAAAAATGCACAACTACTTTTCTCTATTGGGTAATGAAAACAATGTATGTTTACATTATGACGTAAAGTGTAACGTCTATGTTGTACTTTGCAGTTAGTCTGCAGATGGGTCCTGTTCCAAAACAGCATCAACAGCATTCCCTCTACAGGTGCTGCCTGACCCACTTAGTTTCTTCAGCACTTGGCCTTTTGCTAAAGATTTCAGCTTCTGTAATTTTTTGTGTCTCTTATTTATTCCATTTCATCACACAAACTTCCCACCATTGACTCCATTTACACTATACTGCCTTTGAAAAGGAACAAATACTGTATAATCAAAGCCTTTGCTACTCCTTCATCTCCTCCCATTGGGCAGAAGGTACAGAAGCCTGAAAGCCCACACCACCAGCCTCAGGAACAGTGTCTTCCCCTCTGTAATCAGGCTGAGCGGTCCTCCCATAAGCTAAGTACAGTCCCTTTTCTCTAACCTACCCCATGGTGGATATTGAACTTTGTATCTTGAACTCCTTACGTGGAGCTCGGAGAAGCAACAAGCAGAAGCAGAGAGAAGGGGCTATTGGCTTGAAAGTCCATGAGAAAGAAGGTGAGTGGCAGGGAAAGACAGTTTAAAAAGAGTGCCAAGATGGGGTCCTCGTTGCAGTCCTTACGTGGATCTCAGAGAAGCAGCAAACAGAAGCAGAGAGAAGAGACTTTGGCTTGAAAGTCCGTGACAAAGAAGTGAAGGGAAAGGGAAAGGGAAAGGGAAAGAAAGTGAAGGGAAAGACAGTTTAAAAAGAGCGCCAAGACCCAGATTCACGTAAATTACTAATTAACCCTAAAGTAGCTAATTCGGTAAGAGATTAAAAACAAGCGTAGCTGTAGCGGAGCGGCCTTAGTGAGTAAAGTGTGAGTCTTTGGCTCGAGAGTCTTCGGCGATGAGGCTGCACTTGATTGAAATTCGTGATTTGTGGTTTATATCTACTGAAGAAATGGTAGGCAAAATGGTGCAGTGTGTTTTCTGCAGGATGTGGGAAGTCAGGGACACTGCTGGAAACCACACCTGCGGAAATTGTGTCCAGGTGCAGTTCCTGAATGAAGTGTTGGGGAACTGGAGCAACAGTTGGATGACTCAGGCCATCCGGGAAAATGAGAATTTCCTGGACTGGACCTACAGTGAGGTTGTCACACCGAGGATACAGGAAGAGCGAAGATGGGTAACTGTGAGAAAAAGGAGTAAACGTGGAGTGCAGGAGACCCCAGTGGCTGTACCTACTGAAAACCAATACGCCCCCTTGAAAGCAGACGACACAACAAGATTGAGTGGTAGCCAGGGCTGTGATTCCAACCCTGGTGCTGAGGCTCAATGGGAAAGAGTGACTTCAGGCAGAGCCAGAGTGGTGGGAGACTCCATCATCAGAGGTGCGTACAGGAGATTCTGTGGCAGCATGCGAGACTCCAGGATGGTTTGTCGTCTCCCTGGTGTCAGGTTCCAGGATGTCTCGGAGCGGCTGCATGGCATCCTCAAGAGTGAGGGGGTGCAGCCGGAGGTTGTTTTGCATGTTGGCATGATTGATATAGGTCGGCAGAGGAAGAAGGTTCTGCAAAAAGATTTTATGGAATGGGTCTGAAGACTGAAAAGCAGGACCTCCAGGATCTCAGCTTTGCTTCCAGTACCTCGTGCTAGTGAAGGTAAGAATAGGAAGATAGAGGACAAGAATGTATGGCTGAGGAGTTGGTGCACGGAACAGTGATTCAGATTTCTGGATCATTGGGATTTCTTCCGGGGCAGGGGTATTAAAGGGGCGGGTTGCACTGAAACCCTGGGGGGACCAACATCCTAGCGGGAAGGTTTGCTAATGCTACATTGGAGGGTTTAAACTAGATTGGCAGGGGAGAGAGATCTCGTGCAGGACAGATGCACAGGGGAGGCTAGAAGTTGATATGAAGGGTGGTGTGGGAAAGGTTAATAGACAGGATAGGTAAAAAGCCAGAGAGCGAGGAAGGAGGGTTGGTTTAAACTGCACGTATTTTACTGGCAGCTCAATGTTCCGAGGTACAGGAGCTTCAGGAGAGACAGGGGTGAGGAAAAAAGAGGAGGGGGAGTTGCATTTTGTTTAAGGAGGATGTCACGGCTGTGTTCAGAGATAGCATTACAGACGGTTCGTCTAGTGAGGCTATATGAGTGGAGCTGAGGAACAAGAAAGGGATGATTACCATGTTGGGGTGTACTACAGACCCCTGAATAGTCAACAGCGATTAGAAGAGCATATGTCCCGGGAGATTGCAGACAGCTGCAAGTCAAATAATGTTGTTGTAGTAGGGGATTTCAACTTTCCTAATATAGACTGGGAAAATCATAGCGTGAAGGGTTTAGAAACATAGAAACATAGAAATTAGGTGCAGGAGTAGGCCATTCAGCCCTTCGAGCCTGCACCGCCATTCAATATGATCATGGCTGATCATCCAACTCAGTATCCCGTACCTGCCTTCTCTCCATACCCTCCTTCTCTCCATACCCTCTGATCCCCTTAGCCACAAGGGCCACATCCAACTCACTCTTAAATATAGCAATGGGTTTAGATGGGTTTAGATCCTCAAAAGTGTTCAGAAGAGTTTTCTTCAGCAGAATGCGGAGGCCTCCACACGTGAGAGGGCAACGCGGGATCAAGTATTGGGAAATTGGGTAGGGCAAGTTTATGAAGTGTGTGTGGAGGAGCCTTTTGGGACAAGTGACCACAGTTTGATTAGGTTTAAGGAAGTTATGGATCGAGACAGAGAGGGTCCACGTGTTAAAATGCTCAACTGCTGCAAGGCCCACTTTGAGGGTATGAGAGAAGGTCTTACTCAAGTTGACTGGAGTAGGTTATTTGAGGGGAAAGGAACATCGGCGAAGTGGGATGTGTTTAAAAGTGTTCTGAAGAAAGTTCAGGATGTGTACGTCCCTGTTAGGGTGAAAGACAAAGCAGGCAAACTTAAGGAAGCTTGGCTGACAAGTGATATAGAGACATTGGTTAAGAATAAAAAGGAGATCAGAAGAGCAAAAAGGGGCCTGGAGATAGCTCTGGTGGGTAGCAAAAAAGACAATTCCGAAAGATTTTATAAATACACTAGACCAAGTGGGACCTTTTGGGTCCCTGTCACATGGTCCCCCAACGCAACCCGTTTCCCAACACAATATTGCACCACTAACCCGTAGCCCCAACGGGAGGTATGGGCCCCCAACTCAACCCGTTCCCGAATGTAACATTCCAGCACTCCCCATCCTCCCTCAGCAGTGGACAAAAAAAATTCCAATTGCACTTCCCCTGCCTGCCGCAGCAGTTTCAATTGCAATACCGATTCGCCCTCCCCCTCCTGTTGAAAAGTTCAGAGTGTTCCTGTTTTGCAACTTTGTATTGAAATGTGTTGAAAGCTGGCAGGAAGGATTTTAAAATCTTGTTAAATTTAGCATTTTTAAAGCTCTGATCAATAACGTGAGATATAGCATCATCACTGGAAGCTCCTGGAAAAAAGGCTCTCTGTGTGGTTACCGTTGGCAACGTCCCATTGTGATGTCATTGTGGCACTCGGCAACTTGATAGCCCACTGAAATTGGTGCACCGTCAGTGGCAATGTGACATCATCACTGGAAGCACCTGGAAGAAAGCTCTTGGACAAAGGCTCGCCGTGAGAAGCTACAGTTACCGTTTGCAACGTCCCATTGTGATATCATTTGTAAATGAGATCCATTGTGATTGGACATCTGTGAGATGGCATTGTGACATCATCACCAGAAGCTGCTGGAAAAAGGCTCTGTGAGAAGTGGTTTTTGGCTTTTAAAAAAAGTTTAATCACAAATAACTCGTGAAATATAGGGTGAAATTTTGTGAACCTGAATATCGCGTGGAGGGGGAAAATGTGTTGGAATATGTAAAAATTTAAGTGCTAAGCATGTAGCTTTTTGAGGAAGATACAAAACATACACACACACACACACAAGATGAGACTTTTAGTATGTAGATATATTAGGGGGTAAAGGGTAACTAGAGAGAGAGTGGGACCTCTCAGGAATAAAAGCGGTCACCTTTGTGTGGTGCCACAGGAGATGGGCAAGGTCCTCCATGAGTATTTCTCTTCTCTATTTACCGAGGAGAAAGACAGTGGGACGGAAGAAATTGGAGCAACACTGGAAGTGTCAGGAGAGCAGTCAGGGTTATTGTCGAGGAAGTACTGAAAGTATTGTCGTGTTTGAAAGTAGACAAATCTCCAGGGCCTCATCAGACATATCCAAGGTCATTGCGGGAAATAAAGGAAATTGCGGGAGCCCTGGTTTAAATTTAAGAGTCATCCTTAAATACAAGTGAGGTGCCAGAGGATTGGAGGGTGGTAAATGTTGTGCCTCTTTTCAAGAAGGGCTGCAGGGAAACTATAGGCCGTGAGCTTAAGATCTGTAGATGGTGAGTTACTGGAGAGTATTCTGAGGAATAGAATATGCAGGCATTTGGATGGGCAAGGGCTGATTAGGTACAGTCAGCATGGTTTTGTATGTGGGAGGTCGTGTCTCACAAATCTGATTGAGTTTTTTGAAGATGTGAGCAAAAAGTTTCATGAAGGTAGAGCGGTAACTGTTGTGTACATGGACTTTAGTAAGTCGTTCGACAAGATGCCGCATGGTAGGCTGTTCTGGAAAGTTAGATATCATAGGATCCAAGGAGAGATAGCTGAATGGATAGCAAATTGGCTGCATGGAAGGAAGCAGAGGGTGATGGTGGAAGCTTGCTTCTCAGAATGGAGGCCTGTGACTAGTGGTGTGCCACAGGGTTCAGTACTGGGACCGTTACTGTTTGTCATCTACATCAATGAACATACAGGGCAAGATTAGCAAGTTTGCTGATAATACAAAAGTTAGTGGTTTTGCAGATAGTGAAGTTGGATGTGAACGATTGCAGGAGGATCTGGATCGATTGGTCAGGTGGGCGGAGGAATGGTTGATGGAATTTTATACAGAGAAGTGTGAGGTGTTGCATTTTGGGATGTCAAACAAGGGCAGGACCTACACAGTAGGCCTCTGGGTAATGTTGAGGAGCAGACGGACCAAGGAGTACAAGTGCATGGTTCCATGAAGGTCGAGTCGCAGGTAGCTAAGGTGGTCAAAAAGGCTTTTGGCACTTTGACCTTCATCAGTCAGAGTATTGAGTACAGAAGTTGAGAGGTCCTGTTGCAGTTGTATAAGACGTAGGTGCGACCGCATTTAGAATATTGTGTTCAGTTCTGGGCACCGTGTTGCAGGAAAGATAGTGTCAAGCTTGAAAGGGCTCAGAACAGATTTACGAGGATGTTGCCAGGACAAGAGGGGTGTGAGCTATAGGGAGAGGTTGAGTCGGCTGGGTCTCTATTCCATGGAGCGTAGGAGGATGAGGGGAGATCTTATAGTGCTATACAAAATCATGAGAGGAATAGATTTGGTAGATGCACAGAGTCTTTTGCCCATACTAGGGGAATCGAGGACTAAAGGACATAGGTTCAAGGTGAAGGGGAAAAGATTTGATAGGAATCCGAGAGGTAACCTTTTCACACAGAGGGTGGTGGGTGCATGGAACAAGCTGCCAGAGGAAGCTGGGATTAGGACTATCCCATCGTTTAAGAAATAGTTGGCCAAGTACACGGATAGGACAGGTTTGGAGGGTTATGGACCAAGCGCAGGCAAGTGGGACTAGGGTAGCTGGGACATTGT
Organism: Okamejei kenojei; assembly: GCA_035221665.1. Lineage (NCBI taxonomy): Eukaryota > Metazoa > Chordata > Chondrichthyes > Rajiformes > Rajidae > Okamejei > Okamejei kenojei. Next base: position 28,531,985 of record CM069136.1, read on the forward strand.
TGGGCCGAAAGGCCTATTTCCACACTGTATTAATCTATGACTCTATAACTCTAACTGGTGTGGTACAATGCTGAGAACTATATTCTGCACTCTGTTTCTTCCTCTTTGCTCTATCTATTGCACTGGAATTTAATATGACTGTACAGTATTCATGTGTAGTATTATCTCATCTGATTTGCTAGCATGCAAAACAAAGCTTTTCACTCTACCTTGGTACACGTGACAATAATAAACCTAAATCTAGTTAATTTAAAGATTAATTATTCCAAATCACTCATACCTGACGAGACTACTTTCTCATTTCCTGGGGTTAAATTAAGACAATAATTGCGAACTGTAACCGTAGTATTTTAATCATCGTTCAGAAAGTTTTTAGATTAAGTGCTTTCATCTAAATTTTTGAGGACGCAATATTTTATATTAATTTGATGATGAACAACACAACCGTGCTATGAGGACGCATGTCTGTCTGCTGGAGTCATAAATAATGATTTATCAAGAGTGCTCAGTGTTGTTTATGGCTTCTTCCGTGTTTTTCTACAAAATATATATATATTATTAACTGCTGCCTTTCACGTTTAATAATTCTCCATTAGAATTAACATGCAATACCACTATACTATACCACTATACTATACCACTACTGGAGTTTAATAATTGCACACTTAGAACATAGAACAGTACTGCATTGGAATAGGTCCTTTGGCTCACAATATCTGTGCTGAACATGATACCAAGTTAAACCTCTGCCTACTTGTGACCCATATCCTTGCATTCTCTGTGTGTCGTTGTGCCTGTCCAAAAGCCTCTTAAATGTCAGTCACGTATCTGTCTCCATCACCACCCTTGGCAGTCAACCACTCGATGTGCAGAAAACTTGCCCTGCATATCTATCTATCTATCTATCTTCTATCTTAAAAACCACTCGTGTGCAGCTCGATCTCCTCTCCTGCCATTTAGCGCCGCGTGGATTGGTCTTTTCTCCTGTCACTCCTCGGGACGGTCCGCCCCTTCCTGCGCCATCGCGTCTTTACTGGAGCTGAGGATGGCCAGTGGCGGTTTCCAACTGGACACAATTTTCGGAGGGACTGGAAGCAGCCCGGCCCCGTGCGGGAGACGTCGCCAAACGGAAAGCGGAGAATCTGATCCTGGTGTAGGAGAACGTCCAGCGACTAGCGCCCGCTGTGAGTCCCCTTTGCACTGCCAGCTCCAGCCCCTTCCCCTCTGTTCCCTCTCATTGGCTCTAGCCCCCCTCCCGGTGATACTACCCTCTCCCCCACAACCCTCCAACTCACTCCTCACTTCCCCAGGATCTCGAGATTGCAGCAGTCGGCTCCGCGACTCAGCGTGGCCTCCGGGTTCCCCAACTTGGGGCAGCTTCTGGACTCACGGCTTCGGGACGGACGGCTTCGGGATGGTCGGCTTCGGAACAGCTTCGGGACGGCTTTGGGACGGCTTTGGGACAGATGGCTTTGGGACGGACGGTTTTGGGACGGACGGTTTCGGGACAGGCGGCTGCAGGACGGACGGGCTCAGCGAGGCTCATGGACTCAGCTAGGCCTCTGGGGATTTATTCTCCTCGCCCTGGTGATTGACAGTGGGTGCTGGAAGGGGAGTCGTCATAGGTGAATGACAGGAGAGAAGACCAATCTGCTGATCTTACAATTTTTAAACCTTCATAAATTTTGTATTATTTCACAGACCATAACAAAACTTGATGCGCTTGTAGCACAGGAGAATGGTGAGTAAGGTGGCGAAAAATCGTAGTGCTATTGGGTACCGTTTATGCGCAAATGTAAATACAAAGCAAACCGGAAGAGGACAGGATGAGAGCTTTAGTTAAGTAATAGAATGTAGATGGGTGAGTGTTGGAATATTGCGTTGTGGGAACAGGTTGCATGGGGGAATGGGTGAGTGGTGGAATATTGCATTGAGGAATAGCTGCATTGGGGGACCAGGCCTCCCGTGTGACTGGGACCCAACAGGTCCCACTTAGTCTAGTACATAACTAAAACTCTGATTTTGTGCTCTTCCGGATTGCGGGGTCTTTCTATTTGCACAAAAACGGTATGCGATAGTGCTACGATTTTTCGCCAGGTTACTCACCGTACTCCTGTGCTGCGAGTGCAACAAGTTTCATTCCATTCGATGGTATATTGTAAACGTTATCGAGGTTTAAAAATCTTTAAAACCGCGCACATGCAGATTTCTTCAGTCACCGCCACGCAGATTGGTCTCTTCTCCTGTCAGTCAATGCCCGGGATGGCATTGCCCCTTTTTGTCGCATCGGCTGCGGCCTCTCCCGCCTCAGTCACAAACTCCTATCTCCCCTCCGTGCAGTAACTTGTATCGTCTCCCCTACAACACCGGTGGTGGCGCGAGGGGGATTCAGTGGAGGCCCAGTCGAGGCCCTGGTCCCATCTCTCTCTCTCTCTCTCATCACTCACCCCTCTCCCCGCCCGCCCTCTGCGGCAATGGCGGTCCCATCTACCCGTCCCCCCGGGTCTGTCTACTCCGCCATCGCCGTTGCGGTAACTCACCCTCACGGAGGAGATCTCTACCAGCTCGTCGAAACACGTGGTGCCAACCGTGATGAACACCGTCTCCATCCCCCCTGCAGCCCGGCCCGGCGGCAACAGTGAGCAGGCAGGCAGGTAAGCGGGTGGGCAAGGTGGGGATGGGCCGAGTGGCAGCAATGGGCAGGCAGGGCGAGGACAGGCCGAGTGGCAGCGGTGGGCGGGCGGGCGGGGCGGGGCAGGCTGAATGGCAGCGGCAGGCGGTCGCACAGGACGAGGACGGACTGAGCAGCGGCTGAGCAGGAGTGGGCAGAGGGAGGGAGGGAGAGTCGGGTTGCAGGGTGGCTGAGCAGTTTGCGTGGAATAACTGACACACACACACACGATACAAACTGGTCCAATCATCAAGTCAACTGGATCTAAACCACAGCTATCAATGAATGACCTGTGGAGGAAGGAACTGCAGATGCTGCTTTTTATGGATGGAGGGAGGGAGGGAGGGAGGGGGGGAGGGAGTGACTGAGTGTAGGGGAAAGGAGAGGGAGGGAGAGGTGAGGGAGAGATTGGGGAGGTGGAGGGGAAGGATCCTGGGGAGGTGGGGAGGGAGAGAGGGTGGATTGAGGGAGAGGAAGGGGTAGGGTGGGAGAGGGGGTAAGTGGGGATGTGAGGAGAGTGGGGAAGGAGAGGGAATAGAGGGAGAGGGTAGTGGGGGAGGTCAGGAGGGATAGTGGGGGGGTTGGGGGGGGGTTGAGGAGTGGGCGATAGAGGATAGGAGGGTGGTAGGGAGGGGATAGGAGTGGGGGGGGAGGGAGGGAGTGACTGTGAATAGGGGGAGGGAGGGAGAGGTGAGGGAGTGATTGGGGCAGGGGAGGAGGAGAGGAGAAAGAAGAGGGAGGGTGAAGAGGGGGAGGGAGTGCTGGGGATGAGGGGAAATGAGCCTTGCCTGCGCAGTTGGGGGGTTATGTGTGAGTGGTGGAATATTGCGTTGGGGAACGGGTTGCGTTTGGGGACCAGGCCTCCCGTGTGACAGGGACCCAACAGGTCCAACTTAGTCTAGTGTCCTTTAAACTTTGCATCTCTCACCTTCAAGCTTTGCCCTTCATTTCTTGATATTTCCAATCTGGTGAAACGTTTCTGATTCCCTATCCTCTCTATGCCTCTCATAATTATGTATTAACTATTGTTGGATAAAAACATTGCAAAGCTAGCATTAACATTTGTTATTGCAGATTTCTTTGATATTTAAAGTCACATTTTCAATTATTTATCAAAGTGAATGCATTTTCCCAACATCCAAAATCACTATGTAAGCCAACTGGCAAACTCTAAAATCCTTGTTAAAATATAAAATAAATTTAGTTTTTCTTCCTGTCCCAATGATATTAAATAATGAGATGTTTGTACTTTTCAATTGGGGTCAGGTTTTGTCTTCACAACTTCAATTGGTGCAAATACTAACTCAAAGTGGTGACAAAGTGAAAACCTAATGAATTCTGAAACAGCAAATATGATGGATTATTACCGCTGAGTTACTCAAGCAGTCTGTGCCTCTCTTATTGTAAACCAGCATCTGTAGTTCCTTGCTTTAGCTGGAATATTCTGACTGATATAGTCATAAAGAAATGGAGCACAAAACAGGCACAAAACCCTTCGACCCAACCCGTTAATTCCAACCCAAAATGCTCTATCTCAACTAGTCCCATTTCCCTGTGTTTGGCCCATATCCTCCTCAACCTTTCCTATCCATGTACCTGTCCAAGTGTCTATTAAATATTGTTATTGTACCTAGTTCAACCGATTCCTCTCGCAGCTTGTTCCATATACCAACCACTCTCCGTGTAGAAAAGTTGCCCCTCAGGTTCCTATTATATTTTTCCTCTCTCGCCTTCTAATTCTTGATCTCCCTTCGCTGGGAAAAGGACTCTGCATTAATCTTGTCTATTCCCTTCGTGATTTTATACACCTCTATTAAATCATCCCTCAGCCTTCTACACTCCAAGGTACATAATCCTGGTCTACCCAACCTCTCCCAATAGCTCAGGCCCTCGGGTCCTAACAACACCCTTGCAAATCTTCGCTGCACTCCTTCCAGCCCAATGGCATCTTTCCTATTGCCAATCCAATGGGATTTATGGTGTTTCTTTTTTCGAGGTTTCCATCCACACAACCTTCAGAAAGAAAGTAACTAACCCAACATTAGTTAATAACCTACAAGTAACTAAGCTGCTTAACCTATAAAGAATCTCTCTCTGAAGTCTGAAGAAGGATTTTGGCCCGAAACATTGCCTATCTCCTTCGCTCCATAGATGCTTCTGCACCCGCTGAGTTTCTCCAGCATTTTGTGTACCCTCGGTTTTCCAGCATCTGCAGTTCCTTCTTTAACACAAGAATCTCTCTCGTCTGCCCCTTCCTTCCTCTGCTATATCTGGGGATATACCCATTTCTCACCTTCCCCCACCCCTTCCACATATATTTCTTCCTCTTGATTCACAATGCATACCTCTTCTATGTTTATCTCACACCTTTGCTCTTTTCATCTCTGGCCTTTGCTCTGTCCAATTATCCACCTATCATAGCCCCCCCTCCCCCCCCTCCCCCCCTCCCCCCCTCCCCCCCTCCCCCCCCTCACCTGTATCTACCTATCACTCACTATCCCGCTCCCATCCTGCTTCCAGCTTTCTTCTCCCCCCCCCCCCCCCCCCCCCCCCCAAATTCAGCCTGACGAAGGATACCACCCCGAAAGTCACCCATACATGTTCTCCAGAACTGCTGCCTGACCCACTGAGTTACTCCAGCATTTTGTATCTTTTTTCAGAAAGACTTACTGGTCTAAAAAGGAGATTGTAGAAAATATTTCAATGGAGAGGATTTTCCTGCAATCAGAAAAATGAAAGATGAACTAAAGGAGTGTCACTTCTGCACGTAGTATTTAAAGCCGTCCCTCGAATATAACCGAATATAATTCTCAGCATTGTAGTGACATCAGTTTCAGAGACAAAGTCTAATGTCTGCAATGGGGTAGAAGTGAATCAGACAGTACCCTAGTTTGTGGAAGGTCCATTCTGAAGCCTGATAACAGAGGGGAAGAAGTTAGTCCTGAGTCTGGTCGTGCGCACTTTAAAGATTCTGTACCTTCTGCCAGACAGGAGTGGGAAGAAAAAAGGATGAATGGGGTGGGAAAAGTCTTTGATTATGTTGGCTGCTTTTCTAAGGCTATGGGAAATGTTGATGGAGAAAATGATGGGGAGTCTGGTCTGTGTGATGAACTAGGCTACATCCACAACTCTCTGCAATGTGGTCTTGGGCAGAGCCGTTCCCAAACCAAGCTGTGATGCAACCCGACAGTATCCTTTCGGTGGAGCATCTGTAGAAGTTTAGAAGTGTCATTGGAGATATACCAAATTACCTCAGTTTCCTCTTGGCTGTTGCATCAATGTGGTTGGTCCTCGACAGCTTGTAAGTAATATTAATACCAAGAGACTTGAAGCACTCAAGCATTTCCACATCCACACCATTGATGCTGATTGGCTCATGAATTCCACCAAGCTTCCTGAAGTCCATAACTCGCTCCTTTATCTTGCTGACTTCAAGGGAGAGGTTGTTGCCCTGGTACCATTCTCTATTGTTACCATCTTTCAATTCAATTCCAAAAAAAAAATTCTGTAAACAAATAGTAGCAAATCTTTACCTTTTTGGCCATTTGAAAACACTATTGTGGATCAACTGTCTATGTTATAATTTCTTGTTTCTGTGATGTTGTCCTGCATGTCATTTTAATTATAACAATGTTGGTAATCTCAAAATTCAACCCAATGTCAATATCAAAACTGTGAGAGAAAAGTGTGAAGTGAATGAAAGAAACTGCTCGGAAACAAGCTCTTCAGCCCACCGAGTCCACACCGTCCATCAACCACACTAGTTCTATGTTATCCCACTTTTGTCTCCACTCCCTACACACTAGGGATAAATTACATAGGCCAATTAATGTACAAACCCGCACGTCTTTGGGATGTGGGAGGAAACTGGAGCACCCCGGTGGGAACCCATGCTGTCACAGGGAGAATGTGCAAACTCTGCACAGACAGAAGTCAAGATCAGGATTGAACCTGGGTCTCTGGTGCTGTGAGGCAGCAACTCTACCAGCTGTGCTAATGTGCCAGCTTCATCAAAGGTTGCCTAAGGCAACCTTTGATGAAACCTCTTCAGACACTTGTAATATTCAAATTCAACCAGCAGTATAACATTCAGAGATATTTGTTCTCATTGTAATACAGTTCTATGTTATTCTACTTCCCCATCTACTCCCTACATATTAGGTGCATATTTTTAACTCGAATAAGGAGTCACAAGACTCAGAGACCTGAAAAGTTCAAAGCAATTCAGATGCAGCAATGTGCTAGTCCAAAACTGGATGAACTGTCTTTTCCCCACTTTACTGCCTGAAATGGTTATTTGCTGTGAGTGAAAATACCATGAAAATGGCAGCACCCATTCTCGTTTGAAATTACTAAATATCTAGTTGAGTAGAAAGTAATTTGAAGCCGTGAACTTGGATTTTAGAGAGATCACGGTTGGCAAATCTAATGGCATTCTTCGTGAAAGTGACAGATATGACAGATGAAAAAATGTAGTAGTTTTTATGCTTCTGGACTTTCAGAAGGTTTTTGACAAAGCATCACTCTAGAGATTATGGAAGGAGATTAAGGAAACTAGAAATGGAGAGTGCTTCAAAGTGAATTAAAAACTGGTTCGGAAACAGGTTGTAGGAATTACGAACAATTTATCATATAGTGGAAGTGGGTACTGGCCCTTTAGCCCACCATGTCCACGTCAACCATTGGTCACCCATTCACATTAGTTCACTGTTATCTGACTTTTGCATCCTCTTATGCATACTAGGGGCCGATTAATCTACAAACCAACATGTCTGTAGGATGTGGGAGGAAACCTACATGGTCACAGGGAGAACGTGCCAACTCCATACAGACAACACCTGAGGTCAGGATTCAACACAGATTTCTGGCGCAGTGGACAATGGCTATGAAAACCATTCTTGTCCACTTCTAAAACATAAGCAATTATAAAAATGCTAAACAATTTAAAAAAGCAGGCGAATTGTAAATTAGCTGCCTGATTTATTTATTTATTTAAATTAACTACTAATGATTGAGGCAAGCTCACTCATGCAGAATTCCCTAATGACAACCAACAAGAAATGCAGAGGCTACCGGTGAAAACAAGGCAAAAGGCTGTTTGATAAGGAGAGAAGAGAAGGAATTTAATGTAATGCCAGAGGGAGGGATATGGATGGAAGGGCACATGGGGGAAGGGGAAAGAGGGGGGGGGGTAAAAGGGAAATGAGAAACTTGGGGACAGGAGATGAATGTACGGAGGATGGAAAAGGAGCAGGGTGACTGGCGTGGTAGGAGATGGTGGAGGAAATGGGTGCCAGGGGAAAATTAGGGTGCAGGGGGTTCAGGAAAAAAGGGCAAGCTGAGGACTAAGACTCCTTTGCTATATCAGTTGCACTTAAGTATTTATGTATGCTATATCTGATCTGTTTGGATAGTATGCGAAACAACATTTTTTGCTGTACCTCAGTACACGTAACAAAATCAAACCTAAATCTAGTTAACTTTAAGATTAATTATTCAAAATCATTTTTACATGATGAGACTACTTTCTCATTCCCTAAGAATAAATTCGGAACTGTAAACATAGTCATTAAATCATCATTGAGACAATTACTTACACATTAGATAAATGCAAACAAAGCTTTTTACTGGACCTCAGTATGCGTGACAAGAATAAATTGAAACCTAAACCTAAACCCAATGTTCATACTATTGGATTGTAAGATACCAAAGTGGAATATGAGGAGGTGTTATTCTTTTTAGTGTTAATAACTTCTATGATTTTAATTGTACATGCGTTTTTTTTTTTCATTTTTTCAATGCATCTGAATGCCTGGGCCATTCAGTGCAATTTCCAAAGTTGAATAACGTTGAGAGGAAAGCAACCAGGGGATGCAAGTGACCATTGATAACCTAGAGCAAAAGACAAAGTGCTGGATGAACAATGTTGTTAGATCCCCAACAAAATGGATGGGGTGCAGTTTAACTATCTGCCAGACAGTTTCTCAGTGGTTTGATGGCATATTTTAGCAGCAGGGCTCGCTCAGAAAACGTGGACTAATATAATCACATCGCTAATATTCAGAAAGTGAGATGCTCAGTTCAATGAATAAATTTAAAATCCTCTGTTCACATCTCTGAATTGGTGGGCCCAGTGACATTACCATTTAATGTCAACTTACAATGCTAACAAAATATTGGCATGCTTCTCGAGTGAGGTTCCAAACAGAAAACATAGTAACTGGTTGAAATCTATCATACTAAATTTGGAAATATTGCAGTGATTATACGTTGTATTTTACTGCCAAAATGCAGATCCATTTAGGCTAAATATTATGGCAATAATATTTAGACTCGCCTTGGCCTCACATCTTTTTTTTCTCACTATAGCCCTTTACATGTTAAGAAAATCAACATTATAACTTTTCAAAAATAGCCAGCAGATTGCATTGTAATAAATGTAATTTACACAACACACCCCTCCAGCATGTGAAAGGCAAGTTGTTATCTCTTGGATCTCTTCACAATGTCTACTTCAATATATTTCAAAATGACTTATTGCCCCTAAGTTATGAAAAAAAAGGCCCTGATTTAATACAGATCTGTTCAGTGGGATGAAAGCAGCAATGTGAACAATGACCTCCCAAATGTCATATCCTGAAAGCATATTTTCATTTGGCTGTGAATAATTGCTATAATCTATTTTTCAGACATTGCAGATTCAAAATTTGAAATGTTCTATCATTGAGTCATAGAGTGATACAGCGCAGAATCAGGCCCTTCAGCCCAACTTGCCCACACTGACAAAGAAGCCCCATATATACTAGTCCCATTTGCCCATGTTTCGCCCATATCTCTCTAAACCTTTCCTGTCCACATACCTATTCAAATGCCTTTTAAATGTTGTTATAGTACCTGCCACACCTACCTCCACTGGCAGCTCATTCCATATACCATTACTCTCTGTGTGAAAGAGTTGCCCCTCAGATTCTATATCCTCTGGGTCTTGATTCTCCTACCTTGGGTAAAAGATTCTGTGCATTCACTCTTATCTATTACCCTCATGATCTTATGCACCTCGATAAGATCATCCCTTATCCTCCTGCGCTCCAAGGAATAAAGCCCTAGCCTACACAACCACTCCCCCTGGCCCAACAATTATGACTTTTAAAAGATATGCATAGGAAGGGTATAGAGGCATAGGGGCCAAATGCAAGTAAATGGATCTACACCACGGCAGGCAAAAAAGGCCCTGTATCCACGCTATTCAGCTTTTGAATCTATGTAGCGCCAGGGCAAATATGTAATAAAAAGGAACTGCAGATGCTGGTTTATACCAAAGATAGACATAAAATGTTGACATAAAATTCTTCCCATTCCAAATACGACCTTTCTGTCCTGGGCCTCCCTCCCATTCTGAATCCGATCTTTCTGTCCTAGGCCACCTTCCCATTCCGAATCCGACCTTTCTGTCCTGGGCCTCTTCCATGGCCAGAGGGAGTCCCATCGCAAATTGGAGGAGCAGCACCTCATATTTTGCTTGGGCAGTGTTGTGAGGCAAATGAAACTTTACACTACTCGTAATTTATTTAACTTTATTTTAGCTTTAAGCAACTTATTTCTTTAATACATAACTCAGAAATGTCTTGCAAACATGGCTGAGTCTGCAGGCCTTCCCCGCCCGAAATCCTTCGCACATGCGCACACTCCGGAAAAGTCCTGCTCATGCGCACACTCTAGAAGAGCCCCGCACATGCGCACATGCGCCCTCTTCATTCTCCCCTCCTATTTATGTTGAGATGGTCAGGAGGTTTAATACGTCTTGATGACTGTTGCAGCACTGGAGCTTCAGGAGATAATGGTGTTTCAATAGTAGATTGATGGTAGATATATTGCTTGGTCATCAACTTCATTCACATTGTTATTTAGATTTACAATTTTAGAATTTCTTATAGAAGATTCATAGGGGATGCTGGAAGTGTTGGAGGAAGTTCTCGATTAGTGTTATCAAGAAGTGACGGAGCTGATGGAGAAGACGGACATGGTGCAAGGTCACGAAGTGAGACAGTTGACTGACGTCCATCCTGATACTTGATAGTTGCATAAGAAGGGTTGACATCAGTCAGTTCAACTTCATCAACAAAAGTCTAATTCTTATTTAACCGGACATAATGGCAAAGCAACACAGGCCCAGGGCTAGTCAACCATGAAGCAGAGAGGTAGCACTAGATAAACGCCGTTTGAAGTTAAAGAACCGCTCATGTGGAGTAGTATTGGTAGCAGTTGACAGTAGAGATCTGATGGAGTGTATTGCATCTGGTAGAACACATTCCCAATGCTGATCTGGTATGTCATTTGACTTTAAAGCCAGTTTCACTGCTTTCCAAATGATTCTATTATACCTCTCAACCTGACCATTTCCAATAGGATGATATGGTGTTTTTTACTTGTTGCAATTCCTCTATTAGAAAGGTAATCTTTTTAATCTTTTGACATGAATGAGGTGCCCCTATCAGAATGTATGTAACTTGGAAATCCACAGAATGAAAACTATTGATCTAAACATTTGATAACCATAGCAGCTGACATATTTGGACAAGGAAAGGCTCAAACCTCGAATATTCATCAACTAAGGTAAGTATATAAACATTTTGAGAGGAGGATGGTAAAGGCCCTTTGAAGTCAATACTCAAACGTTCCATAGGTTGAGTAGCTTTGATCAATCTTCCTTCTTCAGGACGGAAGAACCTTGGTTTTAATTCAGCACAGATTCTACATGAAGCACACGTCATCTTCACATCCTTCTGTAGGAAGGTACGTTTTTTGGAACGAAATAGTGTAATTAACGGCGTTCGATACTCCAGGATGACACAGCCATTGTGAAGATCAGTGAGTGCAGAAGAATGAACAGAGGCACAAAATGCTCGAGTTAATGTATGCAGCCAACATTATCCTTACCAGGGGGGTTCTCAATTGAATAACTAAATGCAAATAACTCAATCCTCCATTCATGAATTATATGTTTTTAATCTTCGGTTTGTTTCCGATTATTCTAGCATAAAAAGTATGACGCTGGTCTGTAATCAAACTGAAGTGCTGGCGAGCAAGGAAATGACTATCAATTTCCTCACTGCTTCAATAATGAAGCTTCCTTTTCGACAGGTGGGTAGTGCAATTCACTACCTTGGAGAGTACGAGATGAAAGCCACTGGTCGTCCTCCTTGATTTAATGTTGCTGATACTGCTAAATCAGAGGTATCACATTCAACAACAAAAGGGAGATCCTCATTGATGGCGTGTAATGTCGCAGATTCCAATTATTTGTTTAAAGAAGTAAAGGCACCAATTGCTGTAGAGTCAAGGGGGAAGGATTTTAGCTCTAATCAAAGGTTGGATTTTGTCAGAAAAATTTGGTATCCATTTAGCATAATATAGGCAAACATCCTAAGACCCTTCATAGAGAGTCTTCAATGTAAGCTGGAACAGGTATCTGGCTTGGGGAGTGGGCGGATCGTCTTTCTGGATCAGGCTTGATTATATCATTTCCAACCCAATAACCAAGAATATTAATTGATGACACTGATGTTATTGACTATTTAATGTTAGATTTTTAGAATGTACAACATCTAAAATCCGTTGTACATTTTCATCATGTTCAGCTTGGTCTTTTCCTGCAATAATTATATTATCAAGATAAGGGAAAGTATCTTTAAGGTTTTCCTGTTCAACAGGTTTGTCCATCTCTCTCTGAAAAACAGCCACGCCATTAGTTAACCCAAAAGGAACTCTACAGTCATGATATAATTTCCGATTTGCTTCTTACGCAGTGTATTTCTTCTCTGATTCCTTCAAAGGAATTTGGTAGTAAGCGATTTTTTAAGTCAAAAGTAGAGAATATCTTATACTTAGCTAATGTATTGATAATCTCCCCTATTCGAGGTAATGGATATGCATCAAGATCCATTAACTGGTTTATAGTTTGAGAGCAATCAATGCAGTCTCTTTCTATGTCTCTCCTTAACCATGACAACTTGTGCCCTCCAAGAGGAAGAGCTGGGTTCTATAATACCTTCTTGTAAACTTTCTCTGATAAAGTTCCTATCATCTTTACTAAAATGTCTTGATTTTGTAGCAATTGGCTTGCACTTAGAGGATAAATTAGTGAATAATGAAGGACATTCAACAGATGCAGCAGAAAAACCATACAATACTGGTGGCTTTGACAATACAAGATCAGGCATAGTTCCTTCATACATTATTTGAAGTGATCTGTGCAGTTTCTGAAAATCCTGACCTAGAATTACATCGCTACACAAACTTTTCAAAATACCAAGACATACAGATTTATAGCTAGTTTTGTTCAGAATAAAGTCTACAATACAAACAAGAGGGCATGACATGAGAATTAAGGGACAGAGGTTTCGGGGTAACGTGAGGGGGAACTTCTTTACTCAGAGGGTGGTGGCTATGTGGAATCAGCTTCCAGCAGAAGTGGTGGAGGCAGGATCGATTTTAACATTTTTAAGACGAAGTGGATAGGTTGTCTATGGACGTGAAGGGATTGGAGGGTATGGTTGAGTGCAGGTAGATGGGACTAGGGGAAAAACAAATGGTCAGCACGGACTGGAAGGGCCGAGAGGGCCTGTTTCCGTGCTGTAATTGTTATATGGTTATATGGTTATATGGTTACAAGATCCTATAATTTGAGTATTGAGAGTTGTCAGAGCCATCGAGATTTCTCTATTTGAAGGAATTATAGTTAGATTTAATCGAGCCACAACTTGTTCACTTATAAAACTTTCTGAACTACCAGAATCAAGTAGTACATTAAGTGTATGGCCATTAATGGATACCGTTGTAGCTGCATGAGACAAGCTCTGAGGAAATGCAGCTGTAATTGCACAGTGATGAGGGGGGAGAAACGAAGAAGAAAGAAGAGCAAGAAAATAGGTAGGGCCAGGAGTAGGCCCATTCGGCCCTTCGAGCCTGCACCGCCATTCAATATGATCATGGCTGATCATCCAACTCAGTATCCTGTACCAGCCTTCTCTCCATACCCCCTGATGCCTTTAGCCACCAGGGCCACATCTAACTCCCTCTTAAATATAGCCAATGAACTGGCCTCAACTACCTTCTATGGCAGAAAATTCCAGAGACTCACCACTCTCTGTGTGAAAAATGTTTTCCTCATCTCGGTCTTAAAGGAATTCCCCCTTATCCTTGGACTGTGACCCCTTGTTCTGGACCTCCCCAACATCGGGAACAATCTTCCTGCATCTAGCCTGTCCAACCCCTTAAGAATTTTGTAAGTTTCTATAAGATCCCCCCTCAGTCTTCTAAATTCTAGCGAAGGGGTATACATGGCAGCAGTCACAATTTTAGTAGTTGCTTTGGACTTGCATACTCTAGAATAATGTCCCTTCTTGCCGCAACTATTACAAGTTGCCTCTCGAGCAGCACATCTCTCTCTCTAAAACCCCTGTCTCATGGTGCGAGTCGACCCACGAGTGACGCCGAGTTTAAAACAAATTAAACTCATGGTAATCACGTACAATTAATGTAGCGGGAACGTCGGAACTTGTGGACACAGCTTAGCGACTTGTGACGCTAACGGCAGGTACCCGGGAAACTTGTTAACTCTTGAAAAACTATAAACATTTTTAAAGATTTCCATGAGTCAAATTTACTCTTGAAGTTAAAATTTGAAACATTTAAACTCGTTGTAAAAACATAGTGACCCGTGAGTTTACCGTAGTGACTCTTGAGTCTCCCGTGGATTTGGCCTGAGTGACAGAAGTGAAATGTTGAAGATTAGTCATCTCCGGAGAACTTGGATAGGTGACGTTTCGAATCGGGACCCTTCTTCAAACTTTAGACCCCTCTTTCACCCGAAAAGTCACCTGTCCATGTTCTCCACAGATACTGCCTGACACTTTGAGTTATTCCAGCACTTTGTATTTTTTTGTAAACCAACTTCTGTAGTTCCTAGTGTTCCAAAATGTAATGCTTTATAAATGTCCAGAGATGCTGCCTGTCCCCCGGAGTTACTCCAGCACTTTGCGTCTGTTTCCCTGGAGACCTCGTTTCCCAAGCAATGTGACATCTACCGTGCATACATTGCTGTTGTTTTGGCACGGCCCAGTGTTAAAATGCATCAGTCTCTGTGATGTTGGAGTCAATTCTCCTCAACTGCTTGGCGTTAACTGAGAGCTCCCGAAGCAGCAGGCGTCCCGATATGAATAATGACATGTTTCACTTAACTAAACACAAGACCGGATGGCAAACACATATCAAAAGTTAAAACTCTGCGCCCGGTTGGAGAGTGAGGATGGTGGAAGAGGAGACAGTTCACATACACCAGCATCAAATATAGTCCCGAGAATTCATGCAGCTACGCAGTAGGGGAGAAAAAGTGGACAACAAATATATTCCGCTCGGTAAACGGCCCCAGATCTGAATGCCAAAAAATACCGATAAATAAATGAACGTGATTTTAAATATCCAGCTGATATTTACACCGTGAATGTTTTAACATATAGGTCAAATAAAAAAATGGTGTAAGCTTCAAAGACGTGTGTAGGTTAATGGGCTTGGTGTAAATGTCAATGTGCAGGGATCGCTGGTCGGTGCGGATTTGGTGGGCCGTAGGGCCTGTTTCACGCTGTATCTGTAAAACTAAAAACTAAATAGGGAATATGAAGGACAGTGGGGAAATAGGCTCAGAAATTTCAGTAGTGTGAAGAAGGGTCTGGACCCGAAACGTGGGGGACAATAAATAGGAAGAGCGACGTGCTTTGTAACTTTGTCAGCGCCGTAGATGACTGCTATTCGTATACATTGTGAATGCAAGCAAATAATTTCACCGTGCCTCGTCACATGTGAAAATAAATTATTCCTATTCCTATTCCTACTCCTTTTCTCCAGAGATGCTGCCTGCATTACTCTGGCTTTTTGTGTCTGCCTTCGGTGTAAACCAGCCTCTGCAGTTCTTTCCCACACAGCTTCCACACACGACCAGCATTTTGTGTCTATTTTAAGGAAAATATGTAAACTTCTTTAAGCTCTCCAGTCACTCTGTTGAGTCCAGAGGAAGTCGAGATGGATGTGAATGAAGACATCTAACTGACCCATCCATGTGTAATTTGGCTGGACTACAAAAGGCACCATTAGGGTCGGCTCTCCACTGTCACAGCTCACTAATTTGATCCTGCAAAGTACAGATAAACCTCCACTATTGTCCTTCATTATAAATCGTTAGCTCAAATCCCTCTCTCTTGTTTCTCTTTTTCATTAATTGAGACCGTACATCAGGGTGCTTTTCTTGCTCTCCTCTGTTTCCCTGGGAATCATAAATTTAATGCAAGGTGAAAAAAGAATTGGAGGGAAATCAGGAATTTAATTGTCCAAAGAATGCTCCAGATCTGAAACCAGCTGTCCAGAAAGGTGATGGGGGCACATTTGAAAGCCTGAACACATTTAATTAAAATGGTGACACAAAAATAGCGAATTCCAAAATCCTGAGCAAAACACCAGAAGAAGGTTCCCGATCTGAAACATTGTCTGCCCATTCTCTCCACAGATGCTTCCTGTCCTGCTGAGTTCCTCCAGCACTTTGGATTTTGCTCAATATTTCAGCATCTGCAGTTCCTTGTGTCTCCATTTTACTGCTTCACTCAAAATACAGTACAATACAATAAAACTTTATTAGCCAAGTATGTTTTGCAACATACGAGAAATTTCATTTGCCAAGTCAGTCATACAAATAAAAAGCAACAGAACACACAAAATACATTTTAACATGAACATCCGCCACAGTAATTCCTCCACATTCCTCACTATGATGGAAAGTGAAAAAAAAGTTAAATCTCTTCCCTTCTTTGTTCTCCCGCGGTCAGGGGCCTCGAGCATTCCGTTGACGGGCGTTCTTATTCCCGTAGCCAGCGCCGTTCGGGCCCTCCACGTAGAGGCAATCAGCTCCTGCATCGGGCGGGGGGGGGGGGGGGATCTCAGCGCCCCCGCACCAAGCGATCAGTCCCCAGGTCGGGGCTTGTCGACCCTTCTGCGTCGTTGGAACACTCAACATTCGTTGTCTCTCCCGAGACTGCAAGCTCTCGATGGTAAAGTCCGCAGGATGCGGTTGGAGCATCAATCCCAAGCAAGGGATCGACTCCGATGGTAAGTCTAAGCCCCGCAGTGGAGCTCAAGGTCAGTCCCGAGCAAGGCCTCCAATTCTAAGATGATTGGCCACAGAGCGACCGGAGATACAACCCGGAAATTAATCGCATCTTCGACTAGGTAAGAGATTGAAAAAAACGTTTTCCCCGACCCCCTCCCCTTACCCCCTACCCCACATAAAACAAACCAGAGAACATTAAAACAATCTTTCACAACACAATGAAAATAACAAAAATGACGAAAAAACAGTCAGACTGCTGGCGAGGCTGCCAATCGTACGGCGCCCCTGGTGGGGCGATCCCCTCAAAGTATTCCTGCTCTGAACAAGTTCTCCTCCTCTCTCTGATAGGAGTTATGTGAAACTCTCTCATTGCTCGCCCTTTGTAATTCCTGTTGCTGTCTCGCCCTTCATTTAGTACAGCACCGAAACAGGCCTATCAGCCCAAAATGTATGTGCTGAATATGATGTCAAGACAACTATTATCGAACTGTGGATAATCCATACCCGTCCATTTCCTGGGTATCCATGTGCCAATCTAAAAGCCTCTTAAATGCTACTATTTTACTTCGGAGTCACGTGAGTGAAACTACGTGAAGAAGCCCCCGCCTGGCGCTAGAACGGCAATTACGTCGACGCTGACGGCTGAAGCAAGAGCTGCAGAGCGCAGCTCCTCGCAGCGGTCGGAACGGACCCGCAGGTAAGTGCAAGGAAAGAGGGGACGTTCGGGGGGGGGGAAAAAAGACGCTACGCTGGTAGAACCAGCAAAAGCGAAAGTAAAAATCAGAGTCACGCTGGCGTAATGATTTAGCCAGATAATAAAAAAAGGGAAAATGGAGAAGTCTCAAAGAAAAATTTCACGGGTAAAAAGATCGTCCCGGGGTGAAGCTAAAGAGTCGGGACAAGAGTTTAGTGCGGATCCGGTTCCGATACCCGGTGGCCGTTGATTTACCGTTAGTGAGGACTATAATTTCTCCAGAAATACAAACCACGGAGGAAAATATTCCTAGAAAAAGCAAAAAGAAATCCGTGAGGCCCGTGGGTTTCTGATAATGACTCTGAATAATGAAAGTCCTCCGGATAATAAAGCTATATGGCTTAAAATGGAACATATGGAGAAAGTACTCCAAAATATAATGAGACAAGGGTCCACAGTACCCAGAAGTTTCCCAAAATGAACCCTGAGGGGTTTGAATATTCAGAATATGGCTATGTGCCAAATTGGGAATTTGAAACTCCAGACCCAGGATTAAGGGCGGAGGAAGTCTCATTGGATATAATTCCAAGTGTATCAGGGCTGCAAAGGTCAGACCCTGCAAGTGGTGATGTGGATTATGAGTGCACACCATGAATACAAAAAGAAAAGGCCAGATGTGCCTGATGTGGCAAAAGAATTTGCTAACCGGAAGGAAGTGGTGAGGGCTAATGGAAGAAAACCTAGCTGCCAATATTAACTATATGGTATCTCACCAACTTCAAGATTCTGTGATGGTTGAAACAGCAGAATTGTATAAAACACCGGATAATTGCACCTCATTGAAGGTACCTAGGTTTAATCCGTCTATGATGGACGCCTATGTCTCCAGGCATGAGAGGACAAGAAATAAGATTTCAAAGAATCCTCAAACTGATTTCAGCGGCCATTACAGCCTATGGAAGGTAAATGGAAGGGTTGGAAATGGTTTAAAATCCAAAAAGATACTTTGGGCTTATTGTGCAATTCCTTCAATGAAAATTAATTGTATGAGGAAAAATTGCGATTCGGCCCATATTTCATCCAAGATTTGCAGGTCTGTGTCAATCCAAGTGGTGTTCAAGCTCCTGGTTATCTGTTTGGAGAGAACCTGCCTAAACAAATAAGAGAAATGGATGAAGAGGCTAAATCTATTACCACATGAGACCTTTCGTTTTTTGGACAAAAAAAGGTATTTTTCGTCAAGAAGGGGATTTGATTTCGGAAACAGAGGCAAGAATATGATAAGAAAATATTACCATCCGACACAGCCTAATGTTCACAAATCCGTTATACGGGGAGAAGGAGACCGCCACGTTCATATGGAGAGGTACAAAAAATTTATTCAATTCCTAAAGAAACTGTGGACGAATCTCCAGTTGGAGGGAGATTACAATGTTCTTATGATGAGTGGCTTGCCATCACATCTGATCGGTTTATTTTACAAACAGTTTCAGGAGCTATTATAAACATTTAAAGGTGTTAACTCTCTCGTACAAAATAAACCTGCTTATGGTTTAATGTTTTCCTGAAATTGAAGAGGCAGAGATTAATGTGGAAATTGACAAAATTGTTTAAAAAAGGTGTTATTGAAAAAACTGTTGAACATGAACATCAATTTGTGTTCAAATATATTTCCAAGAAGTAAAAAAGATGGTGGTTGCAGAATTATTCTGGACCTTACAATTTTAATACATTTGTCGAGTATAAACATTTTAAGATGGAAACATTCAATACTACAAGACATTTGATGTCAGCAGGTTGTTATATGGCCACAATTGATTTAAAGGACGCGTACTATTCAGTACGATACACCAATTTTTTTCGAAAGATATTTAAAATTTAATTGGCTGGGGACAGCTTGTGGCAATTTAAAGCTTTACCAAATGGGTTAAGTTCAGCTCCCAGGCTCTTTACAAAAGCTGTTGAAACCAGCTTTAGCACAATTAAGAGCACAAAACCACATCGTTATGGCTTATCTGGATGACATTTTAATCATCAATTGTAATCAGGAATCAGCTGAAAAATCAGTTTCAGCAACTAAAACCTTATTTGAGAAATTAGGGTTCTTGATTCATCCAATTAAATCCCAGCTGCAGCCAACACAGTCAATTAACTATTTGGGGGTTTGTGATCAACTCAGTTACTATGTTAGTACTTGGCCAAACAGATAAGATTGATGATATTATAATGACCTGCAGGGGTCTTATGCACAAACCTTATCCCTCCATCCGGGAAGTAGCAAAAGTTATTGGGAAATTAGTAGCAGCATTTCCTGCAGTGGAATTTGGTCCATTTTACATTACCAAAAACTGCAAAGAGATAAAATAAAAGCGAGCAGGCCATTTTGATAGGCCTATGCAATTAACAAAAAATGCCTTATTGGAATTGCAATGGTGGATTGAAAATGTTCCACAAGCTGCTAAAAACATTGTGATACAACAGCCTGAAGTTAATTTTACAAACAGATGCTAGTGCTCTCGGATGGGGGGCGACAGATTCATTTACCAGCTGTGGGGGCAGATGAACTGTCCAAGAGGAAATGTTTCTTCCAAACATATGGTATTAACTATGTAGAGTTATTGGGGGGCATTTTATGGATTAAAAGCCTATTGTTCTATAAAAAAGAATCTGCATGTACTAATACAATTAGACAATACAACAGCTGTTGCATATATTAATCACATGGGGGGGGAGTCCGATCAGTATCATGTGATTGTCTGGTCAATCAGATATGGCAGTGGTGTATTGAGCACCAAATTTGGATTTCGGCGAATTATATCCCAGGTAAATACAATGTGGTGGCAGACAATAGATCAAGGGTGTTTAAAGATAACACAGAATGGATGTTGAATCCAGTAATTTTCAGTAAAATTGTGATTCAATATGGGTTACCAGACATTGATCTATTTGCATCAAGATTAAATCATCAATTACCTAAATATGTGTCTTGGGAACCAGATCCAGATGCAGTAGCAGTAGATGCTTTTTCACTGCATTGGGGGAATATGTTCTTTTATGCTTTTCCACCATTTGCTCTGGTTCAGCAATGTCTGAAGAAAATAGAAGATTCTGCCACGGGATTATTGGTGATTCCAAATTGGCCGACACAACCATGGTTCCCATTAATGTTAAACATGATTAAAGAACCATATATGTCAATTCCTAGCAGCAGTGATTTGTTAATAAAAACCGGTGACCAAAGAAATTCATCCATTACATGCTTATATGAATTTGTTAATCTGCAGGTTTTGACCAGACCACTACAAGAGCTTGGATTGTCGGATAGGACTATGGATATTATAGTCGCATCATGGCGAGATAGCACCCAGAGACAATATATGACACATATAAAGAAATTGGAAAAATTTTGTAGACAATCAAATATATCCTATCATACTGTGAACATTGCAAACATATTGGAGTTTCTTTGCCGAGCTGCATTTTGAACAGCACTTAAGTTATAGTGTTTATTAATAGTGCACGTAGTGCATTGTCATCCTATTTAGGACAAATCTCATGATCAGAAATCAATTGGATCACATCCATTAATATCGAGATTTATGAAAGGAATCTTTAACAAAAATCCACCCAACCAAGATATACAGAAATTTGGGATGTCAGCATTGTACTTACTCTACTCAGGCAATGGACTCCAATCGAAGTTTTATCATTGGAAAAGTTAACATTTAAATTAGTAATGTTAATGGCATTGGTTTCAGCTCAAAGGGGTGCAAAACATTACAATTGCTACGTTTAGACTATATGCATGTGGCTACAGATAACATTGTGTTTTATGTTTATGATCTGATCAAACAAAAGCCGACCAGGAAGAACTGGAGCAAAGGTAATGTTTCAAGCTTACCCTATTGATCCAACATTGTGTGTAGTTAAACATTTTGAACCAATATATAAAAATTACCAAAACTCTTCGAGGTAATGGAAAAACATTAATGATTTACGC
Organism: Okamejei kenojei; assembly: GCA_035221665.1. Classification (NCBI taxonomy): domain Eukaryota; kingdom Metazoa; phylum Chordata; class Chondrichthyes; order Rajiformes; family Rajidae; genus Okamejei; species Okamejei kenojei. The sequence goes on from CM069136.1 coordinate 28,553,505, forward strand.
ATTAAGAAACCACACACAAAAGCTTCAGTGCAAAACAATTTCGAGGTGGTTAAAACAGGTGTTACTTTTAGCAGAGTAGACACTGATGTGTTCAAATCTCACTCCACCAGGCAGCAGCTACGTCCGCGGCGAAGTTACAGGACGTGCCACTCGAACATATTTTAGAAACCGCAGGGTGGTGTAAAGAAGAAACTTTTTCAAAGTTTCTACAATAAACCTGTTCACACAATGACAGGCTTTGGACACGCGGTGTTGGGTTTCACTATAATCACCTGCTTTGTTTCACTATCAATTGATATTATTGATTATGTTATCACATATCTTTTATCACTTTGTAATGGTTTTCCCCAATGTAAAAAAGAGGGTTATTATATGTTCTTTATCATTAAAAGATTTATGGAAGGAACTGGAAACTGGTCTGGTAAAAGGTTTTTTACTCATGTATGTGTTTGACCTAGCGGACTGTCGTATGGAAGAATTCTACGACATGGAAAACACAGAAGCTTCAAAATCTTCACGTAGTCACTCACGTGACTCCGAAGTAAAATAGTAAGATTAAATTGAGAACTTACCAGTTTGAAGTTTGATCTTTATTTTATGAGGAGTAACGATGTGGGATTCGTGCCCTCCACTCCCCCCCTCATAAAATAAATGATCATCTGGTAGTTCTAAATCTATGAGAAGCCTTACTATCTTACTCCCGGCTATTATGTTCTGTGTTTTTTTCATGCCGCTGCTTTGAAGTATGCCGTTCTAGCGCCTAGGCAGGGGCTTCTTCACGTAATACCCTCATCGTTACCTCATAAAATAAAGATCAAACTTCAAACTGATAAGTTCTCATTTAATCTTACTATTGTATCTGCCTTCACACACCACGCCTGGCAGTGCTTTCCATGCACTTACCATCTATATTAAAAAACTTGTCCTGCACATCCTTTCCTTTAAGAAATATCCCTATTTTCTATCTATATACTTTAAAAACTCTGTGTGTGTGTGTGTGTGTGTGTGTGTGTGTGTGTGTGATTTTGCATGTGAAACGTATCTCCTCGAAAACCAGATGCAATAACGTGGAGATTTTTACCATTTTGGTAGGGATTTACCTTATGAGTTCGGAAATCCACTCCTTGGTCAATTATTTCCCCTGATTTTGATTAAAATTGATCACAAAACTCAAACAAAACTAAATTTTAAAAATCTAAACTGCTCTCACCAGCTGCTGACATCACAATGCCCACATACCGAACCTGCGACCTGGCCCCGCCCCCCGCAGCTATGGATTAAAGGCGCGGAAATATCGAGAACAAACATTCTACAGCTGCGTTCCGCTGTAGCTTCTTTGTTCTACATATCTCGGGGCAGCGACTCCTCACGCGCTGAACCTTATCATCACTTTGGCGCAGTTCGTGAAGCCCTGCGTGCTCATTCCAGCTGTGGGTTTACAGAGTCACAAGGTGCTTCTCTCTCTCTCTTCATTTGGTAGCCCGGCTCTCCACCACAACCCCCGCTGCCCGCGCCCAGCCCAAGTACACTCGCTCCACGCCTCCCGCAGCTGGACTCCCATGCCTGCCTGCCCGCCCGCCCGCTCCAACGCCCCCCCTCCCCCCGTTGTTGAAATTGTGCAGAAAGATCGAGAAAATTCTGCAGCAAAGATCCTACAGCTCAGCTCCGTTATAGGATCTTTGTTCTGCTCAAACGCAAGGTCAGAGGCGCACATGCGCTGAAGCTTCTCCGCGCTGCCCGTGCAGCTTGTGAAGCCCCGCCCAGCTCACTCAGCTGCCGGTTTCCAGAGAGTCAAGTCGGTGCTGTCTCTCTCCGTTGTTCGCAGCCCACTCACTCGCCCGGCTTCCCCCCCCCCTCCTATTCTCAACTCCTCCCCTCTCCTCTTTTCCCATCACAGGGGGTGACCTCATCTCGGTCCGTGTCTGCGGCTCGATCCTCTGTAACGCTGGCGGAAGCTTTTGACAGTCCTCAGCAAAGAGCCTATAGCTGGCTGTAGAATCTTTAGGCCTCGGATCGCTCTGAGCTCGCCTGGGCCCCCGTGACCAAAGATACTAGAGGAGCAAGATAGACCACTCCTCCGAAATCCAATGGACTGGTGTGTAGTACGTGACGGAACGTCACGGCTGCCATTTTGGCGGATGCCTCCCGCTGTGTAATCCGCTCCATAGCTACAGAGCAGTTGCGAGCAACGATTATAGAGGAGCAAGATGCATTCGAAAGTTATTAGATTTATTTGAAATAGATCTTTACTTACCTCTCGATCTTGATCTCTCTCTCTCCTCCCTCCCCTATCTTCTCTATCTCTCTCTCCACTCTCTTCTCTCGATCTCTTTCTATCCCCTCTCAATCTCTATCTTTCCCCTCTCGATCTCTCTCTTTCCCCTCTCGATCTCTCTTTCCCCTCTCGATCTCCCTCTCTCCTCTCCCTCTTCGATCTCTCTCTCCCTCTCGATGAACGCGATTCTCTCTCTCCCCTCTCAATCTCTCTCTCTTCCCTCTTTTCTCGATCTCTGTCCCCCCCTTCCACCATCTCTCCCTCCCTTCCCTCATCTCCTCCCTTATCTCCATCTCTCCCCTCCCTTCCCTCTCTCCCATTCCTTACCCTTCCCCCTCTCTCTCTTTCCCTTCCCTCTCTCTCCTTCTCTTTCTCCTTCCCTCTCTCATCTCCCAAATTCCCTCTCTCTCCCTCTCTCCCTCCCTTTTTCCCCCTTGTTCCCCCATTTCCTCCATCTTTCCCCCCAGCCCCACCTTTGCGTAGTTTCCCTTGCATTGTATTGTGCAGCTTCCCTTGTATTGCTTTCGCTCCCACTGCACAAAAACTTACAGGCACACAAAAAACACATTTCATAATAAATATATGGTGGGGACAGGCCATTGAGAGATAAATACATTTCCTTTTCATGGATCAGAAGAAACTTTGATTTAAAGCGTCACTATTGTTCTCTATCTTGTTTGTCAGATGATGTACATAAACCATATATGCATACATACATATGCATATACATACATATATACATACATACATAGGCATACATATATATATATACACACATATACACATATATACATACATATATATAAACACATATATATATATACACACACACATATACATACATATATACACATACATATACATGAAGATATACACATACATATATACATATGATCATTTTCCAATGCTCAATAGACTTAGGATCAGTTCCTGTGGATTGGAGGATAGCTAATGTTATCCCACTTTTCCAGAGTCCAGAACTAGGGGCCACAGTGTTAGAATAAGGGGAGGTCATTTAGGACGTAGGTGATAAAAAACCGTACTCTGTGTTTTTCGCAGGAGTGGTCCATCTTGCTTCGCTATAGGATCTTTGCTCTTCGTGGCTCTCCCACAGAGTATCCATTCCTGCCCATTAGGTTCCCATTGCGATGAAGAACACACAGGCATGAAAAGTGGAAAAAAGATTTATTAAAGTTTAAAATGTGAATAACTCTTAAAATATAAGAACAATTTCAATGTCAAAGATGAGAATTATTAAGTTATTTCTTGTTGTGTCTCTTGGTGCTGCCCACAGCGTCTTTATGTCACTTTGCCGCGGTCAAATTTTAACCAAGATAATCTGATAATATATCTCAGAAGTCATCATTCAACGAAGCACGCTTTTATATAAGCACGCATATATACACACACACATACACACAGACTCACACACACACACATACTCACATACACTGACTCTCACACACACACACAGACTCACTCAAACGTTTAAAGCCTCCTGTAGAAGCTGCTGCTGCTGAAGCAAAAGTCCCGTTTATATCAACGGGTCGATGGTTGAAAGGGTCAAGAGCTTCAAATTCGTAGGCATGCACATCTCTGAAGATCTTTCCTGGTCCGAGAAAACGGATGCAAATATTAAGAAAGCACATCAGCGCCTCTACTTTCTGATAAGATTACGGAGAGTCGGTTTGTCAAGGAGGACTCTAACTTCTACAGGTGCACAGTAGAGAGCATCGTGGCTTGGTTCGGTAACTTGAGCGCCCAGAAGAGGAAAAGACTACAAAAAGTAGTTAACGCTGCCCAGTCCATCATCGGCTCATTCCATCCATCGAGGAGATCTATCGCAGTCGCTGCCTCAAAAAGGCTGACAGAATCATCAAGGACCCACACCATCCTGGCCACACACTCATCTCCCTGCTACCTTCCGGTAGAATGTACAGGAGCCCGAAGACTGCAACGACCAGGTACAGGAATAGCAACTTCCCAATAGCCATCAGGCTATTAAACATGGCTCGGACCAAACTCTGAACATTATCTGTTATTTGTACTTTATCAATTTATTTATTCATGTGTGTATATATATTTATATAATGATATATGGACACACTGATCTGTTCTGTAGTCAATGCCTACCATGTTCTGTTGTGCTGAAATAAAGTCAAGAATGTCATTGTACCATCAGGGACACATGACAATAAACTCACTTGGATTTGTTCTTGAATAGTATTACTTCAAATAAATAAATTTTGAAAATTATGCACTTTACTTATGTTCCACTTCTTGACATTTCCTTTTAACAGTCATGTTATGGATTTTTCTATTCTTGAATTTGAGTCCATAGTGCATGTGGATACTCACAAAGATTGCTACAATTCTAACCTTGACTCTATTGCAGCACAAGTTAATGTCTTTATATTGTTGTGTGTTACGTATTGCTGTGTTTATAAGATGGGAAAGATAGAAGAGCTTATTAAAATCTTCTTACAAAGACCATTAAGTAATTTATTTCTATCCTCTTTTGGACCTAAGGCATAGCAGGCTGCCAACTTTTCACAGAGGGAAGGGAGGAGAGAGGACGGGGAAAAGGGGAGAGAGAGGAAAGAGAGAGAGGGAAGGGAGAGAGAGGGAAGAAAAGGAGGAGAGGGAGAGAGAGAGGGAGGAGGAGAGAGGGACGGATAGAGAGGGAGAGAGGGGGGAGGAAGAGAGAAGAGAGGGAGGGGGGAGAGAGGGGGAGGGAGAGGGAAGGGAGGGAAATCAAGAGAAGAGAGGGGGGAGAGAGAAATCGAGAGGGGAGAGAGAGATAGTGATGAGAGAGATTGAGAGGAGAGGGGAGAGAGAGAGGTCAAGAGGGGAGAGAGATAGGTATAGTGAAATTTGAATTACCATACAGCCATATAACCATATAACCATATAACAATTACAGCACGGAAACAGGCCCTCTCGGCCCTTCCAGTCCGTGCCGACCATTTGTTTTCCCCTAGTCCCATCTACCTGCACTCAGACCATACCAGACCATACCCCTCCATTCCCTTCACGTCCATATACCTATCCACTTTACTCTTAAATGTTAAAATCGATCCTGCCTCCACCACTTCTGCTGGAAGCTGATTCCACACAGCCACCACCCTCTGAGTAAAGAAGTTCCCCCTCACGTTACCCCGAAACCTCTGTCCCTTAATTCTCATGTCATGCCCTCTTGTTTGAAACTTCCCTACCCTCAATGGGAAAAACGTATCCACGTCAACTCTGTCTATCCCTTTCATAATTTTAAAGACCTCAATCAAGTCCCCCCTTAACCTTCTGCGCTCCAAAGAATAAAGACCTAACTTGTTCAACCTTTCTCTGTAACATAGTTGCTGGAACCCTGGCAACATTCTAGTAAATCTCCTCTGTACTCTCTCTATTTTGTTGACATCCTTCCTATAACTAGGCGACCAAAATTGTACGCCATTTGAGTAAAAAGAACACAATACACGATAGAGTTTAAATAAACATCCACCACAGTGGAATCAACTTTTCTCACTGCGATGGAAGGCAATAAAGTTCAGTCATCTTCCTCTTTGTTCACCCGTGGTCGGGGCCATGAACCCTCCATAGTCGCTGCCAGGATGATCGAAACTCTGGCATCGCAACAGACGGAACGCACTCTGCGGCTTGGAGTTTCTACCTAGCTGCACCAGCTACACTCTGCGGCTGCTTCCTACCAGAGACCGGCGGCTTCCAAAGTCCACAGACCGAGCTGGGCAGAGCTGCAACACTGGCGATCCTCGGCAAAAGATCCCAGGCCTTCGCGATGTTAAAGTCAGCATCGCGCACGCGGCTAGAAGCTCCGCAGGCCACAGCTCCATGGTGTTAAAGTCAGCCGGCCTAACGCTCCGGAGCTCCATCACTGGCGATCAACAGCAAGGGATCGCCCCATTCCTTGATGGTACTTCAGCTCTGGGCCGATCTCCGGAAGGAAAGGCCGTTCCAATCCAGTTGGTAGGCCGCGAGGGGTGGGGGGGGGGGGGGGGGGGGGGGGGGGGGGGGGGTGGGGGGCAAGATGCGACTCAGAGAAAAGACACATCTCCGTCCAGGTAAGTGACTGAGAAACTATTCCCCCCTACCACCCCACACATAAGACATACTAAGAAACTGCACCCTGTCCGAAGACATCCTGTAATGGGACGTGTTCTAACCTGGAGTCGCTCCCACAGCCACGTGTCTTTTCTCAGGACTTACCAACACCATTGTCGTATCCCAGGTGGGTTCCAGCTTTGTTTCTAGGCCTCTCAGTTTGGGCCCAAACAGGATCTAAGGCGCCGACACTCCTTCCACTGCTTCTCCCAACAGATCTCCCTTCCTGCCCGGCGTTCGACATTCTGGCCCTTACTCTGTCTCTCCTGCAGTGCCGGGCTTCACCCAGACATGCCATGAACTTCAACTCCATCCCACCTCCACTGGATTCTGCCAAATTGGTACTCGAACTTGGACAGGTACATGGATAGGAAATATTTTTGGTAATATGGCCCAAAGGCAGGCAAATGGGATTAGTTTAGATGAAGCACTGGCACGGACAAGTTGAGCTGAAAGGCCCATTCCCATGTTGTATCACTCTATGGCCCCATGAAGCTTTCAATCTAGAGTCTGATGCAGGGTCACATCCCATAACACCGTCTGTTCATTACATCCGCAGATACTGCCTGACCTGCCATGTTTACTCCCGCACTTTGTGTCACCGGAGGTGGTGGCGCTGCGCTCGCTTGCAGGCGTTCTGTTTTTTTTTTTTTCTTCTTTTGACTAATGGCGGAGCTGGAGGCCTCCAACTGGGACCGCCCTCGAGGCTCCGGAGGCAGAGCCAGCCAGGACTTACCAACGATAGGCTGGCCGCCTTCGGGGCTGTGGCGGCGTTGCGGCGGCGGGGACCTGACTTCGGGGCTGTGGCGGCGTTGCGGTGGCCCGACTTCGGAGCCTCAGAGCCTCGGCCGCGGGCCCAGTGGGCGACATCGTAAGGAGCTCGCAGGTCACAGGTTGGTAACCTGTTTTTCCGGAGTTCCCGCAACAACAGCTTCGTTCCGCTGGACTGGAGGGTGGCAGCTTCGGCAGCTTCGACCACCCCCGGCAGCGGAGTTTGAACTGGCCCGTTCGCGGAGCTCGGATTCAGCCGTGGGACCTGCTTACCATCACCCGGTGAGGTCACAAAATCGGAGGCCTGGATCGCCTCAACGCAGAGGGAGAACAAGGAGGGAAGAGACAAGGACTTAAGACTTTTGCCTTCCATAACTGTGAGGAGGTGCCTGATGGACTCACTGTGGTGGATGTTAAATCTGTGTTTATTGTGTGTTTTGTTATTTTATTCTATGTTATGACTGCAAGGCACGAAATTTCATTCAGATTGAAAAGTCTGAATGACAATAAAGGATACTTGATACTTGATACTTGATACCAATTAGAGTAAACCCATTATAGATAGACCAAGAAAGCTGGAGTAACTTAGCAGGACAGGCGGCATCTCTGGAGAGAAGGATTGGTTCAGGTAAACCCACTTTCTAACTCTGGTTCTGTACCACTTAGGCAATATCATTCTTTCTCCTTGTACCAATTTCTTAGCAAACCACAAAGTGCTGGAGTAACTCAACAGGTCAGGCAGCATCTCTGGAGAACATGGATAGGAGCCGTTTCGAGTTGAGACCCTTCTTCAGACACCAACTCTAAATGGTTCTTATTAGGCCAAATGGCTTTTCTCATTCAGTAAATCCTCTGGTACATTTCCTGTGGTATCGTCCCCCAATCAATGCCCTATAATGTTCCCATTAAGGAGAAAGGTAGTGAAATTAAAACGAGGACTCCAGGCACCGCAGGGAATGGATGGAGATGGATCACATGCTGGCAGAGGAGATTAGTTTAACTTGAAATAATTCAGCATGGACATTATGGGCTGAAAGGCCTGTTCCTGTGCTGTCCTGTTCTATGTATTATGTTCCATGCATGACTATTATAGAGCATAAAATAGAGTAGAAGGAAAGAGCATTTGATAGGAGTCAAGTTATTAACACATTGAAACAAGACTGATTTACTTTAGTGCAGACAGCATGGAAACAGGCCCTTCGGCCCACTGAATTCTCACTGTCCATTAACAACTCGTTCAAACTAGTCTATGTTATCCCACTTTCTCATGCACTCCCTACACACTAGGGGCAATTTACAGAGGGCCAATTAACCTATAAATCCGCACATGCACACCTGGGTCTCTGGCATTGTGATGTAGTGTCTCTATGTGCTGTGCCACTATGCCGCCTGTGAATACAGAAGAGAGTGTTTAGAGGGCTTTGGGCCACATGTAGGTAAATGGGAATAGCCATCCATGCATGCCAATTTGGTCGGCATAAATAAGGTGGGCCGAAGGGCCAGTTTTCATGCTGTAGCAGTTCACCTTGTAGGGACAATAAGATGTTAATGCTATGCTGTTACAGAGCTGTTTGCCAAACTCCAGTGGTTGCTTGATATTCCCCAAGCAATGAAGCAATCCTTTTGCAAGGCACCATCACAATAGGATGCTGTGACTGTAGATAATGTTTTTATGGATTTCTTTGTAATACTCTAGTGAGCCCTTTGGGCTTCAGAGTCTGAGAGATGTAGGATGTGATTAAATGTGGGATATACAGTATCTTGTCAGAATCAATTAATGTACCTTTCGATAACTTGTACATTGTTAACATTCTGATCTGAACCGTAATCAGGTAGTTTATCAAATAGTGGTAAAGTATTAAATGGCTCTGGAATTTTGCAGAGGTTCTGTTGAGATGCCACAACAGAACAGCTAAGAGACAACAGGCAAATGGGGATGTAGCTTTAGCTGTCATTAACGATTTCCCTGGGGACTTTGTCATGCTGAGTTATTGTAAACGATTGAAAGAGCATTGCAGAAATTTCAGGGCAATTAAATCCTTCCTCCAACAATCATAGAGTCATACAGCAGGGAATCAGACCATTCAGTCCAATTCGTCCATCCGCTAGTCCCATCTTCCTGCATTTGACCCATATTCCTCCAGCCCTTTCCTATCCATGTACCTATCTGAATGTCTTTTACATTTTGTTATAGTACTTGCCTCAACTACCTCCTAGCAGCTCCAGCAGCTCATTCCATATACCCACCACGACGGTTGCCCCTCAGGCTCCTATTAAATCTTTCGCTTCTCACCTTAAACCTATGTCTTTTGGTTTTTGATTCTCCTACTCTAAGGAAAGGATGATATTGTTCATGTTTATTGTAATAAGTACAAGAACGGCGAGGCATAAAAATCAGATAAAAATCAGGCAAATTCTAAAAGTTGAAATGCAGAATGCACCCACCATCCTAACGCACCTTAAATAGAACACAGAACAATACAGCACAGGAACAGGCCTTCAGCCCACAATGTCTGCGTCGCACATGATGTTGAGACCAACTCTTAAATGCCTGTATCTGATCCGTATCCCTCCATTTCCAGCATAACCACATCCCTATCCAAAATCCTCTTAAATGCCACTATTGTATCTGCCTCCACCACCACCCCGGCAGCATGTTCCAGGCTCTCACTCCTCTCTGTGTAAAAAAACTTTCCCGCACATCTCTATTAAACTTTTCCCCTTGCTTTATACAACTGTATTTTCTACTTAACTAATGGCGGCACAATGACACAACTTGCAGAGCTGCTGCCACACAGAGCTAAAGACTCAGGTTCTATCCTGACCTTAGGTATTGTCTGTGAGGAGTTTGCACGTTCTCCCTGTGACGGCATGGGTTTCCCCTAGGTGCTCCAGTTTCCTCCCACATCCTAAAGACAATAGACAAAAGGTGCAGGAGAAGGCCATTCAATGTGATCATGGCTGATCATCCACAATCAGTACCCCATTCCTGCCTTCTCTCTATACCCCTTAACTCCGCTATCCCTAAGTGCTCTATCTAATTCTCTCTTGAAAACATCCAGAGAACCAGCCTCCACTGCTGAGGCAAAGAATTCCACACACTCACAACTCTCTGTGTGAAAAAGTTTTTCCTCATCTCCGTTCTAAATGACTTACCACTTCTTCTTAAACTATGGCCCCTAGTTCAGACTCCTCCAACATTGGGAATGTGTTTCCTGCCTCTAGTGTGTCCAAACCCTTAATAATCTTATATGCTTCAATAAGATCCACTCTAATCTTTCTAAATTCCAGAGTATACAAGCCCAGCCGCTCCATTCTCTCAGCATATGACAGTCCCCCATCCCAGGAATTATCCTCGTGAACCTATGCTGTACTACCACAATAGCAAGAATGTCCTTCCCCAAGTTTGGAGACCAAAACTGCACATAATACTCCAGGTGTGGTCTCACTGGGGCCCTGGACAAATGCAGGAGGACCTCTTTGAACCTATAGTCAACTCCTCATGTTATAAAGGCGAACATGCCATTCGCTTTCTTCACTGCATGCTGTACCTGCATGCTTACTTTCAGTGATTGATGAAAAAGGACCCCATTGTACTTCCCCTTTTCCCAACGACACCATTTAAATAATAATCTTCCTTCCTGTTTTTGCCATCAAAGTGGATAACCTCACATTTATCCACATTAAACTGCATCTGCAATGCATTTGCCCACTCACCCAACCTGTCCAAGTCACCCTGCATCCTCATAGCATCCTCCTCACATTTCACACTGCCACCCAGCTTTGTGTCATCTGCAAATTTGCTAAAGTTACTTTTAATCCCTTCATCCAAATCATTAATATATATTGTAAATAGCTGCAGTCCCAACACCGAACCTTGCAGTACCCCACTAGTCTCTGCATGCCATTCTGAAAGGGACCCGTTAATTCCTACCGTTTGTTTCCTGTCTGCAAACCAATTTTCTATCCATGTCAGCTTTCTACCTCCAATACCATGTGCTCTAATTTTGCCCACTAATCTCCTATGTGGAACCTTATCAAATGCTTTCTGAAAGTCCAGGTACACTACATCCACTGGCTCTCCCTTGTCTATTATCCTGGTTACATCCTCAAAAAATTCCAGAAGATTAGTCAAGCATGATTTTCCCTTCGTAAATCCATGCTGACTCGGACCGATCCTGTTACTGCTATCCAAATGTAGCGCTATTTCTTTTTTTATTATTAACTCCAGCATCTTCCCCACCTTCGATGTCAGGCTAACTGGTCTATTATTCTTTGTTTTCTCTCTGCCACCCTTCTTAAAAAATGGGATAACATTAGCTACCTTCCAATCCACAGGAACTGATCCTGAATCTATAGAACATTGGAAAATGATCACGATTGGGTCCCCGATTTCTAGAGCCACTTCCTTAAGTACCCTGGGATTCAAACCATGTCAACCTTTATCAGCCTTCAGTCCCATCAGTTTACCCAACACCATTTCCTGCCTAATGTGAATTTCCTTCAGTTCCTCAGTAACTCTAGCCACTGGCAACTAGTACACCTGGGAGATTGTTTGTGTCTTCCCTAGTGAAGACAGATCTGAAGTACGTGTTCAACTCGTCTGCCATTTCCTTGTTCCCCATAATAAATTCACCCTTTTCAGTCTTCAAGGGTTCAACTTTGGCCTTAACTCGTTTTTTCCTATTCACATACATTAAGAAGCTTTTACTATCCTCCTTTATATTCTTGGCTAGCTTACCTTCATACATAGAAGGAACTGCAGATGCTGGAAAATCGAAGGTGCATCTGGACTACACTTCTTCCTGCCCTGCTTCCTGTAAGGACTCCATCTCCTACTCCTAATTCCTCCATCTACGCCACATCTACTCCCAGGATGAGGTGTTCCACAGCAGGGCATCGGAAATGTCCTCATTCTTCAGGGAACAGGGGTTCCCCTCCTATCATAGATGAGGCTCTCACAGCGTTTCTTTGATACCCTGTGACACTGCTCTCTCTCCCAATCCCCCCACTCATAACAATGGCAGAGTCCCCCTAGTCCTCACCTTCCACCCTACCAGCCGTCACATACAAAAAATAATCCTCCGACATTTTTGCCTCCTCCAACGTGACCCCACCACTTGCCACATCTTCCCATCTCCTACCCTGTCTGCTTTCCGCAGAGACCACTCCCTCTGTAACTCCCTGGTCAATTTGTCCCTTCCCACCCAAACCACCCCCTCTCCGGGCACTTTCCCTTGCAACCGCAAGAAATGCTACACCTGTCGCTTTACCACCCCCCTTGACTCCATTCAAGAACCCAATCAGTCATTCCATGTGCATCAGGGAGGCAACCGACCATCCTCGACTCTTGCCTGCTGCCACAGAATCGCCCATCCACACCTCGGACAATGGAATCACCCACCACTATGGCTCTGCCCGACGTCGGTCTCGCCAGTCGAGTCTCATCGCTAGGATTGGAGCCACCGACCCATCCGCCGCTCGGACTGGAAGCGTCGTCTGCCCGGACAGCTCCCAAGAGGGTGAACCTTTTTTCATTTGGCACAGCCACTGGGGTCTCCTGCACTCCACGGTTACTCCCCTTTCTCACAGTCACCCACCTTCAGTCTTCCTGTATCCTTGGAGTGACAACCTCATGTAAGTCTTGACCAGGAAACTCTAATTTTCCCGGATTACCCTGAGGTCATCAAGCTGCTTCTCCATTGCCCTAACATGGTCCTTCAGGAGCTGAACCTGGACACACTTATCAAAGACATGTGGGCTTGTAGGTAAATTGGCCCTCTGTAAATTGTCCCTAATGTGTAGTGGGTGGATGAGAATGTGGAATAATATAGAACCGTTTTGAACATGTGGTCGATGTTCAACATGGACACAGTGGGCCGAAGGGCCTGTTTCCATGTTGAACTGCCAAACTAAAATCTTAAACACCCACCACCCTAACTAACTTACCTTGCTTTGTACGGCTATATTTTCAACTTAAGTTATGCACATTCATACCAGTGCTTTAAGAATTATAATCTACAGTCTATATATTTATCACATTGTTTTACAAAAGACTTAGTGGAAGCTGCCTCCCTTTGTAAGGTAAACAGATTGAAGAGAAATGGTGCCTGACTGTCTGTAAGTTTGTTTAGATAAGTTAAGCACCCAGTTAGTTTGAGTCGGAGGTGAATTTCATGATTTACATCAGCCGCAGGTTGGTGGTGGTTCCAGAAACATGGTGTAACTCCAAGGAAAATGCAGGGAGCAACAACAACCATATAATAGAGTCAGTCATTAGTCATACAGCATGGAAACAGGCCCTAAGGCACAAGTCACCCAGGCCTACCCATCTAAGCTAGTTCCATTTGCCTTTGCCTGGCCCATATCCCTGTCCAGTTGTATATATTGCCCCATACAAAACATGATTGGTGTATAAAAGGCAGGTTAAATAACTGGGATTGGGAATACATTTCTAGGCAATGGTTTTCCAAGAGAGTCAAGTGTCAAGAGTGTTTAATTATCATGTGTACCCACAATGGAACAACAGGGCTGCCAACATTGGGTGAGAGTTAGGAGTGAGAAATTGTGAGAGACCAAGCCCGAGGGAGTGAAGCGACCCGGGGGGGAGGGGGGTTGGGGGGGGGGGTCTAGTGGAGGGTGTGGGAAGAGTACGGAGCTTTTGCATTTTTCAGCTTGAAATTGTGCAATCCATAACCATATAACCATATAACAATTACAGCACAGAAACAGGCCATCTCGGCCCTCCTAATCCATGCTGAACACTTACTCTCACCTAGTCCCATCTACCTGCACTCAGACCATGGCCCTCCATAGCTTTCCCGTCCATATACCTATCCAATTTATTTTTAAATGATAAAAACGAACGTGCCTTCACCACTTCCACTGGAATGTCATTCCACACAGCTACCACTCTCTGAGTAAAGAAGTTCCCCCTCATGTTGCCCCTAATCTTTTGTCCCTTAATTCTCAAATCATGTCCTCTTGTTTGAATCTTGTTTGAATCTTCCCTACTCTCAATGGAAAAAGCTTATCCACGTCAACTCTGTCTATCCCTCTCATAATTTTAAAGACCTCTATCAAGTCCCCCATTAACCTTCTGCGCTCCAAAGAATAAAGACCTATCTTGTTCAACCTTTGTAACTTAGCTGCTGAAACCCAGGCAGCATTCTAATAAATCCCCTCTGCACTCTCTCTATTTAGTTGACATCTTTCATATAATTTGGCGACCAGAATTGTACACATATTCCAGAATTGGCCTCACCAATACTGCATCACACTGTTCCGAGTCTTACACTTACAAAAACTTACACTTGAATGCAATATTTATGCTTTAAATTGGATTAGCTATGAATAAGGTTAGGCTAAATTACATTCCTAATTACATTCCACAGTAGAGCCAGGCTCTGATCAACAGATGCAGCACATGAATGATCTTAGTGTATTCATGTATGGAAATCAGATTATAATCAAGCACTTCGCCCATGTTGACCACTAGGTCTCACTGCACAACTGGTACTACTTCTGACCCTGACTCCAGTTCCATACCTTTTTTCATTCCTGACACTGAGTCCACCTGGCCCCCCTATTCTACCCTGATCATAGCTGCTTACCTGCTTAGGTTCCCAGTGCTGAAAACTCCCATTGTCCCAGCTTTGACTGCACACCGAGTACTATTCCAAACCTTGACTCTGGATGCACACTTGGCTTTGCCCCTATGCACTGACAAAGCCCCATATCTGACCTCCTGGACTTAACATATTACGTTCAGGTTCGCAGGTGCTTATCTAATGCGGTAATCTTTTATGGGGCACTTCACGGACCAAATTTTGTAAAACAAAATTTGCTACATCCATTGGCTTCCTTGTTATCTAACATGCTAGTTACTTTGTCAAGTAAGTCATTAATTGGTTGAACACAATTTCTCATCCATAAAATTATACTGACTCAGCTGTATGTATTCTATTACCATTTCCTTCATTTTCATATCAAAGTGTCCTGAAATCATTACCACCCCCAATATTTTCAGTAGTTTGCTGTCTTCCTCTCAGCTGGGACTTTTCCAAAATGCAAAGTCCAATAACAATATATATTTAAGCAATAATATTCTATTTAATATGATCTTGAGAGTACATAATATTTTCTGTGGTATTCATAACACAACAATGATAAAAAAAATCTTTGTTTTGATTGCACCTACCAACATGCATACATTATTATATTACAATTAATATGTACCAAGGGCAAATTTTTGTTCCAATGCTCCCCATTCCCAATTACCTTTACATTGAAGTGATTGAAATCCAAGTGAAGTTTAAATGGCATCAGAAAAATAAAACCTCCAATATGGATGATATTCATTATGTGGTTGGTTGGAGTCAGTATCAGCAGAATTACTATATTAAACTTTGAATCTTCAGATGTCCTGGTTCAAGCTAAAACTAAAGAAAAATAATAACCCCCTCACACATTTCCCTGCAAGTATCTCTGTCACTCCTTTAAAATATGGCCCTTCTTTGAACAAGCTTTTAAACATCCATCTGATTACACTCCTTGAGGATGTTCATCTACGTGTTGAATTAAATAAACAACGAGATTGGGGACATTTCTATTCAACCTGTCAAAGGAATTGGGGGGGGGGGGGGGGGTTAGAAATAGTGAGTGAGGTAAACAAACATAATAGTTGAGTGGCAAATGACAGTAGTGCTACCTCCCCAATATTTAACTGAAGGAAATAATGGGTTATTGGGGTTGTATGTTGTTACAGATAGCCTGACACCTTGCATGTCATTTTAATATTAAACTTAAAAAAAATTAGGAGTGGCATTGTTGAACCCTTGGTTAAATTTGATCAGACTTGGGGAAAATTTATTGAACACTTTCATACAATATAAATTGCTCCCTCTTTAACCATTATAAAAACTATTTTACCTCTATATGGTGGAACGGACTTGACGGCATACAGACTTAAATTGTTGAATCTTTTAGTTCAGATTCTGTTTCGCTTTGTTTAGTTTTTACTTATTTATTTTATTTTTAGTCATTTTATTATTATTATTTTTTTTTATAGTTTAGGGGGGTTTTTGCTTTTTCCTTTTTTCCTTTTCTTTTTGTCTTTTGATTTTTGTGTTTTTTTCTACATTTATAAGTTTTCTTTTAAAGATTTAACTATATTTACATAGAGACCAGGAGGTCTATACTCAATGTGTATTTTGACACGGGTCTCATATCAGGTTATACCTGTTATTAATGTAATCCTGATCCCTATGTATCAATATAATTGTTATATATATCATTATTCTTTTTGCTTTCTTTTTTATGTTTTATTTTTGTTTTCTTTGGAAAAAAAACAATAAAAAGATTTTAAAAGAAGAAAAAAGAAAAAAGGAAGTAAAAAAAAGGAAGATTAATAAAACAACGAGATTGGGAACATTTCTATTCAACCTGTCAAAGGAATTTGGAGGGGGGGCGGGGTTAGAAATAGTCAGTGAGGTAATCAGACATAATAGTTGAGTGGCAAATGAGGATAGTGCAACCTTCCCAATATTTAACCGAAGGAAATAATGGGTTATCAGGGCTGTATGTCATGGCAGGCAGTCTGACACCTTGCCTGTCATTTAATATTACACTTATCCCATCGCCCTGAATATTCCTGATGAATAAATTTAGTTTTTGTGAACTAATTACAAATCAGGCTAATTACAAATCAATAACATTAGCCAACTCTGAAAAACGAAGCGCTGAGCATTGGGATCCAGACATCATGGACAGCTGGCCTCAGTTCCCTGCTCACATCTGGCAGTGCTCTCCGTCTGAAGTTCCAGGGGCCGAAGAGTGTTTTTGAATGTGGGGAGGCTGAGCGATCACTGATCACTGGCTATCCCAACATTTAAGAAACAGTTAGACTGATACATGGATAGGACAGGTTTGGAGGGATATGGACCAAAAGCAGGTAGTTTAGCTGGGACATGTTGGCGGGTGTGGACAAGTTGGTCCGAAGGGCCTGTTTTCACACTGTATCCCTATGACTACACCATGCATGAATGCTTCAAAATCAAGTGGTCGAGTTTTATTGCCATATACTCAAACATAGAAACAGAGAAAATAGGTGCAGGAATAGGCCATTTGGCCCTTAGAGCCAGCACTGCCATTCAATATGATCATGGCTGTTCATCGAAAATCAGTACCCTGTTCCTGTTTTTTCCTCATATCCCTTGATTTAGTTAGCCCCAAGAGCTGAATGTAACTCTCTCTTGAAAATATCCAGCGAATTGACATCCACTGCCTTCTGTGGCGGAGAAAGTTTGTCCTTATCTCAGCCACTTCCCGTAAATCCTTAAATTCCGACTGTCGCCGGGAGCAGGACATGGCCTTACTTGTTACTCTGGGTGACACTCATTCACTGCCCGGTCCTCCAGGATGCACTGAGCCGCAGCCTGATCCATTCCGGTCACCTGGGCGAATTCAGCACAGAGAATCTCACGCAGCGGTGCAACGCTTCCGACGCCTCCGACAGCCCGGGACTCTAGCACTGAGGCTGCTCCATGACCGGAGCTGCAGCGAGCGACTCGCCAGCCCGGCAAACACTCACCAGCCCCGGCTCTCCAACACCCGCGGCCCATGCAGTGGATATGAGTTTTGAAATTCTCATTGATCACAAAATTTCTCACGGCAAAGTGTGAGGAATTTGTGATCAGCGTGCGTACGTGAGAATTTGGCCAAAAGTGTGATTCTCACGCTCAATGCATGAGAGTTGGCAGCCCTGGAACAATCAAATTGTAACTTAGTGTACAAGACTCAAAGAGTCAAATGAAACAGGCCCTTTGGTCCAACTCGTTCCTGCTGACCGTGATGCCCCATCTAAGTTCTTCCCATTTGCCTGCATTTGATCCATTTCCCTCTAAACCATTCCTATCTGTCCTAGTATCTTTTAAATGCTGTACAGTACGTCCCTCAACTACCTCCTTTGGCATTTTGTTCCATATACTCATCGTTTTCTGTGTGAAAATGTTGCCCATCAGATTGTTATAAAATTTTCCACTCTCACCATAAACCAGCACTCCCTTGTTCACAATTCGCCAACATGGGTAAAAGACGGTGCATTCACCCTATCTATTCCCTTCATGATTTTATATATATATATATATATATATATATACTAGACCAAGTGGGACCCATTGGGCCCCGTTCCCCCAATGCAAAATTCCACCACTCACCCATAGCCCCCAACTACGCAGGTGCAGCTGACGGGTTCCCGTTGTGACGCCAGAGATCCCCGTTATGACGCGAGTCACGGCAACCCTCCCCAACTGCCCTTCTCAATCCCTCTTCCTAGCCCTATCTTCCTCCATTCTCCCTCATCCCGAGCACTCCCTCCCCCTCCTCTTCAACCTCCCTCTTCTTTCGCCTCTCCTCCTTCCCCACTCAATATTCCACCAAACTGCGCATGCGCAGCTGCTGCATTCAAAGTTGTGCCGTTGTCAGATGAAATTAAGTTAAAGTTAATAAAGTGAATAGAGGACCTGTGGAGGCATGTGTAAAGTAGAAAGGAAACGTACCCATGGGTCTCCGTTGTGAGGCCAGCCAAGTACACGCCAAAAAAAAAAACATGCCGATTAAAAAAAAAGAAAATCGGGATCCCATTGTGATATCATGACATTGTATTCTGCTGACGGGCAGGGCAAGTGGAAAAGTTATTTTTGTAAAAGTGTTTTTAGTTAAGTTTAAAATGTGAATAACTTGTAAAATATAACATCAATCCGAACACCACAGCACACCCCAGGACAATGCTGAGTAAGGTGGGCCAACAATTGTAGCGCTATCGTGTACTGTTTTGGCGTAGTTTCAGGATCATACTCACACGCACACACGCATATAAACAAACAGGATGAGAGTTTTAGTAATATATAGCTAGAATAGTTCATACAGAATGCCAACTTGATTGGCATGAAGTTGGGCTGAAGGGCTTGTTTCCATGCTGTTTAGCTCTATATATCTACCTTGCAGGGACAGGGGAATTGATAAGCAGACATCATTTGCAAACAGAAGGAATGTTGTTATTGTATCTGCTTCAACTACTTCCAAAGGCAGGTCATTCCATATACCCACCTCATTTGGTGTGAAAAGGTTGTGCCTTAGGTTCCTATTAAATCTCTCCCTCTCACCTTAAACCTTTGCCTTCTGGTTCTTGATTTCCCTATTTTGGGTAAAAGTCTGTGCACTCACCCTATTTATTCCCCTCATTTTTTATAAACCTCTGTAAGATCACCCCTTAGCCTCCTGCTCTCTAATGAACAAAGCTCTAGTCTGCCCAACCACACTCTATAGCTCAGGCCCTTGAGTCCTAGCAACATACGAATAAATCTTATCTGCACTCTTTCCAGCTTAATGATGTCCTTCCGAAAGCAGGGTGACTACAACTCACAATGTCCTGCACAACTGTAACATAACATTGCAACTTCCACACTCAATGCCCTGGATAATTTGTGGGATCCAAGAGTCCAGCCTGAAGAAGTGATTGATTGTGTGAGTAATTGCTATAGAGCTGCAGAGCTAACCAAAGCTAGGCTGGAGGGCTGACACTGTTGTAAAGTGTGAAACAAAGGTCAGAACAGGAAAAGTACTGCCAAGGACCAAAGATGAACAAGATTTTTTTTTGTCCCAGTGACTGAAAGGCTGTTAAAAACAATGTTCAAAAAAGCGCGTGGATTACCTAAAAAAACAGGCACAGCATACGTGCCAACGATCTATCATTTAGTTGAGGCGATAGGTGAAGATAAAGCCTTTATCAGATGGACCAAGATGCCACATCTACACTAGTTACATTTGCCTATTTTTGGCCAATATCTCTCTAAATGTTGATTAATGAAATGAATGCTGTTCAGGTTTTGGGTTTAGGTTTATTATTGCCATGTGTGCCGAGGTACATTGAAAAGGTTTGTATTGTTTGTTATCCAAACAGGTCAGGTATTATTATATATAGAGAATCAATCAAGTGCTTAACAATTTGCAACTACTTTGTTTTGGGGCTCACACCTGTTTCTGCATCTCTGGCCTTTGTCCAATAATCTGCCAATGCATCAACCCCCTTGCCTGTGTTCACCTTTTACCGGCCAAGCTTTGTCCTGCCCTGCCACTCTCTCAGCATTCTTTCCTATTCCCCAGCAATCAGTCTGAACAAGAGTTCTGACAAAGTCTAATGTCTGCAAGGGGTAGAGGTGAATTGGATAGTGCCCTAGCTTATGGTCTAATTTAATATATGCATGGTCTCAGTTTCTCCACCTCTAAGTGACTGGAGCCCGGATTTCTGTGACATTCTCTCCATCTGTAAACTATTCTCCCCCTTTGTAAACAAACTCAAATCCAAATCTATTGGAGTATGTGCTCATTTACCTGAGGTGAGAGAATTGACTTGTCAAACGTTCATCTGATGGGTGATATTTGTGATGACTAGCAATGGTGAAAAAAGTTTTTTTTTCAGACTTATGTACCGACAACAGATCAATGACATTCTTACTTGCTGCAGCTTTATGCACCCAATATCCCTCCTGGGATAAATGAAGTTCTATTGTAACGTATCATAAATGTAATAACACACTGATACATATACAATAATCAAAAATTACAATAAATTAATTACCGTAATACTAGGTTACCATAATACTGTGGAACCGTAGTCCATAGTGCAACCAAAGACACAGTCCATAGAAGATCGTAGTTGCTGAGGTTAGTATTGTGCAGTGTTCAAGACCCTGATGGTTGCTGGGAAGAAGCTGTTCTTGAACCTGGAGGTCACGGTTTTCAGGCTCCTGTACCTTCTTCCCGATGGTAGCAGCGAGATGAGAACATGGCCAGGGTGGTGTGGGTCTTTGATGATGCTGGCTGCCTTTTTGAGGCACCCCTTTATTTAAGTTACGCAGTTGAGTGCGAGTTGAGTTCTGAGCAGTCAGAAGGAATATCATTGAGGGAATGAGAGAGAGAGAGCATGTGAAAGCATGAATCCTGTGTATTCATCTTTTAATACTTTAAACCTCAAGCACATTTTTGAATACCCTTGCATTCTCAATTTTCTAAAGCTTTTACTTTTAATTCCTGTACTACTACATCCATGTTCTGCAGAGGTGCTGCCTGACCCATTGACTTACCCCAGCACTTTGTGTTCTATGCAATATTCCAGCATCTGCACTTCTTACTGTCTACTATATCATGATACCATTTTATTTGAATATTTTTCCTTTAATATTCATCCCAAGGGAAATCCACTCACTGTTCATTAAGTGCGTCTGAAATATTTTCCTCAATGTGTCAGTGCTCTGACCAAGGGCTATATCTTATAAATGCCTCCCAGTTATTCATGATAACCTTCTCACGTATTTCAGCTTTGCTCAATGACTTTGCCATGCCTGTTAAAATGTTTCACTTCTGCCATTTACTGATGAGTAAAGACATATTTTACTTTTATGGACGTGAATATTTCTACATGGAATGCACATGTCCTTACAAAATATGCTCCTACACTCCCCAAATCATATGTAAATGTTGCTCAGACAGTCTTAGACAATATAATTGCGCAGCAGATAAGAGCTGCTGTCTCACACGCCAGGGACTCGGTTTGATCCTGATCTCAGGTGCTGTCTGTGTGGAGTTTGCACATTCTCCCTGTGACTACTTAGGTTTTCTTTGAGAGTTCTGGTTTCCTAAGTTCATAAGTCATATGAGCAGAATTAGGCCATTCGACCTATCTGAGATTACTCTGCTATTCAATCATAGCCGATCCAGCTTTCCTTCTTAACCCTATTCTTCTGTCTTCTCCCCATAACCTTTCACACTCTTCCTCATTGAGAATACGTCAGTAAAAATACCCAATGACGGCCTCCATAGCCATTTGTGGCAATGGATTCCACACACATCGCAAAAGCATGCGGGTTTGTAGGTAAATTGGCCACTGTACATTTCTCCTAGTGTGAGGGAGTGGATGAGAAAGTGGAATAACAGAACTAGTGTGAACGGGTGATCGATGGTCGGCAGAGACCCAGTCGGCAGAAGGGCCAGTTTCCATGCTGCATTATTCAATCAATGGGGTGGAAGATTGCAACCTTCACGTGGTCTGCCTTGTTTCAACGAATGGAATCAACCTGGCATGCACAATCGAATAACATCAAATAGAACAAGTTGTCCTACAACTTTAGGCTGCGCACGCCATACGCAGGAAGAAGAAGAAGAAGAAGAAGAAGAAGAAGAAGAAGTTCAATCAATTAATTTTAATTAAAACTAACAAGCAGTCTCTGGAGCTGCGAAGCAAAGATATTTTACAAGTGGTGAACATTGGAAAATAGCCTTTATGACAATTTTCCAATATCTTTTCTTTACCTCTGCTATTAAATCCTCGGTGAAGTGCTGTTCACTGATACTAGGCAAAATCCATCATCTTACTAAGCAATTATTCTTCAAAATGTACTCGATAATGATGCTTGCAAGAAGCTATTTTAAACTGGAGAGAGAATCATGTCGACATGTTGCCATATCTGTATCAAACATCAGCATGATAGAAAGTGTAGTTGCATTGTATGAGTAAATTACTGTCATGGAGCAAGGAAACAGGCCCTTCGGCCCAACCGTTTCTAGATGCTCATTCAAGCTATTTGTCTGCTTTTGTTGAATTCAGTTTAAAAGTACAGCAAAGAAACAGGCCCTTTGGCCCACTGAGTCAGCCAGCCATCGATCACCCATTCACACTAGTCCTATGTTATCCCACTCAGTCCCGCACCTACCAGTGTTCACCCATATGCGCATTTCATCTGACCACGAGGGATAATTTACAGAAGTCAATTAACGTACAAACCCGCTCGTTTTTGGGATGTGGAAGGAAATCAGGGCACACGGAGGAAATCCACACGGTCACTGGGAGAGCTTGCAAACTAAAAAAAAATGCACCCGAGGTCAGGATCGAACACGTGTCTCTGGCACTTTGAGGTAGCTGCTCCACCAGTTGCGCCACTGTGCCGCCTTGTTAAACACCTTATTTGTTTATGGTGCAATGGTTTGAAAATAATTAACTACATTAAGACATCACAGCAAATGCTACACCGCACCATATTGGTTTATTATTGTCCAAGGTACCGTGTTTGTATGCAATTGAATTAAATCAAATCAATCATGAGTAGATTCAAGCCATACACACGTACAACAGATGCCGCGTACAAAGAGAAAAATACCAGAGTGCAGAATATAGTGTTACAGTGTCATAGTGCTGCAGTTACAGAGAAAAAAAATCTAAGATTGTCAATGAGGTAAGTTGGAAGATTGGGACGACAGCCTAGCTTATGGAAAGACCATTCACTGGTCTGATCACAGAGGGGAAGAATCTGTTCCTGAGTCTTGTGTGTGCATTCAAGCTTTTAGATCTTCTGCTCAAAAGGAGAAGAGGGAATGACTGGGGTGGGAAAACTCCTTGATAATGTTGGCTGTTTTCCCGAGGCAGTGAAGTGTAGATGGAGTCAATGGTGGGGAGTCTGGTCTGTGTGATGGGCTGGGCTGCATCCACAACTCTCTGTAATTTGTCTTGGGCAGAGCTGATCCCAAACCAATTCTAAGATGCTTTGGTGCACTTGAAAGCGAAATTGAAATGGTGACAACTTCCTGTTGCGTTTTCTCACCTGGGGGTTTCAGTTGATGTAGTTTAGGCCTCAGCATGGTCAGAGACAACAAGAATTACCCATCTTTCCTCCGTTTTCTGGACTGCTCCAACGATTTTCAGCTGGCTGTTCTTTAGCTACAGCTTATAATTTGGAACTAAAGGCATTTACAGCTGGCTTCCAGCTGCATTATTCATTTGCAGATGCCGCCTAACTCAAGGGGCAAGCTACGACACATGGAAACCGCAATTAGAGTCAGAGTCCTGCCGAGGTGGACACATTTCAAAAGAATAAAATAGGAGCAAGATTTGGAGATAGAAGATAAATGTATCCTGTAAAGAAACCAATCAGCTTTGTATTGGTAAATTGGTATTTTCTATGCAACAGAATGCAGTCGTTTTCAACACCAATAATTATATTATAGGAAATAATGCTTTGTCAAAATCTGACTTTTGCAATACGGTAACATTCTTCATTAAATAGCCATTATAAATATCCCTTCATTTTGAACACTGTTGTAATAGCTGTCTCCACTATACACTTCTGATTATGTTGAGTGCACTTTTTTAAATAATACACATATTTAAGATATAAATAAATAAATACTTATATTTAGTGGTACAAACAGGAGGGAAATCAATGTGCACCAGTATCCGACTAATCACAGCTTTCAGTGCCCACATATGTACAGTTGAATGTGCGAGTCAAGGAGTTGATTTGTTCAAACTATGTCACAATCTCGCTTGGATCCTTGGCATTAAAACACTCGGGAAGGCAAGGGTATACTGCACTTACTGGATACATTAACAGTGCAAAGTGGCACTGTCAAATACCACAGATAGTCAGTCCATGGGCAATTGGAAATGTAATGAAAGGAAAAATCTGTTCCTTTTCCATCGACTGCAAAATCTAAGCAATTGAGTTTTAAAGAATTCAATGCAGATGCTGTATATATTGCACAGCAACATAAAATCATGTAGAGATAATAGGACTTGCTGTTTCAATCCCTGTAATAAGTTAGCACTCTTGCTATTTGCAGTGGGATTGGAGTGGTGAAAGGTAGGGTAGGTACGTCATCGGGGTCATCAGGTGGGCACCCTCCTTCTTTGACGTTTCATTGATAAGCCCACAACGTGTCCAGAGGGCTCAACGGTGATACCTGGCGTCGCAGTTACACCCACCTCAATTTCATGCCCTCCTGTCTTCACCTTGCAGCCCAATTGTTATCTCTCCTTTTGATCCAAATCCAATTGCTGCTTTTTTCTGCAGAATTTGATAATGATTTGATTGGTTTTTGGAGGGAGCGACCCCTCACCCCCATTTTCTTTAATAGCCTGGTCATAGATGTAGCAACAAATCCCCTGCATCCCACTTCGACAGGGAAAATCTTGGTATTCCAGCCATTCTGGGAAGCTTCAGTTGCCAGTTCAGAGTACTTTGTCTTTTTCCTCTTATAAGCTTCTTCAACACCTTCCCATGGAACTGCCAATTCCACAATGAATGCCAACTTGGCTGTTGTGGACCACAGGACCATGTCTGGCCGGAGTGTTGTAGCCACAATGTCTGGGGGAAACACAAGCCTTTTTTCTAAGTCCACTTCCATTTTCCAATCCCGAGCAGGCTGCAGAATGCTTACATCCATTGATGTTATCTGGCGCTCTGGATTTTGGCCTGCTGGTACAAATGTTGTGAAGTGGACATTTCCTGCCGATGTTGGTGGGGAAGCATTTGTGATCATTCGCCTCTGTTCAAGGATTGATGACAGCTGACTGAGAACTTGGTTACGCTGCCAAGTATAACGTCCTTGGCCGAGGCTCATAGTGCATCCTGTTAAACTGTGCCTTAGTGATACAGGTGCTTGGCAAAGGGAGCAAGCGGGGTCTTCTCCGAACCACTGCTTCAGATTCTGGGGTGATGGTAGAACATCATAAGTGGCTTTGATGAAAAAACTTAGCCGAGATCCTTCCATTTGCCAGATGTCACGCTAGCTGAGTTTCCTCATTTCCAGGCTCTCTCAGTTAGTCCATTGGCCCTGCTGTCTTCTCACTTCCCCCACCACGAGCCGTCTCTTCTGCACTGATGTTGCCTTGTGCCATTGAGGAGCTTTTGGGATGAGCCCGACCCCAGCTCTCCCGTCTTGGACTTGGCCAACCACATCCCGGAAATGAAGAGCAGACTTAGCACTCTGAACGGCTTCAGATGGTGTCCGCTTCCTCCCCGTTGCCACATGAGGGGCCGCTGTTCGAATAACAGTATCTTCAGATTCAGTGAAGGTCATGACCAATCTTGCTTCAGTGCATTTGAACTCCTCCACAAGTCCTGCAATGGGTAATTCCAATTTGCCACTCCCATACATTCCGACAGCACTTAAGCATCATGGAAGTCCAAGCCACTGTTTCACATGTGTGCTGATCATTCTTTCCAGCTTTTCCACTTTGTTGATGGGGATTTCATACATAGTTAAAGGCCACATAATTCTTGGTAGTATGCCAAATTAGAAGCACCACAGCTTGAGTTTCCCTGGTAGCAAGGTGTTATGGTGCGAGCTATGTGCATGATGGTATCCTTTTTCAGTTGTTCAAACAGCTCGGTGCCCTTGAGCTTTGCATCATACCATCGGCCCAAACTTTTATCATTTCATTGCATAAAATCATGAGAGGAATAGGTCAGGTAGAAGCACAGAGCCTCTTGCCCAGAGTAGGTGAATTGAGGAGCAGAAGACATGGGTTTAAGGTGAAGTGGAAAAGATTTAATAGGGATCTGAGGGGTAACTTTTTCACACAAAGGGTGGTGGGTGTATGGTACAAGCTGCCAGAGATGCTGGGACTATCCCAATGTTTAAGAAGCAGTTAGACAGGTACATGTTTAGGACAGGTTTGGAGGGATATGGAGCATGTGGATATGGACTAGTAAAACTGGGACATGTTGGCCGGTGTGGGCAAGTGGGCAAAAGGGCCTGTTTCACACCATGACTCTATGACATGAGGAAGTGCAGATGCTAGAATCTTGAGCAAAACACAAAGTAATGGTTGAACTCAGTGGGTCAGGCGGCATCTGTGGAGGGAATGGACAGATAATGTTTTGGTTTGGGATCTTTCTTCAGACTACTGAGCAAATACATGTGGCTGTGGTAGTGAGTCCGGAGAGCAAGAGAGCAGCAGGAATCACCGGGGGGGAGCAATGAGAGAGAGTCTCACAGAACTGCCATCGGAGTACTTTGAAGAAGGATAACTTCTTCAAAGTAGTAATATTTTGAGGAGATTGTGCAGTGGAGCAGTAAACTGGAGGCACAGGAGCAGCAGATGGTAGAATCTGGAACAAAAGACAGAACAGACAGACAATGCTTTGGGTCAGGTCGTGTATGAGGAAGTGTCCCAACCAGAAATGCCGTCTGTCCATTCTCTCCACAGATGCTGCCTGATCTTCTGAATTCCACTAGTATTTTGCGTTTTATTGCATATTGTACAAGCTTTTTTAATAAATAAAACTTTTAGAATTTTATTTTAATTTATTGCATTGACTTCCTGATATTCTTCAACAGCTAATTGATGGAGAATAATTTGATTGAAGGAATCAAACTAATAATCATAACCTATTGTTAAGCTTTGTGATGTGAGGAACATTTATGTGAACCAAGAAAGTAATTTGAGCTCTTAAAACCAGTTATTCCTACCAAGTATGGATTGCTTTACTTAATCCAGTCAATAACTCCTGCCGAGGTTCAAATTTCTCACATGCGTTTCTTTGGCTCTCAAATAATACAGAGGAATGCCCAGTTAGTTACAACCTTCATGGTCGTGCTGCGGAGCCACACAGCACAGAAACAGGCTTTTTAGCCCACTGTCCATGCCGATCACGATGCCCCATCTACGCGAGCCCGATTTTCCCTATCCATGTGCCCGGCAATGATATCGGGACATCTGATTTTTTCCTGTCGTGATTTTTCTTTTAAATTCCAGATCTTATTTCTTTCAAGTTGCTATTAATAATAACACAAATCAAATAGATTTTTTATAATGCAGATTTAATTACTTTTTAAATAATGATATAACACATCAGATGATTTAATCTGTCATGTATACAGAAATTGCCTCAGGCAGAAATGTAAAATAAAATGATTTCACAATTTCAAGACATTTCCTTCGGTCTCCTACACATCAATTTTGACTCCTTCCATTCTACAGGTTGTTAATAATTCCAGCGGGAGCTCTGTCCGTTCTTTACTGCTTTGACATTAACATATAGGTCACGATAATAGTAAGATTAAATGAGAACTTACCAGTTCAAAGTTTGATCCTTATTTTATGAGGAGTTATGATGAGGGATTTCGTGAAGACCCCGCCAGCACGCATGTGCGACATTCTTCAAAGCAGCGGTGTGAAATCACAGATAGTAGAGTTGACTGAAGATAGTAAGATAAGAGAACTAACATACCAGTTTACCTTATAATAGAGGGTTGGGAGCGGAGGGCACGAAATCCCTCATCGTAACTCCTCATAAGATAAGGATCAAACTTCGAACTGGTAAGTTCTCATTTAATCTTACTATTTTACTTCGGAGTCACGTGAGCGACTTCGTGAAGACTTCAAAGCTCTGTGATTTCATGCCCTGGAGACAAGTCCATGCTCACACACTGCCATAATGACCAATGGAGGAAGTATGTTAACGTATTTCATACTTGACACAGTGCTGAAAAAACAATAATGTATTTTACTTCGGAGTCACGTGAGTGACTACGTGAATAGAAGCCCGTACAGCTGTTGGTGCGTCATGACGTCAGACGCTGGTGCAGTCGGCCGGTTGGAGCAGCAGCGCTCCTCCGAGTGGTAAGTTTAAACCGAGGGTTACACGAAGAGCTGGAGAATTTAGCGGGTGCAGCAGCATCTAAGGAGCGAAGGAGATGGGCGACGTTGCGGGTCGAGACCCTTCTTCAGAATTCACCCTCGATTCTCCAGCATCTGCAGTTCTTCGTTAACAAGTTTAAAAGGAGGTAAGGTTTTTTAAAAAAATTTACCACATGTCATTTTCTGCGACGGTTTGGAGTTCTTAGAGAATGTTGCAGAAAGTGAAGAAGGTGTCGGCGAGGCGCTCCGGGGGTAGAAAGGAAAAGTGGCCAGGAGAGTGTTGAGGATGGAGGCCTGTCTGGTACACCTGGTCCGGTGCTGGCTACACAGCCAGTGGTTGCGGACCCACTGCCGGGGGGCAGTGGAGGCTTCTCAGTAGGGCGGAAGGCCACTGGCAAGTCTCTGTGGCCCGTAAATGAGTCGGGCCTGGAGGTTATACCCTCCATAGGAGAGTCCGTTTGCTCACAGCTCTCCCACGTCGAGATTCTATTACAAAAGAATGCTCGACAGGGACCAGCTCCGTGGGGAGGAGTGGTGCCCAAGCCAGGCTGATGGAGAGCTTGTGCTAGCAGCGCCTGTTTCAGGGCTGCAGAACTATCCTGCCTGTGACGAGGATGTTCTATCAGTGCAGTTTGCTGACACTGATTCTATGCTGGGGGAGAGCAGTAAAGGAGTTCAGTTGGAGGTAATTCCGAACATTGCTGGGAAGTTTGCTGAGCGTAGAGAGGCAGGAAAGGCGATTGATGTAGAATTGGCCGAAGCAATTCAGTATATGCTCTCCCACCAGCTAGCTATGGATGAAGTAGCAAAAAACTATAAAGCTCCTGTTAATTGTGATCTCCTGAAGGTACCGGTGGTTAATCACCAAATTTGGTCATAGATGGGTATGCCTGCTAGGGCCCAGGAGATGAAGTTTCAAAAAGTGCTTAAACTGTTGTCAGCAGGTATTACAGCTGTGGTGAAAGTTATTGATACAAACAATATGGTTGAAGCACACCAGGATGAACTGGGATTCCTTTGTAATGCATTTTGAAATTAATAATATCGGGAGGGCCGCTATTAGGCCAGAGCTAACCCGAATTTGGCGAGTTTGTGCAAACCGACCAGTGTACCACCACGAAATCTGTTGTTTGGTGGTAACCTTGCAAAAAGGGTCAAAGACTGTCATGAGGTTGTTATAACCATGGCCCTCATTAAGCCAGCTGGCAAGCAAGGCAAAAAAAGGTTCTCTACAAGAAGTCGAGGACAACAAAGTCCGCAAGGAAAGATGCACGTAAGGAATATAACATTGACAGATGATGAATTAACAGATGTTCCTGTTCAAATTGGGGAAGGTTTAAAAATTGTTTCTCAAACAATGGCAGCAGTTGACATCAGATTTGTTCATACTTAGTGTATTGAAGGGGTGAAAAATTGAATTTTACTCTAAGGACAGTCTACCTAATCAACATTTTCCTAGTCGTAAACTTATTTTCAGATGAGGAAAATGTGCTTATTCAAGCAGAGATTCAGTTGTTACATAAGAAAGGGGTAATTGAGCCTTCTGTCTATCAAAGTCAACAATTTCTGTCAAGTATATTTCCCAGATCTAAAAAGACTGGGGGATGTAGAATTATTCTGGATTTATCGAATTTGAACAAATTTGTTTGTTATAGGCATTTCAAAATGGAGACCTTTACCACGGGCAAACATCTAGTGTCCAAAGGGTATTATATGGCAACCATTGATTTAAAGAATGCGTATTACGCAGTGTCTATTCATGGTGATGATAGAAGATTGACTGAGCTGTGGCAATTCAGGGCATTGCCGAATGGATTAACTTCAGCTCCTAGATTATTTACTAAATTGGTAAAACCTGTGTTAGCATTACGTAGAGCTCAGGGACATGTGGTAATGGCCTATTTAGATGATATTCTGATTATTGGAAAGACTCATGCTGAAACTCAATCATCAGCTTCAGTTGTTAAAATCACTTTTGAACAAATGGGATTTGTTATTCACCCAGATAAATCTAAATTATCACCAGTCCAAATTATTGATTATCTGGGATTTACCATTAATTCCAATCACATGTTGGTGACTTTGCCCAGGGATAAATTGAATCAGTTAATTGAGGACTGTGTTAATCTCGTTGGAGAACAACGGCCTTCGATTAGACAAGTAGCCAGTTTAATTGGGAAGTTGTTGCAGCCTTTCCAGCTGTGCAGTATGGTCCTCTGCATTATCAACAATTACAACGATCAAAGGAACAGGCACTGAGAATACAAAGGGGCCATTTTTGATAGGCCTATGCAGTTGTCAGCTGGGGCGATTGCTGACATACAATGGTGGATAGTACATGTTTCAAAAAGTTTAAGGAAGGTTTTGGTGGAATCACCGTCACTGATATTACAGACTGATGTAAGTGCACTTGGTTGGGGTGCAACAGATATGTCTTCTAGTTGTGGAGGCAGATGGAATGTGGATGAAACATCGCTTCCTCAATTAAGAGGGATTAATTATTTAGAGTTGTTGGGCACCTGGTATGGCTCAAAGCTTATTGTTTCTACAAGGAGGGATCTGCATGTGCAGGTCAGATTGACAACACCACAGCAGTGGCATATGTAAACCACATGGGTGCAGTTAAGTCACAGTCTTGTGATAGACTGGCTAACCAGATTTGGAGCTGGTGTATTGACCAAAATATCTGGCTTTCAGCACTTTATTTGCCAGGAAGAGGTCACGTCAGTTTAATGACAACATTGAATGGATGTTAAATCAGGATGTATTTAACCAAATAATTGATCTGTATGGATTACCAGATATTGACTTGTTTGCATCTCGATTAAATCATCAGTTACCTAGATATGTTTAATGGGAACCAGATCCTGGGGCAGTAGCTGTGGATGCATTTTCGCTGCATTGGGGAGGAATGTTTGTGTATGTATTTCCTCCATTCTGTCTCATCAGCAGATGTTTGCAAAAGATCAAGGAGGACTCCGCTTCAGGGGTATTGGTAGTGCCAGATTGGCCTACACAAGCATGGTTTCCCGTTGTATTACAAATGGCTAGGGAGCCTTACATGCTTATGCCCAAGAATAAAAATCTACTGGTGAATCCAGTCACTGGGGATCAACATCCGTTATATGATCTTATTGATCTGTTAATTTGCAGATTTTAAGGAGGCCATACCTGGGGAGAGGACTGTCTCATCGGACTGTGGATGTTCTCACGTCGGCCTGCAGGGATAGTACACAGCAGCAATATATCACCTATATAAGGAAGTGGGAGCAATTCTGCCTACAGCAGAATATTGTATATCATACTGCAGGGATCACGGACGTATTGGAGTTTGTCAACTCTTTATTTTGACCAAAAAATTAAGTTACAGTGCGATTAATTCAGCCAGAAGTGCTCTGTCTTCTTATTTACCTATGAATGCAGAATTGCATACAGTAGGGACAATCCGTTAGTTTCACGATTCATGAAGGGAGTTTTTCAATTCTAATCCTCCTAAACCCCAGGTATGCCGGTATTTGGTAAATTGTGAGTGAGGTTTTTATGGTTCTTCGCCAGTGGGCTCCGGTTACAAGCCTATCAGTAGCCAAATCATCTATGAAGGTGGTCATGCTTATGGCGTTGGTTTCAGCTCAACATGTACAAATGTTGCAAAAGCTACAGCTAGATAGAATGCATGTGTCGGCTGATGCATTATATTTTTATGTCTATGATTTGCTTAAACATAATAGAAGAGGCATGACAGGATGTAAGATTGTGTTTTCAGCATACCCCGCAGATATCGCTTGTGTGTAGTTCACATTTATCTCGTTACATTGAGATTACTAAACCTCTGAGAGGAACAGAGTTGGCTTTGTTTATTAGTCACAAAAAACCACACAGTAAGGTGTCGGTGCAAACGATTTCAAGGTGGCTAAAGCAGGTCCTGGCAAGTGCTGGAATTGATACTGATAAATTCAAATCTCATTCCACCAGGGCGGCATCAACTTCCGCGGCAAGGGCGATGGACTTGCCAATAGACCATATCCTCGCGGCCGGCAGGATGGTCCAGTGAGCTAACTTTTCAGAGGTTTTATCACAAGCCGATTTCAAGGCTCGGGGTGTTTGCTGATTCTGGTTTCAGTACTGTTACACATTCCTGAGTTAGAGGGGTTTGTTAATGATTTGTTTGTAAATAAACTGTTATTTCATTTAACAAATGTATTACTGATGCATGATTGATTGTTAATGACTTTTGAGTCAATCCAGGCAGTGTGAACGTTGGATTTGGGTCTGCGGCGTGAATTCACAGTGCTTTGAAGTCTTCACGTAGTCACTCACGTGACTCCAAAGTAAAATAGTAAGATTAAACGAGAACTTACCAGTTTGAAGTTTGATCTTTATTTTATGAGGAGTCGAGTTGAGGGACTACGTGCCCTCCGCTCCCACCCTCTTAGATCTCATCTGGTAGTTCTAGTTTTATCATCTTACCGTTATACTTCGGTCGTTGTTAGCTGTGAATTCATTCCGCTGCTTTGAAGATTGACGCACCAACGGCTGTATGGGCTTCTATTCACGTAGTCCCTCAACTTGACTCCTCATAAAATAAAGATCAAACTTCAAACTGGTAAGTTCTCGTTTAATCTTACTATTTATTTAACAAACAATAATAATAACCCCTAACTTTGGGGAAAATTATAATGCAGAACTTAAAATAGTGTCTGCAAATATCTCAGGCATGGCCACGGGTTTATTATAAAACCGCTGGAAAGTTGTTTCATTGGACCAACCCACCGTTGCAAGGATGTGGTCCATAGGAACTTCCATCATCCACGACGCTGATGTAGCCGCAGCCCTGGTAGAATGAGATTTCAAAATATCAGTGTCCACCCCTGCTGCACCTAACACCACCCTGAGCCATCATGAGATGGTCTGTACGGTTACTCTGTGCAGAAGGTGTTTAAAACTTATCAATAGGCCCATTTCCGTACCCCTGAGATTTTTGGTGACCTCCAGGTAATGACTATGTAAAGGCGTCTATCTACCGGATAAGCCAGGAACTCCAATTTGAGACCAGATGACCCAGGCCTGTTCTGTTTGAGTAACTCATGAATGTAAAAGGTTACCTTATTTGGAGATGATACCATGGCATCCACTTTTAGTTTATGCAGAGTCTGGAACCGTTGCGCCGTTACAAGTGCCTTAAGCATCACTATCTTATATATGAACTTGGTTAGTGAGAGGGACGTGGCTGGTGCCCAATCTCTGAGCAAGGTCAGGACAAGCCCAATATCCCAGGTCTGAGAATATCGGGGCCTGGGAGGGTTAGAGTTAAAAATATCCCTCATGAGTTCGACACCAGGGGGTGAGATCCTACTTCAAGGTGTTCTAGCCCTAGTCCCAGATAAGAAGATAAGGCACTTCTGGCGCAGTTGATGGCACTATAACTCAAGCCTTCATCGAAATGTAGACTAGCCAGGAACTCCAGCACATCCGTGATAGTGGCTGTTGTACGTAGTACCTGTCCTGATACAAAATACCTCCCATTTTTTGACATAGGTGAGGTAATGTTTCCTGGTGGACACTCTGCATGACGCCGTGATGATATTCATGGTTCGGTCTGACAACCCCAATTCCAGCAGAGGTCTTTTCAAATCCTGCAAACCAATAGGTTCATGCGGTCATGGCATGGATGGCTCTCCCCTGTCACAGGATGTACCAGCAGATTCGGGTGTTTGGATATCAGAAAACATGGTTCTGTGACCATGTCGAGTACCACAGGGATCCATGGCTGAGTAGGCCAATCGGGTACTATCAGAATACCTAATGTGGAGTCTAGTTGAATTTTCCGCAATACCCGACTGATGAGGCAGAAAGGGGAAATGCATAGAAGAACAAATCCCCCCAGTGTAGCGAGAAAGTGTCCATCGCTACTGCCCCAGGGTCTGGTTCCCATGCAACATAGATTGGTATCTGATGATTAAGTCTGGATGCAAAAAGGTCGATATCTGGTGTTCCATACCGAGCTACAATGTCAGTAAATATATGCTGGTCCAACATCCATTCGGTGTTGTCATTGAATATGCATGACCTGGTGTCCGCCATTGTATTGAGCTAACCCGGAAGGTAAATAGCTGATATCCAAATGTTTCTTTCTATGCACCAGTGCCAGATTGAATTGGTCAATTCATCACAAGATACATGGTAAATGGTAGGGAATTGAGGAATGCTGTGGAACAGAGGGATCTAGGAATAACTGTGCATAGTTCCCTGAAGGTGGAATCGCATTTGATAGGGTGGTAAAGAAAGCCTTTGGTGTGCTGGCCTTTATAAATCAGAGCATGAATATAGGTGTAGGGATTGTAATGTTAAATTGTACAAGGCATTGGTAAGACCAATTCTGGAGTATGGTGTACAATTTTGGTCGCCTAATTATAGGAAGGATGTCAACAAAATAGAGAGAATACAGAGGAGATTTACTAGAATGTTGCCAGGGTTCCAGCAACTATGTTACAGAGAAAGGTTTTGAACAAGTTAGGTCTTTATTCTTTGGAGCGCAGAAGGTTAAGGGGGGACTTGATTGAGGTCTTTAAATGATGAAAGGGATTGACAGAGTTGACGTAGATAAGCTTTTCCCATTGAGGGTAGGGAAGTTTCAAACAAGAGGGCATGACATGAGAATTAAGGGACACAAGTTTAGGGGCAAAGGAGGGAACTTCTTTACTCAGAGGGTGGTGGCTGTGTGGAATGAGCTTCCAGCAGAAGTGGTGGAGGCAGGATCGATTTTAACATTTAAAAGTAAAGTGGATAGGTATATGGGAATGGAGGGGTATGGTCTGAGTACAGGTAGGACTGGGGGAAAACAAATGGTCGGCACGGACTGGAAGGGCCGAGAGGGCCTGTTTCCGTGCTGTAATTGTTATATGGTTATATGGTTATATCGACTTGATACCACCCATATGATTAATGTATGCCACCATGGTGGTGTTATCTATTTGTAGGCGAACATGCAGATGGTGCATATCTGAACAGTAAGCCCGAAGTCCATGAAACGCTCCCAACATCTCTAGATGATTAATACCCAGTGTCTGAAGTAAGGTTGACTCGTGTGTATTCCATCTACCACCACAACTGGAGGTGGTATCAGTAGCTCCCCAGCTGTGAGCGCTGGCGTCAGTTTGTAACACAACCAAAGGGTTTGTCATTGTTATGGGATTAGAGCAATGTCGAATATTGCTAATCCACCATCGCAATTCCATTTTTGCTTTGGCCGGTAACTGCATTGGCCTGTCAAA
The DNA here is from genome assembly GCA_035221665.1 of Okamejei kenojei. Taxonomy (NCBI): domain Eukaryota; kingdom Metazoa; phylum Chordata; class Chondrichthyes; order Rajiformes; family Rajidae; genus Okamejei; species Okamejei kenojei. The sequence goes on from CM069136.1 coordinate 28,589,416, forward strand.
ATGGCCAGCGTGAAGTTTGAGTGCTACAATTTTGGCTCTTTGTAAATGTTGGTAATGTAAAGGTCCATATTGTGTGGCTGGAAAGTATCCACGAGCTTCACAATTGTCCTGCAGCTGCCGAATGGATGGTTTACTGGCAGTTACATGCCTCTATCAAGGCTTGTTACATGTCTTATCAAGTATGTCGCTTGGGAAGGTGACAGTCATATGAGCAGAGTCAATCGTGAAACCCCAAAAATATCCATTGTCCACCAAGGCATTAACTTGGATTTGTCTGGATGGAATGATAACCTCAATTTTTTGAAATAGGAGCTTGGTGGCTGTGACAGCCAATTTAGCCAATTCCAAGGTTTTCCCCACAATTAGGATGTCAACGAGATAGGCCATGACAATGTGTTTTTGTTCCATAAGTAAGGCCAATGCTGGTTTCAATATTTTAGTAAATAGTCTGGGGTTGATGTTAGTCCATTACGCAGCACTTTATACTGCCAGAGCTGCCCCATCCAGATATAAATTTCAAATATCTGCGTGTGATCTTTATGTATAGGTACTGATTAGTATGCATCTTTTAGGTTGATGCAAGCCATGAAGTACCCTTTGGAAACTAGTTGTTTAGCAGTAACAAACGTTTCATTTGAAGTGGGTTGTATTGCACAAAAGTATTCAGCATTTGGTGTCAAATCAATAATAATGCTGCATCGCCATCTTTTTTGTTTTTTGGTGAAGATGTTTGATACAAACTCAAGAGGTTCATGTTTGGTTTTCTCTACCACTCCCTTGGTATATAATCTAAGTAGTTCCGCATAACCTTCCACTTTCTCTTTTTGCGAAAGCACAATTTTTCGGCTAGGTACATGTTGAAACGGAAGGAGGAGTTTGTCAACAAAATTCAATTTTGTATCCTGAATACTGTACAGTAAGAAAAGATCAGAAGTAATAGAACTCCATGCATCCCGAAACAGGTGTAACCTGCCCCCAACTTGTGAAGTTACACATGCTATGTTCCCAAGGCAACCAGACCCACTACCACCATGGTTACTGGTGGCACTGGGTTGGTTTCTTCCGTCCTTGGTTCTTGGGAGGTGGAGGCGCTGTGGTGTGAGGTTGGCGCATCGTCCAGGAAAGCTGCTCTGGGCCATGGCCTAAAAAAGACCTTTGTGAGGGTTGTGCGGCCTTCGAGGTTTCACCAGCTGTTCTTTTGCTGTGATAGCGGGCCCTGCTGGTGGCTGTGTAGGGGGTGCTGCCGCCGGCTGAATTAAGGACCTGGTAGCAGTCGGCAACCTTGATCATACCGACGTGCTTTTGCCTCTTCATTGAGGTCTTTGACCTGTTTGGCGGTTGTCCCCGAACAGCAGAGTAGGCGGCTGTGCTCTGCTGGTTCTACACAATCCTGCGAATTTGGGTTCAGTGTAGGCTGGATGGCACTCTTCCTAAAGCATTTTATCTCAAATTGGACATTGCAGAAGAGTGCCAGAGCATCCTGTTGCTCGTCCATCATATCTTTTCCGTCCACTGACCTGGCAAACGCTTTGTAATACCCGAGGCAGTAGTTTGAGTATTTTTTTGCAATTTGACCTCTTGGGTCCTGATGCTGGACTGATATTTCCCCAGATGGTGTTGTTCACCGCAGGCACATTGAGAGAGATACAGTTTCTCGGAGCTAGGTACTTGCGTAGTGTTGTTCATGACTTGCTCTTGCAGCTGGTGAGTCGTTAAGTAATTTATACTTGATGCCAGCTGTGGTTGTAATGGCCAGTCCCTTCTGTAATAATATCGCAAACTTGGATACCATCCCAGGTAGCTTCCTCTTCCTGCTACCCCTAGCATGTCGGACTCTTCAGCCAACTCCCTCTCTTCAGAGTCAGCCCAAACCTGACTCCTTTATGCTCCCCTGCGAAGAGGGGTGAGACATTTGGCAGGCCTGTAAAGGGTACTGCCATGGGTCTGATGGAGACCCACGATGACAGTCTCCTGCTGGAGTAGGTCACGTTGGAGCAACTGCTCCACCATCCGCTCCATGTGGGATAAGTCGACCACCGTCGCTACCCGTGAACGCAGGTCTTCTAGCCCAGACCCAGCCGATGTCCAACGGGATTGCCCGACTTCCGGGTGGCTTTTCCGCCAGTCCGTGGTGTTTCCTGCGGGCTGTAGTGGCGTTGAAGTCGGGAGCTGGCATTTGTTCAACGGCCAGCTCAGGTGTAGTCCGGCCGCTGTTGACTGCCCGTAGGTCCCGCGGTCCTCGCAGTCTGTTTGGAAGCGGTCCGTTTCTTCTCTCGAGGATTTGTCCATGGTCGCTCGAGCCCGTGGGGTACTCTGTAAATGCAACAAGAAACAGAGTTCCCAAAACCACTTCCAGGTTAGCGGTACTTACCTGTAGGTTAGTTTATAAAACTTGCAGTGGAGGAGCTTCGCAATGCGTTCGACGATATGTCGCGCATTGTGTGCTGCGCGGGGTCTTCACGAAGTCACTCACACATGACTCTGAAGTAAAATATCAGTCGCTGTCTGCATTTGTAGCAAATTAAGCTTTGAGGGCGTAGATGAAACCGATTCCTGAGAGAAACTGGGTGCTGGAGAATCGATGGTACACAAGTAGTTCTCCAAGCACGAGCAGGCTCTCTCTTTCTCTCTTTCTCTCTTTCTCTCTTTCTCTCTCTCTCTCTCTTTCTCTCTCTCTCTCTCTCTCTCTCTCTCTCTCTCTCCTTCTCTCTCTCTCTCTCTCTTTGTGGGTAGTTGCATGTGAAACCAGTGGATGATTATATATATTACATTAAGTTACATTTGGACAGGTCTGCATGGATGGAAAAGATTTAGAGTGATTTGGGCCAAAAGCAGGCAAGTGGGATTATCATAGATCGGGCATATTGGACGGTATGGATGAGTTTTGGTGAAGGCCTGATTTCCATAATGTATGATTCCATAAAAGTAAGATGGTGGAATCACCTCAGCACATTTAGTATCTATGAACATGCTCTATTCTCAAGCAGAATAATCACAAAATTCAAGTAAAGGTCTTCGGTGCAGGCATCACTTTGTGGATAAATGCTAAGATCATGACTTTCAATTGCATTTGTTTTTGGATGAATTAACTTTTTGTTATTTACTTCAGTTAAGTGGCAGGATGGCATTTTGAAAAGCATTATAGTTTTTCATTGTTAAAATTGCAGCAGACTGTTGTTGCTTTCCATTCCCACGCACATGCAAATTGCTCTCTCAGAAACGCACTTCCTCCTGGTTTATTTGAGGAAAAAGCGGACGTTTTCTCAGCTGTTCTGTGAGCATAAACACAGAGTTCTATAAGCTGTTCAACAGGGAAACAGGACCTTCAGCCCACCTTGTCCATGCTAATCAAGTTGATGGTTGGAGACACAAGGAACTGCAAGTGCTGGTATTATGATAGCAAAAACAAAGTGCTGGAGGAACTCAGCAGGCCAGGCAGCATCTATGGACAGACGACGTTTCGGGTTGGGACCCTGCTTCAGGGATGATGGAGTAGGGGAGAGAAGTGGGGACAGGACAAAGCCTGACAAGTGATAGCTGGATACAACTGAGGCGCTTTTGATTAGCAAATGGGTAGATTAAGTGACGAAGGCTGGGAGGTGAAAAAGGAAACAGAAAGGGTGTCAGATAAGGAGGTTTTGGTTTAGGTTTCAATTTATTATTGTCACGTCTACTGAGGTACAGTGAAAATCTTTGTTTTGCACGCTATCTCAATCAGATCAGATAATACATACATAAATACAATCAAGTCAAACTCAAGTACTATTTGTAGGTAGAGCAAACAGGAAGATACAGAGTGCTGAATATCATTCTCATATTGTAGCACATCAGTTCTGTAGAAGATGTTTCGTCTTTGGTAAATCAAAAGTTAAAACTTGCTACTCGCTTGCAATGTCTCCATTGTGACCCAATGTTTGCAATGGGGTAGAGATGAATTGAACAGTACCCTAGCTAAGGGAAGGAGGTTCAGGAGCCTGATAACAAGAGGGGACGATTCTGTTACTGAGTCTGGAGATGTGCGCTTTATACCTTCTGTACCTTCTGCCGGGAAGGAGTAGGGAGAAAAAAGAATGACAGGGGCAGGCCAAGTCTTTGCTTTTGTTGGTTGCTTTCTCCGGACAACATGATGTGTAGATGGAATCACTGGTTGCGGAGTTTGATTTGGGCAAGGGGCTGGGCCACGTCCACAATTCGCAGCAATTACGCGCAATATTCAGCAGAGATGCTACCCAACTACATGCCTTCGATGGTGCATGTGTAGAAAGTCTGTAAGTGTTCATTGGTGACATCCTGAATTTTCTCCAGTCTGCAAGGAAGTTGAGGCGTTGGTGTGTTTTTCTTGGCTGTGATCGATGTGGTTGGTCCACGACAGATCTTTGGACCGAAATATAATGCCAAAGAACTTGGAGCTCGCAAACCATTTCCACTTCTGCACCATGACATGCAGGAAGGGGAACTGCAGATGATGGTTTAAACCTGTGATAGGCTCAAAAATGCTGTCTGAAGTTGAGAAGCGTCTAGACCGTATACGTCATCCATTCCTTCCCTCCATAGATGCCGCTTGTCCCGCTGAGTTATTCCAGTATTTTGCTATATAGCAAATATCGCTATGCCTACCCAAAAAGGGCTGCCATTGCATCCTAAGTGGCAGCAGTATAAATTACATGGCAACAAAACAGCTGCAGGAACAAGCAATAAATAATACGGCAGATAAATACCTTGCGCCAGAGAATAGTATTTCTCTTAATGTTGCCTGCTGTCAACAACCCCCCATTAGGGGCACATGAGCCCGACCATAGGGGGAGCCAGGAGGTGAAACTCCAAAGAAACCTAAGCTACTGTCTGCTGGGATTACAGCAGTAGCCTGAAAATCTCGGTTGATGGGTTGAGATGCCTGAGAGCTGCATGACACTCTAGCACTCTGTGCAATACACTATTTTGAGAATTAATAGCTACAGGAAGAGTACTCATAAATCCTGCACTCAATCCAAATTTGCGGGATTACGGGTGCAGGCCCAGCAGTGCACAGCTGCCTACATTGCTGTTTGGGGACAACCTCCCAAAGCAGGAAAAAGACCTGGATGAGGATATCCAAGGCAATCGGCATGATTAAGGTGCTGAACCCTCAAAAAACCCCATATTAGCGGCGGCGGCAGCACACCCCTTACACATCCACTCCAGGCACCGTTACACGAGAGACCATCCTGGTGGTGAAAGCTCGAAGGCCGGCCCACCCTACTGCCACCACCCCCCCCCCCACAAAAACGGTCTTTTTAGACCATGGCCAGCCCGGCCTTCTTGGAAAATGCGCCATCCCAACACCGCAGCAACACAACAGAACAAGAAGCAAGGACAGAGACAACCAACACAGCACCGCCACTAACCTTGGAGGTAATTAGGTGGGTCTGGTAGCCTCGAAAACATTGCATGTCTAGACTCATACGGCGGCTATTGTTGTTTTTTTTTTTTTTTTTTTGGGGGACGATTGCACTCGTTTCGTCATGTGTGGAGCACTTTTACCTCTGATCCTTACATACTCGGAAGTATTCAGGATACAAATTGAATTTGTATACGAACTCCCCATCCCAGTTCAGCATACACCTAACCGGAAGTTTTTTATACTTTCACGAAAAGAGAGAACAGAAGGCCATGCTGAACTTTTAAGATTAAACGCAGAAGAGAAGGGGTAATTAAGAAGATGACAAACAGAGAATCTCAAGAGTCGCCGTATCAAACAAAAATTTTTACACCAAAAAACAAAAAAGACGGCGGATGTTGCATCATTAAAGATTTGGTCGACCAGAACTGAATACTTCCGTTTTCAGTATGCCCATTTCAAAACGGACACGTTTGTCACAGCCAAACAGCTAATCTCTGACAGGCACTTTATGGCTTGCATCGACCTAAAGGATGCATACTATTCAGTACCAATTCACAAGGATCATCGTAAATATCTGAAATTTTTGTCTGGATCGGACAGCTTTGGCAGTATAAGGCCTTACCCAATGGGTTATCATCGGCACCCAGGCTGTTTGCTACCAAATGTTAAAAACAGCTTTTATATATTTGAGGAAACAAAACCATATTGTTATGGCCTACCTTGATGATAGTTTTCATTGTAGGGGAAAATTTAGAGTTGGCTACATTGGCAGTATCAGCCACAAAGCATCTTTTTCAAAAGCTGGGATTTTATCATTCATCCAGATAAATCAAATTTGAGACCCTCCAAATGGATTATTTGTGGATCACTATCAATTCTGTTCAAAATGTCTATCACCTTGCACCAAACAAAGTGGCAGACTTGACGGAAGCATGTAAAAGCCTCACTAGCATCAGAAAACCATCCATTCGGCAAGTAGCCTGAGTGATTGGGAAACTAGTGGCTGCATTTCAGCAGCACTCTCAATTTGGGACCACTCCATTACCAAAATCTACAAGGATCTCGCAAAAATATTAGCTCTTAAAACTCATGCAAGCCATTTTGATAGGCCTATGGAACTACCAGGGAAAGCAAAATTAGAGTTAAAATCGCGGTGGATAGACAATACACAGATAATTGTTCTAACCCCATCATATCATGAATACAGACGGTTACATTACAGATGATGCCAGTGCAAAATGTTGGGGAGCAACTAATACCACCTCAAGTTGTGGTGGTAGATTGAGAGCACAAGAATTAACCTGTTTGGAGCACTAGGGATTAATTATCTAAAAATGCTGGGAGCATTTCATGGACTCCGGGCCTTTTTTTACTGCTCAGATCTGCTCCATTTGCTTGTACGATTACAGATTGTTAATACCACTTTGTGGCCTATATTATTAATCATTGGGTTGAATAAAGTCGATATTATGTGATGAAGTGGTTAATAATTATCTGGCACTGGTTTGTCTGGAAAGGAATATTTGGATCTCAGTCCACTTACCTTCAGGTAAGCTTAAATACAGTGGCGTCACGCAAATTCACGGACACAACACCGAATGGATGTTGGATCGGAAAGTGTTTGACAATATTATAGAATGGTAATGGGACACCAGATATCGACCTTTTTGCATCCAGATTAAATCACCAACTACCAACATATGTTGTTGGGAACCAGACCCTGGGGCAGCAGCGAAATGGACGATTTTTTCCGCTGCATTGGTGGGATTTGTTTTCTATGCATTTCTCCCTTCTGCCTCATCAGTCGGGTCTTACAAAAATATAAAACAAGGACTCCGCAACGGGTATTTTGGTTGGTTCCCGACTGGCCTACCAAACATCGTCCAGGAGTACAAAATATGGCCGCAGAACCCTGCAATTCGGATCTACAAACGTCCGAGCCTTTTGGTACACTCTGTGACAGGGAAAGTCATCCTGTGCCATCCGAATAAAACCTGTTGGATTGCAGATTCTGAACAGGCCATCGCTCTGGACTACGGACTCTCGACAGGACGATAAATGTCATCACAGTGTCGTGAGGGGAGTCCACCAGAGACAATATCTAACATATGAGAAGCTCAAGAATGGGAAGTGGTCTGCACCAGAACGAACACTTCATACAAAAACAGCCACAATCACTGAAGTGCTGGAGTTCCTGGCTACCTTCAATTTTGATGAGGGATTGAGTTACAGTGCGCATTAATTGTGCCCGTAGTGCCCTATCCAATTATCTGGGGCCCCCCCCCCCCCCCACCCCCCACAACCCCCCCACCCCCACCCACCCCCTTCCGAGGGTGTATGATCACCTGGCTGTGGGATCACACCCACTGGTATCTAAAACTGATGAGGCTCGGGGTATAGATAATTCTAATCCCCCCGGCCAGATACACTCCCATACATGGGACAGAGGCATAGTGTTGACTATGCTTCAAGAATGGACACCTATATCGGGACTCACGCTGGATAAATTAACCTATAAAATGGCTATGTTAATGGCATTGTAACAGCACAATGGGTCCACAGTCATTACATAAACTAAGTATGTACGCCATGTATATCACTAATGGCAAGATAACCTTCCTTATACAGGGTTACTTAGACAGGATAGACCCCGGATCCACTGGCCAAAAATTAAGAATTTCTGGCCTATCCTGCGTATTGTCGGCTCTGCATTGTGACATATATTTTTTTTTTTTCATATATAGAGGTCACCAAGAGTCTCAGGGGCACGGATAGAGGGCTTTATCATTAGCGACAAAAGCCCTCACCATAAGGTCACAGTACAAATCCATTTCCATATGGTTAAGAGGTAGTATTGGGTGCAGCAGGGGTGGACATTAATATTTTAAATCTCACTCACCACCAGGGCTGCATCACATCGGCGGCTAAGATGATGGAAGTTCCAATGACCCACATCTTGCATCACAGCGGGTTGGAGTAATGAACGGACTTTCAGCGCTTCTATAATAAACCCCGTGGTCACTCCGAGACATTTGCGGGAAAAATTTTAGTTCTGTTTCATGATTTACCCCAATGTAGGGCATTTTATTTTTTTAGGTTTGAAATAAATACCTTTTTGTTTTTCAGCTGCACAGTTTCATGTCTGAAATAACGTTTACAATACATCCTCCATTTTCTAGCATGGCATGGACTCGTTCAGGGCATTGAAATCACAGAGCTTTGAATCTTCACGTAGTCACTACGTGACTGTCGAAAAATATAGTAAGATTAAACGAGAATTTACCAGTTTGACAGTTTGATCTTTATTTTTGTGAGAGTTACGATGAGGGATTACGTGCCCCTCCGCTCCCAAACCCTCTATTATAAAGGTCACTGGTATATAAAGTTCTCTCGCTTATTTTACTATGTTAGTCAACTTTGGTATCTGTGATTTCACACCACTGCTTTGAAGAATGCCGCGCATGCGTGCTGACGGGGTCTTCACGTAATCCCTCATCATACCACCTCATAAAATAAAGATCAAACTCCAAACTGGTAAGTTCTCATTTTAATCTTACTATTAAAGTTGATTACCCAGGGGAAAGCTCCCGCAGTCATAATGAGAACATGCAAACTCCACACAAGCAACCAAAATCAGGATCAAATTTCCGTCACGGGATCCATAAGCCCAGATATTTAGTGTCTGAGTATTTCACTCAGATGTTTATTATAGTGCATGCAGACGCTGTACAGCACAGACACAGGCCTTCAGCGCACCTAGTTTATGTCGACAAGTGGGCATACTCGGATGGTCCTTTTTCCTGCATTTAGCCCCTCAAATTGTTCTTTAAACTCTACCTCCATTTATGGGTTCTACATCTATATCTGCTTCTATATCTTCCTCTGGCACTTATTCACCAAATACAGATGACCTCCTGAGTGAACAATTTGTCCCTATGGTCCCATCTTAAAATCTTTGTCTCGCCTTCACCTTAAAGCCTCTCCCATCTAGTTTTATAATCCTCTACCTGGGAAAAAAGATGTGAGCATTCACTTTATCCATGCCCCTCACGATCTTGTCAATCTGTAGGGCATTATAATTATTCAGATGGACAAAATTTGCTGGAAAGTGCATAAACATTTTGGTTTTCGTTTGTTTATTTAGGTCATATTCATGTTTTCACAACTCCTTTAATACACCCCACCCCGCTTTCCATTTAATTAATGAGAGGTGCAAAGTAAATTAAGGATTTTTCTACATCCGATTAGATTTTGGTGCTAATTTGTTGCTGGCTTCCCTCACTTGCTAAAGGGCCTGTCCCACTTTCCTGAGTTATTCACAAATTCTCCCGAGCTTTCCCCTTGATTTTAACACTCGCAGAATGTTTGTAACGAGTCAATAGGAGGCCGTAGGAGTCCGTGGATATATCATAGTGGCTCGTTATGCCAGTCATAGATACTCAGGGCTATTTTTTTACTCATGGACATTTTTTATCAGGCTGGTCCCGACTTAGCCGATGCCCCGAGTACCTATGGCTGGCATAACGAGCCGCTATGATATATCCACGGACTCCTGCGGCATCCTATGGACTCGTTATGAACATTCTGTGAGTTTGAATCAAGGGGAGAATTTGTGACGAACTCGGGAAAGTGGGACAGGCCCTTAACAGTGCTGTGAGGATGAAAAAAGTTGATCTTGCAGTTAATGTCCTTAATACATCTAAGATTTGTAAAAGAGTTTTGAGCTTTAAGAGAGTTTAGAGAATTTAAGAGTTTAAAGATATCGCATGGAAACAAGCCTTCCGACCCACCGAATCCACGTTGACCATTGATCACCTATTCACAATAGTTCTATGTTTCCCACTTTTTCATCCTCTCCATACGAACCTGAGGCAATTTACAGAGTCTGATTAACCTAGAAACCTGCACATCTTTGCGATGTGGGTGGAAACTGGAGCACCAGGTATAAACCCGCGCGGTCACAGTGAGAACATGCAAACTCCACACAGACAGCACCCGAGGTCAGGATCAAATCCATGTCTCTGGCAATGTGAGGCAGCAGCTCTACCTGCTGCACATAGATGAGGTTGGAGGAGGTGCAGTGAACCTCTGCCGCACCTGGAAAGACTGCTTGGGTCCTTGAATGGAGTCAAGGGGGATGGGTGAAGCGATGAAAGTGTAGCATTTCCTGCGGTTGCAAGGGAAAGTGCCAGGGAGAGCGGGGTGGTTTGGGTGGGGGAAGGGACAAATTGACCAGGGAGTTACAGAGGTGGGCGGTCTCTGCGGAAAGCCAACAGGAGAAGATGGGAAGATGTGGCAGTGGTGGGATTCCCATTTGTAGACAAAAAAAGCTGGAGAAAATCAGCAGGTAAGGCAGCATCTATGGAGCGAAGGAATAGATGACGTTTCGGGTCGAGACCGTTCTTCAGACTGATGTCGGGGTGTGGGGGTTCAGGAAAGAGAAAGGGTGGAGACAGTAGGCTGTGGGAGAGCATGGGAATGGGAGGGGAAGGTGGGTGAAAGCAAAGGACTACTGAAATTAGAGAAGCCATTCATGTTCATACCGCTGGGGTGTAAACTACCCAGGCAAATATGAGGTGCTGCTCCTCCAATATGCGGTGGGCCTCACTCTGGCCATGGAGGAGGGCCCCGGACAGAAAGGTTGGATTCGGAATGGGAAGGGGAGGAGGTGTTGAGCCACCGGGAGATCAGGTTTTGAGGATTAATTGCAAACTGAGTGGAGGTGTTGTGCAAAGCGATTGCCAAAGCCTTGCGCTTGGTCTCACCGAGGTTGATCATGATGCTGAAATAATTCCAACCACATTTTTGTTTGGAAGTGGAAAGAAATAATAGAAATTGCATTCATTGCAACCTGTAAAAAGAGTTTGATGATACTGTATTATGATGTTGCTGCATGTCATTGTTGGGTATTTTATCATGTCTTGATTGGTGAATAGGTTTTGTTTGTGACTTTATTTGAAGCAGAAATAATATGTGAATGCTTCATTGCAGCATAATTCCGACTGGTAACTACGCACTTCGTCTGAGCACATTATCGTTACGCGTCATGCAAACATCTTAAATGATCACCTAAACTGTCATTTGGCAACTTAAAAAGCTGCCAAGGTTGCCAGGATAAACAACAGAGAAAAAAAAAAGTGAGAGCCCTGCAAAGTGTATAATATTTTTGACACTGTCATAGGCCCTTTCTTACATATTCTGTCACAACGCACTGTAGTCTACAACCCTTCAGTAATGTTCCTTGCCCCACCATTTCAGAATAATAGTGTTTTAAACCAATAACTCGACATCTAGCACTGGCAATAAATAAATTTAATAAATAAGCGCAGCTTTCCAGCCCCTTATCTCATTGGCCACGCTCGGCTGCAAATCGATGTCAATCTGGCGGACCATCTTCCTCTATCGTGGGGGTGGGGGATTGGGAGGGGCCTCACAAGTGGAACAGCTTTAGGGCCTCTCTCTTTAATCTAAATCCGGCCCTGTCCCCACTGGCGGCTTTCCAGCTGAGGTTATAATTGAGAAAATATTCCAATCACTCTATTTATCTTTAATCATGATGCTCACGGTCTTTTCTTTAGGGTAGAAGATTCTAAAACAAGAGGGCATTGGCTTAATGTAAGAGGGGGAGAAATTTAAGAGAGATCTCAGATGCAACTTTTTTGCTCAGAGTGTAGTCCCTATCTGGAATGAGCTGCCAGAGGAAGTTATAGAAGTGGATGCAATTATGAATTTTAAAAGGAATTTGGACAGAGATATGGATAGGAAAGGTTTAGATGACAATGGGCCAAATGCAAGCAAATGGGACTAGCCCAGTAAGCCGATTTGGTCCGCATGGGCAAGGTGGGCCGGAGGGGCCTGTTTCCGTGCTGTACGCTTTTAAGGCTATGAATTAGTTACATTTGTATGTGCGGACCAACCACATTGAGGCTGTGACCAAGAAAACACACCAACACCTCTTACTTTGTCAGAAGAGTAAGTAAGTGCAGCATGTCTCTCACAACTCTTGCCGACTTCTATTTCTGCGCTGTAGAAAGCATTCTATTGGGACATAACACTGCTTAGTTTGGCAACAGCACTGTCCAAGAGCACAAAAATTGCAGAGAGTTGTGGATGTAGCCCAGTCTATCACACAGGCCTGGACTCCTCACCATTCGACTCCTTCTACACTTCATGCTGCCTCGGGAAGGTAAGGACCTTTCCACCCGTGTCTAAGAAGGATCTCGATCCAAAGTGCCACCTATCCATGTTCTCCAGAGATGCTGCCTGACCCACTGAGTTATTCTAGCCCTTTGTGTCCACCTCGTCCATTCCCTCTCCTTCTCTCTTGAGCTGGGCAGAAGATATAAAATCATGAAAAACACCTACCTTTTTCTGGAAACTCTAACGCTAGAAAAAGTGTAAAATTCTGCGCCTGGTGTTTTCTCTTGCACTACCTGTTGTACTTGTGTACGGCGTGTTTGTACTCACTGTATGTCGTTGTCACTTGTTCAGACTGAGGGTCCCGACCTGAAATGTCACCTGTCCATTCCCAACCCGCTCAGTTGTAGTGTGGGTCTCTGATGATATGAGCTCCAACCATGGAACACCTCCTGAATTTCCTTAGCCTTCTGAGAGCAACCCTTGTAAGCTCTCTTGGCTGTAGTTTCAATTGTTGGACATGGATAAACTGTTGGTGATATTTACACCAGGGATCCTGAAGCTCTCAACCATCTCCGCTAGCACCATTATAACAGACTGTATTGTGAAGGCAACTCTGGGGGTTTTGAATCTGATAATCTGACAATGCAGCATCTTGGGGGATATGGATAGGCGATATTTCAGGTCGGGACACAGTTCAATTTGTCTACATTTGCAAAATTTATTTGCGGCTTTTGTGTTTTTGTTTGCTCTGCTTTCCTGCTGGATTAATTAACTGTTTGTTGCAGTTTGTGTCCAATTAAGGAGCTTTATAAGCGATTCAGCAGCATTGATTAACTACACATTCATTATATAACTGGCCTTGAAAAGGGAAGTGAATTTGCACACCATGTGTGTACTAAATAAATAAATGTCATTGCATGCAATAACTGCTCTAGAATCCATTAATCTCCCAAAATGACTAAAAAACCTGCACCACATTGTTCTACAGACAATTTAATATTGTAGTTTTATATCGTGATAATTTAAGCTGAAATCAGTGATCCAGCATTAAAATGAGATCTTAGTTGACTTTTTCAGATAATTTAAACTCTGCCAATATCATCCTAGTGCCAAAGAAAAACAAGGTAGCGTGCCTGAATGATTACTGCCCAGTGGCCCTGACATCTACCACCATGAAGACTTTGAGAAATCCAGCCTTCCAGACAGTCTTGATCCACTGCAGTTTGCTTATCTCTCCATCTCTCTGGGCCTCCACTATCCCTGCATCATCTGAATAACGGAACCATCGACATCGTACTCCCATTTATTGACTATAGCTCGGCCTTCAACACCATAATCCCATCCAAACTCATCTCCAAACACCTCGACCTACAAATCAGCTCCCCTCTCTACTGCTGGATGCTGACCCGTCGACCACAATCAGCAAGGATAGGATTTTAGTTTAGTTTAGTCTAGTTTAGAGAATTATAGCGTGGAAACAGGCCCTTCAGGCAACTGAGTCCGTGCCAACCAGCAATCACCCATACACTTGTTATATCCTATACACTAGGGACAATTTTACGGAGGCCAATTAACTTGATCTTTGGAATGGCAGCACCTGGAGAAAACCCATGCGGTCACAGGGAGAACGTACAAACTATGTACTGACAGCATTCATAGTCAGGAATGAATCCAGGTCTCAGGCATAGTGAGGCAGCAGCTCTACCCGCTGCTCACCACCTGTGCCTTCTTCACAATAACACTCAACACCGGTGGCCCGCAAGGATGCATTCTCAATCCCAAACTATGCTCCTTAAACACTCATGGCTGTGTGGCCGAATCCATTCCAAATCCATCTGCAAGATTGCGATGACACCACTGCGGTGGGCCGGATCATGAAATAATAACGAGACAGGAGGGAGATTCGAGAGTTTAGTGACAAGCGCGCAGGACAACAACCTCTTTCTCAATGTCAGCAAGACAATGGAGCTAGTTATCGACTTCAGGAAACAGTGGTGGAGTACATGCCCCAATGAGCATCAGTAGTGATGAAATGGAGATGGACGAGAGCTTCAGGTTCCTTGGGGCAAACATCACAACAGCTCTTCTGATGCAACCAAATTTGAAGCTACAGCCAAGGAAAGCACATCTACTTCCTCAGTAGGAGGTTCGGCATGTCTCCAAAGACTTTTACCAACTACAGATGCACCACAGAAAGCATCCTATCCAGATATATCACAGCTTGGTTTGGAACAGCTCTGCCCAAGACTGCAAGAAATTACTGCCAAATTACGGATGTGGCGCAGTGCATTAAGCAGACCAGACTCCCCACCAATTGACTTATCTGTACTTCACACTGCCTCGGGAAAGCAGCCAACATAAATCAAGGACTTTTTCAACCCGGTCCTTCCTTTCTTATTCCCTCTTTGCATCAGGAGAACAAACGTACCACCAGAGTCAAGATCACCTTCTTCCCCACTTTTACAAGGTTCTTGAACAGACCTCTCACATGCTCAGGATGAACTAATCTTCCAATACCTCATTACGGCACCTTATAACTTAAGTGGCTGTCCCACTGCGGCGACCTAATCTGCGAGTTTACGGAACGAGTTTGCCCTCGACTCAAACTCACAGCATGGTCGACACGATGGACCTAGGAGGTCCTAGGAAGTCGCTGGAACTCTCCTTCATGCTCGAGGGAAGTTCCCGAATACTTCGCGGCCTCAGCTAGGTCACAGAAAAAGTTTTTCAGCATGTTGAAAATTATTCAGCGAGTACAATTTGGTCGGCATGTACTTTTTAACTTGTAGTGCAGTGGAAGTGGGGTTACTATTTGGTTCAGGCATCGAGGGCAGCCGTAGGCAATCTCCTTCGCTGACCGGGCATTTTGATTTGGCTCATTGGACTTTCAGGACCAAGGAAGACCTACCGGTAGGTAAAATGTCGCTAAACTTTATTATACTTCTTAAAAGTGTCTCCCCACCTTTCTACCCCCCCCTTCTCAACCCTTATCTCCCCTCTTCTCTCCTTCCTTCTCCCCTCCTTCTCTCCCCTTTCCCCCCTCGTGCTCCTCTAAAGGACTTATCGTGACTGTGCAGCTGTTTTACCTTCATCTTCATCGTGGCAGAGCGCTCCTCGCTTTTCCCTGCCCCGCCTTCGCGATGTGTTTTGTGTGTGTGTGTGTGTGTGTGGACGATCTAGTCGATGCAGCTCGCGGTTTCAACGCGGAGCGGTCGATCCAGCTCGAGGCTTTCCAGGCGAGTACCCTCGAGCTGGAAGGTCGAAGACACTCTTTTTAACTCGCTGATTAGGTTGCCAAGTGGGACAGGCCCTTTAGGATTTAACCTGCAATTTCTTGCAGCTGCAATACTATATTGCTGCATATTATTTATTTGTCCCTTATGCAGTGAGTGTACTCATGTCTGCTGTGATTTTTGCTGGCACCACGGTAAAACGCCAACGTACCACGTGACCATTAATAAACTAAACTATTCAAGGTATGCATGACACATTAATAAACCAGATCACGTACAGTGCCCTCCATAATGTTTCGCCAAAGACCCATCATTTATTTAATTTGCCTCTTACTCCACAATTTGAGATTTGTAAAAGAAAAAAATCACATGTGGTTAAAGTGCACATTGTCTGATTTTATTAACGGGTTATTTTTTACATTTGGTTTCACCTGGTAGAAATTACAGCTGTGTTTATATATGGAGGGCACTGTATATAGAGGTCATCCAAAGATTACGGGTGTGAATAAACACAGGAGTTAACACACGGGCAGTAAATAGCAGAGACATCTCTAATTCACGGAAGGTAGAATATACTGAAAACAACTCAGGTCATTTACATGCTTCCCAGGCAATTCCAAAGCTTCTGTCATCTTTGATTCACCGCATTGAAAATATTTGATTTGCAAAATCCAGCTCTCATCTACGTTACTAGGGTGATGCAAGCACCTGAGGCTTATACCGCATTAGTGGGAGTGGGGAAAGAAATCGGTTCATGATGCAAGGTTCAATTCGTTAATAAATGTTTGGTGCTGCTCAGTGGATGATGCATAATACCAGTCTGAGGCAATCTTCTGCTTACAAAGACAGTGGTTTGGGCACAGAATATGGCATAAAGCAATCTGCACTTTACAAACTCTATTCCAGGATTGCTACAGTTGGAAGGAGCTGAAAATCACTGCAGTTAAAACATCATGAACATACAAAAGAGAACATTCCAACACAGGAACCAGGACTCTTCAGCCCGCAAAATATTGTAGGAAAAGAACTGCAGATGCTGCTTTAATCTAAAGGTAGACAGAAAATGATGGAGTAACCAGCAGTTCAGGCAGCATCTTGGACGGATAAGAATGGGTGACGTTTCAGGTTGAGACTTTCTTCAGGACTTCTTCTTCTTCTTGCGTTTTGAGGCAACAGAAGTCCGCAGCAGGGTGATGCCATCCGGTTCGACATCCGTAGGTGCCCGCCCTAAAAAGGGCGCATGCTTCGGGTTGGCGCCAAGCTACGGCGTCTGCTGCTGTCTCCGTTTGTTGTCGTTCGCCTGACTGAAGTCAGTTGACAGGGCTCACCACGGGGAGGTCGGACAACATGAGCCCCTTCTTCAGACTAATGTCATCTGTCTGAAGAAGGGTCTCGAACCGAAACGTCACCCATTCCTCCTCTCCAGAGATGCTGCCTGTCCCGCTGGGTTACCACAGCTTTTTGTGTCTACCTTCAGCCCACAATATCTGTGCTGACATGATGCCAAAAACAAACTAATCTCCTCTGCTGCACATAAAACATAGAACAGTTACAGCACAGGAACAGGGCCTTCGGGCCACAATGTGCGGAAACAAGATGTATATTAAAACTAATCTCCTCTGCCTGCACATGATCTATATCCTGCCATTCCATGCATATTTGTTCCTATCCAAAAGTATCATAAATCCCACTATCGTATCGGCCTCCATCGCCATTCTAAAAGGTGCGTTCATCCTATCTATTCTCCTCAGGAAGAGGACTGGACTTTGCTGCCTTCCCTCACAGTGGGAACCATTGTGGGGGGATGTTTTTATGTTTGGTGTTAAATTCTTTTTTAATGTTGTGTCTTATTTTTATTGGTGTGCTGCAAATGGCAATTCAAATTTCACTACACCAATTGGTGTACGTGACAATAAATGTCCTTTGTCCTTTGTACTTTGTCATGATTTTATACATCTCTAATAAGATCATCCCTCAGCCTCCTGTGCTCCTGTGAGTTATGCCCCTGTCCCACTTAGGAAACCTGAATTGAAACCTCTTTGCGCCCCACCCAAGGTTTCCGTGCGGTTCCCGGAGGTTTTTATCAGTCTCCTTAATGGTCGAAAGTGGTTTCCACTTCTTCTATGTTCCGGCGATTACTTCAAAAAATTCAAAACCGGCTGCGACTAAAAATAGGTTGCCGTTTAAAAAATCGGTAGTTTTTTATTCGAAGCCGGTTGCGATGCTATTTGAAGGTGGTTGCCGGAGGTTGCAGGTAGTGGAAGGTAAGATCTCCCTGGTGGAGTACAACTGGGTGAAAAAAAAGGTCTTACCTTCACTACCTGCGAAACTCCGGCAACCACCTTCAACTAGCATCGTAACCGGCTGACTAAAACATTACCAACCTCTTTAAAAACGGCAACCTATTTTTAGTCGCGGCCGGTTTTGAATTTTTTTGTTAATAATCGCCAGAACATAGAAGAAGCGGAAAACCACTTTCGACCATTAGGGAGACTGACAAATAGCTCCGGGAACCGCACGGAAACCTTGGGTGGGGCGCAAAGTCTCCAGACGTTTCTGTTGTGGTTTCCTAAGTGGGTCATTGCCATAAGGACAGAGCTCTTAAAGTTAGGGGAGTCAAGGATATGGGGAGAAGGCAGGGATGATTGTGGTATGATCAGCCATGATCACAGAGAATGGTGGTGCTGGCTCGAAGGGTTTCGAATGGCCTACTCCTGCACCTATTGTCGATTGTCTATAGCTCCAAGGAATAAGTCTTAGCCTGCCCAACTCTCCCTGTAGCTCAGGCCCATGAGTTCTTGCAACATTCTCATTTCATTACACAGCCAGTGCAGGTAAAAATGCTTCCAGGCGGGGTCTCCAGGTAAAATAGCAAGCAAGTGAATCTAACATCAATAAATGGAAACAATTAATTAGATGTTGAACATAGCTGCTGGCTATTCTGGATGAGCACTTAATGGATTTTTGGTATGGCAGATGTTGGCGCAGAGAAATGGGAAAGCAATCACTTTTTGCATTAAAATATTATAAACTCTTGATTCTATATGACAATTTCACCTGAATACATTAGTTGTAAAGATCACAGAAACATGGTTGTTATTTAACTACTATCGGTGTATAGTATCAAAACTCTCTAAGTTGCAAAACCATGTTAACTCCCCTTCCTTTTCCCACACAGACCTTTCAGTCTAGGCTTTTCCATTGCAAAACAAAACGTTTTTGCTGTACTTCAATACACATACAATAATAAATCTATGAAAATATAAAAATGTGGAAATATATGTTCAAAGCAGCTGAAGAACTTGGAATAGAAAAGTAGATTAGATAGGATAGATAAAGAGCAGTACAGTGGCACAGTAGTGGAGGGTCTGTTGGGTCTCATAGCACCGAGAGAGCCAGTTTTGATCCTGACCTCGGGTGCTGTCTGTGTGGAGTTTGCATGTTTCTTCCTGTGATATGTGGGTTTCCTCGCCGGAGTGCTCCAGTTTGCTCCCACATCCAGAGTGCGGGTTTGTAGGCTATAATTGGCCTCTATAAAATGGCCTTGAATGTGTTGGGAAGTAGATGAGAAAGTAGGAGAACTAGAGTGTGAACGGGGTAATTGATAGTCATCGTGGAATTGTGGGTCAAATATCATTTTTTTTCACTCTCTCCCTCTCGCTCTCGACTCTTCCTCTCCCTCCCCCCCCCTCTCTTTCGCTCTTCGCTCTCTCTCTTTCGCTCTCTATCTCTTTCTCTCTCTTTCTCTAAAACCTAAACCCAAAGCACAAATTAATTCAAAATTACAAATCTGGAAGGTAGATGGTTATTATAATCGTAGTATATAAAAAGGTTGTGGACGAAAAATTATGGGGCAAACTTGGAGGCAGTGACAAGTTGGACTAAACGCCTTTCTGTGCTGTCTGACGAATGAATCTGGCGGAAGGTGCCTGCTGGAGGCCATTCCAGCAGGCAGGCTCAAGGGATTGGAATCAAGTGCAAGTGGAGCAGCTGCACGACAGCGACGGTATGGAAGAGTAACGGCATGTGTTCGATGGACCTTGGCCTGTCCCTGCTATTACCACGTTCAGTGCCACCACGGGACAACCAGGCTTAACGTGAGAAATAAAGAAGGTTTTCACCCTCCACAAAATCTTACAATTTGCAATCTATCTAACTTTGAATACTAAATGTGTGTGTCCCCCAAATAAAGTGGCTGAGTATCGCTGGAACCTAATGGCCGATATTTATTGAACAGTTTTAAGAATCCACACGGTTGCCTTTTTTAGACTTTTAAATTTACCAACCTGCCAATGAAACTTGCCAAGGATAAGATCTGCAATAAATGTGTTGAGAGAGCAAACACACATTGGGAACTGCAAGATCACTTAACTGTTGCCTTTCGGCTGGAGTACTGTTTGTGATGCAGGATATATGCGAAGATGAACGAAACGGTCTCAAAGTTAAAAATATAATTTCTCCAACATATTTTTATATGTAAGAGGATATGAGTGCAGACATGATAAGAATGAGAATGCTGCAAGGCCTCTAGGGCTGAGCTATTAGGGCGAGGTTGGCAGACAAGGTACATTTATTCCTTGGAGCACAGGTAGGCGAAGATTAGATCTTATAGAGGTTTTTTTTAAATCAAGCGGGAATAGTACAGGGGAACAACACATTTCAAGAGT